>CM045450.1:5839872-7146526 GCA_024666655.1 Dascyllus trimaculatus
AAACCACTAATTATTGTCTGCCCTCAAATGGCATCCTTTTATTGACTGTCCCTTGGTTTGCACTGAACTTGACCAACAGGTTTTCATGTTCTCCGCCCCTGCAGCCTGGAATCACTCGCAGACTGAACGACAGCTTCAAAAGCTGATCTCAATCAGGGATTTTAAAAATGTGGTGAAGGGCATGGAGGCAGATTCCACTGGAGTCTGTAACTGCTTTCCTTCTTAGCCAGTTATGATTCCTCCTGTTTAGGCTTTTGTTTTCCTTCTGCAGGTTGTTCCTATATGTTTTATATGGAAGCCCTGAAAGCCCTAATTTTTTCGCTCTGTTTTCTCGGGAAAACGAGATCATTCTCCTCCGTTTTCTCATTATAATGAGTTAATTTTGTCGTTATCACGCAATAACAAAATCCGTTATGTCGTGATAACGGCAAAATGATCTCGTTTTCTCAAGAAAGCAAAATTGTTTTCTAGTTATAACAAGTTAATTTTGCAATGAGGTAGAAAAGAGAAACCAGCCTGCCATAATGACAAAATTAAGTCATTATAATGAGAAAACAGAGGAGAATTATCTTGTTTTCTCAAGAAAACGGAGCGAAAAACTTAAGTGGAAGCATGGCCATTCAGGGCTTCCATAGTTTGATAATCTATGTGTCTTCAGTGTTTGCTGTATGTAACTGCAGCTTGGTTCTGACAGCAACTGGTCTCCCTTGAAATCTGAATGGGACTCACCTGGTTAAATGAAGGTGAAATAAAAACATAATAATAATAATAAAGATAAGCACACACACTCACTCTGACCTACTGCTGATATAGAATCACCATTAACCTGTCTTCAGACTGTGGGAAGAGAAACCCTAGAGAGGCACAGGGAGAACATGCAAACTCCACAGAGGAAGGCTCCAACCTATCAGTAGATTCAATCTCAGAGCCTTCTCTCTATGAGGCAACAGTACTAACCTGTGCAGCCCTGTGCCAGCCCAGGGTAAATAAAGATTACATAACCAAGAACTTGACTTATCCATCTTGTTCATCTTTTACAGTGAACTGACGAAAAGGGATTTTAAAACTCGTCTGGGTGTTTGAAAGTTGAAGTCCACGTCTTGTTTAGGTTTTTATGGCTGCCTCCAAGTAAATGTTAAATTATACACATCATTTCTTATAACCTCAGCGTGAAACGGTTCCTTTTAGCTCCCATCTCTCGAGCCGAGGTGTTCACAGTCTGGCCCTGCGTTAGAACAAACGCCATCTGTCTCAAGGTTATGAACAGAAACTAAACACGGAAGTTCAAGTCTCGGTTTCTTCTTTTAACTCCTCAAGAGGGAAACCTGCAAAAATAAGTCGATTTAGTGAGTTTGATGTGACTTCTGAAACAATGCCCTCCGGGTTTGTGCGAGCGTTGATGGAAGACTCCAGACTGCGACTCGCTCAGTGTGTCACAATCCCTCTCTTATCTGATGTAAAACCTGGGAAGGCGGCAGCTGCTTCTCACCGACGGCTTGCTTCTCGCTTGTATTTTGAAATAAGCATCTTTTGACTTGGAGTATTTTGTAGCATTCAGAGGTGTAACTTTCAGATTGCTGAAGCAAACAAATAAAAGTTGACGCTGCCATCTGCGAGACGTCATCATTTTCGCATCTCACGGCTATTTAAACAAGTGGCTCTACATGGCTGCTTCCTTATCAGACAGCTCTGTGACGAATGTCTGTGAGAGAGACGAGGGATGAGATTTATTAGATGGCACTGGGGCGTCGTGTGCGTATCCCAATCCAAAGTCAATAATGAACTATCGTGCTGACAGAGGAAGCAACACAGATTGAGGTTATAAATGTTTCACAGGACAGCATCTATAAACCTAAAAAAGAGGATCTCGAACACTGAGTTTGGCGGCCTTTGGTTATCTTTGACCAGTCACTGGCCCCTCACCTTTACTCTCCTCGCCCTGCCATTTCTTTGTTAATAAATCACTCACTAATCTGTGTCTGAAGCCCTTATAAGAGGCCGCGCAGATATGCATCGGCCACAGAAGAAACGGTCCTCTCAAGCTGAAAGGCATCTTGAACCATCTGAAAATGAGAGTCTGCAGCGTTGTCCTTGTTATGGTGCTGTGTCTGTGCACAGGAGCTCTGGGTGTGCAGGTTAATGTGAGTACCACTTGTTCTTGGAAGTACTTCTTGTCTTATCCTTTTTGTTTCACTCTGTCCTCAATCCCTGTTTAATTTTATATATGTCTTAGGCATACAAGCAACTAAACTGAAGGGTTTTTTTTATCTTTGTGCTTTCAGGGAAGTTTGAGATAAGGATGATCTGGGTTGAACTCATTCTGGCATAAGAAAATGCATTTTAGCACCATAAGTTAATCGGTTTATGTTCACTCTGTTCTGCAGCATGCTCTTTCCTCACCTCAAAGCACCGGAAGATCCGGATTGTGCCGAACTTTTCATGTCCCTGAAACTGCTCTTGTTTCAATCCCCTCCAGGTTGGAGATAAGAGCTTCCCCTTGGAGGCAGTGAAGCAGGTGAGGGAGTTGATGGCTTTTGACGACGGCATTAGCCCTTCATTCGGCGAGACAAGCGTTTGCGCCAACCCTCTCCTGCCGCAGGTCTTTCGGCCGGTGTGCCAAGGGAGGGGAGCAGGAGCCGTTTTCTCAAAACTGGGTAAGGTAGAGCCAGAGACAAATAAATAGACATGCACAGCAGCATGCTCCTCTCAAAGCCCCATCTCATGTGTTTTCTGCTTGTACGTATGGGTGAAAGTGCCACACAACAGGCCTATGGAAAGCTGAGCAAACTGTCTTTGGAGACCATTACACGTCATTAGACATGGGTGACACAGCTTGTCTCTGCGCAGCTTGACCGAAATTGGACCCCATCATCTCTGTTAGCAGTATTTTATAAATCTGAAAAGCAGGCCTGTGGGTGATAGAAACACATATTTTAGGTCAGATGAATATTCATGTTTCGTTTTCTTTCTTGCTCATTCCAGCGACCATGCCTCTAGACATCTGTGAGATCTGTTCCTTCGCTGCCTGCACCGGGTGCTAGGACTGAGGCTGCCACCTGTTAGACCCGCAAGCACATCGACTAGGATCCTCCCGGGGCGTCATCCTCCATAGGTTTTCCACATCTCTATGTATGAGGCGTCTACGGACACGGCAAAGCACATCCCGTCACCCGGCAACCAAACCCAGCAGATCTCATGACTCAGTGGTCAACATACTGGATTTTCGATAATAAAGTTACATGAAAATCTGACTCAGGCTATTGACCATTTCCACTCGTGCTGTTAGGTGTTGATCTAATCCCATGTCAGTATAGATGAAAAAGCTGTTAATTTTTAATGTATTGACTTTAAGGCAGCCTCTGATTAATAATATATACAGCGTATCTTCCTAGCAATCATGAAAGCAGTTGCTTCTTACTTTTATACACAGACTTAAATGCATGGAGTGAGTGAGACAATGAAAGGTCATGAGTTGCTCTCAATTCAGAGATGTTCTATTTATTAGATAATTCACTTTCGGCAACTCAGTCCTTTGTTTTTGTGTTTTCAGGCACTGATTTTCTCAACAGAATCTGTGCAATCACAGACTCAAAAACTCAAAGCAGCTAATTTATGCAACTGCAATCAGGACTGTAGATGGCTGGCCTCAGGTATCAATATGCATGACATCTGTGGCCTGCTTTCCAGTCCCTGTTTTTCAGTCACACATGGTCATCATTCTTAAAGGGAACTCCCATCTTCAGTCATTTAAAGCTGCTCTGCTGTCTTCAGCATGTTTAAACTGCCCGCACGGATCTCTAAACTCTACAGTAATGCAAGTTTAATGGAACAGTTAACTGACTGATCCAAAAAAGCAAATAACTTCAACTATTAATGCATTTAATCCCTGATGGCTGATTTGCAGGTTTTAGGTTTTTAAGAATACAAATGACACTTCTTTTTTCCTCTTAGGGATAATATTCAAGAAAACACTAAAACAAACTGCAACCGACAAACAAAAAGTTACAAGATTGAATATTCAAGATAAGATAAGATTTTATGATCCCTCACAGGGGAAATTCACACGCAGCCATACCTAGTTACAAATAAAGCACAGTAAGAAACAAAACAAAAAAATACAAAAGTAGAATACAGACAAAAAACCTGACAAAGAATATGTACACGTTTAACATGTGCACATATGTGCTGTTATGGATATGGCATGATGGATAAATGTACCCACAGTTTGGGACAAACATGGTGAGGAGAACTGTTCTTAAAAGTTATAAACACTAACAGTGTTGCATTATATTATTATACCTGAAGAGCTATAAAGAGAAAGACAGTGTACAGTGTTATTCTTATGACTCAATTATTGCAGACTGAAAGGAAGCAACTTCATTTAATTCGTTTTTTTTTTTTTAAATAAACAGTTAAATAAAACTAAATAAAAGTGATCACTCAGTCAATCAGACCTTCTCTGTCAACCATTTTTCAGGCAAATGTAACACAAAGTGCTTCACAGATAAATGTGATAAAAATGCAATAAAACAATACAAACAATATCCCCAACATCAGGTTATATAGGGCTGTCTGGAATGACCTGCTTCGTCTGCTGTCTATATCTATATATACTGTCTTTTTATAAGCTACACCAAGACCTGAGAATCTGCATTTCCTTCATCCTGTAAGGGTCGAATGACAATAAAGAAGCCTTAGTCTGAGTCTGAGTATATATATATATATATATATATATATATATATATATATATATATATATATATATATATATATATATATATATATATATATATATATATATATATATATATATATATATATATATATATATAAGAATGAAAAACACCACACAATGTAATGAAAGACAACAACATAGAGGACTCCAACAAAAGCTTTTTTAAAATTAAAGTGTTATATTAGTATTATTCTAAGCAGAGGCAGAGAGGCAGACAGTCTCTACTGAGACGCTGCCTTTTCTGCAGGATTTAGGCGACAACAGAAACAGGAAGGAGTGAGCGCTCTGACTCGTTACGATCTTCTCCTTCTTCTACTTGACCACTGTCGACCTCTGGTGGTCATTTAGCGACGTTACAACAAACATGTTGGTCTGACCGTTATTTGTACCGTTATTTAACCCATACCCGTCTGAGTAATTACGACTTCATCTGAACATGTTTGACGCTGAGCTTTGCTTTGAAACTCAAAGTAAAGATGAGGTCAGAGAGAAACCTGGTGTTTCAAACCGTTAAACTTGGTCAACAGCCACGATGTGAGTAATGTCACCCTGACAAAAGATAGTTAACTGAAAGTTGTGGCTCTTTTTTGACATGAATTCATGTTAGTTTAATAGTTGTATTGATAAGTGACCGTCTTTATCACAATACTTCAAACAGTTAATAGTATAATTATTACGAATAATATGAGTTAAGTTGTAAACTAGAAAATGGCCTTATTGACGTCACATGGCTCGTTGGTCTAGGGGTATGATTCTCGCTTAGGGTGCGAGAGGTCCCGGGTTCAAATCCCGGACGAGCCCTTGGTTTTCCCTCAACCCTGTACAGCTTACTTTAAGATCAAAGACTTTTTTATTTGTCCAGTGCTTTTACAATGTGGGAGGCGAAGTGCAAACTGAATGCTCCACGAGACACGATAAAAAAAAATCTCCTTAAATAGAAGAAATGAATTGAGTGTTTGTGTGTATGTGTGTGTGTGTTTGTTCGTGAGTGAGTGCATGTTAAGTTTTTGCATGGCAGCGTGTATGTGTGCATATATCTATATGTTTTATACGCATTTACATTGTGGTAATGCTATGTGCTTTGATTTTGGATTTAACTCAGAGGTCAGAGTTCACACCTGATGTCATGAAGAAGAACTCTTGACCACCTAAACCAGGGGTGTCCAATCCTGGTCCTCGAGGGCCACTATCCCGCATGTTTTAAGTGTTTCCCTCTTCTGAAACACCTGATTCAAATGATCAGGCTTCTGCAGAGCTTGATGATGAGCTGATTATTTGAATCAGGTGTGTCAGAAGAGGGAAACATCTAAAAGGTGCAGGACAGGGGCCCTCGAGGACTAGGATTGGACACCCCGACCTAAACAGTCTGTTGCTAGGGTGGTGGGGGTCTTTACCATGCTAATCCTAGTGTAGATGTCCGAGAGTGGGAAGTGCTGTGTCCACACTCTGCTGTCCTCAGCACCCTCTGCAGGGCTCTCCAGTCACTGGCAGTGCTGTGATTTGCACTTGCCATAACTCCATAACAGAAAGTCCTAACGACCTTCAAAGAGACTCAGCTGTCTGAGGTGATAGAGATGCCAGCCCACCTTCTTCACCTGACTATCAATGACAGATAATTTAAAGATATGCACCTCCAGGTACTTAAAGCTGCACGCCCTCTCCATAAATGATTCGTTAGTGTCAAAGGAATGTATTTCCTCTGCCGACTTCTCACTCAGTCACCAGTCAACTCCTCGGTTTTGCTGACGTTCACTAGCAGGTTGTTAGTCTGGCAACACTCAGGCTCTCAGCCTCTTTAGTGTCCATGTCCTCGCCATTGTTACTGATGCATCCAACCACAGCTGGGTCGTCTGCAAATTGCACACTGGTGTTCAAACTGTTGCCACACATGAATGCCTTTACAGGGAGAAAAACAAAGGGCTGAGGACACGCCACTGGAGGAATCTTGTGTTTAGGGTGTGGTGACTGGAGATTATTGCATACACAATAATGCATACACATTCTTACATCTGTAAAAACCAAATTTACATCAATGTCAGTGAGTTCTGTTGCTTAGCATTGCAGTGCTTTTGGGTAGTGGACGTACATAGTAGGGCTGAATGACAGATACTGTGATTTGATTAGCAATATAATTTGGTGCTGTTGTTGTGTATAGGCTATTTGAAAACTGTATAAGTATGAAAGTTTAGCAATCTCACACTGACATATGTTACAATTATGGGCCCTATTTATCTGAGGTGCCTGGACTAATCCTAGCACAGTTAACATTCTGGCTCTTTGTACATAATAGCTCAAGGAGAGGATATATTGTGGTTCATTTATGATTTCAATATTGGCACTTCAGTGTGTGATAATTTGTAAAAATAAAGCAACTTATGGTGCAATAAAATGTCTTTTCAGTGTTACTTGGAAAACCACTGAGATATTTAGGTTGTTACTTTACTAATTGGAGAGACCTCACTCTGTAATGCAATTTACTGTGACTCACTCTGACCCAGGAGAACAGAGCCGGCATCGCCTCTATACACGCTGTACGTCAGCATCTGGCACATTTGTCTCAATAAGATCCAGTTCTTTTCCATCTTTGTCCACAACAACTGGAAAATTTATCCACATCAGACTCGCTTTGCATTGTCAAAACCTGCTTAACCTTCTTTAAACTTTATGTGTTGATGCCATTTCTCTTGTGGCGGTAAATTCCAAGGCTCGCCGGGTAATTTTTGACCATCCACTCTTGCTGCGTAGTGTCGTGCAGGTTCTCCGATTTTGCAGGTACACACTGAATAAAATCCTAGATAGCATTTCTCCATCTTTATCTATGAGGTGTCCATGGACATCGTCATCCAGACACCCAGTGGGTCTAATGGCTCAGTGGTCAACATACTGGATTTTAGATGATGGATACATAAAAATCTGATTTGCCTTGAATGTCTGTTCATCATTGTGTTGATATAATTCCCTGTCAATAGTCTGAGGCAGCTTTGTGGTAATAAATGCGTTAAATTTGTAAAAGTTGTTTCTTTTATACAGACACAAACACACACATTCATACAAAGTGTGTATGCTTTCTCAAAACCACTGAATGGGGAAAATAATTCATTCTGAACCAAGTCTAATGAAAGCAAAACTAAAGTGGGTGAGAAACTGTAAGGTCACTAGTTGTACTGTACTTCAAAGGCTTTCTCTTTTGTTGGATGAATCACTCTAAAATGAGGTTTTGTAATAGTTCACATTAATACAAAACAACCTGAGAGCGGGGCTGTGTAGATGCTCCTAATGTGGCCTCACTGTAATGCTCCAAATTAACCAATTCTGATCTGCAGGGCTTTTTTTGTTTCCAGTGACTTCTTGTCAGTGTAATCTCTTCTTTAATGCAATCAGATTTCATCTGGCAGGACAGCCCACAAAGCATCTGCATCAGGATTGTAGATTCTTGGCCTCAGGCAACAATATGCATGATGCCAGGGGCCTGTGGTCCTTTTGTTTTTTGTTAGGGTCACACATGGTCATCAGTCTTAAAGGGAACCCCCCTATTTATATTTTATATCAACTACAGTTGCTCTGCTGCACACATCAGACTTATCACATTACTGTAGAATTTAAAGATCAGTGGATGCAATTTAAACACTATGAGGGCAGCAGAGCAGCTTTAAATGTTGGAGAAGGCCAGCTCCCTTATAGACTGATGACCATGTGTGACACTGCTGATGGCTGTGAAATGCTGGGACTGGAAAGCAGGTCACAGATGTCATGCATATGATACCAGAGGCCACTAATCTACATTCCTGGTTGCAGTTGCTGCTTTGTTGGCCATCCTGCCTGATAAGATTTGATTGGGTCAGATCAGAGTCAGCTAACAGATTACATACAGTCACTGGCAACATACAGGACTACCCTGCAGATCAGAATTGGTTTATTAGGATCATGTACCCAGGGTACCGCTTATGCTATGTCAATTTTATTTGAAAATGATTTATTAGACAAATTTCAGGTTAAACAGCACAACTAGTGCAGGTGTTTTTGGTTCTTTCTTCAGACATATGGTGCAAGTAAAGATGTTGTTTTTGTACCTGACAGTTTCGGCGATGAGCTCTCGCCTGCTTCACAGTTTCTCACTTTGAGTGAGAGCTTGTCGCTGAAACTGTCAGGTACAAAAACAACATCTTTACTTGCACCATATGTCTGAAGAAAGAACCTAAAACACCTGCATTAGTAAGAAGACATGATGAACGTTTTTGAGCTATTACAACTAGTGACCTTTCATTATCTCACTCACAACTCCTTTAACAGATTCAAAGAATGCATTATTATTAAGCAGCTTCACACTCCTGACAACGAGAACGTAACATTTAGCAACACAAACATTCAAGGCAAGTCAGATTTTTATGCAGCTTTTATTCAAAAGTCTGGATTGATGACACCCCAAGAGGATCCCAGTCGATGTTTGTGCGTTTAGCAGATGGCAGCCTCAGTCCAAACACCCAGTGCAGGCAGCGAAGGAACAGATCTCACATGGATCAAAATACTTGAAGACTTCCACTAGAAAGAAGAGAAATGTAAACAGTCATGAACATGACATATCTTACAGTGACAATTGGATCCATTGCTGTCTCAGTATATCAACTCTGTCGAGTGTGGTTTAGTGGTTTAATGACCCCCAAAGACTATTTTCTCAGCTCTGCCTGCTGTTATCATTCCACAGGCACTTTATGGTGCAGCTCTTGCAGAATGGGGACAATAAAGTTAGCAAACAGCGGGCTGTTGGAATCCATTGGAATAAAATCACTGAAGAATGTCTGTTTCTATCTTTTGGTTTTGAATTATGCTTTAGTCTTTGTTTGCTGTGATTAAATGCCCAATATCACAGTAGCATTACCCGATTACCCATAACATATCCCTCTGCAATGTGCTGTTTATGTACACACATTTATATGGAGACCAGATAACATTAGATGGACCATTGAGCAGAACAGAGTAATACAGCACTATAAAGCATTGGACAAAAATAATCTCATGTCCTCCAGTCCATGTACATCTGCTTTTCTGTGGATCAACCTTACCTAGTTCTGAGAAGACAGTCTCTCTTCCCTCCTCTTGGCACACTGAATCGAAGACCTGCGGCAGGAGAGACTCGGCGCAAACATCTTCAACGGTGCTGTCGGTGAGTTGAGGGTTAGCGTCGTCCAAATCCATCAGCTCCTTCAATTCTTTCACTGCCTCCAAAGGGAAGGTCTGGTTTCCAACCTGGAGGGGAAACAACAAGTAGTTTCAGTAACAAGAAAATTCTGGAACAACCCAAATCTCTACATACAGGTGGTATGAAATGAGGATGCTGCAGGGATACTCACATTAACATCCACACCTAGAGCTCCTGTGCACAGACAGAGCACCATAGCAAGGACAACACTGAACGCCCTCATTTTCAGATGATGTGAGGTGCCTTTCAGTTTTTCTTTAGTCTTTTCTGGATGTTGATGAGCTTTGAGACAACAGAGTCTAACTGCAAAACCACTGGCAGTGCATGACATTTATACGGAGCAGAGGGTCAACAGGTGAGGGGGAGGAAACAGTATACAAATACCACAGTGACACAAAACACTCGGGGGGTAGAAGACTGGCCCCAGACCGTACCTGATTAACTTGTATTACAGGACCCACATGTGCATTCAAACCCTAAACGATTAGCAACACAAAAACAAAGACACTGCCTTCACCATGATTAGAAGACATGTATTGCGTAAATGTACATTCTTCCTCGTTGTATGTCTGCACTGCCTCTTGGGTATTTGTACAGAGTAGTCAGTGATTTAATACCTGCAGAACTGGCAGCGCTAAAAGAGTAAAGGTGGCCGGACAATGACTAGTCAAAGACAACCAATGGCTGCCAAACTCGCCAGACCAGTGTTCTGGAACCTTTTTTTTGTTTACAACCTCAATTCTTTAAGTTGTTTATCACCTCTGTGTTTTTCCTTTGAGGCTGTCTACTCATGATCTGGGTATTCTTCTATTAATTTATTTAAATCTGGAAAGCCTACGGTCAAGACTGTGAAGAGTGGACCAGTGACGCAAAGTTGGGATTAAAGAGCTATTTTGACTGTGGTGCACTTATTTAAATTATAGATCGTACTATATTTCTAAAGTTTAATGTCACAAAATTGTTTTTAAAACACAGATATTATCATGCACTGTCTATATGTATATCCAGTGTGTACAGTCAGTTATTGAATTTGATGTGTTGAAGGCAGGAAATATGGCCAAGCGTAAGATTGTAAGCAACTCTGTCAAGGGCCAAATTGTGATGTCAAGCCAGCCTAACAAAACTATATATAGTTATGCTTAACCTATATATAGTTTGAGCAGAATTTTAATGTATTTAGTCGAGGTAAAGCTAATTTTTACCGACAGTATCTAATTTTCACAGGTTCATTATGTGAGTTAGATTCTGCAAAGTAGAATATGAGAATATAACTGTGTAAAGATTGTAAATGAGTATATATTTTGTGTTTATGGGTACTTTTAAACTCTGCCTTAGGGGCTGCAGCCTATGATTACTTGTATTACTAACTTTTTTGTTGAGTATTCATTTCAATTTATCTATATTGCGCAAATTTACAACATATGTCATCTCACAGTGCTTAACATAGTAAGGTACAGACCTTACCAACAGAACAGAAAACAGAAAACCCAACAATCCAAAGTTGCTTTTGGATTCCCTATGAGCAAGCAGTCAGTGACAGTGGGAAGGAACCAAAAAAAAACAACAAAAAAACAAAACCTCAGACAGAACCAGGCTCAGGGAAGGCAGCCATCTGCCTCGACTGGTTGGGTTAGGAGTGGGGATGAGGAGGGAGGGATAGCAGGAGAGGCTGGGGTGTAGATGGCAGGACAGCAGGTGGTGAGGCCAGCGGCTGCAGAGACATCCAGAGGGAACAAGCACAGGACACAGGACCTCGAGGGAAACACAGAGTTAGTGATATGTAATGGTGATATATAACAGTATAGAGACAGGAGAGGCAGTCTAAATCTATAGCAGCATAACTAAGGGACAGCTCAGATGATCCTCAGCAGCCCTAACTATAAGCTTTATCACATAGGAAAATTTTAAGTCCAATCTTAAATCTTAAAAGTAGAGAGGGTGTCTGCCTCCTGAACCCAAACTGGGAGCTGATTCCACAACAGAGGAGTCTAATAACTGAAGGCTCTGCCTCCCTTTCTAGTTCTGGAAACTCTGGGAACCACAAGTAAACCTGGAGTCTCAGAGTGAAGGGCTCTGTTAGGATGATACAATAAGGTTTTTACTGCATCATTCAATCATTTTCCCACAATGACTGAAAATCCTCATATTTGACAGAGAGAGTAAACAGGGAGTGTACGTCGTGGGTCTGTCACACCAAACCAGTGCTGGGTAGCAAATGTCACACAGCATGATTTAGTCAAAATTGAAGCTCCGTCTGGTCTTGGCCTTTGGTTTTGTTCTCATTATTTCCTGTTTTATTTTGAAAAGAATCCTGTCCTTTTGTGTCTGTAGTTGTTTTACTTCCTCTCTTTGTCTATTTTCCCTCCTCTTTTGATTGTCCTCATTAGTTTCACTTGTGTCTTTGGTATCAGCTGCGTTTCGTCTGTCCGATCAGTTCTCTGATTATAAATTGTCTTTCCCTTGTCATGTGCCAGTTCTGTTCTCCAACCTCCTGTGGTACAGTCTGACCGCTGCCTTGTGCTCATCAGGTTTGAGGGGTTTTTGTGCCTTTTTAAAAAATAAATGTTTGTTGTCAGTTGATTAGTTTTTGAGAAGTTCACTGGACATTTTAGTTTGGACTTTTCTTTAAACCTCAGGCTGTCTACAGACTTCAGGCTGGGACTCTTGATGATGTCCCAGATTTGACTCTCATCTGCTGTCAAATTTGGGAAGAGAGCAGCTCCTCTTCACCAGATTTAACCTTTTCTCATTTTTACTTTGTTCTAAAGAAAAAAAGTCTTTTAACCCTAAGTGGTGCCTAAATTTATTACAGAGTTTTAAGCTCAAATGAACTCTTTAATGTACATTTTTGTGACTGTGTAGCCAAACAAAAGTTGACTTTATCTGGTAAATGTCCTTTGTATATACTGTATCACAGCTATCCAATCAAGTGACTTGTATGCGTTTAGTTGCCTCATTATCCGGCTGCTCTGAGACAAATATTTGAGAAACCAGGGGTGAGACTGATTGGTTGGCACTGAGGCATTATGTACGTTGGTACATGCAAAATCCTGTTGATCAGTCTTGTATTTTCAGTGTTCCCTCCCAACCAGTTGCTCTTCGGTATAAATGTCTCACACTGCCAGTTGTATTGGGTTGACTAACCTTAAGGACTTGCTCTCTGTTGTCTCCAAGCTCTACAGCAACCACAGAAGAGAAACTGAAAGGCACCTGAAAATGAGGGCGTTCACTGTTGTCCTTGCTATGGTGCTCTGTCTGTGCACAGGAGCTCTAGGTGTGGTCGTTAATGTGAGTATCCCTGCAGCATCCTCATTTCATACCACCCATATGTAGAGATTTGGGTTGTTCCAGAATTTTCTCTACCTGAAACTACTTGTTCTTTTCCCTCCAGGTTGGAAACCAGACCTTCCCTTTGGAGGCAGTGAAAGAATTGAAGAAGCTGATGGATTTGGACGACGCTAACCCTCAACCCACCAACAAAACCATCAAAGAGGTTTGCGCCAAGCCTCTCCTGCCGCAGGTCTTCTATCCAGTGTGCAAAAAGGAGGGAAGATGGACTGTGTTCTCAGAACTAGGTAAGGTTGATCCACAGAAAAGCAGATATACATGGACTGGAGGACATGAGATTGTTTTTGTCCAATGCTTTAGTGCTGCATTACTGTCCTGCTCAATGATCCTTCTAATGTTATCTGGTCTACATATAAATGTGTGTACATCAACGGCACATTGCAGAGGGATATGTTATGGCATAGTTCAAAACAAAAAGATGGAAATGGATGTTCAGTGATTTTGTTCTAATGGATTTCTACAGTCCACTGTTAACTGTATTGTGCCCATTCTGCAAGTGCTGTACTATAAAGTGCCTCTGGAATAACAGCAGGCAAGAGGCCTCTGAAAAGTTGAGCCAATGGTCTTTGCGGGTCATTTAAACTACTGAACAACATTGGACACAGTTGATGTACTGACACAAAAATGGATCCCATTGTCACTATAGGATATGTCATGCTCATGACCATGTATGTTTACATTTTGTCTTTCCAGTTAAGGTCTTCAAGTATTTTGATCCATGTGAGATCTGTTCCTTCGCTGCCTGCGCTGGGTGTTAGGACTGAGGCTGCCATCTGCTAAACGCACAAACATTGACTGGGATCCTCTCAATATCGTCTTCCTGAGGTTTTCTACATCCGAGGTGTCCATGGACATAGTCGTCCATCTGCACAGTGGGTCTTATGGCTCTGTGGTCAACATATTGTCTTTTGGATGACTTCGTAAGAATCTGACTTGCTGATATGATCCTTGTCAGGAGTTTATGGCAGTTTCTTGATAATAAATGAGTTCTTTGCATTCAAATAAGCAGTTGTCTGTTTTATACAAATGCATGCAGAGTATGCTGCTTCAAAGCCATTACTGGGGGAGGAAATGATGCAAATGTGTTGAGTCTGATGAAAGCAACACTTGGATGAGTGAGATGCTGAAAGGTCACTAGTTGTACCGTTAATCACTTGGCTGACAATTTGACGTAAAACTGACAACCCATCTGTGTTCATGCTAAACCTTAATCCTCTAAAAACATGACTTATAACACTGGCCAACACATGGTGATATGATGCAGGCTGACGGCTCTCAATATGCTAACAAATGCATAGAAAACACAAGTTAACTAATTTGGGCATAGATGATATTTAACCTCTTCACATGCAGGTTCTTCTGATTCATTGCCCAATAAGGAGCTTGAGGTTTGACTAAATCACGCTCTGTGACAGTGTATGTATCTTCATTTGTTTATTCCAGTTTCTAACTGAAACTTTGATGTTCGTGCTGAGTGAAATAATCAGTTCCAAGACATGTTTTCAAGGCTGCACAACTTCACCGAATGGAAAATATTGCAGATGATTTTGCATAATTTCACGCACATTTCCCCAAATTTCTGGCTGAAAGATCTGGGCCTGTATTCACAAAGCATCTTAGAATTTTCTAAGAGAGCTCCTAACTTAGCCTAAAAATTCCTAGCAAGGAATCTCAGCTTAAGAGTGATTCAAGAGGTTTCTGAGAGCAACTCTGAGCAAGGAGGCTACAGAAACTTTTATCTTAGTGAGGAGGCGTGGTTGACCCCGTTGCTAGGTGTGACGCAGTCTTCTAAAAGCTGTGATTGGTTGTTATAAAAAGGGGGAAGGACAAAAGAAAAATGCGCTCCGCGCTCCTCCTAATGAATGGACAGTAAAATCAAACGATCATATAACTTGGACGGTATTAAGAAATGTGTAATCGTGACATTAATTTTATGCCATGATGATGAAACTCGGCAAAATTAAATTAGTTGTAATTGTTGTTTGAACGTACCTCATTAAAATGCCGATTATATTGATTTGCTTATTGTTATGTTTCCTGTCCATGCTGGTCATTTTACTACTTCATGTGTTTGATATTAATGGTGGACACAGACTCAGCTGTCAGCAGGTCCTGTGGTTGCTGTGAGAAGCGCTGGTACGAGCTGTAATCCCAGAGAGCGGAGATTGAAATTAATAAACTGCGCAACGATACGAGGCTGTGAAAACGCTGTAATGGTCTGACTGGTCTGACTGGTCTCTCTGCTGACAGAGGGTTGTCACAGACCCAAGTCATCACTGCTACACTGGTGCATTTTTCCTGTGGCCAGGTATCACAATGCTGCGATGACTTTCATCTCAGGAGTTATTACGTTACTGCGCTGAGTGGGACAATAAACTCATCCCTGATGAGGTCAACCACAAACATTATTTCTGCACCATCGAGCCGATAGCGTGTTATTGGCTGTCATTTAACGTCTTTTAACGTACAGAGAATATCTCTCCTTCCTCTCGGTTTTTCTGCCATCTTGCCTGTTTAAGACACTCTTAGTCTTCTTAAAAGTCCTCCTCCCTGCTCCTAACTGTTTCTCACCTTAGGAGCTCTCTTAAGGCCTAAGACGCTTTGTGAATAACTTTTATCTTACCAAGGGAAAATTCTAAGAAAAATCTTAGAACTCGAGAAATTCTAAGATTTTTCTAAGAATGACGTCACTAAGAGCTACTTTTAGCCTTAGGATGCTTTGTGAATACGGGCCCTGGTGTCTTTGAAAACCTCTCCAGTAAAATATAAAGTTTTTTGTGGGTTTGATCACACACATATATACATATGTACAAATATACATATATGTGTATATATATATATATATATATATATATCATTCTCATAAAATACAATGTGAGAATGTAACTGTAAATACCTCTCCAGTAAAATATATTTTTTTGTGAGTTTGATCACACACATATATACATATATACATGTGTGTGTGTCATTCTCATAAAGTAGAATGTGAGAATGTAACTGTAAAGATTGCATATATAATGAGTATATATTTTGAATTTGTGGGTACTTTTAAACTCTGTCTTAGCGGCTGCAGCCTATGATTACTTGCATTACTAACTTTTTTGTTGAGTATTCATTTCAATTTATTTATATAGCATAAATTTACAATATACAGTGTGTCACAGCACTTAACATAGTAAGGTACAGACCTTTCGAATGATACATAGAACAGAAAACCCAACAATCCAAAGTGGCTTTTTGATTCCCTATGATCAAGCAGTCAGCGACGGTGGGAAGGAACCAAAAAAGAAAACCCTAGAATGTGGGGGGACCTCAGACAGAACCAGGCTCAGGGAAGGCGGCCATCTGCCTCAACTGGTTGGGTTGGGAGTGGGGATGAGGGGGGAGAGATAGCAGGAGAGGCTGGGGTGTAGATGGCAGGACAGCAGGTGGTGAGGTCAGCGGCTGCAGATCAGTGACATCCAGAGGAAACAAGCACAGGACACAGGACCTCGAGGGAAACACAGAGTTAGTGATATGTAATGGTGATATATAACAGTATAGAGAGAGGAGAGGCAGTCTAAACCTATAGCAGCATAACTAAGGGACAGCTCAGGTGGTCCTGAGCAGCCCTAACTATAAGCTTTATCACATAGGAAAGTCTAATCTTAAAAGTAGAGAGGGTGTCTGCCTCCAGAACCCAAACTGGGAGCTGATTCCACAACAGAGGAGTCTAATAACTGAAGGCTCTGCCTCCCATTGTACTTCTGGAAACTCTGGGAACCACAAGTAAACCTGGAGTCTGAGAGTGAAGGGCTCTGTTAGGATGATAAGGTACAATAAGGTGTTTATTTCATCATTTAATCATTTCCCCACAATGACTGAAAATCCTCATATTTGACAAAGAGAGTAAACAGGGAGTGTACGTTGTGGGTCTGTCACACCAAACCAGTGCTGGGTAGCAAATGTCACACAGCATGATTTAGTCAAACTTGAAGCTCCATAATGGGAAAACCTGAAAGATAAGGGCTTAAATATTATGTCACCTATATGGCCACATTTTTTAACCTACTTTTTTGGGTACTTCTACTTTCTTGTTGGCACTGTCCATAAGAACATTGAGAATCTGTATCAAATCTTTGAATGTTCAAGTCACTCAATCAATCAATCAATCAATCAAGCACTCCTAACACTGTATACACAATTCATCAAAGTCACACAATCCTGTCTGGCCACCGACTTGTGTTCTCTGATTATCATACTAAAAGGAATACATGCAGCCCCTGAGAGCACTCACATCCATACATTAAAGAACATTCACCTGTCCCTCAACAATGCCACAACCATCCACCAGACATTCCTGACCTGTTTGCACCTAATACAACAAGTAACAACCCCAGGATCCAGTAAAAGCATTTTTAAGCTGATATGAAACAGATACAGTTTTAAATACAACTAGGCTGAAGACTTCCTACTGTGTTTGGGCTCTGTCGATGACACACAAACCTCCTCCAAAGTCCAGCAGCGACGACTTCAGTTAAAACTCTTTAAATGATGAATTAAAAAGGTGTGGATGACCAAGAATCTCCTCTACAGTCCCTCCTCATCCGAAACATTTGCTTTTGCCCTGTATGGCCTACATATTGATGCAAGTCAGTGCAGCCAGTAAAATGAGGAAAATTGTCTGTGAAAATGGTCTCCAAGTCTGTCCTAAGGTTAGATTGTATTTAATATGACTACTGAAACAATGCCTCTGGATTCACACAGTCTGGCTACAACGGTCTTGGCCTTTGGTTTTGTTCTCTTTATTTCCTGTTTTATTTTGAAAACAATCCTGTCCTTTTGTGTCTGTAGTTGTTTTACTTCCTCTCTTCATTTATTTCCCTCCTGCTTTGATTGTCCTCATTAGTTTCACTTGTGTCTTTGGTATCAGCTGCGTCTCGTCTCTCCGATCAGTTCTCTGCTTATAAATTGTCTTTCCTTTGTCATGTGCCAGTTCTGTTCTCCTACCTCCTGTGGTACAGTCTGACTGCTGCCTTGTGCTCATCAGGTTTGAGGGGTTTTTGTGCTTTTTTTTTTAGAAATGTTTGTTGTAAGTTGATCCGTTTTTGAGAAGTTCACTGGACATTTTAGTTTGGACTTTTCTCTAAACCTCAGGCTGTCTACAGACTTCAGTCTGGGACTCTCTGTGATGTCCCAGATTTGACTCTTATCTGGTGTCAAACTTAGGAAGAGTTTTTTTTAAGCCTAAGTGGTGCCTAAATTTATTACAGAATTTTAAGCTCAAATGAACTCTTTAATGTACATTTTTGTGACTGTGTAGCCAAACAAAAGTTGACTTTATCTGGTAAATGTCCTTTGTATATACTGTATCACAGCTATCCAATCAAGTGACTTGTATGTATTTAGTTGCTTCATTATCGGGCTGCTCTGAGACAAATATTGGAGAAATGAGCGGATGAGATTGATTGGTTGCCATTGAGGCATTATGTACGTTGGTACATGCAAAATCCTGTTGTTCAGTCTTGTGTTTTCAGTGTTCCCTCCCAACCGGTTGCTCCTCGGTATAAATGTCTCACACTGCCAGTTGTATTGGGTGGATTAACCTTAAAGACTTGCTCTCCGTTGTCTCTAAGCTCTACAGTAACCACAGAAGAGAAACTGAAAGGCACCTGAAAATGAGGGCGTTCACTGTTGTCCTTGCTATGGTGCTCTGTCTGTGCACAGGAGCTCTAGGTGTGGATGTTAATGTGAGTATCCCTGCAGCAGCCTCATTTCATATCACCTATATGTAGAGATTTGGGTTGTTCCAGAATTTTCCCTTCCTAAAACTACTTGTTTCCCCTCCAGGTTGGAAACCAGACCTTCCCTTTGGCGGCAGTGAAAGAATTGAAGAAGCTGATGCATTTGGACGACGCTAACCCTCAACCCACCAACAAAACCATCAAAGAGGTTTGCGCCAAGCCTCTCCTGCCGCAGGTCTTCTATCCAGTGTGCAAAAAGGAGGGAAGATGGACTGTGTTCTCAGAACTAGGTAAGGTTGATCCATAGAAAAGCAGATATACATGGACTGGAGGACATGAGATTATTTTTGTCCAATGCTTTATAGTGCTGCATTACTGTCCTGCTCAATGATCCATCTAATATCTGGTTTACATATAAATGCGTGTCCATAAACGGCACATTGCAGAGGGATATTTTAAGGGTAACTGGGTAATGCTACTGTGATACTGTGCATTTAATCACAGCAAGAAAGTAAAATTGAAACCCAAAATATGGAAATGGATGTTCAGTGATTTTGTTCTAATGGATTTCTACAGTCCACTGTTAACTGTATTGTGCCCATTCTGCAAATGCTGCACCATAAAGTGCCTCTGGAATGACAACAGCAGGCAAGAGGCCTCTGAAAAGTTGAGCCAATGGTCTTTGCAGGTCATTTAAACTACTAAACAACATTGGACACAGTTGATGTACTGAGACAGAAATGGACCCCATTGTCACTATAGGATATGTTGTGCTCATGACCATGTATGTTTACATTTTGTCTTTCCAGTTAAGGTCTTCAAGTATTTTGATCCATGTGAGATCTGTTCCTTCGCTGCCTGCACTGGGTGTTAGGACTGAGGCTGCCATCTGCTAAACGCACAAACATTGACTGGGATCCTCTCAATATCGTCTTCCTGAGGTTTTCTACATCTGAGGTGTCCATGGACATAATCGTCCATCTGCACAGTGGGTCTTATGGCTCTGTGGTCAACATATTGTCTTTTGGATGACTTCGTAAGAATCTGACTTGCTGATATAATCCCTGTCAGGAATTTATGGCAGTTTCTTGATAATAAAGGAGTTCTTTGCATTCAAATAAGCAGTTGTCTCTTTTATACACATGCATGCAGAGTATGCTTCTTCAAAACCATCATTGGGGGAGGAAATGATGCAAATGTGTTGAGTCTGATGAAAGATACATTTGGATGAGTGAGATGCTGAAAGGTCACTTGTTGTACTGTTAATCACTCGGCTGAAAATTTGACCTAAAACTGGCAACCCATCGATGTTCATGCTGAACCCTAATCCTCCAAAAACATGACTAATATAGCTTTGACCAACATATAGCGATACAATGCAGGCTGGCAGCTATCAATATGCCAACAAATGCATAGAAAACACAAGTTAACTAATTTGGGCATAAATGATGATTAACCTCTTCACATGCAGGTTTTTCTGATTCATTCCTTAATAAGGAGCTTAAAGTTTGACTAAATCACGCTGTGTGACAGTATTGTATGTATTTTCATCTGTTTATTCTAGTTTTTAACTGAAACTTTGATGTTCGTGCTGAGTGAAATAATCAGTTGCAAGACATGTTTTTGAGGTTGCACAACTTAACCGAATAAAAATGTTGCAGATTTTGCATAATTTCATGCATATTCCACCGAAGATCTGGCGTCTCTGAAAACCTCTCCAGTAAAATTTAAAATACTTTTTTGTAGGTTTGATCACACACGTGTGTGTGTATATATCATTCTCAAAAAGTAGAATGTGAGGATGTAACTGTAAAGATTGCATATAAAATAAACAAGTATATATTTTGAATTTGTGGGTACTTTTAAACTCTGTCTTACGGGCTGCAGCCTATGATTACTTCCATTACTAGCTTTTTTGTTGAGTATTCATTTCAATTTATTTATATAGCGCAAATTTACAATATACAACCCCTGGCAAAAATTATGGAATCACCGGTCTCGGAGGATGTTCATTCAGTTGTTTAATTTTGTAGAAAAAAAGCAGATCACAGACATGACACAAAACTAAAGTCATTTCAAATGGCAACTTTCTGGCTTTAAGAAACACTAAAATAAATCAAGAAAAAAAGATGTGGTAGTCAGTAACAGTTACTTTTTTAGACCAAGCAGAAGGAAAAAATTATGGAATCATGAAAAAAACAACAAAAGAACACTTCAACACACCACTAGCACTTTGTTGCACCACCTCTGGCTTTTATAACAGCTCGCAGTCTCAGAGGCATGGACTTAATGGGTGATAAACAGTACTCTTCATCAATCTGGCTCCAACCTTCTCTGATTGCTTTTGCCAGATCAGCTTTGCAGGTTGGAGCCTTGTCATGGACCATTTTCTTCAACTTCCACCACAGATTTTCAGTTGGATTGAGATCTGGACTATTTGCAGGCCGTGACATTGACCTTATGTGTCTTTCTTCAAGGAATGTTTTCACAGTTTTTGCTCTATGACAAGATGCATTATCATCTTAAAAATTATTTAATCATCCCCAAACACCCTTTCAATTGATGGGATAAGAAAAGTGTCCAAAATGTCAACCTAAACTTGTGCATTTATTGAAGATGTCATGACGGCCATCTCCCCAGTGCCTTTACCTGACATGCAGCCCCATATCATCAATGACTGTGGAAATCTGCATGTTTTCTTCAGGTAGTCGTCTTCATAAATCTCATTGGAATGGCACCAAACAAAAGTTCCAGCATCATCACCTTGCACAATGCAGATTCGCGATTCATCACTGAATATTACTTTCATCCAGTCATCCACAGTCCACGATTGCTTTTCCTTAGCCCATTGTAACCTTGTTTTTTTCTGTTTGGGTGTTAATGATGGCTTTCGTTTAGCTTTCCTGTATGTAAATCCCATTTTCTTTAGGCGGTTTGTTACAGTTCGGTCACAGACGTTGACTCCAGTTTCCTCCCATTTGCTCCTCATCTGTTTTGCTGTGTATTTTCTGTTTTCAAGACATTGCTTTGAGTTTTCTGTCTTGACGCTTTGATGTCTTCCTTGGTTTACAAGTATACTTGCCTTTACCAACCTTCCAATGTGTTTTGTACTTGGTCCAGATTTCAGACACAGCTGACTGTGAACAACCAACATCTTTTGCAACATTGCGTGATGGTTTACCTTCTTTAAGAAGTTTGATTATCTTCTCCTTTGCTTCAACTGACATCTGTTGTGTTGGAGCCATGATTCATGTCAATCCACTTGGTGCAACAGCTCTCCAAGGTGTGATCACTCCTGTTTAGCTGCAGACTAACAAGCAGATCTGATCTGATGCTGGTGTTAGTTTTGGGAATGGAAATTTACAGGGTGATTCCATAATTTTTTTCCTTCTGCTTGGTCTAAAAAAGTAACTGTTACTGACTACCACATCTTTTTTTCTTGATTTCTTTTCGTGTTTCTTAAAGCCAGAAAGTTGCCACTTGAAATGACTTTAGTTTTGTGTCATGTCTGTGATCTGCTTTTTTTCTACAAAATTAAACAATTGAATGAACATCCTCCGAGACTGGTGATTCCATAATTTTTGCCAGGGGTTGTATAGTGTGTCACAGCACTTAACATAGTAAGGTACAGACCTTTCGAATGATACACAGAACAGAAAACCCAACAATCCAAAGTGCTTTTGGATTCCCTCTGAGCAAGCAGTCAGTGACAGAGGGAAGGAACCAAAAAAGAAAACCCTAGAATGTGGGGGGACCTCAGACAGAACCAGGCTCAGGGAGGGCGGCCATCTGCCTCAACTGGTTGGGTTGGGAGTGGGGATGAGGGGGGAGAGATAGCAGGAGAGGTTGGGGTGTAGATGGCAGGACAGCAGGTGGTGAGGTCAGCGGCTGCAGATCAGTGACATCCAGAGGAAACAAGCACAGGACACAGGACCTCGAGGGAAACACAGATTTAGTGATATGTAATGGTGATATATAACAGTATAGAGAGAGGAGAGGCAGTCTAAACCTATAGCAGCATAACTAAGGGACAGCTCAGGTGGTCCTGAGCAGCCCTAACTATAAGCTTTATCACATAGGAAAGTCTAATCTTAAAAGTAGAGAGGGTGTCTGCCTCCAGAACCCAAACTGGGAGCTGATTCCACAACAGAGGAGTCTAATAACTGAAGGCTCTGCCTCCCTTTCTACTTCTGGAAACTCTGGGAACCACAAGTAAACCTGGAGTCTGAGATTTACTTGAGATTTACAGAGTCTGAAGGGCTCTGTTAGGATGATAAGGTACAATAAGTTGTTTATTTCATCATTTAATCATTTTCCCACAATGACTGAAAATCCTCATATTTGACAAAGAGAGTAAACAGGGAGTGTACGTCGTGGGTCTGTCACACCAAACCAGTGCTGGGTAGCAAATGTCACACAGCATGATTTAGTCAAACTTGAAGCTCCATAATGGGAAAACCTGAAAGTTAAGGGCTTAAATATTATGTCACCTATATACCCACATTTTTAACCTACTTTTTTGGGTACTTCTACTTTCTTGTTGGCACTGTCCATAAGAACATTGAGAATCTGTATCAAATCTTTGAATGTTCAAGTCAATCAATCAATCAATCAATCAATCACTCCTAACCCTGTTTACACAATTCATCAAAGTCACACAATCCTGTCTGGCCACCGACTTGTGTTCTCTGATTATCACACTAAAAGGAATACATGCAGCCCCTGAGAGCACTCACATCCATACATTAAAGAACATTCACCTGTCCCTCAACAATGCCACAACCATCCACCAGACATTCCTGACCTGTTTACGCCTAATACAACAAGTAACAACCCCAGGATCCAGTAAAAGCATTTTTAAGCTGATATGAAACAGATACAGTTTTAAATACAACTAGGCTGAAGACTTCCTACTGTGTTTGGGCTCTGTCGATGACACACAAACCTCCTCCAAAGTCCAGCAGCGACTACTTCAGTTAAAACTCTTTAAATGATGAATTAAAAAGGTGTGGATGACAAAGAATCTCCTCTGCAGTCCCTCCTCATCCCAAACATTTGCTTTTGCCCTGTATGGCCTACATATTGATGCAAGTCAGTGCAGCCAGTAAAATGAGGAAAATTGTCTGTGAAAATGGTCTCCAAGTCTGTCCTAAGGTTAGATTGTATTTAATATGACTACTGAAACAATGCCTCTGGATTCACACAGTCTGGCTACAACGGTCTTGGCCTTTGCTTTTGTTCTCTTTATTTCCTGTTTTATTTTGAAAACAATCCTGTCCTTTTGTGTCTGTAGTTGTTTTACTTCCTCTCTTCATTTATTTTCCCTCCTCTTTTGATTGTCCTCATTAGTTTCACTTGTGTCTTTGGTATCAGCTGCGTCTCGTCTGTCCGATCAGTTCTCTGATTATAAATTGTCTTTCCCTTGTCATGTGCCAGTTCTGTTCTCCTACCTCCTGTGGTACAGTCTGACTGCTGCCTTGTGCTCATCAGGTTTGAGGAGTTTTGTGCTTTTTTTTAAAGAAATGTTTGTTGTCAGTTGATTAGTTTTTGAGAAGTTCACTGGACATTTTAGTTTGGACTTTTCTCTAAACCTCAGGCTGTCTCCAGACTTCAGGCTGGGACTCTCTGTGATGTCCCAGATTTGACTCGTATCTGGTGTCAAACTTAGGAAGAGAGCAGCTCCTCTGCACCAGATTTAACCTTTTCTCATTTGAAGAATGAGAACTTTGTTCTAAAATAAGTTTGTTTTTTTTTAACCCTAAATGGTGCCTAAATCTTTTTAGTGTTTTAAGCTCAAATGAACTCTTTAATGTACATTTTTGTGACTGTGTAGCCAAACAAAAGTTGACTTTATCTGGTAAATGTCCTTTGTATATACTGTATCACAGCTATCCAATCAAGTGACTTGTATGTATTTAGTTGCCTCATTATCAGACTGCTCGGAGACAAATATTGGAGAAATGAGGCATGGTCATTGATTAGTTGCTATTGAGGCATTATGTACGTTGGTACATGCAAAATCCTCTGGATCAGTCTTGTGTTTTCAGTGTTCCCTCCCAACCAGTTGCTCCTCGGTATAAATGTCTCACACTGCCAGTTGTATTGGGTTGACTAACCTTAAGGACTTGCTCTCTGTTGTCTCCAAGCTCTACAGCAACCACAGAAGAGAAACTGAAAGGCACCTGAAAATGAGGGCGTTCACTGTTGTCCTTGCTATGGTGCTCTGTCTGTGCACAGGAGCTCTAGGTGTGGATGTTAATGTGAGTATCCCTGCAGCATCCTCATTTCATACCACCTTTATGTAGAGATTTGGGTTGTTCCAGAATTTTCCCTTCCTAAAACTACTTGTTTCCCCTCCAGGTTGGAAACCAGACCTTCCCTTTGGTGGCAGTGAAACAATTGAAGAAGCTGATGGATTTGGACGACGCTAACCCTCAACCCACCAACAAAACCATCAAAGAGGTTTGCGCCAAGTGTCTCCTGCCGCAGGTCTTCTATCCAGTGTGCCAAGAGGAGGGAAGATGGACTGTGTTCTCAGAACTAGGTAAGGTTGATCCACAGAAAAGCAGGTATACATGGACTGGAGGACATGAGATTATTTTTGTCCAATGCTTTAGTGCTGCATTACACTGTCCTGCTCAATGATCCTTCTAATGTTATCTGGTCTACATATAAATGTGTGTACATCAACGGCACATTGCAGAGGGATATTTTAAGGGTAATCGGGTAATGCTACTGTGATACTGGGCATTTAATCACAGCAAGTAATATTGCAGGCCTAAAGTAAAATTCAAAACAAAGAAATGGATGTTCTTCAGTGATTTTTGTTCTAAGGGATTTCTACAGTCCACTATTGACTGTATTGTGCCCATTCTGCAAGTGCTGTACTATAAAGTGCCTATGGAATGACAACAGCAGGCAAGAGGCCTCTGAAAAGTTGAGCAAATGGTCTTTGCGGGTCATTTTAAACTACTAAACAACATTGGACACAGTTGATGTACTGAGACAGAAATGGATCCCATTGTCACTATAGGATATGTCATGCTTATGACCATGTATGTTTACATTTTGTCTTTCCAGTTAAAGTCTTCAAGTATTTTGATATATGTGAGATCTGTTCCTTCGCTGCCTGCACTGGGTGTTAGGACTGAGGCTGCCATCTGCTAAACGCATCGGCTGGAATCCTTAGTATCGTCGTCCTGAGGTTTTCTACATCCGAGTCATCTCCATGCACATAGTCACCTAGCTGTCCAGTGGGTCTTGTGGCTCTGTGGTCAACATACTGGCTTCTGGATGACTTCATAAAATCTGACTTGCTTATATAATGCCTGTCAGTAGTTTATGGCAGTTTCTTGATAATAAAGGAATTATTTGCATTCAAATAAGCAGTTGTCTCTTTTATACAAATGCATGCAGAGTATGCTCCTTCAAAACCACTATTGGAGGAAACGATGCATATGTGGCGAGTCTGAACGCAACACTTGGATGAGTGAGATGCTGAAAGGTCACTAGTTTTACCGTTGGCTCAAATTTTCTATTTAGTTAATCACTTGGCTGAAAATTTGATGTAAAACTGACAACCCGCCTGTGTTCATGCTCCCCTCTAATCATCTAAAAACATGACTACTAACCCTGGCTGACTGAAGAGCTCACACAAACTTGAATGTAGATTTTTGGCTTCTGGTATCCATATGCATGACATCTGTGACCTGCTCTCTTTCATGGCAATTTTTAACTTAAAGCTGCCCTCAGTGTTTAATTTGTTTCCACTGGCATCACAAACCCAGCAATAATGTAAGGCTAATGGAACAGGTAAAGCATCTAATCTGTGTGGTTGTGCTGACGCAACCCCTCAAGATCTACACTTAAACTAATCAAATAGAACTAAGTTTTGTTTTTTTTTCTGGGTTATTGATTTATACGAGTTTTAAAATAAACTGCAATCCACAAAGTTCTGTGTCCTGTTATGTTTCAACTTGGTTATTGTGAGTCGGGATAAAACTGAAAACAAAGCTGTAACTACAAGTAACTCTTTAACAAATAAACAGTGAATTTAACAATATGAAAAAGAGAGGACAGTATCATGAAAGAAAACAAGATAAAGCAGTGAAATGATTACAAAGCCTTCATTGGCTTTTTTAAAATTGGCATTTGTTTTCTAAACTGAGGCTGAGAAGCAGAGACGGATGGACTCTACCAGAGCTCTGCAAAAATTGACTGAGGCAGCCTTCTCTGTCCAGCAGAGAGCAGAAGCAGGAAAGAGTGAGACCTCTTCGCTCGTTTGAATCTTTGGCTCTTACTACTTCCGCCTAACAAAAAAAATATGTTCGTCAAACCGTTTTTCAACGCAAGTAAATACGATTTTCGATAAGTATTTTCAACGTTGAGCCTCGTCTCAAAGCGCGAATTAATTATTACCCATATAATAATATAAAGTCAAAGAGAGATGTGGTGCGTTATATGTTGTTCGTCTTTTGTGTTTCAGGAGGAAGAACAGAACATTGAAGCGCAAGACAGCCACGACGTGAGTCATGTCTCCCTAAATACACAACAGTTAACTAAAAACTTTAGTATCTGTACCATTATCACGTCCTCGGTTGATGTAGTCTTCAGTTGTCACTCGTGTGATTTCCCTGGGGGTGTCACGTGGCTCGTTGGTCTAGGGGTATGATTCTCGCTTAGGGTGCGAGAGGTCCCGGGTTCAAATCCCGGACGAGCCCTCGCGTTTTCTCTTCCCAATTTGTGTGTTTCCCACAACCGCTTGAGTGATATTTATTTCTTCTTCAAGTGGAAACATTTTTTGTGGAAAAAAATCAGCTTAAAACTTAAAAAACAATGATTAAAACAATGGTTGAAACTTTCATTAAAGTGACAATGAATTATTCAATGTAGCTGTTTGTCAACATTTAATCAAACTGTGTACTTTAATATAGCGTTTACAGCTATGGTTAGTCTATTAACACTGAGACAAGACTGATTTGGATTAATTGATATTGTGAATTTATTTTCACCTCAGACAGGGCAGCTGTCATACACAAAGTCACAGCTTCGCCTGTGAGCTACATTAGAATTCATTCACCTACATGGTGGTCATCCTCTGATCCTAAGCTCCATCACAACTCTTATATTATTTTATTGTCCATGACAGTCTGATTTGTTTACTAAAGTCAACTAAAGTACGCATGGATGTATTTTAATAACTATGCACAGGACATAAGTTATCTAATCAGTAAAATATAAGTACGAAAATATAGCAACAAGTAGCCTGTGTCAGAGAAAACACATTTTATTGTAGCCTATCATAAGATACAATGATTAGACTATTATACCTGAAGTGAAGAGAAATCTATTTTGTGTGTGTGTGTGTTTAAACATTGACAGCAGATTTGATATGGTTAATATTACCTTTTCATTTGGGGTATTATAGAATGGAACTTTATGGGTGATCTTTCTCTTTCTACTTTTAAGAGTCAGCCACCAATTTATTTATTCTCCTGCAGCCATTTTGATGTAGAACAACTTGTGCACTTAGTGCTGTTGTCTTGCTGCATGACCTGCCTTCTGTTAAGGTTCAGCTCACCAACAGATGTCCTTACAGTTTAGAATTTGCTGGTGAAATTTAGAACTTATTGTTTAATCAATGATGACAGAACCAGTCTGGCTCAGATGCAGCAAAACAGGTCCAAACCATGATACCATCACCACAGATGGGGTAATGTTTTTATGGTGAAATTCAATCTTTTTTTCAAACACAACAGCTCTCATTTAAACCAGAAAATTCTGTTTTTGGTCTCATTAACATTTCTTAAATATTTAAACCAGCCTATTTTAAGAGTAATGGCTTTCTTCCTACAAGCCTGCCATGCACACTGTTGTTATTCAGTGTTCTGATGGTGGAGTCATTAACACTAGCCAGAGAGGCCTTCATTTGTCTCTAAGATACCCCGGGTTCCTTTGTGACCTTGCAGACTATTGTCCCACTCTTTGTTAGTCAACCACTACTGAGGAAGGTAACAGTCGTCTTGAATTTCGTCCATTTGCAAACAATCTGCCTGACTGTGACGGGTTTAGTCAACCTTTTTCACTCTGGTGGGCATCAACAATTCTTTTTTGTAAAATCCTCATAAATACTCTTGTATTTGATGTAATACCATCAGGAATGATCAGTGTTTCTGGCTAAAAGATCTGGTGTCTTCGGATACCTCTCCAGTAAAATTTAAAATAATTTTTTGTGGGTTTGATCATCGTTTGCTGCTCAGTATTGGTTTGTTCTGACAGACTCACTATCTAACCCTTTAACACAACCCATTAAATGTTTATTAAGTATGCAAGTGAAACAACAAGAGTATTAATAACCGCGAGGGAATCATCATAATCATTAAATGTTGATTAATTAATTAATCATATTAGCAGCATTTCTGATGATAACTTAAGCTTTTTATCAACCCCAAAATGGTGAACATTCCCTGTTTTCTCATCAAATGATAGGATTTCCAATGTTTTCTGACCTGCATATTTAGAAAATGTTCCAAAGATTAGTTCATATTGCAAGTAAGAGAGACCACAGTTCCTTTATTCAAACTGTTTGTGTTAATACAGCTTTTACACTTCACAATAATTTGAACTTGGGGTCCAAATCAACAATAAACTGGACTGGTCCCACAACACCGACACCCTCTTCAGGAAGGGACGGAGCAGGCCGTTCTTCCTGAAGAGGCTGAGGTCCTTTAATGTCTGCAGCAGGCTCCTGAAGGCCTTCTACCAGTCTGTCGTGGCCAGCGCACTGTTCTTTGTTGTGGTGTGCTGGTGGGGAGGCATCAAGGCTGGTGAGGCCAGCAGGCTCAACAAGCTGGTGAGGAAGGCCCCGCTCTGGACACTTTGGAGTCAGTGGCTGAGAGGAGGGTGAGGGACAAAGTTAATGCCATCTTGGACAGTCCCTCTCACCCTCTCCACGAGGAGCTGTGGCTCATTCAGCCAGCGCCTCATCCCACCCAGGTGCAGAGTGGAGCGGTTCAGGCGCTCCTTTGTGCCCACTGCCATCAGACTCTAACAACAGTGGAAGTCACGGACTGACATCCTGCTGAACTCTCATACTCTGCTGTTCTGATTCACCCACATTCCTGCCTACTACGCACTTTACACTGCACCTTATGTGGAGACCATATGACAACTTCAGAGCTACTATCTCATCTCATCCTGCATACCATGTCACTATAACTGGTCACTTTATCCTACTTGTATTATAGTCACATATACTGTACTTTGTATTTTTTGTGTTATATTTAACTGTTTAACTTTATTTCTATACTGTTCCCTGTACTGCTGGAACACTTGAATTTCCCCTCTAGGGATCAACAAAGTATTATCTTATCTTATCTTATCTTATCTTAATTTGCCAGCTATAGCTACTTTGCAGATCAGGAGTTTTCCATATAATCTCCTTGCAAAATATGAACCCGTGGTTAGAATTAGCGAATGACCAGCTACAACATTAGAATCCTGCTCAAGCCCTTCATAATAAAAATGCATTAATATACAAAATGATGCAATTAAAAGGACTATTTTTGTACATTTTCATACAGGTTGGTGCTCCTCACTGTGTGCTGATGTACCGTGGCTATGCAAGTGTAAGATGCATGTGAGATGCATAGCAATGGAGAAGACTATTGCAAATACAGACCGACTTATTTGTTTTACTGTTTGCAGTTTAATCTGTGTAATGGATGTCATTTATCATCAGTTGCTCGCTATGTGCTGTATTGTACGCCTAGTGTGCTTATTCTACTCAATGCCCACCAGAGGGCACATTTCACTAAAGTATTGTTGCTACGTACTGGTGAAGCATGTCAGTAGCATGTGGACACAGCCCTGCATTAATGTACTGTCTTAATTCAGTGGTGGTGGGATTTCAGCGATGCATTGTGTTCCTGTGTTCATTTTTTTGTTCTCTCTTTATCTCAAAAGGGAGATCACTGCTGAGTTGCATGTTACATGAAAATAAAACTAGGCGTTAAACAAGTATATTGGCAGAAAAGCACCTCAACACTGCTGTATACTGCAGTAGACCTTTCAGCATATACAACAGAGAGTAAGCAATAAATCAGGTCACGAGCACTGTACTGTGATTATTATACTGTATTTATCTGCGCCCTGCAGGATGGGTGGTCATACCTCCCTAACATGCAGTGTATTTATAAAAGAAATTATTATTCATCTTTGAAAGGAGAAGACATTACCTCCTTTCAGGGTGGTGTGGAAATGCGGTAGCTTGCCTGATACCAGTTCATTCCTAATTCCTGCATAATAAAAACATTATTATGGGGTAATTGTGTTCCCTGCTGAGCTGAAAACGTGTTTATTATATGCTGGAGAAGTGGTTGTGGGTCATCCTGGACAAAAACAGTTTGATGCATAACCTGCTTTTGCCACAATATCTTTGTAGCCGTCTTATGCGTGGCGGCTGACTCACCTGTGTCATCGTATATTCCTTAACATGTATCCCCTCCAGTGTTTTCCATCTTGCTCAACTTGGCTGCTGCCTGTTCTGCCAGTTGCCAGTATTATAACTTACATCTGGTGGTGTGAGAGCTACAAGACAACACACTAAATGAATTCTGGTAGTTTAATGAAAATAGAGATGTTGATGATGGTACTGTAAGGTTTTGTAAATACTGTTGTATACCTTAACACAGTGATACCGCCCTAGGGTCCATGTCATTTTTTCATTCCTTGATGCACAGGCTCCTTTTATTGAAACTTCAAATGATAATTATAAAAAGCTCAAGAGTACATCTTGACACTGCAGGCTTGCAAAGGTCACGATAACACCAGTCCTGTTTCCTATCCCATGTCAGACTTAGACTCCGTATTTCTTCTGTAGGAGGACTGTTGTATTTTCACAGCTTGTTTTATGTGGATAAAAGAAACAGTCCATCCAGCGGCTATGTTTCTCATCCTTTTCAGGGTTGAGCTTCTGGAGCTTGTCCCAGTGCATACTTACAGAGAGGCATGTTGACAGTCTATACCGGGGTCAACAAATATAGAGACATACTGTATAAACATTCTCCATCACATTCTAGCATAAGATTTACAGTTGCCAGGTCATCTACCGCGCTTGTCTTTGAACTGTGGCAGAACGTGGACAGTCCACACAGGAAACACACAGCTGGTGGCTCAGGTTCCAACCCAAAGACTCTTGTTGTCAAGTCATAATTGAAAGCAGTTGAGAGTGCGTGTGTTTTGATTGTGAAGTCTTTTGGAACTTTAGATCCCTGGACCTCCAACCTCAAACCCATCATCGTCGCTGAAAGACTTACAGCCGCTGATGTTGCCATGAGTTGTGTTTCTTGTTCGTGGAACTTTCCCAGGCTTTGGTCATAAATTGATGTCACTCATTTGCGCCAAACCCAACATTAGAAACATGAAAGTCTTTTGTGATCCGTTGTGTTGCTGTTTTCAGATGAATCTACCTCTCACACTTCCCCCACTTTGTCCACCGCAAGCTAGCCACTATAAATTCAGCAGGTTGCTGGTAGCACTAAACCCTCCCTCCCTCAAAGCTCAGTGTTGCTCTCAATAGAGCCTCGTGCACACTAGGTGGTCAGAAATCCAAAGATTAACAGGCTCAATCTGCATAGCCAAAGTTGTTAAACTCGGATTGGATACCTGCTGTTTGCCAGAGTGACTTAGCTAATGGTTAGTATCATGTTCCCTCCTGCGTCTGTCCCCATGTAGGAGGTCTGGGCCATGTATTTGCTAAATCATCCGTCACTTTATTACAGTCTTAAAAGTTGTTAACGTAGTTTAGGAGTTTTAAGAGACATAAAGAGATAATCATCTAAATGCTCGACATGTAATGTACTAATGGATCCAGCATGTATCTGGCTGAGTTGAATTCATTCTTTAGGGAATGTTTTCCAGATTAAAAGCTGTGGAACAACAACTGAGCCCATAAAATAAGCAATCAGTCTGGTTGTGTGAAGCCATAACTTGAATTAGTTTGAATGCTGCCTGAAGCATCCGGAGTCGCACTGAGCTGGGTAACATACTGCCAACTGAGATCTTTGCCTCTACATGACAGTCTTGTATAAATAACTGGTCTAAACATGTTTTTTAAGAGCGCCCAATTCCTCTACATACATGATACACACATTTGATAAGACCATATTATAGGACTGGAGTCTCCAGGTTGACTGATCAATTGGTTGGTTGATATGTTGTCATCCGACCAAATTCGCTGTAGTCAGACAGTTAGTGATGTTACTGTAATAAAGAGAAAAGCTCTACATTATTATCCTCCCCAGATTAATCCATTATATTGTCAACCAGAGGAACTGACTAACCCTGAACCTGTTTTATCACAACTTTGAAGTCACCCAACCTAATGGAAACTGCTAGGTCTTACCAGTTCAACATTTAAGTTTATCAAACATTTACTCAGGGTTGGCTCCAAACTAACTCACACCATGTCAAAGAAGAACTCGATTTCGCTATGTTTTGTTTAAACAGAATCCTTAAAGTAGAGTGTAAACCTTTCAAACAACATCAGACAGTTTGTATATCACAGCTCAAAAAAACAAGGCATATCATCTGAGAACCATATGCTGACTTCACTGCATTAGGATCTTCAACCAGCTGCTGTGTTTGAGGACTTGCACACGAACAGATCAGAACTGGCACATTTCAATAAGTTTGGTCTAATAATTGCTTCACAGCAGCAACCTCATCCAGCGACGGCTTTGACTTCTCCAGTGTCGGCTAGTAGCAGCAGCTACACCCAGAACAAGCAGGATATGAAATCTCCTCTTTCATCAAAATGGAAAAAGATATCATGATGGGTAATACCTTGGTTAAAATGACTCGATATTCTGCACATGCCAGCATTTTATGTTCATTTATAACTCTTTTAGGCTGTTAAGTCCAGAAGACAGAGAGTATTCAGTACACTGTGGGTGATTACAGTTTTTCTTAGTGGCTTTGGTGCATTTCTCTGATCAGAATTAAAGTTCTCAGAACTGTTAGTTCAACCTCCACAACATTTAGTCATATGTGCACATCATAGTAGCAGTTTCTCATTCCTTCCAACAAACTGCAAATGCTTTTGGACATGCATCAACTGCTTTCATACAATTCTGTTGTTTTATAACATTATGATTTGCTTATGTCGTGTCAGTCAAAATGAACTATACTTCTGAATGCTGAATAGTCATTCCCTATAGAACTAATAGTCCTCATTTCATTGCTCGAGTCATTACATACAAAAATGTTGAACTAGTCGTCAAAATCTGTCGAGCTCCTCTTCGCTGCATTGCAAAGGATGATATTCGCTGTGGTGTAGATGAAAATATGTGACCAGACAGACAGGAACATCTGGATGAATGATTTACAGTGTTCAGTTCCAGTATGTACTGCAATATTGTTTACAGTTGTGGACAGCTCTGCCCAAGGAGTGTTTCTTATGTTTGCTGTAAATAAGTGTGTGTTTTTCATTTGCACAATGCTGTGAACAAATTAGAATTGCAAAGAGCATATACAGTAACATGTGAAACATATGTATTCAGTGTCTTGTACTCAGTTACCTCACTGAATACAGTCATGTGTATCTTTACTGTAGTTTTCAAATGGCTGTGCAAATAGTGTATAGTGCTGTCTGGAGCATTTTCAGGTAGTGTCACCAAGATGTGACTATTTTTTGCATTTGAAAACACTTCCAGAGTAAACTGTCACTATGAAAACATGACAAAGCCATTTGACTGTCTTGTTCATGAACAAAGGTGTCAGGACTTTTCATCTTGATGACATTTTCATTGACGTGAATACTTGCTTTTGAGGAATGAACTATCCATTTTGAACAAGTGACATGCTTTTGCAGGTTATCAACCAGGTTTTGCAGTTTGCACTAATTGTTTTGAGAAATGCACTGACTGCTGTGCAAATGTTAATAATGATGTGAGAAATGTACCAAAGCAACTGAGAAAAACTGTAATCTGCAGATTGAGCTCAAGGTAACATCGTCTAATGCCTTGTTTTGTCTGAGCAACAGTTCACAACCCAAATATATTATCTATCTACCTATCACCACGGTTGCAGATCTTGGTGGTAGTAGCAAATGTTCAAAAGAGGACTTTGAAGGCTGAAGTGGAGAAGAGTCACATGTGAACAGCAGTTGATGAATGGATGGATGGATGGATGGATGGATGGACGGATGGATGGATGGATGGATGGATGGATGGATGGATGGATGGATGGATGAACGAATGGATGGACGGATGGATGGACGGATGGATGGATGGATGAACGAATGGATGGATGGATGAACGGATGGATGGATGGATGGATGGATGGATGGATGGATGGATGGATGGATGGATGGATGGATGGATGGACGGATGGATAGACGGATGGATGATGGATGGATGGATGGATGAACGAATGGATGGATGGATGAACGGATGGATGGATGGATGGATGGACGGGTGGATGGATGGATGGATGGATGGATGGGTGGATGGATGGATGGATGGATGGATGGATGGATGGATGGATGGATGAACGAATGGATGGATGGATGGATGGATGGATGGATGGATGGATGGACGGGTGGATGGATGGATGGATGGATGGATGGATGGACGGACGGACGGGCGGGCGGGGGGACGGACGGACGGACGGACAGACAGACAGACAGACAGACAGACAGACAGACAGACAGACAGATAGATAGATAGATAGATAGTTCAAGCACAAACACCAAACATTCGACAACAATGGCTGCTTGTGTTGTTCGAGATCAAGATCATGACATGCCAGGCTACAAAATGTCCTATAAACCAGGTCATACAGCTTAAAACAGGGCAAACAACATGTTTTCACAGGAAGAAAGTAAGAGACCTTCTTGAAACGTCTCTTAAACATTTAATGTGACTGAACTCACAAAACCAGACTTGAATAGAAGACATTTATCTACAGTTCTCTTGTTGGCCAGATTAATACTGTAGAAGTCACAGGGTTACAAAAACAAGAAGTTTATCACAATCAGTAGAACAATACCACATTTCTGTTATCGAAGTCAAAAATATTCCTGGCGGGAAAGAGAAGTTGTAAACATGATGTTATTACACATGAAGAGCTGTGAGAGAACACTGTTATATTTTGTTGATTGAACTGAAGAGCTAAAAAAAAGAACATAGATTTATATTCTGCTTTTGGGTTGTATGGGAGCAAACTTTGATAGTTTATGAAGATCTCAAGAGAAAAAAATAGTTTTAAGAGACACTGTTGACTCGAAAGAGCTACAGAATAAACGAACAGTGTTAAAAGATGTAGTACTGAAAGAGCTACAGGATAAACAGTTTTCAAAATGTAGTACTACAAGAGGTATATTATTCTGGGCAATTCAGTTGAAAGCAACTGGACTCAGTAATACATCTGTGAAGACATTTCACTTTCATTTCGTTCATGTGTGTCAAGATTAGACCGGGCTAGTCTGACTGGCTGGTGGGAGACCCAGGCATTTAACCACTGTGGAGGTGTTTGCAAAGACCAGTGGTGACTAACGGTTGCTAGTGCTCCAAAGGTGTGACTCACATGGTGCTCAATGATGTAACGACAGTCGTAGGGGTCGTCAGAGTTGTTAGGAGTCACACTGGGCCATTTGCGAACGACTATGGTTCTTAGAGGTTAAGCTGTTAAATCTCCTGGGTAGAGACAAAAGGGTGGCGTTGTAAACCGGAGATAGGTGGTGTTGCAGACCTCCTCCCCTGTTGAGGGATGGTTTTCCACTTTTACATAGATGGCTTCCTTGATGAATGAGAACATTCACAGGCATAGTGTTGCATGATGTAGCTTATTGCACTTGGGAGGCTGTGAGGAGAATAAAAACTGTGTTAGAATATCTTATTGCAATGACATGCTGAACAGTTGGACTGCAGAGGGAACCCCACAATTTCGTGCAGGGGGTGAGAGGTGTTGTCCATGATGGATGTCAAGCTTGGCTAACATCCTTCTCTCACACACCTCCTTAATGGAGTCCAGAGGACAGTTGAGGACAGAGCTGGACCTCCTTACCAGTTTGTTTGGTTCAGTTTTCAGTTTTTATATATATGAATTAAGACATATAGTTGGAAGTATAAATAACAATGAATTGTATTTATATATATTTAAAAAAAACAATATGAGAATGTAAACCAGAGTAGACTGTTTTTAAAAAAACGTTTTTAGTTTCTTTTTCGTCAAGGCAACCGGAGAGACAAACAAGCTTCACCCGGTGATGAACTGCATAACCTTGGAATCTTTGTTAGGTTTGGCTGGCTGAGATGTCCTGACACAAGAAACGGAAACATCAGCATCTGCATACACTGGAAGCCGTACCACCCACAATTTCCTGTAGAGTTTTCCCAGTAAATGATGTTCCTGGAAATAGATGTGAGATTGCATTAAAAAAAAACATACACAGATCCCGAGAAGTGATGCAGAGAGTTTTGTGTTAACCCTGATATAACTGACCAATCAGACACAAAGGCTGCACTTTTGAGGCAGAAAAATTGTACCAATATCACATGAAATTTAGCATGTTTATGATCCCGAGAGATGATTTTTGCATCTCGTGACATCATGTGATTGATACTATGTGAACTGGTCAGTAATTAGTAGTAATTATTGTAGTTATAATTACTGCAGCAATCAACTGCTGTACTTTGGCTGTTCTATTACACACAGTGGATCTCTGAGGATTTTCTGATTGCAGATTTGCTTGTGCTGATCTATTTTATTTAACCAGCCCGGTGTGAAATTTGCTTTTGTGCGAAAATCGAGTAAGTTTTTGTTAATCTGAATCCATTAAACTATCAGGTCTGTTGAGGAACAAATAAGATGACAAAGAAAAATAGGCAAGCAAGACAGCATAAAAGTCCAGCAAATAAGCTGCTGTGATGGCAGCATAAAATAGCTACTGGTGTTCTCTCTCTTTTTTCCGCCTTTATCTGTTAATATTTTGACAAAGTAACACCACTGAACACACATCAAATTAGCTATTAACAGCTTATGTTTGCAATGTACCCGTAAGTGTACAGGCACACAACATGTGAGACAACGATAGCAGTCCTCACTAAGATGTCAATATGTGTCACTGAAATAGGTGATTATTGATTAAAATCACACACGGGAACGTTCGTGCTGTTGCACACCAGTAGTTAAAATGCCAGACCATTGAAGGAAATTCATTCTCGACTTTACCCTGTAATGTTAATCCTGTCAAAATGCTGTTGTAGTCAAATGATACGAATAGAATATTAAGATTTGAAAATATACACCTTAAAAAACAAAAATGCTAACAACAGTGTCAACAAGCTTTATTTCTTTTCCCTCTGTGTGTTTGCTATCAGCTCATCTCACTGTCTTCGACTGTACCATGATCAATGATTAATCCAATGGATCCTATTTTGTAGCCAGATGGACAGAGTGGAGGTCTCGGCTTGAGCAGTATCGGATTATGGTCTGATTAACAACATGTTTTGTAACTCCTGGCCTTTCAGTCACTCCTGCTTGCGTGAGTTGGATGAGGATGAAGAAACAATAGGCTTTGGCAGCGAGATTGATGAGAATGACCACGCTGATCTTGCATTGTCCACAAACAATAAGCCTTCATGGCCCAGAAGGTTAAATACAGATGTCTGCATGAGCTCAGAGTTTACAGAAAACTGTAAGTGTACTTTCCTTGATGCCTCATGTGTGTTGATGGAAAGAAGTTCCATGTGATTAAGCCTTGAGGTTTGTTCAGGAACAAGAGGGTTCCGACACTCATTACCACCCATCAAAGAGTCCTGTGTTTCAGAAGAATTTCAAGCAGCCATTCATATGCTGCCATACTGAATAAGCAACTAGGAGCTATCTGTTCAGATGAAGGGTAACTGGACCTTCTGGTAATTGCTATGTAACAAGGCAAAGGCCTCAAATATTGTGTTTTAATTGGGGGCATTATCAACAGCGGAAGCCTGCGGGCGAAGAGATTTGGGTTCAGCAATCAGGTTAATTGGATACTAACTGTATCTGGCAAGTCATTTTCTTCTACAACCATCAGATGAATAGGGCAGTTTTGGAAGATCAGACAAAGTTTGAGGCATAGCTGAGGCCAACACTGTGGCAACAAATCTAACAGCTAGCGGTTCAAATTGTGATTCAGACATGTGTGATTACTCAATAGGATAACTGGTGTTGAGAAACCACTGGCAGATTGATTTTCTAGCCCTGACATTCTTGGAAATTCTCTCAGTTCACAGATCAGATCAGTGTCAAGTCCTGATGACTAACACTTAATTCTCTGACTACACCACAGATGAAACCACCTAGATAAGGCCAGATCTACTGGTCTTGACCAACGTCCAGAAAATGTCATGTCTAAGATTAAAAAAGGTTTAGTTTATCTTCTGTAGGAACATCCAAAGGATTGCTACTGTAAAGCTGGATGAGATCAAAAGGTCACTTCATCTATACCGGATAAAACTACTGAGCCAGGACTATAGTATGTTCTCTGAGTGTTGTTTCAGTCATGCAAGAGCTCAAGAAAAGACATGAGAGTGTGGTATTGCAGGCAGGTATTGACTCAACCCCTGCCATATTGGTATGCTGGTAAAGCATATCATTCCACTTCAATTTAGTATTCCCATTCAGAAACTGGATAGATTACAAAACTGATATCACAGATGCCTTTTTTCAAGTTTTTTTTAGACTGTTTTCTCTGCAGTTTGTCCTGTGCTGTGGGAACTCAATAGCTTGGCATTTCATTGTACTGATGTTGCATGCAGAAAAATGGCAGCAGTCCTAGAAAATTTAGTAAAAACCTTGTCACCATGATCGAACGTCCTACATTTGTGTTATTAACCGTTCCCAGATGTCAGATACAGATCTCAGTAGATTCCTATCTGTCCTGGTTAATTCATTGCAACGACTGCTTTCTGGCAAAGGACGCTCATTAAAAGGTTAGCTCGGAACACCAGAAGGTTTTCACGAGGCGGGGGCAGCTCAATGTTCAACGTGTGGATCAACTTAGGCATGCAGCTGTAGAGGAGAGTCAAGACACTGGGTGGGGGAGGTGATGGAAGACTGAAAGCACAGGGCAGAGGGGATATGTGGGAGCCGGGGAGAGCACAGAAAGAGATCAGCTCTCCTTCGTTTCAAAACTCCGTTCTCAGGAAACGTAAGAGGAAAGAAAGCAGGGGAAGAGACGAGGCATCCAAACCAAACAGTTCATTTGTAGGCAATGATGTGTTTTTATCCTGACTTCTGTTGCCTTTTATTTAACTTATAGCTTGTCTTTATGCCTGACACAAAGCACTTTGTACCATTGTTGCTAAAAGGTGGAGAAGATATAAACTTGCCTTGCCTCATTGAAAGGAATCAGTATCTATCTTCTAAAATTAAGTGTTTATTATTGCCAAAATCAAGTCTTTCAAAATGGTGTCATTCCAGCAAGAAGAAGCTTAAAGCCTGAGCATTTTTGCTTTTTATTTTTTCTTAATAATTAACCTTTTTGTTGCCCCACTTAGAGAGTCTGTCAGTTTTTAGCACACTGGTTAGCCTGCAAGGTGTTCCCTGTTTGTGGAGTATGACACTAACATTCTGTGATTTGCAAACTGAGATAAGTCTGACAGCGACAACTTTTATCTTCCACATTTTTTTCCCCCCGCAAATTGCCTTATCGGGGAAATTCCTACATTGGAACAGCAAGTTGAGTCCAGAGCACATTCAAGATGATACATAGCAGATGATAAAAACATCAGAAGTGTCCAGCCGCTCATGGATAAAGCTTGCATTATCAGTGAAGACTTTATCCAAAACCTTTCGAGCATGTATACCAGGTCCAGCTACAGCATGGATGTGTCTATAAGCAGTAAACAACCCCTAATAAGATTCAATACATTCTAATTAACTACATTTCAACTGAATTATGATTTTAAAAGCTGCAGCACTTGTGAAATTCAGTTCAAAGTATGTGATGTGTGAGGGAGGTTTGGTGTAAATGACTGCTCTTCCAACTCTCCTTTTTCCATCTCACCCATTAGACACGGGTGCATTGCGTCAAGACTCCATGGTCACATTACAGCTTTGGTATTCTCATGCATTCCCTGTTTACCGTCTGTCTTTTAACCTCCGCGTGTGTTTCTTCCATTTCGGTTTTATTTGTCAAACATTTTCATTTTCTCATCCATTTTGGGGAGGATTGTTTGGTTTTTTTGCTCACTGTTGCACAACAAATTGCCTGTTGGGGATGACGAAGATTTACTTTACTCTGCTCCAAACCCCTCTTTCAAGTCACCCTCCCTGGGTCTGTCTGTCTCCCACCCCTCCCTTCCTCCTCTGCTTCCAGCCTCGCTCTCGCCGTGCGGCCTCGTCTGACTGTCTCGCTCACGCTGGGAGGTTGTGACTGTGTAACCAAGAGGGCTGAAACAGTGACTACCTACTGCCTGAGGGGTAAATATGATTGAAGAAATCTTCCTGGGAAAAAACAATCATTTGTAAACTCGACACTACATCACTGTTTCGTCAGGTCTCTGTCCAGTACAGCTTTAAAAATGATCACATGAACTCAGGCTTTTCAAGGATATTTGATGGAGGAATTAATACATGCTCTCATCTTCCTCTGCAAACAAACAAGATGCTGCACAGCATGTAAGAACACACACACTGGATGCTGTCTAACGGGCTCTGTTTTACTTGGACATTTCGGCCCTTTCATACACTTTGCCTTGTGCGGTAAACATGTTTTCCTCAGCTGGCATTTCCTTTGAATTTTGATATCATTGAAGATCGCTGCACTTCCTGTTAGTCTTATTTTTCTCAGCTCCGTGGAGAGAGAGTTGGAGTGCATTCTTGTTGTCCTGAGAAGGGCAAACACGGGAAAACGCTGTGGACAGCATGCAGGCTCATCACAGCTCTAACACACTTTGACACTTTGACATTCGCCCAGTGCCAGACAAGGTGAGCTTATGGCACAGCTTCTTGTCAAACCATCACTCGCTCAGTTTTGCCCCAGCATCTCCAGAAACAGGCTGATCGGAAATACTGCCTAAAATTGGTTTGGATTGTGTTGCCTTGTGTTCCCACGGCTCTATCCTCGGCCCCTCTTTTTTCATGTATAGTAAATAAAATCTGCAGCTACGTTCAAGATCTTTTAATTAAAGCAGCAACTGTTACTAGTAAATGGCGACTGCACAATGTACTGGCTCTGCTTTCATTTTTGCGAAGGTGCCGCAGCGCCTGTAATCCAGGGAAAATGAAGACTCAATTACAGAGTAAAAGAAAAATCGAAGTGAGGCAAACAAGATGAAGAGGGTGAGTGATAGAAACTGAAAAAACAGGATTAAATATTTGATAGGTGTTGACTTGATGGAGAGAGCTCCAGAACCCTGGAGGGTTCAAGACTAAAATTCAGTTTGCTTTATTTGTATCAAATGGGGTAAATAAGGAAACAGGTCTACTTATTATCACAATCAGGTGTTTTACTCTGCTATCACCACAGCATTTTGATCAGGGTTAATGGTTAAATTAGTATTGTTACAGTTGTTTCTTGCTTTAAGCAGTATCCAGGCTGTTAGCGGCCATGTTGGCAAAGCTACTGCTAGAAGCCAGAAAGAAAATCAGGAGCTTCTTTCTTATTTTTATTTCCTTGTTTCATGTCTTGTGTTGTTGGTTGTTGCCGGGTGCAGCAGAAAACAGAAAGTGATCCAGTCTTAGTGATGGATGGGCGCTGAGATGTTGTCTGTTACCCCTTTAAGCAGGTGACACGCTGATTTATGTGCCGCTAAAATCCTTTAAATGGGTCACTTACTGTTTTGTCTCCCAGAAATCAAATTTTGAATGCCTCAGAACTTTTTTCCTGCTAAACAAAAATAAATCTGAAATCATTCCAGAGCATGTTTGGCTTCCCGTGTGCTAATATCAAACCCGTAACCAGAAACACTTAATCTTTTTTAATCATCATAATCAAGAGCACCATCACAGAATTGAAGCCCTTGCATTTTGCACTGATCTTGAATACGTTCTGTTTTTTTTTTTTATCATGCTTCAATTACTGCAGCTTGCCATATTCAAGGTTGAGCAGAAAACCACTTTTGCCCTTGATCTGGTACAAAATGCAGCTCCGAGGCTTTTGTCCTTACTGAACAGAGGGCAGATATCACATCAGACTTGATCCAGTGCTTCTGTACTGCTACTAATTGCTAATACTGCATCCAGTGGCCACATCTGTGTAGTCAGCTAAAAACACAGGGACCCATGTCTAAACTATAAGATAAGTTAGGTATGAACTTAGGGAAATATCACTACGATTGTGAGGAAAGAGAGAATATAAAATCCAACTTTTACGGTCAAAGTCACACATTTTGCATGGCGGCGGTCCACTCGTACCCCTTTTCCACTGAGCTGGTTCCAGTGCTAGTTCAGAGCCAGAGCCTGACTTACCACCAGTTCTTTGTGTTTCCAGTGCGTAAGCACCAACTCCAGGTGCTAAAAAATGGAGCTTAGCAAGCACCAACTCTTTGCTAGGCCAGAGTTAAGCACCGACTACAACAGGGGCTGGGGCAGGGTCATCGTGACCAATGATCACCGGTGGAAAGGGACACACAAGTGGTAATTTGTTTCCTTTCTTGCCACGACGTCCCTGGTCAGATCACATTGGAACGACTCCTGGGACACATTGAAGCTGTGCACATGCTGTTGTGCGCTGAAATCCGGTACGGTTGTGTCCCGCCTTCAGCGTGATCGCAGATGTGCCCAGACAACAGGCGACCTCCGCCTCGCAAACAGCGTTAAGACCATCTATAAATCTATATCTATACATCTACATCTATACATCAGATATTATCATCCACTTATTGCGGTTGTTTATCTGCTATGTAATCGATGCATGCGTAGTCGTTTTACTATGATGCAATGGCATGGCTCCAACTTGACTCTTTATCATTAAAAAAGAGCAAACAGGTTCTTAGGAGGAATGAGATTTGCACCAACTAAGCACCAGAACTATCATTAGCACTGATTTAGCACCTGGTTCTTCTAGGTGGAAAAGGTGTACCAGTGGCTATATAACAATGACATGCTACTTTCATTAACTACTTTGAATTATTTCCACTACTCTAAGAGTTTTGTCCCTTACAAATATAAAGATGTGAAATTTGAACCAAACAACACAAGCCCCACATTTACCTCTACCCTAAACATTTTATGCTTGGAACAAGCTGTTACAGCCAACACACATATTTTACAAGAGTCATTAGGGACAAAGTAATCAATAGAGGCCCAGAAGGCAGTCATGCTGTGGAAATAGGAGATCACGTTACATGTTTCAGCAGACTTTCTTCTTTCAGTTTGTTTAACTTTCTACAGGAATTCTCAGACACTTTAGAGCAATGATTCTGCCATGATTCTCTTGTGTGAAGTACTTTTTGCTTTTGCCGTACTGTTGTATTTACCACAATAACAGTTGGTTAGTGAGAAGAGAAATCTCTTTACTGAACTGTGACTTTAGGTAAATGAGAAATCTTGTTATGGACCGCAAAACAGTGAAGACTCTGATGTCTCCAATCAGCATTCTGCATCAGTGTTGATAGTAATCGGGAAAGAAAATGAGTTTCAATGAGTAAGTGGTTTTTTTCAAGAAGCAGCCTCAGCAGGCCAGAATTCAATAGATGACACATGTTCTAACTAGGAACATGTTGATTCTTGTCATTTTGTCGTCACTACAGTTCCTCATTTCAAGCGTGTATGAGTCAACATTCAAGCTGTAAATTCAAATGAAATTATTCTTGATCATGTGAATGATGGTAAGTTACTACAACCAGCGTTACATCATTCAACAAGCAGCTGTGTTGGCAACAAGTACGTTCAGTCACACACAAGTTGTAAATGTTGCAGCGAAAGATACAACTGATACTTTCCAGAGTTGCAAAATCCAGTCTGTCAGTACTCCAGATTGTTAGTGTGTGACAAACTGGAGGTCTGGATCTTAGTTTGTTGTCTCACCTCGTACTTTAAACAGCATACTGTTGTATTTTTCTGGCATTTTGCTTTTATTTAGATAGCGCAACAGACATAGACAGGAAACAGGGGGAAAGTAAGCAGGGTGACATGCAACAAACATCTGGCCTGCAGGGAGTTGAACCAGGGACTCTTCATTTTAGCTAAAATGCTATGCACTCTAACCATTCGACAATCATAGCAAACTGTTGTGTTTAATGCACCAACCTGCACTATTTAGGACTGATTTCAGTCTGAATCCCTGCTAATCATCTGTGCATAAAGATAGAACATGTTTTCAGCCTACAAGTCTCTAATTAGATTACATCAGCCAACTGCTTTACCAGTCCGTGTCAAAGAACTCTGTCTGCTATACTTCTGTCTATATAGTGAGCATTCAAAAGCGATGACTACATACATCCTGTCAGATCAAAATCCAAACACTTCTGCCTGAATTCTATAGCTTTTCAGAAAGGTCAAGGACAATCTAAAAGCAGAGGACATGATTTTCTTTGTCCCTGGTGTTTATGTACATGCAGTTTTCAGATTTTTATCTGTGCTGCCATCAGTCGACTCTGTCTGAAGTAGCTCCATTGACAGTGAATGACAGACGGGCTTTGCACAAGCTGTGTCGGTATGATAAGAGACAGCAGAGCAGATAATAAAAGTGTTGCCTTATCAATGGCTAACAGCTGGCGAATGCAGCAGGTGAGTTTGGCTGACGGACAACATAAACAGGGAATCTCAGACACGAGTTAGTCTCACTGTGTAATTACTAACACGGCCGCTTCCTCAGTTATTTATTTCCCACTAGGCCAAGCCAAAAAATGTGTCTTTGTTTCATTAAATGCCTAAAAAATAGAGGCCGAAAACATTCATGCAAGTGCCTAATTTGTAATGATTATGGTTTATGTCGATACTTTGAATGCAGTGATTCTTTCACGCTGAGGTAATTGTGGATACTGTTGGTTCTTTTGTGTGAAGCTTGGTTTCATGTGCTTCTAGTTAGTATGTAAATATGCGAAGCACAGCCCTCCCTGACTTCATTGCAAATTTTTCCTTCCATAAAATTGACCACTACGCCTGGTCGCACTCTCAAGTTCATTCATTTCCCGCAGTCTTCATTCCCTGCACATTTTGGTGGTATTTTAAGCCATTATATTCATGACTGGGAGGCTGCATGGAGGAGAATTGGGGAAACCAAATGGAAATATGTGCAGGAGTCAGGGCCTAGACCTGATTCTTTCTGCCCTCATTAGCTGCACAGGGATTAGCCCTCATGGTCGCTGCCCTCAGAGGACTGATGGAAGCTTGTGGGGATGTTGAGAAATGCAACTGGGATGTGTTCACCTCCTCCCAGTAGGAAATCATAAGAGACAAACTGATTCAAAAATGTGCAAGAAAATGAATAAAGCACAGCAACCAATGAATTAGCAATTGTAATAATTATTTGAAATCATAAAAACATGAGATCCAAATTCATCAAAATTAAGTTTGAGGCTTATTTCCTATGACATAGGAGCTATTAATATTAACTTTCTGTTTGATACGTATAAGTAAGTAGCTTGCATAATGAATCAGGCTCTGGATCATTGTCGATTTTATTAAACGCACTCAACTGAACTTGATCACCAAAGGCAGGGGGGTCATCAGCTTCATTTTTGCCCAGAGAAAGATCTCTGCTTTGAAAAGGGGAGAATTAGCATCTTCTTGCAGCCTCACTGCTCCTTTTATACAGCAGCCCCGTAGCTGTCAGCCTTGCCTTGCTTTCTTAGTTTGATCCGTCTGAGCCTCTGAATCCCGACTCTCTTTTTTTTTTTTCAATTATTCAGCCATGCCCACAGCGAATCAAAGGTCTGGAGATCATGACACAGATTGTAGAAAGAGTCCCTGATACAGAGATGGAGAGATTGACTGATACAAAACATCATAACTCAAAGTAAAAGTGACCAAATCAAAAGCAGGCAGACAGATAGGGAACGGAGGGGGTGAAAGGGAAAGCACCGAGCTGTCGCAGCACTCTGCTCAGAGTGATTGAGGTGAAGTCTTTGATGAACCATTTCATGTCAGTCGTTTCGGGGGAGTGACACTTTGATGATACAGTCAGAACTTTTCAGAACTAATCAAGATCTGTATCTATAGCAGAACAGTTTCAGTTTTCCCATTAGATCCAGTCTTGCAGTGAAATCTCTGAGGCTCTATGTAAGCAGTTTTTTACATCTTGATTAAAAGGAATGCTTGCAAGGACAGAGATCATATGACATCTGAGAAGGATCATCTTCAAATTCATAAAAATGAGATAAACAAAATGTAGCTTCTTAGATTTAAAGAATAAATTACAAACTAATTAATTTCATATGACAGTATAATACATGCTCTATGTTAGATGACAGTTTGTTTCAACCTTTTTTGAATGTAGATTATAGATCAGGTTAAAATCATTTTAAATGCAGTCTGTACAGGCTATACAGGTGTTTGGATAGGTTTCTACCACTGTTACAGAAATGAATTCATTCTTTTTTTTTCATTTTACCAAACTTGTTTGTGTATCCCCTCACAGTGAGCACATTATGTATACTTGTAGTATATAAGGCCAATGTCACAGACCCTTTTTCCACCGAGCTGGTTCCAGTGCTAGTTCAGAGCCAGAGCCTGACTAGCACCAGTTCTTTGTGCTTCCACTGCGTAAGCACTGGCTCCAGGGCCTAAAAACTGGTGCTTAACAAGCACCAACACTTTGCTGGGCCAGAGCTAAGAACGACTACGTCAGTGGCTGGGGGTGGGGTAATCAAAGGGACACACAAGCGATAATGTATGTCCTTTTTCGCCAGGATGCCCCTGGTCGGAGAGCAGATGTATTGGAATGACTCCTGGGACACACGGAAGTTTTGCACACACTACTGCCCACTGAAATCTGGTACAACTGTGTCCCACCACCGGCAAATTTGCATCCATTTATGTGCCGGTGGTGGGCAACAGGCAACAGGCGGCCTCCGCCTCGCAGACCTCCGCAAACCTTATAAACATCTTTATAAAGGTGTTTATCTTTATAAACTTTTACAAATGGCTCACTAGTTTGAGATGAATCCTTAGAGAATAATCATCCGATTTCTTTTAAGGTCCCGCAGTTTTGCTGTCATTGGAGCCCATGCATTGGCGTACATTCCCCATGATCACAAAAAATTAACATAAATAGTAATGTTGTGTCATATTTGTCGGATATGCAGAAAACAGTTTTCCAAATGGTACTATATTGTTTTTACAGATTGCATCCACTCCTCTCAGTGAGTGAAGTGCATAAAGATACATGAAGATGTTTATCTTTATAAAGATAAATATAGATATTGTCATCAACTTATTGCGGTTGTTTAACTGTTATGTAATCGATGCATGTGTAGTCATTTTAAGGTGACGCAATGGCGTGGCTCCAACTTGGCTCCTTGCCAATGGAAAAGCAAACAGGGTCTTAGGACGAGCGAGCTTTGAACCAACTAAGCACCAGAACTAGCACCAGCACTAAACTAGCACCTGGTGCTTTTGGTGGAAAAGGTGTAACAATGGTCTAACATCAGGCAGACAACTGTTGCCTACACCATTTAATCAGGTTAACACTATTAATTTATTTAAATCAAAGATGTGTTGCTCTGTTGCATTGCATTTCCTGTGATCCCTCAATGTAGTGTTTGAACTGTTTGTCTGATTGTAGCCAATGACTGTGTAGCTTGATAATCACACTGAATCACATTTTGTTGCTCTTCACTTATTGAGAGGGGTGGATGCAATCTGTAAAAACAATATAGTACCATTTGGAAAACTGTTTTCTGCACATCCAACAAATATGACACAACATTACCATTTATGTTGAGGTGTTGTTATCATGGGGAATGTATGCCAACACATGGGCTCCAATGACAGCAAAACTGCAGTCGGATGATTATTCTCCAAGGGTTCATCTCACACTAGTGAGCCATTTGTAGAGATGTCATGTAATAGTTTATTGGTAGAAAAACACTCTTATAAGCTGTAATATTTTACACATTTACCAAAGAAATTAATGGATTTAAAGAGTTATATGTTGTCTCTATTGTCTTTTGCTTTTTTATTGAATACATCAGGTGCACCAGTTGGTCTAGCAGCTAGCTTTCCCTTTTCTTAATGTTACATATTAACCCCTGATTGGCCAGTTATTTATAATATCCAGGTAAAATATGGCAGAACATCAGACTTTTGAATCCGTGAACTAACTGGAGGTGTGGGCAGTGATTCACATGTCTCTAACCAGCTCAGAATTGTGGAGAAAGTTAACTCTGATTTTTTTAAAAAAGAAATCAGCACAGTTTGCAAAATGTTTACATGTGAAGTAAAGACAAGAAAATCTGAAAGCCACTGGTCAGGAAAATGTAACTGACGAACACTGACAGTGGGCGACGTGTGCATGTTGGTTGGATAAAAGGCAGTACGGGGAGCCAATTGACACATAGAAAATGATGGTGCTACTGCTGGTGTTACAGCTTTAAACATGGCCTTGTGATGGGAACTCACCAGAAACCATTACTTGTCTGAGAAAATTGTACGTCTGGTGAAGCCACCCGAAGTGTTTCTGTAGACTTCCCAGCTGAGACACGAGAGTGGCTTCAGGGGAGAAGAACGTCACCAGCTCTTGTTCTTCACCTTAACTACTCGCCTCGTTGTTGATGGATTGAGGCAAGGATTTGGCAATGGTTTCATCACCCGTTTCATCATTTGGAAAGCAGAAGGCTTCATTATTCTGTAAATATAAGGAGCACTGTGAGTCACGTACACACATGTGAGAGGTAGTTGGGGGTTGAAAGCCCACTGGAATATTCATGATTTTTAATCTGATACCCATCGCTATATCTCTCTAAATATAGAATACAAAAGATAAAGCAGGATTACAGAACAGCGATTTGTACTTGCCAAGAGGAACAGAGGAAAAATCCTAATCGGCAAAGCAAGTTTACATAAAGGCATGAAGTGGCCCCCGAGGCCCTGAAGCAGCCACTATGAGTGCTGATGTTGAGAATGTAGGAGAGTGACAACATGAGGACTTCATTTCATACCCGCTTAAGCTACACCTTCCTTTTCATGCATCAGCCAACATGAGTCCTCTATTTTCCCCCTGACCACATGATGCCGAGGAATGAGAGGCTTCAGTCCATTCACATTCCATGGCAGCCACAACAGTGCGGAAGGAAAAAAGGATGTTCACTGCTGTGGGGTTTTCTGTGTACAAGTGTGACAAAGTGCGAATTTGTGATATTTTACATGAAGAAAAACTATCACACTGTGCATTAAACTTTTTACTTTGCGCTGTAATCTTGCATGTAATGAAACCGGCGCTTCCTCTCAGCTTTGAGCCTTTAATTGGTCTCATATGTCAAGTCTTCCTGTGACTTTTTGCTCTCTAAAAACTGTCCAATACCAATATATTTCATTTAAGTATTGTTCTTCAGATACCGTATGTAAAAATTCAGTTATAAAGTAATAAAAGTTGCATTTGGAGAATTCTATAAAATCTGAAAATTACATTTAGAGGACATTTTAACTATTAATGTTGCAACAAAGGGCTGCACGGTGGCTCGGTGGTTAGCAGTGTCGCCTCAGAGCTAGAAGATCCCCGGTTCGCCTCTTGGTTAGGACACCTGGGATCTTTTTGTGTGGAGTTTGCATATTCTCCCTGTGCAGTGTGGGTTTCCACCAGGTACTCCAGCTTCCTCCCACAGTCCAAAAACATGCAGAGGTTAACTGATTATTCTAAATTGTCCGTAGGTGTGAATGAGAGTGTGCTTGGTTGTCTGTCTCTATGTGTCTGGGATAGACTCCAGCCCTCCCGTGACCTTACAGAGGATTAAGCGGTGTATAGATAATGGATGGATGGATGTTGCAACAAAACTGACAACAAGATTATCATAAAACAGACAGATTTCATTTATTAGTCAAGAGATTTTACAACTTGTTATTGGACACAACAATGGTAGGTGGGTTTTCTCATTGCTTTCTGCAAGTATGCACAAGCTGCAGGACAAGGAAATTTACTGATTTGTCAATCATACATTCAGTTGCCTTTGGTTCGGCACAAAATTTGTTTTTCAGAACGTGTCCTTGTGAATACGTCATTGTTATATGAGTGACCTTTTGAAAGCTTGTGAGGTAGATTCTGTTAACTGCACATTGACAATATGAAACAAATTCAAATATTTGCAAATTCAGTCTATCTATTTCAGTCAAAAGGGTTTACATTAAACAAGAAGGTTGAACAGATCCTAAACCCTTAATAAAAAAACTATTCAATAGACAAATCACAATTAAAACCTTGGATTTTAGGTGATCTCTGCAATGCCATTTCTTCTATCAGTGCATCAGGGTGATTGATTATTTTGTTCACTAAAAAGTGTCTTGACAGTGGTTCCATAATCAAAATATTGTAGAGTAAAATTAAAAAATTAAAAAAACAACAACAAATTGATATCTCAAAATGTAAGACTGTTTAAAACAGGGGTATTAACAGGATGAGGTATCTGGGGAAGGTCAGCATAGCAGTCGGGTGACTGTGAGAATAGCTGCGATGCTGGAGAAGACTGGGCGTAAACCGGCTGTCCCGCTGGATGGCATACAGTGTTCCCTGTTCTGGCCGATGCAGGCTGCATATGCCATTACGTGGGGGATGTAGTTCTGCTCGTGCACCCCATGTAGCAGGTGAGCCAGGGGACCTTTAGCAAACACAGCCACATCCTCTCCCCCATGAGTCTCCATGCTCAGAGGTACAGCTGCTTGGGCCTGGTAGTTGTTTTCCTCTGAAAGGAAGGAACACAGAGGAAAGTTGTAAAGATATTATTGTTTTTTAACACCCAAGATACGAAAGGAAAAAACAAACCTAAAATAATGATAGTTATCTGCATTCATCTCAGAAAAATTGCTCGGCCTGATCCCATGCAACTAGCTCACAACTACAGAACTAACATGTCACAGAAATGTTCTGCTTTGACTTGATAAATGAAAGCCAATGTCTTAAATAACTTTATCTATCCTCCCATGGTGTGGCTAAAAAAATGCTCTTACGGTAGTCAATAGTAGAGACGTTCTCCCTCACTCCATTGACAACTTTGTAACCTGGTCCGTTTCCATATAAAATGGAGGTGAAGGGCTTTTGATCAACATCGCTCAACATGGGGGCCAGACCTGTGAATGGAAACTGAGCATTATTATCACAACAGAACCTCACTGAAACCTTAACATGCAGCTCTACAAGTCATGTATACCACTACAGGTATACAGTATGGAGTATCTATTACATACCAAATATCGTATTTCCCCTGACTGTGTAGCCTCCAAAGTTGAACACATGAGAATGATCGGCAGTTACTATGGTCATTGTATCATGGACGCTGGTCAGGAGATCTGCCCGGCCGATGGCCCGATCCATCTCCACAGCTTCATGTAGCGCCTGCTTGGCCTTGCCCTCATGGTGTCCATGGTCTATACGTCCTCCTGGCAGACGAGTAAACATTTCAAATTAACTCTTTGGCTGTGGCATCCTTTAAACAAACTAGTTTATAAGACATGTAACTCTGTTTGCACGCATGAAAAGAACCAAAGCAGATGTGTTAAGAATGTTGACAGAGAGCTTGAGAGAAGAGTTCAAACCCTGCTTACTTTCCCACCACCACAAACCAGGCCTATCAGTGTGTGACGTGATGAAGCTCCTCAGTTTTTCAGTTTCAGAAAACAGATGAAAACTGTCAAATACATCCCCCACAGCGCTGTCAACATGAAGGTGTGGGGGCAGAGGTTTCAGATGCTGGTAAACGATCTGATACGAACTGATTTCAAACACAACTGTGAACTAAAGTTTGCGTACACTTGTAAAGACCATGCATATCATGGCAGTCTTGAGTTTCCAATGATTCCTGTAACTCTTTGCTTTCTCTTACGGAATCCCCGAAACACATGTCAATCATGCAATTTGGTTATTTCATAGATTTACTGTAGGTCTTCTGGGAAAATGACATACAGCAATGCTAATGTCCTCTTGGCCATTTTCACCTCAGCTAGGCGTTTTTCCATCCACAAGCTTCTGGCAAGTTTCTGGTTGTATCCTTGACCACTCCTGTTCACAGAATTAGTGCAGTTCAACTAAATTTGTTGGCTTTCTGACACAGACTTGTTCCTTCAGCACAGTCCACAGGTTCTTCATTGGGTATAAGTCAGGACTTTAGGGAGACCAGTCAAAAACCTTAATTCTGGCCTGATTTAGTCAATTCGTTTTTTAGACCACTTTTAATGTGTGTTTGGGGTCTTTGTCTTGTTGAAAACCCAACTGCATCAAAGATCCAACCTTCTGGCTGATGATTTTAGGCTTTCCTGAAGAATTTGGAGGTAATTATCCTTCTTTATTATTCGTTATTTACTTTGTGTAAAGCACCAGCTCCACTGGTAGCAAAACAGCCCCACAGCATAATGCTGCCACCACCATGCTTGACTGTAGGTATGGTGTTGCTGGGGTTAAAGGCCTCACCTTCTCTCTGACAAACATTTATTTTTGTTGTGGCCAAACAGCTCATTTTTTGTGTCACCTGACCACAGATGATACTTTCCTTCTGAAGACCTTTTCGTTGTCCATGTGATCAGCAGCAAACCTCAGTCGAGCCTTGAGGTGCTGCTTTTAGAGGAAGGGCTTCTTTCTTGAACGTCAGTCTTTAAGCCCATGTCAATGTAAAACATGCTTAGCTGTGGACACTAATACTTGTGTTCTAGCAGCTTCTAATTTTCTGCAGACCTGCTTCATGGTGATTCTGGGTTCACTCTTGACCATCTTGAAAAATGATCTCTCAGCAGCAAGTTATAGCTTGTGTTGTCTTCTTGACCGTGGCAGTGACACAACTGTGTAACTGTGTTAGCACTTTATATTTGAAAGCAACTGTTTTCACAGATTACTTTGGAATCTGTAGCTGCTTTGAAATGGCTTCAAGTGACTTTCCTGACTTGTTTAAGTCAGTGATTTGCTTTTTCATGTCTGTGCTGAGCTCCTCAGACTTTCCCGCTGTAGTGTTTGTGGCTGAGTCTGAGTGGATCAAATGGACCTTAATTAAATTGGCTCAAAGAAGTCAACAGCTGCAGTCAAATGTAATCACTTACGAGAAGTTAGGAGGCTATGCCACTAAGAAAATTTGATTAACACAGCTTTCTACATCACCAAAACTGATAAATCAAGTTGTTGTATATATATTTGACCAGGATATTTTGTCTTATTCCTGAAGACTTGTAATAAATCAAAGAAAGAAAGAAATGCTTTGTGACAAGTACAATCATAGAAAATTCCAAGTTATAGGAGTCATTGGAAACTCAAGACTGCTATGATATTTACAAGTCCATGTAAACTTTTGCTCACAGCAGTATAGTGTACATATAAATTATAATGATGGGAACCCAACAAAACAGAATTCTGTTGGAATGGTAGACTGGTCTCACATAGACTGCCTAGAATAAACAGCATCAGATAAGAAAAAAATCTTTACCACACTACCATACATCAGCTGCATGTCTCAGCTTATGCAGTTTTTAAATGCACTTTTTCCATCTGCAACAATGTTATTCATGTCTCTCCTGCCTCTGAGTCCTGAAATGTATTTGTTAGCTGGCTAATGTTTTTCATAACTATTCCCTGTGAATGTTACTGAATGTGATATGTTTCTTTGTTTTACTTTATTAACTTCTGCAAAATATATTTCTATGTAGGAAAAGCCAAGTAAAAGGCTTGTATAAATTGTTGCTTTTGAACTAACCATAAAAACCTGTGTTTTAATGAAATTAATTGCTGTGTCGTGAACTGTTAAGAAAGGCAAGTTTTCTAATACCAAACCATATTTAAAACGATTTGAGTAGCTGGTTATTGTTAACAGAACTTGGAGAGATGTTGTTTCCATGGGAACACAACATATCAGTCTGGTAGCCTGCCCGCCATGCAGCCAATATAAAAGAAAGCCAAGTAAGTCTGGCTGGAGGGCAGTCTCACTAATTACACGCCACCCTGCTCTTTCTACCAACTGTCACTCATGTGTTCTCAGTTTTGTGCTGCTATAGGGTCGACGTGGCCACAACAACAACACAAACAGGTCATGGTTTCACAAAGGAAGGCTAGGGATGAAATGTGTAAAGCCCCTTTAAAATTTTAAGAAGCCAATCAGCATTAACAGCTTCACACAAACTTGGATCATTACAGTAATTCTAATGCATCCTCCAGGAACCACAATTGTGCACAATTTCATGGCAATCCATGCAAGTTGGCGGAGTACTCTTTTTAGGCATGGGATTGTTTCAGTCTTTTTATCTCACTTTCAGAAACAGAGCAGACAAGTGCTTTTCCCAATATGTTTAGCAATTTTTAAAATAAACCTAATAATAGTGTATCTGAAGTCAAACAAAACAACACACACTGTACGATCTGATCTCCCAACAGTCTAAAAAATTGCTTTAACTGATGAGTGGTGATGCCCAAATGACATACAGCTATAACTACAGCCGCCTAACATCAATGCCTAAAAGGACATTCACTGTCCAAATCCAAACTACGACACTTCACACCTTAACTCTCATTCAGTGAAAATTCTGACTCTTGTTTTTAAATGGACACCATTTGAGAACACAAAGCCTCATGTTTCTAACAATGTAAACTAATTTAAGGTACCAATACCAAGCAGCAATAACTTCTATATTGTATTAAGAGAGCATACACAGCAAAACAATGGTGTCTTACATTTTTCTCTCAACAGTAGGAGGACATAGTTGTTGGATTACAATATATTACAGTACACACTGTTTTCCCCATAAGTGCCAAACAGGTAAAATCCTTCCAAGCTTTTGGGTGTCTTTTTAAGTAAAAAAGGGGAACAATGTTAACTGACTCAGTACCACGGTCTGACAAAATCTTTGTGAAACTGGCACCAAATCAAAAGACGGCTAAACTCACCCTCGACAAGGAGGTAAAATCCACTTGGATTCTTCCTCAGGATCTTGATGGCGACTTCCACCATCTCCGTCAGTGAAGGATCACTGTCAGTGTTCCTCTCCAAGTCATATGTCAAATCCCCAGGTTCAAAGAGACCTGGAATTACAGAAGGCACCATTCAAGGTGAAACAGGATATTACACACAGAAAATAAGCCTACAGCAAATGCAAACACGTACGGCTCTTCATTTACACTTCAATGAGAATTTCTGTAATGGCACTGAGGCTCACCCAGTAAGTAATCCACGTTGTTAGGGTTCAGGGATAAGAGCTGCTTCTTGTTCCACACATAATGGCCTTTCTGCAAATAATAATAATAAAAAATATGTATTGCACAGTGTGAAGCTGCAGTCGCTTTGAACTTCAAAATATGAAAATGTAAATGTAGAAGAAGAGGAGGAATTTACTTTATCTTTCATTTTGTCAGTCCACTCCTCCACCAGGTTTCTTCCGTCTTTCCGTGTGCCGCTGTGCTTCGCCACATTAGGGTATTCTACGTCCGACATGTTCTTAGGGAACATATACTTCCTTCCTCCACCCATAACCACCTGAGAAGCCACGGAATGAAAACCACAGTCTTAAGCACAGCTATTACGTGATCAAATAAAAAAGAATAAGTCAAAACTACAAACAAACTGTAAATTAGAATCTGCATATAAATGTCTGTACAAAACTGGGTGACAAACAAATGTCCAACTAAAAATGGGAAAATTTTCTTGCGCATAAGAATCAAGGCAGTCACGTCTGTAAGCAAGTAATCTGATCAGAATTTCATCAACTAATCTATTCATTGTTTGGGCCATGAAATGTTAAAAGAATGAGAAAAATGCTCATGCTTATGTCCAAAACCATGCCATGAAGTTGCTGCTTGTGTTGTCCAACCAACACTCAACAAAACTTATCAGCAGCCACAGTAGCTGTCTCTATGAGACTGTTCTCAAGCACAGTGGCAAATCTGAATTGTTCTATTAAAATGTACAGGGATATGCACACACCTCCCCTGTTAAACGCGTCATTAAAGAAGATTAACATCCTGCAGCCAAGCTAACAGCTCTGTGACGCTGTAATTTGTAATCAAAATTCAGTGTAAGAATGCAAACATGAGCCCACAGTGCTAACATGCTAATGTTGCTGCAGGTATGTTTAGAATGTTAACGTTTAAGATGAGCACTATACAGGAAATATAGCTTTAGTGATGCATGCGGCATATGCTGTTCTGCAGATATTTGGTCATAGTATACTGATGAAGACACACTGAAGTACGACAATCATGTTTACATCCATTTTTAGGGCGATCTATCCAAGAGTTTCAGAGACATTTTACTAAAAACAAGAAATGTGAACCTCATCTAAAGCTATATGGAAAGTCAGGGGGTCAACAAAGTCATAAGGCGAATTAATGTCTGTGCATCCATTAGTTACCTCCGCCAAGGAGGTTATGTTTTTGCTGGCGTTGGTTTGTTTCTTTGTTTGTTTGTGTTCAAAATAACTCAAAAAGTAATGGACAGATTTGGATGAAATTGTGTGAAATGGGACAAGGAAGAAATGACGAAATTTTGGGACTGACCCGGATCACCATCTTGAGCAAGGATTTTTTTTTTTTAATGTAAGTGTTACCAGGTGGACAATTAAATGCAGTTTACTCTAAAAGCTACCACAGGGCACTCTTGTTTTTGGGGAAATCCCCAGTGACCACATGAGATTTTGGGGCTCCACGCGACAAACAGCGACAATGACGGAGTTCTCTTTCCTTCCTGAGCGACATACGCACGGTTGGGCCAGCATTCTTATCTCCGGTTGTCTAAGAAGCTGGGAGGCTGATAGAAGCTGCCACGCTAGAGGCTGCACCTGTGCATTAGGTCGGATGGAGTGAACGCTGCATTGTAAGTAGGACATTTCAACTGTATGTAATTACATTTGTATCTGTAACGTTCCATACAAAATATGTGAATTGGGAGATTGTGTTGGGGGTGGACTGAAGCTCCTTGGCGGAGGTATGCGCTCTCTGAGTGCTTTTCTAGTTATAGAGATATTTCAGTTGGGAACAATGTGAAGTACTGTGGCCACATAATCCAAAGAAGCTGAGTTTGCTAATAGATAAGACAAAGAAAAGCAGCGAACCGTTGTAACTGAGCAGGTGGAACTTGAAGATGTTGGCTGTTTTTGCTTAAAAATGGCAGCAAATAATGAGAATCATTGCTGATTATTTCCACTAATGATGGTAAAACGATTCATCTTTTAGTTCTAATCAAGTTCAAGACTTTCGACTTACATCAATATTGGGAATATTTTCAAAGAGTTGTCTGGCGATGTCCTTGCAGCCGGCCTGCAGTGCTTCCGCTGGCATCTCATTGTCGGAGTACCAGTCTCTGTCCACACTGTGGGCGTAGGCAGCACTGGGAGTCGCATGGTTGACGCGCGTCGTAGTCACTATTCCCACTGCCTTTCCTGCAGCAGACACACAGAAGCAGCTGTTTGAACTAGGTTTTTGATTGAAGGACAGGTTCAGACTCATTTTAAGTTACAACCTTTCAATACAAAATCCCTTCTTTGTGTTCAGTGTAAAGGTGCAGTAACACAAAGAGGGAATCGTGTACTAAAATCTGAGACAGTTACATCCGCTTTGGTTAAAACTGGAGGGCACTGTTGAATAGAACACCAAGGTTCAATGGATAGAAGTGATCATCCCCATAAAAAGGTGTATAAAGTAAAACATTAATGTTAAAGCCAACAGAGAAGAATAATAAAACAATAAAGATAGAAAACAGCTCTCCGTTTCTATGTGCTTTGTGCAGGAAGCCAGCCGCTGCCTGCAGTGTTTCTTGAGGACTGATTGGATTTCTTATAATCCCTCACCCCTGAACTCACACACATGCTCACACGCATCCTGACCCTCACCCAGACTTAACTTATCCCACTGCCCTCTGAAAATCCATGGCACTCATTCATTTCACATCTGCCTTCCTTTCTGTGATGCCTTTTATTGTTTTGTCTTTAAAGGGCTGGGTTACACAACATGTGTTCCAACAGGTTGCATAACATCCGGATGCATCCTTGAAGAGTAAAAGCAGATTCTTTGAGAAAATCTGATGTCCTTGATCGGGATAAAAAGAGAGTCGTCTTTCACTGCTTATCTGTGGATACAACACTGAACTTATTATTGAACTGATCACAGTCACAAACCCAAGGGGAACTGCTTTAATACACACTAACTATTAACTTGAAAATCATTCCAATCCATGACAGCAGACACATCAAGGTACAGAGTGGTGATGTCCAGATAAAGAATTTAGTCTAAATGAGTAGTTATCTGCTATCTCAAAAAGTAAATCTTTTGGTCAAGTAAATTTCTCTTTCAAATTGCTCTGAGGGTAACTTTGGTTCAAAGGATGAACAGCGGAAAAGAGGAAAAAGCACACTAAAAAAATAATCACGTATTTAGAGCATCACTTTCAAGAACACTTCAAAGTCATTGCTTTAAGCTATCAAGACGCTACGGTGAGCATTCCCACTTCATATTAACAGTGTTATCTACAGACGTAATTTGGTTCCCTCAAACATGAAATGCATGGAATTCTCTCATTTGGAAACAACTGAAAATGACAATTCGGCATTCCTGTGATTAAAAAACTGTGAAAATGGTTTGTGCAATCTGAAGTTTATTTAATGTTACTCCACCTGCGTCTTTAGCCCATCTGAGGATGGAGGTGACCTCGCTGCCCTTTGTGGTGTTACACTGGGAGCGGACAGCAGCAGCACTCACGCCCACCGTGCCTTCGTTGGCCTTAACCCCACAGAGGAAAGCTGTGGCTGTGCCAGCGCTGTCGGCCACCTGTGCGTTGGTGTTGTACGTCTGCAGGTACACAAGCCATTAACATGAGGTCAGAACTGTTTCGAGTCATTCTAATATGCTTGTGATTGCTTTGGGTTTGTATGAGGACATTTGTTTAGACATTAAGTTAACTTGACTGGTGCTATTGCAACACCAGTCTAGCTGAATAACGACATCCCAAGAACATTAACAGTAAGCCGAGAAACCTTGTATGGGATTCAAGGACAAGGTTGCAGTTATTCATATTGTGAACTAAAGCAATGAAAGGAACACAACTTGCAAGTCATTAGCTCTTAATGCTTCCAATTTTCTTTTACTTTCTCTTCCTCTTGGCCTTTCAACAGGTCATAAACAGAGTTTGATCTTTAAAAGGTATTTTGCAATTTCCTAGAACAGCTGACACTGCAGTGCTTAGCAAATGTTACTCAAAGGAAGAGAAGTAAGGTGTTTGTGAGGACTATTATCACTCATCAGTAATACACACCAGGTGCACTAGTGGGCATTTATGGCCAAAGTTGAAATGACAAGTTGTTTTACAATAAATCATTTCAAATACTTATCTTTTTTAAGTTTTCAAAAATAAACATGGCTTTGTTCCAGCTTCTCGAATGTGAGGATTTGCCACTTGTCTCTGGTTTATGCCACTAAAAACAAATATCTTTATGTTTTGGACTACTTCTTGGACAAACCCAGGAATAACACATCAACTTGGCCTGCAGGAAACTGCAACTCTAACATTTCTGCTATTTATTTTTTTTTAATAGATTGAACAAATAATCAATTCAGTTTAATTATCATTAGTTGCAGCAGCGTTCATGAGAGCAGGACAGTTGTGCTGTCAATAGGTATATGATAGATTGTTTGTAGAGTATGTAAAGTTCATCTTCAATTAAATCCCTTTTACTCTCAGCAGAAATCTGTTGCATTTGCAGTCTCCAATCACAGCTGGAGCTGTCATTAATTAAACTTATTTAAATCTTTAGACACTTTGTTTAAACATGAGCCTTTCCATACAGACCCCACGTTTATACAGTAACATCATTCGCACTGTGTCAGGCTTTTTTACTCTAAGCAAATCTCCTGTATCCTCGGGATAATCCTAATAGATGCTGTTTGCCAACAGGATTACTGCATTCTTCTTTGTTTATGCAAAGGGCCAGATTTCTTTTTCCATACTGTTAACTGAAGAGCAATCCTCTGCTCTTGTTAATGGATCCTGACACGACTGATTATAAAGAAATAAATAAACAGTGTGACTCATTTCATGTGTTTTGCGCAACAAGGGACCCCTGTGACAGAGAGGGTCAGGTTAAAAAGGTATATCAGGCTCTTCTACATAAATAATACTCTTGAAATCAATTTATTGTTGGATTTGTTGACAGTAAGCAAAATATGGTCTGTCACTAGACTCATGGTTGAAGGGCCATATAAGGTCATAGTTGCAGATGATTCATGAGGTATGAGGTGATTCGTGATCCTGTGATATTTTCTATCAAATCTGTAACCAAATACACAGCCAGCGTGACGTGACATACTGAATGACCTTGTCTACAGTCACAGGCCTCGTCAGGAAGCCATTAATGGCCACAGCGAGATCAATACATTGTGCCATACTGTAGTAGTAGTAGCCAGACCTTGGCCAAAGAAACAAAAGGGAACTTCTCCATCTCCAGCTGCGTCTCTTCTCCACTCTGCCCGTTCAGCTGACCCTTCAGTATCCGAGCGGCCGTCACCGTGGGAACGCCCATTCCTAAACACCAGAGGCAGGTTGAGTTTTAATACTGAGTTTCTCTCAGCAGGAACACAAAGGTCCTGCATGCATCAAACGTCACTGTTTCTTTGCGCTCAGTTTGCAACATGGGCTTTCTCTTTTATTTTCAATGACACATTAGAACAAGAATACTGCTGTTAGGCAAAACATTTTCTTAGATACATTTTTCTTCAAAAACAGAAGAAAAAATGACAAACGAAGCACGAAACACTTTCTATCTGCGTCACAAGAAAGAATCTTTTGTAGTTAATCTGTAACTTGCAGAAAGAGTTGAACTGTCTGTGACTCTTTGTTATTTGGTTTTCTATAGATGTTATGCCTGAAGTTGAAGATAATCACAGGGAATCGCTGAAAAGTGCTTTAGGTCATAGGAATAATAGGATCCCTGGTAAATCTTAGTAAATGCAATTTTCCTTTACTTTCTATTGCTTTGTTTTTTTTCTAAACACATGAAATTAATGATAAAATACGCCTACATAACAAACTGCTGCCAAGCTCACTCTTCTTGTACTCTACACAGGATGGGAAACGTGCTGTAATCCATAGTAACTTTGACCCCTGGTCTAGTTTGATCATTTACAGTAAAGATGAAGTCTTCCCACCATATTTGAAGCTCTGCACGCTTCACAAAAACTGAGGCGAAGAGGGTCCAAGCAGGAAATAGTTAATCGTGCAGCTGAATCTCATTACCTAAACACAATCCTGTAATTTTCCTCTTGGTATAAAGTAAACAGCGCCTGGGAATCATTTTCCAGTTTGACAGGCCCTGTTGTTTCCTTCAACTTTCCTTTTTAATTGTTAAGATGTTGCCTGTTATTCTATAACTATGCTAACATGACTGTGAAAGCAGAAGCGTGCAAGAATGCCACGCAGGGCCTGTAGTGCAAACACAGAGAGAGAGAGAGAGAGAGAGTGTGGAGGCCCGATGGAGGATAAAAGTTTTTTGTGCGACCAATGAGCAACCCAGCACAAACAGAAGCCCGGTGATCTGATGGAAGCACAGTTGTTTTGTTCGCTGCTATTCATTCATCTCACGTTGGAAAACATTGAAAACTCTCATTCATCTTCCCCTGCATTCCTGGATCCTCAGTAATGTCAATCCAGCTTAAATAAAACAGCTTGTAATTAATCATCTCTATCAAAGTGGTCAAAGCTCTGCACCGACAGCTTGGGCCTTTAGTGATGAGCTTCCTGAAAATCAAATGCAGTCATTGCTTCCCTCCAACTTTGCTCGCACAGCATTTGGGAAACTTGTTAAATTTCCCACAGCAAATTAGGATGTAAAAGAAATTATGTCGAGGCTTACCATCTCCAAGGAAGAAGATGAGATTCTTTGCCTTGTTTTTATTGAGACTTTGCAGCGTCAAGGCGTTCTTCAGGGTCCGCTGGGCCCATGTGTTCCAAAACTTGGGATCCTTTTCTTGCTCTGTGTATCGCAACAAATGACTGTGGTTAGATTGGATAGTTTATCTTGCAGAGCAGCTCTTACTTCATTCTTTACCATACTCTCAGCCCTGTCTGCAGCACATGTAGCGGAGTACAGACGGTGGTGCGGAGTCAAGCAGTGTCTTTGAAGTAAGTTGGTAACTACATAGCTTGTGAAACACATTAATACAAAATGATCCCAATATTTGGCATCAGCACGGGAAACCTAATCTTCTGCATGTTCCAGCCTACTAATATTGGTGTTGTGACTAATGGAAAAGTGACCAGGGTGCTTGTTCAGAGATGATGCTGGCATTTTCAGATGCTTTCTGATAAATGGAAAGGAGTGCACTTGTGAAATATGTTATCGGACCTCTATACACATCATTGCAACCACAGCATGTATAACTGAGCTAAAACAATCTGCTGATTCATTACTCAACTGAAAAGTTTAGATAACTGATTACTGTTTAAGGCATTTTAAGCAAAAACACCCCAAATTTTGTGGTTTTACTCTCGCAAGTGTGAATGTTTGGTGGTGACCTTACTCTCTCTTTGTATCTTTATGATTAGCTTCAGGTTATAAAAGACAAAGACTTCACTGTGCTGGAAAACTGCGGCATTTTTTCACAGTTTTAGAGGTCAAGTTAGAAATCTATTAAATGAAAAAAAGAATCAGATTCATTATGAAAATGCAGGTTTAACTTCAACCACGTGGGTGCAAAATCCTAACATCCAAGTTCTAAACATTTGACTTGGTTCACCTTTTCTCATAGACTGTAGTGACAGAAGTTTCCACATGATGAATACAAAAACATCCCTGACAGGAGAGTCAGTTTTAGGGATAATATTTAAATAATTAATTCCTGTTATTTTGCGTCTGGCACCGGGAAACCGCGGCAAAAATATCCAGGAAAAACAGGAAATCAGTTTGGATAACTTCCTCGAAGGGTTTCTAAATCTGCTCCAACAACCTTGAAACCTTCAGACACTGTCAGACGCCTCCTGTCAAACTATAAATGGCCCTTTTTTCTTTTTTTTTTTCTTTTTTGGCGGCAACTGACTAACAACACAGTAACTTACCAGGGAATTGTGGCTTCCCGAAACTCCCAACGAGCAGACAGGAGCAGATGATGAGCACGGCTGTCACCTTCATGTTGTCGTCTGTGTGCGGCTGATGCGTAACTCTAGACAGCCATAACATGCCGCTTTGAGAAGCCCGTCTGCAGTCGTGTCGCAGCTGCAAGAGAACAAGAACGTGCACTTGTAATTAAGCATGTGTCATCTCATCACACACGGACTCTGACATACTGTTTTTAATATTTATTTACCCTAGCACGATTTGACTAAGTATACTTGTTTCAGGCAAATAACACCTCTTTGCTCAAAATGTCAAGCGGAGGTGGAAAGTTACAGGTGCAGAATGTGCATTTATATTAAACAGTGTTGGAGCAAAACACTGGTAAACCTTGATTTTTAATGTCCAGCTTGACACTGAACCTCAGCTTTAGCTTCTAAGAATCTCATCAAAGAGGGAATAAGCAGATCTTTGAGCTCATACTAGGGGTTGATTGAATATTGGTTTGGCAGATTACCAGATCCAATATTCAATTATAACATAGAAATGTGATTACTAATATTTGACATCAGTATCAACCCTCAAAAAAAACAATTAATCAGTTGACCTCTGGCTAATATTAATTAAATATTTAATGTACAAATCTGAAATTGTTTTCACAAATAACAACTGGGCATGCTTCTATGAGTAAACCAGGATGTATATCATCAGATATCATACATTAAAGTCACATGATTAGCTTCAGTGGCTGCTGTGTATTAATGCTGATCTGTGGTTGTTTTTATTTGTTGAAAAACCATCATTAAAATATTGTTTAGATAAAGAATAAACACCAGATTGGTTACATGTCACCCTGTTTCAACTAAGCTTTCTGAATAAAGAGCAGCAGGAGGCAAAAAGCACAAGAATACAACCGTCCATGTCATCAAAGTGGCATTAACAAAAGATGCGTCTTTTATTTGTTGGCCTTGTTTGTTTTAAGAATGGATCTGTTAGCCCATGAACCTTTGGCAGCTGAAACAAAAAAAGAGCTGGGTAAAGTTAAGCTTGAGGCCTCACTGTGAATGTAAGTAGTCACAACAGGGACCCTTATGGGTCCTGGCCAGTCAGGCTTTCATCTATAATTATCCACAACCTCCTCCTTTCTTCCCTGTGCTTATGGTCAAGGTCATTTTAATGGGATTGAGCTCCATAGCACTGAGAGGTTTAAAAGCCATAACAAAGCCGATTAACACCAAATGATTGACTGAACACGTCCATCCCTGGGCAAAAACCTCACCATACTAATGATTTATCACTAAAATCTTTAACCTGTGCAGTTACGACAAAAGGGATCTGATTCTTTTTGCATACATATAAGACCAGACCCTCTGAACTGCAGCTATTAAGTATAGCTTTAAATGGATTAATCACTATTTTGTTAACTGCCTTTCCCATCAAGCCCTGCCACTGAACTTCTTCTTTCCTATTAGCACCAATATAATTCCAAACAGCTTGCAGAGATAATGTTGTCAGCACCTCCAAATATCTAGCTCAGACTGGAAACTGTGCCAGGCTCCACATAAGTAACAGGCAAGTTTCAACCAACCAGGACATCTGAAAGAAAATTCCAGCACTGATCAGGCAGAAGTTGATGGTTATAATAACAAGGTCAATACCAGGAGCCATTTCCTCAGATGCAGCAGGCAAAACAGTGGCTGGCAACCTCAGAAGCGACCAGGTCCACCAACAGGCAGCGAACCAGCCAGTCTGCAGGTGAAGTAGCAGAGCAGTGCCACCACCGCCACCAGCATTATGCCGGTCAACACGGTGGTCAGCACCACATGAAGTCCCACTTCAGTCATGGTGTCTCCAGGCATCGGGCCGCTCCTGTGTATCCAAACTGGAGTCAGATGGGGTGAAAGGTTCCCGGCACCAGATAGCTTCAACCCTCTCAGGCTCTCTTCCTGAGCAGCTACTGAAGCCCGGGGCAGGTCACACAGCCACTTAAATGTGTCACTCAGGCAGGCAGCGGCTCCAAAGCGTGGATTAGACTTTTAATTAAGCTCAGGAGTGGACGGCCGACAGATAACGGCTTCAAAATATTCTGTCAGAGGGAGTGGATGAGTGCTGTGCCGGGTTTTCAGACAGACAAGATTGTGTTATCGCCTCTGTCTGTGCACACTCTGGGTTGGCAAAGACACTACACACTATCACCAGCTTTAAATGGGCAACTTGTTTTGCTACTCACACCAGACTGCCTCATCCAACCTCTTGTATGCACACAGAATAACTAACACTTCAGCTGAATTGAGCACACACATGGGCACACAATTGTATTTCACTGCAACCTACTATGCATTCAGGGGTTTGGCCGTAAATCCACCACATGCACTCTTCCAATCTGAGAGGCTCCCAGGACTTTTAGTGACTTTGCAACATAAAATCCTGTATTGAATTATTTTAAATGAATGAAATATGCTACTGAAGCCTACCAAGGACTTCATGTTGGTGAAAAATGGAATGAAATCCAGCTGTTCTTGGTGCAACAGTTGATAATCTCTTTTTAAAAAAATAAAAAGTACAGAATAAATCAACTTCACCACAAGAATTAACTAAGAGGAATATCCTATCAGAGGAAAAAGAGAGGGCTAAACCCACCCAGATGTCAGTGTATACTCCGGCAGCGTGGTTTTCTCCTAAACCTGTTATGTGTGGGAAAACAAAGCAGAAGAAAGAAGAAAAGTTGATCCCAGTTTTACTCACTGCAGGTGGCTTTCCGGGGGGCACAAATCTACATCCAAGTGTGCGAGCAGTCCATTCAGTGGGCTTCACCTTGAAATGTGTGTCCTCGTCGCTGCTTTCACGGTCCTTTTTATGAGGCCACACTCGCTCGACTCCGGCTCCTGGCTCTGAGAATAACGGTCTGTATCCCACGAGGAGGGGGGGAACAAAAAAACCCTTAGAAATAACGATGCCCTGCCGCCGCTGTGGGAGTAGATGGACCGAGAGCTCCGCCTGCCTGACGACCCATGCGCTGCTGCGAGGACAGAGCCCCATCTAACAGCGGTGGGAAGATCCAGTATCCACACTAAAAACACTATTAAGAGTCTGCATTCAAAGTTTCAGTACAAGGATAGTGTCAGCAAAGTGTGCAAAAGTGTGCTTTACTGTATTGTTACCAATGCATTATTGCAGAGATTTAATGTGTCTGAAAGGGACAAGTTTTAATTTTAAGGGAAATTATTTAAAAAAAAATTAAATTTAAGGGAAAACAAACTAAAAACAGCACATAATTAATGTAAATACATACAAATAATTAAAATAAAATGAATATAAAACTCATGGACAGGCACCAAAACCATTCATGTACTTCTATATTTTAATATAATCTGCATCTGTAAAGTAAAAATAACTTCAGCAGTCACATATACTCTGAATTAAAGTATAATTTCGCTCTTAAATCAAGCAAAAAAGAAAAAAAAATAGAAAATTGGTGTCTCAGGTTATAAATAAATGCACTAATTACTTTATAGTGCTGCTAACTCAGGGGTGCTCAATCCTGGTCCTCGAGAGCCCCTATCCAGCATGTTTTAGATGTTTCCCTCTTCCAATACACCTGATTAAATGATCAGGATCACTATCAGGCTTCTGCAGAGCTTGATGATGAGCTGATCATTTGAATCAGGTGTGTTGGAAGAGGGAAACATCTAAAACATGCTGGATAGGGGCTCTCGAGGACCAGGATTGAGCACCCCTGTGCTAACTAAACAACTATCAGCTAAAATAATAAAATTTGATTGAAAAATCCTCTAAATATGGTGGAATTAGATGTCAGTTGCAGGCCTAATTGTTGATTATTATTATTATTATTATTGTTATTATTGTTGTTGTTATTATTATTATTATTATTGTTCCATCTTTATTTCGGTCCATTAGATCCTTAGACCATTTAAATTTGCTCCAGTAAATGTGTAAAAGTATGGCGTGAATAAGCCATTCCACTGCGTTTTTTTTCCTACTATTTTTTTTTTTATTTTTTAAATTTTTATATCTCCGACTGGATTTTTTAAAAACGCTGGCAGGTTTGCAGCTTAATTTCATTGTACGCTGTGCAATGACAATAAAGGAATAGTATTCTGGTATTTATTCCGGAAGTTCCTGCTGTTTGCTGTGACTTCCTTTGGATGTCGCTATAAGACCTTCTTCCCTCAGACTTCTGTTGGGTTTACCAGGTTTAGGTGAATCTCAAGCATAGCATAAGATCTACAACTACACCTATATTTTTACTGACTTAAAAAATGTATTCCCCTTCCATCTTTCCAGCCCCATTAGCTAATTAGCTCAGAATTTATCAACCAAGCACCAAATAGCCCCCGAGCACATGCGTTTGGATGAGCTTTTGCTCAATCTGTTATGGACTACTTTAACCCAGTAGTGTGTTTTAAAGTCCAACCGGATTGATTTTTTATGTGTACAGCCTGCCAACACATTTCGATCGCTTTTAAACCCGACATCATCCCGTGTTCTTCCAGAGTATTTAATGGTCTGTCTGCCTGGAAAATCAATATTTACAGAGCACAAGCAGATCCTCTGAGGCCAATCAAGAGCTTTCACTGAGCACACTGGAGCTTCTGCTTTTTTCTTTCTTTTTTAACCCCCAGCTTCAGTGGTGCTTCTTCTGAGAGCTTTGGTTCACCCTACACTTATTTTACAATTTATTTGGGTTTCAAGGTGTTGGGAAAAGTGCTGGAACACAGCTAGCTAACGTAGCATCATAGTAGCTAACACCGTCAGTTTACACCCTAACGGTTAAATGCGCGAGGACGTTGGGGTTAAATTTGAATTTGAAAAGTTAACGGCTGTAGCCTCGTCGTGAATGTGAACCTTAACGCTAATGTGAAATAATACGACCAAAGACCAGTAATTTACAGGTGAATTAACACTACTCTGGAAGACAGCCATTTTGTTGAGGCCCTGGAGCAGCTAGCAGTTCAGTAAATATTATATTATTCAGTTTAAATAATTATATCTGGTGAGGAAACAAAAGTGCTTTGACGTGAGGTAATGTTAGCTTAACGAGCTTTGTAATTATCAGAGGGAAAACATAAATCAGATGGACCATACTAATGCCATGCTAGTAATGTTTAACTCACGCTACAACCATAAACCTTTGATTCTTGTAGTGTAAGCCCAGAGAAGTGTCCCCCTGTACATACATATACAAGCCCTTTTTCATTGTTTACATGAGTATCCTGCAGGGCTATCATCAATATAGTAGCATAATAGCTAACTGGCAGTAAAAATGTACTATTATCTGGCAACAACAGAGGACAAAAAGCTGGTTTTAAGTTAAGCTAATATTGTATATCTGTATTAGCTTGCTCTAGCAGTAAATAATGCGACATTTTTTATGTCAGAAATTTAGTTATAATTAGCAAATCAGTGAAAGGGTTATAGTAAATTATCACCCCTCTAAATGTGGTTTGTCCTCGCCCATCAACTCTAAATTAATTGGCCGTAATCAAACTGCTTTAAAACCGTTTCAAAAATAATTTCTGTGCGTGTTATGTTACATTTATTTTGCAGCAACATAAACATCTGGAAAACATAAGTTCATTTCTTGCGTAAGTAACACGTTGTACCCTTGCTTCTCGCGGGGGGGGGGGGGTCTTGCCCCAGTTTTTAGCCCATGTACTGCGTGTGCTGTGATGGAAAAGAAAATGGACTACATAAATTCTCCATAAATTAAAGATTTTCTGTCAGTTATCTATGCAGTAAACGTAATACTTAATGTACCCAATAACTGCTTTGTCACGGTCCATAGCGTTTTAAAGAGACAGGCATCTTGAGAGATGGGCAGCTTTACACTTTACATTGCTTCTACAACTGCTGGACCCCCACCCCCCTACCCCGTAGCTTTTGCGCGAATACGGGCTGATTTCCGGGGTAGCGGAGCAGCGGGGAGAGGTTTCACTGGGATGTGAACTATCTTGACAGTGAAGCGCAGCCTCTTTGGTTGTTTGAGCTGAAGCTCGCCCACTGTCCCCGGTCAGAAAGCGCACGGGAGTCACGGCAGTGGCGGCGGACCGTTTGACAGCACGGTAAGAACATGTCCTCTGACTGCAGACCGTACTCTGATAAACAGCTGAGTTAATCATTACACGTTTAATTAGAGGTTTGGTGGAATCACACCTCGTCATGTGCTCAGTTCTGCTCTGGGACTGAGACTTTTGCGAGGTTGTGGACTCGAACGAAGTTTCTCACGAAACTAATGTAAGTCTGTGGTTATGTGTCATATAACTACAGAGTAGGAGTAGGTTCAGTGACCTTATTGTTGCCATACTGTGTTTTTATATATTGTGAAGTCACTGTGATATTTCAGTGGGGACTTGAAGTTTTGCTCCTATAAAAATACAGTAGCAGTAATTTTCTGTCTGTATCTGAGTTATTTTTTAAAGCCTTTGCTGTTGTTCATTTCTTTAATTTTGGCTCCAAACTTTGACACCCAAAACCCATTAAAGAGGCTGTGTTTACATATTCTCAGAGGTATGTTCAGTGAGTCGTGCAGCCAACATGACATTACACTCAGTGGTCAACCATTTTCAGTAACCTGTTTATATGACATTTTAGTGTCCATTCCACCAGCTGTGACCGAAAAGAAATTCAATCCAAAATGAGTCTGTAGTCGTGTGTTTTTTCTTAATTTTATTGCCACAGAGGCGCACAATGTTTATTTTCACCATCTAAATGTTATCTTGCTCTTATCTGAATATACGAATGGGGTCTTGCCGTAATATTGTAAGCAGTTACATAAAAGCAATCATCAATCAAAAGTAACTTCAGGGAAACAGTAACCTTTATCATACTAGCATCAGTAACACATGTAACATGTCATCTGCTGGTTTCTTTGCTTATGGAACACAAGCCTGCTCATAATAGAAGTTCACCAAGTGCTTTTTAAGAAGATTAAAATGAAAGAGCAATTAAAGTGACAACACTTCTTACTTATCAGAATCAGTTTCTTGCCAAAATATGGATTGCTTCACTTTAAGTCAGCTTTACGAGGAGTCAGGTTTCTTGTTATCGCAGCCCTGTGTTTCATGTCCTCTTTCTCCGTGTCGTTGCTTATTCTTTATACTTGAGGACTGGTTTTTGCTTTGCTGTGTTTTTTAATTTATAAACCAACTAAAATGTCAACACTCAGGTCAATAAATTGGTTGTTACATGTATTGCTTGAATGAGTGCCATCACAGAAGTCAACAGATTGCTATTTGTAGAGTCTCATGCTTGAGTGATTGATTGTTTAATAACATTACACGGCTCTGGAAGCGCTGCACTCAGGCAGCTTGGTTTACGCTGCAGTTATTCATTATCTAGGTGTGATTGGTAGTGTGCTGCAGGGTGCCATAACAACAGCAGGAACAGGTAATCTCCTGTTATCTGTCTGTGCCTGTGCAAGCTTCCATGTGCCACTCCTTTAATCCTGACCTTATGCTGAAAAAGTCTTGCTAGGAGCTTTTCACTATATTTGAGACACATCTATTTCAGTAAACAACATTATACACAAATATGTATGTTAAAAAATAGTATTGTGTCATGGTCTGCTATACTGTGCATGCCAGCTCGTGCTGATTGAACATAAAACATTGGCTACTTGCAGTGGATACACTGCATGGTGGTGACATGAGACCTGGCTGGGTGATATCTGATCATTCCACATACGTCAAGTTACCTGAAACATGCATAGGATAATGACTTGGAGTCCTCTGCTAATGAGGAATCTGAAGAATTTCAGAGCTGCAGCCTTCATATAAAAAAAAAACGTGAGAGAAAATGCAAGCTCTTTATCTTTCAAATTAACAGTGCATGTGGTGAAACACTAAAAATAAACTAAAAGTGTTATGATTCCGGTAAAGTCCCTCAGCTTAGTTCAACAGTTGTGCTCCAGCAGAATAAAGCCGATTGCCTGGGAAAGTTTTCTGTTTTTTTTATTGTGGTCATGCCTCATTATCAGGGTGTTTTCTCTAAAGGAAACATCTCTGTGCTGTGACAAAACGAAATTCCCAGTGCTGTCTTGACTTCCAAGGTCAGGAACTGAAGCCTGAGACAACTTTGGCTTATCTTTGGCCTTCAGGCAGAGACATGGGGGACTAAACACAAAAGATAAAGTGGTAAAGCTAAATGAATGAATGTCTACACATTAAGTCATCCTCCCAGTTGTTTCTTTCTTCATTTGATATGTAAACATACATACAACTAAGACACATAAGCACATTCTGTACATGGCACAGGGTCAAGACCTTGCATATAAGTCTAGGGACACAGTACAAATTGTACATGTCACACCAGTAAACAATTTCATACATGATACAGTTCCAGTGTGTGCAGCTAGTTTATCTGCAGGCTACATAACGCTTAAGTGGATGAAATTGTTTGTACATGTTGCAGTAAGAAGTGTAGTCATGTTTACGTTTGACATTGTGGTATTTCTGGAATGTTTTTCCTAACACTGTTCTCAATTAGCATACACATGAAAGGACTAAGCCTGAAAAGAAGTTGCCTTTTTGGTGGTACTTGTGGTCTGTGGGTCATCTCTGTGACATAGAAGTTACAAACACATTATTGCTCAAAACTGATTTGCACAATTGCGATTTTTTTTTTTTTTTTTTAGATAGGACAGTGGATAGAATTGGAAACGGGAGAGAGTAGGGAAGGACATGCGGTAAACACCCGAGGTCAGAGTCGAACCCAGGACAGCCGCTACACCTCTGCACTTGGGTCACGTGACATAACCATTAGGCTATCAGGGTGCCCCCCCCCCACACACACACACACAATTGCGAGTTTAAAAAACAAGTGTCTTCTATCACAGAGGTGAAATAAGCTGTCACAGATGCTGTCACAGTGGCTCAGCTTGTCACTTGTTTTTCGCATGTAGTCATTAATTACTGGTCTTACGTGATCCAGGACCACATGTAGACCTCGCAACTCACTGGCTTACCATGGTGGTTGAGAGGACCGCCTTTCTTTGAATACAGAATGTATATGCTGCCAGCTTGTGTCAAACACACCTATAAATCATCTGCAGTCTCCTTCCTTCCACTAACATATTTTACTTTTTTTAAAAAAACATTTCTCCGCAAATTAATGTCCTCTTCTCATTTTTCTCTTCAGAAATAAACTGTCAAACACTGTATGCCACAGTACATGCAGCACCCAATCCCAAACACAAACATACTCAAGTTATTCTTGGAGGAATGCCTCTGCGCTACAAATAATCGTCTGGTTTGCAGGATCAGTGACGAATTACTGACGCATGTTTGAGGTTTACAGCCTTGCTCAAAGGCCGTGGCCTCACGTCGTTTCCAAGAATCGCAGGATACTAACCTCTACTATCAGTTTTTTCTTTGGAAAGACTTCTTCAGGCCCTGTGGGACATTATGGGAGATTTAATACAAACTGTTCAGAACTGACCTTGACCACAGACTATTAGTGTAAGGCCTGCATCATTTTGCATCTTCAAATTGCTCCCACTTGACACTAAGCGTGACGTCCTGTACGTGAGGGCATCAACAGGAACTTCTTAGTCGGGCACAGCTTTTGCAGATGTTATTTGACACATTTTTCCCACTGTTGTAGCAAGCAGCAGCACGCTGGTGACTTCAGATTTGTTGTAGTTTCAGGATTGTGCAAATCTGTTGTGGAAATAGTGACCTATTGCATCAAGCACAAAAGTTCATTGGCATGTTTCCAAAAATGGCTTATATCATTGACGGAAAAGGGGAAGCAGTGTTGTCACTAAGCAGTGATTTAGTTTAGAGGGCCAATGTGTGTGGCAGCATTTGCAAGCACATCTGTGCATCTGTGCAGACCTCAATGACAGGAAAGTGTTCAGAAACAGTGAATTTGTGCTGAGGAATGTGTGTGTGACAGCAACATGGTCTGTGCCAGTGGTTACCGCTATTTGTTGTTCTGCATTGTGATCCAAAACAGACCACACGATTAAATGTGGGGTATTTGGGGTTTTTGGCATATAATTCTTGTGTGGGGTAAAAACCAGTTTAAGTGATTCAAGTTAGTGCCCGTTTGTTGTTAAATGGAACGGCTGTAATCCCTTAATGAGCTGTAGGGTGAAAGTATTGATAGAGCATATGCAGTATGTGTGTCAAAAGAAAAAAAGTTGTTGAGCGTCAGTGTCCCCATTAGACCTTTTGCTTTCAGCTATAGGTCAGTTGAAACCATTTATGTAATTGAAAGTGTCCCAAAACTGTTGGTGTCTGCTTACTTTACTACCCCCTGCTCTCTCTCTCCCTCCCTCTCTACATGTCTCATCACTTAGTCCTCCATCGGCTCTTTCATAAGCTGATTGTATGACTTGGCTGGCTGGCTGTTGGCCTTTAAAATAGTTTATAAACACTGTAGCGCAGGAAGGGTTTGAACATATGTATGACTTTATGGTTTAAGGTTAAAGGGTGTTCCCTCCTCCCTGTGTTTCTGGGGTTGATTTGCGACATCTTTTCTAATACAAAATGAGATTTAGGAGGAATCTGTGCTCCTGGTTTGCCTGGAATTCTCTGGGATGCTTGTGGTGGGAACATTATTTTTTTCTGTGGCATGTTTATGTGGAACAAGTGGGAAATAAAATAAAGCATGGATCTGAGACTGGATTGCCTTTTAGCTCTGTTTACAAGAAAATCTAATAGGTCTTTATCGAGTAAATGTTTATATTCAATCACTGGTTTGTCCTGTGTTCAAGAAATTAACGTGGGAAGATGCAAGCTGCGGGTGACTTGCCTAGAAGGAGGGAGATTACCTGACAGAACAATATATATACATATATATATATATATATATATATATATATACATATATATATATATATATATATATATATCTGATGTATATTCAGACTGTTTTGGTTCAAGCAAAAATATAGAGTCATATTTTTCAGAGTGTCTGCAGTGTATTGCATTCTGTTGAGCAATCCGTTCACAGCTCACTGTCTCTGTCACGCTGACTGACAGATGAGGTTAATCATTGCCTTCTTTACAAAAATATGCTTCTCTAGTGTCTCATGTTTCAGCTGCTGCACCTTTATGTACTCTTGTTAAATTGTTCTGTACTTTGTGAACACATACACTACAGTCATGTTTACTATTGAAGGTCAACAGCGTTGGAAAACATGCAAGTCTTGTCTAGTACTTTATTAACAGACCTGCTCATCAATTTTTAGTGTTAGGAAGTTCCTCCTTAGCAAAGGAAGTTTCTCATTAGTTTCAAAAATGGATTGTGCATTGTCTTCTACAAAATAACCAGGGCATTTTGAAAATGAAGACGTGAAGTTTGCATAAATACTTACATCCAATAAATATGGTGAATGACACAGATGTAGATTTTCATATTGCCTATATAACTGTAACAGTAGTCAAAGTAATCGCTGAAATATGAAAGGTTTTAGGGGGCAGTGACAGCAGCTCTGAGCTATCAACAACTTCAAAAATAAAGAACACAGGCAATAACAAGTTAGAACAAGTCGGGTTTCACTCAAGGTGAAATATGTTACTAACCCTTTTGTTTTCCGAGTGGTAAAGGGTCGAAACATTTTAAAGCCTTTTCTCCCATTAAGGAGAGCGTGACACAACCCAACTATGATGCATGCATTTTACATGAATCCCCATAAGAACAGACAAAGAGGGATCTTAGGCAAGCTATTGATATTTTGACTGATAAACCAATCACTTCATTTGCATGTGTTTCAGCTAAACATTGACCAGAATGATTTCACTGAGACTGATGGGCTTAAATTGTGTCAGTACATGTACCCGGATCATAGAGAGTAACTTTAAAGTGTTATTCGTATTGTTATTATTTTATATATATTATTTTACAAAGTGGGAGTTAAAAATGGTCAGCTCTGCATATATTTGTTTAGTGTAGTTGTCATGTCTTTTTGCATTTAATGGAGAGTAAACTATTTAAAATTCAGTGTTTGTGGACCCTGTTGGGTAGCGAGTTAAACAGGAGAAGAAGTGGCTGTCATGCCTATCAAGTGTTACCACAGGAAGACGACTACAACATGTGGTAGGAGGAGGATATTTTTCCTGTGCTCCTCCCCCCTGAGTGCATTGTGCCCTATAGAAAAAGACACTGGGTGTGAACTTCAGCTGTGTGGTTCCCTCCCAAAGTCTAAGTGAAACCGCGTTGGGGAATGTGCTCCCACAAACACACACACAATCACACAATCACTTCCACACACTCAGTCTCAGTCATGTAAATCGGTCAAGTCAGAGCTCCTTCCTGTTTTTCACTAGTTCCGTCTTCTCTCGTGCCCTGTTTGCATAGACTGGGCTGAAAAGGAAGTCAGGAAAAAAGTTTACCCAGGAAGAGAGGAAGAGAGCACCCACAAGGAGATCTTACAAAACTTTCGAGAGGAGAGAGGAGGGTTTTTTTTTTCTTTGTTAGTGTTGGGAAATTTGCCCCCTGGGGATATCTGACTGAAGCCATGGGGGCTGTGAGGTGTTGATAGAGTTGACGGGAGCAGAAAAGTGCTCTGAGAGGAGAGAGAGACGCGTCCTTTGAAAGCAAGCTCAATGAGGAAAGAGCTCCAACCAGATAAACAGGATTCCTCCAGATGGATTTTAGAGGGCAACCTTACTCTGGAGCCTTAGAGACTGCTGAGGAATAGACACCACACACACACTCTCTCATACATATTGCTGGGAGAAGATAGAGGCTTGGAGGATAATGGAAGCACTGAGAGAGTCTTTTCTTCATTTGACTTTTCAGATGTCATCATATAAGAGAGCTACGCTAGATGAGGAGGATCTGGTGGACTCCACCGGTGACGATATCTACCCATCATCACCCATGCAGGTAAATGAAGAAACACAAACAACAAATGCGTAGCTGTCAGTACTGTATCATTATATAGCACATAAAAAAAGAATTAGTACTGTTTTAAGGCTGTACACCAAATTCATTTTCAAAAAAATCTAAGTTTGAACAAAGGAATTCGATTATGGATTAATGTCCACAAATGTAATGCTACAGCTGCTGTTTTGAAACGTTCAGGCTCAAGCATGGTGTTAATAAATCCAGCTAAACTCTTGAAGAACCAGTACAGTTAAAATCATTCTAGTAGCAGTATCTTTTTGTCTGTCTGTAACATGTGGCATGTTTCTTCTTTTGTTGAAATGGAGCATGTGTCTACGGGGGAACAACCTCTATAATATGTTATATAGACCAACAAGATCTGTATGTCATTTTGTCGAGGGTAAAACACAATAAACTATTTAACCACATTTCTTGGAACAAATCAATAAGTTCACGTTTAAGGGTTGACCTTAAGGTTTAGCCTGATCTTTTACTCAGTTTAACTTTTTACATTCAGAAATTACTACTGAAATCAAGAACTCTTTTGTTACTTACTGTTGTAGGAGATCGCTCAGTCAGCTGAAACAGTCAGCAGTCACACCCACAGAAACTAAATTAAATCATTTAAATCTCAAGTGATTTGCTTCTGTTATGTCTATAATGGTATAGTCTGAACATTTTGCTGAGAATCAAAGTTTTTCTGAAATGGTAAAAGAGCATTTTGACTTGAATCCCTGTTAAACAGCATACTGTACCTATCTGCACAGTGCACACACAGGGCTTTAAACTATCCTCCTGTTGTGTAGTTCATTTTTCAGTTCATTTATTCTTCAGATACTTCACCAGAGTTCTATGTGAAAGGCTCGAACAGTGCTTGGATTCAAGCCTTCAGCATGATTCTACCTTCATCATTTTGCTGTGGTTTTCAGAATAATTAATGTCAGCCTCCAGAGACTGCGATAAACTACAGATGGAGAGTGCACAGGCCTTGGCAGTGGGATTCTCCCAATTATGCTTAGACATACAATTTAGGTCCAAACCTACCCAGTGTGCTGAGCTCCTGGGGATTAAGAAGCCACTGTGGCTTTGGCTTTTGCTTTGATCATATAAACTTTGACTGCTGAACTCTCATCTAATCTAAAAGCTATAAATCGTATTCTTATTTATATGCTTCAGGCCTAACTGAGTTTTGCTGTGTATATGTGAGGTCCAAAAACTTGCATTTTTTACAGCTGGGACACTCAAAGTCTGGTCAGATTGTGAAGTGTGTCCAAGGAAGGATTTATGAGTGGCTCTTGGAATCATTCCTGTATGCAGTAAATTCCCTTGGCAGCTTTAGCTGAGGCAACAGTCAGTAGAAAAATTACAGGAACATGGTATGCTTGTATAAGATTCAATGTACCAATCACTGATTGAAAATAAAATTGATCACTGACCACAAAGCATGGATGTTCTTCCAAGCTATAACGTCTTTCAAGCTGCTTTTCTGAGAAGCTTTGTACCATTTTTCAGAAAGGTATTAAACTGGTTACTTGTGTTCCGTGTGGTATCCTTTTTTGACCTCCTTATCATTTACAGGTGAGCCACAGAAACAGTAGACATGACTCAACAGGTCTATTGTGTCTTTTCTCATTCTAGGGCACAAGGAAAATATCTTTTATGGTGAGGGAACAATAGAAGAAAGCTTAACCTTTTCTGTGTACGAGGGCTGAGAAGGCTGTGGTAGAGAAGCCATTGTGCTCTGAAACCAAACCTGTCATCAAATCCCTGACAAACTCTTTGACTGTACTCAGTATTTTCCACACTGTATTACTTCAACAAAGTAACATTATTAAGTGTGTTTATGTTCTTTAAAACTGCCATTGTGATGTAATTTAACTATGCTTAACCACTTTAGAACGGTTATCTTTGATTTGATTATCTGAATGAAGCGTTTGTGTAAGTTAGTGTTTGTGTTTATGTGCAGGTTACTCTTCTGCATGGTCGTCGTCCCACATGTTGGCCAGACAGGACACAGCGAGAGAGGAAGCTGCTGTTTTTGGTGTGTGTGCTGTCGCTGGGCCTGTTCATATCTCTCATCACTACTGGGGTCTTCTACAATCAGGGTGAGTTTTATTTCCACTTATCGCCACAGTGACAGCCGCTTAAAAGAAACACCTGCATCCTCTGTGAAGTAGGCTGATCAGGTGACTAGATGAAAACTCAGTTCGTTTTTTTCCATTTCATGCTGCCATTTTTAGTATACGGTCCAGTTAAAGACAAAGTAACCTTTCAACCTGTCCAGAAGAATAACTGAGAAATAGAAAAACACACACAAAAGGAGGAAAAGAACCTCTGTGTCTTAAATAGTACTACGTCCTATGTCTAACCCTCTACGTACCTAAGCTATTCATTTATGTATATTTTGAAATTTTCACCCGTGGACACATCCCCAAATTATCTCAGTAAGAGCTCCTTTCATCATCATCATCATCATCTTTGAGGCCAGAATGAACAACAAAATCTATGGATAACCGACCCTTGTGAGATTTTTGAAACACAGTAAGTCTTCTTGTCCCCAATCATCAGATCAGGGTGAGATTTATAAAATGCTGGTAAAAGCTGACATTTTTACTTCCACCTAATCAAGACTTTAAATTAGAGCGTAAACAACAGCATTTGTTTTAACCATGCTCAGCTGCAATGCACCTAAATTTGATGCAACAGAAATGAAGTCCAACAATGCTACACCTATTTTAATCATCATGGCACCAGGTGGCCTCTTTATTTATTGTGCCATGTGCAGCAGCTTTCTGAAAATGCTTTTATTTTGATAACAGATAAAGCCTGGTTCTAGTGCAGGTATCTCCAGGGTAGAAATGAAATCTGCTTACAAATACCCCTAAAGCTCAAAAATCAACACATTATATGTTATTGGTTTAGTCGAATCTACCACAAGAAAACTGCAAAACTACAAGAGCTTAAAGAAGTGGTTCTTGGGTTTTAGTGGCCAAATTGTGTACTGTTTGTCTTGCTTAAATGGGCTCTGCCTGTATTTATGATGATAAAAAAAGATAGGTTATGTCTATGAATGCAAAAGAGGTATGAAAAACATCAATATTTTAATCATCCTTGAAAATTAAGGTGTTGTTGTTCCATTATTTAAGAGTATTTTTTTGCCTTTACAGTTCCCATCATCAGTGCTTATTTGCTTATTTAAGTGTAGCTTTCTGTGCCAAATGGACATATATCTCTTTATTTATCAATACAAATTGAAGTACACAGTGTTGTGCAATTTTATATGCCATATGTGGTACATTTATTTTTTAGCCAAAGCCACACTTTCAGCTAAGCTGCCTAAAAACAACCCTAAATCTCTCCCTTGAGCTTAGTCATTATGGAAGAAGGGCTGGTGGATTTACCATCACATCCTGGCGGCGTCTCATCAGTGTTAGTTTCCTCAAATTTACCATGGGAAACTTTATACCACTTCCTCCTATTCAGCATGGCATGTCAAATCACACTTTGAAATAATGAAAGGAACAAGGATGAAATCTCCTTGGGGTACTAACCTCATCACTGCTCATAACTGTGTCTCCGTCTCTGTCTCATACCTTATATGGACAGGTGGTGAAAGTCTTATAGACAGTAAGAAGTGAGTTGTCCGATGAAGCTGTTTTTAGTACCCTGCAATGACCAGAATTTACACTTCTCTAAACAATGAAAGTTTTATAAAGCCCTTCCCATTAAACAGCTTGCTTCCTCTTAAAATTCTTCTAAAGAACACAACAGACAAAGTCACGTTTAGATTGTAACTCAAACCAAGACTCAGTGGCCTTTATGTTCCAGCCAGTTATATTCTGGAAGAGGAAAGTGATTCATGTGTACTTGAGTCTCCAAAAAAATAGATAAAGTCATCCAGGGTTCTTCATCTTCACCTCCTCATCTGTTAATCTGTCCTCTATTTATTACTCTGACTATTACCTAATCAATTGGCAATAGTTAATGTGATGTTAATTACAAATTATCAGCCGTCATGTTTCAGCTAATTATTTATATAGGATATATACAAGGACAAGTATTCTCTGCAGGTTGTATATCTTGGCTTACCTCTTATGAAATAATAGTTTCCAGATGGTCTGAAAATCCTCATGCATATTTGTCCTACCGAGAAACATTTTCAGACTGTCCATTGTGGCAGTGTTTCCCACTAACTGGTGAAGCTGAACATGAAGTATCCATGAATTTAACATGTTCTTTTTAAAAATCTTTTTCCTGCAGCTCACCCGGGTTTATGTCTAACAGAGCCATGCATTACTGTGGCCAGTGCTGTTATGGGAGCCCTGAACCGATCTGTAGACCCCTGCCATGACTTCTACAATTTTGCTTGTGGGGGCTGGGTGAAGAACAATCCCCTCCCTGAGGGGAAGTCTCGCTGGGGTCCTTTCAGCAACCTGTGGGAGCACAACATGCTCGTAATGAAGCATTTATTAGGTAGGAGTCCTTATCTGAGTACAATTTTGTGTCCTTTTCTGCCTTTTCTTGAGGCAGAGGTGCACTGTGTCTTCTCAAGCACATATTTCAAAGGCTGGATAATCCAGCTTGTTTTTCATTGACATTTTTTATCCTCTACCTTTTTTTCTCAGAAAACACAACGATGAAAGGTTTGAGTAAGGCTGAGGAAAAGGCCCAGCAATATTATCAGGCTTGCATGAATGAGACCAAAATTGAGGAATTAGGAGCTAAGCCTCTACAGCAACTAATCAGCCAGGTATGCCTATTTCCTAAAGCAGTCAAACATCAAACAAATAAAAATGTCAGGGGTTCTTCACTTCAATTGAAAACAACAACTTTTCTTGCATACTCCATTTCTGAGTCTCTGCTTAATTCGTGTCTGCTTCAGATAGGAGGATGGGCTCTGAATGAACCATGGGACAAGGACAACTTCCAAGAAGTTCTGCGAACAGTGTCAGCGAGCTTACGCACTTCTCCTTTCTTCACTGTGTTTGTCAGCACAGACTCCAAAAACTCAAACAGCAACATCATCCAGGTAATTGAGTCAGAGATTTGTAAAAAGGGTTCTTTTTTATATAATTGTATGGTGTTGACCTAAAATCATATATTTACATCTCAGAAAGCACCTGCTCAATGAAACATTTGATTACATCCTAACAGATCGAAATTGATACTTTTTCCACATATTCACTCAAATTTCTCTCCCACATAAGCAGCTTTTATAGACTTGCCTAAAGAGACTGATTCTCTCTGTGTTATTCGTGGAACAATCCTCTAATTATTAAAGTGGTATTAGATTCACACTGACACTTTGAAAAGAGTTCATGCCTTTATAGGGTGTCATGAGACTGTGCCAGATGGTAAAGATAGGATCTTTGGCAAGCCACTGCATCCAGCCTGCATGCCGGTAACATGGGAATGAAAACAAAATGTTGTTTGTGAGTGCTGAAATGGAGTGTGAACAGAAAATCATAAGTTGTTTCTCTTGACTCTAGGTGGATCAGTCCAGCCTGGGACTACCTTCACGCGATTACTACCTCAACAAAACAGCAAATGAAAAGGTACTGTGGGAAAGCTGTTTACAGCATTACACTGGTTTTACAGTTGTTAAACAGAAAATGTGCATATAAAGTTGGATTGTAATGAGAACAAACAATATTTTTAATTCACTTCGAGTTTGAATAGACCCAGAGGCTCATTGCTTGTTTGCAAAGGAAGTCAAGAAATATTAAGTACATATTTCAACTTCAGGGGTAACCTCTGCGTAGTAGCTTTTAGTTGCATAGTTTAGGATTACTTTCCTAATTGAATTTTATCACACACACAAATGTCATCCCCACAACCACCCCCACCTAAACCTCACTGCCTACTTGGACTTTGCAGTATCTGACAGCATACCTCAACTTCCTGGTGGAGTTAGGGGTTCTTCTGGGTGGCTCAGAGCAGACATCTCGGACGTTGATGGAAGAGATTGTGGACTTTGAAACCACTCTGGCCAACATCACAGTCCCTCAGGAGGAGAGAAGAGATGAGGAGCTCATTTACCATAAGATGGAGGCCAAAGACCTGACAGTGAGTGTCTGCTGCTTTGATGGAATCAGCTACAAACATCAATACAACACAATACACTACAGTACATTGGAAAATACGTTTCCCCAAATTGTGACAGTTGCTTTGTGGTGCTAAAGAAAGTGAACCGTTTAAGTTTTGTTCATACTTTCCTCAACAGACTGCCGTGTTCGTTTTTGTGTGTGTTTTATCTTTGTCACTGCAGACTCTGGCTCCTGCCGTGGACTGGATGCAGTACCTCACAGAAGTGTTTGCTCCTGTGCCGCTGAACGAGTCAGAGCCAGTGGTTGTTTATGCCAAAGAATACCTCCAGAAAGTTTCTGACCTCATAACTAAAACAAATAAAAGGTGAGATACAAGGTAATTCTCATCAGACTTTTTCCATTAATGTCCTAAACACAGCTTGCATGTTTCTGCTCAAGTGCAACTACCGGTATGTAAATACATGTTCACTAAGATTTATGAGGATGAAGGATCCTCTTAGTGAGAAGTACAGCAGTAAGACTTTAGTCAGTATTGAAGAGAACAGAAAAATAGTAAATCTAATAATTTATTTGCAGTCTACTCAACAACTACATGATAATGAAGGTGGTGAGAAAGATGGTTTCCATTTTGGACCAAAGGTTCCAGGATGCTGAGCAGCGTTTCCTTGAGGTCATGTATGGAACCAAGAAGGTAAGAGATGGAGATTTAGTCCTTTTACAGTCATGATAATCCAGCATGACACAGATAGGTAAATGTAAAGGTGGGATTAAGTTGATAGATGAAGAAAACAGCAACATACTGCACATGTTTGACTTGATGGAAGATTGTCATCCAGATCACATATTTTTATCATGTTTGTTAACTATATACAAGTATCTAAGCTACAGTTTGTCATTGTCGTACTACTTAAACAAACAGTTAAAAAGCAAAGAGACACTGGAAGAATTACTAGGAAATTTTAAAAAGCCCCAAGTGTATGCAGACTTTTTAGAAGTTCAGTATATGCTGTCAGATGATATGGCCCAAGGAAACTGCTGTGACTAGAGAGCTTTGCACTTGACCCCTTGTTCTTGTGTGTGAAACAAAAGGTTCATTTTTACTAAAGACATATAAATGGAAATAGTCATGAACCGAAAAAAAGAAACTTCCCTTTACAAAACTTAACAAGTACAGCCAGATTGTTATCTTATGCCAGCTGTCTGCTGCAACCTGATTTCTTCAACTTGATTTAAACCTGATTTTTGATTTCCTGATTATTTGCCATTGGTTTTTCAAAAGAAATCTGCTTGAAGGAGAATTCTGGTTTATTTCAGGCTGGTGTATTTCCTGTTAATGTGGCTAATGTAGAGATTTGGTGGTTTTAGTGCTTAGCAAGGGGGAAATTAACAGGAGTTCCCTGCAGCTTTCCAAAGAAAACTGATTCATACAAGAATCAGTTTAAACATTTGTTTTTAGTCTGACTTAAGGTAAACACAGAAATCTGCCAACTATTAGCTTTTACCTATCGTATGAAGAACTGAGTGTTTGCTCGGGCTGCTCTTGGTAGTTTTTTTCCCTGTTGATTTTGGGGAGATCAAACAGCATCTCTAGGACAGCAGTGATTATCAAAGCTGCAAAATCATCAGTTGTAATCCACAGCTGGGATTCCTCTCATTCATGGACAGATGGAGATTTTCCAAGTCTGCCATCAACAGGTCCCACTTATTACAGCAGCAGCTTTCCTCCTCAGTTGGCAGCAGAGCATTAATTGAGGTGACACCATCTAAAGTATGTAGTCTTCCAGGATGTCCTGTTGTCTGTCAGGTTCCATCCCCACAGTGGGAGCTTCACACATGGAAACAAACTGTCCTGTGCAGTAAAATACTGGTGACAAGTCAACTGGAAAGTATGCCTGGATGGAGATCTCTAAGGCAGTCAGTAAAATGTCCATTCTGGGTAGCTAATTTCAGTGTTTAACTTCACTCAGACTGAAAACAAACATTTAGGATGATTCACAAATGAAACTGCATTTCTTGGAAAGTTGCAGGGAACTCATGCTAATTACCTCACTAAACACCATTTACAAGCTGTTTCACACGACTCTTTACTTCACCAAATCTTTACAGCGGAAGTGAAGAGTACAAATTTTGCATGATACTTGCAGCCGCAATAGCCACAGTAATGGGAAATACGCCAGGTTGAAATAAACCAGAATTCTCTGTTAACACGGCTAAATTTGAGACAGAAAAACCTGTTTTCTTAGGCTAAGTGCATGACTTGCTAATATGGTGTTTATGTTGCCACATTTGCATTACAATTACCAGTACCAGTGACAGTGCCACTGAGGCAGCAGTATGAAAGAATGAAGGCAAGTATTATTACATGTAGTTTGTACGCCTCTGTGTGTGAAAAATAATTAAATCTCAACTGAAACTGAAACAAACACGTATAAATAAGATCATTTTTGAAAAATGATAACACAGTCAAGAAAATCTGTGATTTAACTTTTTGTAGAAACACTCCTAAAATCTAAAATGAGTCATTTTATGTGTCACAGTCTTAAAAGACATCAAGATTGATTCAAAAATATTATAAATGATATTATAATTGTACTGAGTAGGGATGGAATGTGAGTACTACTAGTTGCATTTAGTTATAAGTTTTATACTAACTGCTTGTTAAGTGATGACTGTGATTTCCCTCCTTAACAGTTTTTTGTAATTACTTGTTTCTTATTTGCTTGTAAATGTATAGAAGTAAGGTATTTAGGTTAGCCTGAGGTTATTTTGCGGTTCAAGGGTTAAAGAGTTCACACTTGTATATAACAACATATATATAATATATAATATAACAGAGGTAAGAGAGAATATAGGTGGCCCTGCAGATACTTTTTTGTTTTTTTTTTTTTTGTTAAACTGCCCAAGTTTAGAGATTGGCCTCAGAAATTTTGGCTGCCACTTTGATCCAATGGAAGTGATTGAAAGTTGAAATTTGAAACATACATTTACAAAAATCAGTCATGACACATCTTCCCAAGAAAAGTCACCAGGTCGCTACAGATCATCCATAGACCACACTAATGTGTTTCACTGCCAGACACCATGAAACTTTTATTTACTACAAAATAAACTTTTCTTGGTCAAGCCTACCTTTCACCTCCCTCAGAGAGTTTTACGTCTTCCTTAGTGATTAACTGTTTGACTGTGAAGGCTCCAGTGATCCCGGCGCTTATCTGAGCAAGATCCTGTTGCCTGCCTTGTTTTCCACTGGCGTCAAGCTGTAATAACAAACCAAAACTTTCTATGCGTGTCTCTTTGGGTTTCTGTTTTATGTTAGAGTGCAGCTGTGTCTCTTTTTCCATCTGTAACTGTGTTCCTAAGTAGATTTTACTGCTTTGCTTGTTCAGACTACACCTCGTTTCCTCATTGTGACCTTGTTCCTTTGTATCTACTTATACGTGCAGCTCCATTTGTCCTTCCTTTCACCTGATAATAAATTATCATAGGAACTGTTTTACCTGCACTCAATAAATAAACTTCTTCATAGACTGCTTCAATTGGATTATAAAGTAATGTTATAAAATCATTGTTTTCAGTGATAAAAGATATTATGTATATAAAACTTTAAAAAGCATTATTTAGGCATAAAAACTATACATGAAGATATTAATTTTTGCTCAAGCAGTCATACAGGTAACTTTTGTTTGAACAAATGGAATGTTTGAGTTTGAATAACTGTTTCAAAGTTGACGAGTATTTGTTGGCTTAACTCGCTCATTAGGAAAAGAGCAAAACATCACGACATAACAAATTAAAGGATTTTTTTTTTGTGTCACTGGTGAACGTTACTCAGGGCAGCACTAAGAAAGGATTCATTAAATTAGTGAAAGCACTACTGTGCAAACTAGGATACAACTCGTTTCTTAGTGAAATTCCTATTTATTTCCCCTTTGTGCATGTTCTGCTTGTTGTCTCACTTGGCATGTGGGGTGTCCTCTTGTTGCTGTTTTTTCCTAAAACACATGACTCAGTCTTATAGAGGGAACACTGTGTCTCTGAGCCTACAGCGAGATAGCGGCTCAATTTAGCTTCAGAATAACTGAGCCCAGAGGTCACAAAGATCACAACAATTTTTCTCTCATGTTCTATTCAGCTGCTAATTCTCATTATTAAATGTTTTCTCAGTGTATTGCTTTATTAAATTTACATCTATTTAAAAATATTATACCTCATGTTTTATGAGTTGTATGTATCCCTAAACTAAATGATAACAAAAAACAACGTGACTATGCTGATGAAGTTTTGTACGGTCAGTGGCATGTAGGTCCTTCTTAACATTTACAGAGAAATCCTTCCATCCCACAGTTTTATATCCATACTCATCCTGTTCAGAGCTGCAAACCCCTCACAGCTGTACGAGCATACACTGGGCGAAGAGCAGGGACAAACTGTCAAGAGTAGCATTCTATTAGTACAATGAACAGACCTATTAGAAACATGTTATTTGCCTGCTTTCACTTCCCTACAGTTTCAGTATCACTAATGTTTTTCTCACCAACACATAAAGCCCTTACCTGAATGCAAACAAGTCACATTTTTCAGCATTAGTCATGCTCATTCTGGGAAACATAGGATGTGACGAACTGAAGCAGACAAAACTGGTGGAACAAAGTCTGGCACAATGAAAAAAATTCCATTCACATTCCAAGTAGCATGCATCAGTGTAAGGTTATTTGAGAATGCAGCATTTTTTTTAACATCTTGATGTGTTGTGTCTTTTGCAGAGCTGCACTCCACGATGGAAGTTGTGTGTCAGCGACACAGACAGCGCCCTGGGCTTTGCTCTTGGAGCCATGTTTGTCAAAGACACCTTCGCTGAGGACAGCAAAGCCATTGTAAGACTTTCAATGTCCTTACCTCACAATAGCTGCTCCTACAGATTATGTCATTTTGACTTATGTCTGTCTCATCTGTGCTTCAGGCTGAAGACATGGTTGGCGAAATTAAAAGGGCATTTGAGGATAGCCTTAAGTATGTAACCTGGATGGACTCAGAAACAAAAAAAGCTGCTAAAGAAAAGGTGGGACTTCATGTAGTTTTTCTTCAAGAAGTCTTAGTATTGATGCTTTATGGAGGCAACTGCTAAAAGCAATTGTTTGTTCTGAAGTGGCTGAGAAATACAGCACTGCCACCTGGTGTAAAAATATGTCTTTTACAGTTTGAAAGTCTCCTCTTCCACAGGCAGATGCAATATACAACATGGTTGGATATCCTGAGTTCATCATGAATGCCACAAAGCTGGACAAAGTGTTCAATGATGTAGGTAAATGTGGGACTGTATTATATGTGCTAGCCTGTTATTTTTATTCATAATACAGTCTTATTTTGCACCAATAAAACACTGAACTCCATTTTCTATTACTTTTGATTCCTCTCTTTTAGTTTATGGTGGTTTCAGACCTTTACTTCCAAAATGTTATGCAGTACTACAACTTCTCAGCCAGAGTGACTGCAGACCAGCTGAGGAAAACTCCCAACAGAAACCAGTGAGTTGCTCCATTTAACCCACCGCCCCTCTTTCCTCAGAGGAGGTGGCACGATCCGATGGGAACACATTCCCATTATACTGACTCAGCGGAATACTGCTGCCATCCACAAACGTTCCCAGGCAACCAGCTTCTCTCCGCTGAACTGATCCTTGTCTCTAATTAGGCTATGGGGGAGGGGTTAGATTAGGGTTCCCATGCCTTCCAAACTGATCTGTAGTCAGCCTGGCACTGCAGGTTGTACAGAATCAGTATTGTGATTTTATTGGGCTCTTGATGCCAGCCTGATGTGGTGGCTCTGTGTTCCTTGCTTTACAGGTGGAGTATGACCCCTCCAACCGTAAACGCATATTACAACCCAACTAAGAATGAGATGGTTCTGCCAGCAGGAATCCTTCAAGCTCCATTCTACAGTCGCTCCTGGCCTAAGTATGTCTTCCACATTATGTTTCATATTGGATGAAGTTTAGTAGAACTGTGCAGACTAATTTTTATTGTACAGTAGAATGGACACTTGTCCTTAGCTGCCATAAACTTAAAAGCAGCATAACAGAGATGCTATTAAAACATCAATGAAAAACGTAATATGCTGAAAAATGCCCAGAGAAAATGTCTTTAAAGAGCTGTTTTTCAACTAGACATAAGAGTCCTGTGGTGTACTGTTGTACACTGCATTCTAATAAACTGAATGAATTCAGTTTCACCTCATCCCTTTCATTCAAATATGTATTTAAATATTTATTTGATTCAATTCAAATTGCCAGACAAATTATAGAAGTGTGTGGAGATTCAAAGGTAGAAAACAAAAGAATTATATCCGACATAACTTGGAATCAGAAATTATTTTCCCCAAGCTTTGGCTCTTGTACAGATTAAATAAACGAGATATAGCACATTAAATAATTAGGTTTGTAGGTACTTTGCTGAATTTGTTACTTTCAGACAGAACCAGGCTGGCTGCTTCTCCTTGTTTCTAGTCTTTGTATTAACCTAAGCTAAGTGGCTGCTGGCTAGAACCCAAAATTTACCACACATATATGATAGTTCTATCAATCTTTTCAACTAAGCGTATTCCTGAAAAAATGTCAATTATTTCTGTAACAAACTTGCAGTCTGTGCACAGAAATGTTGAAAGTTATGCATTTTTTTGATGTTTTACAGAGCTCTTAATTTTGGTGGAATTGGAGTAGTCATGGGTCATGAGCTGACTCACGCTTTTGATGACCAAGGTTGGTAAAAAACAGATAAATAAATCAAGCAAATTGATATTTCAGAACACAAAAATTGACTTTTCTCTTTCTAAGTTATTAAATAAACCATTCTGTAAAGTGTAAGTCGGCAGGAAAGTAATTTTTCACATTTTCATTTAAAGGGAGGGAGTATGACAAGGATGGAAACCTGCGCCCTTGGTGGAAGAACTCTTCTGTGGAGGCCTTCAAGAAGCAGACCCAGTGCATGGTGGAGCAATACGGCAATTACAGCATCAACCAGGAGCCTCTGAATGGAAGACACACACTGGGAGAGAACATCGCTGACAACGGCGGACTCAAGGCTGCTTACAAGGTTTGATGTCACATGGGGAGCATAGCTAACCTTGAATAATTTCTGAATCTTTTTGAGGAGGATTTTTCATTAAACATGGAGAACAATGGCTTTCTGTGGGCAGTGTAGTCAAAAAATGCCTGTGCAAGACAGCGTTTGGGCTATTGGGGAAAGTCTGGATCATCGCTGTTTTGTTTCCCATGGCAACATTGTCAGATTGTATGTTTACAAGGTCAGAAAACTATCACCCAGATCTGATGCTAATCCTCTGCGTTAGTTTATTTGTTTGAGCGATTGTAGACCATGTCCATTAATCTGTATTGGAAAACGTTGGTTGTCTGGTTTACAGTGAAGCCTGGAAATGCAACAGGTGGTTATGAGCGGCCTTGTCAGCCTCTGGTTACTTCTTCACATGCACACATTCTTTCCATGTAATGAAAGGTCATAAGCTATGAAGTTGATGAGCAAATCATATGGAAGTGAAAGCGACTCTACATTAAGCGACACGTGTTCCCTACAGCAAAATAATACTGCAGAAGGCCTAAAGTCAGTCTGCTATGTATTTTGGTCTACTGTATATAGTTGCACAAAAAAAAATCAGTGAATACATGTGAGTAACATGATCATTTCTTGCTTTGAAGGCTTATGTGAACTGGATCAAAAAGAATGGTGAGGAGGCCACACTGCCTGCCCTGGGAATGACAAACCATCAGCTATTTTTTGTAGGGTTTGCTCAGGTTTGTATCAGTTACAGTATATTCTTTCTTGTGATTTCATTTCACTGTCTGCATACTAATACTGCTCTGGCTTTTACTTAATGTCTAAAAGCTTACCTCCAGATGTGTTCTGAGATGTGAAAATACTCTGCTTAGAATATTAACTTGTGTTAGTTTTTCCACAAAATTCAATGAATGAATTTGCAATATTCGTCGATTAGTATGTTTCTAAAGTTGAAATGCTGAACATAAGATGTCTCTTACTTATCTGACAAACCCATTCTCAGTGCATGTGTCCTGCTGGCTTCAAGTTTCAGGATCATGCTCCTGCAAGTTTCATACCAGACTGTGATTGGCTCCAGAGTAGTTGTTATGTCACCAAAACACGCTCGGACATTGTGTAAAAGTATGAGCACAGGAACAAACTTTCAGCAGATGAATGTGAGCCTTCTAGTGTTGAAATCTGTGCTTTCATTGTTCTTCACAGCGAAGCCCAAACAGTGTTGTCAGTGAACAAGATGAAAAACACGTTTGGCTGGAGGCATTTTGAGTTAAATATCCGAATAAAATGGGCTTGAATTAGGCCTGATCATAAATGTATCCTAAGCAGGGAATTTAAAGTTACTTGCCTTAAAACACATACAGAGTTATAAATGGAAGAAATTAATACTCGATTCATGTAAGAAATGAAGAACTTTGAAGGACTATGTATAAAAAACAGTTCTTTATTTTGTGTGTCTTTTCCTGTTGTTAACTCTTGCAGGTATGGTGCTCTGTCAGAACACCGGAGAGCTCACACGAGGGGGTCATCACAGATCCTCACAGTCCATCAAGATTTCGAGTCATTGGCACCATCTCCAATTCACAAGCATTCTCAAAGCACTTCGGATGCAAAGCAGATGCACCCATGAACCCTAAACATAAGTGCGACCTTTGGTGATGCGTCGCTTCTCAGGCTGTCTTTCAGCAAGGAGTGAAACGGACATTGGAGAAAGTAGCTTGAGATACTGACGAAGTCTCTTCAGACGGGAATGCAAGAACCACTGAAATGCCTACTGCTTTGCCACTTTACACTTATCAGGCTCCTTATCAGGGCAAAATGTGCCTGCTCTGTATGGAGGATTGTAAGTTTTAGTGTTTTGTCCATGAGGGCTGTTGGTTTAATGAACAGCTTTCCCCATACTCTCAAGTTAAATGTCACCAAAGGGTGGTGTTTGAACACTGTAAATCCAACATGGTCACAAAAATGGGGGAACCACTTTCAAAATTGTGTACACTGCTTGTTTGCCGTGTAAAATGGTAAATAAGCAAAGTAATGTTGCTCTTTTTTCCTTGTTAATTTCCACTGTGCTTGGATCTGCTCTGGGCTATTTTAATTGTATTTTATTTATAACCAGATTTTTATATAACAGTGAACCAGGGACCTGCACGATTTATAACCTGATGAAAATTGAAAATGTGGTTCACACATGGACAGCTTTAAAGATGTTTATTAAGAAGTGGTATAAATATATTTTAACACTACAGCAACTGTTTGTCTTTAAACCATTGCAATGTTTCGAAAGCTTTTGTGTACAGTCTGGTCAAACTGTGCCATTAAGAATGTGGGCATGCAGGGTAAAGCCATGATGTGCCATACCTGTTTTTATGAGAAAGACTTTGCCACAAATTATTTTGTATAGTAAAACCCATCTTAAAACACACTTGTCTCATGTTCACGGTTTATTCAGTGTTTGAAGTTTCATTTTGTAACTCACTCACAAAAGTGTCTGACTTGTTTCACAATGTAAGCAGTGTTTCAGATTTAATTCCTTAACCCCTTACAGTATATCAAATGGCAAAATGTATGGTTAATTTGCAGACTGCTTTAGGCCAAATCATGCTTTCCATGTCAGCAATTATAAAAACTTCAATCTTTAGGTAAAGCGACTTAAAATTTTTACATGTGCATATACTTTTTCAGTCTAACTCCAAGAAAAAAGCTGAGTCTCAGTAAAATCTGAAGTTCCCTTTAACAGGTTGAGCTGTCTCCATCCCAACAAGAGCAGAACAACTTTATATTCAAGAGGAAATGACTCACGATCATCAGCGAATAACAGATTTATCAATCCTCCGAATCCCAAGCCGTTTCTGGTGTGTTTTGATTGTGTCAAAGGTTCATTTTGTCACTGCAAAATAAAGTCCTTCACCTCTGTGGAAACAGCACAACCATGGTTAGAAGTAGAGAGTTTTACAAAAACTAAAAAAAAAAAGGATCAGAAGTGCCCACGAATGTTACTGATGCTGGAAAAAAGACGGTGACTACACCTATAACAGACATTATATATAAATATTTCACTAGTTACTTTCTTACAATCTCTACAAACTTGGACTTTTTCACACCACTCTGCATATCAACTGTAGAGAGATATTTCACCATGCTGAATGAATCCTCCAACGACTTCCTGACAACTTGCACCTCTGCATGCCGTTTCTAAACCGTGCTGCATTTACTTCACTGTAAGTATGTTTGATTTTCTCTTATTTGATTTATTTCCATTGTTGTCTCCTGTCTGCTCTTAGCAAACACAGCCTGCAGTTCACCCAAAGAAGCCTTTGAAACTGTGTCACATTGCTGTCGATCACAACTGAGAAGCCATTAGTGAGCACAGAATGTTTTGAATTTACAGAATCTAGTCCAAACTGTATATTTATGATGATTTTTAAAAATGAGACATGTAGAAAAAGGTGATTTTGAGGAAATGTAACTTTAAATTTAGATTTTCTAGACATAACTGCATCACATGTAATTAGTTTAATTGGCATATGAAAGTTTAAAATTCAACTATGCTTTCTGTTTTTACATCTTCTGGTTCTGAGTCATGATTGGTTCAGTATTTTTTTACACAGAAAAAAATCTAACTAAAATTACTGATTGTGAAAACAGTTACTCCGCTAGTTGGTGGACGATGGGGAAATAAAGTTACACACAGGAGATGGATCTGTCTTCTGACTGAGTGCATATGATGATAAAAAGAAATTAAACATTCAGAGTAGGTATTAAATTATGATTTACTTTATTATTGTTTAACAGGGGAAAATAGAAGTGCAATAACATTTTTTCAAAAATTGCAGCCATTAAAAAAATGCAGACCTTATTTTAAATTCAATTTAAAAAAATTTAAATAGTATTTTAATTAGTTGTAGTATTTTTAATTTTTGTTTTAAATTTTTTTAAAGTGTGTGAGCCCTCCGTGTACCACTAGAGGGAGCTCGCGTACTATCAGTGGTACGAGGGCCATAGCTTGAGCTCAACTGCTCTAGATAAAAGCAGCCCATTACACATGCAATCTGATGTCAACTAAATTCATCTGGACATAATGAACTTACAATCGCGGAAACTATTTTGTCTGCAAGCATTTCGTTTGCATGCCCATGTTTGTTGCACCTGGCTTTGTTCATGACTAAAGTTTGTTTGCTTGAAGTCGAGCGTAAACATTTGACCATCTGAGATTCCTTAAAAGTTGACAAAACATTCTGTTTATTTTTTCAACCATAGCTATCAAAAGAATCTCCACTGTGTTGATCATCGTTTCAGTTTTATATATATAATATTTTAAAACTCAAACAAGAGCAAAAATGAAGTAAAATGCTCGTGAAAAATAAATATATGCATAAATTTAATTTTCTTTAATTCTGACGGATTGAAAGTCATTGTGTAGTCCAGCCTATTCTGTAGAAAATAATGACTGCTGGATCGAAGGGTAGTTGATTAGCCGAGCGATTCCGTAACTGGCCGAGAATTGCCGAATCATCTGTCCTGCCCGGACTGTTGGAAGCGGCCGCAACGCCATGTTGGCGAAGTGTCTCATCTCTGTGAGAAAAAAATGATAGAAAACATACTTGCCGAGAAGAAAAGGTAGATCGCCGAGGGAGGTCGAAGATCGCGGCGATTATTTCGTTTGAAAGAAACGAACCGAGCCGGATCCGCAGAGGTTCCGGACGGGCGAGGGAGGCTAAACCTCCCACCGTCCCCATGAATAGCACCGCTGATCCGAACAGCGACTTTCCATGAAAAAAAAGACGTTTGTGTTGCTATTCGAGCTTCGTTATCCCACTTCGTTAAAGGGATTTGGGGCCTGCTTCAAGAATCTGCTACGCTTGCTATATGCATGCAAGCTAGGCGTTGTTTGTATCAGTATTTATTAAGGTATTGTTTTTATTTGTTGATTTTTTTGCGATGAGTTTGCCACCGAAAGTGGTCTCAAAACCCGCCGCTGTCGCAGTTAGCGGACCTGGAAGTGGCCCCTCTCCGTCGAGCCAACTGCGGGCTACCCTGACCTCCGTGTCTCTGCCGCCGGGAGCCCCAACAGCTCCTCAGCCGGGCGCTGTACCACCTCAGTATCCTTTGACGTGGGTAACATGGAAATTGCATGGGATTTTATGCATTTAACTTTCTCTTATGACAGTATCACGCATTGCTGTTTCATTAGTGACAGATAATAGAGGTTGGATGTGGGGATGATGGTTTCGTTTGGAGGGAGCAGGGAGGGGAGGGGACAATTAGCTAGCTAAGTGTGCTAACGTTAGCTTATCAAGCCGGTTGTCAAAGCTAACGGAAATGTCAGGTTGATTTTGGGGAGTTGACGCTACACCACTGCTTCTACGCACACTTGTGCTTAAATATAGCTGTCAATTGAATATAGTCTCATCACAATGATATTATAGTGGCATTATTTGCTGTAAGGAAGCTCCACGACCGGCAAGCTTCCACACCGGTTACCGGCTTTGTTCAGTTTTGGTTGTTGACTAGCAAGGTGCATTAGCCTAGTTAATGTGCTGTGCCAGCTAGCTAAATTAAGGGTATGGCTAGCAAGTGCACAGGTCAGTGGATGCAGCGTCGCAGAGCAGTAGAGCTTCATCCATTTCAGAGTGACGACCTGTGGCTTTATAATGTAATGGGGCTAATGTTAGCCAGTACAAGGCCCGGCTTGTGGTAGTTGCACGTCTTTTTTTCCATTTCACATAACATTAGCTTCTGAAGGGGTGCTACTATGCACCTTGACAGGCCTGTCGGTGCCAGCGTTGCGCTCTCAGGATGACAGCTGGTCGAAAATTAGCTCGGTAGTTTCATGAGGGTCTTGACAGTTAATGACATATGGGTGGGTACTGTCGATTTGTTAAACTGTAATCTTCCAAGAAATCTGTTAAAAATGCTTTTCGGGTATTACACCAACATACTTGTTTCTGCTTATGTTTTTCTGCGTTCTTCTAGAGATGTGTCTCTATATAATGTGTATCATGCACTGTGTACTTCTATAAGCTCTTGATGTTATGTGCTTGTGCTGTCACTGCCCCAAACAATACCTTTACCTTTGAGCTTACTAAGGTATGGCCCAGTATCACTCTACCCTACTTTTGGTGGGGTGAAGTCACTGTGGTTATGTCACCTCCTGTTTTATTTACAGCATGGTGTCAGTAGTGTGAGAGAGAGGATTAAGTTGATGTCTCCTGCCTGCCAGTGGCAGAAGGACGTGTCTTGTGATCTGACAGCCTCTGTTGTGGCTTAGCTTTGGGGTGTGATGTCTCAACCTGATTTCCTGCCACCCAAGATCACAGCAGCCCTGTGTTTTTGACATCTGTAAGGGACAGTAGGTAGTGGTTTGTAGCAGGTGACGGTATGCAGCCCTCTCTTGTTTGCAGTGTGTTGTGATGTTTTTGAGTTGTCTGTGAGTTACACAAGTAACCCAAACACAACACAGAAGCTAATGGTCTCTTTAGCTTTTGTGCCATGTCCTCTTATGACTCTCAAGGCGTTTGAGATGACTGTTAAATTTCCTTAACCTACTTTCAACTGTATAATAATAAGTGCCTACAATCTGAGTACAGAACTGCACCCTCTCCATTTGCCTAATGGATACTGAGGCATAAAATGAATAGAATATTGCCACATATTTCTCTCTTAAAGTAGGAGACATCCCAGCTGTTGGTCATAGTCATTTTATTTGACATTTTTTGTAACTTCAGTGCTACATTGATCTGCCTGTTTTCTGTGCAACATAATGAAATTTCTTACGCCTCTTGATGACAACTGTAGCTGTGTCAACCAAATAGTCCAACAACTGTTTATTTCATAACACTAATTCTTCTTGCTGACGTTTTTTAAATGCCAATAATAGATGAATGTTAACTACATTTTGACAATATTTTCTGTAGCTGGAAATGATGTAAACTCTTGTTTGGTGTAATTCAGTCTAGCACACCCAATACACTAGATGGTGTGTCAGTATTATTTCGACATCTGTATTCTTAGGTGCTTTGGGGGATAATATTGTGCAGTTTTGACAATACACTACTTTTAATTTAATCCAAATAGAATTGCTGAACCACAAATATATCCTACTTTTATGAAGTTAGTCTTATTAGTTTTGTTGTTAACAATGCAGATTATAAACTTGTTGTTCCAACTGGAAGGTAATTTCCGAGTCTGTATTTCGTGGTGCTGTTGAATTATACTGGATGTTATTGAATATAGAATGTGTTCTATATAATGAAGTATGATTTATTCTTGCATTGCATAACCATCTGTGCGGTTGGTAGGGAGTTAACAGTAAGAACAAATTGTAGCAATATCAGTTGATTGAAATTACAATAAAACTAAACTATGCTCCATCTAACTAGCAAAATCCCCATGGTGTGTACATGGACCCTGTTTTTGCAACCACTTCGCTACACTGCACATTTCAGTTTCATGTCTGTATGAAAACAGACCCTCAGAGAGTTGCCACTAGTCTGACCTCTTACACTCCCAAGGCCTCTGAGGTCAGCAGTGTGGGAGCATGTTCCTCTCCGTCTGGCCTGGACTCCTGGTGTATGGGAATTCCCAATTGGAGGATGTCGCTGAGCATGTTTGTGGAGTCCTGACATGCACAGAGGGTTGAGAGAGGCATGATGGTAAAGTGTGTGTGTGTGTGCATGCGTGTGTGCGTGTAGTGGGGGTTTGTTTCTGTTCCTGGTTGCCAGAGAGACACCCAGCGCATGTGTCTGCTGCTGCACTTGCCAGACAATAGCACTGCTGCTTAGCATTCAGAGTGAGAGGCCAAGGTGGCGCTTCCCACCATCTGCCAACAAAGGCCCAGGTCACCCAGCCTGCCTCAGCCCTCCCTCATTTCCTTCAGTCCCCCCACAGCTCACCTCACCCCACTGCTGGCCCAGCTGGGAAAACTGAGGGCTTCTCCCCATTTTCCCCTGCTCCTCTCTCTGTGCACCCCCCCTGCCCCTCAGCTTTCATGCTCACGGTATACTACTTTCATCTGTCTTTGAAAAGGCTTGTTCCCTTTTCTCACACACACAACTTTGCTAGTTCTAAAAATTCTTCATTCTTATGATTTGTGTGCATGCTTGGACAAAAAGGTAAGAACATATTCCAGTAAAGATCAGCAAAGTTTAATGTAACCAGTGAGCCTGGTATGCAGTCACACTCACTGATAGATATGCAGTATAGCTACGTAACATATGTACCCAGCTGGTAGGTCACACAGCACAGTAGTCCTGTATTTCAGGACAGGTGTGTGCAGCCTGCATGAGAAGATATTCTCATGAGCATACTCACTGTGGGATGTTATAAATAAACTGCTGAGTTGTTATGAGCCAGCATGCAGGACTGTTCTTTCCAGAGAGGGAGTGGCCTGTTGAAGAAGACGTCCTGCACACTGTCAGTTCTCACTCAGTGTTTGAGTGTGAAGCAAGTGCAGGTATTTTTTTCTGTATTTACTCTAGCGAAACCGTTTCAAATACATCATGTAATTAGTGACAGTTTCTGTTGAGCAGATTGCTTTCAAATGGTACAATACTCAATATTTACAGTGGACAGTGTTCGGAGAGCCATCCCACCCACACAGTGATGCTGTAAGGGAGATGAAGTTTAGAATGTTCATGTTGACTTTTCAGAAAGTAGTGCTCCAACTTTTGACAGTACAGTCTTAATACTTGTGTCAGCACAGGCATTTGTGCTTTGCTTTACACATTTAAAAATGCAGCATCGTATGTGCTGTTAGAATACGTCACAGCCAAACGATTGCTTCATTTGTGGGCTGTTGTAAAGGGTTTTTGAATTCAGTAGTTCTAGGAAGTTGCTGCCATGAACAGCTATGCTTAGTAACCTTTTCAGTCACATGTCTCTGTTCTTGCTGGTGCTGATTGTTCCTTGTCATACTTTGTTGTCGTACATAGAAGTCATTTTATGCGAGCAGAATGAGTAACTAGGTACTGTTTGTTAACACCGTTTGCTTATTTCATCAAAATCATCCTGTTAAGTGTTTTTTTGTCAGCTGGGTTAGTTTTCAGTTTTGTAGTACTGTACTGCAGTCCATCTTCAGCGCTGCTCCTGTTTTAAACATAAACCAGTGATCGGGTGATAAAGTATTCCTGGCTGCCTTCTGACTGCTGGCCTGTGTTCCTTCTCCCGCCACAGAGTATTCCAGCGAATTTTTCATTTATTCCTCGTTTCTTGATAATTTGGCTCATAGAAAAAAAGTGACACAGAGCACAGTTCAGCACACATTCCTTTAAACACAATGTACTTTTTTTCCAAGTAGTTGTTTGTAAAGTACATAGCCGTCACTGCAGACAAGGCCTAGGCTTTGTCCACTATGGTTACCGAGTAACTGTAAGTAAGGGCTGCAGTTTTTGCACCTTTAAATGCACCTTGGCGGCATTTCAGAGATGCAAAACAAACTGTGCAGTGTTTTAGCTGCTAATGGAGTTAGCCCTTCAGTGAATATACAGTGTAGACATATTGTTGGAAAATGTCTTTGTTCATTATTTGGAGTGTAACCAACAGACTGAACATCAGCAAGTTTTAAAGTGACGTTAGGACTGACTCTTCAATAAATAGATGAATCCCCTTTTTGTGCTGGCATTATATAACTGTCTGCTTTTAATCATTAACCTTTTATTCTCCATCTCGTCATGATGTTTAAGTGATTTTAGTTAATGAAATCCACATTAAGTGGTATCTTGAATGGGGATTTGTCATGTAAGTCTTGGAAAGAGCTTGTGGTAGTATTATTATCATGATATTTACATGTTTTTGCATGAATCTCCTTAGAAGTGCAGGTTGACTGCCTATGATCTTAATTTACAATAAAAACAAATGGAGTTTGTGCAGTAAGCATCCAGAACCATTGTTGCTTAAGATTTGGTTTGTTAGGGTTGAATCCACCAACCTACTACCTATTGTTCATACTGTAGTGAAAGAGCAGTCTCAGCAACAGCAGGCAGGCAGTGAGAGCTTTGTGAGCTCTGCTTTTATCCAACACTGTGCTTGTGTGTGTGTGTGTGTGCATGCGTGCATGTGTGTGTGTGTGTGTGTGTGTGTGTGTGAGTGGCCAGTGAGCCAGCAGGGAGAAGCAGGGTTTGTATCTGCACCATCTGGCCCGTCTCCACTCACTTCCTGTACCTTCACTTTGAGCCCACTGCACTGAGATTTCCAGGTAGTCTGTTTCATTCAAATGACACATAGCGGCTTCTTTAAGGTCTATTTTAAATATAGACCATAGTTATGTGAAATAACAGTTTGCTATGTTGAAGAAATGGCATATGTGTAATCACAGTGCAGACAGCTCAGTTTGATTTATGTGACTTTTCTCAGCTGACCAACGAATTCAGCAAAAGCAACGCTCTCCTGTCAGTCTGACCCTCTCATGCCTCTTTTTCTTGGACATTTCAGGTGATTTATTTAGAAGTTTGGTTGTTAACTTTACAGCCCTGATCCATTCATTTATTCAGTAATAGCTGATTACAGTTTATTGAGCTGTATCATCCTCTTGATCACACCCCTGCTATTTGTAAGGCTGTAACTCCTTCTGTCTTCCCCTTTCTCTCTGTCTCATACACTCAGCACTTAAGTGGCTTTACTGTAAGTTAATGATGAAGCAGGAGCCTTCAGCAGCTTTTCCCTCCTAAATGAGGCTTACAGGTCACTGTGGGGTTAGGGGACAAGGAGGAGTGGTTGACGCTAGTTTATGATCTCCTCAGGGCAGACAGGTCAGCATTGGCTTGTTTTAGACCTAAATGTTCCCTCCTCAACAACAAAGTGGCAGGCTACGTGTTTTTATTTTTTAAACATGAGAAGCTTTATTAAACGTACCTTTTCTTACAGCTCACAGTAGAAGATCTGTGGAGATTGTCTTAAAACGTCCTTTCAGTTGGAATAGCTGGCACCCTGTAGGTGCAGTTGATTTGGGATTATGTAGCCGTCCGCCTCTGAGCACGACACTCCTTTCAGTCTCCCACAAGGGTCAAATGTAAATCACTCACCATTGCTGTAATTTTGATCAGCTGGGTGTCGTAGGTAATTTTTCAGCAGCACTGGCACTCTCATTTTCTGTTGTAAGCCTTACAGTTGACATTGTGCTTGCCCTCTTTCCCAAAGCAGAAAATTAATGGAGATCAAACAAATGACTAATGTCTAATTAGTGCGGTCAACTGCTTTCATGGTCGTGCCTGATACATGCAGTACAGCTTGCCTGCAAAGTGTCTGCATCCGTCTGGGTGCCTGGCCACACTGGCGTGGCATAAATGAGGTTTTATCTCAGGGAGTTTTTTGCTTTCACAGCATGATCACCTGGATATTACACTGCAGAAACATTCAAGCTGCCATCATAGCATTTTTATGTCTTTAATAGCAGCATTCAATCTTGCAACTGAAAAAAGTACTTTAAACAGAGTCGCTCTTTGTCACTTGATGCTAGTTAATTTTTGTGAAGCCTTACAGGGCGTACACATGCTTTCAATATCAAAGGGAAACTTTGTTACGAATATTTCAGAATAGCCAAAGACAGAGAAAAAGGGAAAACACTAAACTGAATCAATTTTCTGGTTAAACAAGTCTGTTGCTGTGTTGCTTAAATGGAAGTTTGCTGTGGAAAAGATTTTCGGTTTAGTGTCAACTTTCCCCCCAAAAACATGCCATGTTGAGTGTGGGAGCTGGTGTTGTCCTTTAACCAACCTGCCTAATTCGTGGCACAACAAAATTCTGCACGACTGCAGGTGTTTTCCATCTGAGATAACAAAAGTCTGTATGCTGGCTTTGATCCGTTTAAATAATCTGTTCTGATTTGGCTGCTGCTGTTGGAAAATCAGATCTGCCAAATTTCCTAGTGGCTTCTTCTGCCTCGTCTTACCTGATTGTTCCTGCAATTGCTTTCCCTGCCCTTACCAGTGTTGAATATAACTCCTGACTTCCAGGTTGAATTGCACCTGTTGCTACCGGATTGAACCCTGGTTTCGCCACCCTATCTATGTTTGCAGTCCCCACAGTTGCCCCTGCCAGCCAGAGCAGACAGATCAGGTTGTCTCACTGTTGATAGCCCAGCCCCGGCTTGTTCTCTGTCTGTCACCCACCAGAACTGGGTCAAGAAATATTTTCAAGCAATTACTATTATTGAAACTAATGATTATCTTTAGCTTTCTTTATTCTATGATTAGCTTTCTTTTTTATTTTAGATTCTATCTAAGTTTGAAAGGAAAACATGAAATCCTCACATTGGAGAAAATTGGAATCAGAATGCTGGGTTAGGGTTAGGTTTTTTAAACAATTAACAGAGATTGAAAGACTATAAAATGATGTTAGAAGTCCTGCTTAGGTTGCTGAATATCTTGGAAGGAGCAAATAACGTCTTTTCAGATCATGATGGGTGACCTGTGTATTACTGAGAAATCAGTCGTCTTGTTCTTAGAATCATGTGGAAAATGTCTTCTGTCTGCTGCTCAAAGCATGAATAAAACATGAAAACTGTAAATACTATCTTCCACACAGTTTTGTGCTCCTCCTCACCTAGATTGTCATATCATTGTGAAGACACTGAGCCTCTAATTACTGCTAATTTCTGTGTGTAAGTATACAGTGCGTGTGGGGGTGGACATGTTGTTTTTCCAAATTCCCCGGCAATGAAACAGATAATATTTCCTGCTGTGCTTCTGCATTTTGAATCGCAGCCCCTTTTTTTAAATCATGCTTTTCTCTCTTTATCTTCCTCTCTTCCCCTTGTATTGTCGGTTACGAGTAGCGGCGCTGGCGGGGGGCCAAGAGAGATGACGGCCCCTGCAGGCAAGAGCAGAGTAAAGGAAGAGGGCTTAGGGCAGAGGGAGGCGTGATTTGGGTGAAAGGAAGAAAGCCAGACGTTCGGTTTCCCTTAAACCATGTGATCAGCAGTGTGTGAGCCTGCCTGTCGCAGACAACTGCCTGAGCAGGTTACTAACCACAGGGCTTCCCTCCTCTATATGACACATTCCCTCTTTTGTCTCCCTTAACATCTGAGCGATGCCTTTCAAGTGAGTCTCATTATTATGTTCCAGAAGCCGTAAAGAAAGTTATCATCCGTTCTGCTCCCTCTTCAAACTGTTCCCTAAGCATTAATAAAGCCTCAAGTGTTATAGATTCTTATAAGTGTCATGTTGAGGTTTTTCTCTTGCTTGTTATTATTCTACTATTAGCACAAGGAGACAAGAATTAGTGTTGCATAGAGTTTACACCTTTGCTGTGAGCAGTTGTCTGATCTTCTGGTCTGGCTGTCCCCCTGCCTGAAGTAGCCCAGAAATCCATTTCACATTTTCCCTTTAACTCTTGCAAAACGGTGAAGGTACATAGTGTACTCTCAGAGATGGGGCATTTTGGGCGGGGTGCTGTGGTTGGGGGATCCTTGAAATCAAACTATGCAAGCCATTGGGGTTTGAGAAAAGCCCTTTGGATCTGAGTAAACTGAATGTATTGCATAAAAACATGAAACTGTAGAATGAAGTAATTTCAGCAGAGTTCTGTCAGCGTTTGCTAAATGAGGGAAACTTTCTAACATGCTAGATCGAGTCTCTTCATGCGGTTTAATGAGCAGTATTTAGGCTGAGCGATGTGTCTTACACGAGTACCTAAAATGTGACAGGGATTTTACCTGTTGATCTGTTTAACTCTTCTCCTGCTTGAAATGTGATTCAGTCTCCAGTCGCTTTGAATTTTCCTTTACGCACCCTTTTCCAGAATCCCACGGGTTCAGCCATCACTGGACGACCGAATCTTCCCCACACAGCCTGGAGTCGCTGCAGTCTACAGCGTGAGTCACTGCATGCAGCCCCTTTTCAGACACACACACACACACACATGCATATCCACCTGTGTATACACATATAAGACTCTTATCTATAGCAAGGACTGCATGTAATTGTGTACACTTTGTCTCTGACTGCACCAAAAACTTAGACTCATTTGCCAGATTAATAATTACGCCTCTTAACTTGCAGCCTTATATGATGCTACCTTTATAAATGTTTATTTTTGATTAAACTGTATTAGAGAGGTCTTGATTCAGACTATTGGTCATTTTAGAGGCGGCTACCTATTTGATGCCAGCAAACTACACAGCATCATACTCAGAGTTGTAATATTCAGTCTACCACCATAGAATAAAGATTAGAAACTCTTCTCAGACTATTATTTATAACCATTATAATTACAGAATACAACAGCAACAACAGTGTACAATCAATCAGTGTACAAGGTTATTGTTTGCTGTTTTGAGACCTGGAGTGCCACAGACGTTGCTGTTAGAGAGCCCAGCTGATGTTCAGTGTAGGAGAGGTGTGCCTGGTTTTCAACACAGTGTGCAATATAAGGATTTTTTTTTGACACTGAGTCATGAAATAGTTTGTATTCCACTTACCAGCATTGTAAATATGCATTTGTGTTTTTAATTACAAACAAAGACAGGCATGCTGGTTAGGACATATTGCTGTGATCAGTAGGCCTGCTGTGAAAATATTTCACCTCAGGGGACCTCTGCCATTCTCTGGATTGTCCAGGAGTTAATTAACATTTCCTTTATCAGATCTTTGTCATAATAATATTCCCATAATTCTTTGTGTTTTTATTTTATCGTGCCTGGAGCAAGTATACAGGAGTTAAGAGAATTAGGGTGAAAATTAGATTTCTTTAAAATTTGGTTGAACTTGGAGGCCAGTTTTGGCAGCCACACGTACTGTATCTCCCTAAAGACAAAAAACAGGATTCTCCTTTCCTCTGAGGATCTTGGCTTGGATGTTGAGCAGTGCTGTTTGAAGACCCTCAGTGTTCTGCTGTGCTGCTGTAGGACCCTTCTCTCATGAGTGCTGTGTGCATTTACCTGGAGGCCACTGAATAAATTTGGCATCAAGCTCAGTAGACTTAGTAAGAGACTGAATGGTGACAGTTCTACCATTTAAAGGCAAATACACCTATGTTTATTGTCTTGTGAATGTTTACTAGAGAATAAAAAGATAGGGATATTGATATTATTTTCACTTCACATTCTATTGATTTTTTTTGCACAGAATGAACCTGACAAAAAAATACAACTGAGGTTCTCACTGAGCTGTTGGAAGCTAGTATTGTGGTGGTAATTTGTGGTAAAATATCGGATCCTGTGTTTTTGTTTTCCTCTTGCTGCTTGTAATTGTTAGAATATCTGACTTCTACAAGCTTAACAGTATACATTAAATTCACCGCATTTTTGATACCACAAAGCTGTTTTCCAGTAGTGATAACATTTCTGAAATGTGGGAGGTAGAGTGAGTAGCTGCACAGTGCACAAGGAATGGCACTGTACGCTTGGAGATAGGCTATTCAGCTGTGAGCCTGTTTATCCACTGCAACATAACAATACTGAAAACATTGGAGGTTTTAAGAGATTTTTGAGCTTTGGAAGTTTGTTTTCACGGGGTTAAGCTGCAACAATGATGACACTGGTGGAAATAAACAGTGTTTGTGGCATGAAACCGTTGTTCTTTATGGTGGATGTGAGGTTAATTCAGTCACTCTTTTTTTCCCCTTGTCCTCATGTACAGCCCCCATACAGCCGCTTACCTCCCCTCCCCCATTCCATCATGCTGTATGTCCTCAGAATCACTTGCCTGAAGCAGAGCAGGCTCCTCCCCTGGCAACAGCAGCTAGATTAGTTGCTTTATCCCAGGTCATCTGAGGGAAGTGGGCCACACTGAGAAGATGTAGAGATGCAGAGGGGAGTCATACTATAGAAGCTATATAGACTGTTATCTGTGGTACCTGGTAGATTTAAATATACTGTACATTCAGAGATGTTACTATTTAAATCTTAGTGTCAGTAGCTCAAGCAGCTTTTAAAACTCTTAATGTTTAGATTTTTAAGAGAAAAGAAATGAGGAGAGGTAGATTGCCCAGCTTTCCATTCTGCCTCACTTTCTGCTTACTGCTGTCTTCCTGCAGTATCCTGTCTCATTCCCTGGTGTGTCAGGCCTGCTGCAGCAACAAGCAGCACCTGCAGTGGTGCCAGCCCATAGCTGCAGCAGCCAAGGCCCAGCCTGCCTCACCACACACACTAAGAGCTGAATCAAATATCTCATCCTTGCCCGATATTGCTCATGGCTGGTGCCCAACCTGAACCCTCCACTGGTCCATATCAATGAGACTTGTTTAGCATGACTCAGTGATGTCTATTGTATCAGGTGCTCTCTATCTATCACAGATGAGTGGGATTGTAATATGATTACTCGACCCAGTTTTGCCATATGAGGCCCAGACATCCTTGCACAGCATAGTCTGGCACAGCGGGCTGCCAGAACTTAGTCTTTAGCCAACCACAGCAGGCCTCAATAGCCATGCACATCACAGGTCTTCACCTCTGCTCACATACAGGGGCTAATCCTGCTGCTTGAGTGCTTAATTTAAATTCCTCAGCAGGAGGAAGGACTAATGACCTGTGGAATCTCAACACTGCTGTTCCTACCCTACATCAGTTTGATGTAACATTTAGTTTTTTTGTATCTAATGTTACTGCTTTATGTCATACAGGTCCCCAGGCATGCTGGCCCTCCTTACACTGCTCATGACATCACAAAGGGACACCCTAACTTGGCGGGCACCCCACCTGGTCATGCCCACTCCCCAGCTCTCTCTCAGGTATCAGTACCCACAGCATCCCAATATCGCTACGCTAAGGGCTGGGAAACAGGCGGAGGGGTGAGTTTGTCACTGCGACCGCCGTCATCCTCTCTGCACATTCACTGTTGGTCTTTCCATTTGTCTACTTCCATTCTGTGACCTTTTCAAGGGCTGAGCAGATCACATCTCAGTATAACTGTACAATGAGACAATTTCACTTAAACTTTTATGTATTAATAGCAGTAATTTTTAAATACTAAATGATCTTTTAACAAATTTTTAGTTGAATGAACAGGAGGTAAATTGGTAGCATCAGTTTTGAAAAACTGTACTAATAATGTATTGTCTCTGCCCGTATAGTCTACACCTAACTTCTGTTATTATTTGTTTTGTACATCTGATCTTAAAGATCCTTTCATGTTTGTCGTTTCTCTGTTTCACTGCATTTCTGTTACAGCAACAAGTGGTGTACATGAGTGTATTGTTTTAATGAAATTCAGATGAATACATGATTAAAACAGTCTCAGATATGTTATTTAGAGAACACTACTGCTTATAGACAAACATGCATCTACTGTATTCTATATGTTGTACCTGTTTAATTCTGATGAGGATCCAGCATGAATGTGTCAAAAGGGAGATAAACAGTGACTAGGCTGCTGGTCTGTTAGTCCAGGGCTAATGCATACATAGACAAACACATTCACATTTATGTGACCTGGATTTCTTCAGACTATGAGAGGAAAGTAGAGCACTGGCAGGAAACTCACATGAACAATAGGAGTGTTTAACATGGAACCTTTCTTACATTACCACAATTGAGTAATGTTTGGATTAAATCGGTTGAATAATGGCAGATACGGTGTGTGCAGTGTCATGATGTAAGAGGTTTTTATCCGTATATTTTGTTTTTGTTTTTTCAAATTACTTCTATTTATTTAGTCTAGCTTGCCAGCTATTCTATGATCCTGCAAAAGGTTGTATAACTGGGATTCATGTTGGATGCTGGAACTAGCCAGTTGTGTCACTGGTATTGGTAAACCGGATCTGTAAGTCTACCGCTTAGAGAAATGTAACTCAGGAGGCTCGACGTTATTAATTTAACATTTCAAAGAGTCGCCTGTCATTTTTAGACCTATGCTCTTTGGATAGAAACTCTGCAAAAAGTCATTGTGTGGAATAATTAATTAGGTTTGGGAATATGTTAAAAGGGGATGTATGTATAATATTCCAGATCCCTGCAGGGTTATGGGCAGAAGCACTGAGATGAGGTTGGATTTAGGCAAGATTAATTAATTAATTTGGATATGAGATGGTTGGGGTTAGGTAAGGGTTAAATGTATCATAGATGTCTAACACAGGCTTCCTTCTCTATCTGGAACAACTACAGTGAGATCAATACACGTGATGGAGACAGCATGGAGCAATGACAAAATACCGAAGGCCAGAATAGAAATAAATCAGGGTCGAGTTTTATGAAGAGATGCACTCGCCTTTGACATAATTTGGTTCAGGCTTTTATTACATCCAAGGGTTGGGGTTATTATTTGGGGAAATAAACCTAGATATATATATACAGGTAAATCTGTTAAAGGTCAATCCATTTATCTCAAAGCCAGTGTGCCAACAGTGACGCACAGTATCTGCACCCGCCTTGTTGCTCTTATTTACAAGCATGTTGGCTCCGTGACTCAGCATCTCTGGAAGTATGCGACTGTGCTTGCGAGGAATCTAGTTGTTCCTCTTTACCGTTATAGCTTATTGGCCCACTGCCTCACCCTAAAGCAGCTCTAGTCTCTCTCCAACCTTCTATGAATAGTGTTGTCAGCCAGTACAAACTTAAATTATCACAACCATACCAGCAGCAGCTTGAAGAGTAAGCAGATGTGCTTAAATCCACCTCAGCCCAGCTCCACTGCACACTAGATGAAGAAAAAAAGAAACACAGGATTTGTAGTTCTTGAGGGTACCAATTATCTTTCCGCAGTACATAAGCCCCAACTGAAAACACTTTCTCCCAGCAACATCCAAAGTAAGTTAGTGCTGTGATGTCTGGTGTATTGATATGGACTGTTATAGATGAGGTTCTTTAAAGTGCAAAATGTGTTAATCAAATAACTAGAGCCTTATTGATTGTATATTTTCTGGTCATTATAAAAACAAACCCTCTTCTTCTCTGTGCATGTTTCCATTTCTTTTTTTTTGACAGTCTCCATACAACCCTGGGCAAAATGCTGGCTCCGCTCCTTTAGTGTATTCTCCCCAGACACAGCCAATGAATGCACAGCCACAGAGTCGCCCGGTGAGTGTCCCTCTGGTCCTAGATTTACAGCACATCTGCCCCCAAGTACCCAAACACTTTGCGGTTTAGAGTGAATACAGAAGCTTTACTGAGCAAGTCTAGGAGAGGTCTTGTGTTAAGAAGTGACCAAGAGCTCTCGAGCTGTTGACTGATCTTAGTTTGATTATGGCAGCGAGGAACTTTAACATGGGATGTATTTATTTAATGAGGTCTCCCTCAGTGTCTCCTTAGAGTCTCCTTATGGGCTCGTTGTGGGTGGTGGAATTGCTGATGGCAGACAGGACTTGAGTCTGCACTGGTGTAATTTAATACCTTCCATCTCTACCGCCATGTAACTGTTATCTGAAAACCATAGCACACTCTGGAGGCTTCACCGTGGACATTTAACACTATGTACACTGACAGTAAAAGAGTCCCATCCTCAAAAAAAATGTAGCATTTGGCTACAGAGAAAAGAGTTAAACTCGACTTGTGGATTAGAAGATGTAAAGATTTTTGCCACAATTTGCAAAATACAGATGAGTTGTTGTTTGAGCAAATAATGAGGAGTTGAGAACTTCATCGAACAGCAGCCCTTGAGCTGTTTTTTTCCCCTAATTGTTTAATAGAATTAGTCAGAAGACAGAAACAACAGTTAGGAGTTAAAATCAGGCTTTGTTTTTACAATGCGTGTCCAACACCAAGGAACAAGAACTACTCCATGAGTGCAGCGTTTAGCCAGCTTCTCTAGAAATATTAGGTTATTGTGAGGTTTCTGTTTTGTTAGATCCTTATGGTGTCTAAGTTCAGACATTAGACGACATTTTTCAACCTGAAGAGTGTATTTTAACAAACACAAAAACCTACTTTTTGATTTCCAAAATTTTCTATCACAATCAACTCTTATAGTTTCAGTGTAGCCTAAGAAAGGACATTTAAAAATATGCAGTAGCATAGAACCTTTGGTGAAACATCTCCCACCATGAGAAGCTCAGTAAAAAAATATCCAAATGTGATATTGACTTTGCATTATTTATAAGTCTTGCCTGGCTCTGGCCCAGCCTCCATGCAGAGAACAAGGCTAAGCAGATCTCTGTCAGTGTGTATTTACACATGCAATACGTCTTGTTTGAAGCATTGTGTTTACATTGGTATGGTCTGCCACAGAAGAAATATTTAAATTTCATTATTATTTACTACTATTGCTATTTTTCTCTAGTACTTATATTTCAGTGGGCTTCAAAGCATATAAATTACATGATAGTTTCTCATTCCAATGTCTAAGTTGTTCTTTAAAGCAATTAAATATAGTCCTGAAAGCTATTATTGAAAATACATGGCTTGACTGAGGGCTGGTACTGCATCATATGCCACATGTCTTTAAAGCTTTGTTGCTCTGTGGTTTTGTATTGTGTGTTCAACCGTCGGCCTCCATCGCTCATCTTATACTGTATCTGTGTCTCTCTTGTGCTCCTTCTTCTCCCTGCTTTGCCATCACTGCTTCAATCTCCTTGCTGGACCTCTCCTCCCTCCCCCACCAGTTTGCTACGGGCCCTCGACCAACCCACCATCAGGTAATTTACCCCTGCTGAATGCCCCTCCTGCTCCCTCTCTTGCATCATCATCATCAAAGCAGTTTGCTGGTCCCTGCTGGCAAAGGGCTGATTGTGGGGCTTCTGCTGTTCCTTAAAAAAAACTCTCAGATTTGGAAGATTATCTTGGAACCTGTTAAAGAGGTTTTAATTATCATGGGATGCTCCTGTGTTGCTAGTTAATCAAGATATCCTGCCAGGTGCACATGAGTGTTTCCTGACAGTATTTTTTTAAAGAACTATTCATGTTTATTTTTATGTTTTAGTGTAATGAAGCTCGTGGGCTCTGAGTGGAACAAGTGACTGACTTTGCTCAGGATATGCTCTTAGGATTGGGGCTGCACCTGCTTCTCTAGTGATTAGATGATAGTACATGGTACTTTATTACACCTGGGCACAGGCTGCCTATTGTACATTGTGTGCCGAAGCATACAAACTAATCTATATATTTGTGTTATTATACTGGATGACTTATTTAATTTGAGAATAATGTCCAGACAATAAGTATTAAGAAACTTATACATGATTAATCATCAGACTCTGTGCTCATTTGGTTTGAAATAAAATAAAGGATGCTAACTGCCACGTCTCAGGTTTAATTTAACTAGGTCTATATTAATACAAAAAACAACGTGGCGGGGGATTTAACATATAGTTCCCAAGATTTAGGGGATTCAGAAGTAGTTCGAACAAAATCATCATACTTTATAGTCTGTGAAAAATCCTTCAGCATCAACGACTGCCTGTAGTCTGTGACGCATAGTTATCAGCAGCTCATGCAGCGACAATCAGATGGTGCTTCCAGTGGGGTCTTGCTGTCTTTAGTCTACTCTTCAGCCAGAGGATAAGCTGGAGATCAAATTATTTACTTGACCAGTTAAGGATATCTCACTTTAATTTGAAAATTCCTTGGTTGCTTTGGCTATACGTTAAGAACCATTGCCCTGCTGAATGATATAATGGTGTCTAATAAGTTCTGACCCATTTGGCTCAATCTTAGCTCACAGACTCCTCCAATATCTCTACATTTATCCTCTTGTTTCCGTCAGCAGTTCAGTCATCTATAAATGTCTGTGTACTTGCACCACTGGCAGCCATACATGCCCAAGCCATCACAGAAACCGCACCGTGTTTGACAGATGAGGTGATATGCTTTAGGTCTTGAACTGTTCATTTTTCTCCACTCTGCCCATCATTCAGACTTGTGCTCCTCAGTCTTAAAGTTCCTAGTTTTCTGGGGTGCACCAGATGTGTTTAGACTGTTAAATGCAAACCAACTACCTTTGGCATTTCTCTGATCCCTCATTTTCATCCTCTCAGCTTCTTACTACTCATATTGATAGACTGAATATGGATGAGCTGAAGTTGAAAGACACACATCCTCAAAAGAAACATTTAGTAGACAAGTGTCCAATTACTGTTAAATGCTTGCAATTTGTGCATTACAAGGGCTGTATGTCCCACAGTTGTTTTTTTCCCAACATTTACAAATACCTACTCAAATTAAAGCTGAGACTTGGTGCTGTAACGTAGAATCCATTACCTTACTGCTAATTAAATGTGCCAACGTGCATAGCCTGAAGACCAAAAAACTGTCCAAATATTTACGGTTTGAAATGTACACCTGAATGCACACGCCTTAGGACTCAGTAGTAGTTAGCTTATTCTTACCGGACACACTGAAGTGCCCTTAGATAACAAAAGTGCTGCATTTAGTTCTGGTATTGTAATTATAGTGTCAGCGGTCCTGCAAAATGGCTTTGCAAATACAGATTTCTTATTTAGAAGTATTTATCAAACAGAATATTGGAACTAAATGTCAGCCCTTGCTCCTCTGAGGGGCTGGCACCATCCTCACACCAAATTACTAGATAGATTAATAGTGGGAGGTTAATCAGGTTAGTCATATTTTTTCCTTTATTTTTAACAAATTTGTGTTTTCTAATATAATACAAAGAAAAGACATGACAGTATACTACCAAACTTGTTGCACAGAATACTTAATTGTGCTGCTGTATGCCTGAACACAGGAATAGGGGCGTTGTTATTTTATAGCTCACGTAGCTAAGTCTGCCAGACTTTGTGCGGTAACAACACCCTCATAAGACCATGGCCTCATTTGTTTCCAGTAGTAACACCAAGGTACTGCAATTAGCTTGGCTGTGTTATTGTTGTTTGGGTGAGAGCCTTTGTGGTCTAGATCTTTTCACAGCCACAACTACAAGCCGAGGTGGACGCAACTGGCTGCAAGAATTAGTCTTACGCCGATGTTGAGTTATTGAAAACTTGTATAATAAAGAGGTAGTCATTTCTTTTTTAGGTTTAAAGAAGACAATGTGATTAGAGATGGCTGCTGGTTAAATAGGCAAGGAAAGAGACAGGAACAGTTTTGTGTGGACCGACCCCAGTGTCTCTGTTCATGGCGGACATTTGTGTAAATAACACTGAGGATCCTGTTAGACAGTTGACACTTTGTAAACCAATGTCAATAGATTATGAAGGGCATGTGTTCCTGCCTGGCAGTTCGGTATTTATGACATTGTTTGTGTATTACCTTGTGGATGCTATGAGTCTTAGACATGTCTGGGTATTGACATTCAGTCCATGTGGCTTCCTGTTATCTGCGTGTTTGTTGATTCACACTGTAATGATTCATGCAGCTGCCCGTTTTTATGATTGATGTGTTATTCACACCCCCAGTCCCCAAGATGTGCCCTGTGCAACTTGTTTTCTGACATCCTCACCTTCTGAATGCTTCTGTCTGGACAAATTTTAAACAGACTATTAATAGTATGGTGTCAAAGTGTAACGGCTGTGTTTGCTGGCATTAGTGTGTACACACACACAAGTGCATGCTCTGGCTGTCACAAACTGGCGCTGAGATTTCTTGTGCCACCACGGAAGTGGAATCGGAAAGCAGATGAAGCTGAACAGTGGCCTTTTATGCCAATGGTGAAAACAGCTATTGTCCTCTTGAAACACACTCAATGCACAGTAAAGGGTGCACAGAGATCAGAAATTCATTTGGCCAAAATATAAATCTGTCTTCAAACAAGGATCCTCTTTATTTTTTCTCATTACAACTTGTTTGGTTTTCAAATGCACTACTTGTATGTGAATTAAAAAACAGCCAGTGAAAATTACCAAAACAAACAACTGCTTTTTCCTCTATAGAGAAGTAAATAATTCGATTAATCTGAATTTTGCTAGTCAATGCACTCTCTTTGTTGGCCCTAAATAGTGGAAATGCCATACAGTTTTGTCAGCATTATGACCTGAACTTGGTGACGACATGATTTGACTTTTCCAGAGAATTTAGTATTTGTTATTCTCAGGAAGCCAAAGTGAAAGTCTCCCAGGCGAGTGAAATGACACCTATTAGCTCCATAATATAGACATGTTTCTGCAATTCCCCTGGCATGCAGCCCTGAACACTCCTCCTGTGTTGCTAAGTCAGCTTTGCAGGTGACATCTAAGGTCCATTGAGGCTGGAAAATGCCAGTTTGAGAAAGCAAGAGACAGACTGGCATGCAAGCTCTCTCTGCACAATTTGAAAAAGAAAGTACCTCTTAAAGTAAAGTGCATGTTTGGATGAGATACACCTATGTGCATGTGAATATCTGTGCAACTGTGCTTGTAATGTCAGGGTGGCACATGGCCACAAGTCAAATACTGATGTGACATTTTGACTGTGACTTTAAAGTTTTTTTCCACTGTACCACCCACTCAGTGAGATACCAGCATTCATTTTTAGTTTTTTTTTCTATACGAGTTATTTTTGCCAGTCAGAGTGGCTCAGGACCAGTCACTGTGTCGGGTAGATGGAAGTAATTGGGTAGTTTCCTGTTGATGTGTGTGGTTGCTCAAGTCTCACGAGTACGGTCTCCTATTGGCTTTTCTCTCTTTCCTGCTTTCAATACCCAAGGGAGGATTCAGGCCCATTCAGGTAAAACTTAACTTTGTGTCAAAAGTCTCTGCAGACCTGCATGGCATGATGAGGATCATCCGTAAATGATCCCAGCCCTCCTAACTTTTAACCCCACGCACCCCCTCATCTTCACAACAGTGTACGCTGTGTAGAGAGGTCTTTTATCATCATTTTATCCCCATGTCCTGTCTGTAGAGGGTCATTACTGGACTTTTCAGTTCATAATTTTGTAATTTTTGCTCCATTCATTACTCATCTTTAATGAGCTTGCACAGTTAAATGAACAGCATGCCTAATGACAGAGATAGAGTATGTTCCTCCTAGGGAACATGTTTTTTAATTCCTTTTTATGTCCATGTAATAAGAAAAGTGTCTGTTGGAATTGTGTAATGTTTAATGTTGCTGCATCGATACCTAATGAATGTGTACATAGTTTCAGTATCATTAGAGAGTACATTTGTTGTTTTTGTGATTGTTTTAAGCCCACGTTGCAATGCTCCTTTTTGTTGACAGTGTTGAAAAGTTGTTTTGTCTGTTGACTCATATTTCTTGCTTTGCCAGCAATTTTACTGAGACTGTCTTTGGGTAGCTGGTAATGAACAGCTTCCTGGTCATTTTCCAGATTCCTACAGGGCTATTTATAATAAAGCCACTGAAGCTGATTTATTATGTTAAAGGTGATTTCCCTCCTGGGTATTTTTAGACGGTTTTACAGCATTGTTTATTCTGCTCTCCTTCACTGGAGCATACTGTGACTGTGGTTGGGTATTCCCAGCGTGAGCCCTGGTTGTTTGGAAGTCGGTCACAGCTGTTGGTGGTGGTCTTTCTTCAGGCCCAGCACACAAAGATTCTTGCATTCCATCTTATAAGCTGTTCAAAGATAAAGACTGTGATATTAAACTTTTAAGTGACTGTGGCGTGCTTCATAGAAGTCATTGTAACTGCAGTCATAATGAGTATATTTCCTATATTTTCTGCGCTCTGTGCTAAACCAGAAATGCCATATTGCTGTGTGATGAGCGGAGCCGCGCCACGTGCCACACATTCGTTACAAATGCAAGGTCGGCCGAGCAGCTCAGACACAAAAAATGGTAGTTGAAGCATTGCAGTAGTCCAAGAGCGTTTATTTTTTACAGCTGTGCAGTTCAGTGCGGACAGACGTGGCAAAATAAGCAACAAAAGAAACGCTCAAGAAAAGGAAATTTACACTTTGGCTTTTACAGGAAACTATAATCACATCTACCTCCCATCTGCTTTGCTTTTCAAAAGAAGTCCAAAGTCCCTTCTTGCTTCATTTATTAACATCCGTCTCATAGAAATTCTTCATCTCTTTACAAATCAAACATCTCCATGATCAAGGCGATGATTACGCCGGAGGTAAGGCAAATATCTGGAGGATTGGCTCTGTGATATGTCTTTAGAAAAATCAGTGTGAATCACCAAAATTCAAAAGTCATTTAAACACCCGAAGACACATTTCATGTCTGTTGGCCTTGGTAGAAAGTGGAATCAGAGGGCAGCACATTTTATTTTACAAATGTGAGCCTAAATGATCCACAGATTCAGTCATGTGTAGGTGTGTCACATTTTCACAGTGTAAGCATTGTGAATTGTGCCGCTTATCAAAGCAGTAATGTACACACAAGGTTTCACTCTGTTATAGGTTACAGTTTTGCACCGTGGGTTTCTTTAACCATAATGTTACCGCTGTTTGAATGACTTTATCATGCTTTTAAGGCTTCTGGTTCGATGACTGTGGGATGAAATATTTACGACTTAAGTGTCTGAAACTCACTGCAGACTTATTTGTCTAATTCTTAACAGTTCTCACCATCTAAAATATGAAATCTGAACTTTCGAGACATGTTTAGTGAACTAATTCCTGAAGGAGATGTGTAGATGTGGAGATGAGTATGGAGGCTATAGTGTAAAAGTGTAAATCATATCATTGTGCCTTTGATCACTCAGAATGGATTTCATGTAATGGTCTGAATGCTTTACAGCAATGATGAAAGCAGAGAGAAGGCTGTGGTGCTGGGCCTCTTTTTTTCCTCTCTAGCTGCTGATAAAAACCAGGGCTCACTGTGGAGAAATGTGTAGGACAAATAGTGAAGACATCTGGAAAAACTGTGCTTGGTTGTATTTTAGATAAAGCATGGCAGCGTGCCGAAATGAGACTGCTGCCTCTGGGACAGCATTTAATGTCTTCTGTTGTTTCTCTCTGTTTTTCTTGCATGTTGCGCTCAGTTTTTTCAGAGGACTCAGATGCAGACTGCGAGGCCCACCATCCCAACGAACACGCCCTCTATACGGCCTGGCTCTCAGACTCCCACAGCGGCCGTCTACCCCACTAATCAACCAATCATGATGACCATGGCACCCATGCCTTTCCCTTCCCCACAGACTGCACAGTACTACATCCCACAGGTACAACAAACACACTGAATTGGTTTCTTACAGTTATAGTTGAAGTTTTTTGCTCTGTTGAACCCTCTGAACTCCAAAGCCCATCAGTGGGGTTGAAAGGCATCTTATTTTTGAAAATTTCCACTATTTATCATAGCAAGAAGCTGTAAAATCAGGAAGAACTGTTGGATTTTTAGCTTTCCGACAATTCTTGAAATAGTCATGTGTGACTTTCTGTTTTGTAGGGAGAAAAAAAGAAATTAAAATTCAGGATATTTCAACAAAATCACCTTGGTCCACATGTCTTTTAAAAAAAAAAACCCTGCTGTTTGATCTAACCAGATTAGGTAAAAAAAATAAAAAAAAAAATCTAAATTTGCACTTTTTGGTGCAACCAGGAAGCCATTGCCTCATCTGTGACCAACAGCCTTGACACAAATTCAGGGACTTTTCAGCTGCAGTGAATTTCTTTGTTTACACAGAGCAGGCATGGATTGAAACAAATGAAAAATGTAACTAGTAAGCAATCTGTAGCATGTAGAGCCACCCTTGTTTTGCTGGTATTAGTAACACCCGTGGGCACTTGGAAAAATGTTGTACGTTCCCATAAAATGAATAATCAAAGAAATTGAACTTTAGCTTCTTATGTTTTTTATTATTTATGGCTGTATAACTTTGTTATGCTGCACAAAAGAGATTCTTTAGTTGACTCTTCTAACCATGGTTGAGCTGTTTCCATGGAGGTTCAGGACTTTATGTTGCGGTGAAAAATGAGGCCACATTAAGTAAAAATGTGATGAGAGCAAAAAAAAAAAACACCCATAAACTGCTTGGGGTTCAGAGGGTTAATAAAGTCACTCCAGCTATAGTTATGCATCATCTTTTTTTTAAAAAAGCATGCTTCTTTGTTTAATTCATTACATTTAACAGATTCATATTCTGAAAAGAAATACATTTTGTCTGAGATGGAGTCAAAATATTTCCAAGTCTCCTCATATTTTTTTGTTGAGAGTTAACAAAGATAGAATACTCTGTGGTTGCACTTAGTCCTGATTAGACTGAACTGATTAATGGAGTAGTTCTTTTTTTTAGTAATATGTTCATTCAACCATGAGTGTGAAGATGAATACTGCTTTCATGCGTGTCAGTTGCATTGTCTCTGGTTAGTTTAGCTTTGCATAAATACTTCAGATGGTGAGTTTTCTAAGAAGAAGCTGTCCAGATCATAACCTACTGTAAAGTCATGTCATTTTTAGAGTTTATATAAGATACAACATGTCAGCTGAAGAGCTTCAGCACCTAAGATGTGCTGATAGGCAGGTTTTGGTACTATTAGTGTTATGCTGTTAAGATGAATTTTTTAGTCTTCTGTTTAATAGGACAGTGTAGAACTGCTCAGGACATTTGTACCTATATGGTATGCGCCTCAGCCACTCAGCTATTAGGTCACCTGAAGTAGTCGTATATTTAATGGACAGATATGAAAGTAGTTTCAAGTTTACCATGTAAACTCAGCAGGACAATGTAAGCATATTAACCAAAAAGACTATTCCCTTGTGTTTTTTGATCACCTGAGCAGTTGTTCAAACCTGTCCAAACCACAGTCGACCCCCTGCTTCCAATAAAAACATGAACAAAGCAGAGGCCTTTTTTTAAAAAAAGTGCTATACATGTGTTGACTCGGCAGGGATTATTTTAAATGAGAGTAGTTCATCTACAGGACAAAAATACTTAAACCAATACAGCATGCCTGAGAGCATTGATATTGCATTATATTCCATTATATTTTGAGTTGTTACCTCGAGCCTGAATTTTGTAATTTCCTTTACCCAAACAAGAAAAGTAGAAAAGACTCAAGTTGGTGCATAAAAAAATCACAAGAGTTTAGAAAGTGAAGTGTGTTTCAATGTTTAAATAGAACCTACATCCAAAGTTCCAACCATAGTTATATCTCCATGTTAGATTTATAAAGCAGTTTCTTTTTTCTCAGATATTTGTAATACTACCTGTGATTATTTTGTATTTGTGTTGATAGACTGAAAATGCACTCTGGTTGTAGTTGATGTGGTTACTTTGAAATACAGGTCATAATACTGGTTTGGGCAGAATTTAGGTGCTTATCCCAAAAAATACCTTAAATAACATCCAGAGGTCGAAAAATCTAACGTTACTGATTGCATCAATGTTAATTTTTTCAAAATTGAAAGCGTACTCTGTCTGTCTTATCCTCACTGATGACGTCTTTCCCTGTTCTCCATATTTCCAGTATCGCCACAGTACACCCTACGTGGGACCTCCTCAGCAGTATTCTGTACAGCCCCCGGGGTCTGGCACCTTCTATCCTGGTCCAGGGCCAGGGGAGTACCCTGCCCCATATCGTGAGTCATTAATCCAGAAAAGATACACATTCAGTGCTATTCCCAGACTCATAAAATCTCAATTTACTGCATAGAAGCACAAATACACACTCAGCCTTGTGTTCCCACAGAGCTGGGAACTTAATGGTGTTTTACTAAAATGTCTCTTCTTCTGTTTTTGTTTTTCTGCTCTTGCAATTTCATTCAGATCCCCTCAGGTACCACCCACCTGTCTCACCCTCTGTCCCTGCTCCCGTTCCCACAGCTGGCCCACCCTACTACCCGGGACAGACTGTGTACCCCCCCTCACCCCCTATCATAGTGCCTACACCACAGCAACCTCCACCAGCCAAGCGTGAGAAGAAAACAGTGAGTATCTTAGTAGTTCCTTTGTCTTTTGTTTGTGGAGGAGATATTTGACACACATACAGACTGACCCTCCACTAAGTGTAGTCAGTTTTTTATTTTGTTTGTTTGTTGACAACACAGTCTCCTCTCAAAGTCAGTTTAGTAGCTGTCCTGGAGATTTTAATCGTATCAGAGAGGAAGATGATCATAAGCAGATTAAATTGGCCCAGTTGATCCTCCTGTTGTGGAATTATTTTCCAGATTTTATTAAGATATGGCAACTTAGGCATTGTCCAGACTAATACAAATTATTAACAAAACAAACATTTTCTTTTACATTTGGGCCTATCTTCTAAACACGAACGGTCATTTGAGGTCAGGATCAGGTCAGAAGCGCTTCTGTGCAGATTTTTAAATATTCTGGTTTATGTGAGTCTGTGTGGACATTAGAAAGGAGAATTTAGAAAGATGATGTCACTCCTAAGTTAGTGCATGTCCATTAAAGCCTTGTGTAATGCGCGTGCACCTACAGCAACAGCCTTGTCATCTAAATATCTGTTTTTATAACTTCAAAGGCTATATTGAGTTAGTGGTGGACTGGGCTGTCGGTCTCGGTTTCATTTTTAAATCCTCCAAAAACAGTCAAGAAATGTAACGTTTGAGCAGAACTACGTGTTTTGTTATCTGCTGATAGTCTGCTATTTTGTTGATATTAATCCTTGAAGATATGTGCATGTTAGTCTCCCATTCTTTTCCTTAGAATAAATATTAAGGCTGGCATTATGTTGTCACATGCAGCCAAATGTGGTTTGTTCATTTTTCTTGTTTTAACAATATACACCAATCAGTCACAACATTCTGACCCCTGACAGGTGAAGTGAATAACATTGATCATGTTGGTACTATGTGCTGTTCTGATGGAAAACCTTGGATTCTGCCATCTGTGTTGATGAGACTTGGACACCCAAACAAACATTGTCCCACAACAAACACACTCCCTCATGCAAATGGAAATCCCAAATGTCACTGGCCTACCCCTGCAGGAAAATGCAAATGGCAACAACATCAACCAATCAGGAACATGTTGAGTAACATGACAGTGGCCCAACATGTTGATGTGACCTCCAAACTTCCTACACCCCATTGTGATCAAGCATCAGCAGGATGCAGTGGAACGTGTTAGATTGACAGAGGCCCCACTGCACAAACCAGAGTACCCAAAGGACCCATTGCCAGCATCCTGGTTCCAGACCCCATAGGACACCCTGAGAGGTCCTCTTGTCCATGCCCAATGGTTCAGAGCATTTTTTCTTACCAACACAGTATTAGGCAGGTGGTCATAATGTTATGCATGATATGTGTGTGTTTACTTGGATTATAATGCTTACTTCAGGACTCCCCCTGCTATCACAGTTGATGAGAAACATGCTTCAAATGTGGCTGCTGCAGGGCTGCTCTGAGACCTGGGCGCTTTAGTGAGGTCTGTTTTTTTGTGCCATTGTCCTCCCAGATCCGTATCCGTGACCCCAATCAGGGTGGCAGGGATATCACAGAGGAGATCATGGCAGGGGGTTCAGGGAGCAGGAATTCAACACCTCCTGTCGGTCCCCCCTCCTCTACCCCTACCCCACCACAGGTATGACTCTCTGACACATCCACCCACCTCTCACCTGCAGTAGTTATAGTTGAAGTAGCACAGCAATAAGAGACGAGGGACGTCTCATGTTGCTTGGTCCCAGAGTGAGCTCTCTGCTCTAATGTCTTCTCAACCGCCATGTGTGTGACAGACAGGACATGGCCTCCGTGTCTTTGGTAATTTATTCGGACATCATGCCCTCTCATAAGAAATTCATGATGGCTTTAAGTGCAGGAAGTTACATGTCTGTAGTTTGTTTCTCAGGAAATATATTTAAAATACGTCATTACATAGTCTCATTAGCACTTTTGCTAGTATATAAATGTGGCGGAGAATTTACAACCTATCTTAGTTTCCTAGTCCCATGCCCCTGAGACCAATAATGTCACAAAACCTGCATAATAATTACGAAAAAAAACATTCATCAACATCATTACACATCACATATGTTAAAAGTAAAGATGGGGGCATAGCATATTAAACCTGCTTTGCACTGAATTGTCTTACTGCAATAAATAAATTCACTGTAATCTTGTTAACTGCTTTTTTTAATCTTACACCTGCTTTCTTCCTATCACTGTTTCTGTTCATTCACTATCTTTTACAGTAGATTGCATATGTAATGTCTGTACACTCCTGCTCCTTCTATAGAATCCACTCAGATCCCCTGATTCCACAGAGTCTCTTCAATCTGGTCTAATAAAAAAATTGAATTTGTTTGGCGCACTGCTTATAAATATGGAAATGTGGCGGTGCTCGGCCCTGGTTTTAGGTCCAAGAGTAATGAAACAGGGATTGGTTGTAAATATTAAAGTAGCCTGTTTCTAGATGGATAAAGTTTAAATGCCTTTGTACTGAGCCTGAAAACTACTGACAAAGGCAATTGGCACATTTTAATAAATGAAATTACCAAACCCAAATAAGACCGCTTGTTTGGATTCTGAAGAGGGAGTCTGTGACTTCTTCCTCCCTGTGTCCTTCCGTGGATGTTAACAGTGTCTTTCCTCTTTTTCTCTGTCTTTTTGTGCCCCCTTGATTTCATTTCTTTACGTATCTACCCTCTATTCTCTCTTTTACTCTGCATTGTCCTGAGCCTTTCCCCTCCTGCTGCCTTTACTCCTGCATTGATCTTCATTCTCTGTCCTGTCTCTCCTGTCTTGTCCTCCATCGCTGTCCTCTTAACCTCACCATACCTCGTTGGACTCCTTATTTCTGCTTAATCCTGCATTTGGGCTTGTTTATTTGTTTGTGCGCGCGCTTGCCTACATCTCTGTGTCTCTCTCTCTGGTTTTCTGTGTTGCTAGTTTTTATGGCCGCACCCTCATTATCCTCACATTTTCTACCTCAAATCGCAGCAGCTGAGCAGCAGCCAGACTCCAGAGCAGCAGCAGTCGCAGCCTCAGCCTCCCCAGCAACAGCAAGCCCATCCTGGAGGCTACACGTTGGAGCCCCCGCAGCCCCAGCAGCCCCAGCAGCCCCAGCAGCCACAGCAGCCACAGCAGCCGTTGACAACTGGGGCTTCAGACATCAAACCAGGGCCAGGTCTGCCCCAGCACTCCCTTTCTTTCCTTAAAATACATTTCCAACACCTAATAAGTAGGGGCTCAATGCTTAGCAATCTAACCAAGATTATTTTAGCTATGATTTTGTGTTTGAATTGTCAAAACGTAACATTGGACCCTCAAGAAAGTTATACTAAATACTGGTGTATTTCAAATGTCATCTTCAGGTTTACTGCCTTCCCTAATGCACCGCAGCAGCCAGTGTCCCTCCACCTAAATATTTTTTGCTCAGTGATTTTCAAACATTTTCTGCATTACTTGTCTTTGTTCTCTTTTACAAACTGCACATTGAATGCTTCCATTTTCATTTCACTTGCAAATCAGAGTGTTGAGTCAGCAAAACGTCCTGCTCTTCCTGTAATTATCTGGAACATTTTACCAGCTTTTTTTTTTTTTTAGAGCAACTGGGACACTCCATGTCAAGTCAACCAAGGTCTCCTGCGGCTATTTTGTTTGTCTTTCTTTAAATATTAACAACTGCTGCTCAAAAAGTATTACAAATGTGCAATTAATATTATGTCTCTTACTTCATTTTTTATATTTAACAAAAATCAAATGTAGAACACGTGCTATAAAAAAATCTAATCCATTTCTATAAAGAACTGGATTACATTACAAATAATGTAAAAATCAAAGATGTGTTTATTTTTCATTTTTGTAAACACATTTATGAATCTTGTTACATTATTCACGTGTCAACAGTTGGAATACACTGCCTGAAATACTGTCCATTTATTTCTTACCTTACAGCTTTATGAATACAGCATGTTTAATTTGGAAAATATCAGTTATTTGAATCTGATATTTTAATCCTGCATTACATCAACTACTATAACTGAGTCCTGACAAGCCTTAGGACATAGTGCATGTGCTCAACAAGGTGATCTACCAAGGCTCTCCATGAGTAGCCTTTTTAAAACCTGAACTTGTCTTTAATTTAGGGAGAAATTTTAAATTTGACCACCATCTCTTTGTTATAGTAACTGTAGCTATAACTCCCCCATGGTTCTCAAATTTCCGGTTTCTCTATCATATTTATTCATATCCCACCAGGACATAACTGAACAGAATAAAGCATACTGGCTGAACTGACATGGAATAGCCCAACTTTAATAGTAAATTTCAGTTTTAAATTCCAAACCACCATGCAAACGAAAAACTTGGTCTGCCTTGTTTGTTGACAACTAGTGTTTTTATTAGCTAATACAGCAAAGATTGAAACAAAGCCGTGTTTCTATCCAGGCGTCTTTATACATGGCTGTTTTGAAAACACCATATGATGCAAGTGTTACTTTTGCCTTTAATGACTGAATTCTGCAATCATCTGCTCCTGTCTTCCTCCATTTAGATGATACGCCAAAATTGGAGCCAGTTGTCCAGAAGTCTTCCTCACCTGGGCTTGTGCAGCCTGAAGCCCCCTTGGAGAGACTGGAGGCCAGCGCTCCTGTATCTGAGCCCTCTCCTACTGTTGAAAAAGAGCTTCCCTTCCCTTCCTCACTGACCGCCCCTGTCACTCTCCCACTTACAGTGGCCAACACCAGTGAACGTCCCTCAGCCAGGGAGTCCACTGCTTCAGCCTCTTCTCCCTCTTCCTCTGTTGGGGAGAGCAAACCCTCTTTGGCACCACCTCAGACACCCAACACAGACAAGCCTCTTTCAGACTCCCCACGAACTTTAGCTGCCTCTCCGTCGCTGGCTCCCAAGGCTTTGAATGGCCTTGCAGACTCTGGGACAGAGCTAGACGCCACAGCTCATGAGCCTTCTCTTCTGTCCCCAGCTGCACTCCAGCCCCAGGCCTCTGCTTCTGCTTACAGAGAGGCCTCCTCTTCCTCCTCTGAAACCTTGCCCTCTGACGTGAGGCCAGAGGTGCCCATTGCTGCTGCGCTCTCACCTATGGCACCTGTGGCTGTGGTGCCTGTCACCCTGACCTCAAGTCCCATCCCAGTTTTGCCAGTTATGCTCCCCCCTGGCCTTCCGCCTCTAGTGCAGGCCACAACAGAGGCTGATGAGCTGAGCAAGTCCTTAGACACTAAAGACCTCATTCCCAGAGTAGGGACAGAGGCACATGGTGGCATTACTGACAGCAAAGCGGAGCCCCAGCAACAAGCTCTCACCAGAAAGAGTCCCACTACAGGTACTGTGTCTGTTGCTCTTGATTGCATGTGACATTTTGAATGTATACTATGAAAATAATGGAACTTTTGGTTACAGGCCAGCCTAAAATGTCTGCTGATCTTACTAGCCCATTACTTTTTCATGGTATTATACCCTGGTAGTAAAATTAAGTGGTTTTATAGTGTACAGGGTTGCTTTATGCACAGCAATACAGCACACATTGCAGATGATTTCTCTTCAGGTGCTGTGCTGACAAAGCTGATTCCCAGGAAGTCATAGTCAGAATAAACCCACAGCATAGTCAGAGTTACCATGAACCCAGAAAAGTTAGAGATATTTTAAATGTATATGTTATCTTGTAAGATTCTTTTCACATTCTGGTGTATTCATTTGCAGGAAATAAACATAGTCCATATTCAACCAAATAATAGTTCACAGGTAGAGGTATTCTGAATGGATAATTTATGTTTGTGTCATAAAAATCCCATAAAGTTGTGAATAAATATACCCAAGGTCACATGCAGTAGTAACATAGCACACAGCACACTGCATATTAAGGCATTTGTCAAGGACAACGTAAAATATATTCAAGAAACCTTAGTAAAAGCATTTTATGTAATTTCCTGCTGTAATGCATCATACTGACAACCACAACCGTCTGTAAACAGTAACTAAAAATATTTGCCAGGACTGTTAGACCTAACAGTTTTAAGGTTTGCTTATTCAAGCAACAACATGTTTTTCCTGCCATCATTGGTTTTAAAAATAAATATAACTTCTGAATACGCTGTGGCTTGGCTGTTAACTGAGTTTCTGTGGCTGATTGCGTGTTCCCGCATTTCTGTTTCCCTGCAGTTAATCAGACTGCTTCTGCTATACCAAAGACCTGGAGAAAACCAAATGAAGGGATCTCTGCTGGAGACACACCTCAAAAGGAGGAAGAGGTAACGGAGGATGCCTTCAACTTATAATGCAGGATGAGAAGGGGGAGAGAAAACTCAACATTTAAATGTTGAATTTGAATAATCAAGTGGGGATCATTTTATATCCAAATTATGTGTTGGTTTCTTGGCCTCTAGACAGAAGCAAGCTGTAGTCTCTTAATGAACACACAAGACATCAAGTGAGATGTGCATGCTTTTCAATTGCTTCGGGGGATTTTGTGACTGTTTTTTCCCAAATGGTTGGTATTTTATTTCAGAGCAAGACTGTACCTCCTGTCAGTAGTGTTAGGCAGAGAGGATGAGAGAGAAAAGGAAAGGCACAATGTGGGCAATAGTTCAAGTGGGAAATGTTTCCACATGTGTGGTGAAGGAAGCGGACATTAATGACTTTAGGGTATTGTTACCATCCGAGAGAGACAGCAAGGAGTTATCCATCATCTTCATTGCTCGCTCTGCCCACTGTATGTAAAATCAGCTCGCCCCACTCTCGTTTCCTGTCTTTTATTCACTCTCGCATTGCTGCTGTAGGAGAGTTTGCACACCACTAAATACTGACTGACAAATATATGGCTCCGTTTAGTCCAGGTTGAGTAAGCTCTGAAAGTTGTTTTGTGCAGGCAAATTTTCCGTAAAAATGTTTTAAACATAACACAAAAAGATACATAGGCAACCATTTGGTGGTTGTTTTGATCATAGATAGGTGCAGTTCAGTTCAGTGTCCGTGTCTCTAAGTGTCTAATGTTAAATGCTGGAGGTCAGAATATGATATGGGGATTATTCTATCTCTAATCATCAGAGGCCTTCTGCTTGACCGTCTCTGGCTTGCTTGAAATGTTTTATCATACACTGCAGATATTTAAAATGTTATCTGTGAAATTTTCGACTGATGTATCAAGAACTTTCCAAGGTCTTTTAAATTGTCTGTCAACCCACTTCCTGCATGTTTTCTTACACATTGAAATTTAAGGCGATGTTTGTACAACAATATCTCAGGAAGAGATATAAGATAAAAGTGAAAGATTTTCACTGTTATTTCTCATCCTGCCATTAATTCAGAATCTGCAATATTGGACAAATGGATCAAATAGTCACTGATTATGGGTGAGTTAGAATATGAAAAGAAATGGAAGGAATTTGGGGAAAAAAACTCAGAAAGTTTTTGATATATCCATCTAAAATTTCACAAATATCTTTATAAATGTCGATTTTTATGCTCTAAAATGAAAAGGTTGTGAGAGAATTGCAACTTTTTGCTTGTTTTACTGACTGAGACACCTCTTCGAGGCTTAGACAGGACATAATGTTCATAATGTTCACAAACCACTAAACGTGGGTGGGCAGTGTCTTTCCACTTCAGTAAAACTACATACCTTGTCAGAAGGGAGGCTGAGGATAACGTGGCCTTATGCATGACCTTAACCATGATGAGCACAGAGGGATTTTGAGCTAACAAGCTTGAAGATTAAATCCCATACATCATCTTACAGTGACAGGTTTAAATCCCACTATACTATCTATACGTTTACATTTATATTGAAGCAAAACCTGACTGATTTTTTTTTTGACAACCAAATTCAGCTGAAGGGATCTGATGTAACTGAAATCGCAATCATCCTGCCGGATGAGTCAGAAGGCATTCAGTGCTTCTCACTGTGGTTTTTCACTGTGCATAGATAGTGTTGCTTTTACATGATGAGGATTGCTGAATGGACTTGGCTTTTCAAATTACAGTTAAATGACTGTGAGGATGGTGTAGAGAGAATTGTAGCAGTGTTAGGCCTTTTCACTTCATGCCACCAATGATTGAGCTCCAGTTTTACCCTTTTCTTTCTTTGTGAATTGCTATTCTGGTTGTGTCATGCATATACAATGGACTACCAGATATTTATTTTGCAATTAGGTCTCTTTTTTGTACTTTCAACTTTTACAAGAAGTTCAGAGAGAGCTGTAGAATATTAACCACTGAGCAATAAGTTTTACCTTTCTGTTGGACAGATATTGGGGAAACAATTCTTGTATTTCATAATTGAATCTTTCCTCCACACAGGATGAGCCCAAGCCAGTAGATCAGCCTACTGGAGACCAGGCCCTGCAGTCAGCGGCTCTGAGCAGCAGCCAGGTGCCTCTACCATCAGTCTTCACCTCCACCCCTGTTCCTGCTCCTGCTAGCAGCCCCGAGGCTGACGGAAAGCCCACTGCTCCAGAGGAAAATGGTGAGGCAGAGTTGGAGCCAATGAGAAACGGAGCAGGCCACACCTCAGAGACGGAGAGCAGCGACAGTTGCGCCACCCCTGGAGACAAGGAAAACTCAACAGGGGCCCCACAGGACATGGAAGGTTAGGAGGACTCCAGTTTATGGAGCAAAGTTTTTTTTTTAGCTAACCTTGGCAAAACTTAACCACAAAAACTATAAAAAAAAACCACACATCTAATCTTAACAAGTCTTAAAAGCACAGGATGTGTTTCTGTATGGAGAAATTCAAATTTTGGCCATAACTGTTTTTGCCCTTTAAAGTTGCTAGTGTATAAAGTTGCTAAGTGTAGCTTCTGTTGTAATTATTTCCAGTTCCGTCTTTGTCTATTTATTCTTTTTTATTATTATTTCCTTCCCTCTCAAACCCTGCCTGGTGGTTCAGACCTGACTGAGCCAAGTGGGAAGCGTCAGTATGACAGGGACTTCCTGTTGGGCTTCCAGTTCATGCCAGCCTGCGTACAGAAGCCTGAGGGGCTTCCACCAATCAGTGATGTGGTGCTGGACAAGGTAGGTGCTGGACAGATAGCACTGCAGTCTTGTAGAATTCTTCGATGTTTCGACAAAATAATTGTACTGTGATAAAGATGGATAGACAAATTGATCAACTGTTTTTTCTGCCTTTGTAACCTAAAGATATAAATTTACTTTTGACTTTAAGCAAACATGGACGATACATCAATACATAAATTAGAGAAAAAGTCCCCGATGCACAGAAAAGAAAGATAATCACAGGACAGATAAAAACCTCCAACAGCCAAATAAGATATAGTTAAATCGATGGCTGGAAATGTTATCTACTCTCAGTTTCCTGAGCAGATAAGAAACTGCCTTGGGAGACTCTTCTCTTAATGTAGAACTTAAAGTGGAAAGTGCCTAATGACTTTCTGGATCTGTTGTCAATGGCTGCAACTAATGAATATTTTTATTATCAATTAATCTGATAATGATAATGTTCTTCATAAATTGTGGATCCGTAAAAATGTCAGGAAACATTGCAAAACAGTTGTACAGTTGTCCATTTTGGCTGCAGTGTCTCTGAATAGAAATGCATGCGTATGTGCAATAAATCTGTGCTATTAAAAAATTTGCAACAATTACTTGATTAGTTAAAAAAACATCTGCAACATCTTTGATCATAAGTTTGTTGTTTAAGTCAATTATAAAGCAAAAATGTCAAACACTGTGTGGTTTCGGCTTCTCAAATGTGAAGATTTATAATCATCATAAATGTAATGTCATTTTGGTGTTAGATTGGTGGTTGGACAAAAAGAGCCATTAGAAAACCTTGCCTCAGGCTCTGGGGATATCGTTGGGGGATTATTCATGATAGCTTTTAATAACTCAGCAATTAAGCTATTAGATGATGATGATTAATCAATAATGAAAATAATCCTTAGTTGCAGCTTTAGTTTTGAACAAACTAGATTTTTCACTATTGCCACATAGTAACAGGCAATAGCAGACATTATTTTAGTTTGTTTGACTGTGTGCTCTGGATCAAAGATACGCCAGTTTAGCTTGTTCCTCACATCCACACATATGTATGGGTGGAGCATATGGCCCCGCTGAAATGCTGTTTTGATTAAAATCACATTGCTATTATGTCACATTTGGCAGTGTTAAGAGTACATGCCCCTCCCCCACCTCTCCAAAAAGAACAACCAGCCTGGCGAACAGTTGATTGGTACAATCCCAAAGTCTCATTTTCTCTGTGGGAGAAAGTGAAATCTCACTGGAAAAGAGTCGAGAGGAAGTCAAGGACAGCTGAAAGACAAAGAGCTGGATTTGTTCTTCTCTCCTCCCCCACAACTATCTCGCTCTCTCCTGCGTTCCTTTCTTCTGTCCTTCCCTTCCACATCTGGCTCTGACTTTTCTCAATGAATGGCCCACTGAACAAGCCAAGCATAATTTATTACTAATACAGTAAAATACATAAACCAAAAGCTGCTAATGTAGTATGACTGTCATTTGCAGCGGGTCACCTTTGAAGGACCACTGGGTTAGAAATTCATGCACACACATTCACACACTCATTTCACTGACTCCCTTTGCCCTGTTGCCAGTATTACCAGGGAATCACTGCTCCCCCTGCTGTTCAGCTCATCCTGTGTGTGTATGATGATGTCTTGTGTGTGCTATGTGTCTTACAGATGAACCAAAACAAGTTGCCATCTCGAGTGGTAGATTCCAGAGTTATTTCCAGAGGACCTGATTTCACACCTGCTTTCGCAGATTTTGGGAGGCAGATGACTGGAGGACGAGGCGCTGCAGTGAGTCACGCATGCACTCGCACACTTTTCCAAGCTTCCTCAGTCATTCATGAAACCATGCATACTCTGCTGGTGTCCATTTGTTTGATTAGAATTACCGTTATCAAGTGCAGGAACACATTTGAGTGTATCTGCTCCCATAGACAATTTGATCAGCATTATTGGTTTTTAAGTAAAGCAGATTTGATGTTTCAAAACATTACAAGCAGGATCTTCAGGCAGATGATTGTCACGAGCAAATAGCAGCTAAATTTACAATGAGCTTCCTGACAGTCATGTAGCTTTGTTTTTTATAGTAAACAGAACTTGTAATCACCAGGAGTGCTGACTTTTGTCTTTATTTCTTTCACTGCATCCACAGCTTATGAACATTGGGGCAAGGAGGCCTCCACCCAGGAAGATCATCATGAACGTGTCAGTGAATGATGATATTCAGCTGAAAAAGTCAGAGAATGCCTGGAAACCTGGCATGAAGAGGGAGGGCCCCGCAGAGGATCCAGAGATGCAGAAAACACAGGCAGGGACAAATATACACATACGCAGCACCAACAAAGACACACAACAAATGCACAAAAGCTAGCCACCAGCATCAAACCAATTATCATTATTAATGGCTTGTAGATTCCGTCTGATTTGAAGAAAGTTATGTTTTTTAAATTCAACCATTTGAGTACAAATACTTGAACAGCAAAATGAAAGCTTAGATTTACTACTCTGCATGCAGAGGCATTTTTGAATGATGTTGTCAGAACAGTCTCCAAAGAGAGTGACCGATCGAAGACCTGAACGATTAACTACCTTTTCTCATCATTTCCAACACAGGAGCTCTTCAGGAAGGTACGAAGCATCCTGAACAAGCTGACGCCTCAGAAGTTTAACCAGCTGATGAAGCAGGTGACAGACCTGACTATCGACACAGAGGAGAGACTCAAAGGGGTCATCGACCTGGTCTTTGAGAAGGCCATAGATGAGCCCAGCTTCTCTGTGGCTTACGGAAACATGTGCCGCTGCCTCGCCACGGTAAGCCAGCCATTGTGCTGATCAGAATGAGTCAAGTGTGGAGATTTTAGGATAGAGAAGACATCGATTTGTGGTTGACAATTTAAATCACTATCTGTAGGATCTTGGTGGGAGAATCGGATGAATAATGCTCTGACCTTAAATGTTGTTCAGATAGAAAAAGATTTCAATGTGCAGTATTCTGTAGTGTAGTTACAACCCTGATAGTGTTAATGTTTTAATTGTTGTAGAAGATTTGTATGTCTGACTAACTTCAGTAGTGGAAGTTGGAGTCTTAATTTGTTGGTGGTAAAACATGAAATCAGTCAACTTTGAAACGGGTGACTAAAAAATTCATTCCTGTAAAGAAGACTTCTGTTAAAAATACGTGGAAAAATCCTGAGTGCTTTCAGTTTGTAATCCTAGCCGTCCATATAGCTTGCACTACATGTACTGCCATCTTGTAAATAATGTAATGGATGTTTAAATTTTAAAAAATGCTTTTGTAGTGTTGTAGCTTCCTGCAGTATAACCTGTAGGAAACTATTTTGGTCATGTCTGCTAAACACAAGAAGCGGTGTTCAACATTAAACATTCTCAGAGGTTTACTCTTGATGCTAAAGTTTCTTTATTTTGTTTCTTCTTTACTGCTTTTTCTACTATGTCGACCATTCATGTGCAGCTCAAAGTGCAGATGACAGATAAACCCAACACCACAGTGAACTTTCGCAAGCTGCTGCTAAACCGCTGCCAGAAGGAGTTTGAGAAAGACAAGGTGGACGATGTGGTGTTTGAGAGGAAGCAGAAAGAGCTGGACTCTGCTGCATCGGTATGCGTCTATGAATTACTCAATGTTACTTGCAATTTCCTTTGTACCGAATCATTTCTAGCTCAGAGAAGAGAACGCAAATCCTAATTCTGTGTCAGTTCTGCCAGTACGGTTCTGTGAATACCTTCCCTGGCAAATGTTTAATATTTCCTTGTGTTGTTCAGGCGACGGAGCGTGAGCGGCTTCAGGAAGAACTGGAGGAAGCCAAGGACAAGGCCCGACGGCGTTCCATCGGCAACATCAAATTCATTGGCGAGCTCTTCAAGCTGAAGATGTTGACGGAGGCCATCATGCACGACTGTGTGGTCAAGCTGCTAAAGAACCACGATGAGGAGTCTTTGGAGTGTCTGTGCAGGCTGCTCACCACCATCGGCAAGGACCTCGACTTTGAGAAGGCCAAGGTGAGCTGGAAAAGAAAGTTGGTGTAATAAACAGGCAGGAGTAGTTAGCACTTAAAGGCACAACCAGTGTATGCGCCTAAAAAGAAGCTCAACATTTGGGAAAATATACTCATTTTAGTTAGTTAAGATAATTGAAACTGTTCATGTCTGTAGGGTAAATATGAAGCTACAGCAAGGGAGAGAGCATAAAGACGGAAAACAGGAGGAAACAACTATCCCATCTTAGATTATTCCACACAATTAAAGGTACATGCAGGGTGTAAAAGTGACACATGATGGCTTTACAGGGTTGTGTACTGGAGTATTTCTTGGCTGGATACAATATTTTCCTTGAGACTAGTAGAGACCTTAGGAAGTTAGAAACCAAAACATGCAAGAATTAAGTGTGTCAGTTGTGAGCTTGAGAGGTAGTATTAGGCAGATGTTTTTGTTTACCTTTGGACGGAGCCATATTAGCTCTTCCCTTCTGTTTCCATTCTTTCTGCCAAACTAAGCTAGCCATCTGCTAGTTGAAATGAATTTTTGCTGGGTTTTTGCTTAAGTCTTGGCATTACTATCAATCCTCTCAGCTAACGTTCAGCAAAAAAAATGAGAACTGACTGTGGATACGACTGTCACATGCAGTAATGTTGTGTTTATTTCTTTCAGACATTCTAGCTCTGCCCTGAAGGTTGTTGGTGTGATGTGCTTCACACAGTGTAGTTGTGCATTATATATTTAGAGGTGCACTGGCACTGGGTAGGACCTTGAACAAGCTTGATGTTTATATATTGCTGCAGTGAAAACTTAGCAGACTCAGAAATGAAAGTGAAAGAATTCCGATACTGTTTTGGATTCTTTTATAAGGTGAACAGTTTATATTTATGCCACAGGAGCAACACTTTTTTAATCTATGTCTGTGCCTATGCTTACATCAACCAAGATAATCTCCTGTGCACTGCTTGGCTGCTTGGCAAATTAAGTGGATTTGGAGATTCAGATTCGGATCCACAGCAACACGGTTTTGATAGACATAAAAGAGAGGGTTCTGGTGGGATCTGATCCCACACCAGCTGGGCTACATTCAGTTCCAGAGGCAAAGGAAAACCTGTTTATGTAGGTTATGAGGAAACGGGGATATCCCCTCGGTGTCCCCCACAGTACATATTCTGCTTTGTTCTGTCTGACTGGCTCTCCTGTAGACATCAGTGACTCACAGCTGGACACAGCAAGAGTCCTCAGATGCTTGGACAGACATAACTGACCTAAAGGCCTTTCTGCTCTGTCTCTGCTGCACTGTGATACGTGGTTTGATCCTTGTCATTTATCAGTCACCCTGCAAAAATAAAGCCCTTTGACCAGCAGAGAACCTGTCATAGACACAGCATAACAACCTAAATCCTGCTTTGTTTCCTTCTGTTAGCTGCTGGAAGATGTTTACCAACATAAAAGTGCAGATTTTGTACATTAAATCTGAAGGAATTTGGTCATAAATGAACCATCTTGTCTTTTAGATTAATTTCATCCTTTTTAATGTGGTAATTTTGTGAGCATGCCAGTGTTAATGGGGTGCTATTACACTGATTTTGGTCCATTCTTTTTGGTTTATGACAGTTTTTGTTCGTTTGCATTCAAAAATGTTCCAGTTGAATGCTGGGCGGTCAGGACTGCTCCTGCTGCAAGTAATAAACTGAACAATCAGTCAGTGGAATGAAATAATGTAGAAGTCCCTGAAACCTGCTGCCCATTAAATTGAAAGCAGACAGAGAGAATTTAACCTTCATGTCTCAAATGAACTTTTTCTGTCTCTCTTTCATCAGCCCCGAATGGATCAATATTTCAATCAGATGGAAAAAATCGTCAAGGAGAGGAAGACGTCATCTCGGATACGGTTTATGTTACAGGACATCATAGACCTGAGATTGGTGAGTGTGTGTGGTTCTGAGATTTGTTTTTACTGCACAGATGGAGCGATCTAACATCTCGGCCCATGCCCAGGCAAGCTTCGTGTTGCTTTTTTCCCACGGAGGTTTATTCCATTGATTTCTTTGACCTCCTGGAACATGGTCGTATTCTGCTAAATTGGTATCTACTACACATCTCGCTATTGAATTTTAACACATTTTCAGAAAAACTGATGGGAGAAAAAATGTTGAAAAATACACTGCAGAAAAGAGGCAAACCTGGACCTCAAGGATATAAAATACCTTAGTATTTATGTGCTTATTGACTGAGGTGCTGATCACCTGTTACTGCTTTGAACACATGATGAAGGTTTTTATTTTGGAAAAATAAACTTCTTATGTCAGTACTCTGAAATGTTTCATACATGTGCATCCAAAGCACATCAAACATTGGTATAGTAAACATTATATCTATTAAAGCTTTAAGAAGTGAATGAACACAGAAAAAGTACATTATTAAAATGATGTCAGAGTGTGTGTTCTGCCAATAATTAGACATTAAAGTGTGTTTCGTTTGATGTACCACAAACATCATAAGCTAGCATTAATTTGGTGGTGTACATGATGATTTTGATAAACTATGTAGATGTTAAACAACACAGTAAAATGTGATTAAATATATATTTCTACATGTATATTATATATATAACACACATAGCCTACTATCTGTATGAATTTGGTCAGAGAAGGACTGAGTACTATCACCACAATTTAAATTTAAATCTTTACAGTTTCATCAGTATCTGTTGCACTCGTGACTAATTGCAAAGCTGTCATCACTGTAAATTTATAATAACTACAGATTATCCCGTTCAGCTGTTCACTGCCGCTACTGCTGCACAGCTTTCTGTGCTTCTTGACACTTGTTTGAGCAGAGCTTTAGCCACGGTCAGGGACACACTGATGAACTGGCCATCCTGTGTCAAGAGAGTGCTGTGAACAGCAGCAGGTGCACATTGAGTCAGACTGTTTTCAGGAAAGTTAGTACAACAGTCATGACTGGAGATAGCCATATTGCCAGCTATGTTTTGTGTTATTTTTGTGATTAAAAATAACCAATTTCAGTTCAAGTCAGACATTGTACACGTCTTATGCAAAAACAAACACATGATTTGGTTCCATGTGTCACCCCTACTTTAGGTGCATTAAAATGATATGTCCTACATTTTAGTGGCCATTAATGTAATCACTGATAGTGTCTTGCAGTTTATATACGCATACTGTTCCCGTACACTGCACCGCTTTGACACTAACAGATCTATACATACGGGTAAACACAGTCATGTATGTAGTCTGTGTTATGTGTTTTATGAATTTAAAAGCCTAATGAGACTAAATTTTAGCCTCAGCTAGATGCCCTTTATACATTGTGCATAGTTTTTTCTATATGCAATAGATTTGATCATATTTTCCCAGTTAAATAAACTAATAAATCAATAAATAGTAGAAAATACATTCTGGGCTTACAACACTGACAGAACAAACGTAGGGACTATGAGAAAGAGAAACAAACAAGGAGCAAATGATTTTACATTACAAGTGTCATCTTATGCTTTTCCAATAGAAACATCTGCATTGATCAACCTTAAGTGTCGTCCTTAACTTCTACCTAACACAAGCTGTTTGAATCAGTGTCACTGTCTAATACAGAGAACTGGAAATAGGCTCAAGCCCTGCTGTGCAGCACTGCTGTCAAATTTGAAATTAAAATGAGCAAGGTTACTTAGACTGTGCAAGGCTCCACTTTGTTTAAAAACAAAACCTCCATGATCAGCAGCACAGACAGGCACAAATATTAATAGCAAATAATGGGTTGTCATGCAATTCCAAACTGATGACCTTGTTAGCACGTCTGCCTCTCAGGGGTGATCACTGACTGATTCATTGGTGATTTTCCTCTATGATTGACAACTGATGAGACTGGCAAATACTCTCAATATAAATTGGAAATTCTTCAGGATCAAGAGAATCATTTTAAAACGACTGAATGTGATGCTTGGTTCAGTTTATGAAGTAATTGTATTACTTCCTTTTTTTTCCAGCACAACTGGGTGTCCAGGAGAGCCGACCAGGGCCCGAAAACCATCGAGCAGATCCACAAGGAGGCTAAGATTGAAGAGCAGGAAGAGCAGAGAAAAGTACACCAGCAGCTGCTCTCCAAGGACAGCAAGAGACGGCCAGGTCAGGCCTGCAGTCTAAATCCTCTTTAAGGCTTAGAATCACATCGGCACAGCTACAGTGACTCAGGAAGCCTGCAATCGCACAGGCAGACTTCCTGTCCCTATAGCCGGCAGAGATGCTATTGTGCCCAACAGCAGACAGGAAGCCCCCTACTCCCTCCCATCTGTTAGCTGGCCTATAATATGTCATCACGTATAGCAGATACAGTGAAACTTGTCTCCTTGTCACCCGCCATTTAGAATGAAAAAAATACCCTCAACTCATTTTAAAACTGTATTTTTCCCTGTCTGTATGCGGTGGGTTGCTTTTGTCCCGTAGATCCGCGGGAGCAGAGAGAGCAGAGAGATCAGCGTGGGCAGAGAGAAGAGACCTGGAACACTGTGCCTATGACAAAGAACAGCAGGACCATCGACCCCACTAAGATCCCAAAGATCTCCAAGGTGAGACATGCTGCCAAGGCTGGTTGTAGTCAAAGGTAGGCTTCAGCTGGCGGATACAGCGCAGCCAGCCAAAGATGAGGAATATATTATTTGTACATCACAGTGACGTTCAGTATATGCATTTCATCAAACCCTCTCATGTCTCTATACCTTTAACTGGAAGGACTCTGCAGAGGCACCGTCTGTCTGTCAGATAGTTGAAACTGCAAACACAGCTTCTTTGCTCATATGGCTGTACACAATGGCATAAATATCCGGTAGTTACAAATACACAGGTTGTCACAAAAAAGGATAAATCTTGTAACCTGACAGCGTGCATGTGTGGGCAGAGGAGCTTCCTTTTTTAAAATCATGTAACATTTAGTTGAGCAGAAAGTAAAATGACAGAAGTTGTGATGATCTGCACTCTCAAATTAAGATGGAATTAAAGATTTCCCAGGCTGCTCTACAGCCTTGAGATCAGAGCTATTCAGGGCACTAACAGTACAGCATTACAGTGTCAGGTAGTCTAGGTGTGCTGTACACTCTGACTGCACAGAGGTGATAGTGAGTGACCCACAGAGGCACAAAATGAACGAGTAGCAATTACTGATGTGACAGTGCACATCAGTGAGTGGTACAAGCACAGTGTGATGAATGTCAGAAACTATGTTGCAGCGACTCTCACCTCTGGTGCTGCTATTGGCTTGAACTGCAGTGTTCCGTTAATGCTGTAAAGCCCATTCAGGTGTTTCTGTCCCAAAAGATACACAGATATAAGCTGTAATGTATAAAAAGAACTGAAATAAATATACAGTCAATAACCTGGCCAGGATTTGTTGAGGTGATGCAGATGCTTATGATGAGACATGATGTTCAAATAACCAAGTTTCCCGTGCTTTATATCATACCATGATATATAATTAATACCAAGGCAAGACTCACAAGAGGGGCACTGGTGCATGTAATATATTCATTGACTAATATGTGTTAATGATGTGACAGAGACCAGACATTTAATGGAGCTATTTGGCTGTGAAAAGACCCCTTAGGTACCTGTGGATGTCTGACCGAGGGCACCAAGATGTCTACATAAAACCTTGTATGCTGCCTCTTCGGAGTGCTAAATCATCCCTCCAGTCAGCAGTTGTCAGTGATGGTAATGGTAGAAATAATCACTGATTAGAAACCTACCTCTGATCTCGACGAGACCAAAGGCAGCCTTTTATTGTCGTATTTGTCACACCCACTCTTGGTTGAACATTGTCAGGTCTGCATTGTAATTTAGATAAATTGGTGTGGAAAATTCTCCTGTCGTGACAAGTTTGTCTCGTGTTGATCAAGTGTTTTTCCATGTTGGTCCCACACTTGCTCACAGCAGGCTGTTGCACTGTCAGTAGAAAGTTTATGCACACCAAAGAGAACTGTTTACGGCACATAGATGAATCTTGAGGATCTTGGCTGAGCTGAGTAAACAAACTTTCCCAGTTTTCATCAGATCTACATTTTTGAGGCTTTTCATGTTTAGTAGTGTGTACACTTGTCCCCCAGCTGGACATATGAGGTACTGCTGTGCAGCACCAGTCATTTCTGTCTTTCTCTCTTTGGAGCTCCCCCTGCTGGTAGCGCTCTGTCAGCCTTCACAGTTATTTGAACACAGAGGGGAGCACTCATTAACTAGGCCTTTGGGTTTTTTCACATTACAAAACTGTTTGGTATGGATACAGTATGATTGCTACTTTCATTGTTTAACAGCTGAAAACCAGCATTTGCCCAGTCCTAAAATAAGCAGCTTATTTTTTACTCTGCTGGGCCTCCATGTGAGTGTAAATCATGTATCTGTAGATTCGAGTATGGGTGTTAAATTTCCTCATCACATTTTGTACTACTGCTGTCAGTTTTCATTGTGCTCTTGTTTAAAGCAAAAATGCTCAAGCTTGTGTTTTTTTAAACTAATTCTACAGCCTCAAATGGATGAGAAGATCCAGCTGGGCCCACGGGCTCAAGTCACGTGGGTGAAGGGCAGCAGTGGAGGAGCCAAAGCCAGCGACTCAGGTGAGATGGCACGTGTAACATCCTTACATGAGCAAGATTTAGAGAAATGGCAAAGAACTGAGTAGATGGTGAAAGCACGGTCTTCACACAGTCAACTAGTTTTCATCTCAGTTTCTCAGAGGCCCTTTTGTTATATCAAAACACCAAATATGATATGTAAATGATAAGTATTGACATCCAAACTTGGCAGTTTTTCTTCCCAGCATCCCTCATCTTTCTCTCTCTCACAGTCAGCTAATGATGTGTTGACGTTAAACATCTCCTTAAACTGTCTGACGATTAAATGTTTTAAAAATAATCAGGTATTATGGTCGGATTTGAGCTGCAAACACACAAGTTCATGGAACATGACGTCCAACATGCTGAAAGAGCAAATTTTTTTAAAATTTTAAAAACAAAGCCTGAGAAAGAGGTTCAAACCCTGCTTGCTTTCTTGTTTTCACACACACATGATGGGCTGCTGGATTGTGAATGTCAGATTGTCAGCTTAGGAATCAAATTGTCAGAAAGCTATAGGGGGAGTTGATTTCAGACAATGTCCAACCAACACACAGGCACTTTTTGAAGCATAATAATACCTCGAATCTGAAGCTTACTAAAGAATTATTCTTCCTTAAATTCCATTTAAAATGAAAATAAATATGTCCTTTGCCAACATGTGAAGCTGTCATGTACAGCATATACTGTATAGTGGCTTGAAATCAGCCCTCAGACTGATAAGAACTTAAATGTAGTAATCTGTGATCATTTCTCTTGATCTGTTAGTGGTTTTGGTCATTCATGTCTCTTATATTATCCTGATTACAGAACTGTCACGGACAGCTGGTCTCAACCGTTACTCGGCACTGCAGTCCACACCCTCGCCTCAGCCCTCCACCACACCTCCACAGAATCCAGACTATGACTCCAGGAGAACTCTGGGAAGGTAAAGGACAAACCTAGCTCCTGTTAGTTCCTCCTGATGATTGTACCTTCCCTTTGGGGAGTTTGTCTTTGACTCTACTCTGAGATCTTCATGTACAGTAGCATCCTGATGACTGATTTGTTTTGCTTTTCCCTCCCTCTCAGCGGTCGCAGCAGTTCAGGCAGAGAGCGCAGCGAGAAGCCCCTGATGTCAGCCCCGCCGTCGTCACGGCCCGGACCCTTCATCAGGGGAGGCAGCTCAAAAGAGCTGCTGGAAAGTCAAAACCCAGAGGAGCCGCGAAGAGACCGCGAGCGAGAGGGAGCCGAGCCCCGGAGACCGAGTGTCACGGAGGACAAAGTGGAGCCGGAGCGCAGCAGAGTCAGGGAGCCTGGTGAGGACGAGCACGCAAGCTGCACAAGCTGGGCAAATGACTTGTTCTGATCGAGTGAAAAGAAGTAAAGGCAGTATTTGCAGCAAATAGACATTAAGAAATTAACCTTTCGTCAAATGCAGTGCTACATTTCCCCCTCTTTTCCTCACAGATTGCTTTCAATTCTGAGATATTTGTAGTCCGTCTTGTAAGCACAGCGTGATGAATTTGTGACTTAATAAAACCAGATCAGAGTAAGTTGGTGCTTATGGGGGATTTAATCAGAGCAGATCAGGCGAAGATCTAAATCTTCAGGCAGAGAGACAAAATTGTGACTCTTGTTTATTTGTTGACAGTGAAACCTGAGCCAGTGGTCCAGACCCCGGACCGACCTGCCCTGTCTGAGGAGGAGCTTGAGAGGAAGTCCAAGTCCATTATTGACGAGTTCCTGCACATAAACGATTACAAGGTACTGACATTAAGAAAATCAGCTGTAGGTAAAACTAATGGTACCCAAGTTCAGTGATTTTAGGTGCTAACGTTTTAATTCACATCAAACAATCATTCATTTGTGCTGCAGATGAGTTTATGATCAAGTAATGTACTTTCTGAATAAAATGTATTTGAAGGCAATTCATTCATTTTGTCTTCAAAGCTTTCAAGGATAAATTAATTACATGGAAACTGTTTAGCTTGTATGGTTTTGTTTCTTTAAGATGCATGTGTTGTTCTCATTAGGGTTATTCTGTCTCAAATCATCAGATTTTTAGAACAATTTCTGCTCAGCCTTCTCTGGTTTGCCTGAAAAATGTAAAATATTTATTTAATTTTATTTTGAAAATTGCCCATCAACCCACTTTCAGTATGTTTTTTCACACAGTGTAATTTGAGGCTCTGTTTAGATGACAGTGTCTCTATTTTCACTGTTATTTCTCATCATGCCGCTGATCTCTGCAATATTGGACACATAGATCAAATAGTCTCTGATTATAGATGAGTTGAAATATGAAAGAAACTGGAAGTGATAATGAGAAGTCCCATCTTTGAGCTCACATTAACAAATAAACTGGTAAGGCCAAAGTCAACTAGAGATATTTCCTAAATCGTATGTAGTTGCTTATCACAATAATACAAAAAAAACTCGTAGAATACTTTTTGAAATAATTGATCATAAAAATGGAAAAATAACTGATTGAGCAGATATTACATGTTGTACAAAAGAACAAAAATATTGCTAGATAGCCAAATCCAAGGAGAACAGAGTTCTGGAGTTTCAACATGGTTCACATTTCACAGATAGCGTTTTAAAAATCAATAGTTTCTGATTTTAAAAAACGAGCAGAAGGCCCCTAATGATTTGAGATGGAACAACCCATTAGCGCTCAGGTCAACACACTTGATCATATTCCTTTGCTTCCTGCAGGAGGCTGTCCAGTGTGTGGATGAGCTCGACTTGGGCTCTCAGCTGCACATCTTTGTACGTGTTGGGGTGGAGTCGACCCTGGAGCGAAGCCAGATCACACGGGACCACATGGGCCAGCTCCTCTTCCAGCTGGTGCAGCAGGGAATCCTGCCCAAACCCCAGTTCTACAAAGGGTCAGTTCATCATGCTTAATGACAGCTTCTGTGGGAAGCTGACACGTCTGCTTAGCACTTGTGGGATTATCGATTGAAATACTTCATAAAGTGATGGATGTTTGTTTACTCTTTTAATTCTGTCCAAAATGTTGCTTTCTAATGATTATGTGGCAGCAGTATATTGAGCGAAAGAGTCAGTCTTTATTTAGCATGGACTTATTGAGAGTTGCCTGGGGAAAATAAAAACGTAAAAGATGTTTGCCTGTGGGAGTATGCCCACCTTGTTGTTATCTGGTGTTATGTGTCATCAGCTCTCTGTCACATGTTGAACCAAAAGTACATACCTAGATATCTGAAGATTGATCGTTTTATAACTTTTTTAATAAGTTGTAAAAGAAAATATATGTTCCAACCAATTGCCTTTATGTATTATATTTTAACAATTTGTGAATACAGTCAGAACATGTTGGAAAGTAAGAGAAAAGCTGAATCTGTGAAGGTGAGGGAATATGCTTGGGCACTGGGAGAGCGCAGCCCTCACTGTCAAGGCCAGTACACTACCTTGCCATTTTTAAGCTAAGTGATCTAGAGCCCCAGTACAATAAACCAGTTCTTCCTTTCCTTAGGGTCCACCTCTCCACCAAGTGTCATGAAATTCAGCGTGGTTGTTTTCGTGTTATCTTGCTGACAGACAAACAAACAGCAATGAGAGCATACGTCTGCCTTGGTGCTTGTATTGGTGTGAAAATACCATCATTAAGCTTCTCGCTCTTTTCTTTTGTTCAGAAAGGGTTGTTTTTCTTTTGAAATGTAATTTATAATAATATAAACCACAGCACTGTTCACTTCCCTTTCTAATGTGTTTTTCTGTTTACTCTGCATTTTTTTAAATATGAAAAGGAAACACTACTCAGCATTGTTTTTTTGGTGTCAGTCAGCATGGTCGGTTCATCCAGATGTATTATAAACTCTGAAACAAAAGGTAGAAGAAAAGTGGCCGATGAATGGGTTCTTTAGATGCTTGACTGTGCTTTTGAACAGTGGCATTTCTAAGCACCACTGCGTCCTTGTCTTTTCTCAGGTTTGCAGACACGCTGGAGCAAGCGGACGACATGGCCATCGACATTCCCCACATCTGGCTGTACCTGGCCGAGCTGCTCAGCCCTGTGCTGAGGGAGGGGGGCTTCTCTATGAGAGAGCTCTTTAGGTACTGAACTGTGTGCTTTAGACTCAAATCATCCAGTTGTGATGTAGTGGCTTCATCAGTCACCAACAGTTCCTCTCCTCTTTATTTACCACCACTTTACACTGCTCTTTCCCATGAAGAGCAAAATACAACCTTCAAAGTCACACACACATTATTATTTGCTTAATTAATCTCTTGTGTTTGCTATGTTTTGCATGTTTGCTCTAAACAAAGCTTTGTAAAAGAAAAAAATGCATACTTTATTCTCTGTTATCTGTTTGTCCACAGTGAATTAAGCAAACCTTTGCTTCCTGTGGGAAGAGCTGGGATCTTAATTTCTGAAATACTGCACATACTATGCAAACAAATGGTAAGCAGCTCTTTGATCTGTCACTGCTTTTTCCTGTATGCATAGACTTATGTTACCTGCCTTTATGATGAGACCAGTGGAGTGTAATCAGTAGCTCAATTGTAGGTATGATTGTAAGCTCTTAATGTCTAATATATATTGACAGTAATGGTCAATAAAAAATAAAATGTTATTGTTCATAGGTGGACTACAGGGGAATTTACCGAAGCAATTTTTGGAATCATTCATTTACTTGTATATTCTTATTTGGGAAAAATTACAATGTAAATCCCAGTGACATTTACAGGACTATTTTGCTTTGCAAAGTAGCCAACCGTTATTGAGCACATTAGCTCTGCAGTGGAAAGCTATTTTTATATTTTTTGCATTTATTCATCGAGTAAATACCTTGCATTATATATTGGTAAACATGTGCTTTTTAACCACGTCAAACCTGCATAAATGTAGTTGAAGACAGATGTGATGTTGTCTTGTCTTGTTTTCCACAGAGCCATAGGACTGTGGGTTCTTTGTGGAGGGAATCTGGCCTCAACTGGAGCGACGTTCTCCCAGAAGGAGAGGACGTCCAGGCTTTCATCTCACAACAGGTCGGTGATTCAGGCCTCTCAGGTTAAGACATTCAGTACTAGCGGAAAAGTCACCATCCACCAGCTGATAAAGAGCACTCTCTGACATCCTCTTCATAGTTTTTTCTCGTCATCCTTATGTCCATTCCCTTTATTTTTCAATTCCTCATCGTATCTCGTCCTGTCGTCTTTACACCAACAGAAACTCCAGTTCGTTCAGTCGGACAGCTCCAGTCCTGAGGCGGCTCTGTCTAAAAAGATCTTGTCCCCTGAGGAGCTGAGCCGGCAGCTGGAGAGACTCCTCTTGGAGGACATGGCCAGTGACGAGCAGATCTTTGACTGGGTAGAGGTATGAGAAGCAATATTTCTCTGGAACAATCACCACACAGAGTCTGCAGGCTGGAGCCTAAAAGGAGCAGTCATTTACAATTAGTTATTAATTGTTAGACATTAAGGAGTGGCATTAGAAACCGCCATCGTGTATGGATATTTTTTTGTTCTTCTTGTTATTTGCCTTTATTTACTGCAGACAGTATTACTGACAGCAGTGTCTGATACTCACACATTTGCACCTGGAAGCTGTCTAGTATGACTTTGGGTGTTGAAGGCTTCCCTCAAGGGCGCCTCAGTGCTGTTGTTTCACATTCCTACTCATATTTCCAAGATGTTTACATCCATAACAGTGCTGGTGCTGATGGCAGCCACTTGCTGTTTGAAAATAACTTTAGAGCTGAAATATTTTTTCGCGCTAGACCTATAAATCAGGTCATTTTGGCTTATTGCACATTTGTTACCTAAAAATTAACAGCAGAGAAGAGCCTGACTAGTTCTGTGGTAATTTAAAATCGGTTGCACTGTAAAATGTCTCACTGAGTATGTTTTTGGCCCAATTAAAAAGAAACCCACAGCTCTCAGGGATCCATGTTGAGATTTTTTATTTTATGTGTTTTTGTATCAGCCTCAAAATCCACGCTGTCATTTTTTTTCCAGAGTGTGGATTTTAGTACATCACAAACTTACTAGTAGATGTGATACAAGTCTAATAAGCTATTATTATTTGACCTACTATAATAGCATCTGATTCTACACAGGTGGGCCGCTGTATCAGAACACTAATGCCAGGGTTAGTGGTTTCATGCCTCTTGTTCAGCTGTGAAGTATCTTTAAGCAAGATGCTGAACCCCAATTACTCCTGTCGGTCAGAGCAGCAGGTTACATGGTGGCTTGCTGCCATTAGTGTGTGTAATAAAATTACAAAGCACTTTGGATACATAAATGTTGTCCATTTACCATTTTACAACTGCACTCGCTGTGACTCAAACACTGTGCAAATTTGGCTCGTAGTAGAGCCAGATCCTCCGTGGACAGGTAGCTGTCAGATAACATGGTGGATAACAGAGTGTACCATAAGGCTGTAGTGATTGAAGTTGGAATATTTGTGCAGAGGACATCATCCAAAAAAAGTACTACACGGCGCAAAGGGAAACCATTGTAAACACTTCTCCTGTTGTCCACACAGTTACGTGAACAAAGAGGATTTCTTTTTGTCACTTCACGGCCCAGACATCCCACTTATACACCCTGAACACAAACATGCTGCTTCTCTCGCTGCTCATCATGTGTTTGAGACATGTTGTGTTTCTTTGAAATTGTTTCCTGATATTCAGCAGCATCACTGCCAAGCTGCGCCATGTGAAACTGACAAACACTTTTGTTCTCCCCTTCTGTGCTCCATTTCCCAGGCTAACCTAGATGAATCTCAGATGAGCTCGTCTCCCTTCCTGAGGGCTCTGATGACAGCTGTGTGTAAGGCCGCAGTGAAAGGTAAGCACTCCACCACCTGGAGGAGACACTTCCCCTTTCTGCTGAAGACGCACTGCTGATTGCAATATTTACACTCTGCCAAACTCTGAGCGGAGCAGCTCTGCATGCTCTCACTCTGCCTCCTGCTTTATTGCACAGATGATAACACCAGCTGTCGAGTGGACACGGCCATCATCCAGAGGAGATTGCCTGTATTACTCAAGTACCTTAACTCAGACACTGAGCGACAGCTGCAAGCACTTTATGCACTTCAGGCGCTGATCGTTGCCCTCGATCAGCCTCCAAGTAAGTGCTGCATCATAGTTTACTCCTCGTAATGACTCTTGCAGATATGTTTTTCATTGTGTCTTTTTTGTTTTTTAATTTCTCTTCAGAATGATTATGAGCAGTTGTAGAAGCTGTTTTAATTCCATTTCCTAGCTATATAATTGTAGAGAATGTATTTGGTCTAAAGCTGTTGATTTTGACACATGACTTTCAGCAGCAGAGTAAATTTATATCGTTGATCATTGAATTATGGATGTTAAAATTTCTGTTTTTGCAGACTTTAAGAATTTCTCATCCGTTCTGGATTAAAAGTTAAAAATCCAAGTCGACTCTGGACAGCTGACTGCTGTTTCTAAAGTAAAGAGTGAACTTGCAGTGACCTATGAGTCCTATGAGGGGACTTCGTACATCTGCGCATTCTAAAGGAAGCAACAGTGTAAAGTTACACCTAAGCCAATTAAAAGCATCAATAGATCATCTCCATGGAAGAACTACTTCTAAATATGTCATTTTGATACACAGGCAGGAGTTTTTAGAGATTTATTCTGTGACTGGAGAGAGTTTAATCACTTGAGGAGGCGTAAGCAGCATCAATAAAACTCAGGCATCCTTAGCAGTTAAACTGCAGTCCAGTTCCTTTTGAGAAAGAAAGGAATTTAATCTACTTACAAATAATAAGTACTTGCAGCACTCTGGTTGTATGGACATAGACCGTGCTGATAGTCAGTGATTTCCTGTGCATGATAAGCCGAATGCAGTGACGTATATTTACAGATTTAAGCAGAGATGGTTAATTACAGCAATAAGCGCAGAAGAACTTAAAGCAGATTTACTTTCTTTGTGCATAATACATGAAAACAAAGTGATGCTGTTATTATTGTGATGAACAAGACGTGTGTTTAGCCTGGTTCTGCTGCAGTTGTTGCATCATTCTGATGGTATTTGATTCAGAAATGATGAGTGTTACTGTAATTTAATATGTTTACCAAATCATGACTCAGATCTCCTCAGATATGACGCCCGCGTGTTAAACTTCCATCACAGTTGTGTAAAACCAGGTCTGACAGGAGCTCTATACTGGGGAGGTGCTGGGTTGCACAGAAAGCCTAGTACAGCTTGTTAAAATTTTAACTATATATCGAACAGCCTTCACATTAGATGTATTTCAGCTTCAAATGCCTAATTCCATGTGATGAAAACCTGTCAGAAGGCAACAGGGTTGAAACTTCCCGTCTTCTCCTGTCTTGCAGACCTTCTCCGGATGTTCTTTGACTGTCTGTATGACGAGGACGTCATCTCGGAGGACGCTTTCTACAAGTGGGAGACGAGCAAGGACCCTGCCGAGCAGCAGGGTAAAGGTGTGGCCCTCAAGTCCGTCACGGCCTTCTTCACCTGGCTGCGGGAGGCGGAGGAGGAGTCGGAAGATAATTGACGAGGGAGACACCCGGGGACACGACCTAGTAGAACTGCATCCTTACAGTAGAACAAACTTTCAAAATGGGTGCGTGGGCAGGACGACATGTTTACGGCTGGAATTTTTTTCTGCGGTACGGTTCTGAAACATGCCGCCATTTTGAGTTTGGATTCCAACGGCGGAAGCACTAAATACCTGTATTATACATAGAAAATATTTTTGTTTTAAATTTTAACTTACTTTTCTTTTGTTACTTTTTAAGAAGAGACTTAAAAGATACATAGGTTCTGGACTCTTTAATTTATTATTTTTTTAAGGACTGCAAATATGAAAGTTATTTAACATTTGCAGATGCTCACAATGAGAACATGACAACAGAAATAACAATATAATTAATTATAATAACAAAATAATAATTGTGAAATAAATAGCCTCCCTGGATTCCACACTGTTTGGTTTAAAACAGGGTAAAACAAAATTATTTTGGGATGAAGGGGAAGCAGAGATTAAAAAAAAGAGGAGTGAATGCACAGGAACTATTAATGTTGTCCAAGGTCAAAGGTTATCTTGTAATAAGCAGGAAGTGTTTCCCTCAGCCTCGGCTTGCTCTGCGTTGATTTGTACATATACCTCATGAGAGGTAAAGGTATGCATTCAAGAAGCGATGCAAGTCAGTCCACAGAACTGTCACACAGACGCAGACGAACAAAGCGGATACATTCAGATGACATGAGCAAAAATGCAACTTTAAAAAGCAAATGGCCAGGGTCGCTGAACATGAAATGCTTGTAATACTTAAGACCTACAGAGCAGATTAAAGCTTGTAAATACATTAAAGACAAAAAAGGTATTTAAAAAAAAATTGCCGATTCTCATGATTTCTTCTTTTGCCTGTTGAAGATGTCTACTTAATGTGTGGTGTGTGCCTAATAAACTGAGCCGGGGTTTCAGTTTTCCCGTTTTGGGCCCAGAAGAGCTGATTGATCTGACTGGAAGGATCAGCTGGAGTCGCTGGAAGCCATTGATTTGGTCTGCTGAGCCCCAGAAGCACCAACAAATACAGTGGATTAACCTGGAATCAGTGTGCTGGCTTTGAAACTGTTGCAGTGCTTGTTTTCTTCCTGGTATTTGACACATGCAGTCATGTTCATATCACAATGTCAGTGCGGTCACATACTTATCACCACGTGTGGTTTGAGTGACTGGATCTCCCTGTTTGTTAGCTTTTCTTGATGGATTACCTGAAGACCTGAAATGTATGATGTTTTACGATTATGTCTATCAACACAATATATTGATATCATTTTTTGTCAAGCAAAAAGCCAAATATTTATTGGATGAAGCTTCCAAATCGTAGTTTTTTTACTTTTTAGATTGTTGTTTGGACATAACAATTTGATAAAGTCACCCGGAGCTTTAGGAAGTTGATCGGCAGAATAACCAGCTACTTGTCAAGCGTTGGTTCTGATTGCCTCTTTTTTCCAGGTTGTTCCACTGACTTCTGGTTGTCAATGTGATTTTTTATGAAGGGTATCTTTCATGTGTCTTGGTCACCTAAATCAAACACCTTTTCAGGAAACACTCCAAGTTCAATATATCGTCTACTACACCTATTTTTATTGTTAATATGTAGAAACTACAACTCCCATGAGTTTTTGCTGTAGACATCCAGTTGAAGTCTCATTGCTGCTGTAGTTTTTGAATGCAGGTACAGTAATAGCAGGTTTATCGTGGTTAAAATAATGAGGACTGAACGTCTCAGTATTGTTTCTGGAAGAAAACTGAAAGAAAGAAAAGTCTTTGTTGGTTTATCAGTTGTTAGCTGCCTGTTTTCTAGTCAACAGAAATAACATTAAATGTATCTGCAATGCATTTTCTGACTTAAAATATCTGTGATTACATTTCAAAAATACCTATTGAGTTGTAGGATGAAGCTAATTCAAGACTTGAAATCTGAATTCCAGAATTCTTTATTGAAATTGTGATTCGTTAAAACTCAGAGGAAAAATTTCGTCAAACCATGATGTTAGTAGCTGAAACTGGATTTTAAATACCTGAAATTGTAATGATGTCTAGTCAAAATTGCAAGTGAGGTATCTAGAATGTCAATAATTGCTTACAAGAACATAAATTCAAAATCTTCTAAAGGGAGGAACAAAGTTTTTGCCTGTCCTTCATTAGACTTTGTATTTAGAAAAAATCTAAAGGTCTGCAGCTGGTTTGGGAATTCTTAATAGATCAAGTATAAAATAATGCAGAAACCAAAATACTTGATGCCGTTTTTTTCTTGGACAGGTGGTTTTTGTTTCTTGGTTGCGTTCTTTGTCTATTTTGTTGCTGTTAATTGTGTTACTTAGTTTAATACTACAGGGATGTGTGTTGTTGTTGTTGTTATTGTTGTTGTTGTTGTTGTGTGCTTTCTATGACTGCTTTTTTCTTATATTTTTGGTTTATTTGCATCAAACAGCCGGAATAAGTTTTTTCTCTTTTGCTTGTATTTTTTCGACTGCCATGACAAATTTTTGTTTGTTTTGCTTTTTTTGCCTTGTTTGTAGTTGTTTTTGGTCAATCAGTACATCTTTTTTTCGTGCATTTTGGATTTTATTTTTATTTTTAACAGCCAATAGTCGTTTTTCCCCTTTTTTCTTATTTTTTGTAAATGTTTGTATGGTGGTTGTATTTTATTTTTTGAACAGGCATGATTTTGCTTTTTTCTTTTGCTTTTGTTGTCGTTCTGTGTGCCATTACATCTTTTATTCTTGCGTTTTGAATTTTTTAAAATTTATTTATAACAGACAACAATCTTTTTTCTTATTTTTTGTAAATGTTTGTATGGTGGTTGTATTTTATTTTTTGAACAGGCATGAGTTTGAGGTTTTCTGTTTCTTTTGTTTGTCGTTCTGTGTGCCGTTGGATCTTTTATTCTTGCGTTTTGAATTTTTTGAAATTTATTTATAACAGACAACAACCTTTTTTCTAAATGTTTGTCATTTTCTGTATGGTTGTTTTATTTTATTTTTTTAATTTTTTTTTTGAACAGGCAGGACATTTTTTCTGTCTGTTTTCTTGTTCTTGTTTTGTCTTGCTTCGCTGTTGTACTTTTGGACAGCCGTTTTTCTTCTTGTCTTTCTTCTTCTGGACAGCCTCTACAGTTTGTTCCTTCTCTTTTGTCGTTCTTTAGCTTCGCCTGCTTGCTGCTCTGTTTTGTTTTGGTTCTCTGCTCCAGCCGGGACTGTGGGAATCCTTCGACGCACCGTGTGACGCAGCACGCTGCTCACCAACGGTCCTAACGGGGCGGGGCTCCTAAACACAGAAACCGAAATAAAGGATCGTGCAGAAATTTACCCAAAACATCTCACTTTCCCCGACTAGTAAGAGGTAAGTTTGCTCCGCATTACGGTGAAATGTTTGCTAAACATGCAGCTGCACGGATACGGTGGTGTAAATGAAAACCCGGCTGGCTGGTGGTTTTTACTCCATGCAACTGAAATGAATTTCATCTGCCTTGTGCGACGCCATCACTGTGTGTATAAACCAACGGACAAAATGGCGAAATGGCAGAATTTTTCTGGCTGCTCGTCCTCCGGCTCGCATGAACACGGTAGAGATGTGTCGGAAAGGCTGCAGGGTGCAGCCGGGCTGCGGTGCCGCCGTCCAGAAGGTGTTCCGCGTTTTTTTGCGGAATTCAAACTGCACCTTTTCTCCACTATCACCCTGATAGGCCTCAATGAATGAAGTGGGTTTGGCAGCGGCAGCGCCATTTTTAACCACGCACGTACACAGAAACGGGCCTCGGATCGGTGCGGTGCCGATAACCAGCCTCTCTCTCTGTCCAGGTTAATCTCCTGTGATGCCGATTCGCCGAGCAGCAGCGACTCCGACCCAGGAGAAGGCCCCCTCCTCGGGAGCAGAGAAAGGTGAGGGCCGGGGTCGTCTATCACCTGAACGGTGGACCCGTGAACGCACCATCACCACCACTGCAGCCCACAACATACTGGTCCAGTTTACACTTTTCCTCAACACAGAACAAACACAACTGTAGTTTCAGACAGAGTTTGTCCAGCAGTATTGTAGTCATACCTGCAGAGAAGTGTGTGTTTCTTCAAGTTCTAACAAGACATTGCAACATGATTTACCTGGATTTGACCTAATTAACCAGCATCTCTTCCATTATGTATACCAGATACACATTTAGGAGTTATGGTTTTTTGGTTTGAGGATAACAAAATTTTAACAAAACCTGCTCTGCACCATCGTCGGTAACAAAAATGCAAAAACAAATGTCTGTTATGCATGCATATGTTCAGGTTTTATTGCATTTCTTTCTACCTTACTTTCAATGGTTCCTCAGAGCCTGAAGCCTCCTCAGAAGAGTCGCCCTCTGCTGACGAGGAGCAGGTTGCATCTTCGGCTGCAGCGGCTGAAGGGGAAGAGGGTGAGACGGCGGGCGACACGGAGCCCACTGAGAATGGCGAGAAGGCCGACGAAGGAGCCGCGGCAGAGAAGGAAGGGGAAGGCACGGAGAAGAAAGAGTGAGTCTCACCAGAGAGATAATCTGCAAGTGTGAACACTGCGATATTTCACTCTGATAGCACTTTTATCTGTTAATATGATCCTTACCTCTGCTGGATAACAGCAGACTGCTCCTTTCGTGGTTGCAGTGTTGCATTTCCAAAACATGTGACCTGTCTCAGGCCCATTCGTGCCCTGTATCATAGTTGTCAGACAGATGTGCCCGTCCCTGTGCCCGCGGTCTCGGAGGAGTCCAGGAGGAGAGGACATTGGCATCGTGACCGGCTGACGATTTGTTAACACCTCAATCCGTGTTTTGAAACTTAAAGACAGAGCAGCGTTATCTACTTTAAGCTACACACATTTTTGTCCATTTATTCTACTAAAAAGTTAGTTTAGGTCACCAGATCTTTTAAACAGGTAGTGAGAGTCATGGACCAACACATGTATTGAAATCAGGGTAGTATAAGGAAAGTTTAGCACACTTCATTTAGCTGTAGCTGAGGTACATTTAACCTTGTTTTTTAAGTTAATAACTTTCGTCCTCCTCCTTCCCTTCTCCCAGACCTTGACAAAACAAACCTTCACCTTTGTGCACATGGATCTCTAGCATTTGAGTTCAGTCAGGGTCAAATTTACCATGGTGGTCATTAAGACAGATGTTCTCAAACTTCATTTTGTCTTTCCCGTCGGTGACAATCGGACAAAGTGACAAATGCAAGGACTGCGCGGCTGGCCAGTGCGCAACACACTGCTATGTTCTCCTACTAAGGTGAGGATGTGATAAAGATAAGGGTGGTAACAATCACAGTGAAATATCGCTCCCAGAGAACCGACTCACTTCGCTGAAACTTGTGCTTTGCTCCTTTTGGCGACAGGTTGAAGGACGGCTACAAGTACGAGAAATCCAAAGTGAAGAAGGTGAAAAGGACGATTCCTGCGTGGGCCAGCGTCACCGCCAGCAAAAAGGTTCCTGTAACCAACTTTGCGGGCACTCAGAACAAAGTGGATAACATCCTCATTGAAGCTATCACGGTGTGTGAAAACTTTGTGAACCCATCGCTCGGCAAAACCGCTGTCTTGGTTGTTTTTACTTCTTGTTTGAAGTGACTGTGCCCATTTTCTTTGCAGTCTTGTAATGACAGGTCGGGGGTTTCGTACCAGTCGGTCATGAAATATATTGTGAAAAAATACCCGGGGATGGAGCTTGACAGGAAGAAGTTCCTTATCAAGAAAGCAATGAAGAAACACATAGAGAAGGGCACCATCAAACAGGTGAGGGATGTTATTTGTTTACTACCCATATGTTGGAATATAAATAAAAGCATGGGCTAGTTGCTTTATGGAATAAAATGTATCTTTGCTTCTGTTCTCTAAAATGTGTAGAAACCTGGTAACATGTCGCATCTGCTTACTCCTGTTTTTCCTTCATCTCTCTCACAGCTGAAGGGTAAAGGCCTTTCAGGAACCTTCACCATTGGGAAGCAGACTCCCTTGTCTAAGGTATGTCACGGCAGAGATGCTTTACCGCATCTTGGCAGGAAGCAGTAACTCCCTGGAGTCCTGCTGGTTGCCTGGCTACACCAAATAGCTGTTTTTATACTTGGGTTTTTGTACAGATTAAACTAATCAGATGTAACATGCTAACTGATGAGCTTTAGAGGTGCTGGGAGTTTGTTACTGTTGGACAGAGTTTAGTTAGCAGCTCCCCTCTGGCTTCATCCACACCGATACGGTTTCCTTTTAAACATGCTGCTTCGTTATAGTAATGCGCCTTAAAGTCTGACTGTCGCAGTCGGTGGTGTAAAATGAGCTGTCATATGTCTGTGAGCTCCTGGCAGCTTAAGCTTGTTTATACTCATGCGAGACACCATGATATATGATGTGGAGTAACTGTGCAGATGATTGTGGGTCAGAATGGTCATAAAAGCATGCTCATTTGCATGCTTCAAAACATAGTAGGTCATCCTGGTATAACCGGCGTGCTACATTTGACATACTGTGTATTAGGACATACTGGAAATGGTGACACAGACACCCATGTTCACTTTCTGATTGAGCCTTACTGTCACTATGTGTGTGTTGTATGTCCATCGATGTAAATGATCATATGATAAGCCTTTTCAGCCTCGTTAGCATGCACAGAGAATATTCCTGAAACTGTGTGAAAATGCTCATCTTGGCAGTTTCATTTAAAGTGCTATTTTAAAATCCGAACATATCAGTGTGGATGTAGCCTCTGTCTCCAGTCTCTGTGCTAAGCTAGGCAGCTGACTGTAGCTTCATATTTAGGTCATGAGCTACTCTTCCATCCCTGACTGGACTGCAGTGTCGAGGGCTGAGGCATTTTCTATAGTGTCTAAGTTGTTAAATAGGACAAAGGTTGTACTCAGGACCAGAATATTTTCAGTAGATACTGCACATCATTTTATAGATCTAACACTTACGTCAAAGAAGTAGTGTCAACAGTCTTCTTCTCCCCATCTTTCCCTATGAGACTGGGATGTGCTTGGTTGTAATCGTCATGTCTGTAAATGGGTGGTGTTTTAGAAAGCAGCTCAGAAGCAGGAGTCTCTGGGAGATGCTCTTCCTCTCATCATCACTCGGCTCTGTGAGCCCAAAGAGGCCTCGTACAACCTGATCAAGAAATACCTGGAGCAGCACTTCCCCAACCTCAACATCGAAAACAGGTACACTAACATTATTAAATGTGTAACTGACCAGAGCTGCAACAACTAATGTTTTTCATCACGGATTCAGTCATTTAATTTAACAAGTAACAAGTTTAACAAGTAAGTTGCAGCTTCCCAAAGTATCAACGTTTTATCAATACGAAACAGGGTTGATGCTGGACAGACTGCAAAAAATATAAAGATACCCACTACTATTAAGGTTTAGACATGAATTACTGAATGCATTTAATGATTAACTAACTGGTTTGTCTTTAGGCCAGAAGTCCTGAAGTCAGCGCTGGTGAAAGCCGTAGAGAGAGGACAGCTGGAGCAAATCACTGGGAAAGGAGCCAGAGGGACATTTCAGGTAAACCTCCTTATAACACTGTTTGCTTTTTTTCCAAAATAAGTGAGACATACTGCTAAAGTGACTATTAGAACAAATATTTCTGCTTTATGAAGAACAATTTGCAGTATTCTGCTAACAAATATAAATGACTCATGTCATTCATTGTCTCTGCCTTTTGTAAACCTCAAACGCAGCTTACAAGATACACTTCATTAGCAAACAAAAAGCAAATCCTACATAATGTTCCCAGTGCTTTTTCTCTGTAGTCATGTAAGCAGCTGCCTTCAGTTGCTGTGTAGTTGTTTATTTGTGTCACTACTTTGAGTGCCACAGAGAATGTGTATCCTAAAGTGTTCATATCCGACTGTTCCAGCTGAAGCGCACTGGCAACAAAGTCCTGCTGAAGGGCGGCGCCTTAGAAGACGCCATCACAGCCGCTATTACAGCCATGAATGAACCTAAAACCTGCAGCACCACAACTCTACGCAGATATCTAGTAGACGCCAACAAGGACAGAAAGGAGTACCAGTTAGGTAAGACTGCAGCTCTCTCCCTCTTTCTCTGCTTATGTGTCTTAAATTGTTTCTCACTTGTAAAGTAAAATGATTGGTTTCTAGGAGGAACACTAAATAAGTTTGACTTTGTTCAGTTTAGGCAAAATGCACAGTTTTGAACAGCCTATCTTATCGTTTATCCCTCTTTAACTTTGATATGTTACATATGGCAGCAGCCCAGACCATCGCAGAGTTAACCAAACTGTACAAACGTGGGTTAATGATTTAAAGTCCCCATTAGCCAGCTGATTGCTTCGATACAGGTTTGTTCATTAATTTAGTCTGAAACTGTCAGGGCATGATCTGAATTGTTGTTCAGACCTGTTTTGTTTCAGAGCAGCTTTAGTAATTTGAGGGCTGCAGGAGCAATTCCAGTTAAACATACTGTCAAAGAAAAATACTTGCGTTCATTTTTCTTTTTACTGAAAATGCAAAGAATGAGAGAAAAATATCACAATGACTTTAAAAGTAAAGTTAAGTCTTGTCTTGTTTGTTTCATCTTTTCCTTATAAAAATAGCAAAAGAGCACCGTTAGAGTACCGGATCGATAAGCATTATCGGGATGAGTAGTAGCACCATTAAGATCTGTAATGATACCCTGATGTCCCTAAATAGGAAATAAGAGAACAGGTCACAGACTGAGCTTGATTTCAATATTTACTTTGTCTGATTTATATGATCAGGAAGTTACTCACTTGTTTATATATTACACTCAATGGGTGGGTGGGGGTGATGACGCTAATGGCTTTAATGCAGTCGATATGAAAGCTGGCACTGGATATACTCTGATACAGAAGAAACCTTAAAAGCAAAAAGATTCCAGAGTAAGTTCAAGTCCAGCACAAGAAGAACTCTGTAACTTCCTGGTGACACAAATTGAATGGATGAAATGTCCAAATCAAGTTCAGTTTGTGACAGGTTGTTTTAAATCATCGTCATTTCCAAGTTGATTTGTGTTTCTTGTTCGATTGTTTTGTATTTCATTTTCCGATTTGAGATTCCAAATTGAATATGAAAAGAATGGTGTCGGTAAAAGTTGATCTCTTGTCTTTAGTGGCCAACCTGAGGAGGACTCTGACCAAGTGTAAAGTACTCGGATGGATGGAGCAGATCACTGGTCACGGCTTCACAGGGACCTACCAGCTCTCGTTCCCTTTCTACCCGAGGTACTACTACTGGTGTGAATACTCTATCGTTCTTCTGAAGATGAAGATCTCTGCCTGATACAGCAGAGACATCCACACAGCTCATGTACTTCATGTGTCTTCAAGTCTGATGGTTTCCTTTTCCTTTTCCTCTTCAGTCCTACCATCCTATACCCAGACAAGTTTAAAGACCTTCCGGACAAAAAAGCCGCAGCTCCAACCAAGCGGAGGAGGACGGCAGACTCTTCAGACGAGGAAGATGAAGAGTCAGAAGAAGAGTCAGAAGAGTCTGAGGACGAAGCTCCTTCCCGTCAGAGGTGCGTGTGAAAGTTCCAGTTTGAGATTCTTAAATACAGGGTAGGAATGTTTAAAAAGAGCCTCCACAACCAGATATTGTAAAAACCAAAGCACTGTTTTGTAACGACAGCCGTTTGATCCACAAAACATGATGTAAAGTTCTTCTTTGAGAGAAAACGGCATTAATGTCCACAGGTATTTGCCCACATGTTGATCTGGTGAAGCAGGTTGTTCATGTGGTGTGTATAAAGCCCTTTTCAGACATGGGATATGTAACATCGCTGGCTTTATCAACCTGTTCATGTGACGGCATTCTGCCAGTCACATATGGGCCACTTTTCCCTCATGGCTTCATTCAGACATACCCTCGATAATGTCAGAAGTGTTCCCATTATATATTTTTCCAAGGTAATAAAAACAGAAACACTGATGCTTTAGTGTTTGCTTCAGGTGGTTTTTTGACTTTTCCCAAAGAGTTAATGTGCATGATGGGAGATGGAAACACATTTTTTTGAATAAGCTCTGATGCAGCAAACACTAAACTAACATGACTGATCATCTGTTTCAACTTCTTTCATTGTCTTCGTCTCTGGACACCATAAACATGGTCAGTACCAGCTGACATGAAAGAAAAATGTTCTTCTGAAGGCTTGTCTCTGTTTTCTCTTGTACAGGGACCAAGTTTTCCTCTGCTTTGTAGTTCTTTAGCTCTCAGCAAAGCAGGTTTTGTTTACAGATTCCTCTATGCTCTGTAATACAACCACATATCTATAATGCCAACTTCTGATAAGGAGCTTTTACAGCATTACTTCCTACACTGTCATGTTGCTCACTATACATAACAATGTCCCGCATCTGTATTTCATAGTTTAGACTTGTGCTGTGTTGAAAGTAATGCAGAAAAGGTCCAACCTAGTAAGATTGCTATTGCAAATTTTACAGAAAGGTGACCTCATTTAGACATGAAACGGACACGTTCAGATGCTGTCAGATTAATAATGTGGAATAATAATGTATCTCTGAAAGGCTTATTTACGCTCCTTTTACTTAACTGTAACTGCTCTCTGTTCAAATTACTCTTAGGAAATCTCAGAAGAGGCCTCCACCCAAGGCTCGCCGTCCCCCACCAACCAAGAAATCACGGAGTGCGAGTCAGTCGAAAGCTAGAGGGAGGGGACATGCGCTGGCAAAGAAGTCACCAGCCAAGAAAGCGGCGACATCAGCCAAGAGACCAGGAAGGAAACCGGCAGCCTCCAAAAAGGAATCCGCATCACCATCTAAAGCCACACCTGTAAAGAGAGGCGCTCCTGCAAGAAAGCCCAAAACGCCAGCTGTTAAAAAGCTCACCAACAGGGGGGGCAGGCGACCTCTGGCCAAAGAGTCATCGGCTGAGGAGGCAGGCACAAAGGAGACGACACGGAGCGGGTCCAAGCGATCAAAGCCCGAAGAGTCGTCCCCAGAGGAGCCCGCAGTTAAAAAGGCGACCAAGGGCGGTTCCAGACGGCATGAGCCCGAGAAGTCCTCTGAAGAGCCTGTAGCCAAAAAGGGGGCAAAGAGCAACAAGCAGTCAGCCCGAAAGTCCAAGAGAGGGAGATACTGATCCCAGGAGCACCTTCCACAAACTGGCAGCAGTCAGCCGCTTTGTTTCAGTGCTCTCGCTCTCTTTTTATCATTGTTTTCTCCCTTTTTAACGGGGCAGTAGGTTTTTTTTATTTCTATTGTAGTATAAGAACGTTATCCTACCAGTTAACTGTACTTTGAGAGTTTCTGAATTTCCTTTTTAATCACCATGTGTAGAAAAGCTCGGTTAGCGTTGCCATTAAAAGCTGCCAGCTCGCGAAAGCATAGCAAGATCCAACCAACTGTAACTAGAGCCATGTGATGACTTCTGTTTTTATATGTTCCTCATCCACTCGGTAGGCGCTGGCAGCACACATTCCTAATTCCAGATGAAAGTGAGGTTCCAGTGTTTGGAGGAACGAAAAGAACTTCCATTGTTAGGTTCAAATGTGGTTGAAAAGGCTAAACGGTTACTAATGATGTACTACTTCATACAAACACAGAAATTAACTCTTTTTTTTCTGTGTCCCGTGATCTTTTTGACCACAAAGTAGTACATCGGACTTTTAATTATTATTATTTGAATTTCTTTATTTAATACAAAAAAATCCCCTGGAGAATATTGGGCCTGCAGGTGTCAAACTGAGGGCTGAACACAGGATAAAACACTGATAAGTATTCAAGTCACATTGAGAAAAAAAGTCATTTTTTCAAGTGTGTGAGGAGGCAGACATATACATAATTGATTTTATTGCTTCACCGCTGTAATTCAGTACCAAACTGTAAGAAATGTGTGTTGTGAATAAGAAAAAGGAGGATAATAGCTCATACATACCCTGCATGCATGTATTCCTTGTGTTGTTCAGCTTTTTTCCAAGTCATTAATAAAATGGCTATATTTGTAAACTCTTGCTGTTTTTTTTTAATTATCATTTATTTAGTGTGCAGCTGGAAGCTTGGCAGCATAACATTTTTCTGATTTTGTTCAACAGTTGATGTAATTAACAGTTTGTTGTTGTTTATGTTGTTGTTTTTTTACATTCTGCACATAACCATACCTGTATTTTTATACCATACTAACTTCCCAACTAACTAAACTTCAGCGATTTACAAGATGTGAGTATTTTACTCTCTGGAAGTTTGCTAAGTGACAGTTTATATCAGAACATGTACTATTAAACACAAATGTTAGGTATGTTTTCAATTATGCTGCAGACAGTATCTTCAGAAGCGGTTTGATCTGTGGTGTTTTATTATTGTTAACTAGAAGTCATGAAATGTTATTTGGAACCAGGGAGATGGGGAGTCAGGATGTAAAATCATGAGAGAGAACGTCATTTTAACATCCTTTTTATCGATTGAAGAGGAGATCATGTGTTTTATTTGGCTTAAAAAAATAACTGGTTTGAACTTGGAAAAAACTGTTCATGTATCGCCTGTATTATCATTAAACTCATTCAGTGTAATAGTTAAAGCTATAAAGTTAAGCTTAACTTTTAACTTCATAGAACCATAGTTAAAAAATTCAAAATATCCTTAAAACGCTTTTAAACACACATTCAAATGTTTTCTTTCAACCTTTATTAGAACTTTTAAGTTAATGCTATGGGAACACTTCCCTGCTTGCTGAGTTTTGGTACAACACCTGAACCTAACTGGATCTGTGTGTTATGTCAGCATCCTTCTCCCTGGTGCTGCTCTCACATCATCATCATCCATCCAAGTTGTCAGGTCAGGGTCAAGTTTCAGTTCACTTATTCTTTTCTTCATGAGGCTGCAGGACCCGCCGCTTATTCTCTGACTGGTTGTTTGAATGAAGCAGCTCTACTTCATCTCTGAGTGTAATAGACACACACATGTTGAATCCATGTCTGTAGTTTTTTTTTTTTGTATTAAGCTGCTTCATCTGCTTTAATGTTTCCGACCAACTGCCAATGCCAACCACATGACAACAGCTGCCACGTAGTAGGGGCCTGGGCGGTGGTGTGATTGATTGTGGCTTTAGGTTGTGACGCCGCTTTGAGGACGAAGACGTGGCTGATCGAGCTTTTAAATAGAGATCAGTCAGAGCAGGTTCCCACATTTCAGTCTGAGTCCTGCTGACAGAGCCTGAACTAAGCTACCAGTTCATCAATGGCTCATTACAGTGAATCACAGATGGACACCATGGATGCAGAAGATGGGGACTTCTCTGAGATCACCGTGGAAACCTTTTCTCCACTCATTTTGTGAAAATATGAAACCAGACATGTGGATTCTGCTAACAGCTGGTACTGCAGGTTTCACGACTAAAATAATGTTGACAGAGTTGCTCTTAGAAAAAGAGCATGTTCGAAAACACTGAGTGAAATATCAGAGGACAGTGTTTCATCCGCTATTGCCAATACTACGGTGGGTACAATACACCTTTTGCTGAAGTTTTCAAGGTTGAGGTGGAAGGTCCCCACGAGAGACTGGAGCTGCTGACGGACCTTATTGTGAAAGAGGTGATGGACAGCATAAAGTCCTCCTCCTCCAGTGAGGCTGTGGTTGTTTTTAAAATTATTCATTGTTCAACTCCACCCAAGAAACTCCACATGATGGTTCATTCTGCCTGTAAGATGCTGACAGGTTTTATAAGAAAGTTGCATCCACACAGAAAAGCACAAATGGAGAAGACTAGTTCAAGAACCAACATAGAAGAGGCCCATAAATCCCGCTGTCACCCTTGGAATCCAAATAGACACAATTATTGGCTAAAGCTCCCTAAGTTCAAGTGACAGCTTGATGACGACCACATCTAGAGTTGTCCAGAGCATCATCAGGAGGGTGGTGGATAATATTACAGAGCCGCTCACTGGAAACTCCATCCACTACACTTCTTCGCAAAGCAATTTGCCAAGGCATCAATCTTCTGGATTTTGGCTAAAATGCAGGCCACATTCCAAATAAAAGAAAAACACCAAAGAATAAAGCAAAGACACAGTGCAGGAGATGATCAAATGTGTTGACTCGCTGCTTGAAACTGAGGAAAAACACTCAGACGGGACGGAGGTCTGTCTGATAAATATCCCGAAAGGCCTCACTGAGATCATGTATGACAGAACTACAAGTTTCATGGTGCCTGAGATCATCCCTGAACAAATGAGAAGGACAATACCGTTCACACTAAAGCAGGTTTCAGAGACCAGTGATGGTCTGTTTGCAGACATAGAGCACGAAATGAGGCTGTTCCCACTCTGACCAGGCGGTGGTTGGCTACCTAGAATCACCCACAGAGACTTAACAGAGACTGAGACACTGGATCTGTTGCAGTCACATCTGTGCTCTGCTGTCAAGGTACATGTGAACTGGTTAGCTGCTTCAGTCTGTAGCTCACCAGAGACACATGCTGAAGCTGTCATGAAAGAATAAGCGACAAAGGATTTCAACAAAGCATACGAGTCCTTAATAGTGCACCAGGTTTTGTCGTGGGGCGTTCAAGAAAGGAAACCTGTCCTGCTCCTACAAAGATCTGGAGACCAAATACAAATGACTGGCTGACAAAGTGAGGGCCCAAGTCCAGGGCAAGCACCTAAACATTATGTAAAAATGCTTGAAAGACTTCCACAAGACCATGTTCAAAGAGCTGTGCAAGAAGTGGGGCGGTGTGGAGCACATCCTGGTTTTTATGCACTTGCAGAAGCATTGTTGGGCGTTGTTTAAAAAAAACAGTCTTAACACCTGCTGACAAAATGATCAGGTTTGAAATTGAGGGTTTGATACACTAATGGGTCATTCCACCTCAATTCATCAAATTTAAAAACAAAACCTTTATGTCTGGCCATCTCATGCATATATTTATTTTCTGTGGATCTTTTTGAGTTAAAACTCTTAAAGAAGGATCGGTCATGTCGATTTTTGCATCGTTTTCTTTGCGCCAATCTGTAGAACAATGTTTGAGATGCTATAACTTGAGAAATAATGTAGTTAGAGTCGTAAAATTTTGCAGCCTCCTTGATGTGTACATATGATCTTTAATGATAAAATAATACAAACCAGTTAGTTGATGGTGTAAATCTGGTCAAAAAATGTCCATGTTCTTTTCTAATCCGTTATTCCACCAACCATAAAACCTTTACTGCTCACCCTAAAATCTGTCTAAAAGAAGTTTTAAAAAACTGTTACTGTTTTCAAGCCCTCATTGTTCAAGTTCTGCCAAATAATATTTTTGCTGATTTAAATACAGTTTAAAAACATTTTATATACCGAACATAAAAGAACAAACTACCATTTGTAAAAATAGATTTTTGATGTGGACATTATTTACATTTTTAACCTGTTTTTAATTCAGTCAACATGGAATGTATTAACACTGTTTCTTTTATTTTATTAGATATTATTTAGAAGAATAAGCTCCAGCCCACTGTCTCACTTGCAAAAAAGATTATTTAATTAGCAACATTTCGGTCATAGACCTTCGTCAGGCAAACTTTTGTAATATGGTCTAACATTATGCTCTTTTCTTTTTTATTATTATTATTATTTTGGGGGGGAGATTTTTTGAAGCTTTTTATTGACAGACAGAGTGAAAGGGGGTATAGAGGAGAGAGACATGCAGCAAAGGGTCGCGAGCCGGACTCGAACTCACGACTGCTGCTGGTGACCTGCTCCCATGTGGTAATGCCTTAACTCACCAAGCTACACGGTGGCCCACATTATGCTCTTTTCACAGAGTTTTGTGTTTCCCTCGGCCTATTATACATATGATCTATGCACATTAATGATCTCTAGGCTCATTTCTTACTGAACGACCAGGTTTTTGTGCTTATTTATGTGTAAAGGACACAACAAAAATAATTGTATTTACACTTGATAATTTCATGAAACCATCACATCTCTTTTGATTAACTGTAACATTGTTTTTGTCACTCTTATGTCAGTTTGGGTTTGATGACCCCTTATTTCTGTGTAGTTTAGAATACTCCTTTAGGTTTTGTTCTGTGTTAGCTCTCTCATCCAGGAAGCTGATGCTTATTGGCTGTTTGTCAGTTTGTAACCGATTGGATGCAGGTTTGTTTTTAGGGACTCCCTATTTACGATGTCCTGCCCATTTTACAAAAGTTAGCCTGACGAAGGTCTACGACTGAAACGTTGCTAATTAAATAATCTTTTTTGCAAGTGAGACAGTGTCCGGGAGGTGATTCTTCTACTTTATGCGTTTTCTCCTCCTACACACCTGTTGTGAACGGATGTGTGAAGATTTTTCTTCTTTTTAATTAGATATTATTTGTAATTTGGGGATAATAAAATGAGAAGGCTGAGAAGGAAAGGAAGAATGAAAACACTCACATTAGGAAAGCACTATGGAACTGTGGTTACCCCAACTAGACCTTCAATAAATCAACGAAAAGATCTGGACAACACAGCACCACAACAAACAGAGAAGAAAGGAAGAACACCAGGAACCACTTTGTCATCCCACATGTAGCTGGAGTATCTGAAAAACTCAGAAGGACCGTCTCCAAACGCAACATAGCGGTGCACTCCAGACCCCGCAACACTTCAAGAGACCAAAACCTGGTTCACCCCAAGGACAAAACACCAAAACACAAGCAGAGCAGTGCTGATAAGCTGGAGTCACTATGAACATCTGAAGCCCCCTTAATCAGTAAGTTACAAGTGAAGAAGTCCCTCAGATGAAGGTGAAGCATCTCCACAAACCTACAAGAGAAGTCTGGTTGATTTCTACTGAAGCTCCTACAGCAACGTCCCCAAAACATCCTCAGAACATCGCAGGCAAAATGTTCCCCTTGTGATACTTTAAATGGCAGGAACATTTCATAAAAACAGGCCTTGATAACATCTTGAAAACAGTGTCTGAATGTTGGTTTAAGAAAGTTCTTCCTTTGTCACCATAGAACATAATCTGACATCCTCTGAATGTTAAAACGCTCTGTCTTTGTTTACCTTTAACCTCATTAGAACATTATTTGAAATGCTAAATGTCCATAATACTAGAATACAATGTTTTTAGAAGGTAAAGTTGTGGGATCAGTGCCTGCTTCCTGGTGTATTCTTGCATTGTTCTGTTGACACTTTCCCCCCTCAGCTCCTCAGCTGGGTGTGTGCAGGGATCTGGGTTTGTTGCACAATGAGCAGGAATGTGTGGACAGACGCAGCTGCAGGGGGAGGGAGATGTGATCCAACGCGTTATCTTCCGCTGACTGTCATATCTTTGGGTTGGTAGGAGTGAGGTTTTCATCTGCACCTTCTCCTCCTCCTCCTCCTCCTCCCCCACTCGGAGCCCCGCCTCGGTCCGCTGGCACACCTGGACCTGGAAGAGCGGCAGCAGCAGCGGGGCTAAAGCCGAGCAGGGGGCCGGTGGTCTGGTGGTCGGAGGCTTCAGGAGGATCCGACTCTCAGCGGTAAGTTTCTCTGATTTCCAAGCCTCGTCTCGGCCACATGCGGCGAGCTCAGGTCGGAGTTTGTTGGACTCCACAGGGCGGAAACCTTCCTGTCCATGTGGGTTTCATTTAGCTTCATCCACCCCTCTGTGGTTTCGCTCTCTGTTCGGGACATTTCGGGACGGATTCGCTCCGTAAAACAGAAAGCAGAAGTTTTCTCCGGCGACTTTGACGCATTTGCGACGCTGAAAATGGGCCAAAAAAAAAAGCGCAGCGGTTTCTGCCAAACAGTCATGCGAATAAAACTCCTCACACTCACAGCTGATAGCAACTCACACACACTCACCCTGACTAACAGTGCTGTGTGTGTGTGTGAGCACGTGTTTTCAGGACTTTTAAGTTGTTTTGGATCTTTTGAGAGTGAAGGTTTTTCTGACTGTGTGGTTTTTCCAGGAATAAACAGGCAGAATGGGAGAAACACCAACCAGAGAGGATGGGACAGTGACCCGGTCAGCAGAGGTATCACCTGGCATGGGATCTGTCTGTCTGCTTCAGTGTCTTTGTGTGTGTTTTGTTTAAACGTATGTTTTCTCTGGTAAAGTATGTGGGCTCATTTCCTGTGGATGACCGCTGCTTGGATGAGCAGATTAAGCAACTGCACACACAGCTGACGTCCCTCAGAGTGAGTCTGTATCTGAGATTTCTTCACTCACTGCTGGGATTGTAAACCCAGGTTTCTGATCCAGTGTTTGTCTTCAATCAGACATGCAAGAGACGGAGGCCTGTATCCCTGAAGTTCTCCATTAAAGGTGTGAAAATGTACAATGAGGACGAAACGGTGAGTTTAAACGTGATACGTCTGTGAAACCAGTGTGTTTTGGCCGGTTTCTCTCTGTCAGTGACTCCCTCCCTGTCTGCAGACTCTCCTCATGGCCCATGCTCTGCGTAGAGTCTCTCTGTCCACCGCCCGGCCCGTCGATGCCCAGTTTGCCTTTGTCTCCCATAACCCAGGCAGCACTGATGCCCAACTCTACTGCCATGTTTTTAAAGCAAGGCATTCCAGAGCGGTAAGAAACCTCCAGTTATTGTTCCATCACAAGAACCGAGGTGCTTTCAAGTTCAAATACAAAAACATTGAAAAACAGGTCCACGGAAGGACATTTTCTTTTTATGGTTTTCTGGAGGGATCGCAGTTAAGCAACTTAAACTTGAGACTTGAATCAAAGTGCTGTACAATTATAAATAGCAACTCATAAGACATAAAGACTCAAAGGCAAATCTGATTAAAAGCGCAGTAAAATAAAGAAAAAAATGAGATCCAACACATTAAAGATGAAGTCAGGGTGTCAGTCTCTACTCTGATGGGATACCACAAGAAGAGGAGGGCTGTTTGCAGTGAGTTTGTAAAGTCTGAGCAGTTCCTACATTAAATTGTAATGCGTTCCACAGATTAGGAGCAGCGACTGCAAAGACTCAGTCACAATTTATTTTTGTGACTAAATCTTAAAACATCTAAGAGATTGTGGCTGGTCGGCCTCAGTGCTCTAACCGGGGTATTAAAATGTAAGAGTTCTGCTAAATTAGGTGGTGCCAGCTCATTTAAAACCTTAAAAACAAACAATAAAATCTTAAAATGAATCAAGAGTGCCGACTAAAATGCTCGACCAAACGTGACAGTCTGTCTTGTTTTCTTTTAGATTAGGTCTCAGTGGTTGAATGAAGCGACCTCTGGTTTGGATACCTGGTTAAAATGACAGGTTACATCAGCACCCACACCCCAGAGTCCACAAACACATTAGTTGAGCCATTCACTATTTAGCAAGGCAGCAGCCTTTCATCTGACCCTTCCTTTATGCTCGTCTCAGTATGTGCTGATGAATTTTAGAAGGAGGTACAGGTTTAGTTTGTGCAAGTAGAACTACTATAAACATTAATTTGTCCCTCTGTCATTAAACCTTATAATGTGGTTTATACATTAAGATGTGCATGTTCTGAGAACTATGCCCCGAATCTGTTGAAGTATTTATTTTTTATTGTAATGACTCGTTGGTTGCAGTTGTTTTTTTAAACCAAGACAATTTTCTCTTGAGGGAGACGATTAAATAACTCTAACCTTACACAGCTGAAGAAAATCTGCAGTTGAAGGGCCAACTTGAAAAGTTCTGAACAAGATCTGGAGCCCTTATTTCTAGACATGCAGGACTTACATCCACAGTAAACTAACTACAGGTCAGCCCTCTTATTGGACTTCAAATGAATGAATGAGGTGGTTTGCATCTCACAGTGACATAAATAAACTCCTCCTTTTTCTTGGTTTGTTCTGTCCTGGGTAGGTGGGCTTTGGGTTTTCTGTGTGGTCTTTTTCTGTGTGGTCTATTTCTATGTGGGTGAAAAAGATTAAAAAAAAAACATTTTATACATATTAAATAGAGAGAAAGTAGGAAAAATATTACCAAAATGTTACTAAACCAAATTTTCCATGTTTTAAATCATGGTTTCTTGATCTTTTACATCATTTAACACTGGAGAAAATAAGATATTCTACAAGAGGCTGTGCCAGTGAGTTTTTCAATATCTGGCAACCCATCTTGGATCAGATTAAAGAGGTGGATCTCTCAGTTATCTTACAGGAGTAACATTTTCAAAAAAGGAAAAAAGGTGACTATTGTATTATTTTTTTTTTACATTACCTGTGCATGAAATAGAGCTGAAGTCATCCAAGTTGGATCTAGTTAGATTTTTTCATGGCAGTTACGAGTCGAGTGTAAGACAAGTGAAACTTAATGCAACTAGACGTTAATCAATAACTGATATAATAATATATGATGATTAAAAATAGACCATTATAGTTCAGTTTTAGTTATTAAACACCATGCATGTCGTGATTGATGTCACATGACTCCACATAAGAAGTTGATTCACTGGAAAATATCAGGAAAGGCTCTTCAATGAAAAGTATGTTTTAAGAAGCCACTTAAATAACTGACTCAGCCAACTTGAGTTCCTTGGCCAGATTGTTCCAGATCCTCGGGGTTCTGACTGCAAACACTCAGTCCCCTTTAGGTTTCAGCAGGGCCCAAGTGAAAACTCCTCTCTGATAGGACTTTGCATGTGTAGACACTTCATGCCTCATTTACACCCCATACTAACATGTCATCTGTATCTTTATACGTTATCTGATCGTTATCTAATGATTTGTGGTTCAGGGTGTTTGTGTTCTTGTAGTGAATACTCCTTTGTGACTTGACCCAGTAGAAAAGCCCAGGTGAAACTTTTAACACTGATAATAGCTCATCTGTGTTCCCAGTGAGCCATGACCAGTTCCACAGTAAACCAGCAAGAACAATAGCAGAGCCTCCCATCAGTGGAATGCAGCTATAATGCACCTGAGCTCTTCCTGCTTTGTCATGTTTAGATGTCTGCTGGGAAAACATATTTTATCTGTTCTCTGTGTGGAAATTAGTAGGGCGAGGCTGACAAACATGGCACATTTCAGATGAAGGAAAGCAGTGCTGCTGTATGTGTTGCTGCCTGTAGCTTCTGTCAGATCTTTGACCTGCTGGGAAGATTTTTTTCCCTCAACAATGTGGTCAAGCTGTATGACTGTATTTAAATCTGCTCAGACCCAATCACAGTGTGAACCTGACCCCCTCAAAATGTGGTCTGGATACATATTGCATGTTAATATCAGGTGGCAGTGGAGTCCAGTCATATTTTTCCACTATTGAAAGGTGGAGTCTGATCTCAGAGAAGCATGCCAGATTTAGCGTCACTGTCCTGTGCCTGTGCTTTAACATGTAGGATACACTGGAGTAATGTTTTGTATGAAAGTCCAAGCCGCTTAGTTTTCCATTTTTCCCATCACTAACTCGACCTTTAGCACCCTCATATAACTCACACTTTTGGATTGGACACTGCTGGGAGATATGCTAATCAGCTGGACACTAAGTTCAGATTCTCATCCAATATGTAACCACACCAGACTTTGATCTGAACCCAACTAAATGAACTATTTTAACTTTTCCTGTTTGGGGTAAATAAAAGCACTTCTGCCAATAATCCTGATGGCATTCAGCCATTTTGAATCAAACCGTTACAGTTTGCGATGAGTTTTGTTCCAAAAAACGGAGAAAAACAGTGCTATGAGATGGCCTCAGCACTAAACTTTGCTCGATATCCTTTAGTTACAGTGTCAGTTACAGTCATTAGAGATCTGCTGCAGACATAACTTAGTTTATCAAATAACTAGCACAAAGTAGAAGCTTAAAATTTTAGAGACTGAGTCACTCCAAACTAATGCAACTGTTCAGTTTTCAGTGTTCACCTTCTCCCCTGCAGGCCCAGTTCTTGAACCTGCTGCTGTGCCGCTGCTTCCAGCTGTCGTACTTGGAGAAGCACCCAGAAGAGGCTCAGGAAGACTCTGTTGGCTCAGCGCCTCGTCGCAACCCTTCGCTGCTCAACCACGGCTTCCCTCTTAGCGTCAGCGCCTTGGTGTCATTCAGAAGAGCCCCTTTTCGGGGGTTGCTGCCAGGCACTAAGGTTTGGATCACTACACCAAAGAAATACTTTAACCCCTTGACCCCGATGAGCGGTTTATATGTTTGCTCGTTCAATTTAACTTAAATCAATCAAATGAACACCAGACGGGACAAAGCAGGTACAGCTGATGGATGGAACACCAGGAATTATCTTTGAATGACTGCATCATTATATTAACTAGAAATCTGCATCTTTTAATTGCACATTTCCATGAAAATCTGCAGGAAATATGTTTTTCTTAATTGCATATCTTCATAATAACAATGTGTGGGCAAGGATGGTTAACTTTACACTGTGCTTTCTCAAACGTAAGTTCATTATGAATTTAACAAAGATCCATAGTGTACAGAGGCCTAACAAACCAGCAGTGTAGTGTCCAAATAACTCCCTCAAAGTTCAAACCTCTGAAACCCAAGCTGTCTCTAGGTGTGTGTTGCTCCGGCTGCATTTTTCACTGCACCATGAAGTCCTGCACCTGAATGAAAACAGCACAACTATGGCTAGAAACAGAGAGATCAAAAATGTCTTTGATGCAGCATGACACAATTACAGTGCCATAAATGTAAACAAAAGGGAAATTTAAAGTTACATTTTTTTATTTTACAAAAATTGGGGCGGGGAAATGGAATTAGCATATTTGTCTCCCATCTGTTCAGTGTAAACACAGCCTGCAGTTCAGCCCAGTTCAGTCAAAAAGTCCCTGAATTTATGACTGTTGGTTGTAGTTGAATTTAAAACTCAGATTTAGCTGTGGCATGTCACAAATGAGTAGTTTAGGGACTGTCAGAAAATTTAAAATCAGACTATTCTTAGAGTTTTAACAGTTTCTGACTCTGATAAATGTAAGTTTGACATTTTTTTGTTTTTAGAAGATAACCTTTGAAACCTGCTGGCAGGTTTTGGGGATCAGTGGGTGAACCACCTGCACTGAGATGACTTTCTTTCCCTCCCATCTACAGAAAAAACAGAAGTGTTTTGAGGACCAGCAAAGCAGCCAAGATGAAGTCTTCCCCACCTCCTCCCCGTCCCTGGTGCGCAAGAAAGCCATTCGCACCAAAGCGCTGCGTTCTGGTGCCTACCGCTCCTTCACCTTCACGCCGCTCAAACAGCGCAATGTCCAGGAGCGACTGAGCGCGTCACAAGGTGGGCTGAGTGTTCACAGAGCGCTATCAAGAGTCAAAGAGCTGATTAGGTAAAGCAAACCGCTCAGTGTTAGGTGAAGGGCAGTCACTCACTGTTGTGGTGTCAGAGGGTGTTTTTTGTAATTCACACCACGTCGTGAGGTGATGCATTCTGGTGAAGCTTCTCATGGTTTTGTTTCTGGCACTTCCACGATGAAACACTAGCTTTGTTTTAGTGGTTAATACGTCACGGCATTCCTTTCACTGACTTGAGATTCCTTTGGGCATTTTCCCACACAAACATGGCTCCTAGAATATCTCCACTTTTTGACCTCTTGGAATGTAAACAAATCCAAATTCACAATGATTTTGCTTCTTACATGTGAAACAGGAAAGGACCAAGACAAGGCTCCAGCAAGGAGATCCCGGGCTCCCAGCTTGGCCGAAACGGAAGAAGCTCTGGCTCAAGCTGTGTGGTGTTGGGCTGGTATCGCAACGTCGGTATGCCGTGCATCCAACACGTCTTGCTGTCCATAGATTTTTGTTTTTTGGTAATACGTCTTTGTTTTTTTTCCTCTGGTTACAGTGACAGCAGCTATTCCCTGCTTGCAGACGATGTTTTGGGATCATACCTTCTCTGCCCACATCCCAAAAAACCTAAATGTGGTTCTCTCATCATTCGCTTCCCCTCTGGCCTCATCACCCACCTCATAGAAAACACTCGTAAAGGGAAATTCATGCTGGAGGTAAATGTTTTATCAGTGGAGGGCGGATCCTATACACAGTGTTTGTTTAGGTTTGTAGTGGGAATAAATTAAAAGAAGCCAACTGACTACTCCAGAGTAATTGGTTCTTTTCCCATAAACACTTAAGACTTATTGCTCTTTTCCCACTAGTTGCTTTATCAATAACACTAAATTCCCATAAATTAATTTTAATAATAAAATGTATTTGTTTTTTATTTAAAGGCTGGCATTAACCCTTTACAATCTGATCTTTCAGATATTTCCTCTCATACAGATACAAAGTTTGAATATATGAATATCTACTAATGTATTTTATACAGTACCTTATTAGGCCAGTTCTTCAGAGATAATTCATCAAGCTCATATCAAAGAACCAAGGTACATTTTTTTCAGGCCTGCAAAGCCACTTTAAATAGAAAAAATGTATAAATTTTTTAAAAATATTTTTAGCTTTAATTTGTAAAGAAGTTACTGTTATTTTACAGATTTTTCCTGTTTAATTATAGATAACATCTAATAAAATCACAGAAAAATAAGTAGTAATTTAAATTTTAACTACAAAATAAACAGGCAAAAACTGTGAATAATGTTCACATCAAAAATCTGTACATTTATGAATGATAATTAATTTGTTTACAACATTTGACCATATAATTACCCTATTTTTTAATGCACTTAAAATGGCAAACATACAATTGTTTTACAGATATGTGTTAATATTTGAAAGGAAAATTATGTATATTAAGGACTGAAAAATGGTAAACACCACAGATTTTCCCTGTTCTGTTGAATAACAAATATCTTGTAAAATCACAGAAAAAAGTAAATTACATGTTGAATTTTTTTCTGTAAAAAAAAATCCAAATAATAATAATTAATGTCCACATCAAAAATGAGTATTTTTAAATTATTTTTACAGTGACTGTAAAATAACACAATTTGCTTGTTGGTCATTCCCTTTTTTTCCCCTGTATTTCTTAGAAATGCAAGACTGAGTTCAGCTCCCTGGCAGAGCTGATTGAACACTACACAGAGACGCAGGACAAGCTGCCGTGTCTGCTGAGCTGTGCTCGGGTGAACCACTGCTATGAGTGGGAGGAAAGCACCAGCAAACAGCAGCCTGTAAAGCTGCATAGGAGCCCAAACAAAATCAAAACTAAAAGTACCCTCAGAAAGGCGTGGGTGTAAACCCTGGACACTGGGACATGTGGACTGCCAACTTCAGAGGATGCAAAATACATGACACTCTTTATTTCTTTTGCACATTTATCATCTTTCACTTTTAAAGCACGTGGTGTTGTGGGGAGACTTCACAAACTGTAAAATAATGCACCTATCAGCAATGTTGGCACTTACTGAGGGTACTTATTTGTCAAAGATGCCATGTTTTGTGCATGTTGCTTTTATGTTTTTTTAATATACTTTTTTAAAAATGTTTTTATATGTGTCTATAAGGCATCAAAGGTGTTTTAGTGTTTTTGCATGTGAAACTAACAACCTGAATCTGTGGAGTGGCATTGATCACTCAACCTGATGGCAAAGCCATAACAGTTTTTCTTTTTTTCTGGCCTTGTAAAGATGTTACTCAAGTGTATTTGTTTAAACTTCACTTTTTCCTTAAATTTTAAATGTGCTGACAGATTACTGTAAGCGTGTTTAGACTTACTGTGTGTAAGCAGTGGTAGTGTACATCCTGATGTGTCCTGCTATAAGAAAATATGACAATGACCCATTGTTTTCTATATCTTGGCATCTCAGAGTGTATTACTACACTACGTCAAGTAATGCTTGTTTTTGCTGGTAATGTGAACAGTTACATATGACTAAAGCAACTTTATTTTTTTAAATTTTTAAAGCCCAACGCTATTTTTTTTCAGCAGAACATAGTACAACCTGGTTGAAGTTCTACCCAGGGATTTTGGTTATCATAAGACTGCATGTAATATTGTTTTCTTGTCTAATAGAACAAATCTCTGAGGAGTCCATTCCATTGTAAGTCAACCTACAATTTTTACATTGTTTACACCTGTTTGAGAATAAATCATGGGCTTTTCTGTTTTCACTTCACACCCTACTAAATGTTGGTTTCTCATTATTTACAACTGCATAGCACCTGCAGCTTTATTGAGACTGATATGCAGCTACAGTGCTGTTCAGCAGTTGTTGTTTTTTTGTATTTTGTAAAAATGTATGTCTCTGTTAACAGAAAAAGTAAGCTAATGTACAACTGTCATTTTGATATCTTGCATTTAGATAAGGGTAAAAAAAAACATTTTCATGGCACCAACGACAATGGACTGACAGGCATCACTCTACATAACTTGATTAAGTGTGAATAGCATTTATTTTTCTTAAATAATTGTTCAGAGATGTCAGTTTATAGTGAAAAAGGTAGTCAACACTGCCTGCCGTTTCATCAACAGCAAAAAATTCCAAAATGTTGAGGTTGCCGTCAAAAGAGGTAAAAACAAATGTTAACATCAAGCTGGTACCTGGGAGTTTCTGTCACATGCTCATACAGTACAGACAGTGAAAGGTAAAGTGACTGTTTCACAAGAGTGTGGAGTAACAAAAAGGCATAATACTAAAAGCAGTCCAAAATTGAAAACGTCATACAAATTGAAGAGTTAAGAGAATGTGAAACTAAACTGCAATGTAGATAAATACAGTCGTGAACAAATATACACTTGTACACTTACACACCTGAAATGGCTCCAAGTTACTTCCCTGACTTGCTCAAGTCAGTAATTTATTTTCACATGTCTGCTCAGCTTCCTGAGTCTAATGAGTGTATCAAATGGGTCCTATTTAAATTGGCTCAGAGGAGTCAGCAGCTGTAGTCAGTTGCAATCACTCATGAGAAGATGTCTTGCCACTAAGAAAATTTTATTAATACAACTTAGAACTTAATACAACTACATTACCAAAACTGATAATTCAAGTTCATGTATGTATATTTTAACCTACAAGTTTGGTGTCATTATAATATATGTAGCCTATGTTTGTGTGTGTAAAAAAGATGCATGTGTTTCAACAATTCCATCATAGAAAATTCAGATATAGGCTACATGGTCAAGTGTATGTGAACTTTTGTTCACAACTGTATAGTAACTTTCATGTTATGTATTTTTTTTTATTTTGCTTAAACAAATCACTTAAATGAAAAAACAATAGCCAAAATGGCTGCCAGTTAATTACCTGTATGACTAATTGTTCCAGCTTTAGAGGTGGTAGGTTTGGGGGAAACTTAGTGAGGGTCAGGGAAGGACTGTAGTTTTCTTGATAAAAAATAAAACGGTGTATTAGCAGAAAGTAGAAAATATCACTGTGTAGTAAAAGTATAAAACATTTAGCACCTACCTGGGTTTCCCCCTGTGTCCATAAACACGGTGACCTTACTCTCTCCTCATCAAAATGGCCGCCGCTCCGGGGCTGTTACACCCCTCAACGGCTGCTCACGGTTGCCAGGCAACGCCACAACGCCGTGTGTGGAGGAGCAGAATGGCAGAGGACCTGAAACGACTCCTGACGAGGTTAGTCCACGCTGTCTGTCTGTCTGTCTGTCTGTTAATATGTCTACCCAGCTGCTGTTCGTTTCTCAGGAGACTCTAGATGTTAACGTTAGTTAACTCCTGTCAGCTGTTAGCTGGCAGAACTAGTCATCTGGTTATCAGATGAGCTGACAGGATCCTCCTGCAGCTCTGTTCTGTACACATGTATATGTAAAGCACAACTGAATGTTTTCTCTGTGTTTCTACCTGTGTGTGTGTGTCTGCTGTAGAGTCCAGCTGCTGGGGGGTGAATGCTGAGATGGGGTCTGAGTCGGTGAAGGTGGTGGTCCGGTGCAGGCCCCTGAATGACAGGGAGAAGGCTCTCAGCTCCAAGATGGTGCTGTCCATGGACCTACAGCGCTGCCAGTGCTTCATAGAAAAGCCCGGAGCAGCAGATGAGCCGCCTAAACAGTTCACCTTTGATGGGACCTACTACATTGATCAAACAACTGAGGAGATGTACAATGAGATAGCATATCCTCTGGTGGAGGTAAGGACCTGTTTGTTGTTTTAATTACCAGGCTTTAACAAAAGAAGCACACTGGTCACTGGACACCCTCAGTCCAACATCAGCACCCTATATCTTATTCCTAATGACTGCAGACCTCATTATTTACTTAACATTCTGCTGTCAGTCACAAAAGTTCAGCTGAATGTTGATTGTTCAACAAAGCCTCATGCAAACTTTTTCATTTCTGCAGGGCGTCACTGAGGGATACAATGGCACTATTTTTGCATATGGACAAACAGGAAGTGGCAAATCTTTCACCATGCAGGGGGTGACTGAGCCTGCGGCCCAGAAGGGTGTCATCCCACGGGCCTTTGAACACATCTTTGAGAGCATTCAGGTATGTTGGGCCAGCTGTTCTCACCAGTGCAACACATCCACCTTGTGAATTCACAACTGTAATGCAAAAGGTGCAAAGTCTTCTTCATTCCAGTGTGCAGCAATAAGTATTTCTGCACAGGCAGTATGCATGCATGTGCAGTGTAATTATTCCAGCTCTTGTTTAGGCAAGTTTTGTTCGCTCAGAGAGAACAATTAAGTGTGTTTTATGTGTCTGTGCAAACTAGTGTGCAGAAAATACAAAATTCCTGGTGAGGGCCTCTTACTTGGAGATTTACAATGAAGAAATCAGAGACCTTTTGGGAAGTGACACCAAGCAGAGACTGGAGGTAAGTAAGATAAACAAATCAGGCCACACTGTGTAACAGTAGAAGCCAAAGGGATAAAGGTTGTTTGGTAAGTACAATAATTCTGAAACCTGTTTCTTAGACTAGTCTCTGTACACAGCGCTTGTGTTTTGTACACAACACTGTATGTGTTGCTATGGTGATATTAAAGCACAGCTGGTTGCGTGATTCCTCAAAGATCAAGGTGTTTGAACAGGGAGACCAAATTTGATTGTGTGTGTGTGTTTTTGTGTGCGGTTGATGAATGCCTAGCTGAAAGAGCACCCAGAGCGTGGGGTGTATGTGCGGGACCTCTCCATGCACACTGTGCACAGTGTGGGGGAGTGTGAGAGAATCATAGAGCAGGGCTGGAGGAACCGGGCAGTGGGCTACACTCTGATGAACAAAGACTCCTCCCGCTCCCACTCCATCTTCACCATCCACCTGGAGATCTGCAACACTGGTGAACACACATACAGTTATATAATCCCCTCAATACTTAATACTGTTTAATTTCTGCTTAAAGTTTTTTTTTATACATAGACATTGCATGTGAACACATTATGCCTCATAGTGCCACTAGTTGTTCAACATCAAACTGTTGTTTTTGTTTGTGCCTTTTCCTAATATTGAAAGTTGGTCGACAGTTCTCAGAAAATGAGTATCAACATGTTTAATACAATCCAAATCGGACTTATTAAAATATATAATCAAAATCACTGTAAAGTGGTGTAAAAATACAACAACCAAGCCAACACATCCAGGTTAGCAGTGGTTTCAGTACTTCTAGGATTGATTTCTCTCAGTGTATTGGTGCATAAATTGTTTTCAAGATACAGAAAAATATAACATGCCTCTGAAAATGTAGACCAAAGTGTTGCAAAATGTGTTGCAAATAGCTGTTTTCTTTTCAGTTTTCAGGGTGGACTTTTTGCTCAATGTAACATACTGCTACAAACCACAAAGTTGTATTTTCCCTCTGTCATCACCCTAAATTTCTCAGATGCAGCTGGCCAGGACCACCTACGAGCAGGAAAACTCAACCTAGTGGACTTGGCAGGAAGTGAGCGTCAGTCCAAAACCGGTGCCACTGGCGAGCGACTCCGCGAGGCCACAAAGATCAACCTCTCCCTCTCAGCCCTTGGCAACGTCATCTCCGCCCTGGTGGATGGACGCTCCAAGTACATCCCCTACAGGGACTCCAAGCTGACCCGGCTGCTGCAGGACTCTCTGGGAGGAAACACACGCACCTTGATGGTTGCCTGCCTCTCACCTGCAGACAACAACTACGAGGAAAGCCTGAGCACGCTGCGCTATGCGAACCGGGCCAAGAGCATCCAGAACAGGCCTCGTATCAATGAGGACCCCAAGGATGCTCTGCTCCGAGAGTATCAGGAGGAGATCAAGAAGTTGCGGGCCGTCATCTCAGGCCAGCTGGGCACTGCTGACCTGTCATGTACGTGATCCATTTTGGGACAAGACCTTTTATATAAGAACAACAGTATGTACTGTACTGTAGTGAATATTCCTACATCTAAATGTAGATAAGGAGTCATATTTCATTTGTATTTGCTTGTTTGCCGAGAGATTCTTTTTAATTACCTCTTTTATTAAAGTAAAAAAAACCTCTTGTTTTTCATGCAGCTCTGCTGGCTGGTCAAATTTCTGAGGCGTCCCCTGTTGTTCCTTCAAGGCCACTATCCAGCACCACTGAAGCGAAGAAGGAAAAGATTAAAGAGGCAAACACAGACCATTCCCACACCAATATATCACTTCGCATCTATGCACGCATTGTATAAGAACCAGGTGATTTATGGTCCGTATTCTGCTTTCTCCACAGGAGTATGAAGAGAAGCTTGCCAAGTTGCAGGCTGAGTACAATGCAGAGCAGGAGTCCAAAGCAAAGCTGCAGGAGGACATCGCCGCTCTGCGTTCCTCCTATGAATCAAAGCTGTCTAATCTGGAGAAGGCCCGATCCAGCAGGGGGAGCTCTGTACCTAAAAATGGTAACAGAAAATAGTGTATGTAATGTATGTTGTTGTAACTGATTGTTGTTGTTCTATTGGGTTCACCCCATGTATGCATGTACTCCTTCCCTGCATCAGTGAGCTCCAGCTGTATGACCCAGGTTGCAGAGGGAGAGCTCTGCTTCAATACTGATCCCATGTGCCACAGTACAACTGAAGAAGCCTCCCCTGCCAAGGTACTGTCCACCAACTTCTTCCAGCCGAACTTCTGATCATTCAGACCGGGTTAAAGTTCTGAAATGAGGCATGAAAAGAAAATTATGGATCCTAATTATTGGCTGTTTTTCCCTGCTGTTGATGAGCCAGCCTGCTGTAGGCCTACCTTGTGGCCCAGCCGGTGTCCAAAAAGGTCCAGATGGAGTTGGGACCATAGAGGCGAGTGATGTCAGCACAGCCGGACCTCTGGACCAGAAACACGTCCTGGAAAGGTTTGTGGGCTTGTATGGTAAACACACACTGTCCCCTTTGACACTGTTGATTTTAGGGGTATAACATGTGGCCCTTAACATGAAAACTGCTTGTAATTCATATCTGAATATGTAATATAGTATAAAAGAATTGTGTTTTTTTTTAACACAGTGCTTGATATTTGAATATGTTATCACATTGGTATCTCACAAGATTTTATGTCAGTTCAAGATAGATGTGTCATATTTACATCACTAGTTACAGATGCAGTGAATAATCGATTTCCAGCTGTATGTCAGATTTATTTAGACATAGCATTAGTTCCTTTATTAACATAATAGTAGATTTAGCAGAACAGGTCATGTTTAAGATATTGTTTAATGATGAGTATATTAGGATATTGGGCACCTCCGGGGTCTAGATGTAATGTTTTTATGACATGGTGCTTCATACATCTCTTCATCTCTCTCAGACTGCAGCAGCTGGAGCAGGAGGTGGTCGGAGGTGAGCAGGCCAGGAACAAAGAGTTACAACAGAGACATCGGCAGAGGAAGAACCTGGCTGACCAGAGAAAAGTCCAGCTTATCCACGCTCTGTCAGAGAACAGTGAGGAGAGTGAAAGTGTGCTGCTGAATGTCTACAACTCCATCCAAGAAGAAGTCCATGCCAAAAACCAGATGCTGGTCAAAGTCCAAGGCAAGGTGGGTGATACATGTAGGACAGCTGTAAGCATATCTGTGGGGCTTAAAATAGGTTCAACAATGGATCTTACCATTAGAATACATATGTAAATTATTACCTTGTTGATTGTTGTCATCTAACCCAAATACAATGATCTGATAATAGGGAAACAGCTGTCTTGTTCTTGATTTAATTACCAATTTACATTTTGCTATTCTTACATTTATGACAGCTGCTATTTTTCATGCACATGTGCTCTTATCAAGTGTATCAGAGTTGGGAAACTGGCCATACTTCAGTAAAGCATACATTGTACTATTACAATGGGGAATTAAAGTGTTTTATTAACTTTCTTAACCTGGAAAACTAGGCTACTCCTGTCTCTTCTGGGATTTACTTAAGAACCTAGTAGGATTGGGTTCTGGGGCATACAGCCCAAAAATACCACTGAAATTATTGCTCACTTAAATTAAGAGGTAACTGATACTGGACAGTGTGAAATCCAAGTCTTGAAACTTTTTGTGCTGAATCACACACTTTGTTTTTCAACCTTGAAACTATACTACCTTGCTGTGACAGCTGAAAGCAGCCAAACTGGAGATCCGTGACCTGCAGGCAGAGTTTGAGGTGGAGAGAAACGACTACCTGGCAACCATTCGTCGGCTGGAGAAGGAAGGCCAGCTACTGCACGGCCTGCTGGAGCGCATGGTGCCCCTGGTGCGCCGTGACTGCAACTACAGCAACCTGGACCGCTTGAAGAAAGAAGCTGTCTGGGACGAGGACAGCGCCACCTGGAGGCTGCCGGATGTGATGGTGCAGAAAACAACACTGCCTTCAGGTGGAGAAGATATTTGGAGATACTGAAAGCTCTTTGCATTAATGCAGCCAACATGGGTGTAAGTCTTACAAATGTTTTGCAGGTTCTTTTCCTTAAACTTTGTCTCACTTTCTCTCTCACAGCAGTGCCTCCAAAACCTTCATCCTGCAGAAGCTCAGGTCCTGATGCTGGAGAAGCACATACGGTGCGTGTTTTTGTTTCATGCATCACTTTTACTAACACTGAAACACTGACTGATGCTTACTGCTGCGTGTTTCAGCAGGTAGAGGAGGACAGGTACAAGGAAATGCTGGACCGGAGTGACAGTGAGAACATCGCCAGTAGCTACTTCAAGCCAAAGAGAGCCAGCCAGCTTCTGGGAGGTGATGTTTCCAAGGGACACGGTAAGACAACTAACCACGGACTTATTATTAAACCACATATACCTAGTTTAATTAGATAATGAGCGCTAATTCAGAATATCACTTGACTCTCAATGTAGTAAATTTGCAGGGTTTTGGTCTTTGTTTAGGTAATGAACTACAATACTTATTCTTGGGGGGAGAGCAATCAGTCATGATGATTAAAATGTAAATGAAACTAATCTTATTTAGATTTTACATAACAAAAACTTAAAGTCCTTTTTACATTGAATTGATAATTAAAATTAATCTGTTAGTTCTGTTCTGTTGAGTGTGAGTGATAATTAAAGTCAGATGTTCTCCAAAAATACTATTTCACTTGTTAAAATAAAAACCTTGGAGGCTACAGCTGATACTGCTGCAGTCACAGTGCCAAACCAACTTATATAAAACCATTTCTCCATCTGATGGGGCTCTTCTCCTGCAGCCATCCACTCTCCTCCCCTGGTTGCCATGGCAGCCCACCTCTCTGTGAGTGGGTCCAACATGAACCCATCCATCAGCTCAGAATCCGTCCTACCTCGGCCCTTCCGCCTAGAGTCGCTGGGTGTCCCAGTGTCCAATGGTAAGGTGAAGCGCAAAAAAAGCAAATCTCACATTCATAATGAGGGGATCTGAAAGAACTGTGAATTCCCGTACTCTTTAACACAGCTTTATACACTGTGACTGACCACACACAGTATATAGTAAGGGAACTAATATTGAATATGTGGTAACTACTGCTATCCACAAATGAACGCAGGAGTTTTTGTGTACAGCATGTGTCATTTGAATGTGATTATGTTAATTTGAATGTTAATTTTAAACTAAATGCTACCTACAGTATGATTCTATTCTTGAATTTTTGCACTGTACTTAAGATTGATTCTATAATATTTAACTTCCCGTATTGTACTGTTACTACTGTTCTTCACCAAGTATTTAAAATTCTACACTTGCTGCTGAAAGGATAAAATAAATTAATTTATCTACTTCCTGGTTAATTTCATTTGCTTTACAAAAAGCTATTCTCTGCCAATGTGTCAGACCAATTTGTAGTGTGATCCAAATGGGTCAGGGAAGCTGCTGTCAAGGCAGCAGTGCTATCTCCTGTTACACATGACCTCTGGGGTCAGCACTGCAGATTTTGATCTTACCTTACTTAAGCCCAGTAAAGATAAGATATAAAACCCTTAATTTATGCTTGAGCCGAATACAAATGTGTAAATCATGAAACTTGATTTGGATGCAATATCAAAAGATCACACTGATCCATTTTAAGTAGTAAATATTTAATCAAATAATTAATTAATAATCTAGTATGTGCCGCCAGCACTGTAATTGGTGCAGGAGATGCACAAAATACTGTCTTTTTTCCCATTGCAGTGACAAGTCAAACACTGTAGTTCCACTTGTTTCCCAACTGATAATCCCAATCCTTTCTGCAGCTCACTCTTCTGTGTGAGTGTCGTATTTCTCATTTTGGCTATGGCCTGATTTCTTCATCCATTGTTTAATATTACTTGACCAGCAGAGAGCCGTGTCAGGTTTAAAATTTGACACCATTTATTTGCCTGTGCGCAGACATACTAGACACAGACACTGGTCCATTAGGCGAGCCCCTTGTACTGCTGAGAGATGATGCTACATAACTGTAATAGTCACTTGCAATAATTAACCACAGACCAATCTAGTTGCTTCACTACTGTTACTTAACAAAAACTCAAATGAGCCAGTGGCAGAAATTAGAAGTGTTACATGCAACGGATATCTAGAAAACAGAGAAAGGAAGGCATTGGTGTGCTAAGCTCACATGGAGGCGGGGCTCAGGATAATCGGATAATGGAAGAAGAGCTGAGCAGGCTTTCTCATCATCCGAGTGGCATGTAAGATGAGTAGTATGACTGATAGTCATTCTGTAACAGGAGTGCTGAATGAAGCACAGAAGACTGTGCCGGTTTACAAAGATGAATGTGGCGACTCAAAAAGGTCTGTGGGTTGACTTAAGTTAATCAAATCACAACTCAAACTGTCTAAATCCAAAGTAAAGGCTTCAGAAAACAATGTCAACATGTTATCTATTACATGTAGACTTTATTTTCAGTGGTAGAGTAGGTAGAAATAATACAGAATCATTTTTCTTTCTGAGGAAACATCTCGAGGGCGAGAATTACATGGACACATTATTAAGACCATTTGAACCATGTATATTGTTAAAAATAGTAGGAGAAAAGGAACAGATGATGCACAGGATCTTGGTAATCATTTAATGGAAACAGCTTCTGCAGTTTATAAAACACTGAAAAATCACACCAAAACACTTTCAAAATTTTGTTTTGCAATCTTTAAAAGTTGCATGAATTAATCTGCTTCTTTGAGGCTTTGCTCCAAGGAATGTGCTCAACAAACAATTTACAGGCACATATGTGAATTAATAACACGATAACATACAAATTCTGTTGATTTGGGCACATCCTTATACACTCTGAGTGCTTTGGTGTTCCGTTGCGTCTTATCGGTTCCTGTCTAACTGAAATCCATTATAGCAAACACAGTAATAGATTTTGGTTAGATGACATTAACATACCACTGTTTATCACCTATGCAGAGCTTCAGGGATTTGAAATGTGTCAGGTGTATTTCCAGTTACTCAAGAAACCTACTGCAAAAAATGGTTTTGGGTAAAAAACAATGTCATTTAGTGAGCGAGTGTACATGATCTACATTGTAAGTACTGGTATTGCCCTTTAAATTATTCCTCGTCTTTATCCTCTTCTTTGCTTTGGTTTGCCAAAGTGCCAAGTGCCAGATTCCCACTTAATGCTCTAATTCTCTTTAAGCTGATGGTACTCTTAAACTGCTTCTGAGTACTGCATTTACCCAGGCAGACTTCTGCTGTTTGCTGGTTTTAGTCTTTGAGCAGTCCAAGCTTTCTGAGAGCCTCTTTTCTATCAGCTCCCATACCAGGCACCACCATTACAGTGTAGCTGACTGAGTTTGAGGGTTGCTGCTGTACAGGCTGAGCTGTACTGGCGGTTTTCACTGGTTTGGCTGATGGGATGTGTTTCGGTTCAGGGTAGTTTCTTTGGTTGTGCTTCAGACCAGCTGTCTTCAATCCACTGGACTGGGCAGGACGCGATACCGACACTGGCTGCTCATCACGCCTGGAACAGTGATGGAAACTGGCACTGCTCTGTAGAGGCCTGCTCTTGGTTTCTGTGGGCTCTTTGGAGTAACAAAACGATGGGCTCCTTGATGGATTACAATTAGATGGAGCCTTTGTGAATCTGTTTGGTGTTGGGTCCAAAGAGGTGTGAGATTTGGGGGGAGGCAGTGGGGCTACTGCCTCATTTTCTGGCTCGTGGTCTTTCAGGAGGCCCAGCTTCTGCAAAGCTTCCTGTCTCACCACCTGTGGATCTTTTGGATGCTTGACACCATGTGAAGTGCTTGAGGCTTTGGATCCTTCACTATGTGTTTTCACAGTAATGTTGGCTGAAATCATTTTGGGTTTGGGGGCCACAACTGGGGGGGCTATTTTAGAAGAGGAAACTTCTAAGCGGGATCTTTCAGGTCTTGGTGGATTTCCAAAGTTTGAGCCTTCCACTGGGACAGGAAATTGCGTTTCCAAGTCTATAGTGTGATCAATTCTGGGACATAAAGGTGTCTTCTTTGCAGAGGCACTCCTCCGCAAATGAACTAGAGCCTCATAGGACAGAGGTCCTCTCGGTAAAGGACCCTCAGGCGTCTTACCCAAGTAGTCCCTGGGTTTCATGGAAGGAGGTATAACAACATTAACCTCTATGGGTACTGGGGGAGCAACAGGTTTCTGGTTGTGTTTGTGATCAGATTTGTTGTTTTGTATTGGGAACTGAGGTTTAGAACAGAGCGTTTTAGTTGTGGGTACAGAACTGCTTGCGAGAACAAAAGGCGTAGGAACTAGGTAGCTTTGCACGGGTTTGACGTCAACATTTTCTTTGATGAGTTCCTTAGAATCATGGGTCTGTGAACCTGAAAGACAACCAATATATATTTGTCACTAGATATACAAGATATCTACCTTCAAAGTATTTCAACGACTACTGTATCACTGATGTCAGATCTGTCTCCAGAGATTAAATCACCATTGAGCTTGCTCTTGCTCATGGAGGCCGACAAGTCAGCCAATTTGGTAGCAAGGTTGCCATGGCTGGGCAGTTGTTCAGGTTCATCATTGGACAGTCCACTATCCTCCTCAGTATCCAAAGACTCGATAGTCTCCTCCAAAAACATGAGACAAGCCTTCTCTTCAGCAGACAGATGCTCCAGACTATCATCACTCTGAAATTGAGAAAAGTAGAGCTTTCTATTTTAAATGAACTGCACAATATGATATCCCAAAATAGACAAACTCTCTCAATATAACAATAAAGACAAACCAATTAAACAATATGCATCACTTGGCTTTTATGTTCCAGCTCTCAGTTACTAATATAGTTTTTGTTTTGGATATTTCAAGCTGTTTTGCATAAGTAATTGCAGTACAACTATACAGTGTCTTAGATTAAGAAAAGCTAAGCTCAGTTACTTACAAAGCCAGAATTGGCACTGACAACACTGTCACAGCTGCCAGCGCTGTCCATGCCATTCATCATCTCCAATCCAGTCCCACCTGGCCAGGTGTCGCTTTTAGGCATCTTAACGCCCTACTTATCCAAAGATGGTGGCACAGATTGTTGTTTTACTCTGTGAAAAGGGGGAAAATGGAGAGTTAAATTACACTTTATATTGTTACTCTTCTCAGAGTGAAAATATTCTTTAGAAAAAAACAAAGCATTCAAAAATAGTCTTCCCAGTGGGTATAGGACCATATTAGGTGTTTCTTTTTTTATTTTCTAGCCATGTTGTTTATTCTTTATGGCCCTGTGAAGCATTTTTCACAAGTCCCTAAAGGCCTAAGATACTGGCTGAAATGCCGTCTTATTGAATGACCTCTCTTACAATGTTTTGGAAGTTCTGTACTTTACAACAGCTTTTGTGTTACCTAGTGCCAAATTAATTTTATTTTTTCAGATTTTAGGCAGTAGACAGTAGTTTCACCTATTGAAAAAACAGTAGGTGAATTACATGTAACAAATAACTAAATTTTAACATAAATTTGATAATTGAACTGTGTGAGTAACACATCAAAGCTAGTAACAATAATAAACACAACCAACTGCTCACCTTCAATACATTTAATAGATATTCAGCAATAGAAGCAATGTCTCATTTCTCATCAACATCACACTACAACTTTACATGGCCTAGCATGACCACATTAAGATCCAACCATAGATGACACAGACAAATTGTTGAAATAAAACAGACCGTGGCATTTATTAACAACATGCACTTTCCATCACTGGATTCTCTGTAACCAGATCAGACATTTTATTAATTTCTGGGCTCTGACTAAGTCTGTTTTAATTTCTGCACAGCTAGAAGGTATGGTTTGACAGTATTTTTCAATCGCAAAGGAACTGAGAACCTGGTGCCACCATAACAGCACAGAGATACTGATCAAAAAATACATGTCTTGAAGTCTAGCAAGCTGCACATCTAATTCTAACAAATGCATGCAGATGTGGAGAGGAAGGAAAATTAGCTGCTGAGTGTAAATGGTAATCAGCACCACAGGGGTCTGAACATTGCCAGTTTAGGCTTATTGTGTTCATTTTTAGTAAATCATAAAGACAGTATAAACACTGTCTAACATGATGATGTATGTAAACATAACACAGAGCTACATCAAGGGAGGGTTACAAGTGGGCTACATAGCGGGCTTTATAGGGTTGGATATTTAGAAAAGGAATGACGCATAACATTGTGCAAAAGTTTTAAGAGCCTTTGAAAAACCATCTCTCGAAACCTCCTTTAGATATGGAATACACTGCATTAAAAATTATTGTCCATGAGTTTAAATATTTCTGCTCACAGGGACCGTTATAAAAACTTTGTCACCGGTGCAAGTTTTGTTGGCAAACTCTGGCCTAAGACTTCAGAACCAGTTGCTGCAGACACGTTATGCACATTATACTGCAAGAAAAGTGATCTTCTAGGTCTTATTTTCTGATTATATAGCTTGTTATGGCATTTGATCTTCTGTAAACAAACTCATAGGTTGTCATATATGTATATGCTAATAATCCATTCATAATCAAATACTTACATGTTCATTCATTTTTAGAGAAACAATGTATTTATGTGTTTTTAGGTCAAAGTTGACTAATGTGACCAATGTGTGGTGTGTTTGTTCCATAACTAGGGTCAAAATTGAAGAACTCTTGGATTGAAGAATTCTTGACTTCTAAAGGAATGGTGTTTCAATCTGTCAACATACGACATGCAGTCTTAGAGTTTCTGATATGGTCGACAAGAATTCCATTGGTTACACTTGTACTACTATTTAGCTATTCAAAATGAGCCAACCGAAAAACACTTTTGTGTTCATTTTCGAGCAACAAATAAGCCGCCACTTTTGTACTTCTCTTTGGGAGAGATGCTGGCCAAATTTGACCTTTCTCCATATTGCAATTGGGTTTCATTTCCCAACAACAAGAAAAGCGTTTCTTGTATTTTTTAAGATTGTAAGAGTCATATCAGTTTTTTCACATAACAACCCTATGGCAGTAAAGCTTGCAACTAGTTTTTTAAATGATCAATGCATGATCACTACTAAATTATATTGTAAAGAAAAAATTATATAAACCTACTAAATCTTAACTGTACTAGACAATCATCTTGAGACCTTAATTAGCACACATGTTAATTAACTTTAAAACTTAATTAACATACCTGCTGATGCTTCAAAATCCATCCAAAAAAGAGTGTATACTTCACTAATGGTTTGCAGTCATGTAAATGTGATAATATGTAGCTAAGTCAATACGTAATTTGCTAAAATCTCTTTAGTACTCCTTTACAAGCTGCATGTATTCAGTAAAGCCTGAACAGTGAGTCTATTTTCTAGAATACTACACAAAGCTACCTACATGTCAGCTTATTGACATCCTGTGTAACCCTGTGGTGTGTCTCACATGCACACCAGCTCTGTGATGATTGGACAGCCTCACTGGCAAAGAATAGGAGGTTATCATAGCTTAGTGTGCCTCTAACAGATATCTAACTAGTCTTCTTACTGCATGTGACTTGGATTACAGCACACATGCCACTCCTAATCTTCCTTTACCGGATCAGTTTCAGAGGGAGTGGAAGGCAGCAGCAATGATCTCCGGAAAGCTATATGATATCCAGTTTGACCATATTGTCTTACCGTAACAGTCATGTATTAGGGCATTTAGGGTGTTTGTTAAAGGTGTACATTACTTCACAGATAATAAGACCATTAGTTTTAGCAGGTAAATACAAGGAGAGGTCAGCTTCTCCCTTACTGTAAATAGCTACTAGAAAATGAAGCAATGATTGTTTTGCACCTATTTAAGCATGTGATTTTTACAAGAACAAATAAATTTTAGAAAATAAAAGCTTTCACTTATACTGGTATTGCAAGAAAGGAAGCTGGAATTTTAGTATAAAGGAGCCCCTGTCTGATCCTGGTGAAACAAAATTCACTTTTGGATAAGTTTCAGCACCTGAGAGGCAAGGGCTGCTAGACAGGCCAAAGTAGGTACAAAAGCACTCCTGTTCACTGTTCCTGCTTTGCTCAGTCATTCCACCCCTGTAAAATTTTAAAGCCCCTATTGCCTGGCCAACATGTAATTGTCCCCATCTGCCCGGTTACATGCAGGTCAGGATATGAATCTGAACAGTGGAAACTCAGCGATAACATTTATTGTGATATGACCTGACACAGTCTGGGTTGATGAAATGCAAACAACAAGCAGCTCCTGTGGTCTGGAGGCAACTACAAAATACATATCAGAATACTGATTGAGTATTTCAAACTTACCAATAGGTTTTTGGTATTCACACCTGTCTTTATTTCTAGGTTTTATAGCTCTAGTTACTATGCTGCTAGTTGTTAGCTGAGATTAGGGGTTATTCTGACCATGAGAAAAACTCAGACTGTAGTTGGTGACTAACCTCTGCTGACCATTTCCAGGAAAAGAATGATGAAAATTTATCAAAATGTTATCTCCTTGTAGACACGCCTAGAAACACAATTGCAACAACCATAAAACTCCTGTATGTGCTTAACTTTCGCACAACTGTTTGAAGCAGACGCTGGAGCAATAAACTTAACTGCCATTTCAACCTCCATTCAGTCTGGTGACACAGATGCAGTTTTGTTTTGACTGTGGCTGTAAAAGAGTAATTGTTCTAGCTTTTATTATCTTTAATGCGTTGTTTGAAGAGGATTATGTAATATGTGAAATCATCACTGTTACATTCTCACCTATTTATTTTGAACCCAATTACCTAACACCCACCCTCTGTCTTTAGACTCAGAAGTCCTTTTGGGCGCTATATCTTTTTTCTAACAAGGATTATCTGTCACAATTACACCCAGCAACTCAAACTGTGTTAATATCTATAAAATAAGTCAATCGAGTAAAGTAGACAGTAGAACTCAACATTGTACTGTAGTGCAGTACTCGAGTAAATGTACTTGGTACTTTCCCCCACTGGTTACTTAAGGTGATCTATAACAACTCTTATTCTTTTGAACAGCAATATGAAATGATTAGCCCATGCTGATTACGCTCGACTGGGAGCAGTAGTTTCACCACACTAACCGATAGTAACATTACACATGTTGGAGGACATGTTGTTTTGAACAATGCATCATTATTCAACACTCATTTTAAACAGCACGTACTGTATATATATACACACATATATGTATCTATGGACTGTAGAAAAAGTAATGTTATAATGAGGGTTATGCGCCCCAAACACATCAAATAAAATCGTATTAACGTCTACAAAATACTTTTAATTTAGTCAGAAAATAGCCTTAAAAAAATAGGCTGACTGAAAAATGTAAATATGGCATTTAAGATCAATAAGTTTATCAATAACTATACACCACTATACAATAAGCTTTAGTGCGGTAACAAAAATAGAATCACCACACCTGATATTTCCTTGAGATGAAATGTAGATTATGTGATTAAGAATTAAGTCTAACCAAGTTTTACAGTGTTTAAACTATCTTTAAGTAGATTTACCTGACAAGAAAGCTGAAGTTTTCCGCACAAACTAGCATTAGTCGACGGTCTGAGTCTCCGGACAGCAGCTTCTCCTCATCCTCTGCTCCGCGTGCAACTGAGGACGCGGTGGGCGCGCGCCTATGGGTGACACCTGCGCGAGGGACTTTGTGCGCTAAGCTGTCAGCCAATAAGAGAGCAGCATTTTCCTTAAGACACTTGCCGTCACAAGTGTAGTCTGTTTCCAGCTGTCGGTAGTGAGCTGCCAGGACTTCAGGAAAAGCACCAATACTACATGATAGAAATAAAACTCATGTAGGCTACTTATATTCAGGATAAACTATATAACTGGGGAAAGACGCCCCCTTAAAAACAGTGTGTGTAGCCTATTTGTACGTATACATATTTGAATATCAATGTAATATGTGTACTAGAAGTTTGCTAAAGTGAACAAATATAGAGGGCGACAGACAGTTTTGTTGTTATAAAAATGTGAAATCTTGAAAAGGTGGTGATCTTACCTCATGAGTCACTTTGAGCAAAGTAAACTTGTTACTTATGCATAACTTTAACTATAGGCCTATCTCAAATTTGGATGTCGCTCTGACTGCAAAGTGAATGTTAGATAACACCTGTAAGAAATTGTTTTTTATTTTTTTAAATGGTTTGATTATTGCCAATTAATTTACAACTGAGGGGAATGTAGGACAAAAGTTGCAACTTTATTTTATTATCACTAAAAATTTAAACTTATGCTAAAATCAATAGGGAAGCTACTTATAAGGTAGCAAAGAATTTAAGCTAGCTAACTTGTGCTACAGCATGCTAATTTAGCATAACGCTATTAGCTTAACATAAAGTCAGCGAGTTAGCCTTTTAGACAGATTATAATACATATTTTACCACTGGTTAGCTATTGTGTTATTTAATCTGATGACACTCTCCATAATTTATCACAAATATAATATTAGTAAGGCAAAAGTTTTTAAAAACATTGATGTCAGTGGGGGGTATCTTCCCTCAAAAGTCCTACTCTTATGTTTTCACATATTACTGAAACAGTTGTTATTTTTTGTTCAAACTAATAAATAGCACTCCACATGACTCTCATGTAACAGTAAAGAACAGTTTTTATATCTATAATCTTTTTTATTACCAAAAACATAAACACAGAGGTTTATTTAGTGCTGTAGGAATATTACATAAGCTTACCTGAAAACACTTCTTTTGATTTTAAATACTTGTAATTTAGAAGGTAGAGACTAGGAAATGAAGAAAAAATAACAAAATCCAGTGCCAAATAGTTTGTTGTGTAACCTCTGTAACCTTTAAGAGATTAGTTTAATTAATTAATCAGTGTAACTGATTTGTTGAGCTAAAAGTCATAGGAGGAGGAGGAAAACAAACATTAAAAATGTTGTATTATCACAAATTAGTTTAAACCCAAAAGCGAACTGCAGGTGTTGCATGTATTGACACTCTTATCTGATACATGGCCTCTGCATAGCAGTGGTAGCTACAGTTGGCCCAACAGAGGGTGAATAAATCTTAGATCCTATTAAGAAAGGGTGAATGTTCCTTAAAATAACACGAAGATAGAGTAATCCCACAATCTTGGCTGAGGATCAGGGTTGTTTTGCCAAGTGGGGCTGATTTCCAGTAGTAAAGTATTATCGAGTTCCAGAAATTTTTGATGTGGACACAATTAGTAGCATGATCAGATGAAGTATTAAAGAATTACTGGTTGTTACTTTCTGTTTGTATCTACATTGTAAAAGAAAAGTCATTTGCTAGAAAAAATATTTTAAAATGGTTGAACTGTTTTGTAATGTACGAAAACTGTAAAAATTGTGAAATTAATGGCAAATATGTAAAACAACATGTTTAGCTGATTTAAATACATTAAGCAGTATTATTTTATGGTCAACTGTTATAAGAAAACAAATTGCCATTTGCCATACAAATTTTTGATGTGGACAGTTGTAGTGTTTTTTTTTTCCTTAGCGTCAACATGTAAATTAATACTTGTCTCTGTCTTTAAAACTATCTAAACATTCACACTGATGACTGTTGCAATGCCTCAAGATTACATCTGTTTTCTGAGATGGCACTAACAGAATAGAGTGATCCATCAGTAGCCCAAGCAGCCTCCCATCCTGGATACAGGGAGAAAAATGCACTAAAGCAGAAATAATTAGGCAAGCAAAGGCAGATCAAACACAGGGACATCATGGATCGAGTGCAGAAGGGGCAGGTCGGTCTTGGCCTTGGGGTCAGCACTACAGCTTGAAACAACGTCACTGTGTCTTAGAGATGCGGGCTCATGCTGCAGTAGACACGATGACAGAAGGAGGCAGAAAGATCAACACAGGCTTTTGCTCAGTCAAGAAAGATATCCTGGAAAGAGCTGTGAAAGATGGAGGCTTTCAGAGGAAACTTAGCCAATGATGCCCTGCTATCTCCCAAGAATCTCAGCCAATCGTACAGAGAGGACCCCACATGCTCCCTCTGCCTGATTCCAGCAATATTAAAACCCATCCTGTTGGGTGACTGACACCTCACACCACAACCAAGTGCTACAATGACATGTAGCAGTGTTGGATGCTCATCTGCATCAACATCCTTCCTCCCTATTCTTCACCACTGGCCAGCAACAGCACTTGTCCAATATGTTGAGGGCCAATCCAGACCCGCCACATCAAGACCAGACAGTGGGCAGCTAGAAGATGGTGGCACACTTAAACCAGAGGCTCTGCTTCCTAACAGAAATTGCACCAACCCACCTCAGACCAGACCTTGTGGTACGGTCGGCCTCACTCCATCTCATTAAAAAATACCCTGGGAGGAAGCAGCAGAGGAGGCCTGCAAACACAAGAAGCTGAGGTACACTGAGCTTGCAGTCAATGCACAACATAAACAACAACATGGCTGGAAAGAAAAAGCCTAATAATATGAGGCAGGCTGCAGAGTGTTTGTAGCCAGCGTCAAGGATACTCCAGAAGACGGGAGAGATAGGGAAGACCCCTAGACCCCACAGGGTGGACCTGGCAAAGACCTCTCTTGCTGAAAAGGGGTCGCCAGTGGCTCTGAATGAAGAGAAAAGACCCCGGATCTGGAAGTGCTGTGGATCTATCAGCGAAAAACTGAGCAAAGAGAATGCCACCACTCATATGGTCACCCTGCAGAGTCTAGACAAAATGTCTGAGGAGTGTAATTGAGATCTCCTAACAAGTAGTCCAACATAAAAGGCCTACTGGGAACCTTGAGCCATCCAATTCTCTTGCAGACTGTAAAGCAACTTGTCTGCAGTAGGTGCTGTCAAGGTGGGTAAGTCTAGTTAAGTAACCTTCCCATCTAGCAGACTGCACCATCTGCAGAAGCACCACTTGCTTAGTCATCCTGCAGCGTCTAGGTAACATGTCTGACAGTCTTACATAAAAGATCCGATACTGATTTAAATGCGTGTGTCACAGGGACAATAAATTAATAACCATTCAGCTCTTTAATGATTAACATCAGTACTAAACAACATTGTACCAATCACTACAGGAATGAAGCAAAAATTTGGGGTAAACTCTAAAACGCAAAAAGACTCATACACACCACTGTTGGCTATAACTTTTATTTGTGACAACACTGAAAAAAATCAAGTAAATCCAGTTTTTCTGTAGTGCTTTGTGTGCAACATTCATTGTTATTGTTAGTCATGAGAACTTAGTAAATACAAAATACAACAAAGCCATTTCATAGTTTCACCTTTATGCAAGCTGCTTAATCCATGATCACTGTTAAAAATCATAAACTACCTATGGTAACAGACAAGGAAAAAAATCATAGCAATTCACATTCAAAAAAAGAAAGAAAAAAAATCTGACATTTTTGCTTTGCCTGTCATTTACTCCCACCGCTTATCCGAGTCTGAACCAGAGAAATTCTGAAAAAAGCTCCACTCAATTCTTCCAATGTCAAGCTTATTGTTTTTTTGGCAACAGCTCAGGACAAATATTGCCATTAAAGATCTGTGAAACAGAAATACTGCTTCTGCACAATGTGAGGCCACAATGAAATGGGCTTTGCTTTAAAAAACAACTAATCCATGATTACCCTCCATCCTCTCCAATCAAGCATTATTTGACCTGATATTTGACATAGAGAAGTGCATGCTTCATCCTTGTAGGCAGTGTACATCAAAGGAATTGGCAAAGAGATGACGCCTGAATTTACCTTGAAATGTGAGAACATGCTCCAGTTGTGCAAAACATACAGTGGAACAGAGTGGCAGCTTTTGGACAACATGCACTACGTATTAAACCAAAATGTGTCTTTACTTGGAATTCAAACACTCAACTTAGAGCTACAAATCTGAGATGACAAGGTAAATGGTTAATGTTGACTAGCAAAGGATATGATCCATGGACTGTACCTGAACAGTAAATGCATTAAGTGGGCAGACTGGATCTTATACAGTGTGCCTCACACTCATTTCAGATTTGTAGTCACTGCACTACGCCTGTCGCCTTGATTTGTTACACCCAGACAAACACCATCACACTTGAAAGGTTTTTCCAAAATGTGCAGCAATTTAAACGGAAAAGGTATTTAAAAAAAGATGAGTTTTTACAGCATGAGAACATTTGAAACTTGCACGCTAGAATTAAAAATTACACACCTGAAAACCTGTCGTACCCATGACGAAAAACAATGCAGCTACAGATTTTGTATGTTTTGTTTACAGCACCATTACTTTGATTTTTTTTAAATTTAAAACAAACTCACTATAAATTATGTTGCAACGTTAAAAAAAAACAAAAGTAGTAAAGTCCACATACATCATTAGGCTAATTTTGGACCACAATTTGCTATATGATATTGTATTTTAAGATGCATAACGTCAATCTTAATGGCCACAGCTCAATGAATTCAGATGGATGTCTAGGGTTGGGCGATCTGATGATCTCATATCGTGGATGATTTTTATTAGGCGATGATTTGTTTTTCAGAGGAATCATAAACATCTCATCATTAGGGGTGCTACATTTTTAAGTATTTTATTTTCAAAGTCTGTTGCTGCTAACCAGCTAGCTTAAGCTTGTCCCACCTTGTGTTTTGCTACTTCATGTTGGCCAGGTCACTGTAGTGGTGGTCCTTGAAGTCATTCAGCTGCCTCTCCAATAAGTTTCTTATTCCGTGGATGGACTCCACTTGCACTGTCTTGAACTGCAGCTAGTGACAGTAGTTCTTGTCCTCCTGCAAGCTGAGGGGCCACTCCAACCAGAATTTGCAGCAGGTGGAGAACTGGTTCATACGCCGCTACTCCAAGCTCATCGAGGCTGCACAGCAGAACGAACATCTCAAACTTTACCAGTGATCAAACGGCAGACAACTGCCACCAGTTGCAGTGCAAGACAAAGGAGGTCGAGTCTGTCTGCAGGCAGCTAAGGACCACCACAACAGCAATCTAGCAGCCTATGGGTAAGGAAACACAAGGTAGCACAGACCGGGGGTAGCTGGTTAGCAGAGAATTAACTTTCAAAATAAAATGCCTACACATAGCACCCTTGATGACATGATAGTGTGACTCTTTTTAACAGCAGATCATATGCAAAACTGATGATGTGATCGCACAAGTTCAACTAAATCAGTGGGGAGCATTGTGATTCAGATCATGATTGGAGATTCTACCCTAAAACATCATATGATCTTTTGGCCCGATTGCCCAACCCTAGGGATGTCACAACTAGTACAGTGTTATATAGACTAATCCAGCTTAGCATTAACATAAGCTATCTGTACTGAACAATTCAGACATCTGAAGTTAACCAAATTATCGCAGTATTGGAAGAATTTCTGAAATCTGTCCACAAGGGAAATAAAAAACATGCTACATAACCAACATGATGAATAACAGTCAGACTTGGTGTGCTGCGTTTAAGACAACAGTGAATGGGATCACATCACAGTGCAAATAATTCTTAGTGGTTGTTTTAAACTCGCTGTACAGCCATATAGTGGTGTTTTATCACACATAAGTTTAATCAGTCGCGGGTCATGGCAAGTTAGTGTACCTTCTAATCGACCGACAACACATCAGTCGCCATTTGGTTGATGTCAGTACAACCCAGCTGATGAGAAATCAAAACAAATCCTAAGAATTGCTTGCATATTTTACTTGACCAAGTAAAACAGATTCAAAACCATCCCTAAATAGACCTACATGATGGTTTAATGACATCAGAGCACTGCAGCAGTGTTTCGGACTTTAAGAACTGACAGCAGTTTAGAAGTAATACTGAACAGGTTAGAGGCTGAACACTGTCTGCAGATTCTCCAAAGATGCCGCTGGATAATGTGAGGTAGAGGATCACACAAGCAGACAGACCAACAGAGTTGCCAGACGAGGGGCACGGGGTTGGTGGTGGTTGTATTTGTGAGAGAGAGAAAACACAAGACAACTTTCACACTTCACCAAAATTGGTGTGGCCTGTCTCCTTGGCATGCTCACGAGCTTCCTTTTGTCCCACCAGGCCTGTCTGGCAAACCATGCAGCGCAATGCAAAACGGTTAACGTCTGTGAACTGCCGCTTGCGGCGAGCCTCGTCTGCCAGCTCGAGGGCCTGGGCCAGGATGACGTCGTCTGTGGTAGAGAAGATAGTCTGAGGCGGGGCATCAGAGCCGGGGATCTCTCTCTGCAGTGGGTCGTAGTGGATGCCATCATAGATGAGCAGCACACGTTTGTGGTAGCCGGCATCCTCCCCAAATCTATCTACTCTGACTGTCTGAGTGTCCACGACACAGATCTCACACTGGTAAAACTTGGACAGGATGGACACTTCGATGGCTCCTCCCCAGGTGTCATCACGTCTTATCCAGGTGCAGTAGTCCTCATTTGTTTTTCCCAGCACCGCTTCAGAGTAAGCTGCCGGGTCACTCGATACTATCTGGGCAATGAGGCCTCGCATCTCCGGGGCACAAGCAGGGTCATACACACCACCTTCCACCACATAATAAACACTAGTGAAGAGGCAGGAGTTGTCAGCTGGGACCACTCGACGTGCAAGCACAGGTGAGGCTTCAAGGCGTGGTGCTTTAGTCACAATGGGATGATCCTGAGGCTTTGGCTTGTTTTTTTCCTCTTCCACGATGAGTGTGTCTCCTGCAGAGGATGACACACCAATGACAACACTGTTCATCCTGGTCAGACTTGGGTTTGAGTAAGGAAGAGGAAAAACATCACCTTGTTAATAGTGATCCATTTGTTGTGTGAATTTTTTTTTAAACTTATTTGAAATATCTATCTAAATGCAAATGCAGTTAAAGAGTCAATTTGCCCAATTATAATAAAAACAGGTTTTCCAAGGTCTTGATATTTCCATTTCCACTATTTCTACGCATACCCCAATACAATGAAGGTGAGTTAAATCAATTTGGGCCTCCAACAGCACTGAAAAACAAAAAAATCCATAGCAACTTTATTTTCAGCTTCACTGAAGAGTCAACAAAGCACTTTTCACGGTGTAATTATAAAGACTATTTACCCCAAACTTTTAAACCCAGTCATTATAGTCATGTTACATCTAGTGGTGAAAAATCATTTGGATCCTTTGCTGCAGTAAAAGTAGCAACACCACATGATAAAAATACTCTACTACCAGTAAACTAATTGTATTCTCCAAACTCATATGTTTATAGTGTTGCTGTCCAGTGAGAACCACGTATCCCTAAAAAGTCAACTTTTCATGAAAAACACACCTGTTTTTAGCTTTGTGACACTGCATTTTCCAGCTAATCAAAGATTTTTTTAATAGTTTATATATTGTTAGAAGTAGAAGCATGTTGTCAACCCACAGAAACACACTTAATCCTTCAGTTTAGCAGAAAAAAATCTAAATCCTCAAATTTGGAGATGTGTGGTTTTCACTGGATGGGAAGGGTACGAATAATTGTAACGTGAAAAGTAACCAATAACTAATGCCGTCAGATAAATCTAGTGGAATATAGGTATACAGTTACGTAAAATGAAACTAGTCAAGTAAAATACAAGTACCTTTAATTTGTATTTAAGTACAGTATATGAGTAGATATACTTTGTTACATTCCACCACTGGTGGCATCCTTAGAAAATGTTTGGGCATGTTATCAAAATAGTCGTATAAACTAAAAATGCAGTGAATTTGGTCCATGTCATCTGCACATGTTGGATGTCTGACGTCATACCTGATTTGATGGGGTAGTCCTTGAGGTGAGCGTCTCCATTTCGAAGATCAAGGCTTGAGGGTGGGTAACCAACCATAATTTTCTGCACATCACAGGGGATACCAGTAAGCTCCTCCACCTTACTCTTCAGCTCCTGCACACAGGACTGATGGGTCAAGCCCTGCATAATGTGGCTCCCATTTTTGGTCTTACAGCGAAGCCGCAACATCCTGCCTGCAAAAAACATACAATAACATATTTATAACACTGCAAGTATTTGGAAAGAAATTTACTCATCCACAAGGCCAGTTGTTGACAAGAAACTGTAATATATGAAGAAGACATCTCTATTAATCTATGACTCTAAAGGCTCCACTGTAATATATCCAGTCTTATTCATATGCAGTGGTAAATGAATGACTGGATATATTACAGTTAAGCTTATCCATATGTAGTTGTACTCTTGTATCTACTGCCGTCATAGGGTCCCCATTAAATGATTTGGAATACACTAAAAATGTGGTAGCTTGTGCAAACTCATTCGTTGTTGTTTATTTTGGTGACTCACAAGGCTTTTTTTTAAAAAATTGAAAATAAAATCATAAAAAACAAAACTTGTGCTGTAGTTTTAAAGTAGACATGGACAGCATAAAATTCACACTGACTTAATAGTTGATTCAACAGATGGATTTTTGTCTAGCTGCAAGTACAGTTGGCTCACTTCTAAAAGTTTTAGCTTTCCAAACATAATAATTTTAAATAATGCTTACATATTGTCAGACAACTTGCTATTTTTAGTATAGTAGTTAAGGGAAAACAGTGGATTAGTATCATTTAAGACTACAGCAAATTCTCAAATACTAACCTTAACTAAGGAGTGGCCTCTATTTGATTAAGGCTTTAAACAAACACTTTTTTCTGTAGAAGCAGGAGAGCTGATATCTATATCTAATTGATCATTAAAATATCAAAAATGCAGCAAGTTTAACTTGTTGTATTACACAACAAGTTAAACTTCTTAAAACGCTCAATGTTGTTTATCTTTGGCTAAAACTATACCTTAATTCATCAATCCAAATTTGTAAATGTGAAAAATATGATTATGTATGAGCAACAAAATGGGGGGTGGAAGAGGTCTAATAGAGTAATGAGCAACGGAAAAAATAACCTGCAACTATTTGGATAATTGTTTCAGCAGACAAATATACTCAAGCAGACAAATGTTATCAGTTAGTCTTGTGCACCTTAGACAAAACTATGTTTCTGTACTATAATTACTAACAGATGAATCATTAGTGAAAATCATAGTTGGTGGCAGCCTTAGGGGTCCAGTAGCCCCTTAGCTCCTGGTTTGTGTCTCTCATTGATACTACTTGGAAAACATAGATGGTCGTTTGAAAACACCATTGTAGCAAAGAACATGATTTCAGAACAACTTAAGTATTGTTGAACGATCTGCCGGGGTTTCAAACATCACTAGATGATTTACTCCTGAAAACACCAAAAGTTAGCTCTCTGAAACAAAAACTGCGGCTAGTTTCCCCTTATCTGCAGGCTCATCTCTGAATGATTTACCGACCTTTGTACATCTAGACATCGATTTATCCTTACAGCAAATATGCACGCTGTTCAATCAAAGCAAACGCTGGTGGAGGAATTGTGTTGTTGTACTGGTTATTTTCGTTAGCCGCTGCTTTACCATGTACTAAGCTATACTAGCTATGAACGGCTAATGGTATTTGTTAGCCACTTCTACACATCACCCATTGGGATGTCGGTTACTCTACATTGTGCTCGTACATATATCATAATACCGCTATCTAAACAGGCCTGGCGTTACAATTAAACTGCTGATGAACAGCAGTAGAATAAAAACACCTGACAGCGACATTGCTTTGTTTTGGTTTCTTTGTTCTGCTAGTTGACGTTGACGACTCAACTCGGCAGTAACACAAACAGACAGCAGGCTAAGCAAGCAGCTCCCTGTTAAGCGATAAAATTCAGCACTGTGCAGAGCAAACTGTCATTATAGCTCGAAAAATAGTCAGGGTGTTCGAGACAGTTACCCTGGAAATGTCTGAAACAAATACAGTCGCCCGGTGTTAGACAAATTTACGTTGACGGGAGCAGCTAACCATATCGTGTATCATCTGCTAACGTTAGCATGCTAATCTGTACACTAACTTGGCGCTCACTGGAGAGTTTTGTTTCAGGTTCTTCACATCAGTTTAACATTTGATAAAATCTGTTACCTGTCTACTGGCAAAGCTACATACGACCAGGGATATTAAGTGACACGACAGCGAGCTAAGTAATTTTGTTTTCTTACCTGCTGTTGACTGCAGCCCTGCCTGCCTCAAACAATAAACAGCCAGTGAGAGACACTGATATAGAGCACGTCACCGTACGTCTGTGTTACGTCATGACGCTCTTCTCTTAAGTACACCCGCGTTTGTACCGTCAATTCTCTAATAGATGAAACTTAGTGTTGGAGGCACATTGACATTTGCAGTATGTGTGCATTTTACACAACAGACATAAGCACATTTTTTAAAAAGACATTCAGTTATGTTGGCTCATCCCTCTTTATAATAATTGCAAACAAAATGCAGCTACTTTACACTATTCAGTCACCAGGACTCAGAATATTTCTGTGTATTTCCTCAGTATGATTTAATTTTGTGTTAAGATTTTCTATCTGTCCCCATAGCTATGAACTGCAAAGCCCCTGATTTAATCACACTCAGTTCTAGTTTAATACAATTTTACATTAATCAAAAACAATTAAATGAAGATCACAAATTTGTAAAAGTGATGGAATACTCCCTGTGAAAGATGAGACAAGCAGCAAAGTTTCCTTTGTGTTGCTTACTTGTCAAGAAAGACCAAACAAAAAGCTCACATCCCTTCAAAATTCATGTTTATTGTCTGCTTAAAAGGCACAGTAGGCTGCTTTGAGCAGGCCAATAACTTATCAACAGTCAAACATTACTGAGTCATAGACTTAATTTTGGACCATTCTCTATTATTAAATGAAATACAGAAAATTCTGTGTCAGAAGAAAAAAATATGGCAAAACAGATTAATTGCCAGTAGGATGACATGAACACACAAAAAAATAGCTAACATGTCAATCATATCATTCCCAGAATACACAGGCAAGAAGAGTAGTAGATGGACATTTAGGGTTTAGTGTTCATTGTGACAGTTAACACTAGTGTAACACATTAGAGTTGCAAAGTTCTCTACCTGCTGCTGGTGTATAGTATGTCCAGCAATGTGGTGTATTTTCTAACAACACAGAAACATAGAATGCTGACAGAGGAATTTCAGTAAGTTTCCTACAGAACCTGACTAACACATTCTTAAATTAAGACATAACAGAGGATGGGTTAGGAATACATTTGACAAGAATCACATCTACAGATTGTGTATACGGCATAACATATGATTGGATTTGCATTATAAAAATATTTTTTACAGCATCTACTTCATAGCATGTTCCATTTGCAGTTGTGAAAGTTGATTTTCATCACAATAATGCATAACTTCAGTAAGGCATTGCAGTATTTACAATGAGACATAGTTATCAGCTCTGTAATACAGTATGTTCTGTTGGTTGACTGATTCTGTTTGGCACACATGCAGGAGTATTTATGATACTAATGATAAGGCTTCCAGTTCAAAGCCTCAGCATGCAGTGTAAAGACAGAGAGCTTGAGATAAATAGGAACGTGTTATCTCGTGCATAAGTGGCCTCAAGAAACCGTCCTTTTATTGAACAAAACGTGTACTTGTAACTTTCGATTCACGGTCGAACCCAGAAGTTTCCCACACTGTGCCATGGGGACCTCATCTTCACTCAGAAGCGGACACAGCCACTAGAGTCTTCGGGGCTGTCAAAGTCGATTCCTTCACACAGGGACTCCTTCAAGAAAAAAAGAAAATGTCACTGACACTCACAACTCAATTCCCTGCAGTACAAAATCCTGTTTGAGGAAACTAAATGCTTCCCTGGCGGCCCAGGAGTCTTAAGTTTAAACTGGTTAGGCCATTAAATTAAGCCATTATCTGAAGTGGAGGTAAAACAGCCACTTTAGCAGGTTTTCAGAGTGATTAATTATTAATTACATTCTGACCTTCTGCATGATTGGCTCCAAATCTTAATCTTGTACACTGGCCTAAACAGCCTTAGATTTACACAACTTAGTATATGTACAATATATGTATGTAAAATAAATAGTCAGTTTTTTGTCATTGTTTTACTTTTACTTTAAAATATATTTAAGTGTCTGCAATACCATCATCACTGAAATCCTTTTATTATTGCAGTCCTAAACATTCAATAAATGAAAGGGTCCTTGATAAGGTGGCTGAGATCAAACAAAACTGATAAGAAGTTTCACTGTGCAAAGGTAATTAACGGTTAGAGAAACCGAAAGACTGAAAACCATAAAAAAAAAAGCCCCACCGTGACAACATATATAGACATGAGTTACAGTGACATGAGTTGAATTGTGGGAAAGAAAATGAAAGATTGGCTACATGTACTAAGTCTCCAAAATACTCACAGACAACCGCTTCCTATCCGAGTCTGTAAGACAAGTTTGGAGAAAGTGGAGAAAGAGAGAGATAGATAGGAATGTGGAGTAGGACTGAAGCACCGTACACACAATGCAAGGCCAACAACAACAACAAACAACACTTACAAATATGAATATGCGTTTTAAAATTTCCACCTTTTCACTCTCTGAAGTGGTTAATATGTCTTTTATCACCTTTACAATGGGAATTGCTGTATTATGATACACTGAGACAAAAATTTCACCTGTTGTTTTTTGGGTTAATTTTATGTTTACATGATCATTTGTATATATATAAAAAAGTACTGTAAGGAATATCTCTGATGTTTGTGTGTCTTTTCCGTCCAATAAACTCCATAAGGAGCGACCCTCAGCAAATAGTAGGCATGCTGTTCTGCATATTCAAGCTGGAGACAGCCCCGTAGTGAAGCAGAGGTCATGCAAGACAACGTATAAAGAAGAGAGCAACCCATTCAAGACTCAACATAGCCCTGAGAGAGGAAGATAGATGGAAGGGTGGATTTCATGTACGTCAGTTGCAACACAGACACTAAATCATCGAGAGGATCCAGAAATGAGGCAAAGGAATGCCAAACACAGGGTTACAGCTACGGTGGGAGGTGACTGATTACAGCTGACGGTGACAGATTTAGAGGGGGAGCCTGTGAGTCTATCACTAACTTGGCTTTGCCGTCCCTCTGGCATCAGAGCCGATGGGGTGGGGGCGAGCGGTAGCCAGGGCTGGTTGCCTGCACTGTAGAGCCTGGGCCGCTTGACCTGGTCGTGACTGGACAAGGGGGTGTAACTATTCCGGCGATGCATGATAGCAGAGTCCCTCGGGATATTACCCTGGTAGAAGATGAAATACCGCAGGTGTTAAGGAAAAAGATCTGGGAACACTCAACATCAGGGGACACCTGATGAGACACAGCCAAGCCAAGCAGCTGTCCTCTCCACACTGATCCACAGCAACAAGTAAGAAAACTGAAGCTATTTTTAGCAGAAGAAAGCTGTTTCCATTCGTATTATGCTACCACACAATACAAGACATTAATGCACAGTGACAGTACAGCCCTGATGGCACAGGACAGACAGACACCTGCTTCCATCAAGACAGTAAACTGTTTTTAAAAAGACAGATTTCAAAATGGGACTTGCAGCTCAAATACTCAGTATACTGTATATAATCTTAACATCAGGATACAACCAGAGTAATGGTAATGACTGGCTCAGCCAAGCAAGGTAGCATGCTCAGCCATGGCTTCCATCAGGGTGAAGCATAACAAAAATAACATCTCATTTAACATTCAGAGGCTCACAGCTCAAGCCAGGTTAACTAATGAAGGTTAAACAAACAAAGGGGAATAACAAAACAAGGATATAAAGAAAGGAGTCAAGGAAGCGAAGCCTCAGACATGGGATAAAGTGCGATTCCACTGAACTAAGACACAACAAACAACAGTCTGTTCGACTTTGAATTAGATGTTGACCTTCACTGACTAATTTAGTGAAAGTAAATAATAAAGACATATTCTGCACACATGATTACAATAAAAAGTTCTAATGTAACAATGCTGAATGCACATTTATGCAGAAATGTGATTTACTCAGCTCTGTTTGGTGCAACTTACAAGAGGCCGGTCTCGATGTGTGTTTACTGCCTCCACATTAAGATAAAACATTTCCACTTTACAACCTAGGAGATAAAAGATGGAGTAACTTTAACTTCTGTTCTTATGTTGTGTTGCAACAATCTTATCTTTGGGTAAAGACCTACCATATGCAACAGGGGTGAGCTTGAGCACTGTGTGGAGCGGACATTTCATGTATGGCAGATCATCTGTGGATTGAAGAAGAGAGTCTATAATACATTGTTGTCTTCCTGTATGAACTGCTGCACATATCTGTGTGTAGATTTGTGTTTGACCTGCACCCTTGTCCAGGAAGTAAGCGAGGAGACAGCGCATCACAGCCTGGTGGCAGATAACCAACACGTTGCCCTGTCTCTCTAACTCCATGATGACCGGCTCCAAACGCTGGACAAGATCTTGGTAGGACTAATGATGAGAAGAGACCATTTCAGCCCAACATGTTAATATTAACAGCAATAACAGAGCTGCAACAGCAATGCTGCTAGATAAAGAAAGCTGATGATCTGATGGAATGAAACCAACCACTTGTTTGGGCCTGACAAAGCTACCATCTAGACCAGTGGTTCTCAACTGGTGGGTCGGGACCCAAAGGTGGGTCGCAAAGCCATTTTTAGAGGGTCGCAGAAGCATACCGCCCCAAGTAGTGGTATAAAGTCTTTTATTTTAAAGGACGTGTTTCTTATGACACAGTTTGATTTCAGTAGCAGGATATTTAGTGGTGGTGACACCAGTAGTTGCCCACTGTTAACCTCTAGATTTGGCTCTGCCAGCTTATTGGAGAAATTTATGCTAAAACGTCTCAAAAATGAACCAAAATGTGCTCAGAATCTGTCAAAATGGGCAAAAATATGCCCAAAACTTGGCAAAACCGTCCAAATATACCAAAAAAAGCAAAAAATATCAAGTTGTATCAAAATGCGCTGAGACTACACCCAAATAAACCTTAATTTGTTAACAGGAACAGCAAACTTCAAAAATTTGGGTCGCGACTGTTATTATTAGACACATAGTGGGTCCTGAGGCTGGACCAGTTGAGAACCACTGATCTAGACTAATTTAGTTATTTTAAAATACACATAATTGTGTGGAGTAGTTTAGATCACCTCTCCTCCTGGATAGCGGTAGTGGTACTTGTCCTGGTCCCTCAAAGCAAACTCCTCTGGGAATGTCTCCTGGATCATCTCATAGGTCATCTCCTCACACACACCCTGGGAGAGGATGAATAAACATTAGTTCTCATATCACAGCACAAACAAAAAGGTCAATGGAAGCTTTTTCACCACATACAATCAAGATGAGGAGAATTGCTGCAAGTAAAAAACATGAATACAGAATTTGTCCCTCAACTAAATGATGACTGTGTGAAGAAACCACAGATTTAAAAACCTGACTCATAACAAGAGAAGTTATGATAAAACCTGTGCTTCGTTGAGTGTTTTAGTTAAAATGCAGACTGACTACATGGCTGATGATGCACTGTGACTACTGAATAAGTGCCTTTATTATAACATATCCCTTGCTGGGCCAAGAGTGCCAGAAGAATGTTTAATTTTCTGTGACCAGGACCTTTTCAAAGAGGTTTTCTTCAGCCTTTAGTTTTCCCTCAGGACACTTCTTTGTGCTTGAAAAGGATCAAAAGAGCTGAAATGTTTTGTGTTTGGTAATTCCTATTTCTACACTGACACATTTTCTACAGACGGTCTGAGAAGAGCATGGAATATAGAGTTATGTCTACACCAGAGACTGGAATGATTGTTTTAACTGTGCAGTCGGAGAGGTTGAATGACAGGGCACTGACAGCATCAATCTCGTTGAGGATCTTCCACTGTTCATAAGGCACACCGAGCTCCTCGGCTGTCTGGATGGTCCTCCTCAGCTGACTCGTCCACACCTTCAAATCTGACAGCTTGTGCTCATCAATGAATTCACGCAGAGCGTGGGCGAACTGGGATATGAGAGACAGACAGAAGTTTCAATCAAACGCTATTTCTGCTTCATTAGATTCATGTTCAGCAGACAGTGGCAGGGAAGCGAGAGGATTAAAGGAAAGAAGGGTCACGACTCAGGTGTTGATATTATCCCTTCTCTTCGTTTCCCGTTCAGACATCTCGGGCTTTGCAGTTAATAAAATCAGGATTAAATTGCAGAACTTGGGTAAACATACCTGTTTCCCTCTAGGAGAGAGTTCAGAGTCTCCTCCGATGCGTCCTTGAAGGTTGTGGTTGCTCTCTCCGTGCCGACACAGGTAGATGGAGTGAGAGTGCACGTGGATGTTCATGAGGTAGTAGACAATCTTGCTCTGGATGTAGTCCTGCACCCGGTTCACCAGGAAACGCCGACCCACATTCATAACCTTGATAAATGAGAGGTCCCTGCAGGTGCCAGTGAATCATGTAGGTGAATTAAATGTGTCCTTACTACCACCATCTAGTGTTTATTTTCTGAATTGCAAATCTAATTCCAAAAAAATGTAATATACTGTAACCATTTGCTTAAAAGAAAAAGCTTTACAAGAGTGATCCAGTAGTGTCTGTTTACTGTTAATTTGGATAAATCAAAGCAATAAAAGAGTATCTGAGTAAAGAAAAGCAGTGAGACTTAGACAGTTCTTACTTGTCATAGTCATCAGGATCTAATGGTTGATAAGTGACCTTGTAGCACTCGATTCGTTTCAGGAAGTCATCCATTACTCTCTCTCTGTGTCTCTCCGGGTAGTCTGGACTGGACACTTTCACTTCCTGTTACAGGTATGCAACACATTCAGACAATGTGAGCAAGCAGAGCAGTTCTTACATGACGCTGCAGACAGTGGGAATATTAATAGATTATGGGTTTGACCCAGATGTGAGGTCGCAATCAAAGCTTAAAGCCAGGAAGGTGACCTGAGACCATACCAGAATATTAGCAGCAATGACTTCTGGGTCGTCGCACACCGACTCCACAAAGAACACCTGTTGGAAAGAGGGCAACTCAGAGGATCAGCTTACACTAAACCTTCCTGAAACTGACAATTAAATCAACATTACAACAGTTTCCCAGTCAGACATGAAAGGAAAGGGTGGGCATTTTGAGAAATTTATATTTTTTGCTTTCTTGTGACCGTTAGATGAGTCGGAATATTATGTGCTGGACTACTACATGTACTTGATCAGAAGTCCGGTTGGGTTTGACATTGTCCCCTAGTTGCCTGCTTGTAAAACTACTAGGAGTCACTGGCACAGCCAAAAGATGCACATTCCACCATGTTTATGTACAAATTAAACAAATGACACATGATTATAACATGATATATGAACCAGTGAGCTTTAGAGGTGCTGCTGGGCAGATTTCATTACCCTCAGACAGAGCCTGTTTCTACCTCATTCCACTCTTGAGTGCTGACCTGGACTAAGCCAAGCTGTAACTCTATATGTAACAGACAGGTATGAGAGTGATATTGATTTTGGCAACTAACACAGCAAGAAAGCCAATGAGTGTATTTTTCAAAATGTCAAACTGTTTTTTAAAATCTAACCTAGTTATGCTGACCATCACTGTATGATCTCTTGATTGATCTTGCTTTCATCTAACAAACACATGGGATGTATTTTCTTCCTAAGGAAACATTTGGAAAGGAGATTTTTTTTTTGAATACTTCTTCATTATCCCTACACATTTCCTGTCACACTGCGGTGTTTCTTGGCGTACTACTGAAACCATTAATCAAACAGTGAAATGAACAGAACGGCATGACAAGCAGTGGGAATGTATATTAAATAGTATGTCCATGCACAGTATGTACAATATGTCCACATGCACATGCTCACAGCACGACTAGGGGTCAAACAAGGCTTCCTTTCCTCCCTCTAGACTAAGTCTACTTTTCTGTGTTTAAAGTGAGACTATGCAACCTTTAAAGCATTGCTCAGACAGAACCAGGCTCAGGGAAGGCAGCCATCTGCCTCGACTGGTTGGGGTGGGAGCGGGGATGCATGCAATATGTGTACAACTGGGGCATACGACTTCTTGATAATATAATATTGCACCTTAAGCTTTGATCAACTCATATATCATGTTGCTGTCTGTTGTGAAAAATTAGCCATCATCTACCCGTGTGCTCTTGGCTACTCAAACGTCTTCACACTTGCATGAGACAGAGTGATATATGTGATGCACCTTCTGCAGCGCAGAGGATTGTGGGTCAGGATGACCAAGAAAAGTTGACAATTTTATAATTACACACAGAACATGAAATTTTACCTTGAAAGCATTCTCCTTCACAAACGCTTGAATGAGGTCTCGCCGTTCTCTTGTCGTGTTTGTTGCATCGAAAACCTGATAAAAGAAGGGAGAGACGGAAAAGATCTCTCTGTGGTAAAACGTCCGCGTGACAGTTCAGGATTGTGACTGCGCTAACGTCAGATGTGTCTCTGTTTCGGGTATTTTAAAAACATCAGCACACAGGCCAACAGGGAGACACATCAAGGCAAAGAGACGACTCACTGCAATCTGACCTCCCTCCTCCGTCAGGTACGCCTTCACATCCTGCAGAGCTACCAGAGCACACTGCCTGCAGGGGAGACAGCAAACCTCAATCACTGAAAGCCGCACTCACTGGAGTTTACATTGCAGTGTCAGTATTGTGTTTTTTTTCTTTGCTCATCAAGTATACTGGCGATCTAAAGTAGATGTGTGTCTCTGTGTAAGGGATTTACATGGTATTCAGGTTCAAAGATCAGTTTTCTCATCTTCTGCTAGTCGTGTTTTTTATGCCCAGGAAATAGGGTAGCCACTTCTAAGATTTCTGTTTCCATTTCAACAGATTAGAGGTATATAGAATTTCATTTGAGCTCCTAAAAAATGTCAGCAAATTGGTCACAGACTTGACAATCCAGAGATCCTACTGTGCAGTTTTATTTGGGCTAATCTTCTGGAGTCATAGTCAAGTCATATTTTTATACTGGCTGATTGATCTACCTGGAGGGAGGATGGCTGGAACTAGCAGAACACACATACTGTTCTCATGTGTGTATGTTAAATATAAAGCTACAGTAGCTTAGAATAGAGCCAGACTGGAGACTGGAGGTGCCAAAAGGTGGATTTCATTACCTTTGGGCAGCGCAAAGCTCACTGTTTCCCCTTGTCGGCTGCCTTCATGCTCGCCTCAACAGAGCGGTTGCTGGTGGTAGACCGACATAATACTGGACCAACATCAGTGCGGTCTCAGTCTTCTCATCTAAATTCCCCAAATGTTTAACTATTTCTTGTTCTTAGTGACACAATTTAGATTTGAGACAATAATGTGCTCTTTTGGGCAGTAAACCCCACAAATCTGACCTCCAAATCTCATCTAGCTCCAAAGTACATTTCACAAAATGTCAAACTATTCCTCTAAGCCTAACCACTTAAAACTTTCCGCTTAAAAAAAAAAACTCAGCAAACTCTCAGAATTATTTACAGTTACTGTTTGACCCAGGATGGGTGCCCATGCAACACCCTTGAGAGCTTCTGTCAGCTTCAGAGTGACAGCGGCAGCTTGTTTAATATCTAGGTCACAATTCAGCACTGGGATGCTGTCAGGAGCCTGTCACATTTTCATGATAGCCGTGCACGGCAAACCCCATTTCAATTACTACCAGAGAATACCATGAGGGAGAGAGGCCTTTTTACTCTTTTTTAATCTTCTTGGAGACCTCGGCACTGATTTAGAGCGGATAACCACAAGAATTCAGTGAACAGACTTTGTCATGTGTGTTTTGTGTGTGTGTGTGTGTGTCAGTTTAAGGTTGTGTGAACAGTGGGCTGACCCTGGCTGAGTATTGACTGCTGGCCAAAAAACAGCTTAGTCACTGATGCAGCAGTGGAGGCTGCAGAATAGCAACTGAATGGAAGAAATGTGATACTCCGGCAGAGAAGACATTATAGCTTCCAATAGTGTTGGATAACATGTGAATATCCCTTGTAAGGACAGACTTACTTCCTTATTTTCATGGCTTCTTCGTTGTCGTGACGGAAGAAATCATAGGACTTATAAGCCCTGACAGCCTCTCTGCGGTACACGCCCAAGTTAAACACTGCAAAATGAAAAAATGACATTAGCCTTTGCCCTGCCCATGCTGCTGGGTTTTATATTTGAAGTCAGAGGTTGAATGCATTTGAGTTCTTATATTTAATTAGAGCAATGACAGTTCAACTGAATTCAATAGGTTACCTATTCTGGGATACTCTAACGTACAGCAGTAACATTTCAGTGTCTGTACAAACGTCCTGTAGTTGGAGGAGTTTTTACAGATGCAACTTTTACACTCTGAAACTTGACTGTCAGTCTTTCCCCTCGTAATTGCTCTTGCCACTCCTTTTTGCTCCGTATGCAACATTTACTGCATGTGTCTCTGTCTTGCGGAGGGACAACTCCTGTGTTGCTTTTTAAGAGATTAAACCATTTTACCAAGGGTCTCAGGATGGAGGGTTTAATCAGTAAAATAAAACTACTTGACAGCAATACAAAGAAAGACTGAAAGCATATGAAAGGTTAATGAACATAAAGCATTCACCTCTCACCAACAACTTTACAAAATCAAACTATCTGCTCTGATAAACGTCATCCATCTGATTAAAATATCAGGTTTAACCGCACTAAGAATTACTGGCAGGATCCAATTTGATCCATGCAAGACTGGCCAAAATAAATATCAAATTCAGTATCAGGAATACTATATTACATTTTACTATACTATACTATACTATACTATACTATACTATACTATAATATAATATAATATAATATACTATATATAGCAACAATGTACTGCACTGTATATAGACTGTACAGTTAAATATAGCACACATACAGCAAAGAACAGTCATATGTTCATGGCTAGATGTTCATATCATTTGTAATTTAAATGTGGGTAGTGAATTAACAGACAAAATATTTCACATTTACAGTTGGGATCAATTGAAACGTAATGAGACAGAAATGCCGTGTGTCATGTACTACCTTTGGTCGGGACTCCGATCCAGTTGAGGTAACGCGTGAGTTTCTTTGACATGTAGGTCTTTCCTCTTGCAGGCAGGCCGATCATTACAATCATCGTTGGGGAATTTGTCATGTAAGAAGCCCACGCTGCACAGCAGAAATATGCACGTTAATGAAAGTCCCACACAGCCGCATGCAAATTAACACCTGACCCCTCCACTGTTTGTCACCTGCATTACAAAAGATAACAAAAGACCAGGCGAGAAATAAAGTCAAACAGATATGAATTTACTAGACTTCATCACAACTGATGAATATCAAACGTGCATTTTGTTGCTATTATAATAACTAGGCCATGTGTGCACTGGACAAAAATAATGTGTCTCTTTGGACACAAATATCATCTGTGGACTGGGTTCAAAGAAGTTATCAGCAGAAATTAAAAGAGGAAACATCCTGGGAGAGAAAAGCAATTTTCTAAAGAACTGTGCCCAGAAGGTGTCACATGGAGTATTTTTATATCACTGGTCATAACTTCTGTTCTTTTTCTCTCTTTGCCAACAGGGAGGGATCCAATCTGTCTTTTGTAGGTTGGAGCCTAAATGAAGAGGCTTCCCTGTGACAGAGGTGATTTAGAAACTCTTTGTATGTTGAATTCAATGTACAAATGCAAGGTGTTATGTTACAAGTGCACCTGGAGACTCTCAAAGCAGAGCTTGGGTGGATCTAATTGCGGGGAAACCTGGAGGTTACTCACAGCATTTCTTCTCATTCATTCTCAGGTCTGTTTTCTTGGCCTCTGTTGAGTTTGCAGAGCCGTTGTCTCTCGGAGTGCCTGACATGGTGGGATCCTGCTTGAGCTCAAATCAGAATCCCTCACAGGCTCATCATGAAGCTGGTCTGAAACAGAAACCAGGTACACATGTGGGGTTAGCAGCAGGACTCTGACAGGGGAGAATCCTGCACAGAGCTGTAGGCTTCCTATGAATGCCTTCTGGATGTGGCTTCATGTATCCCTGGCAACATGGACTGCAAACTGAGGATGTAAGGATGAAAAGGCGCTGCCACATCATCTTTTTTTTTTTAAAAAAAGGTTGACTACAAGCACTGTATTTACAAAAACCGCACATGAGCGAGGAAAGCAGTGATGTCCTTTAATCTCTCCGGGGTGACCGAGTTCACTCCGGATTCATTTACAGCATAATCCACATCATATATAATCCACGCAGAACGCCTTTAATATTCACTGTTTTTATTTATCTCTTTACCTGATCGGAAGGCGAATATGAGGGGTCGTGTCTGCCTGCAGCGCCTCTCTCTCTGCGGATGCACCGTCGGATCTCCGGATCTGCCGGACCGGGAGTCTGCGTCCGCCGCTGCGGCGTCAGGAGCCAGTCTGCTCGGCCTGTCCTTGGTGCTGAAGTGCCTGATCGGCCGGTTGGTGTCTTGTCCAAGCTGGAGGTGTGCCTGTACGTCAGATTTTTTTTTTCCTCCCTCCTACCGTAACGTTGATAATAGACCCACAGCAGGACACTCCACTGCACAGCGCCCTGTTACTAATTCATGAGCCCAGAGAGGCTCTGCGGAGGATCAGCTGTGCAGCACTGAGAGATTCATGCGAACATCCGCGGATGAAAAAAACATTTTATTCACCTCCATCTGCACAACCAGCTCATTTGCATAGTTATGTATTTCAACAACGGTCCTCAATACAAAAGGCAGACAGTGGTCAGAGTCACGATTTACAGGTACCATAACAAGTAAGCGCTATAACAGAACCCCAAATAAATAAAACACAACCACAATGTTCCTCTTTAAATAGTATAAAAGGCTGAACTGAGATGAGTACTATAAAAAGTTATTTAATACATCAGGCCACCACTTTGATTTACCGGCTTTACACTGCTTGATGTGGACTACACTGATGAGAAACTAAGACTGAGCTAACTATGTACATCATCTACATATAACTCATTTACACTTTGCGTCCACACATCTGTACAGGACATGAATTGTAAATCCGGATGCCACAGAATCCTGCAGTTATACCAGACCTCATCTTGCTGCTATATTTAACCGCTTCCAGAGGAACATTCAAGGGTCAGAGAGGTGAGGCACTGGGTTAGTGGCATGGCTGATGGAAACTGTGCCATGCCAGATCAGCTGAGCAGCCAGCAATGCTGTGCAAGCGATTGTCGGAGCATCTCAGGACTGTGAATGACTGATGAAACTCGGATAGAAGCTTCGGTTGGAAGGCATTATACTGTCAGTAGGTTTGTGCACTTTTTATTGAAGAGAGGCTTTCTGCAGCAGACAGAGTTCCCAGTCTCCAGTGTCCCGACTGTTAGTAGTTTGATGGTTTCACATTTAAGGCTTGATTTTCCACAGCTGGAAATTAAGCAGAGCAGAGAAAACGTTCATTATACATGTTCGTAGACATCTCACAGAACAAAATAACAAGTGAGAGAAACAGTTCAACATTTGTGGAAACAGCTTATTTACAAGTGAACCTTATTTATTTAGGAGAGTTTTGATTAAAACCAGTCTAATTATTTGATTAGCTGATCTTAGAATAGCAGAAAGACTTTACGAAGCTCTAGGGTTAGGGTTAAGGTTAGAAGGGCTGACAGTGATATTTGACCTTTATAGGCATTATAGGCTCCCGTTACCGTGATTACATCATCCACCAATCACATTTATTTGACGTGACTGTGATCATTTATGTTTGGATTTATTTCTGTATAAAAACAGCTGGATGAAACGAACAGGAAAGTCATGTTTCCATTCATTTTTCCATGTTGGTCTCTTCTCCTGCTCTGGTTTAATTGCCCCAACTCCTTATCTTAAGGTGCCGCACTTCTAACATTTGTCTGTTTGCTTGCTTGATTCAATCAATCAGTCAATCAAACTTTATTAAGGACACAAGTCATATACGGTCCAGAGAATAATAGATATGGTTTGATTGATTGATTGATTGATTGATTGATTGATTGATTGATTGATTACCTTCCTTCCTTCCTTCATTTAACCAGGTAAGTCAATTGAGAATCAATTCTCATTTACGATGACGACCTGGCCACGAGGAAGCACAAGCCAGAGGAAAAAAACAAACACGATACATTCATAAAAATCAATTCAAAAACAGAAGGATGGCAATAACAATAAGAATCGTACAGATAAAATAGGCCAAAAACAGGTGCAACAGTTGGCAACTGATGCCTTCACCAGATCATTGACTTTAAGATCATGGATTTAGTTGCAAAGCGAAAATCGTGGCATCACTGCAGGCACATTTTGGTTGTAAGCCAAACTGAAAAGGACAGTCCAGCGAAAAGGTGGCCTTAAAAGGTGCCAAGATGACTAATCAGAAACAAAAACTTAACAAATAAAGATAAAAAAAATCATTAACAGTATTTATTTGTATGACAACTAATCATCAACTAAATGTCATGGTCATAACAGACCTACTACAGCTATATATCTACTGCACAGATGTGTGTGTGGTAGAAATCTTTTAATGTAACTCTGCTAGAAAGTGGAAAAATGCACTTCTCATGATGCTGAACTATTTCTCTAAGTATCTACTGCCTTTTTTGAGGAACTGTCATTGTCCAGTACTTGGTAACTGCTTATCACAACTTGATTTTTATTTTTAAAATTTCGATATGCATGTTTCCAGCTCATCTGCCAGATGGCCTCGACTAGAGCAAAAAGGTTTCTAAGTCAACCTTGTAGGCTGCTAACAACTCCAACAACTAGAGAGTAATGAGTTGCTGTAATTCACATTTAAGTGCCTCTCCAGTGATTTATCTGAGTGTGTCACTTCATTCACAATACAGACAGATTGTTTAAAAAGGACCCAAGGTTGAGCAGTTGAGGCCGACATGAGTTTTTGCCCCTGATAAAGCATCAAAAATCACTGGATCATAATATCAAGTTCCCATGATGCAGCTTGATATTTTGTCTTGTTAAACCGACAGAGAGAAAAATGCTGTCTCCCATCTGTGGCCTTTCCATCTGTCCTGTTCTGTTGGTCTGCACCGTCTTCACAGAAACTGGAATTGAGCATTTTTCATTATTTATCAAGAGTCTACTCACTCTGATGTTGAAGCCGAGCAGGTCACTGACCACAGCAGACACAGCAGACAGGATGACAACTCTGGTGAGGTTGTAGATCAGAGGGTTCACTGTCAGGCCGAGGAGTCGGAATGGTGTATCCAGCTCCTGAAGCAGGCAAGAGAGAAGTTAATGCAATTTATGGCTGCGTATACAACATATCCTGTCAAAGCCAGAATTTATTATGGATGAAAGACGAGTGGCAAAATGTAATTTAAGAATTACATAATACAATACAGTCAAACTCATCTGCACAAAATTATTAAGGGAAGTCTTGAGATCAGAAACTATGCATAATAGGTGATTAAACTGACTAACACTAGATAGTGCCAGAAGAAAGAAGACAGGAAATGATTAACAAATGTCCCAGACAGATCCAAACGGAGAATTTCGTGGTTGCTGTTGTAACTTCAAAGCCGATGGGGGCGCCGTTACTTCATTTTAAACGTGCTATTCTACATGGCCAGGAGAAGGGTGAGTGTCTATACAGCATCTACCTCTGGCAGGACCCTTGTTCAAAAAAGAGCTGGGCTGAATCACATGGCTTTTGTTTCTATGACAACAATATCTCCACAATATATCACCATTCTAACCACCGTTGTATGATGGACTAACCTGGCCCCTAGTTGTGATTTCTGTCTGACATATCACACAGCTGGGGAGAGGCAGCCAGAACAAGCTACATGTCCTACATTTGATTACCAGGGCGACAAGTCCTACCCATGTGATTGGTCATCTGAAAAGGAACTACAGTGACGACACCAGAGCCCTTCTGAAAACTTGTGACATTTTCAACTACGAGTGCTCTGGCTGACCGAACAAAAAAGGCAGAGAGCTCCGAAGAAAGACGCCAGATGCAGTGCTTTTTCTCTGGACAGCTGCACATAATTCAACCTTTGTTTAAACTCGGAGCACTCGGAGAAAATAAAATATGTTGGCACATAATTAAGAAACTTGGACAATAAAAATATTCAAAGGCAAAGTTAGTAAAATAATATAATATCATAATAAATAATAAAACTTTAATTACAGCATTAAAGTCTTAACAAATGAATTAACTCAAACAAGAACAGTTGGAAGTAAAATATAGTGAAATTAAAAACTTGAATTGTCCTCAGCATAAAAATGAGTCAGGCTTTAGAGTTTGTTCTCTCCTCACTGGGAACAACTGAACACTGTGATCACTAAGTCATTATTCACTTTTGGGCCTTGTTTGTAGGAGCTTAATGCTACTAATGAAGTTTTTATTTAGTTAAAATTAAATGGAAAGATTCAAGAGAAGATCTAATCCAGTCAACACTGTGATGTTTGAGCAAATCCTTCCGAGCAGTTTTGTAGCTAAAACACAGCTGTAGCACGAAATGAAGTAAAAATATTACTTTGAGACTGTCACAGTTAATACTTAAATGAAATAACTTAAAGGATCCATTTAAGTATATTTTTAACTGAATTAAAATACTTAAATTGTAGTGTATACACTTGATTTTACACTTGGAGACACAATGGTATGATCGAATACACCGAGACATTTTCATATTCATGTGGAAATCCAGGATGTAAAACCTACCAGTCAAAACTCCCGCTTACCTTCATCAGTTTTGTGGCTAGTTTCAAAACGTTGTTCACAATACTGAGCTCTTCTTTCTTATTAGGCTTTTTCTCCATTTTGAGATACAAATTGATCTGCAACCAAGAACAGTTTTACACACTGTCAAATGTACAGTGAAGGCCTACTGATACATTCAAACCCGCCTTAAAATGATATTAGCAATGAGTCAGCTGAAGGTGATGCTCACAGGGCTGAACCCACTGAGAAATACTTTGCATCCCCATGTGTTGTGCAGACAGGGGGCCTTACCTGCTCAGTGAGCAGCACTGAGGAGTTGCTGTATTTGCAGTTGGTCTCTGAGCCCAGCGTTGCCAGGCGTAACAGAAAGAGCATGAGGGAGGAGCACCACACCATGAGCTCCCAGTTTGTCATAGACTCTAGGAATGTCTTGTGGCTGTGCAGAAGCTGAGTTAGAGCAGAAGCAACAGTGTTTATATCAGCAGACTCCAGCACTTTGCTGTTGTGGAAATTAGGTTACTTGTAATTCTTAGCATCTAACAAATCATATAAAATAGTCTATCTGAGCTTTATGGCTTATCTTCCATCAGGTAATATGATTACATGCTTGCATGATTTATAGCTGTCTGCTTGTTTTTTCCCATGCCAGACTCACACTGTTTGCACAACATTATCAAATTAGGGATCTCTAAACAAAGCAGATCCGCTGCAGCGCATATGACTGACCTGGGCACAAATGCTGAATGAAATGGAAAGTGCTAAAAGGAAGATAGTGGAGACAATGACGTCAACGGAGCGCTGCGGCCCTCGTCTCTGCAATGAAACAAGCGAGTCATGACACAACATTACAAACAAAGGTAAGTCCTTGAGAACCCTCTAGTGGTGAAGCAATTTACAGTGATATAAAAGAACAGGGGGAGTGTTAAAGCAGAAGAATACAAACCCTGAGAAAAGAGCGCAGCGAAAGCCACATCTTTATGTTCTGCACTTTTTTCAGCCTGAAATGAGGGATCTCAGATTTCTTGGCCTTGCGAGCTGAAGTGAGGTGGCTGAAGTACTTGGCAAATAAGAGTCTCTATTGTGGAGAGATGGATACACACTGTAAGTGATGACAAGTACTTGAGCAGAACTGGTGATGGCGGACAAGTGAGTGATGCTTAATATGCAGACATCATAACTGCACACTGCTAGTAGGCAGTACAACAACAGACCACGGGTGAACAGATGGATGAGTGCCAGAGAACTGCAGATTATTGGGATTAGTGTATTTGAAGCCGACAATAATTATTAGAAATAAACAATCATTAGTGAAAGCTGTTTAGATACACAGCTGTATAATGAGAGCATAATAATTATACCTCTGTTGTATGCATTTGATATATATTTTCTTACAGGTTTACCACATAGGTAAACTATTGACAGAAGCAGAAAGGGAATACTTCAAACAGACAAACTAGGTATGTAGCTAATGATTCATTTAAATGCAAATTAATGTACCTTTTTCCTTCTATAAAATAGTCTGGTTTGTCTGACCAATCGTTCAAAACTAAAACTTAGACTTAAAAGTATTCAGTTTACAATAAATGTAAAGCAGAAAAAAAGCAGCACATCTTCCCATTTGAGAAGCTGGGGCCTGCAAAGACTTGCCATTTTGCTTGACAAACAGACAGATAATCAAAAAAGCTGAAGATCCATTGTCTAACTGATTAATTGACTTAATGCTCACCTGTTTGTAGGTTCTCTCAGCCACACACATCATGAAGAAGAACAGGCCTGTGAGGCAGACCCTTTGCACTGTTGTGATGAGGAAGAAGGCGTATGTCCGGGCGTCACATGTCCCCACCGCCATCTCTGCCAGCTCTGTGAGCGACAGAGAGCCGAGGCTTGACATGTCCAGCTGCTGAGCCAAGCGGAAGGCAAAGGGAAGCAGCGCCAGAGTGGCAGTCATTAATCCACCAAGAACAAGGTAACCCATACCCTGCTCCACTAACTTCACCTGGGAGCAAGAAACACCAGAAAGAGAGGTGTCAAGAGAGTCATCCATTGTGCTGAAACACCTTTATACCGATGAAAGCTACAAAAAAAATAAATTAAATTAAGATGGAGTGTGAATGTTTTTGCTCTTGTCTACAAGCAGTTATTTATGTTTGACAGCTACATTGTCAACGGAGTGAGAATAACACATTTTGGCATCGTGATCATGCAAACTCTGACTTGTAATGTTTTTCTGTCACTTTAAATCTTCCAGTAGCTGTAAAATGTTCTACAGCATTGCAGTGCTACAGTTGCAACTGTGTGTCGACCCTTCCCTTTTAGGGTAGAATATGAAGAAGAAAATGCGTACCCGTGTGAGGATGATGCCGCTGATCTCCAACACTGACATGTCTGCTTTCTTACACTCGCCCTGCTCCCATATAATGGCACTGACACGGTCCCTGGATGGGTGACAAGCCTGTAGCCAAGACAGCTGGTTCTAAAATGAAACACAACAGATAAACATCCTGTTTACAATGCGTGCAAATGTGGTGTGTAATTCTGCAATTGGCTTTTATAGAAAAAGGTTATGGAAATGTCACAGTGTACATGAAGCACCACATGGCTTTTCTGACTTATAGAGACTGCTGATGATTTTGTAGATTAAATACTGCAACATTTGACAGGAATAAGAGCACCAACATTTTCACTAAGGACAAAACTAGTTGAAGAACATTTCTGTGTCTTACTCCGGTGATTCCTTGTTGTAGGCTTTCATCATCACTGCTCAGAGTGGTGTTCTGTGGGAGGCCCATGCCAGCGTACCTCCCGTTCCCCTCACTGTCACTGCTCCCAGTGGAGCCGGAGTCAGAACCTTGGAGGAGCTCCTCCCACATCGTGTCATCGGTGTCGGAGGCAGGACGGGAGCCAACGTTTGGCCGGAGCCGCTCCAGCTCACGTGGCTTCACCTTGAAGGAGGCTCCACTCCCTTCCTGCCCTCAAATCAAACAGTGCATGGCGTTTTGTATAACATACTAACAATGTTTCTCTACATAGGAAACACAGAACGTATACAAGTACATATCAAACCAGCTTTGCTAATAAAACACTGACGTTTAAAATGTGTGTTGCACATCTAACTTTGTAACTGTATGTACTTAAACTTCCATCTCTACAACAATCGGATGCTTGTTGTACATTAAAAATACATCTTGCACCTCTAACACTAAGGTTTACCTGAGGTCTCATTGTAGATTTGGGGCTACTCTTTAGATGTCTCTTCCTAACAGAAGACAGTGGTGGCGCAGCTGTCGGCAAAACTGTATCGGGGTGTCTCTCGTGATGGGGTGGTGGTCGAATTACTTCTACTGGTTGAACCCCTTCCTCTTCCTCACTGGAGAGCTCATCGGATGCGCCAAATCCTGATTTTCTTTTGTTCTGTGAGAGAATCTAAAGAAACACGAACATCTTAAAAGTATGTTCCCAAACATAAATGACTGTGGCAAACTTTTATTACTCTAACTTAACCCTCTGAACCCTGTAAAAAGACTAAATTACACCATTTAGCCATCAACTGTAAACACAGAAAGAATCATGTAATTTTCTACTTTACAACAGTTCCTAAACTAATCATGAGTTCAAAATGGTCATGTAAAAATAACCTAAAATAAATTGTTTGCACCAGATTATGTAAAAGCAAAACAAAGAACATGGAGTCATCAGTGACTCAGCTGCAACCACCAGTCATGACTAAAGTTCTGGGATTTTTCAGGTGAAGTGGGCTGAAGTGCAGACTGTGTTCAGTAAATTACCTGTATGTAGAGTCATCTTTTTTTTCCAGTATTGCTTTTTTAAAATTAATATCATGATTTATGAACATGTTTCATAACCATTATATTTCAAAAAAAGACATCTGTGATTTCGCTGTACTTCCAGCCATGGATGTGCTGCTTTAATAGAGGTGCAGGATTTTATACTGCAGTGAAAAACGAGCCCAGTGTATAAAAGTGTGACACTTTCTTTAAGTTCAGGGGGTCAATACAAAGCATCCTTCACAAATTGCATTTTAATTTTAGCTTACTGGTGGTTGATGTATTTTTCAAATTTCTAATCATTTTAATGATGTTGTTGAGGAAACTTCTGAAACTCTAACCCCAATAGGACATAGTTGTAGCAAATACTACACTAACAAACGCTCTCATGTTTATTAGTGTCTTTAGTCATGGTCAAGGAGGGTAAGGGATTTTCGTTTGTATCTTAACCATGTTAGTGTCAATTATCTGCCAGGACTAAGACGAGTTCAGGTAAAAATAAACCCATTTCTACAGACACAGCACATAAAAACACTTTTGAAGAAAATAAACATCCGGTTGGCAGCTGCACATCAACACAAGCCAATGTACAGAATTTTTGTATTCTGAAAACTGCTTGTACAGCTGAGGATGAGATTGCGACTCCTCCATCCACCACCGCTCGCTGACATACGTTTGTTGACTGCAAAGACTGACAACAGAGATGAGTGACAGTACCCTCCTCTCCTCGTTTCTGTATAATCGCTGGCTTTCTTCGAACTGCCAGGGCCCCTGCAGCTCCGTGTCCCCGCTGTCATTCTTTTCTTCTGATTTTTTCAACCCTCTGCCCTTCCTTGGCCTGAAGGAGACAAAGTGAAAATAAGAAAAGGGATTGTAGATACAGCAGACATTTTCTGAAAGCAGTGATTCCCAGTATGCCCCCCCAATATATAATGCATATACAGTATGTATACATATTCTATTCTATTCTATTGACTAATATAGGCCTATTGTCAGAGGTTTATAATGAAACTCAGTAGATGCTGTGCAGACTTACACACAGCTGCTTAAAATAAATAATACACATAAATACACTAAAATGTGTTTCTTTCATTGTCTTCAAAATGAAAATAAGCTCATTTTTAATGAGTGCTATAACAACAGGGTTTTTAATGGGACATCAGGACTTGTTTTTATTGACAATAACCCAGAACCACATCATACATACTGCATGATATGTGATGAATGCACAGTACCACACTTAATAGACGTCTTACACAAGCAGCTAAATCCTGTCAGTTAAGCTTTTGAGGCTGATTTTAGTTTAGCTGGTGGTTTAAAGTTCAGTCGGCACAGATTGTGCTCAGCAAAGAAAAGCCTAAATGTTATTTGACATCTGTTTACAACATTAAATACATTTCCAGTCACTTGTGACTCCAAACAAACTAATGAAAAAACTCATTTGCAAAGCATTTTGTGTTTTATGACCAGTGGCAACCAGGTGTTGTCATGCCATTGGCTGCATTTTAAATAGTTTTTAATATGGTGATTCTGATATTTACTCCTTATTTCAAGCAAAAATGTAGTTAATGTACATGCTGCAGAGTTCTGGATGCAATAAAATATGCACATATATGCATATATACACCCACTTTGGAAACCACTGGATTAAAATGAGTGACAGCCTCTCAGAGGCTTAACCGCAGGGCACAGGTATGAGTCCATGAGAAGCCTTCGGGTCTATCTATGTCCTTTATGTGGCAGTTTATGCATGAGCCAAGAGGTGAGGGTGTGTTAGCATAAGCAAATAAGTGTGCAGTGCCTAACAATGAGAAAACCACCTCCTTCTGCGCGCTGGGCTGGTGGTGCTGCTGGCAGCTGGACTGCCTGAGGGCCACCGGCTGGACTCGGTCGACACAATCTGGCAGTGCACGGTGCCCAGCAGCAGCATCAGACACATGGGTCCAAACACCTCGCTGGCACTCGCCCCAGGGACCTCCAAGTACAGCGCCACTGCTGCCACTAAGGGGAGCAAAACATTTGGCAACAGCAAACAAAACGGTCTCTTAGGGGAGACATTACAACAGAATTCATGCTTACTAATGAGGTCTCTTCTGTGCTGCTCAGGTGTGACGGGTAACAAGTTTATTGTTGCTCGCAAATGAATGTAAGCTGTATTAACGCTGTAGGAATGGGTTTAAATTTAAGTCTAATTGCAAAAATCATTGGAGCTTTAAAAAATTCTTCTGTAAAACAAGAAAAAGAAGCAGAGCTGAAATCTTTTGTTACAATGAGTAATGTCAAGACAAGACAGCATATGAGTCAGTATAAAATGTGAAACATGCTACTTGAACCATGGTTCATGGAAATTAATTGTTTACAGTAACATATTTAAATTTAGGTCAGTCTTGTGAGAAACCTTCAGCCACAGCATGAACAGAACTAGGATTAGAAAGGGTGAGCTAACCTTGCATGAAGTAGAGCATGAGGATACATGAGGAGACGGACTTGGAGGTCACCTGGATCCACCACTGGAAGAAGAATGGAAACAGCAGCACTCTGACCAGACCCTTTCGAGTCAGAGCCGTCCATGGGCTCTCTGGTTTGGCTTTGCTAAATGTTGATCCTGACGGGACAAAAGACACGGTGTTATTCCATAGCTTCACAGAAACCCTCATTAATACATCTCTGAAGTCCACTGCACACTAGTCCTTTATTGTAATGGGGAAGCAAGACAAAAATCTAACGGGATTTAACAGAGGTACACACCATACAACATACAAATTGTGAGACAAATAGAGTCTTGCAGGTAACATGTATGTAACCAGAGTATGTTATCTTTGTTTAATGCACAGCATTTCATACAAGTAAACATATATTTGGTTGTTCTTGCATTTGAATATGTAAAATGCTGTAAATGTGCCTCAGATAAACTAAAACAGATGGATAACAGCTCCTAGTCATTCATACTCACCTCTTACTAAGTCAACATCGATCAGGTCTGGCTTGATGTGACCCGTCTTCTTTGGTTTGCTGTCCAAACCCTAGATGAATGACAAGGGAGACATCAGTTTAGTGCCACTTCACAAGACAAATACACATTTTTTTTCTGAAGGGTCTTACATTTAGATCCGCCTTCTCCAGAGATTTCTCCCAGACTTGTTGATCGTAGGCCCCGATCTGTAACAAAAACAAAACTTTGCTTATATTTTTTGTTCAAACAAAACACTACAGTGGATACAGACAATATGGACAAATGTATGTGTTTATGTGTTCAAATGTGGTTTGTCACAAAAAAAATAAAAAAATAAAAAATCAACCAAGAATTTCAATCGATCCATTATCTATACACCGCTTAATCTTCTGTAGGGTCACCGGGTAGCTGGAGTCTATCTCAGCTGACTTAGAGTGAAGGCAAAGGACACCCTGGACAGGCCACCAGTCTGTCACAGGGCTACACACAGAGACAAACAACCAAGCACACTCTCATTCACACCTACAGACAATTTAGCATCACCAGCTAATGTCAACACGTTTTTGGACTGTGGGAGGAAGCCGGAGTACCTGGTGAAAACCCTGTCCAGTTAATCATAGGAAAATCTGAGTAATATTAGCATGTTTGGGCTTATGTTTACAGTAGATGACTTTAATAAAAGACAGCCTTAAAATAGAAACTTTTTTGATCCGTTTCTTTATGGACTGAGGGTACGGAGAGGCAATGGTGATGTCTTCATAAACACTAAAGCTTATGAATGTAAAACTGGGTAATTAGACACATTTATAAATTCATGTGAAGCAATGAAATGTTCATCTGGCATTCAAAGACTGTAACTTGAGAGCCTCATCTGTATCACAATCAGACATTTCAAGATAAATCCACATCAACCATTGGAAGTAACTTTCGGGACTTGGGAGAGAAACATTCAGCAGCAGAAAACACTTTATTTCAGCTCCACTGCTTTTCAAACATGCCAACACATGCCACATCAGATCTTATTGTCACATTATGCAAAACAGATTAACTGCGTCTGAACTCAAACAATGAACTGGAAAATTACAGTAATGCCCCTGACAGTAGTTTGCAACAGGCTTAGAATATATCCCACAAATGTTTCTATGGATGGTAATCTGTTGACAAAGTGTTTTCCAACTTTAGCTGTTCAGACAAACCTAACACCACAAACACCACAAAGAAAAAGTGTGAATATATTACAAAAAAATCCAAAGCTAGCTGATGAAAATAAGGCTAACTCGACTTTTCCATGAGCAGAATCCCTGTCAAATAAACTAAGAAATTCAATTAATACATTGGAACTAGCATGCACTGGATGTCATGGATATAAAAATATAGCATTTAAATAGGAGAACTTAGAATAAAACATGATTCATATCATTTTTTCCAAGAAGCCAGAAAGTTTTAGCCCCAAATATCTTAGCAAATACATCTTACACATAAAATCCCTCAAATCTCACACATATACATCTGTACTTTCTGTGCCAGCATTGCAAAATCCTCATGATTAGTAAGTAGAGACAGCACCCTTGGCTAGCGACTGGTCCTACCTTCTCTTGATACCAGGCTATTCTGGCCATTATCATTAGATACTGGAACCAGTGGACTCGGATCAGGTCATTTCACAGGTCAGAGAGGAGGACTGGGCACAAATCCAGATTTGTTCACTAAACAAAAAAAAGAGTTCACACACACTGAAGCTGTTTTAAAAAGCACGACAAAGAGGAACGATCAACAAAGGAACATAGTGCAAAGTTAGCTGTAAATACTGTAGATTAGTTATGAAGCAAGCACCTGTTAACATTAAACAAAGTCCATTAGCTAAACCTTAACTAATGCTAGCTGCTCGTTGAAAAGCAGTCAAAGTAACTTACCTGGTTTAAACGGCACGGGGGGTCTGACACAGATAGGAAGAAACATTTAGTGACCATCACAAACTGATCGTTAAACACTTTCTTGTCATTAATTTCAGGGCGTCGCAGCGTCTCGTTGTCAAGTGGAGCTAACTGCTAGCTACGCATGCTGCTCGCTTTACCTCTTTTGCTACGTTTCGACGCATACAATGACCTGTAAATGCGACATTTTAACAGAAGTTCTCCTCCTGAACCTATAGCTGTTTACAGATACGTTTTTTTGAGCCTTTCTGTACTTTTTAGCTCATTCTTCCGCTTCCCTTTTCCGGGGTTTGTTGTGTTGGTGTTGTGAAGAGATTATAACCTGAGTATTGTCTCTCAGGCTAAACTCGTAGTCTTCCAGGCTGCGCTCAAAACTCTTTCACACACGTATTATTGTCAGACAGCAAATAAATAGCATTTTCTAATATTATGAATGAACATTTTGCGATTTGGGTGTAAATATACATATTTTAACTGGTGAAACTTGCGCACCACAGAGTAAAGTACTGCCTGACAAATAATACTGAGGACAAAATGTGCCCTATAATGATGAATCGCATTTCAGCCAATCAGAGCGCAGAGATTTAGCAAGTGCATTAGACATGATAATAGTGGTAAAGGATTCATTTTCAGGATTGATTAGTGATTTTTTTTTGTTTAAGTATCAATTCATCTATTAAAAGGAGTAGCCAGGATTTCAGAAGTACTGAGGTCAGTCTGTGAAATCGTCCACATTTTCTTTATTAATTTAACTTCTAAAATACACATCTAGGTATTATTAGTGTTTATCAAAGCATTTCTCACACTGCCAGCAATATAATTCTAACATAATTTTAATATTCATTTCTGATCAAACGTCAGTCTGATTTCAGCATTTTGACTTGGCTCAAACAATAACTAAGCTAAGCTTAAAGCATTTGCCATCTGAAATTTATGGTAAATTGTAAAATATAAACTCCTCTCCTGGACATTAAAATCTCTGAATTCCTATAAACAACCCTGGGGACTTTGTTGTTCCTAATGCAATCTCAGGTCCTGGTCAAATTTCTTTTGTATAGGCAACAATCCAAAACCCATAACTAATGAGTTTAAAGCAATAGGATGCTACTAGAACATATTTTCTTTTAAATAAAATTACTTAAAATATATATAAATAAATCGATTCTTAAATTTTTATGATTGACAAACACAAATCACATTGTAGGTACATACAACTATACTAACAAATGTAATTTTCCTGAAGTACAGTATATTTAAACAAGACAAATCCCTGTAACACCAGGACTCTCTGCTCCCTTCTATTCCATTGCTTATCTAAATAACAGTGATCTGTGCACAAATGCTTAAAACGATAAGGTCTGAGAGACCAGCTCTGCTGTCTTGCAGGCGAGTCAGCAAGCTGTCAAGATAGAGACAGAGTCATTTGTCATTTGACTCTTGAGTGTCCACTGATGGTTGGTCTTGCTCGACTGCACACACGATCTTTGCCTTGACCTTCTTGTTGGATGAAATGATAAAGTAGGGGCTGAGAGAGGCGTAGCAGGATGAGAAGAACACCCTCATGTCAGCCACCACTGGTGACACTTTTGCCACCGTCAGCATATAGATCCAGATCATGTTATCAATCCCAAAGAAGACCACGTAGAGAACCACCAGGGTCACCACTGTTTTGGCAGCCCTGGTCTCAGCCCCACCCTGAGAGCGACGGATCCCCTTCACCTGGTGGCTGTGGCGGTGGAGGAGCAGCAGGATGTAACCGCTGGAGCCCACCATCAAGGCAACAAATGCAAAATCCCTCCCAGAGACAGCCACTCCATTAATCACATAGGACAGGCTGTCTCTGAAGTCCACATGACAGAAGCCCAGGTTGAGGGTAAAGGCAGGGACAGTGCCATTACGTGGAGCCATGGAGAAGAAAGGAGCTGCGATGCATATGGCCATGTTGAGGAGCCACAGTCCTGCAAAGGTGGGCAGGACAAGGGAAGGAAGTGCAGGCTTCAGCCTCGACAAACGGGGCCCAGCAGGGGCAATGGTCACTGCCTGAAACACACTGAGCATGCACGTGATGCAGACCGACAAAGCCCGGCCGATACGATAGGCATAGATCACCACCTTACAGCCGGCATCGTTCAGTAGGTCCTTCAGTCCAAACACAGTCATGGTCTGGGGGACGCAGCGGGTCAGCAGCAGCATCAGGTTGGCAAGAGCCAGGTGGCACAAGATCATGTCCACAGGAAGGAGCTTGGGTTCAGTGTAAACGATGTGGGCATATGCCAGCAGGACCACAATGTTCCCCAAGATGCCCATACCTGTTTGCAAGAGGAAGGAGACTCCCTTGATGGTCACACACAGATCCATAACACCAGGATCTGCACCAGTCCGGATTGTAAAGCAGACAGAGAAATAAATCTGTTATGAATACACTGCACATAACATTCATCTTCCATGTTGAGCTATATAAAATCACATCATCTTAGGTGTTCTAAAATGATGCTCACCTGAATTTGCGGATGAAAACGTGCTGTAAAATAACTGTTGTAATTACAATTTATAGCCCTCAGTGCACCACAAGACTATTGGCCAAGATTACACTGTTCAGCCCACATTTTGTCGAATTAATGCAACAAGCTAAATGTGACTCAGATAGTCTCAGAGGACGAGCACTGCACTAATACCTGAAACAATAGTTTCCAATATGGATGTTAAAAACAAATTTTTGTGTGCTGTGATGTTCTTCCTGTTCACTGTGACAAATGACAGATCCTTGATTAACATGCTTCCAGTACAGGTGATGGCGACAAAAGGATTCAAAGGCTTTATTATCATATACAGCAATAAACAAGTTATCAGTGCAATGAAATTCTTAGTTCACTGTGTCTCTGCATTGTGCTGTGATTAACCTGTTTACAGAATACACTCATTCAAATGCACTCATTGCTCATAGTTGCTCATACACTCTGAGGTAGACACATATTGAATATACAAGAAACTACCACCAAAATTTAAATTCTTTGCAAAAATGTATTCCAACGTTACATAAAGCTACTGAGGCTTCCACAACCAAGCATCATAGTACCTTCACATAAATATTAGTTTTGTCCCCCATCGTTTCCACTGGATGCATGTTAGGAAGGGATTTCTGATCAGCATAAACTCATTGCAACAAGCAAATCTGCTTAAGCGCACATATGGAAATGTGTTTCGATTGAAGACAGACTTTCTTGTCGTCCTAATACTTTCTCTCAAGGACGAAAACAAGAGAGAAACATATTTGTCGCAGTGAGTCTCAGCTCAAGGGATTAGTTTGGGAAAATTAATTATTGCAAAAAGTTTTTTTTAAAAAGAGCTGCTTCATGAGATATAAATAGTGTGAATTTTTAAGTCAGTGCTTAAATTGAGTGGTATTTTTCTGCACTTAAACTCCACTCACCAACTCTCAGTTTCTATTGACAGAAAGACCACACGTCAGTCTTTTGAAATATTATAATGCCATTTCCCTGTGGAGTCAAAAAATAGAGTTAAACAACCCCCGGGGAGACAAAAGTGTGTGGTTATTGTTGATGCAAAGGAAGCCTGATGATGCCTTGAATGAGCCATCAAGAGGCCTTTACATGCGCAGCTGGTGCCTCAGTGCGCGCTCCTTTCCTCCCTCGTGTCCTGGGAGCATGTAAAAGACACACAGCAGCAAGACAATTAGCCATATAACAATGCACGCCTGTACTAATTGGGGGCGTAGGGACAGCCAGCTATTATTCATTTATGTTGAAACTCTCATGTGACATGTGCTACAGGAGAAGTTTTTAATACGTGCCCAGGTTTTCTAACCACACAAATGGCAAATGTGAAGAATCCCTCTAACCTGTTGGTCAGTCCTATAGTACCCACATCTGAAATTCAGATTGTGAAACAGTGTTGTTTGAGAGGCTTGTTTTCCCCTGGGAGCAAGCCTCGGAATAAATCATACGATGTGTTATTTCCCTCAGTGTTTCTAACATGTTTACATGTTCAGAGAGCTAATTAAAATGGCAAGTTCAAGCCTGTCTTTCTCAGGGGATTGCAACATGTACAGCATGCAGTGCTACAAGTTTAGAAATCCCGGCTTTTCTTCCCCCTCCTGACACGAGAGTTGATTTCTTTTGTTTATGGCTGATGTAAGTTGTTTTTCCACATTGCGCTAATTCAATTTTAATTTTACATTACCTAGTGCTGTTATAATGATATCCTTGGAGATGAAGTTTACATGCATATATTATACAGGCCATGTAAGAAACTATAGGCAGTGCCTGATAAAGATTATGTATCATGTAATATAATGGAATTGTGTGCATAATAACATTTTGGATGCTACACTGTGGGTGCCACTGTTTGAGATGCTTGCCAAATAAAAGCAACCTTTGTCAATGCACCATTTGCTCGGCCCCCAGCTTCTTGTACAGAAATGCAACCTCAGAATCACGCCCTCTTCTCGAGTGTTTAAGTTAGTTTCTTCCAACAGCTCATATTAGTTGAGAGAAATGTCACTTTTTAACCTTTTGCTCCCTTAAGTACGCTTGTGAGGGCAACAGCTTTGGAGGGCAAAGAGGGAATATTCATTGCACTCCACACTGTGTTAGTTAATCTGTCCCACAGCAAAAAGGTAGTTTAAGAGGCTTTTGGCTGAGCACACACTCACTCTGATATTGATGGCCTTGTTTGCATCCGAAGAGAGGTGCACAAGTGACCTCCCAGGACTTAAGGTTTAATTTGTCTTTTAAAATAAAATATGTTCACCTTAAACTCGGAGACAACTTACTTTGCATCATCACTCAAACATACAGGCAAAATAACAGATTCATGGATGGTGCACAGTGAGCTTTAAAACTATTATTTATTTCTTTGCCTTTCACATTAAGACCACAGAGGCGTATTTTTCAGGGGTTTTTTTCCTTTAAATGAAGTATTATTGATATGAGCAACACAAGGGAAATAGCAAAAAATCAATGTGACTGTCTGTCCAAGGAGCTCAGTCTTGATGAGGCAAACAAGAATAAACACTGGAGAAATCTCAAGAAGCGCAGCATGTCTGCCCTAAATGTCACATATGCAAAGTAGGCATGAATAACAATGGGGAAGCTACAACATGGGGAAACAGCAATAACAGCAACAATATGCAAATAAAATGCATGTTTACAATATGTATGAACACTAAGGGTCAGGAAGTAGGTATCAGACCACAGCAGAATTTGCTAAAGTAAACTGAAATGAACAGATATTTTCAGATAATGTGTATCCTAAGGTGTTTTATGCACCTTTATATCTATGTGTGTTCTCAAAAACACACACACACAATCAAAAAGTAGTTACATTTTAAAAAATTACAGTTTTCTAACATGTAAATGTACTGGAAAAGTGGTACTTCAACAAGATCAGTACCTGCATTCTGCTTTCATGCTGTTCTGAATATGAATTACATGAGGAAATGTGACCAGTTTCATTAGCAGTCACATTGTATTGTAAGAGTGCTCTCTTAATTTCAATGGAGGACGTATCTCATTACATTCTTAAGAGAAATGAGCTTAATATTCATTACAAATTCCCTGCTGTGGGACATGTTGCAGTTAAATCATGCAGCCTACCCACACTGATGTGTCCCTACAGCATCCTCACAATTTAGGTTTAATTCCATTTTTAGAACGTTTATTGCTTTGGATGAATTACATAATCATAAATTGGATGCGAAGTCACGCTCTACAAATGAAAAATGTGGCTGATTTGTAATGCGGGGCTGAGAGGAACGTCCTCTGGCTTTTTGCTTTATGTTTCTCCACTGGAGGACACTGTGGTGTTGGTGTCTGACTAAACAGCACGAGGAAGGTCTCTTTAATAGGTAGTGGCTTTTAAAATTGATTGCAGAAATGAAAAATACAAAACTAATGTGAAGGGTTTTATAAGGAAATCTATATGTAGGATTAGCAAAAAGAAGTATTTAGTAGTCTCCATAGAAAGACTGTGATACTAAGAAAAGATTTTAATTGTTTTTTTGGACAGTAAACATAAGATTTAACACAATTTTTCTGTTCACTGGTTTGGTCTTTGTGCCCTGTAAATGAATACAAACACGGCTTTCTCAGTGTTATCCTGTCTGAAACCCAGGAAAGGGACAGAAGCAGTCATCGGAATTGATCTCAAGTAATTGGGGCTGAAGGGAGAGAAGTCAATGGACCATGCAAAACAGATCCAACAGTCATTACCTGTTTGCAAGTATAAGAACACAAACAACCTGACTACTTCTGGAGAGAGGGACCACAGTGTGTCAGGCACAAGTTCCCCTTCACATCTCTTTAGCTCTTGACTCTTCTCAGGTAGGATTTTTTCGGATAGCATTTGTGCTATGCTTTGTGCTAATGCTGGGTACTATCTGACATAAAGGAGTACACAGAACAGCTTGATAATGTGATTTTATTGATTTGCAGGAATGCCATCAGAGGAGTTTGTTCGTGGGATGCTCTATCTGTCCCTCACAGTTGTGGGAGTTCCAGGTAACACTGCTGTAATTGTGGCTTTCCTGCTCTTGCTCTACCAGGAGAGCCGCCTCCTTGCAGCTGATGCCATCATCCTGCACCTCGCCTGTGTCAACCTGCTGGTGGTGGGCATACGATGTCTTCTGGAGACCCTGGCCTCCCTCCGTGTGGCCGATATCTTTGGAGACGTGAGCTGTAAAGCTGTGATCTTCATCTACAGAACGTCCCGCGCCCTCTCCATCTGGCTCACCTTTCTCCTGAGCGCCTACCAGTGCCTGAGCATCACACCTCCCGGGTCACGCTGGGCATCTATCCGCGCCTTGGTGGCCCAATATTTGGCCTTTGTGTTCCTCTTCCTCTGGGTTCTCAACACCTGCATGACCACAGCAGCCATACTGTTCTCCTTTGGTAGCAAGAATGACTCCAGCCTGACCAACAACGGCATTAATGTACAGTTCTGCTACGTGAACTTTCCCTCAAAGCTGTCCAAGGAGGCCAATGGGGCAGCTCAGGTGGGCAGAGATGTGGTGCCCATGGCCTTCATGACACTAGCCAGTCTGATAATCCTGATCTTCCTTTACAAGCACAGCCGGCAGGTGAAGGGGCTCCGCAGCAGCAGCAGCAGCGGCGGTGGTGGTGGTGGTGGTGGTGGAAGCAGTGGGGCCGAGCAACGAGCTGCCAAGGTCGTGGTCGTGCTTGTGACCTTGTACGTGGTTCTCTATGGGGTAGATAATGGGCTTTGGGTGTATACCCTCACTGTGAGGAAGACCATGAAGTCCTCGCTGATCTCTGACCTGCGTATATTCTTCTCCTCATTGTATGCAGCGCTAAGCCCTCTGGTTATTATTGCGTCTAACAGGAAGGTGAATAGCAGGCTCAGATGTGTAGCACATGAAAAGCCTGTAATGGAGAAAGCCACAAGTCCTTCTTCTGTGTAAGGCCTGCTGGGATAGCTGATTGTTCACGGGGCTGCAGGGGAAGCTGACACTGAATTGTCTACAGTCTGGGTCGTGCCTGGGTCATTCTGTCTTTGCAGCATACTGGGTAAATTATCTTTTGTGACAGGCTTTGCACAGGCTCTTCTTACCTCTGTTGTGGTTTTCGCGTTGTGAATTTATAATAAGGTGCCCTTTTCTTAAAAGTACTGGACTATCTTGTTTATGGGAGTTTTCAGATGTTCTAATGAATGAGTTATTGGACTTATTGTGTCACCGTCTATAATTAAGGAAGAAACCTGTCATAACAACCCTGGTACTCAGTGCAAGTCTGTACGAATCTCTGCTGATCTGGCAGTATGTTGAATTGTTAGTTTATTCGTTATTTTCCCTCCATCATAACTGGGTGGATTATATGAATCAGGGCTCAGTGTAGCTGTCAAATGACTTGCAGCTGCCCATTTAGCTATAATTAAGGCTTTGAATAGAATACGGGAAATGTTCCATGCTAATGAGGCAGGTTAATTGTCCCACAGGGGATTGGTTAAAAACCTGATGGGAAAACTATATTCTTTAGAGAAAAAAAAGATGATAAAGATGTTCATTACTCAATATTTAATATGGCGTTGGCGATGTATGCTTGAGTCCTGTGGGTGTGTTGTGAGATGAGGAGGCTTTAGGGACACGAAAGTACATCTTGGCACAAGCTCTGAAGGGTTCGCTGTGGATGTGGCAATGTGGGAATTTAGGAGTCATTATGTAATTGCCATGTCTTGGAGAAGCAAGGGCAGAGAGACAGGGTGAGGACATAACAACCTCCGTGAGTGACAGTCCAAAAGACATAAAGTGGGGCTGGTAGCACTCCGTGATCCTGCAATAACTCTAAAGTGCAATCAGTGCAACGTTATTCAACCGCTGTCGCAATGCAGGTAAGGAGGAGGAGGAGAAGTCCTCTCTTGGTGCTTGTGCTGAACTGTTGCATTCACCACCAGGTTGACATTAAAGGACATTAAAGGCCGTAATGTTTGTCACACAGCATCGTTCACCTTTATTGCAAAAGTTTCAACCATTAAAATCCTTCTTAACGAGATTATACTTTTTAAAGCTCTCTCCAGATGATAAGTTCCATGTTTCTTACTCTTCAAACCACTGAAATCTGATTGGCACTTTATACAGACTCCGGTGGAATGAAGGATAGAATACATGGATGGTTTCATAAGAGCAGCGAGCGTGCTGACACCTCTGCTGAGGAGTCACTGGGAGCGCTGACACCGATGACTCAGTGATGTCATTCTCTCTTTATCTGTCGGGAGACAAGTGGCAGATTAGTTAAAAGGAACAAATACACGAAAGACAGGTTCCATAGGAGTGTATGCGCTAGTCTTTCTCTATGTGTGAGTGTGTGTGAGAGAGCGTAGGAAGGGTGTGCCAGGCAGGCCTCTCCCTGCACAAGACAGGACCTGTTTTTACTGTTTTCCATCCTTCTGGAGTCTTTTGAGCCTGGTGAATGCAGGGTTGTTGTTTAACATGTAGAGACCAAACCCACACAAATGCAACCCTCTATTATCTACCTAACACCCGTCATCTCATGGATTTCCCTCCAAGGTGTAATTCTGCATGGAAAACAGAACTTGTAATTGCGAATAAACATGCATTTTCTGTCATTTGTTCAACCTCCAGCTCACCTGCTTAACAATGCAAGAGTCCCCAAGCCACCTGAAAAAGAACAACAACAAAGCACCAGATATTTAACACAGAAATAAACCTACAAATGCTAACTCCTCTGCTTCTTTTCCTGTTTTCGGACACGGTATAAAGCACAAACCTGTACATGAGTCAAACACAACAAAAGCTGTCAAGTTGTCCAGTGTGGCTGGTTAAACAAAATCGATGCGCTGCACTAAATCCTAGCAGCCGATCCACTTCTGCGGTGCCTGATGTCAGTCTGTTTACCTGCTCCAGGTACAGGCATTTTTGTCCCCGTGTCCACCAATGGCAGAGCAGCAGGAGAGGGTAAACCTCCCCCTTTTCTTTCTTGAAGCTAGTCCACACCCTAATATAGCCCTTTTCACTCAGGAACAGAATGTTAAACTAAACCCATCTCCTCCCCCACAGAAAGCTTTACGAATGACAAATATCAGAATCTGAATCATAGCAACCGCAATATACACATTTCAGGAATCTAACACACAGAACTAGTGGCAACAAGCACGACTGAACAACAACAACCTCCCAATATCAATGATTTGATAACGATAAATGAAATCGTTTTGAAAACACAATAAACCCATTTCCTCCTAAATTTAACTAAAACAAACTGAAAATTAAGTTATTAATTCCATGAAAATCTTCTCTCTGAGGTTTTTTTTTCCAGTTAAGAGGAGTTCAGGCCGAATATAACAATTGGAAACTTTGGGACTTATTACCGTGGTGAAAATATATCAGTAATAAACACATCCTGAGGTGCTTTCAAAACCCAAATTTTATGGAAATGACAGACGTAATAAGCCCTTTTTAAGTTTGCTGATACCGTCTTTGCCTTTCCTTCAAAGAGATGTTTCTTTAGGCGTGTTGTTTGGAGGATTTATTCCCGTTTTGAGTGAAGCTACTGATGGAGGATGCCAAAGAGGAACGGTACTTTTGTGTAAATCAACTCATTTAAGGTTTTTTTTTTCAAGTGCAGGGCTGATTGTAGTAAAGTATCTGAAGACAACATGCTCTAAACTTTACCTCAGAATACCTGCCAGCAGGTGACCTGAATGTAACTCAGTTTTTTATTTTATTTTTTACACTCTTAAGTTACAGAGTTGGATGTGTGTGACCCATTTCCATGCATCCACCCAGTTTAACTGATTCCCTCAGACGGAGAACACACTCGGTCGTGTTTCAGCTTGCCTGGAATGCAGCACTGCACCTCAGCAAGGCAGGCTGGATTCAAGATGGTGAGAGGAAAACGTACACAGTTTCGGCAAAAGTTAGGCCTGTTCTGTCTCGACAAACAGAGCAGTACTTGTTGATTTATCCTAATTAACACTCATGTTGTAGAACAAGCTGAGATGGAGGTTTAATATGTACATAAAACTGCAGATTGTGGGGTTTAACAGTTGACGCTACAGCCTTTTTAAATATACAGTAGGGCAGCAACATATTAAAGGAATGGTTTGAAATTTGGGAAATAATTCTTGTCTGTTTTGCTGTTGAACGTTAGATAAGAAGATGGATATCTCTCTCATGTTTGAGCACAGTAACTATGTAGCTACAGCCAACAGCTGGTTATTAGCATTGTACAAAGACAAAGAGAAACAGTGAGGCCGGCTTTGCCAATAATAACCAGAAATCCCTACTAACACCTCTAAGGCCCACTAATTAAAATGCTATAGTTTGCTTGTTTGAACTGCACAAAAAACAAAGTGTAAAAACACTTTGTGGTTTTACAGGTCAGTTTGGACTGAGCCAAGCAAGCTGTTTCCCTGTTCGCAGACTTCACTAAGCTCCACAAACCCAGCTTCGTATTAACTGTGCAGGCGTGAGAATCAGTGTCTTCTTTTTGCATGACCAAGCCTCTTTGAATTCACTCCAAAGTAAATCCCTCTACTCCATTCTTGTGCAGAAAAGAGCTGAATTTTGCTTGACTGTCCAAATTAGCACAAGCAGTGAAATTACCAGCGATACTACCATGACACTATCTGTAGAATCCATGTGCCTGTACAGCAGATCATATCTGTTTCCAATGCATCGCTGAGGACACAGACCACACTGAGGGTTGGGTGGGGGTTGAGGGTGGCTCAGAGGCCCGGGGGCAACAGCCTGCTGCAACTCCACCACTCTCAGGTAAGATATGCACTGCTGTGCTGAGACTTGAAAGACATTCAAGATGCACTGCTCCTCATCCAGCAGCGTATCATATTGCAAGGCGAAGAAGAAGAAGAGAATAAGGAGAGAAACAAAAAATGATGAATTGCTGAGTTGTAGACAAAAAATAAACATTCATGGAAATGCTGTCATGTGAAGTTCTGAGAAATACCTGAATATTAATAATGTTTTACTGAAAAGACGGGGATAGCCTGCAGCTTGAGTTGTCTGAAATGAAAGCTGAAACCTGCCCTGACACGAACTGACGTATCGGTCTGTGCTGCGGCAATATTCTCTCAATATATGGCTCATAATTTATTACTCAATGGTGAATTAGTTTTTGTTTTATCTTTATACAGGTAGTCACACCGAGATCAAGAGATCTTTTTAAAGTGAAAGAGAGAAATAAATGTATATCAGGCAGGAACGGGCTTCATTGACATGTCAGTTTGCAGAGATTTATCCTTTGATGAGCCAATCCAGTGTCCCCGAGGGACGCTGATTCATGCTGAATGCTGTGTGAAAGCATAAACCCAGCGCCCAGATTTTAATCTCTTTAAATGATTGCAGTTAAAAGGCAGATAACACAGTGGGAGCCCGAACTGGGGGTTTGAATGCTGAATTAAACTCCAGGAATAACCGTAGAGCTGTATCTGCAAGAACCTGCTCTGTACACTATTTCTATATTTGAATAAAAGGCTTGAATACCGAATCAAATGCAAAACGTAGCAGCCTGACTTCACTAGAAAGAAAAAAAATACATGACATGTAGGTTCTTATGCAACACTCTGACAATCTGACACCAGTGTCTCTACATGCAGCAGTTACTCATCCCCAAAAGAGCTCAGATAAAAGATATTGAAATTATGCATAACAATTGTCTAATGTTGATTTTGAACCATGTGTGCGGTACTGTTCACTTAGGGACTTCATGTTTGGAATCTTATCCATCATTAAGATCCATAAGGGAGGCCTACGATCAGTCCCAGATTCATTCTTCAGTATGATTCCAAGCCCAAACATACAGTAGAGTCTTCAGTGACTGGAAGAACAAGGAGTCCTGCAACAGATGGCTCCTGTGGAGTCTGGATCTCAACAAATGGAGTCAGACTGGGATTGCATGAAGAGATAGAAGACACTGTGAAAGCCTAGATCCATAGAACAACTGTGACAAGTTCCTCAAGATGCTTAACCAACTCAGAGAACTGGACTACTAGAGTTGGTCATTAAATGTACACAGGAAAATAGAGACTTTTGGAAATTATGACACATCTGGATGGGCGTTATTTTAATATGAAAATGTGTGAATGTACCCTCAGTCATTCAGATGCCATAGCATGCACTAACCAAGACCAGAGAAGTGCTCATCTGTGAAAAGAGAAACATAAAAAAGTCACTGAGAACCACAGCAGAAGAAAATGGATATATCAAGTTCAGAAAGTGTAGAAAGTTCAGAAAAGAAAATAATGCAGGGCAGTTTTCTGAGAGAAAACAAGTGTACCTCCTGACAGGAAAATCCTTAGAGCTGTGAAGAAGAACCCCAAAACAATGGTCAGCGACATTATCTGCCAGTCTAGAGACAGCAGGTGTGAAAGTGTTGCAAGCCACAGTTTGTAGAAGACAGCAGAATTGCGGAGGCCACACAGCAAAAATCAATACTTCTTATCAGTAGTAAGAATTGAAAGGAATGGAATATGCAAAAAAAAAAAAAAAAGCAAAGACAAGTCAGAAAGGTCCTGGAGCTAAGTTTGATGAAAAGATGAGACCAAATTTAACCTTTGCCAAAGTGACAGAAAGTGTTGAGTAAGACAGGAACCGCCCACGATCCCAAACCCATTCACCTCATCAGTGAAACACGAAGGAGGCAATGTCATGGCTCGGCATGTATGGCTGCTGTTGGAACTGACTCACTGGCCTTTCGTGAGATTGCAGCAGATGATTGCGGCAGCAGAATGAATCCAGAAGTGTACAGGCAAGTTTGGTCTGACTATGTAACAAGCTGTTCCTCCAGTCTCGATTGTCAGACCTTTACTCTGCAGCAACTCTGACCCCAGACACACTGCCAAAGCTCTTGAAGGCGACAAAAACTAGAGAGTCTTAAACCAGCCAGGCCAGTCAAAAGCTTCAAGCCCTACTGAGCATTTTACCATCGAAAAAGGAGACAAGTAGCAACCCAAGGCAGCTGCGTTGAAGGCTTGGAAAAGCATTTCCAAAGAACATACTAAATATTTAGCTATGTCAGGGGGTCATACACTTGGAGTTGCCATTGTATCAAACACCTAAGCAGGAAAACATTAGATTTTATCACTTTTACTACCTTTGAAATTCAGCTTACTTTGGCACATCTGAAGAAGTGGGGCTCAACATTAACCTTGCTCTTCTTTGTATAAAATGAAAAAATAAATATGCATATCTGGTAAATAGCATAAAATAAAGCTAAACACCACTCTGTTGCTATCATTTTAATGTTCTAATCTCTGATATAAATGTCCACAGCGACATAAACATCAAATTTCACACCTCCTTTTTTTTAACCTATTTACTTTTGGAGGGAGTATTTTACATGAAAAGAGTCATTTAAAGTCAAAAGTCAAATGAAAAAAAATAATGTATCTCCCACATCTGCACAGTGAATATTAACCTACAGCTGACAGCCACTTAGATTAACTTAGCACAAAGAATAGAAAGCGGAAACAGCGAGCCTGTCAGAGGGCATAAGCACCTTTAAATGTCACCAATTACCACATTATATCTGTATACCGGTCCAATCTATAGTGTAAAAACCAAATGCCGTGGTTTTATGGGAGCCTGTGTGCTGGAAGGATGCACTGACTCCTTGGAATCTTGTCTAGAAAGCTCACACTTCAGTTTTTGCTCAGATTATACACATCTTATATGACGTGTTAATTAGCATTTGTCAGGTGTGCTGCTAGGTGGATTTTCTTACCAGTGGACAAGAGCAAGGCTAACCTTTCCACTTCCAGTCTTTGTGCATTGCAAAGCTAATTAGCTGCTGCTGGTGGCCTCATGTTTATTGAACACATATGTTAGGAGTGGCACTGCTCCTCTCATCTAACCACGGGGAAGAAAGAAAAGAACTCCTCTGATAAATATTTTTGGTGTTAATATCCAAATTGCAGTATACCTGTCAGTATTTTCATAAGTTACTGATTTAAAATTGGTAGTAAGTCAAGCAGCAGATCCAACAAAGACCTTTAATCACAAAGAAACACAACCTTTATCATGTTAAATTTACACCCTTGCAGGAACTAGGCTCTTTGCCCTTTATCTTTCTCATCTTACCCCCTAAATGCCACAAAGGTGGAATTTTCCACGAGCCACTTCCCTGAGTGTTTGCTGTGGAATGCAGACAAGATGGAGCAAGCCTGCAGAGCACGGCATCTCATCAGTAACAGTATGTTGAGGAGCTGAGCTTGTGCACATCCTGCTCACCTCCCTAATTCTCCCTTCGAGGGGTTTTGTTGAGCTGTTGCTCAAAGTGCAGCTCTGTCCTGTGGAGCTGGCTGTTGCCACTGTCGATGCTGACTGTCATGACGATCCTGCAGAAGGCAGTTTTAGGACCAGTGGATCCCAACAATGTGCATTCTCTGATTTGGTCCACTAACCAATTCCTAACATCTAAATGTCATCATTCATTTTATGTAAGTAGTTTGATGCATAAAGTAATCCCAATGCATCATCCAGCGTGTTCGTCCGTCTCTCACAAGCCCCAAAAGCAGCAGGCTGTTTTAACACAACTCTAAATTCAAAGCTGTTGGAGACATTTACGATTGCTCTATTAAACAGCGGTAGATTGCTATCTGTGCCTCCGAGCAAAAGAAGCTTGTAAAGTTATACAACACGGGGCATGTGCTGACATAACAGCTGCACATATCTCATCTCGCCACTACCACCCTTCCTACAGGTGAAGGAAGTGCAGAATAATGTCAGGAGAAAATGATGAGAACATTATGCCTATTTAACAAGCGGAGAGTCAAAACACATTCCTCCGATTCACATACATGCATTTACAGCCCTACACTATTAACAGGATGTATGTAACATGACAAACTGCCCAGAGCAGGGATGATAAAGAGTGTTCCTCCAACTTACTATGGAAAACTGAGTCTCCTTGTGCTTTTTCGGGACAAGTGGTGTCACTCCACCCACTAAAAGCTGAATAATACATCTGATGGATCCTCTGTGTATCATACAGCTGCTGTCAGAGTAATTACAAAAGACATGAGTGGGACATTCACACAGCCGAGTTTGTATGAGTTGAGCGTATCACAGTATCAGGCTGACTAGGAGGCTGAGATGAATCTGCTTTCCACAGAGTGCTGAGGGGGACGACCTCCTCAAATTAAAGGTGTCCTCTGTAGCTTTTGTTGCAGCTGCCCCCGCTATGCTCCTAAATCCTGAAAAGTCCAACCAGCTCAATTTTGACTTTTGTGCTGACATTTAAGACATTCGCCGTGACCTCACAGGGCCTTTCAGGAGTTTGAGCTGCAGACGGGCGCAGAAACAAAATCACCTTTGTTAGTGTTACCTTTGAACACGAGGAGATGGGGGAGGACAGGGTGCCACCTGTTGATTTTTTTAAGGCATTACAAATAAAGGGGCAAATTTTCGATGTGGCTGAAGTGATATATTGCACATAACAACAAATTTATACAGTTAAATTGATTAATAAACGGTGTTACACAGTTATGCATTTTGTGAGTGTTAGATATAGCTTGCATGGATTCACTAACTAGTACAGCAGATTTTCAGCAGAATCCTGCATTTACTGTGAATCACGGCTACTCACTTCATGTACAAAGCCTCATCAGTCGCACTTTATGTGAACAAACAGAACTGGTAGAATATTTATATGATATCCAGGGGAAAAAAGACCTTATTGACCTCAGTAACCTTAATTTGTATGAATGCCAGAAAGGATCTGCTGCCACCCACCTACTGGTGTTTCTTCCAAGGCTATGTATAACACATACACACACACACACACACACACACGCGGTGTATTTTATTGGTGTTTCGACAGCAAGAAGAATACTGAGCTGGTGCAACAGAATGTGGGTCTAACCAACTGCAATAAACAATTATATTAGTGCTTAGCTCTGGTTTTAAAGTGCACGGCTGGATTAACTTGTTTGGTGAAAAAAATTGCTGCTGGGCCCTTGTTTCCTCCAAGTGCAATTCACACAACACACCAGACGGCAGTTTCATTATATTGCGGACCCAGACCCAGAAACCAACCACTGAACCACTGCCTGGATGAAACACAACCTGATAAATTCACTGCCAAACCGCAATATTCACTAAAAATGACCAAAGTTTTAGAATTCAATTTTTGACAGGGGCTGCAGCTTTACATAATAATGCAGGACTAAGTTGATCGTCTTCAAACAAATTTGCAAGAAATGGGATTACTAAAAAGCAACTAGGATGTTTGGTACCCGCTGGTAGTCTGGGCTGCTTGGGCAGTTACCTACTCAGACTTCAGTAGTTAATATTTGTTCTTGCACATCTATTAAAATGCATGTCTTTGCAATGGTTTCCAGCAGCATGACACAGCAATACATTTACAAACAGATTCATGTCTTGCATTTGTGTCATTCAGAAGATCGACAAACTCTCACATATCTTCACAGGTTGGTTTGAAGTGGTCCTACTTACGAGGGTACTTCAAACAGTTCTTGACTCACCTGGAAACAAGGGGCGGAACCCCCATTTTGGGGCATAACTGTATATTACAAAGCTTTCTATCACTGTTCACAAAATTCAACTGTTTGAATCAATCAAAGAATCAAAGACGTAAAGGACATTCGCCTTCTATCTGTTTCCCAAACTGAAATCTCCCTTGTGTAGTCACCATTTTCAGTGATGATGAAGTCATGCATGCTGTTGAGGAGAATCCGGAGGCTCAGGATGTGACCTTCTTCCACGAAGGGCAAGTGAAGCTTAGTGAAGCATTGAAGTCAAAGGAGACAGTATTGAAAAGCAGTGCAAGAACAACCTTTCTCCTGTGATGCCTTCTGGTGAGGCCAAGAACTTTTTGAAGCGTCCTCGGACACAGCATTGGTTCTTCTTAATGCATTGCTTTAAAGCTGTTTAAGCTTTGGTAAGAATTCCCACATATTAAGCTGTAGCGCTGTCAGTCGCACACATTCTGACAAGCAATTTCAGAGCAAATCTGGTCACGACTGGACTCATGTATTTCTAATGGTTCTACCTCGCCAAACAAATGCTAACACACTTCCAATCAAGCTTTTTTCTTCATCCTTGTTACTGTCAGTAACAAATGAGTAACAATGTTGTTCAGGCAAAACAAAAAGATCAGACTGGCAAAATAAGAAGCTTATAATAATAAGACTGGAGAATCTGAGGGCCGTTTGAGCCTTTTTACTTTAAAAGTGAACAACTGATGAACGCGACAACTAATGATTCTCACATGTTTATGTCATTATGTGTGTTGTCACCTCCTAAACAGGGGAACTGGCTCATGAAACGTAACACTTTTACACATCTGAAAGCCGGCGCCATTTAAAAAGCAGAAAAACACACAAATGCGTGGCTCCATTAATGAACGTGAGGATATTTTTAGGCAAGCACGTAGCCAAGGCCACTAGTTTTCTCTGGTGTCACAGGTTTTGCAGGAGTCTCAATGCACTGAATAATGTATTGACTCATTTGTCTGGAAGAGCGCCACAGTGAGCCAGACGATCAATGGCAGAGCAGCAGTGCCAGATTAGCCTTTATAGAACTGCCAGTTTTTTTTTAAAGCCTTCAGCGCAGTCTTGTTCATTCTAACATTAGAAAACTATTCCGATGATATTCTCAGAGTTTGTGTCCTGGAAGAGAGTTGACAGACAGGCAGCAGGCGGGAGGTGGTCAGAGATGGTGTCTGAAATCTGGGAACAGTATGATTCTAGACGAGTAGCCCGCTGTCTCATCTGTGAGTACAGGTTTGTATGATATGCAGTGATGGTGTTTCTCTGAAAAACTGATTCTTCAACAAAGCAATATATATATAAATAATGTAATACCATTGGCCAAAGATTAATAAATGAGACCTTGATTCCCCCCCCCCCAAGAAGAGACATCTGGGGCTCGCAGGTTTCAAGACTGATTTCTGAAGTAGAAGCAGAGCAGAGGATTCTTTCCCCCTCAGAGCATTCTTTGTTCCTGTCTTGGAGTGCTTGATCAATGAACGCCTAGTAATCATTAAAAGACCTACTGGTCGATTTCACATTAGACTCCATCTTCCTTATTAATGGACTTTTCTGTTTCTGCCCCGGCCCACTCAGTTTCAAGAAAGCCGGATTGTATTTTCAGATGAAAGTGTTAGTGAACGGTGGTCTTGCTTTATGATGTGACGGTTGCTCAGATGTCTGCTTCGGCTGCGGGACAGAGTTTCAAAGGTGCAGGCGGCTGTAAGGGTTTTCGCAGCATCACGAGGGAGACACAACAGCTCAGTGTCACATTACATTTCTGATGATGTCTCATTTCCATCCATCAGTCATGAATGCGAGCTGTCCACAAACCCTGAGCAGCTCTGAACATGTGAAAACTAAAAGTTTGACCAATCAGAGCGCCAAAATGTTTTACACTCGGAGGTTACCCTCTACATGAAGGGTAGAAAATAAAAACTATGAAAACTCCCGTGTCTCTAAAGCACTCTTCAGCATGCAACAAGGCTGCAGTACACTGACCTTCATCATGTAACCTGAACCTCTCTCCCCTCCTGAGGCCTGATTGCTGCTGGCTTGGATGTTTTCCAAGGTCAGGTGGAGGGCCTCGGTCCTGTAGGGAGGTGATGAGGTGATGTGTCCAATGCCCTCTGCTGTTAATGAGTGTATCTTGAAGGACCACAGGGGGGTAGAGGTAAGGCAGCGAGGCTCAGGTGGAAAGGTCTCACACCATCCTCCTAAATGGGCCGGATGTATGTGTTTTGAACATGTGTGTTGCGGGGGAGGTAGAGCAGATGAGGGCTTGGTTGTTTTTTTTTTTTATCTTACTAGAAGCATGACTGTTTAAATGAAAATTAGAAAGATCACTGATCTGAGGGCCAACCTGTAAGCAATTATTTGCAGGTTAATTGATTTACATGGATGGATGGGTTATCTTTTTGTAATCTTCTCTTCAGAAAAATGAACATCATGCTACATTCAGATGTTCACACACTGCATGTCAAGTGTTCATGTAATCAGTATAGGCTTTACTGTATGGAGTCTCTCACTACTTTCGCATCTCAAATTAAATTTTGCGTTCTTCTAAAATACTTTGGTTTCTCTTGCAATTACTTTTACTTTCGCTGTTATCCATAGAGAAAGGCTGAGCTGCAATATAATACAGTATTATGGGAAAATGTAGTAGCCCAAGTTGGTGCACCCATAGGTATGGCTGCTCAGGCATGAGTCTGAATCACTGCAGTTTGAAAAATAACTAGAGGTTCTAGTACACAAAACTGGACTGAGCCTGGCACGAACCAAGTTGTAGTACGAATAATAACCACATCCACAGCCTGAACCACAGTATTTTGCCAGAGCAGGTGTGGCTGTATACCATCAGAGTTCAGCTCTTTGAAAGGACTGCCAATCTATACTGCTACTTTCTCTACTTCATGTAAAACCTCCCCCTAGACCGGCAGTGTATTATAACTATTCACATCAACACCCCAGCTGTTCATATGGATTAGGTGAAATGCAAAACTAAGACAACTGGACTTTTTTTTATCTTAGTTCTGGAAGATGCTTCACTTCTCATCCAAGATGCTTCTTCAGTTTGAACTGATGACAAAGCCATCTATGGTCAACTGGAACAACCCTCTTTCAACAGAGTAGTGGTTGTACAGCTCCAGTTACCAGGTCCTTATAATGCAGTCTTGAGATCTCTCCCTAATAAGTTTAATTACTATTAGCTATTAGCATAACATTAAGTCACCCCTGACCTCAGAGTTTCACAACCATTCACACCTCGAGGCATGTGACTCTTATCATTACTCGGCCCATAGTCGTGTGAGTTGGAGATGACAATATAAATCTGATACTTCTCATCAGTCATTAAGAACTAAGACACCTCTTGGATTAGGAGGGAAATCTCTTCCCATCACCTAAGAATCATTAAGATGCAATTCTAGGACTAGATTCTTATGAGAAGAAACGTGTATCTGTAATTTATAATATGATAGGAGACTTGAAACCAATATCATGGGATAAAACTGAAATCGCATGAAAGACATTTGAGGGTTGAGCTTTCTGAAGATATGTGGCAATAAAGTCTAAAACGTATTCGTCATTGTGTATACGCCATGGTTTAATTTAAAGTACTCTACTGCCTGCACGATTTAGGGGATAAATTGTCCAAACTCTTCCCCACTGCAGATTCTGGTTGTCCGAGATGCAGCTATGTACCTGCAACAACAGGACACATGTTCTGGTCATGCACCTCCCTTAACGACTATTAGAGACGGATACTTGATGTATTTTTCCAAATCTGTGGTCAGACTATAGCACCTGACTATCACACAGTCATCTTTGGCATACCACCCCAGGCCACAAAGTCTCAAATTTACAAGCAAACACTTTGGCATTTGCTTCCCTGCTCACACGCAGACTCCTACTTTTTAATTGGAAATCAAATTCAGCCCCGTTATTTCTGCAGTGGTTGAGGGATGTACTACCTTTTCTACCTTTAGAGAAACTGAGACATAAGTTTTTTAAAGCCCTCAGAAACTTCACCCTGACCTGGAGTCCCTTTATAGAATTTGTAGAAGGCTTTCCCTTTTAATGATATACCGTAAAACTACTTTATAACATGCTCAAAACATCAATTCAGTCAACATATGATGAGAGGTTCCTGTCTGACTATTTTTGTATTTGCTCTTGTATTTTTCTGTTTATTTAATTTTTTTTCTGAGCCTTGAGGTGTAAAGGATAGGTACTTTAAAAAAAAAAAATGTTTTCCTCATATCTATGTCTGAAAGTTGTATGTTTGTTAATGGAAAACTGCAAAATAAAGTTTCAAAAAAGAAGGGAAATCTCTTGAAGAACCACAAAGAGGAGTCCAGTTGCCATCTACCGAAGCTCATACACTCTAAGAAGTAATTCAAGGGACGTATTTCCACCACTTAATTAAATGCGGGATTGCAGGATTAAAAAAAACCTAATTTACAGGTTGAAATAAAAACTTTTATATTGCAACATTGCATGCTATTAATCATCGAGTTATTAAAAATACCATTGATCGTAGATGAAAAGCTAATTCCCCTAACTCAATGTAGTTTGTTATCTGAACATCATTTCAGTAGAAGTTGTTTGAACTCAGAAAGACTGATACCACATGTTGCATTAATTTTTTTGGTTGCATCAAAACATCATTGTTCAGAGTGTAGGATTACCTAGACCTGGATGACTGAAATATCTGTACAGACGATACTATCAAACAGTATATAGCTAAAAAGCTTAATCACCATAATTCAGTAGATGTGAACAAGTTATGCTCTCAAAATAATTCACCAGGTTCCCATAACAATCATTTTAAAATGTAGTGCTGCTGGATTCAGCACAGGACTGACAGCTGTTCATTCGAACATTGAGCTTCCTGGATTCTTCCTCGGTCTGGAGAACAGAATTCACATCTCCATGTGTTTGCCTGCCACTGTGTCTTTATTACTGACCTCTGAATTTGTTGTTGTTGTGCTGCTGTAACATTATTTTTTGAAATGATGGTTCGCAGTTTGAAAAGACGGCGCCCAGCAGGAAAATAACCTGGAAAATTGAAATAATTTTGCCATTTTTCTCCCTGGAGCGAGATCAAGGTAAAGACATGCCAGGAGAAACGTACTTTTGGTAAATACAGACACTGGTGGATTCTCGCTGATTATTTGCACCCGTGTGGAGGCAGCGGGATGCTTGGCAAATATTAGCATCATATTGATGAAGCACTGTGAAGGAATTTAAAGATTTGTGCACTTTTATTAACACCAAAGTAGTTATGCGCTGATTTTATAATGCTGCTGTTTCTCCTGCATCAACCTCCCATACATTGAAACAAAAAAGGGCAAAGTCTGCGAACATAATGGATTGCAGAACAGCACAAAAGTGACATGTGACAAATCTGAATGTATATTCTCTGTTCCGTCTGCAATATGTCACATTTGCAATACATTACATCGTAAGGCGTCGGTCCTCTTGGAGAAAAACATGCTGTTCCTTGCTACAGTGCATTATGAAAGGTTGCAAATGGGCTAATTTGCAGCTTTGACAGCACCAGCCTCAGCAAAGGCGGGTAGTAATAGGTTTTGAGGTGCCGCTTCAGCGACCGCTGTGATGGGAACGACGTGGCTGAAAGTAGGCATAGGTCAGGCTTCTCTGGAAACTCTGACAAATTAAAAACAGAAAACCTTTGACATTTATCATGCTAGGAGTCTGCAAAGGTCATTGCCTGTACTTGCTGCTTTCATTTTCCTTCCCCGTCCCCTCTGGACATGTTTTGCTGTGATTGCTTATCGCCTGCTGGAGCTGTAGCGGGGGGAATCAGGAGCTGTGATTTCAGAGAAATACTCACACAGTGACAACATTTCTCATACAAGAGGCAGATATATGGAGTAAACAGAAACGGTGGTCTCTCCGCCGCTGCTCCCCTGTTGTTTATTTACCACAGCAAATCAGTTGTTAATGGGCCTATCATGATGATTAGTGATCACATCAGTTTCATCAGGATGCTGTTTAGAAGTAAACTACTGTTGTGTTAAGAACAACCACAGGCATGTAATAACAGACTAAAATTCATTTCTAATTTCCTCGCAATACATCATTCCGCCCCATAAACACTCAAAACTTGTAATCCCGCTGGACCATGACTGTCTCATTTAAATGTTAATATAATTCCCATCATTCATAATTTAATGTGCTCCCTGGCATTTTTCCTTCATCTTGGTAACACTATCTCATGTGACAAGCCAATTTATAGCTGAAGTTGACCAAATTGCTTTAGCATTGTAATGCTAACACCATAATAAATCCTTGACATACGGTCCCTCCTCAGGTAATAAAAGAAAATAATAGAAAGTTACACACGTTCGCTGTGAAATCCATTTTCATTGATTTCCCCGGCGTCACACTCACTGCGAGATTCTGCCTTTAAGCCGGATGCAGAAGGAGAAACATTACATCTGAGGAATGTGACAGAGATTGCCCTTTTTGCCCTCTCGTTGTCAGAGGTGGCATTAGTGGGGCTGAACACAGTGTGAGTGATGACACAAGCAGCGCTGGAAAGACGAATCAGACAGATTATAGCTCTGAAGAGAGAGGAAAGAGAGCAGGGCCGGGCTTAATGCTGGTAGGTGTCATTTAGTGTGACCTTTTTGGGAATTACCACTGTGCATGACCCAGAGCATGTCTGCTTGTCACAGAGACAGTCCGGGCCTTGTTTCCCTTCATCCTCTAACCCTCCTCCTGTGGCAGACGTCATGGCCAAACTGGTCAGCTACCTTCCAATTGACCTGATCGTGGCCAATAACTCCGATAATCCCTCAGTTCTCATTAGCTCCTTCGCACAACTTCAACTGAGATTTGAATTCTACAGGCTTCCCGAGCCTGCGACGTAGCTTAACCTTTGATAATGTGTCGGGACGACTTAGCAGAGAAAACCCGGGATTAGTCGACTGGTGGAAGCTATTGTGGGAGAAAAGCAGCATCAGGAGTTGATCATCGCTGAGGTGGGGGGAATATGAATGTGAGTTCAGCCCAACATACAGGCAGTCGGAGCTTGAAATCCTATGATTAAGACATGTAATCCTATGTTAATTGTGGAAGTGCAGCATATGTTTAAATGGTGACGGCTCACTGTGACACACCTGCTATTTCAAACCAGGCATATCAAATTTGCTTTATAGGATAAATCGGGTATTATTCTTTTTTTGTAAACAAATCCTATGAAAAGACTTAAAAATCATAACTGTGTCTGACTTTCCTACGTTGTAAAGCCCCAAACTCATTGGTTCCTATTGAGCAAATATGGTCAAAACATGGTCAAACACACAACTATATAATGTACTTCTTTAAACAATCTGGGCACTGCAGCTTTTACCAAATACTATTCAAACTGCAGCAAAGAGGGACTATTTTCAGCTGTGGATTAACACTGATTTGCTCCAAAAAATAAAAGAGAGAGAATTGTTGGACCAACTGAAATGGACTGCTTCAACTGGTAGCAAGCAATTAGAATACATTTACCCAAATTAACCTTACAAGTAATATTTATTCCACTGGTACTCAAATTTGACTTGATTACTCTCAAATGAGCAACACTGCACTTTATTTTTAAGGAAAATCAACTTGAAATTTCCCATTTTTCCACCTTAAGTATTCAATTTACCCAAACATAAAATGTCAAACATGATTTTGTCATTAGACGTACCATTCTTGCCTGTTTACCGGCGGTCCTACTGGAAGGAAACGGTGGTTGAGCTGCAGCAGAAAATTCGGAGGAAATGCGGACGTCAGACGCACAATACCAACCTAATCTTCACACTTTGGAATACCCGCTGAAAGGGACAAAATGTAATTTCAAGTTGATAGAATCCACAAACGTAAACTGTCTTTACCAAAGCAGAACAATAAGTGAGATGTATTGGAAACAGTGCTGTACTTTGACTGCAGCTCGGATACACTTTTCAGTATCTGGGGCAGCAGGATGGCGCATGATGTGGCTCACTGATGGGCTCTAACAGATTTTGGAGCAATGGAACTCTCTGGCACAGAAGAAAATGACAATAAGAAAACTATATACGGTACTGCCATCCTTCTCTTTCAAAGCTGTAGTTCAGCATTTTTTTAAAAGTATGCTTTCATTTCTTCCTTTCTTGGCTCTCTTGCTGAGTCTCAGAGGAGAAGATCAATACCACTCTCATGTCTGTGTCATAAACATCAATCTATTGCAAGCATCCATTTAGCCTCACGTAGAACAAAGGCTGAAAACAGCAGGTCTGGCACTGTCCAAAGGTAAGTCTGCTCTAAATCCTAATAATTAAAAATACATTGAGCACATGTTCGGATACTGTTGCCGTGCAACAACTGAGCAAAGTTAGATTTCCTCTGTTTACACTATATGTGCTAAGATAGTCAAACCGGCTACATATTTACTGCACAGACACAAGTGTGATAGCAGTGCTTGTGTCTAACTCCTGGCGAGAAATGAAGCATTAATAGAGTCAATACCTTGTTTTAAAGAGAGGTAATAAATTATAGGTAATGACATGAATGGACATACAATTGCATTCTCTGCATTTCTGCATGCAGAACATCAAATCTGGCACAATGGCTATTTGGAAGCAATAAAAAACCAGGGCGGAAGGGGGGCTGTTTAATAATATGTCCGACTGAGCAAGGATACGGCAAAACCAGCTTGAAATGCAGCCAAATGCAAACCACAGCTTCACATGAAGCCGCGGTCACAGGCTAAAATAAAATCACTCAGCTTGCAAGGAACGAGGTGCAATTACTTCAAGGTCCTAATTAAAATAAATTAAGTGAAGGCAGAAGAAAAGAAGACACAGAGGGAAAGACAAAGAGGGAGTGAAGCTGCAGAGTTAAATTGTCATTTTACTTGAAATAATGTCTGTAGGCTTGCATCAATTCCTAGGAAAAAAAATCTTTGAAGATGTCCAACATAAATACATTTTTCTTTCCCCCAACACGCGTCTCCCTGAAGAGGGTTTTCATATATTCATGGCAGCACTGTGTCTATGTTTTCCCCTCCCTTCACATCCCTGTCTGTATTTGATGTGCTCCACAACCCAGCCTTTGGACACAGTGTGTTTTGAGAGACAGATGAGAGGAAATGATTCATTCATCAGACGAGGCCCAGGATACAAATCCCAGCTGACCTGCTGATCAGATGGTTGATATTGCCGATCTTCCTCAGGGCGGGCGCTGGGCTACGCTTGTTAGGGCTTTCAGTGGAGCATGGTGCACCGGTCATCATCTCTCCTGTAGTGACTCTGTGTGACAGCAAACACAAGCTGGCCTCACCTCTGGAAATGTGCGCACAGCACCACCTAATTCAAACGTCAAACCAGATAAGGAACTGCGGGATGATGGTGTGATATGAGGGGCCGGACGGGCTTGTCAGAGGGGTAATTATTTTCCACCAAAAGGAAATATGGATTTGGCCTCAGGTGTGCGGTTTCTTGTTTCTGAGGGCATTCTGTGCGTAAATGTGCGACATCAGAACTTTGCGGAGGCAGATATATATACTCATCAAAACTTTTGTGATTGCTTTGGACTGGCAATTTCAAAATGCGGCGCAGAGGAAGATGACAGATTGTAGCTGTCCACCGTGCTGAAAGTGACACACAGAGACCCGTGTGTTTGCGCTCCTTCCCCATAGGTTCGACACTGACAGGCATTACATCACGCTAGATAAAACAATTATTCGGGGCTGCTTTTGATTAATAATAAAAAAAGATAAACACGGTGTCCATCAGAGGGTTTTTATCTGTGAAGTGCATTCATGGCAAAGTGCCAAATAAACAGATGAGGAAGCTGTAATATTAAAAGCACATATGACAGCAGGCAGATTAAAAAACACCAGCAGTGATGTTTTTGATGTATTTTCATTACTTTTTATTATGAAAACATTTTTCATTCGGGATTCATCAGCACCCAGTCACCAGGGATACCTTTATGTGCGGTGACACAAAGAATAAGACTTTTTTTTTCGTTATTTGGGTACATTTGTTCATATCATGTAAGAGATTTCTATGCTATTAAAAGTTCCATTTGTCTAACTTTATGCCTTTCGCACATCACAGCCTGTCTGTGGTACTGTGATGAAGTGACGGTGCTGAGAAGAGGGTGTAAACTTTTCATTAGACCGCAAGCTTCTCAAAATTGTTTTTAAAATTTGACTGAAAAGTCCTGCATTCTGAAAATCTCACCCAACATTGTGTATAGATATGAGAGTGTTTCATGAACAATGTGTTCAAATGATCAAACGCAAAAGCATTTGCTATGCAGAAAGAACGTCTCCTTTCACAATGTTACATAACTAAAACGTTTATGTTCTGCTTGTCACTGATACCTCCATGCATGCTGGTGTCCTGGCTACAGAATGTTATCATGTTGCAGCCAGTCGACAGAGAGCTAATTTTTAACAATTACCTTTATGCGCGTCTTTGACAATGTATTTGATTGTATAAGAGGATCATATTGTCAGAGAGTAACTATAGCTGTGAAATAACTGCAGTGTGGTTAAAAATACAATCTCTCTGAAAGGCAGTAGAGTTGAATAATAAGCAGAACATATTCAGTTCAACAAGTACATTGAAGAGCTGCAGACATATTTAAAAGGTGAATATTACATGAAGACTAAAAGAATATAAAGGATTCAATCAATGATGTGGACCTTGGAGGAAGAGGGCGGATTTACCCCTAACCTTCTCTAAATGCACAACATTAACTTCTGGCTCTGACTTTAACCTATACGAACCTGGGAAGGACAGTCAGAGCTTTTTAATGCATTGCTATAGCACGTCGTACAGACCTTCATGACTCCCAGAGGATGAGTCCCAGAGTCTTGACACTGGATGTATTACCATGAAATCTGCTAGTCTTGCACAGCCAGACCCATCTCCAGAATGGTTTGGCTGCGCCCATTGTCGTCATGGCATCTGAACGTGTCGACTTCACGTCTGAATAAACTCACTTTTCCCTAAGTTGTGACGGCAGTGTCTCCATAGGTCAGACCAAGTAACGTTTCCACATCACTTTCAGCACGAACACAAGCATGCCAGTGTGTTAACAGACAGGTACACGCAAGCGACAAACTTGTTGAGTGAAGCAATCTGAGGAAGGCTTTCCCACATTTCTGCACCAGTACTGGCCAAAAAAAACATCCCAGAGAGCACAAAAGACACAGGTTTTGTGCATTTCTCGTCCACTTTGCTCTTCAATTTCATGTTTCTGTTCGGCTACAAACTGAAATGTAAAAAAAATAAAACGGTAGTGTGATGAGGACAGAATCTTTAACAGGTCTGAATAATGAGATTCACCGGTAATGAATCATTGTCAGGCTTTCGTTTGTTGCTTCCAGCTATTTGCAGTAATGTTCCTCTCAGTTTATAACACAGCACTCCTGGAAAATCAGACGGCAGCAGGATCCATATGAGCATCTCCAGAGTGACAGAGTTCCATGCATTTATGCGCGTCGCCCAACAGCAGCAACCTGATTAATTACTTATAACTATAAATTATTCCTGACGAGGCCATAGGATCGGCCAGGATCTAATGACGAGTCACGCTGACAACTTTTCTGCGCATCTGACAGGTGCGATGTCACACAGAGGGTCACAGTTTATCAGCTGCAGCTAATGTCTTATAATATACCACGAGGCTGTAAAGAGGGTAGCAACATGGTGTGATCTGGATACGACCTGAGTAAGAAGTTTTTGGTTTGCATTTTATTCCTGCAGTTTATCAATTCTCCCTGTTATTTAATGTTTAATCCTTAGTTTCTGTCAGCTTCATCAGAACAACATCTCAGGTTTTGGGACTATTACTCAGAGGAATTATCCATATGAGCATCTCTGCTTCCTAGTCTTGCACAGTCAGACCTACCTCCAGAATAGTGTGGCTGCACCCATTATCATCAGGTTGCAGGTGGAGGAGGATGCCGTGTAAAATGTGCAGCTGAAATAGCAGCTTTATACCCCTAGTCTACATTCAGTGAGTCTGACTAACAACTTTCAAACTTCTCACCTGGTGATATAATCTGTCCAATACTTCGGTTTATGATGAAACACCTGCAAAGCTAATTACATTCCCATCAGCTTCCAATGTATTTTGTGCTTATTAGCAACTCACAAGTGTTAATATGCTAACATGCTAAGCTAAGGTGAGCATCAGCATGTTCAACCTTCAGTGCAGATGTTTTGTCTGGTAATGAGAGTAACACTGCTTTCTGCGATCCTTCCTCTGAGCACTGAGTTTCTCGGGTGCCCCACAGGTTTTTCCACCATACTCCCAGTTACTGAGGCCTACTCCGTCTTTGTTGCTATGGCTGCTGCCCTCTGCAGCTCTAGCAAACCAATCATTGCTAGGTAGTGCGAAATACATTTCATACCAGCCTTACACCACACAATACAGAAAGATTTACCCAGTGCTGATAGGCTGAATCAGTGTTGTGTGAACTTGGATGTATTGGATGTTCATTTATATGCAAAAGTCCCACACTTGAGCTTTACCATTGTCACTGCAAACTTGCATGAAGTTCAAAGCACCACTTTGCCAGTCTCAGAGCTGCTCTCAATCTTGTTTTTGAACAAGCACTCCAGGAAATATGGTCTGTTTCTAATGGAAAGCCTGCTGCTTTTCACCACTTTATACAAGAACAAGCATCCAGAAATACTTAGGCACTGAAAAATGTTGGCACAAATGTTAATTTGAAGGTCAGACCTGACACCTTCTGTCTTCGCTTTGTCTTCGATAGTAACAAAGAAACAAGCGTGGTCCCTCCTTTTAAAAAAAAAAAACAGGGATGGATGCAGAAGCACACTCTCCCTCTGACTCACTTCCTTTTATTTGCTCAACCACTGTGCAATGATTTCCTGTGCCAAGGTAGAGGCAGCGCACATTAAACTCTATTCTGAGCACAGGCTTCATCCACCCTGTGTATTGTGAAAGAATCCAATAATACGGCTGAAAGTGAGAGAAACCCTGCAGAGATCTAATCAGTGCCACACATTGTACTGTGCCAGAGTCCAATGTATGCCCAAGTCAGGCTCATCAGCAGCCATTTTCAAAAGCCAGTTTAGGAATTATTATCACTCAAGGTCCGTGGAACATTTCTTATTGTGCAAATGAAACCAAAGATCTCCTCTGACGTTTGTGCTGAGGTTTCAGCAGGCGACCCCTGGAACGTCTGCAGAGGGGCAGTTCTGAAATCTTGCTGAGCTGGCGGTTAAATGGCAGTGATAAACACTTTCTTCACTTGTTTCCACCTTTTTTTCCCCCCCTCCACCACCACACCGACTCACTCTATCTTAGTTAAGAACCCAGTTTTATATCTCACCACATTAATTTGCAGCTCCAGGGAAGGTTTCGGTTATTTCCTGCTGCATATTTTTGCCATATTTTCCTCTCGCAAGAAAATGCCAAATTACGAGGGCACACAAAATTACTTTCATCCAATAAGCTAGATGCAAATGAATTCCAGTAAAGAAGGTCAAACATATTCAAGATTTTTCAAGCCCTCTTCACTGAAAGTAGCCGGATAATGGCCTAAATATGGATACGCTCTCAAAATATGATGTCCTGAGTGAAAGCCAGCAACACGTTCCTAATGCCTTTCACTTAGTTGCTTGATAACAAAATATGGGCTCTCATAAAGTCATTACAAATTAAATAAAAAGTGAATTCATTTGCTTCAGAAAAAGCCCCGCTTGACATTTTTATGAAGAACTCACAGGGCTCGAATGTGTGCAGTGGGCAAGGTACCAGAGTGATTTGGCTTAAAAAGTGCATCCTGCTCCACGGGATAGGGGGGGAAATGCTGAGTGGGCTGATCACGTTCTGTCCACCTGTTCGCAGAGGGAATGACCTCCAGGAACAGGTAGACATCCCAGCAGGGTAAGTTCATGCTCAAGCCAAGCGTGCAGGTAATGAACAGCCGAGTGATGGAGCCAGAAAAACCCAGCGTGGAACAGAGGAGTGAGGTGAACTCAAAGCTGAAACTTAACCGCAAGACAAAGACATGTCAAAAGAGAGATAGACAATAACATTACAAAATACCCTGAAGTATTGTCGGTGCAACGGCGGTGGAGTCTGCTATTTAATTATCTATATGTCTGAGCACGAGGGATTCACAAGAAGGTGTTGCAGCATGTAGTCTGGCACAGTTTTATCTCATTAAACAATCTCACTGTTCACACTTTCTGCTCACACTATATATGAAGCTTCGAGTGAAACATGGGCTGGCATTCACTATGAAAACTCAGTGGACTAAAACTAAAGCCCCTTTCAGACATGCACTGCTTTGTTTTAATCTGACAGCAGCTGAATGTGTAAGAATCAGGTCACTGTTACATTAAAGTTGTGACGGCACCATGTCCATATCACTTTTAACACAGCACAAATCATCTATCCATCCATTGTCTATACACCGCTTAATCCTTTCTAGGGTCGCGGGGGGGCTGGAGCCTATCCCAGCCGACTTAGGCGAAGGCAGGGGACGCCCTGGACAGGTCGCCAGTCTGTCACAGAGCTACATAGAGACAGACAACCAAGCACACTCTTATTCACACTTACAATTTACAATGGCAATTAACCTCAGCATGTTCTTGGACTTTGGGAGGAAGTCGGAGAACCTGGTGAAAACCCACGCTACACAGGTAGAACATGCAAACTCCACACAGAAAGATCCCAGGCGTCCTAACCAGGACGCGAACCGGGGATCTTCTAGCTGTGAGGCGACGCTGCTAACAACCGAGCCACCATGCAGTCCCAGCACAAATCATGCCATTGCATTATCAGACAGGCACACAAGCAACGCACTTCACTTGGGGTTTAGTGAAGTGAAAAAACTCTTGATCTTTTCCACATTTCTGGACCTACATTAGCCCCAAAACATCACAGAGAGCACAAATGACTCTCATTCACCTCGCCCTTCAGTTGTATATCTGTCAGGCTACAAAATACCTTTACCGTGACGAAGACAGAACCTTTAACAGGTCTGAATAATGAGATTCAGCAGTAATGAATTTATTTCAGGTTCTTCGTCAAAACGTTAACAGAAGTTGAAATTTGTCGCTTTCAGCCGTTTGCAGTAATGATTCCTCATATAGGTTTCTCGCTGACTCAGACAGCAGCAGGATCCATATGAGCATCTCTAAGGTGACAGAGTTCCATGCATTTATGCGCGTCGCCCAACTGCAGTAACTTGATTAATTACTTATAACTATAAATTATTCCTGACGAGGCCATAGGATCGGTCAGGATCTAATGACGAGTCATGCTGTCAACGTTTCTGCATATCTGACAGGTGAGATGTCAAAGTTTATCAGCTGCAGCTAAATACAGTCTTATAGGGGTTTTCTTCAGGTTGAATTACTATCAATTATAGTAGATGATTTTATCTTACTACTTACTCGAGAAGTAGTAGTTAGATTATCATTACACATGGACAGAATTTTAAGTCTTTTGGAAATCATAAATGAAATATGCTGTTAGATATTTGGACAGTTTGCTGTTGGTTTAAATGTAGTCTTATCTGCAGCCTTCTTTATTATGCATCAGATCACCTGATGTACTGTCTGATCTGATGTGTATGACAAATGTCACACATGTACCTTGGCTTTCTCATTGTGGAGAGGTTTGTACATCTGACTGACAGCATGCTGTCACTGTAGCAGATTAAAGAAGGTAGCATGTTATGTATCCCATGTTTAAAAATGCCCTAAAGGTTTACAACCAGGCTGTGAGGATGGTGATGACATGGTGTGACCTGATGAAGACCTGAGTATTGCGTTTTTCAATTTTGTCTGTTATTTATTGATTCTGATGCTGTTGTAAGCCCACAGTTTCTGTCAGCTTCACCAAAAACACATAAAAACTTTTGAGGATTAGTGGGACTACTGTGTGACAGAATGAGTTTAGGTTAATCTGCAAACTTAAACCTGTTTCTACATATTGATGAGGGCTAATGACTTTGAGAGGAATATAAATTGAAATTGAAGAATGGCTAGAAGGGTTAACACAAATCACAAAAACTCACTAAAACAGGTAAATGTAGCTGGAGACATTTAATGCTTTACAAGAATAGGTTAGATTTACAGCAACCCAGCATTACAAAAATATTGTGGTCTTCCACTTCTGCTTAGCTCTCTCAATATTTACAGTATTGATTTGCTGCATTATAAGCGCTGGAATAAATGGGAAGCCACAAAATGTCAGCAAATGTCAGCTGATGAAAATGCATGACTGATGGTCGAACTGCGTATTTTCATATCACATTCACACACAATTGACTCTCACTGTCTGCCTCCCCCTTCTTCCTCCTTCTGTGGGAGGCAGCATCCTGCAAAATACCTTCAGACTCAATGACGGTAATGAAGTGATGATAAACACTGTGCTCATATAAACAGATCACAGAACTTCATTTGCACACTGTTGTAACTGAGGAAAGGGTCAATTTACTCCCAATTCAATCACCGGAGGTGATAAAACGCATAAAGGAAGAAATCTTTTGCCTTATTTCAAGTCTGTCAAGAATGTGTGAATGAGGTCTCTGTCATTAATTTATAATTTGCAGCTTTCATTTATTTGTGAACTGAGCGAGCTGAATGTGAACAGAACAAAAAGGTCAGCGGATAATACCTGAGCTGAGTCATGCTAGACACATTATTTCCTTGAATGACTCTGGAAGTATCGTTTGTTTTTGATGTTACTACTTTGTTTCACCTTCATGGTTTGTCTTCACTGAAAGAAAGCTTTCGCATTTGTTGCTCTAATGTCCTTGGTAGGAGTTTAGAAAGAAGAAAGAATATAACACAGCCTACAGTGATTAAATACAATTCTAATCATAAATAATATTCAAAATTGTCTTTACTGTCTACATATGAATGTTAGAAAAGAGCCTATATTCTGTAATCCATTACGTTCCTGAATATAATAATAATAATGCATTGTTTTTATATAGAACTTTTCTAGACACTCAAAGACGCTTTACATTGCATTATTCATTCACTCCATACTCCATGGTGGTAAGCTACGTATGAAGCCACAGCTGCCCTGGGGTAGACTGATGGAGGCCAGGCTGCCAGTCTGCTCCATTGGCCCCTCCGACCACCACCAACCACTCACTCTCACACTGCATCCACCCAGGCTTCCTGGTGTTCCTCACAGTCTCCCATCCAGGTACTGACCAGGCTCAACCCTGCTTAGCTTCCAAGATCTGACGGGATAAGACATCCACAAGGCGGTATGGCCACATATGTACTAAGTTTTACCTTTAGTAAAGTGTAATGGACAGCTTACACTAAATATGACAGTGAGGCAAGTCATTCATCCCTCACACATGACATGTCTGTCTTTTATCTGTTTTACTCACTGCTTTTGAAAAACATGCACGTCCAGCTGGTAATGTCTGTTACTTACTAGTGGCCAAACACCAGGACTGAGAGTATAGAGAAAATCTCCTGAACAGAGTGTATGTCCTAGTGGGCTTCAGCAATAAACACTTCTTTTGATCAGCTCTTTCTGAAAGCAGTCACAAACTAAGTGTTAAGAAAGCAGGCAGTAATACGTGGCATTACTTACTCAGGTATAATTACACAGCACAGTGTTCACCACAACAAGTACCATTCAACAAAAAGCAAACAAGAAGGGGCGGCAGCATTGTGACGCTGGGATGCTTCTCTGCAGCAGGTCCTGGAAGGCTTGTAAAGGTAAGAGTGAAGCAAAGTATAGGAAAATTATGGAGGACAACCTGATGCAAGCTGTGAGAGAAGTGCGACTTGCGAGATTAGTTTTCCAGCAGAACAGTGACCCAAATCAAACAGTCAAAGCTACTCAGAAATGGTTAAACGACAACAAGGTGAATGTTCTGGAGTGGCCGAGTCAGAGTCCAGACCTCAATCAAAATGAGAATTTGGGGCTGGACTTGAACCGGCTGTTCTCTTACAATCAATGTGCAACCTGACCGCTCAAGCTCAATGCTGTCATTGCAGCCTTGACGGAGGGGTTGAATATGTATGCAGTTACTTATTTCACATTTCAGATTTCTTATTACTGACATGACTTTGGTAATGTCCAAAAATGAACATCAAAATTACATTTTGGGGGCAGTGGTGGCGCAACAGGTTAAGCCCTGGGCTGCTGATCTGAAGGTCGGTGGATCAAACCCCCACTGCGGTCACTGCTGAGGCCCTGAGCAAGGCCCTTAACCCCTGACTGCTCCCTGGGTGCTGCACTGTGGCAGCCCACTGCTCCCAATGGATCAGAATGAGTTAAATGCGGAAGATGAATTTCCCCAAGGCGATTAATAAAGGTTAAACTCTTATTATTATTATTATTATTATTACTTACTAATATTATTACTATTACTATTATTTAGGGCCGCCGTATAGCTGCTCACTGAGTTGAGGCGTTCCCACATAGGTGCAGGTCACCAGCAGCGGACGTGTGTTCGAGTCCGGCTCATGACCCTTTGCTGCATGTCTCTCTCCTCCCTACCCCCTTTTGCACTAAATACCCTTTACAGTTCATATTTACATCGTTTTTATTTTTATTTTATTTGTATATACTATTTTTTATACTTGTTGCTGGTAATCTAAGTGGATAGCAAAGTAAGAATTTCATTGTGCAGGGAAACATGTTTCTTTACTGTGCACATGACAATAAAACTTTGAATCTTGAATCTACTTTCTAGCAATCTGTTTTCACTTTGACATGAAAGAGTCTTGTTTTGTAAATCTCTTTGTAAATTTTTGTCAAAGAAAAGCCAAATCATAATGGCATCGATTCAATGTTGAAAAGAAACGAAAGGGAAAAACTACCAAGGGTGGTGTAAAACCTGGCCTCTTCACTCTTTCAGCAAAATCTGGAAGTAACTTTGGGTTCCGTGTCTTACCCTAGGACACTTTAGCATGCAGAGGGACCAGGGATCGAATCGGCAACCTTGCAACCAATGGACAACCCGCTCTGCCACCCGAGCCACATGACAACTTCAACTGCTCGATGGAAAAGCTGCTCAACTTTGTAAAAGCTAAAAAAGGTCTGTCTAAAATTAGAAACCAAGCAAAAGCAAACAAAACTAAAAACGTATGCATGAAAAAAAGTTGATGCTTGTTTGTCTGCAGAGAGATTTTTAAATGAATTAAATCATTTATTGCTCATCTAAATGCATGAAGTCACTGCTGCTCAAGAAGGACATTCGCTGATATGGGAAGCATCAGTGCTTGTATTTTTAAGACAAATTTCCCATGGGGAATAAGAACGGGTATGCTCGCTCAAAAAAATTCATTTAACAAACCTTGACGAATAATTATACAAAATGCATGATTGTGACTTTTACTGTTATCACTTGGAAATAATGGTATTTAATTTGCATAAACTGCTTCAGTGTGTTAACTGTGCACAGACAGCTTGACAAATATTGGCTACAGTAATAAAAATAACAAAATAAGTCCCATCAGCTTGCACTGGTTTCATCTAATCTCTTTTTACAGGTTTATGTAAATGGGATTCATCATCCGGGATGAGACGGGAGAACTGCGTTGGCAACCTTGGGTGCATCTGGTCCTGCCAAATGTTGTAATTTTCTTCACTGCTACAACGGGATCATATGATCCAGTGACCTCCTTGCACCCACTGCTTGCAGAATTCGCTGTCTTAGTACTCAACAGGCTCTGTGCCTTTGAAAACTTCTCGTGGCTTTTTCCAAATGTTAAAGAGAATTTTACAGGCATTTTACTGTTTTTTTTTTTTTTTTTACACTGAGCGCTGTCCTCCTACGCTTGTCAAGCCTTCCGTTCTCATGCTGCAGAGTTTACACTGATAATGGGGGTAGATTTGATGCTTGAAATTGAATTTTTTAAAAAAACATTAGGGCTTTATTTCAGATAAAGGTAGAAAGAAGGAGGCTTCTCATTTCTAGTCGGCAACTGTCGAAATGTGACAACTGTCTCTGGCAGATTTTATCAGCCGCGGCAAGCTAATTAACCTAGCATTAGCTGTAGGATTTTTGGAAAGAAGCTGACTCTGGCTGATTATTTAAAAGAAGAACTTTGTAAAGCAGAGTTTAAAAATGCACTTGATGGCTGAACTTTGAGCTTTTAAACTTCCCAAAGCAACAGTGGTGTGTGTTTACTGCATGTGACATTGTGCAAAATGACAGATGATCAAAGCATGAATGTACGCAGGGATTCATTCATATATTAATCACCTGTTAATCTTCTATTCATAATCAATTGCTGGCATGTTTTTTTGTTTTCAGAGGTGTAAAATGCTAATGTGTTCAGGGTTAAAGGCTGGCAGAGGCTGACCACCGGTTTCAGTATTGGGACAGGAAGAGGGACTTGAGGTCTGCCGGAGAAATGGATTTACACTGAGAAGAAGCTGCTTTCACTGTAAGGAATGTAAGAATTTTAACTCATGAAACAACTTACAACAATCCAGTAGAAAAGTGTTTTATAGTCACTGTCATACTGTCAATAAGTCGTCATTCTTATTTTTCTCTGGGAGAGAAAGAAACTGGACTGGTGTTGTCTTTCTCCCCGTTGTAATGGATTACAAGTCATAGCGGAATTTCCAACAGACACTGGAATACTTTTGTGTCGATCAGTTTGAGCCACTTCCTATGTTTTCTATTCACAATGCCAGGGCTGCGCATTAACAGGAAATATTTCCAGCGTACAAACTAAATGGACAGCTAGTCGACTTTGACGAATGAATTTGACCAACACCTTTAAACCTTTCACCGAGGTATCAGCAATATGGCCAAACCCAAAGCAACTTGGGATCAAGACACACACCAGGCCTCTCCCTCTAGCTTGGGATGGTATTCTCAAGCAGGTGCACTCATCTTTTATCTTTATATTGAATCTTCAGGGTCCATATTTCCAGAGATTGTCAACCCCAACTTGGAAGGGCTCATTCCTCATCGATCCTAATGTACTGGTGGTGTCCAAGCTTAGAAACACTCTGGGAGAATGTATTTAAAACTCTTTCAGACCCCGGATTCTATAATTCAACCCCACCCCCTGGCAGCTTGAGATGGACGAGTCAATGCGGATGCGCATCTGGATGCAGCTAAATGTAACGCTCAGGCTTTTGCAACTCTCCGTGTTATATGAGCGGCACTGTTGAGATGGAAGGAAGCGGCAACACCCACACATTCTCAGTGGCTTGAGAGCATAATCTGTTCTCTGAAGCTTGGGAAAGAGATTCACATGCATCTGATAAGAAATTTTACGATGTTTGGGGTCCTTTGTAACACACTTTCAGAGCTCCCATGTGGTGTGAGTATGTGCTGCTGTCACTGGCTTCCTTGCGAAACACCTCATTCACATATTGTAATTTAAAAAAAAATTGAAATTCCTACCATTTCCTTTGTATTCGCTGCATTCTGTATCCAGCTTATTAACTCAGGAAATTAGTTACAATGCATAAAAACTTCTGTAACATTCACATTGTACGAAGACTCTTGGGAATGAGTAAAATTAGACTGATGAACAGAAAGGTTGAATATCACCTCTTTTTAGAGCCCCATGCACAGCGTCTCAGCATATGGAGAAATCCCAAGACTGACAGTTCTGCGGAGTTGATTAGAAGATCACTGTTCAGAGGCGGAGTTTAACATACAGTTAATTGCTCACACTTCCCTATCACTATCCTAATGCTATAAATAAAAGCCGTGTCAAGCTCACAGTCGATGTGTTACATAGAAGTGTAAAAGGCTGCACCTTTGAGATCTTCAGCAACTATCATGGGGCTTTCTCAGGCTGCTGGTGAGCGCTGGATTCTGACTGCTGTTCCTGTCTGCAGTCGGCCCGTGTTTGGCAGATATCATGACAGCTTTCCTTGTTGCATCACACAACGCCGCAGGTTTTGTAGCTGATACACCTGCAGTTCAGGTAACAGCTGTTGTTATCATTTTTCATATAGTTGTCTTATAGTTTTGACCATCTTAAGTCCAAAAACAAGACATTCTTACTGCCTTGTACTGTTCATAGACAAAAGTTGGATTTACCATTAACTTCAAGAAGACCCAAAATTATACCTACCTTTACCAGCATAAGACAAATTAGACACAATCTGACCAAACAACCCTGCAGACAACTTTTCATATCCTTGAAGTCGCCTATCCTCCAATGTGAAAACCAATGGCGAGATCCAACACTGTCTTAAATGTGCTAGAACAGCTCTTGGATGCATCCAGACAGAAGTCTTTAATGATCATGACATTGGAAGAGACCAAAAATGTTGGTGCACAAACTGATCTCATCAGTCCTGTATGCATCAGAAACCTGAACGACATCTTGAAAAGTTCCATCAACTCTGTCTTTGAAGCATCTTAAATATCTCCTGGGAGGATAAGAGAACCAACGAAGAAGCTAAATGAAGAAAAAACAACAAGCATCAAAGTCTATGTCAGCTGAGATGGAGGGGTGATGTTGGATGACGGATTGCTGAAACAAATATTCTACTCCCGGCCTAAAGAAGATACATACAAAAGAGACAGACAACAGAAGATCGTACTAACAGTAACCTCAGGAAATGTACCGCTGACTTCAGCAACTTGGAAACCAAAGCCAAGGACAGGAGACTCTGGCAAACCATTTTCTTAGAAGCAATCGCAAGTTTCAAAGCCAACAGATGTGCAGATTTAGAAAAAAACAGGAGAATAAAACAAAAAGAGAGGCAGCAACAACCAAAGCCTGATCTGCCGTCTGGAGCCACCTGTCCTGAAAGCAGAAGAAGCTTCAAAGTCAAGACTTGTCCTATAAGCCACCTGAGAGTCCATAAAGACGTCACAGAACCAGGACCATCATCCTTGCCGTCGAGGGATACCCACAGCCACGATGAGCGAAAGCAGAATCTCAAATGAGTGTATTCCCTTAATGCTTTGATTGTTGTTCCTTGCTGTTATTATTCATGACTGTAGATTTCAAACACTGTATTTTAAATAGAATCTAAACCCCCACAGACCATTTTCTGTTTAACTTCTCAGACAAAATGCTGGTCCGCATGTGAACTCAGGTTGTTTAACACATCTTTAAATTCCAAATGTGAAGTCAGACTTAGAAAAGTTTTATCTGCGGCTTTGCTTTTAAACTGACCGCCGAATGATGCTTCTCCCACATCTCCTAAAAGCCTTATCTATCCAGGCAAAGTTTTGTCGCTCAAAGGGAAAAAAATGGCCAAAGTTTTAGTCAACAAACCCCACAGAGAGACCAAATAATGTCTTCCTGTCTCTCAGTTCTTTCTGACTTTGACAGCCTGTCTGTGGCTCCCAGCTTTTTGTTCCTATTGAAGATGGAAATCTATAAAAGCAGGTCACAGAGGTTCATTTTTAAAACAGATCAAATAACAGCCCTTAGCTGCTGGCCACTGTAGGGGTTGGTTAAACATATTCACAGGAGTAAATAGTGTATTTTTTGGGGAGTATTTTGTGAACACTGTGCTGTATGTCCAATTAACTCAAAATAAGTTACAGTGCCCCTGTTCATCAAGATAAAGGAAAATGTCACCAAGTCACCAATGTGTTTTCAAGAGACTTTAGAAAACAATGGAGCTCTGGTATTGTATGTTCTGGTATTGCTATTTGCATGATGGCTTGGTGGTTAGCACCGTCGCCTCACAGCTAGAGGATCCCTGGTTCGTGTCCCGGTTAGGACCTTTCTGTGTGGAGTTTGCATGTTCTCCCTGTACAGCGTGGGTACTCCGGCTTCCTCCCACAGTCCAAAAACATGCTGAGGTTAATTGATTCTAAATTGTTCGTAGGTGTGAATGTGAGTGTGCTTGGTTGTCTGTTTCTATGTGTAGAACTGTGATAGGCTGGCCACCTGTCCAGGGTGTCCCCTGCCTTCGCCCAAGTCGGTTGAGATAGGCTCCAGCCCCCCCAACCCTACATAGGATTAAGCGATGTATGGATGTATGGATGGATGGATGGATGGCATTGGCATTCTCCTTTAAAACATTAGCTTAACATTTTGGTAAATATGCTTATTTGTTGAGCCTCCAAAATGAGGCTCTATGGCACAGAAGAAAAGAAAAGCTTTGGCTACTTGAGCAATACTTTGTAGCAGGGTACATTTTTTCTCGATTTAGATTTTTTTAATGGGATTTTTTGACATAGAAAGAAAACACAGACTACCGTCATACTCATCTGAGTTCAGTGAAAGTCCATAACCCAAAGTATGTGCTAAACGCTGGTGAGAGTGATTCATTTTCCACATTTTCACAGATACACTGTTGGTTCAAAACAGCTACTCAAGCGCATTATTTCCCAGAGCATGAACCTTCGGTCTGACCTGGAAAACGCACCTGGTTTGACTTTTCTCTTGGATGGAAAACATCTGTCCGGAATTGTTTATATGGGCGACACAACAGGCTGGAACATTACTATGAGGAGTCTAAGCAAGAACAAGTGACGAGGGAATCGATAATTGTTTTCCAACACAAGCCTCCTTTTGATGAATGTCTCATTATGATGAGGAGATGATGGATGCGCGCTGGATAAAGCCCGCTGTGTTTATATATGGGACTGTTTAGGGAAAGTGAGGTATACGAGGGTCTATCAATCCCATTCTTCGCTCAGTGAGGTGTAATGGTACGGAGTGAAAGGTTTTAATGGCTTTCAGTTATTATTATTCTGTGTGTTATGACAGCTTGATTGGGCCCGCGGTCTTCTTTCATTGCCATCCCATTTGCATGCGTCTCCCTTTGCCTCCTTCCAGAGCTTGGTGTTGTTATGGTAATTTTCATGAAGTAGATTGCATCTAGCTGGCTGCTTCACTTGGGTCCTGTCTGCGAGAGAAGCCTGGAGCAACAGCATAATAATGATAATGAACACATCAGAACAATGCCGGAGCAAAATATCACGCACACCAGACACACCAGAGCCGTTCCAGTGACCACCGTGGTTACCTAAGTAACTAATTGCGGAAGCGGATGAAGCTGTAGATCTCAGTTTTGCCCTCAGGCGCTGTGTTTTCATTTGAGTTTCAGGTTGTACTTTGACTCATTTCACTCATGCCTAAAGGCGTGCAAAGACCCTGCAGCTCTACTGTGTGTGAGTTTACTGTTATGGTTATGTTCTGGGTTCATTTCAGAGCAGCGCCTGACTTAGCAACTGAGGCATCGTTATTAAAGTTTTATGGTGTAATTTCACAATAAATAGCACAGTTTTACTAGTAGTACTTCGTCCTTTTGTGTGGGTTTCCTGAAATTTCTTCAAATATTTCCCGTTACAGGTGTTTTGTGAAAGTTTATCCTCATTCACACTGAAGCTCTAAGAACAGTGAACGTTGTGTTGCATGTCTGTTTGACGCAAAGGAAGACGTTGGTTTACAATGAGACTTATTATGAAGCATGGAAGCGTCTCATTAGCGCTCAGAGATATTCCAGCAAAATAAAGATTGAAAGTACACTGAATACCTGAACACTGGGCAAATCACAGTGCAACACAGTCATGCAATTAAAATTTGCAAAATTATTGTTGACCAACATCACAGCTAAAGGAAGGGACAGCTTGTACTAATCTGGAGCATCTTCCTCTGTGTCTCACTCACTTAAATGCTGTGGAGAGCTGCAGGGTTGCTTAACCACACAACGAAAAACTGCTTTAAGCCACAAAATGGGAGGAAGGTTATTTTACCACTCACATAACAATATCCATCCACCCATTATATATACACCGCTTATTCCTCTGTAGGGTCGCGGGGGGGCTGGAGCCTATCCCAGTTGACTCAGGGCGAAGGCAGGGGACACCCTGGACAGGTCACCAGCCTATCACAGGGCTACATATAGAGACAAACAATCACACTCTCATTCACACCTACGGACAGTTTAGAATAATCAATTAACCTCAGCATGTTTTTGGACTGTGGGAGGAAGCTGGAGTACCTGGTGAGAACCCACGCATACACAGGGAGAACATGCAAACTCCACACAGAAAGATCCCAGGCGTCCTAACCAGGATCTTCTAGCTGTGAGGCAACGCTGCTAACCACTGAGCCACTGTGCAGCCCTCCCGTAACAATACGATTTAGTTTAATATTTATTTAGGTAGGGAACTGCTTCAAGTGTCTTTAAACATCTTAAACTGCAAACTGGTTTTACAGTTATATGACTATGATCTATTGTATCTTACTGAAATCATGTATTTTATCATGTTCATTGTGTTTTTCCACCTTTATTGAACTGAATTGATTTAGCTTTTTTTAAAATCTAGTTTTATTTCATCAATTTAATACATATTAGTAATATTTTCATGTGAATCTTACACCACCTTTGGTCCCAGATTGTTTTACCTTTTAAATTTGAGATGTAGTATTAAGAGCACTTTCATTTGCTCTGACCTGTATAATAGTTTGACTGATTGATACCAATATTAATGTTTGGCAACTTAAAAAATCTGATGTCTGCTAATTTTCCGTTTTTCATCTCACTCTGACAATCATGAAAACTAATCAGAACAAGGAGAAAATCCAGTTAATCCATCCGCCTTGCTCTAAGTCAGCTTATCCCGCTAGAATCCCGCATCGTCTTTGCTAAAAGTAACACATTTTTAATGGAGATTTACAATCACACAGCGCCTTTCAATTACAGTGATATAACACGGCATTTCTAAGAAGATTGTGTTTTCTGTATGTGCGGCCGCGGGCTCCTGTGTTCTTCATTTGACCTGTGGCTTTTACTCAGCGAGCTTCTTCGAGAGTCTTGAGCAGGCGAGTGCTGCTCTTGGAGGAGTGATGACACCAGTTTGCACAGGAGCTCGAAAACTAATTCACAGCTGCAATTGGCCTTGAGTTAGACCTGTGGAGTGCTGATAATAATCTCCTACAACTCAGTTAAACAGTCTACATCGGTGCATCGCTGTCTTAACCAACGCTGAAAAACCAGACAACTGCTGTGTGTCAGTCATACAAGCATGAAGCATCATGTTTATCTTGGTATTTACTGTAAATCTTACATTGTGTCCTTTCCAGCACAATGAACCGTTCCTCCACTGATGAATCTGATGCAAGGAGAAGTATCCCGACAATTGGAAATTAAATATTATAAGAAAAAAAATGGCATCATCACACATCTCTAAAAGCCTATTCAACACAGCTGCAAAAAAAATCTGCCTTCATTTTGAGCTTTCCCCTCTTCTCATTGAAACTGCAGCTTCCCTCCAGCCTTGTGTGAACCTGCACACTTTGCTCCCAGCTCTGTTCGTGTGTATACACCGCCGAAGTGTAAGTTTGCATATTTGTGTTTGTATGTCTGCAGGCTTATTTGTTTTTGCGTTACAGTATGTATTTGTTTCTCTCTCTCTCTGTGTGTAACAGGGGTTCATGAACCACAGCACCTGACGCAGGGCCAGTGACGACTAGCTGCCATCTGCTCAGCCCTGAGGGAGTCCGCCAGCCACCCAGAGCTGCTCAGCCCTAACAGGTAGCCCGTCTGACATCTCCAACTCATCTCCAAACCACCAAACAGCAAATAATGAGGGGCAGACAGCTGGCCGATGGACCTTGCGTGTCCCCCCCACCACCACCACCACCAGAAAAACTGTCAGAAGTGCCTACTGAGCTTTTCAGCAGCGTAAGCAGTTTTGCGGAAGCAGGGAGTTTTAATGGACACATGGCTGGCTACTTTCCCATCAAAGGCAGGAACATCCATGCATCATGCAACACCCGCTCCCTGACCACATGCCTTTAACTCTTAAGGCAGGAATCAAACATGACTCCTATAATGAAGCTTCTCATGTAAAACAAAGGATCTCTATGGCAGCCTTCAGGCCCTCCAACATGTGTGGTTGCACTATGCTGCCCACAGATGGCGATGTTTCAAAGGAAACCTGTGCAGGCTGCTGTGTGCAATTTATCTGGACTTCTGAATGAAAATAAAATGCAGAGAATTCTCTGTTAAAATGTGTGAATGGTTGTTTTACTTTATAAACTCTAAAGCTGGGGCTGTTTCCATCAGACTGGCTGGCTGAGTGAGTGATCTAACCAGCTGCTGTGACATGATTTCGTTTCATTTCAGAAGATGTGTGAATAAATGCAACCCATTTGTGCATGTGGAAGACTGTAATTTCCCAAATGCATAAAGATAGCTATCATTTCACAAATAGGCCTATTTTGGACAGTGGCATTATCTCCATCCTGGGTGCTGTTGATGACACAAACAGCCTGGGTTCGATTTTGAAACACATGTCGACCCTTTATTAATCACATCGATCATTTATTAGCAGTACTTATTGTCAATATCTGTCTTCTTTGATGCACAAATGCACAGGAACTTGGGTGAGTCCACTTTGTGTCGAAGAGGCATAAAAATGAATTGCAACGCGCTCAAGTTGTGCCAATGGATGACGCGACGGAGGTTGGGTCTAAAAGCGCACCACTGTACGTGAGGTGCAAGTGAACTGATGGGTGACTTCATGTAGCACCGGCATCCACACACTCATCCACACACACATCCACAGAGGGAGAGAGAGGGAGAGAGAGAGAGAGAGAGAGAGAGAGAGGGAGAGAGGAAGGGAGGTTATGTGGCAGCCTGTTACAGAGATGATCAATCCCTGAACGCGGCGGGAGGGTCACTTGATACGGTCTCCCTCTCAGCGGCTGAAGCGGAGATGCTCCCTGCTGTCCAGATGACTTTACGATCTGTGCGTCGCGTCAGCATAGAATAAATGAAGCAGCAGTTTATCTCGCTGTAGCCTCTCTGGTGTCCACACACATATACTGACTGGCTGGTTGGCTGGTTGGCTAAGACGCGGGACGTTTCCTCCCCACAATCCCTGCGAAATAACCTGCTCTGCGCTCCTCATGAATGAGTCTCCTGCTATTTCAAGGTGAGTAGTCCATCCTTTACTGTTAGCGGCGGAGCAGCAGCTCCTAGTGCAGCCCGGCTGTGTGTGGAAGGAGGGTAAAGTTGTGCAGACTTTACGCGCCTCGGACGCTGCGAAAAGACGCACAGTGGCACCGTGCACTCTGAACGGAGGTTCGGTTTAATGATGAATTAATGTGTCTGCTGGCCACCTGTAAGAACCGGTGGATGTGGGCTGATGCTCTGCAAGCAGAGCGAGTGGAAATGCCCTCAGCTTCAGTACCAGTCAGAGGGAGAGCAGCGCTGTATTGGGTTTGGTGCAAATAATTGCATTATCACTGGATACATTTCACTCTACTTTACACAAAGCCTGCTGTACAACAGCCTGCTTATGCAGATTTTTTCCAGAACTCTTTACGCCTGTGGATTATTCTGGGCAGTGCATCAGATCCCTGGTCATCAGGAGGATACCAGAGTGAAGTATTTAGCCTCCACTGCTGCCTTGCCTCCTCCTGCAGCCGGAGCCTGTGCAGCCTTGGCAGCCGGGGCAGAGCAGGAGCCACTGGGATGCTGATAAGGCTGAGCAGGAGCTGAGATGTAGCCCAAGTCCAAGACAACTAAAGCGCACAGAGCTGAAACAATGCCAGCCTCTACAATGCTGTTGACCAAGTGCATCTTTGTTCAAGCCACCGTCTGTGTGTGTGCTTGTGTGGCAGCAGGGGGTGAGGAGGGGTGCTAGTTGGATTCATGGCTCTTTGACTCTCACCCCTCATGCAAACCAGATGAACCCCTCTTCTCTCTGTGTGCTCTTTCTGGTCCGGCTTATCTGGCCGGCCAGTTGGACCAGCTTTTATTCTCCTGGCCCCTCCAGAGTGGGTAAAGCCTCTCGTGGAGAGGCAGAGATTGGCTTCTCTCTTGGCGTGCTCATGCCAGTCATGCGCTTCTGCATTTTATCAGTTGCCTGCTAATTTTAGAATTTAAATGAATCTCCACATTAGTTCTGTGCCCCTCTTCTATTGCTGCAATAACAGCAATAAATTAAACTGAGGTTTGCTTTGTGACAATATCCGTTCCTCTAAGGTGTAGCTGAGGGTAAACCAATCTAAAGTCCCCAGCTGAGCCATTTCCTTAGAGGGCCACCTAATCCTAAATCCAAAAAAGGCATTTCGTCCATGTGGTTTCGAGCAATGCAGATAGTTTTGGTCTTACACGACAAGGCTTTGAGATACCCATCTCCGAGATTTGTGCTGTAACAGTAACTATTCCCAGTTACTCAGGATTATCCACAGAGCTCAGAATGATCAGTTATGATGGGAGCTTTGTTAGACGAAATCTTTCTTGGGAAAACTGCTGAACAACTGTAGATTATGCAATGGAAGTGGGACATAGTTCCAAAAAAGGACAAATTGCAGTTGAGGCTTTTCAAGCTCCAATTTTTCAATCCTTTCAAGGGAACAAACAGTATTTTATTCATTATTTTTGGGCGGTTTTAGAGGCAGATATCTCAAAATTTTGATATCAGTTTAACATCTAAACTCTAGATTCCACGTTGGTTCATTTTAATATCATATATCCACACTGTTTTCCAGCATTTAGACTGATCCGCTGTACAAAATGACTCTCTGGGGGAAAAAAATGGGTTTCTGCTGCACCGGCCATGGATCGCTATGTACCAAGTGTTGTAATTCCTTCACCTTTAACAGCGTCCGTAGTGGAAGTAGTTTGAGTGTAGAAGAAATGTCGGTGAAACTGCATTATTTTGGAGTCTTTTGACCCTGGAGGCAATGCCGGGCCAGCGTAGGTAAAGTAATTTGGAACATCTGTCTCTGTCATTTTCAGCCACAAGCGAGGAGTTAAGTGTTATCTCAGACTTCTACAGAGATTAATGAGCTACTGTAAGTTTGAGAGGATAAAAAAAAGAAAGAAAGAAAGTAAAGGGAATGAGGAACATGCCAAAGCTGTACGGCAAGAAAACTGCTCTTGATTTAAATGACCACCAGTTCAATCTGTGACATTGATTTCTGGAGTAATTTGAATATCAGGGAGCACAATGTGGGTCAGGGGCAAATGCGATGCACAGTCGCTGCAATAATACATCAGGCGAATTAGTGTATGTAACACAATTACACGGTGTGTGAGTGCACAGCAGCTCACTTCTACTACCCAGAGCTGGAGACCCCCCACCTCCGAGCCTCACCCCTCCACCCACCGCTACCCCAGTTGCCCATGGAGACACTGATTAAACACGACTGTTCAGATGCTACAGCCTGAGGAGGAAGGAGAAGAAGTCGAGCCCCCAATGTTTGTGTGAGTGTGTGTGAGTGTGTGTTAATGTCTGCATATGTGCGCTCTCTTTCACATGCTATTTCACTCTTTGCATAAGAGTCTCTGTATTAGATAGAAGAGGCAAAGCAACAAAAAGAGGAGAGTGAGAGAAGAGGGCTATAATAAAGGAGAGGAGAGCAAACAGTGATATGAAACCAACACTGACGGGAGAAAGAGACACACAGAGAGAGAACAAAATACTGCAGATCATCAAGCACAGCCGTTGTTCTGTTGTCCTATTCTCTTCCTCATCCCCTTTTCAATCTTCATGCTTCCACTTATTTCGGCGTGTGATCCAGGCCCAGGGGGAGGTGGAAATACAGGTGGAGGAACGGACCCTTACAGGAGTAGAGAGGCGAGTAAGAAGTGGAAATAGAGAGGTAGCAGGAGCGAGAAAGACTAATAATGGCAGGAATAGACTGAGAGGAAGAGAAAGACCGCTGGTGGCAAACGAGGGAGGAGAGAAGTGAGAGGGAGGAGAGGTACAAGTGGAAAGTGTGCAGCTCACCTGCCAGATGGCAGCTTTGGCAGCGCACAGCGTGCAGTGATGGCGGTCTTGCAATATGGCGCATTGCCTCCAGATTGTCACACCGTTGTAGATACAAACAGTGCAATAACTTTGCTGATGTGTGTGTTTTGCATGATTTTCTTTGGCACTGGTGTGAGCAGACAGCATATGGCCTTAGAAAAAAGCTGACAAGTTGAATGATACCAGGTGTTTTTTTCACACTACTTCTACTTCTTTACTTTGAAGAGTTTGTCATCTTTTTTTGTCATGAGGTGGAGTCCAGTGATTTCACACATGAAGAACAGTTTGCTCATCATGAGTAAAACTATTCAGTTTATGAAAACAGTTCCATATTGTTGTTTTGTGGCTCTGAAGCAGCTCTGTAAATCTTCAAAGGCAAGTTTGATGTTGGCATTTACCAGACCTGGAGGGTGTCAACTTGCATAGTCTGACTCACCGGATGTAGAACTTCCATGGAAGCTGTCATTTCTGCTGCGCATTTCAATTGGCTTTCTCCTCCCCTTCCGCCATCTGCATATTTTCAAAATTTTCAACCTCTGAGCAGCAACCCACACACTGAAAATGGCAAGTTTTGAAGATTTAGATTGTGCAATAAAGCAGCTCTGCTTTCCCTCCCCCCCAGAGAACCTGCCTTTTTAATGATAGTGCTTGCCTCTGTGTGTGCAAATGATCATATAAAACAGATTTCCCCATCACTATTACTTCACAGGGGCACTGTTGCTGCATCCTGGGCTAAGCACCACCACGGACAATTATGATTATTGTATAGAAATACAAACACGCCAGGGCATTTATTCCCCTGTAGCAGAATGATGATGAGGTGCAGCCAGATGCTCCAGCGCTGTGGGCATAGATCTGGCTATGCAAGACTACAAACTGCATAATGTGAAGGTGTAGAATTCAGTGTTTTTAGAACTTGGCGCATTATATGGACCATGAAAGTCAGACTATCTCAGACTACTCGATTGGTTTTTACCACAAAATTCCATCTTTTTTCGTTCTTCCGACAAGACTGCAATACTACTAAACTGCTGGAGTTGCTACCCTTTTAACGAGTTACTCACGTCAGATTTCACTGCTTTTACACTATTTTTAATTTAATGTACATCTCATGCTGAGGGAACAATAATAGCAGCCTTTGAACATTCCAATTAGCCTTTAATTAAAAGGTGATAATTTGATACAGAAATGAAAATGCAAAAGTGGTTATGGCAGTCTGTTAGGTGACATGAAAAATGGGGTAATTTGTCTTTATATATCTGTGTTCATTGTGATGTCCGGATTATCTACCTTCCACCACAAAGGCCAAAAAAAACTGACTTGGACTTTCCTGATCTTTGACAACTGAGCTACTTTCAATTTCCACTCTCCATCTTCCATTTTAATATCCTAGATGAATGGATATAGAGTTTGGTGGATTTGTTTTTTTTAGTTCTGTGGATGATGACTAGAGATTATAAAGGCTTTTAAAGATCTTGTCAAGCTTATGACTTCTGCTTAAACCACTGCTTTATAGCAAAAATGTGGTCACTTTGGAAAACAGCAAAAGCAATGAAATGTTGATTCTAACATGTCTTAGGACCCAAAATCGAAGCCCAAATGACTATATGTGGTTATTTACACTATTCATCACGCCACTATCACACTAGTCAAAGTACTGTTGATAAAAAAGGCACACTTAGAGTGTTTTTAATGACTGATTCTAAGGCTGAGTTATGTTTCATTGAGACAAAGTGAAAAGAGTCACCTAAGCTGTGGCATTTAACATCCCAGGATACAATCTGCTCAGGAGGGACAGGAGAGATGGCAGAGTTAGCAGCCCAGTGACTAATGTTGCTATTTCCTCAAACATGGGAAACAGATACTGCACATTCACCCCTCCTTTCACACAGAACGTATGACCTCCAGGTTTCTGAGAACATGTCGAGTTTTAAGAATTAACTCATTAAAATTGCTCATTTTTCCAGAAAATGAAACCCTAACCTTAACACCATCAGTATGTCAGGACACTGTCTAATACTTACGACTGGGAAAGACATAGTATTTGGAGTAAGCTGCTAAATGCATTTTTGGCTGGTCCTTTCAGACATGTACTCCTTTACGTTTACGTGACGGCAAATGAGCGTGTCAGCCTCATGTCTGAATGAGCACCCTACACTTCTATTTTGCGCATATTACAAACCGAAATGTCCATAGAAATACTGTGATGAAGACAGAGTCTGTAACAGGCCACATTAAGTCCCTGGGCTACTGATCAGAACGCTAGAGGATCAAACACCAATGCGGCCATTGTTGGGCCCTTGAACAAGGCCCTCAACCCTTCCTGCTCCAGGGGCGCCATACTGTAGCTGACCCTGCACTCTGACCCCAAATGAGACATGCGAAAACAACATTTCACAATGCTGTAAAAATGTATTCGTGACAAATAAAGCTTTCTTCTTCTTAATGAGACTCACCGGTAATGAATATAATCTGGGTTTTGACAAAATGTTAACGAGAGCCAAAATTGAGTTTGTTGATGCCAGCCGTTTGTAGGAGTCTTTCCTCTGAGTTTATTAAAAACCTGCAGCATCGAAGAGCAGCAGGATCCAAATGAGTGTCTCCAAAGCGAGAGAGCTACATACATTTATGCACATCGGCCCACAGCACTAACTTTATTAATTACTAATGATTATTAGTTACTTCCAGCATGAGGACAGTATTGGTCAGGACATAAGAGCAAATCATAGACAAGACAGAATCAGAGTTTATAAGCTGCTGTTAAATCATTTGTTGCATATCAGCCATCCTGAGCTCCATCACAGCTGTCAGGATATTTTTACACACTAACAATTTCTGAATAAGAGAATAAGAACATCATCACACATGACGAGAATTCTTCTCTGTTGAGGGAAACATGAATAAAAGGTTACTGGTTATTTGGACAGTTTCACAAGCTTAGATTTTTTTCCTTTGAAGTGTTTTGTTGTGCAATATACTCACTTGATGTGCAGTCAAATCTAGCGTGTAGGTCAAATACTGTGTGTGTACTATGGCTCTTTCTGCCACTGTAGTATGTGTGTCTGAATGAAGCTGTGAGGAACATTAACCTAAAAGTGAGCTGTGTCTGAGTAACAGAATGCTGTTAATGGACAGATGAAGCCAGCAATGTTTCGTATCCCATGTCTGAAAAGGGTTTAAGTGCCCCCTTCGCTGAAAAATGTCCAGAGTGGATGATCATTGGCAAACATCGTCATGATGGTCCTCATCTGGTTACCTTCAACATCTCCCAGAAGCCCAGACTAACTGGACTACATCTGTGACTGCTGTAGAGTGATCAGCCCTTGGCAGCCACAAACCAGATGGGACTGGACTTAATAGACTTGGAGAATTCAATTTTAATTTGAAGATCAAGTCGTATTAAGAGGGACAGGTTGTAGCGAAGGGAAATGTTCTCTGCTGTGTATTCGCTGCAAATTTTTCACTGTTTCCAAAGTGCGTGCTATCCCTGCAGGCTTTTTTGTACAAAGGATCTGAAAAACCTATTTGCCTTCCAGTAAAATTCTATTTGAGTGAAATTCACCTGTGTTTGCGGTCCTGGTAGAACTCTGGCCCACTAGGGTACTGTACTTCTAACCAGGCTATTTCTATTTCTGAACACTGACGACAATTTTGTGCATTTTCTAAAAAATCAAGTGAGAGACTTAAGAAACTGGATCACATTTCTGACTAGGTTAGAATTAGAAACAAGGCGGGCTGGACCGAGCATGAAAACAGACTGAGATAATCTGGGCAGATGCTTGTATTTGTACAGCTTTCGGGTGAATGGCCACCAAAGGCTTTATTTGCACTGTGGATTAAATGTTAAATGGGTTTTGGAGCAGCAGATACTTAGAGGGAAAGTTGTCGAATAGTACAACACACACCAGCTCTCCTCCTCTTTCCTGTTCCTCTCTCCCTCACTCGCTGCCTATCGCCGTCTCCTCGTCCTCACAGTGATTTGTCAGCAGTGGAGGTAGCAGCTGTTCCTTTTGCATTGTAATTTCTTTGATCGTAATTATTCGTGCCAGCTACCTCCAACCTTGGCATCCTCCACCCCACGAAGCCATATGGGCAAAGAGGGAGGAAGCTGAGGAAACATACAGGCTTCTTTGGAATAAGTTCTTTGATTTCTGTGTGCAGTGGTGTGGGAATTATGGACATATGTGCTTCACAGCTTCACATGGATGCTTTGCATCACTGTGTTTGATTATTTTTCTCATTCTTACATTCGCTGGGGTCTAGTTTCTGCGAAATGTAATGTATTTTCCCTGTCAGATCTTCATGATTTATGCATGCAAAAGCAATATAGCCCTGCACATCTGTAAGTGAATCAGTCCGAACAGAAATACAGCTTTGCTCTACAGAAGGAGCAATGTCAACTCAGACAAAGAAAAAAGAGACTCAGAAGGTGAGAACAGACAATAAAATTATAGCCATGCAAGAGGCTGAGTATCAGGCTGATAGTTACTCAGCCAAATAAAAATGGCTAAAAGATAGTGCTCTTCCAGTACAAACAACACAGCTAGTAAGCTGTTCTGTGTCTGTCTCAGGGCTAGAGAGCAGCGCTCACATTTCACCACCCTCATTCTCTATTCCCTTCAGCTGCACTGTCTGCAGAGCACTCTGAACCCCGGTCGACTCCTCTGTTTGCCCCATGTTCTTCTTCTTCTTGCACTTAAGCGACACTGAGGATGAGGGATGCTGGGCAGCAGATGCAGCACGGCAACGCACACAGATGCAGTGTGGCTCCAAAGAAAACACAGCTCACTCTGTCTTCCTCGGCGATCGCTGAATTATAGAAGACCCTCTATTGCACTCGGACTGCATTGGTTTTCATCACAGCACTGGAGGTCACTTTGACTTTCCCCTCTACGCTCATCATATATGCAACACGAGGGCTTCGGCAGTTGAGATGAGCAAGCTTCAGGTCACCATTAACCAGGGAAGACCGACAATGAGATTTATGGAAGGGGAGACAGAGCTGAGAAGAGGGAAGGGAGGAGAAAGGCATGCATGGTTAAATCAGACTGTAGCAGCAGTGCCCTTCATCTGGTCCCTGCTCTTAACAGCAATTTCAGATATAGTACTGTATCTGCATGTATAATGCATATGACCTAAGATAATGGCATGCATTGCAGAGGAGGCTGCTGACTGTGTTGTGGTGATGTGTTGGAATTGGTCCCCCATGTCACATTTGCCTCTGCCCTGGTTCCTTGCAGCATCCTGCAGTTATTAGGAGCCGAGCGTGTTGCGATGACATAGTGCTGTTTTAGTGTTCCCCACAGACACCCTCCGCTACTCTACCATCAAGATTAGTGGCTGGCAGGAGAGCCCTAAAGCCTGCAATAGCTGCGCTGACCAATAAACTAAACAACAAGCTTGGAGAAAAAGGCAATTATGGTACATTTTTGTCAGTATAAAATAATACTGGGACACGCAGTCACGCCAGGAGAACTGCCAACAAAACCGCATGAATTTGCACCAATCTGTACTGGTTTTCAGAAAATACTTGCATCACAAAGTGTTAGTGCCTTTTATCTAGATTGTGGTAGTCTTCTCCCCCCCGACTGAGAGAAATGTTTGGGGGAAGTGTTCTGTTTGAATTTACATTGTAGAACATAATGATGAAAATTAACCACAGGCCAACTGTCATAAAATTTCACTGTGCTGCTCAAAGTGAAGATATCCTGTGGGTGTCTGCAGCATCCATGCTACACATTATGCCCTGTGAGGCCTGAGTCTGACTCCGAAAGGTGGAGCCCATCGCTCTGGGCATCCCCTTTTCTCAACGCAGCTGCAGATAAAACACGGTGGGCTGATCACAAAACATTGCTCTTTCTAATAAACCCTACTGGTCCCTTGTGATTCAATATGACATTCATTTAAAAGTCATCGTTAATAAAGACGGCATTTTCATGTCCTAATTCCCCGACTCATCACTGTAGGTACCAGCGACAGCCCCTGGCTCTGGCTTGCCGGCTCCCTCCTCCCTCCTGTCTCTGCCACGTTTGACCTACTTCTGTCTCCACAACATTGTAAACAGATCTACTAATTGCCTTCATTTATTCATTTGGAAGTCAAGTTCTGTTGCGACTGGCGCCCTCCCAGCCCATTCATGTGTAATGTGTACAATGCTAGCCCTTCCCCCATTGACTCACCCATGTGTATTTAATGGAAACCCCAGACAAAGTATCCCGTATGATTTTAAATACTGTAAGTACAAGCATAGTTCCGAAGTGCGGCAGTCAAATTTTTTTTGTTTACATCTTTAGTGATCTCCAAGAAGAAGAAACATGCTGTGAAACCTACAGTACGGACACAGAAAACCCTGCGCGCTTCTGCACAGCCTGCTTGTAATCATGAGGACAGAAGCTGTTATGACTATTGTAGTTCAGACACTTTTCCGCCCCCGTAGTCTCATACTGTTATTGTCTTTGTATAGCCTTAGAAATCTAGGCCACAAAAAAAACCAAAAAACAACGGCACAAAAAAAATGTATCACCTCTGATGCCAGTGACAATGACTCCCATTGTTGACTAAGTGTGAGAACAGAGATGCATCTTCTGACCTTTAGAAAGATCGTGCCACAGTCTGTCGACAGTGTTCCCAATCTCACACAGATCTATAATCCAGAACAGAAACAAGATACACTTGAACACCACACTGTTTGTGCTAAATCTGTCTTTCCTTTAAGTGAAAAAAATCCTCTTACACTATGTCGGTGCTGGAAAATGTAACATCTTGAAAAAAAAAAAAAAAAAACGCTTTTGGACATCATCGCCCAGGTTGACACACTAGCTGCAATTTTCACCGCAACAAAAAAATACAAAAATCTAAATTTCCTCCCAGATGAATGCCGCCAAAGCACAATCTCATAGTGTTAGACTTGCATGAGCAGTGTACATTATGCACATGGACAACCTAACAAATAAATATGCCCTATGAACATTTCAGTTCATCTCTTTCACAGATGGGTCAAACAAGAGATGAAAAAACAAAACAAAAAAAAGAACATCCCTTTCGTCCCATAAATCATGCCTAACAGGGCGCCACAAAAGATATGACAGCATTTCAGACCAATAAAAGCTGAACCCAAAGGATAGATTTGCTTCCACTGATCTTGATCCAGGTCAAAGGGTCGTGTTTGCAGAGCGCAAGAGGCTGGCTTCTCCCTCCTCTGCGTTGCGATTGGAGCCCGCTGAGAGCTCGCGTCCCCAGAGGCCCCAGCAAACCGTGCTCCTGTGTGTGAGTGTGAATGAGTCACGTCTGGGCTGGAGCGTGTCTGTGTGGCGAGGCGGAGAATTCAGCAGGGAGGACTGTGCAGGGCGAAGAGCTGTCTCTATAATCCAGGGTAAACACTGAGCAGCATGACTGCACGCCTTAGACGTGACCAAAGCCGGCAGAACAGAAATGGATGAAATGATGAGGCTGCTGCTTGCCTGCATGCCTGCCCGGCTCCGTTTGCGACCAGCACTTCCTAATTTCTCTTCTTGTTTTTCTCCCCTGTTTTGTAACTCCTCTTGAGGATTTGACTGGAGACTCTCCACACTGAATTAACCTCTGGGTGCCACTGCTGGTGTCTGCTGTTTAAGGTCATGCCAGACTCAAACCTGGCTCTGCAAATATCAGTCGGTCTGTTATTTGCTGTTGGACCTCAAGAGCGCTGTCTTATTTATTATTTCTGGTCAAGAGAAGGACGTCAGCTGAGTTTCTGATAAGATTACAATGCAAATCACACACCAAAGGTCCTAAACTGGAAATTTGGAGGGTGACTTAAACATGAGAAATCCAAAGTAACGGGGCTGTGCTGGACAAAATAGAGACAAACACAGTTAAATCAGCTGCTTTTATGGCAGCTCAAGAATATCTGCAAAGGATTCAGTCTGATTTCTGTGATCTAACCCACCCACCCCACCTACCCGCAGCTCTTTAATGCATTATATGACACTCTGTTGTCTAAGAAGTCTACATCAAAAAGCAAGAACGATTCACAAAAGGTTTTCACTCCTGGGAGTCTGTTTCTGATCACTACCAGATTAGGCTATTTTCTCTACAGAATACCAGCGCAAGAATCTCAGCAGGAGCTTACACTTTAGTTAACCCAGAGGCCGTGAAAACACAGAAATGTCACTGCTTCCTCTGCAAACATTTCAAAACGCCTGAATACTAATTTCATCATGCTTTGAAGGGACCAAATGAACAGAAACTGGTTCAGAGACTCATCAGCTTGCAAAGCAGATGATTTGAGGGATTTTCAGAGGGAATTTGCTGGACAACATTTTGTCCGAAATAAAGAAGATGTAAATATTAGAGCCAACTTGTCCTGCCAAATCTCGGCTTTCTGAGAACTAATAAAAGCAAGTTTTTAGTGTCCAGTCAGGGGAAAAAAATGGTGAAGAAAAGAAAAGAAAAGAAGCTTCTGTCATCTAACATTTAAAAGCTGAGGCTGTGAAGATAGTGAGAAGCATTGCGACTGCTATTGATTCATTTAAATCCGTGTAAATGTCATCGGTTATAAATAAAGAAAAGCAAACAATAAACTTCAGATTTAAATGCCGCAATACAGTGTGTTTCACGTATTGCTCTTTGGTGGCCAATTACCGGTTGAGTTGCTCACACTGAGCTTGCCAAATTGAGCAGAGTAGGTCAAGACACTCGAGTGACTTCTCCCCCTGTGTGAGCGTGGTGGGGACAGATGGACAGGAGATGCTGGAGTGGAGCTGGAGTCGACCCAGCGAGCTCAGTATCAGTCCATCCGCTCCATCCCTGGCTCCGGCTCAACTCAGCCGGACGTCCTGTTAGTCAGCCAATGGAGAGCACCCACCGCATCATGACCCCCACATTAGGATCTGACATGGCTGTCTTCATTTAACCTTTACTTATACCAGGAAGCCTCACTGAGAAAACACTCTGTTTACATTTGCTCCAGCCAAAAAAGACAGTTGCTTTAGAGCTAAGGCCTTCTACTATTTGGCACGGTATCTGTAGAAGAAATTTAGAGTCCTTTCACTGAGGGGGGTTGACTTTTAAAAAAGTATTATTAGAAGAGTGTGGAGGTGCTTCTGGAGTGGTAATGGAGATGACAAAAGAGGATAGAAACAGTATTTGTGGGACAGACTGGGGAAGATTCTGGTGGCGCACAGACAGGATTTAGGGTGATGTAGGTGTCTAAATTTATGGCGCGTTCTCCTATGCAGGCAGTTTTATGACTCCATTAATGGACTTCGATGAAGTAACGGCATATGTGAAGCCACTTTATCTACAGCACTTGCATTGCCTTCACTAGACACCTGTCTTTATTTTGAGATAAGAACCTGCTTTAATTACAAATGAGCTTATTTTTGTCTCATCTACATGGAAAACACCTTCCAGCAGACTAAAACACACATAATGTAATAGTTATGACAAGGAAGAAAAACAGTGAGAACGGTAAACCCATCAAACTTCCCTGTGTCTAACTCATCTATCCTTCAGTCCATCATGCACTTGACGGACATTGTTTGTCCCCTGGAAATATCTACATAAAATATGCTAATGAAATTAAACAGGGAAGTGTGAGAGTTGATGCTGCCTGGCTCTGAATCACTAATGACTCCCTGCCATCCCTGGAAAAAGCCTGATTAATTTAGGAATGTCGGCCGCAGTGGAGAGTGATTAATTCCTCCTGGATTCAACCATTTAAACGAACAAGGCGGAGGGGAGAGAGGAAAACAGGGAGTCCAAAATATGGATGCATAATTAATACATTTGGATCATTTAATTAGCCACCCAAACAGAGGGAACGCAAAGCTACATTGTGTCAGTGCTTTGTTCAAGTAATAGACCACAGTTAGTTCTGCCTTACAGACAGGCGAATATAATGAGCCCCCCTGTTGATAGGGGGAATGTTGGACCCTCTCTCAGGCTAGTAAATATGTGGAGACAGTTTGAACAAATGATTACTTGTTTCTTTGATGTCTCATGTGTCTGACTGAGCGGAGATAGAGGAGAAAACAAGCACATATATTTCTAGACTTGTAGATGAAGTGTCTCATGATATCATGAAAGCAGTTTTTCACACTCGAAAGAATCAAGAGCTTTTTTCGGAGTTTAAAAGCAAACGTCTCTCTTCTCTTTTTCAGAATGATGTGAACATCCGCTAGGAAGGACGAGACCACACTTCAGCTCATCTGCAACCCTGCTCCTTGCTGACACACAATCCTATTTGTCTGCGCTCCATAATTTTTTGAGCCCTGTGGGGATGGGAACGTGCTCGGATAAAGGATGGACTTACTGCGGCCTCACTAAAGGTCATGGTCCTCTAAAGGTCATGTCATGGCCTCTGGCACTGTGGCTATTGACTCTAATCTCTGTGAATCAAAAGACAACTCTTGGACAGACTCTGAACATCTTCCAATCAGAGAGGAGGGAGTGGTCATTGAACCACCTGACTGTGCACCAGTCTACTGGGGCTCTGTACATCGGAGCCGTCAACCGAATCTACAAGTTGTCGGCTAATCTCACCCTTCTGGTGTCTCACGATACGGGACCAGAGTATGACAACAAAGCATGTTATCCCCCTCTGATTGTCCAGCCCTGCTCTGAGACTTTGGCCTCGACTGACAATGTTAACAAACTGCTGCTCATCGACTACTCTCACAACCGGCTGTTGGCCTGCGGCAGTCTCTACCAGGGCGTCTGTAAGCTGATGAGGCTGGATGACCTGTTCATCCTTGTGGAGCCCACGCATAAGAAAGAGCATTACCTGTCCAGTGACAACCAGACAGGGACGATGTACGGGGTCGTTGTGCCCTCTCAGGGTCAGGATGCTACTCTGTACATCGGTACTGCTGTTGGCGGCAAGCAGGACTACTTTCCAACTATCTCGAGCCGTAAGCTGCCTCGAGACCCAGAATCCTCTGCTATGCTGGACTATGAACTTCACACCGACTTTGTTTCATCTCTCATCAAAATCCCCTCAGACACACTGGCTCTCGTCCCGCACTTTGACATCTACTACATCTATGGCTTTGCTAGTGGCAGCTTTGTCTACTTCATGACTGTCCAGCCGGAGACTCCAGAGAATGGGATGCCTGCAGGCGGCTCCCCTGGCGACCTGTTTTACACATCTCGCATCATCCGCCTCTGCAAGGGTGACAAGAAGTTCCACTCGTATGTGTCGCTTCCTGTGGGGTGCATACACAGAGGCGAGGAGTACCGTCTGCTGCAGGCAGCTTACCTGTCCAAGGCCGGCAGGGTTCTGGCAAAGTCGCTCAACATCACCGCTCAGGAGGACGTGCTCTTTGCAGTGTTCTCCAAGGGACAGAAGCAGTACCACGACCCTCCAGATCACTCTGCTGTGTGCATCTTCACCATCCAAGATATCAACACGCGCATTAAGGAGCGGCTGCAGTCCTGCTATCAGGGGGAGGGAAACCTGGAGCTGCACTGGCTGCTGGGAAAGGACGTGCAGTGCACTAAAGCGGTAGGTGGACTATTGAGGGAAAAGCACCAGTTAATCCAAGGATTTGTTTCATAACCTACATATTTAGACTGATTATGAAACCTCATCGGTAGTGATCAGCATAGATATAAATGTACTGAAAGTTGATTTCACTTTGATTGTCCCACAACTGTGATTGCAGCCTAAACAGCTGAAAGACAGGCTGGTTTCTATGCTGAAGACACCGTTCAGGTTTCATGATTCCATGAGAGAAGAAGAGCTTGAGGAGATTAATTCCACAATGCTAATCAGAGGAGTTTTGTATGAAGCTTTGATTTCATTCAGGGGTTTGAGCACTGACTCCCGCCTCCTTCTCCTCCCCCTTTTTCTCCCTCTTTCTCTTTTCCCATCTCCTTCTTTCTGCTCTTGTCGCTGTCAGCGGTATTTGAACCCTCTGAGACCTGTTCTTGATCTTGAGAAAAGGGCTTTCTTGTAAATGTCCAAGTCTGTGCCTTTGTAAAAGCTATAATTCTGCATAATGAGCAGCGTTCATGGAAACAAGTTGAAAGCGAACCATGAAAACAATGATATTCATCACATAAATCGCTCTGGTGGTTCCCAACATGTGCTTTGATTCCGCCATGCCATCAAACAAATAAGATGTAATGTTATTCATAAAAGCGGCTGAAGGAGGAAAAGAGATACATAATAATTCAATAATTAACTCTCACTGTGCAGTTAACCAAAGGGTTTCACATCTAAAATGGCCTGTTAATGCAACATGATCGGCTGTTGTTGTTAGGATGTAATTATATCGCGTGTTTCTTTAGTTACTTGCCTAATTGCTCAGTAAAAGATCGATAGCCAAGTGGGTCCACAGATTCATCAATATGTTTGTGAGACCAGTACTGATATCATAAGTGTTCCTGCCTGTTTTAAGAGTTTGAAGATGTCCAAGATCACTGCTTTAAAGGAACAAAGTAGTTCTTTTCTCCTGATTTCACTGGCACATAAGTTATAAAAATGCCTACTGTGCAATCTACCAATCACAAGAGTTATAGGACAAAGATTCCCCAGATACACTGCCAACTCTGCGAGGCTGTACAGAGCCAGATGGGTGCCTTAAGCTAAATGCTAATGTCAGCATGCTTACATACTCACAATGAAAATGCTACATTTAATGACATTTTATAGCTTATATAGCTTATTGTGCATGTACAGCTGCAGTTGATTTGAATTAAATTTGTTCTCTAAGTATTTTAGACATATTCTGAAGCTCAATGCCACCAGAGTTCAAATCAGGGGCTCTATAAAATGTACAAAGGGGTGACAGTTTAAAGGAAAAACCAGAGCCTTTGACTCCGATCCGGCGGCTCTGTTGTGCAGTGGGGGGGCATTTTTGCAGGCATGGTTTGGGCCCACTTGTCCCTTTACAGGGAAGGGTCACTGCAAATCAATACAAGGTTGCTCTGAGTGATCACCTTTATCTTGGAATGAATCATTTCAATCCTAATAGGGGTGCTCTCTTTCAGAATGATAATGCCTTCATCCATAGGGCAGGAGGGTTCACTGAATGGTTTGATGAGTATGAAAATGATGTGAATCATATATTGTGGCCTTTGCAGTCACCGGATCTCAACGTAATTGGACACCTATTTGAGATTTTCAACTGACATGTTAGAGAGCTCTCTCCACCACCATGAACAAAACACCAAATGAGGGAATATCTTTTCAAAGAATGTTTTCCATCCTTTCAGTAAAGGTTCATCGACCTACAGAATCAATGCCAAAGTGCATTGTAACTGTTCTAGTAGCACATAATGGCAAAACATGTCACAAAGACACTTTGTAATGGTTTTGCCTTATATTTGTCACCCATCTGTAAGTGCAGAAAAGTCATGGCAATGCACTGAAAATCACAAAGGCCAACCTCATGGCAGCCTCAAGTCATTAGGATGCACCATCTGGCAACCATAAATATCTGTATTAGATTTCATGACCATCTGATAGTTGTCGAGGCCTCGCACTAAAAAGTGAAAATGTAAACCTGATGTCTGTATAAAAGTTTCTGCAAATCCATTGAGTGCATGTTAAGAAACTTCACTGAATTAGTAAAATGTTTTTGATCAGCTGGTGGTGCTGATGAAATCAGAGGATAACTACAATCATTAAGATTCCTCTGGAAACATCTGCATCAAATTTCAAAGGACAGACCAATCCAATAGCTGCGGAGACATTGCAGTGAAAAACCAAAAATGTCAACCTGAGGCTCCACAAGACCAAAAGCAAAAGCATCAGTTGAATCCCTTGGGTGAATCTGTAAGAGCATGAATGTCTAGCCGAATCTCAAAGCAATCTATCCAGCAGTTGTTGAGGAGTTTTAGTCTGAATCAAAGTGGTAAAACAACTGACCAAGAGATGATTATTGCAGGGGATTAAAAATCCAGCAGCAGAGTTTCAGATCTGCAGTTTTGCAGGTCAGCTGTTTAAAAACATGTTCAAATGACAAATATTCACGTGTACAATAGTTAGTTTGAAGAGAAAGAAGCTTAAAGTAAGTCTTGAAAGAGAAAGTTGAATGCTTTTGTAATTTATTTTTTAATTTTCTATGTTTATAAGACTTAGGTCAGGTGCAAGAAAGAGTTGGGTGGGTGTGAAATATAGTTTGTTTGCTGTACGCTGAGCTCGCTTCACTGATCACGTTTAGTAAAGCTCAGGCATATCGCTTGATGAAAGAAAAAGCATAGTAAGAAATAATATGTGCATAAGAAGCAGGGGATGTGAAATAAGAAATTAGATGCCCTAAAAAGGTAGATTTATATACTAAGTGACAGGCAATTAGCAAAGGGTTGAGGTGCATGTTAGCTGATGCAATAGGACTGCTAAGCATGCAGCTCTCTTTGATGCTTAATCAAAACCTGACATCTCTTGTGCTGTGTGTTTGTGTGATGTCGGATCAAGCGATCTAAAAATCACAGAAAGAGGCGCAAAATACACAGCGCTTCTCATGTTTGCCATCAGCAATTAGTCTGCTCCGCAAATTTGCCCGCTCCAAGGCTTGTTGAGAAGCGAAGCAGCCCAAGCTCTTTTGATGTAACCATTTTTAACCCTGAAAATTGTGCACTTAGTGCACGTTAGGCTTACCAGAAGTCAGTCCGAGTTCCCTGCTTATATTCGCATGTGTCTGCAGTGATCTCAGTCAGTTTCAGGCTCCCACTTACACCCCTCACCCCCTCTCATTACCTCTATCTCCCCACCTTATAGACGTCACACTCACTGCTTCTTCCTTTCACTCTCTCTCTCCTTTTCTATACCTCCCTCTCTTCACTCCTCCAGTTTCCTTCCTCACATCTTCTCTAAAATACACCGCTCTGCTATTATTCTTTTAACTATTTCCATCTTCATCCTCTTTTTGGAAAATTATTTTTACTACGTGTACTTAGTTGTGTGCCGAAGTACACTACAGGATGCCAGTCGAGAGGCCCTTTCATTGCTTTCAGTATCGAATCATACTTTATTTATTTTGTCTTTATTGACCAGAATTTACAACAAAGACTCTTTCATGTCAAAGTGAAAACAGGTTTGTATAAAGTCAATTATATAAAAATATAAAAGGTAAAATAAGGGACTTCATAAGAATTGACCTTCTTTAAGCCTTAGCAGATGCACTTTTGGCTGCATGCTTTTACAGCATTGAGCCTATGGGGCAGGTCTCAATCAGCCTTGCACATCTGGAGACTGAGATTTTACCCCATTCTTCTTTGCAAGACTGCTTTAGCTCTGTGAGGTTACAGCTGCTTCAAAAGGGTCATATGTGTCTTGGTGGCATTTGACACTAGTTTCCTTCTTGCGCGGTCGCTCAGTTTTTGAGGACAGACTTCTTCAGGCAGATTTACGCATGTGCCATAGATTTAACTGTACTCCAAGGGACATTCAGTGACTTGAAAGTTCTCTTGTTTTCTAATTTACGCTTTTTAATAACCTTTTCACAGAGTCTTCTTTTGTCTTCATGGTGTACTTATAGCCTGCAGTACTGATTCTCAATGACTGGAACTTCCAGATACAGGTGTCTTAAAACTACAGTCACTAAGACACATTCACGACACCGACCTGATCTGCATTTTGCTGTGTGACTTCTAGCACTAAATGGCTAAACCTGTGTTGAATGAGATGAATCATGTTAAAGGGCGTGAATACTATTGCAGCCGCTTCTTTCACATTTTAGATTTTTTTATTAATTCACATTACAATGTAGAAATTTGTTTTTATTTTAAGAAGCCTGTTTTTGTAAATTCTTGTCAAAAAGGTAAATTAAACTGACCATGATTCAATGTTAAAAAGCAATAAAAAGTAACTAAGTATGTATGTATGTATGTATGTATGTATGTATGTATGTATGTATGTATGTATGTATGTATGTATGTATGTATGTATGTATGTATGTATCTATCTATCTATCTATCTATCTATCTATCTATCTATCTATCTATCTATCTATCTATCTATCTATCTATCTATCTATCTATCTATCTATCTATCTATCTATCTATCTATCTATCTCACCACTCACATACGCTTCCTCTCTCCATGCAGCCTGTTCCCATCGATGATCACTTCTGCGGCCTGGATATAAACCAGCCCCTGGGGGGGTCCCAGCTGGTGTCGGGTCAGACAGTGTTCACAGAGACCAGGGACAGGCTGACCTCTGTTACCTCCTACATCTACAACGGGCACAGTGTGGTCTTCCTGGGCACCAGGAGTGGACGGCTGAAGAAGGTGAGAGCAGCAACACACTGAGAGTCACTGACAAGCATGAGAGTCTATAACCTGTCTTTTTTTCCTGGTGAAATGCGGCACTAAGGGACTGTCCGGTTGTTAGCTGTTAAATGCTAATTCTCAGGAGATGAAACCCTGATCCTTTTGTTGATGTATCACATCACTTATCCACCCAAAACACAACAGTGATTCCATGAGGCTGCTGTCGGTGATCCATTGGCATCTGTGCCTCCTCTGACAGCCGCCTCCCAGTCTAAGTTTTGAAATGCAGCCTGGTCCCAGACCTCTGAATCACCACCAACATCTCAGACTTGGGCACTGATTAAAATAGATCTGATGTTGTGCTCATGGCTATTTCTGCTGCTTAGTGAAACAATCAAGCAATCACAGCTTGCTGTGCGAGATTAAGATTGTGAACATCATCTACCAACAGAGTAACAAAGCTGCATGGCTAGATTCAGTAGTGACATGAGATTGATAGCAAGTGGACAAGTGATTGGAAGTCTAAGGACAGCAAGAATATGTCCTGGGTTACTGCTGTTTAAATGTGACCAAAAAATGATGTCAGCAAGACATGAAACAAATGAAGCCAACCTTTCATACACAGAAGTTCAGGCTGAAAGCAGGGGATGAAACAAATGAGCACTTCAGTTTTTCACATTCTGAAAATGTTAAAGAGTCTCTCTCCATCATTCTAAGGGACTCACAAAAACCTAGCAGTTCAACATTAAAGGTGTTCTCCAGTGATTTAGTGCTGCACTTTTATAAAGTTTGGGGTCTTGCAAGACACAGAGTAGAAAAAAACAATCATAAATGCTGAATCCACACTTTCCGTTGTGCAGTTTGATAGCATCTTCTCATTAGACCCTCCCAGTGACATAAATACTCATGTCTTTTAAACTCCCTTCTCTCAGTCTGCAGCTTAAAAAACTGAAAGCTCCAGGCTCAAGCCAAGATGACATCACTGCGACAGCAGGTTTATTTCTCAAAGCTCCCTCAAGCATAACTGTGTAACCAGATAATGTGAGCTCAAATATCTCATCTCAATCCCAATTTAGACAACTGTTTTGACAGGCGTAGTAGTGCTGCATGACAAATAAACGGATCTTTACGGGTAAAATTGGTGGAATGCGCTGGCTTTTAGCATTACAAATGACTAAAAGGACCATTTCACTGATTTAGAACATGATCTTTGTATATCTGACATATTTTTTTACACGATATGAACATAATTAGATGTTAAGTGTTGTCTGCATGTTGTAGGTTCTGATGGAAGAAAATGTCATAATTTCCAAGTCTAATGTACTTATTGAACAAGTCAGAAGTTTTCCTCTCCTTTCTTCTTTTTTTCTATTCAACTTCAACTCTGGAGCTGAAGATCGTTTGCAATAAATGCACCTTTTACACTCATTTGGTAAAAACTACAGTACCCAGACAACAACGGCAACAGCTGCTGTGCCAAAAATAAAAAGCAGAGCACGAACTGACTGCACCTTTTACACACAGCTGCCAATTGTGTTAGCACTGGTAAACCTGATAAGTGCAGCCAGAAAAACCACGTTGTTCATGAACAAGATTTATTCCTCTTCAGTGGCAGTAAACACAACACATAGGTTAGCCAATAACTGTACTTCACAATTAGAGCTTAACAAGATATTCAGGGCTGACAAACAGAGAGCTGCTTGAAATAGAGCTGTTAGCTGTACTATGCCACAGGTACCCACAAAACACCTCTCTCAAAGGGCTTCTTTTAATACAAGGAACAATAAACGGTCCAATGTGGATAATGGTGCACATGTTCAGACAGTTTCACCTTAATGACCACAGACTGTTTTCTGAAGTAATCAGTTTTGACAGTAAAATATTGTCAAAATGTCCCCCAGCATTGCTTATCAACAGTCCAAAACTGATATAATCACTTCATCTTTGAAAAAGAAAAGCCTCCAATCCTTACACTTGTGAAAGCTGGAATATTAAACCAACTCGAATAATTAACTGATTGTCAAGATAGTAGCTCTGTCAATCAACTCAAGTAATATCAAATATTTTAACTTAACAGAGGTGGACATGCTTTTCAGATTGTTGGCTTTGTAAACTTTCTAATATTGTCAGAAGCAGCCCCTGTAATTCCAAGCATGCTAACCCCTTGATGGTCTATTTCACGTGTGTTTATCCATTAAGGTAAGTTTGAAAGTTGCTGAACTGGTCCTTTAACATGATGAGGCAAGCAAAGCAAGGCAAAGCTACCTGAATGCTCACAAACCTGCTGCTAAACTGACAGAAAACAGCGATCCATGAGTGCAAATCTACTGTGTGACGCTTCTTCACCACTGTAGGATCTCTCACACCAGGCCCCTCAGACATTGGATGACCCCTTTTCTAAGAGGTTCATAAAGTTGATTCAGCTCATTGTCCATCATGTTTTCACTCCCAATGCATACTGTAATGATTTATTATAATCAAGTTCCTATAAGGCTCGGCCTTTGATCTAACTGGATTGACTTAGTAGGACCGCGGGCTCTGCTTACTGCACAGTCGTACAGCATGCAGCTGACTGAGGAAATGTGTGAGAGGACTGTTGTGACATTAGCCTGGGGGCCTCAGTCTTATGAGGAGCAATCTGTCTGACACACAACACACACACACACACACATGGGTCCAGACTGGGGGCACAGATAGCATCAGTGCAGCTCTTTCATTTGATGAGCCATCGGGGAAAAAGACAAGATAGCCTGACAGTAAGAGAGAGAGAGGGAAAATGAAAACAGTCGGGCAGTGTGAGACAAAGAGAGAAGAATGGCCAAGGGACAAAAGAGGAACAACAGATACTGAGGAAGAAAGACAGAGATACTAAGTGAGAAAAAGAAAGAGAGATTCACAATAAAAGATAAGAAAGACTGACCAGGAAAAAAAACAGAGGAAAAAGTAGGTTTGGTATGTTCTCAGGAAGTGAGCAGCAAAGTTGAGAAATCCATCATTACTGCTGTTAAGTGCAGAGTGTTTAAAGGCCAGCGTTCGTCATTACACTGACCGAACGTACAGCCGTGATTTCAGACTCCCAGGAGCCTCCCAGGAGCACGGGGTCACCTCTCCAATCCTATTCCATCACCCCCAAATGGACAGGCTCGGTGTAAATGGGGCATGACAAAAAAGGCCATCAGCAGATCACTCCAGCAGCAGGGCCATTGTAAAGGTCAAGCCTGCCGCAGAAAGGGTGTAACTGGGGTGAAAGTTCACTGGGATAACCAACAGTCTCACTATCCAGGCTCCGTGCAGCATATGGATGTGCCCATCAACGTCTCACGAGTCGGCTACTCGTGTTGCAGATATAACAGGACATTTCTATCATCGTCTGCCACTGCTTTGTTGCCTCAGGTGGTTGATTATAGCTGAGTAATATGACCCCATGTGTAACTCCGGGCTGAATACAAAAGGGGCTTTACACTTTGCATGATGTACACTAATGAGGTGAATCTGGGTAAAATTCATTATCTCACACTGCTCCTTATTTAAATGTATTCCAGTCTCTAGGCGGGAGCTGTAGGTAAATGCAGCTTTCAGAGGCGCAGATTCCACTTGTTAGCAAAATGCTAGCAGGACCCAGTGAAGGCAGGATTACCATTTCAGTCAGTACCGTCACATCAAGGTTTTAACAATTTATTGCAACAATGAGGCACATCTGAGTTTAGTCGTGCAGCTCTACTCATGTGATACTCCAGAAGAAATCCGAGCGAGCCTGACAAAGACCGTCCCTGAGCTTACAAACCTGCAAGCAGAGCCTCCGCAACACGACATACAATACCTTTGGTCTACACACATCTATTTCATGTCTGTTTAAATGATCACTGGAAGACACATTAACATCTCAGATAAAGGGCAAATACTCGAAGAGAATGGAGCTTAAAACCAGGAAAACCAAAAGAATTCTCAAAAAGGACTGAATGTAGTGAAAAACTGATTCAATAAGTAGTCTTTGTCATGTGTCTCTCAGCTGTTGCATTCGGGGTGTTACTTCCTTGTTTAAAACCTTCTAAAAGACTGCAGAAGACACAGAAGCAATAATGATGCAGTCATTCTGTGGCGCACAAGTGGCTGCGGAGACATTAACCTGGTGTCCAGGCCTGGTTTTGTACTGAGCTAAAAGAACTTGAACTAGAAAGAGATGTTGCTGCTGACGTGAGCACAGCAATGAGTTTGAATGATGACATTATCACTTGTCTTAGAAAGAAATGGATACAAATACATACAGATATTGACAACAAAGGTTATTAAACTGAAGGAAATGCTTTAAATTAGGAAACTCAATGATATTTTCCACCTGTAAGTGGGAGAAACTAGTGTTGGAGCAAGAATATAGTGCCAAGCTGTAAGCTGCATGTATACGTAATGCAAAGGGTTCACATCTGTAACACTGTTGAAACCTAATGTGTAGATTTTAATTTCTAATTCAGCGTCACATTTGTGATAGTGCTATAACAACGCATGAGGTACTATACCTGATCAGGCGGAATCAGAACCGTGAACCATGTAGTTTCCCTCCTCCACTTTACAAAGTACTGCAATGATGGAGGGGTTCATTTTGTCTCATTACTCAGTCAGTGGGAGTGATTTTGCTATATATAGTTTACAACAAACCAGCAGATTACTGAGAGTTCTCCCTGCTAGCTTTGAGTACTTGCAGGAGAAATCACACGCAGCCAAAGATAAGTTGATTGTGATCCATTCCCAGTATTTCTGCTTCATTCGTCCCAGAGGGTTTCATTTCTGAAGAAGCTTGTAACAAATGTGGCGGTTTGGTATGAAATGTGTGCTAAAGTATCTGAACTGGGATCCATAAAATGGGCTGGTCAAATAATCCAATGGTGCATCGAATGCTTGACGAAGATGGACTAATCTTTCATCCTGTATGTATGTGTGTATATGAGAGCAAACACCCTTCCTCTGGTTTTAAATACATTCCACTCTTTGCATGCAAGACAGCAGTCTTTTGCCTCTATGCTACTGTGACCTAGCAAGTATGTAAGCGGTAAACACACTGTAGAATGACATTATACCTTTGCTTACCCTGTGGCAGCCTCAGACACAGAGCAGGTGTTGAGCTGAATTGATTTTCCGAGGAAATATTTCTGCAGAGCACAGTAATGCTATGAGGGACTACTGTGGCATGCAGAATGGAACTGGATGTTCCGTTGACGTAGTGAGCGTATTAAGAAGATTTTGCAACTAAGCACCAAGATGTCGCTACTTTCTAGCAATATTTAGCGTGCCTGGTGTGTGTCTAACTAAAGGGGGAAATCAGTGATGTCATGGCTGCCACAGAGAAACTATTCAATCACTGTGAGAGGACCAACTCAGTGCAGGGAAATATAATTTGGAGGATGCACTTACGCTAATATGAAGGGGGTGCAGTGTTGAATGAAATAAAAACTGACCATCACATTACCTCTGTGGCTGCATTTACTCGGCAGCAGCAGCATTTCCCTAAAAACGGTGGAAAATGTTAAGCTCAGGGCAAATAAAGCCTTAGTCAAATAGTGTCATGTGCAAATAATAGATCCATTACAGCTTATTGAGAGAGTTGACCGGGTGGGGAAATTCTTCAGCGCATGGCTAAATGACTTGAACTTTTCAAAGTCACGGCTAGGAAAGAGAGATTTAGCGATTGAAGTCATTAGAGTGGGGTTTGAGAGGAGGAGGGGAGGGGTGCAGGCAGAATAGGTGTGTTAGAGGCTAAACTGAAGGGATTTTAATAAATGCATGAAGGGAGCTAGACCTGAGGGTAAAAGTCTTGAGAGCAGGTCGTCACTCGATGTCTCAGTGCAGCTGGAAAAGTAAATGGTATTAAGAGAAGCAATTTTGTGATAACACAGAAAGGTGTCCATCTTCCTGCTTTTCCTGACTGACTTTTATTTAGCAGCTCCGACTGTCTTTGTCCTCTCTTCCTTCTCTTTCTTTTCTTTCTCCTTTTGGGTCACACAAATGGAAACACATGACTGTGACTGCAGTGCGGTCAGGAAAATGAAGACCATACGGGTGCCATGAATTGTTCCACTGTCCCCCTCCCACTGCTTTTGTTGGTGGGCCATGGGAACCTGACAAACAATGGGAATGATTGGAGGGATGGGGGCCGCATGGAGGAGGACAGGAAACGGAGAACAGGAAACTATGTCCTCAAGGAGACAGAAAAGAAGTGAACATGAACAGACTGAGAGGAGACTGTGGTTGAGTTGTAGAAATTGTGGTATGAGGACCTGGAAGGCTGCCATGCAGCTGAAGGTTAAGGCGAACTGAAATTTTGGCTGCTGCCACTGGAAGGCTTTTAACAATAACCGTCAAAAACACACATGCACGAACGCTCACATGTCATGACCTCTCTTCCGACCCACTTCGTAATTGCGTTTAGGTATGCACTTGCCAACATGCAGCGTATCTAGTGGCTGTAATCAATATGCCTCGCTTTGTGACTGTAGTTAACATGATGGCTGAATGATTAGTCGTGTTCTGTAATATATATCTCCACCTCAGTGATGCTCTTTGTTTTCATTAGCCGCAGCAGCTCAGCTCTGCTCTGAGCTTCCTCTCTTCAGCATTCATAGAGACATGATGGATATATGGGTTAATCAATGCACTCTCTCCTCGGCTGTAAGCCACTATCGGACCATATGCACAGCCACTCAGCCTTAAAGGTGGGCAGTTGTCTGGCCCTTATGTCACTGCATGCCCTTTGCAACAATACTGAGTCAAGCTTCGGAGCACTGACTGTGCCAAACTCCGTCTGGCTTGCAGTCGGCGTACATCTACTTTAGATCTAGTCTTGCGTGCATTTTCATTCTGTGCCTTTTTTTCCAGAGCAACGGAAGATTTCAGTGTGGTTTCCTGTCAGACTGTAATTTTGATTAGTTTTGTTGTCTTTACATGAAAAACAATACCGAATTCTAAACGAAATGTTTGTATGCAGGATGACTAATCAGTGATTTCCAGCATAATGTCACGTAAAGACTGGAACACAGAAGTTTGTTGTTGGAAAAAATAAACCAACCTTGTCATGTTTAGTTCAAATAGGTTAGACAGACTGGTCTTCGGGGACAGACGAAACCTTGTCAGAGTGGCAGATTGGGAGTGATTGGCTGAGCAGACTGCCCTCTGCCTCCTGGGTCATCATCCATATGTTTAGGTTAACTGGGCACAGACCGGCTGGCCATATATGGACACATTTTCTTTCTGGTTTGTATGGCATTACTGCATAAACACAGTAATCATCTGCTGTGCGAGGGTTTTCCAATCTGCAGCAAAAATCTGGGGTTTAGGGACATTTACATCTATACTTCCTCCGCTTCAAAATCATCCCCTGAAATCAATCCCATATGTAAATACTCACAGGAGAGACATTTGAGTCAGTGTGTTGCTCATTCAAGGCCTGGCAGCTTTACAACTGAGCCAACCCGGTTCAAGCCAAGTGACATCTTAGAAGTCTTTTTTTCCCTTCTTTCTTTGGCTCTCATCATAAGAGAGCAGCCTAGTATTTAAGATGCAAACCCATCCACGAGAAAGAGAGGCTGTTTTCATTAAGAGCCCATGGGCTCAGGTTGCATATCTGTTTGTGGAAGCCAAACTAAGCGGGGTTGTTTATAACCATCACAGGTTCTGCAAGGAAATTTCAGCAGCGGGAAGGATATCGCTGTTATTGGCTTAAATATTATTCATGGGTTAAATATATATCCTTGTCCGCTGTGAGATGCTGGGAAAGGAGAATGAAAGGAGAGGCACAGTGAGGTCATATGAGCATGTGGTATTAATGGCAAATCAGTACAGTTCTTCTGTTACATGACATGGACCACACAGGAAGGTCCACGAAATGAGTTTTACTGAGGCTTTTGAAAATACGCAGTCTTTGTTGTGAACCTTAAGGCAATGTCTTAACTACTTTACCACAACCCCATACGTTGTCATGTTATGCATCTCGGTTGGATCAGATCTGCTGGTGAACAAAAAAATGCACGATCAAGAAGCATTTGAGGCGGATTGAAATCCAATTGCCACATTCTAGCAAGATGCTGAAGTGTAACTACATAGGCGCTGTGTGAGAATACCTGCTCACAGGGTCTGTCCCCTGAGACAGCTGCAGCAGATGTAACAATGAAGTCAAGCTGAAATTAGCTGTCTTTCCCCTGTCTCATTAGGGCTTCAGAAAAAGATTTCAACATATGCAGGCATACAGAGAGCGCATTGATCTTTTGTTGTTTTTATCTGATGCCTGGTCAGTTCAATCACTGAATGGTCTGGCAGTTGAAGTGACGGACTGCAAAGACGACGGCATTTGTGTTATTGTTATAAGCGATTACAGTGCGCTGGAGAATGGTCTGCTGCACCTCATCTTCATTCTGCTATAAAATGAGAAAAATAGGCTCTGGCTTGTTTGCATTTCTTTAAAACAATCATTTTGTACTGTGCGAAGGATGCGGTGACAGTACTGCTGCAAAATAGTGTTGAGGGGAATTGTTTTGGCGCATGGGCAGAGATGAGCACTTTCATTAAAATGGCTAATTCACCAAAAAGGAACCAAGCAGGCCTGGCTTAATGCACCATCCAACCCCACAGATAAACTTTCCAGTTTCAGAGTGTAGGTTGCTGCTTGGAAACTTTTATTGTCGTTTCTCATGGTTACGTGGATTTCGAAAATGGCAAGAGACAGGTAGCCAACTAGAAAGCTTAAAGGAAGTGAACCGATCCTGAACCCAAAGTCTGCATCCGATGAGTCAGACCACTTAAATCCAAAACTTGTGTTCTTATAAGAGGAATCATAAAGTATTTGTGATCTAGCCCATTGAAACTATATTTATATGAAAGTGGACTAAAATTGTAAGAGGCAGCTTGAAGGAAAGGTGAAAGTCATGTAAAAAACACAACACAAGCGGCAGGCTTACACCCAGAGTCTACATCCAATGAGTCAGACTATTTTAGGTGAAACCCTAAAATGTAAATGGCATTCTTATGAGTAATATCATACAGTATTAATAATCTAGCCAACAGAAAATACGCTGAAATGAAAGTGTATTAAGAAATGTCTGCATTTTATCTGGACACTTAAAAAGAGTAAATGGAGCCTCATTAGGTCTTATATGTGTTATAGCATGTTAGGTATGTGTGTTCCTGGTATGCCACAATCCAAGACTAGTGTCGTTATCAAACAAGTGATCATGCACATAATTTACAAATTTAATGAGAGCAACCAACAGAAGAGCTCAGTGTATTTTTGTGTGCGTAGTTATGTACCAAGTGTGTGCGCGTGTGCAACTTTGTGTGCCACTTCCAACAAGCAGGCTCATTATAAAACCAATTAAACCTGCCTTACTCTCATTATGAAGCTGTAGGGCTTAAGGAGAGATTGAGGACCTGTTGTACTCCCAGAGGGCTTCTGCCTGGTCAGCCCTACTTTAGATGATAAAACCACTTTTAAATCCGCTGAAATCAAACACCACAGATCGGTCATGATGGGTCAGTATTTGTCTGAGCTCAACCCTGTATCCTTGTTCGTTGGTCAGCCTCATCATCCCCAACTAAAATCACACACGGCTCAGTAGCTGTCCTCTAAATGGTTGTTTTGAGGTTAGTTTTTTTTTCTAAGATTGTTTCACCACAGAAATGCTTAAATTCTCGAGGTCTATCTGTGCTATTTATGAAGACAGGAGTGTGGGAAAAATAATGTAAACTGGCTCCATTACTGTGTGGGATTGTGGTATGGGAGAGGAGGAATAGGATAAAGAGGAGGAGGAGGAGGAGGAAGAGCACGAGCAAGAGAGGACAAGGAAAGAGGAAGAAAACAGGCAATAAGGGAGAGAAAGAAGCAGCTTAGTTGTGAGACAGATTTGTCTTTGAAAGAACTATTTTAAGGAGGAGATTGTCCACGGTGTTGAGGTAAGGTCAGTGTGGCAGGTGTCAGCACCTTCATGCCACTACTGTGCTTGTTACTGTGGTGTTGTTGCACATGCTAGATGACGCCATAGCCTTGCCTCACCCCCCCATGTGCAGCCTCCCACCCACAGAAACCAACACACACACACTTAAGCACATATTTTCTCCCTCCCTTCCTCATTCCTGGCTGGCAGAACTGACGGTTGGAGAGGCACAGCTGCCTGGAAGGTGGAGGCGTGATTGATTGATGAAGTTTTGGTGCCCAGGGGATCCAATCATGTAATCAGTTTGTATTGATTGACTGTCCCCATTGAGAGACTGCGGAGGCTCTGCCACCATGTGCGCGAGTTAGACTTGGCACGCGTTCAAAATCTTTTGCAGTCAAATTTGATTCGGGTGGCGAGGTCGCCTAAGTTCACACACTAGGATGCATGCGGGGAAGACTGGCATAATCGCACTGCAGACGTTTCAAAACACTTGCACAATTCTCTGCTCCAATTCTTCATTATCTTGCATTTCTTGTAATTATTATGATTGAGAAATTAATTCAGCTTTACTGTAATTGCATCACATGGCTAATGATCCAATCTCCCAGGAATTTAAATAGGGCTTCAACCTGAGTTTGCATAGCTAATGAGGTTTTTTTTTTTCTCTAGCTATCATGTTTTATTCAGACTTTGCTCGCTTGTTTCACTTTTCTGACTTACATTTCACATGTCAAGTTATCATTACTGAATGATGCAATTCACATCAGACCTGCACCAACAGTGGAAGACGGGCTTTGTGAGCGCAAATAGAGGTATTTTTGAGAAATAAAAGCTGAAGGACTTCACCATACACAGACAAAGACAAACAAGGAGGTATATTTTTGTGACAAATAGGCAGAAAATATTGAAACACTTACCTCTAACTTACATCTGCCATAATAAGGGTCTTTTCAGCTGAAATCGTTCCGAGCATTTTAATGTCCTCACAAGGCTACCTTTCAACAGCCTCCGCATCAATAAGCCACTTTTTAGAAAGATAGAATTGCTGATTTGTTTACTTTACCGAAACAGCAAGTGTTGAGGTGGGAGAAAAGAATCGAAAACCCTTCACCAGTGGGCATCTGTTCTCCATGCTTGCATTTAATGAGCCCCAAAAGATTTCTGTCTGAAAGTCACTCCAAAGTCAAATTAAGGCTGAGCTCGCTGAACGCGTTTCAAAACTCAGCTGCGTCACTGCTTTAACCTCAGGGGTGAATGTGGGTCACAGCCGCAACGGCCAGTCAGACTACTGATTGAACAGCAGCTGCTCTGTCTTTCCTTTCTCTTCCCTCTCCTCGCCAATGACTATGACTGCACCTTTCCTAAGTGGCACTAATGAAGACACTTGCAGAACTACTGCACACCCTCACAAGAATGAGCCGCCGCCAATACATGTATTAAATGAAAGGAACCCAAAGCATCCAGACGCTTATCTCCATTGCAAATACCCACACCCACTTTATTGTATGAGGTTTTAGTTACATGTTAGGAAAATCACATGAAGCTGCTGAGTGAAAACCAAACTGGAACTAAGCTGTTGGACAGACATTTGGGAAATGTGCTTATTTTGCTGTCTGAGAGATAGATAAGAAGTTCAACATCAATTTCAGCCCTGCAAAAATCCAGCTCTGTGATGTTTTCAGCCAAGCATTAGCTTAGCACACAGGCTGGAAGTGGAGAGACACGGCTACTACTAGCATAGCTATATAAAAGGTGCTTTCACAAACCAAAGTCATATGTACACCTTTTATGGATGTATAACACATAGAAATGGAAAATCAAGACTTATGGATGATAGTTATTCACTGACCAACAGCTTGTCATCCTGACTTACGGCAGAATCTTTAAAATTCTGTACTCATAGCTGACCTTATTATGACACTGTCATTCATAAGCCAGTTGGTGAGCATCTTTCTGGTTAGTCTGCTAATTATCTTGTTAATTAGCAGACTAACCAGTTCAAACATGTTCATGTTAACATGTTAACATGAACATGTTTGAACTGTCGGGATGCTTTTAGCTTTATGTTTGCATTTAATGTACAGTAATAAAATTATTATTGATCTTCATTTTCACTGTACCTCCTAGTAAAACTTCATAAACACATATTAGCAAGCTTTTTAATATACCTTTACATACTTTTAAGCCTGTGACATATTGTTTCCATTTGGAAACTATAGAATTTCAGTGATTTACTTTTCAAGTAATTCTTTTCAATTTACAAATGAACAAGCTATTTTGCCTGTCTCTTTTCATAAGCAGCATCTTGGTTAATGAGTTAATGTTGTAATGGACTAATATACTGGAGTAAATTTTATTTACAACCGATTAGACATTGTGAGATAAGTCTATTTGTAAGCTCAGAACTAAATTAGAATGGCTTGTACTGTTTGCAAAGACTTCATCAAAAAAAACCCAAAAAATCCCCTTACATTCAAGAAACTTGTGGCTAAGTTTTACAACCATTTAACAACCAGTTTCATGGCCATACCGGCTTGTGAATACCCAATCCCATCAGATCTTGGAAGCTAAGCAAGGTTGGGCCTGGTCAGTACCTGGATGGGAGACCATGAGGGAACACCAGGAAGCCTGGGTGGATGCAGTGTGAGAGTTAGTGGTTGGTGGTGGTCAGAGGAGCTGATGGTGCAGCCTGGCCTCCGTCAATCTACCCCAGGGCAGCTGTGGCTACATACGTAGCTTACCACCAAGTATGGAATGAATGAATAATGCAATGTGAATCATCTTTGAGTGCCTAGAAAAGCACTATATAAAACCAATGCATTACTATTATTATGAAAACACACCAGGTCTCAAAGATAAAATGGGATGGTTGTAAAACCGGCAACAAAGCCTTGATGTCAGATTTTTACTACACAATTACAGTGACCAAAATAATTTGCAATTACCATATTAATTCAACAGAAAAGTGGACAAAACTAATGATATTATCAGATTTATCTTGGATTTAGTTTTTTGTGTGTGTTTCCTCTTTTTTGGAAAGTGATTTACACTTAAAATTGAAGTGAAAGGAGGTGGACAGAGTCTAACTGTAACTGTAACATATGTTCTTATGTTGGAGTCATACAGTTGCTGATATTATCATTTCATTGTATTATTATTTCATTTTTAAATGTCATCTAGTTGAAAAGGGTGAGCACACAAACCGAGATACAGTAGAGGACAGATGTCACTCTACAGATGTACGGTAACCATCCACCGTGTCCTGTGGTGCAGCGTTCACCGTCTCTTTGTCTCTGTTTGTCTGTGTCTCTGCAGATCAGAGTGGACGGTCCTCTGGAGGGAGGAGTGCTGTACGAGACAGTGACCGTGATGAAGGATAACAGCCCCATCCTCCGGGACATGGCCTTCTCCCTGGACAGGAACTCTCTCTATGTCATGTCTGGCAATCAGGTGAGGAAACGCCCCCCTTTCAATGCTGCTGTCAGGAGAAACGCTGAGCGCCTCGGTCATGTGGCAAGCGAAGAGACCGTCCTTCAGCTGGAAGCCCGCCGGTTCAAGCCCCTATGACAGCAGGCGTGGAGCATGCTGACATGTCCTTGAGCGAGACGCTGTATGTGTAGCATGAAATTTTGAGTCGAAAGTTTTATTTGACATGAAAATGTACAGTATGGAAATATCGTTGCCACTGGGCGAGTGGAAAATGCATCGAACAAACAAATAACAGCATTTGCATTTGTGTCGAGGCAGAAAACTAATAAGTAATTCTTATTCCTGGGGGATTTGTTTGGATAGAATTTATCAGGATACAGCAAGAAGAAATGTTTAGCTTTGGTCTTCACAGATACTGGAATGACGGCGTATTGTTCAGGAATTAGCAGTAAAACAGCTTTAAATCAAAAACATTAATTTGCGATAAACTATAAATTAATGTCATTTATTTGGAATCCTACCAGATGATTACGACTTATCCCCAAAACCCAGTGTGGCAATTCACTAACATTCGCAAACTGTGTGACTACAGAGGGGATTGTTAAATATGTAGGCTGTGTGTAAGGGGATGGACCACTGTTCTAATTACTTATCCATGCGAATCGACTTACAGTGCATGCATCTTTTGTACGCGACGCGGAAAGACACACATCCCATTGAAAACCATTGGTGGCTTTATTTTTTTCTGTGTGTCTGTATTCCCCCTCGTCTGCTCCTCACTTGGCCCGGCATCACAGAGGCGAGCAGTTGTTGTTGTTGTTGGACGATATTCTCTGCACTCATTGGAGATAAGAGTGAACAGTGGTAATCACTTTCAACTCCCATCAAGTGATTATTTTGGCGCGGCGGCATGCCACTGTGAAATGGGATTAGGTTTCAGTGTGGCCAAAAAAAAGCCCCTATCAGTGCTCTCAGTTGTCTCCTGACTGCTGGAATGTGTCAGACCAGAGTCACAGGACAGAGAGGCAAAGGACACTGGGACAATTGCACTTGTGTCAGTTATTTCACTGTGGTTCAAACTCTTTCTGGGAGCTTGGAATACGGTCCATAATTCTATAAAAGCATCAAGTTTAAGACAACAAGAGATGTCATCTGAGGAAGCGAGGGAGAATAGAGACAGTATTGTGTTGGGTACTGTCTTCTGAAACAAATCAAGGCAGCTCTTCCTTCTGTGTGATAGACTGGAAGAGACAGGGCATCACTTATTGATGAGCTCTGGTCGTTCAAGGAGAGACACATGCTTCCTTCAAGGAGATAGCCAGCTACTCTCTTCACTCCGCCTTCAGTGACGCATAATAACCGAGCAAAAAACCAAACCCAGCTTGGCCGGGCATTTTTCTCTCAATATTAGAACAGCTTTGGCTTTGTAGCCCTCAGGAGCTTGGAGCAGAGTAAAGCCTTCCTCTTTCTGTCTCCTTCCCCATCTTTGCTCAGCTTTCTCTTCAGACTTTCCCGCAGCTTGGGTGAGGAATCCCCCAGGGATAGGGCTTCGCTCGCAGATTTCCCACATTTCCAGTAGATCCCACAGATGAGAGATTTTCAGATTCCTGGGAGCCAAACAATACAGGAATGATGTGGAATGAGGAGCGAGGCACAGACAGATTTGGCTGAGATCAGCCGACCCTTGTGGAATAACAATGAGCCCCTCTGTCTCCTGCCGAGTGAAACACGCAGGGTTAGCATGATGATGAAGAGTGAGGAGAAAAAAAGGAGAGAATCAGTGTGTACGTGTGCGGGTATGTGTGTTTTTAGTGTGCGTCTGAATCCGCACCAAAACACCATTTGGGAACCATTATTGATATGAGAAAAAAAAAAACCTTCACAGCAGTTAATCTTTTTTCTCACTGTGTGCCTTTAGTTTGATCATTTCTAAGAATAGAAATGGTCAGAATCCAAACACACAACAACCTCACTGAATGTCACTCTCCTGACTGTGAAGTGATGGCTGAGGCTTTAAACCTTAGAGAAAGGGGGGAAACTGCTGCAGGGTTTTTTTTTTTCAGGGCAATCTCTCAAAGTGCCACTCTGTAAAATGTACCATCATTGCTTGAAATCCCACCCATCCACGTCTTTGTTTCCCCCTACCTTTGTCTGTCTGTCTACTTTCCCTCCCTCACCTGTATGCCAGTGTGCTGTGCAGCAGTGGTTCCCAGCCTATTTTTTTATCTGACACCCTCCCACAGCTTTATCAGATGAGCTCAAGTACCCCAACACCATCTGCCATGTCTAAAATGTGTTCATTTGAATGTTTTCTAAACTGGATGCTATTCAACAGTATTAATTACATAAAACTGGATACTGCTAAACTATTTTTGTCAAACAAGACACACTCATTCTGAAACTGTCTATATTTAGACTTGCTTTCTTTGGTCCCTTTTCAGTTGGTTTAGTCGAGTTTGTATTCATTCCACCACAGTATAACTTGGAGTGGCCGCCCAATCTCACCAAAAGAAATGTAATCGTCGGTTCAAATCGCAAAACATATTATTGTTACAAAAAAAGCTGTAAAACTGTGCTTACGTTTATAGGGGCTAATCACGGGTCCGGACTTGTCACAGCTGCAACGTAGAAAAACTACCAGAGCTTTGTGTTTAGCGTTTAGAGTGTTTGAACCTCAAACCATGATCTTTTCCTGAACTCAACCAAGCATTTCTGTAGCGCCAGCAAAAGCAAACAGCCCAAGAAAATGAAAGGCAACAAAAGCAACAGAAAACAGAGACTGAAAATGACAGTAAACAGTGAAAAGTGAGTGAATGAGTGTACTTTAACCCAAACCATGAACTTTTCCTAAATCGAAGAAAGTAGCGTTGATGCCTCAACTTAACCAAGTATTTTTGTAGCATCAACAAAAGGAAACAGTAACATAAAACTGTGGAAGAAAATGAAAGTAAACAGCGAATGTATCTAGATCTGGAGCTGCACGTCTCTGATCTGCAGCCGCTGGCCTCACCACCTGCTGTCTGCCATCCCCACCCCAACCTCTCCTGCTATCCCTCCTCCTCATCCCCACTCCCAACCCAACCAGTCGAGGCAGATGGCTGCCTTCCCTGAGCCTGGTTCTGTCGGAGGTTTTTTCCCCCTCCCTATCCTAGGAGTTTTTTTGGTTCCTTCCCACTGTCGCTGACTGCTTGCTCATAGGGAATCGAAAAGCAACTTTGGATTGTTGGGTTTTCTGTTTTCTGTTCTTACAACATGTGTTGTAAATATGCTCTATATGAATAAAATTGAATTAAACTGAACTGAGTGACAATGCCACAAAACAATAGGACTACCTGGGACTTAAGCCCCAGTCATATGTAGTATTAGTGATTATGACAATAATCACTAATAACAATCTGCAGCCCTATTTGTTTGTTTCAGGGGTGTCAAACATGCAGGCCGCAGGCCAATACCGGCCCACCAGAGGGTCCAATTTGGCCCGCGGGATGACTTTGCAAAGTGTAAAAATTACAGAGAAGACATTAACTGCAAATTGTACATTTTTAAAACTGTAAATTTAAAATAATTTCCAGATCTTGACAAGTTGACCATAAAGTAAAATACTATATTCTTAAGTTCCAAGATGCCTGTGTGACTAAATGTGCTGTATCTTTGTAGACACACTGTGATCTGTAAGTTGTAATGCACATGTGTAAGTGATAAACTGAGGCATAATACTGTTGAAATTGCACTTAGTGTTCTTAAGAAATTTCAGGTTTTTCATTAGGTCTTCTAAAAAGATAATTCATGAAATGTGAACATTTTCAGAATGTACTTTTTTTGCACAAAAAACAAAGGGAAAATTTGGAGATGTTGTTATTTATAGGCTTTTATGTGATGATTTTACTGGACCGGCCCACTTGAGATCAAATTGGGCTGTATGTGGGCCCTGACTTAAAAAGTTTGACACCCCTGATTTATTTATTTATTTTCAAATTATTCCATTAAATTAGCTGAGTTACTTAGATATTATGTAACTTAGCAGATGTTACCAAAATATCTACATGTTCCTCTTAATAACCTCAAAAATACCACGAGGATTACTCACTCACTGCTCTGCAACAAGTGGGCTGAAAAGGCTGAAAAATGACAAAATTGTGGATTAGCTTCAAAGAGCAGCTTCTCTCTGCTTTACTCCAGTCAGTGGTACTTGCATTCCTAAAATTGAGAAATGAATTTGTGAAAATTCACATATCTCCAGTGGTTTACATCAAACTCGGTGAGGTAGTTAAATGAAACGGCAATCTGTGTTTCAATATTTGTGCAGACGTGATTTTTACATGTTTTTTTTATAATCTGTTGAAATGTTTAACCAACATTTTCCTCATTTTTTGTTGTTACAATATGTCCCGAGGGTTATTTTTATATGTGTTTTAATGCAATTCAGTTCCACAATCGTGATTTTGTATGTCATACATCAAAATCTGGCCTCAGAGTCACGTGATTTAAACGTCATGTGATGTCTGTGGATTTTCCGGAGCAGACTGAGGATATAGGATGACAGCATCACAGAGGTCTAAAAGCCTCTACGCTCATCTGACAGCAAAGTTCCTGCAAATCCGGATGAAAGTGTTAAAGTGATGGCAAACTGGTAAGATGATAGGGTCGCGCATTAGTGTAGGGGCATCCCAGATGTTGTGAAAAGATAGGGATTTTGTAATTCCAAAAGCTGGAAAAGTGGTCGTGATCATCATCTGACTGTGCCATGGTGCAATACTGAAAGGCATTCAAAAGCAGCCAGACTGAGATTTTGCCTCCGGGAGGACGGAGGATTTTCATTGGTTTTTCTGTGTTTGCTTGAAATGATCAGTTTCTTCTGAAGAACTCATCTCAGAGAAAACAAGGCAAACAAAAGCTTGATGAGAAATACTAAATACTCCGTCTGGTCATGAATGATTTATGAGGCATCTACAGTAAACTGAGCAGGAACTGAGAAAAGAGGCTTAATTCAGTGAACCGCAGTTCTAGTAGGACAGGAGTGGACATATGCATTGTGTTGTGATGCGAAAACCTCTCCAAAACACGACCTTTTCACAGCATCAGGAACACCCGCACAATGACACAATTCAATGGAGAGCTCAGCAATTCTTCGAGCTGAAAAATAAAAGCGCTACTCATATTCGGCAATCAATAGGCATCCGATACATCTTTTGATATGAGAAGTCGAACCCTGTGTGATCTGAACAAAGTGAAACAACAAAGGAAATTCAGATCTCATAAAAATTTCTCGGTGCAGCAGCGCAAAATGCTTAAGTCACTGTAACTACTTGTTTCTCCTGCCAGTGATCTCTAGCGCTTCTCATGTATTTTTTTTTTACAGTTTTTTTTTAACTGCACTCTCTGCTCTATAATAATAATATCTACGTTTAGCCCTCTCTGAACCGGCAACCACCTCCTGACATGCTCATCCTGTTGAGCTAGTAATGTAGAGTTCATTAGCGGACACTATAAAAAGACATATTAAATAAATAACAGTGTTAGATTGTATTTTTTCCTTCAATTAACCGTGGCACACGTACCAAGAGACAGGGGGGGAAACTATGCAACACGCAGGCTCATGCTGCAAAGCTGGATGTTTTTGAATGTCAGAGGGGATTTGATTTAGCCCAGTTTCCTGAGGCCATAGATTGTCGTGTTTAGTGTTTTACTAAACTAAAGTAACGTAAAGCGGGTTGTTCTGGTGGCCCAGTGTTTAAAATGCATACCGTACAACTGCAACGGTGCGATTTCAGCCAGGAATCATTGATGCGTGTCGTACTCTTCCCCCGTGCCTGCTTCTCCACTGTCGCCATCCAATTAAAGGGAAATGTGAAATAAAAACTAACTAGACAAAGCAGACAAGAACACCTTAAGCAGCTGACAGAGAGGGAGACTGACGCTAATCAACATTCTGAGCTACTACCATTTTGGCGCCTCGTGAACATAAAACCTAAGGACATGCCTTTTGATCTTATTTGGATTCAGCTCTGTGAGCTCCGGCTGAGGTCAGTTCCACTAAACAAATCAGCCCTGATGTGCAGTGCAAGCTTCACATTTGATTCTTAGCGTGGCAGCAGAAAGCAGAAGATCCATAGCTCTCCCCTTGTAAAGGTCACGCTGCCTAACGGCCACAGACCAACTTTGTTAGTTTAGATGAGCTCCAGTCCACAACAATTCATGGATTATTCCTACTGCGTCAGATATGGACTTAGAGCCCTCAGCCCCTCCCGCTCTACAAAATCATTTTGCTAATGGAATGCACCAAATGGGTTCTGAACTGCTGGAAAAAAGAGAGAAAGTTATTTTGTAGGGAGCAGCAGATAATCCATTTTGCCAACACAGACCTGAGAGAGCACCCACTTATGCTATCAAGAGCACCGGAGACACTCTAATCCATAATCCACTCTTCATTTGTGATTGCTTACATCAGGAAATTGCTTGCATCATATGTCCAGACCTAGAATAATAACAAAGTATAAAATAGCTGGGCTCAGGCTGCGGCTCCAACTGGGTTTTGTATGCAGGGGTGGTGCTGGCCGTGCAACAGCGGCGACTCTCACAGCAGCTAATGGAGGGCTTACGCTTTGCCAGACATTCATGCATGGAAGTGGTGGCGGTCGTAGAGTGTGTGGTTGTGTGTCTGTCAATGTCTTTGTGCCTGTGTGTGCTCCTATGCGTGGAAAATGGCATCAACCTAAAGCGAGTGGTCACACTGTAATTACTATCGCAGCGGTCCACAAATCATCAAACTTTAGCAGCATAAGAAAAACCCTTTATCAAATGTTTCGAAAGAAAAGTTAAATATTGCCGCAAAAAAAAAAAAAAGCTGCTCAAACAGTTGCGGTGTCCTTTCATGTGCTTTCTGACATCCGAGGGAGAAAAAAAAATCAGACAATTCCTCATGTGGGCCCAACCACAATACTGCATGTTGTAAATGTGTGTCAGCGGCTAGAAGTAGGAAAAAAGGGCCGCTTTCCTTTGGGATATTCTACAGTGTGAGCTGTGATGAGGCTTCTATATATATATATTGCAAAATAGACAAAATGATGAAATGGGCTGTGCTCTCTCCCCATCAGAACTGCTTATTATTTCATCAGAATGTTTTACTTGCATGCCTTCATTGACCTTATTTCCACTCTGTTGCAGCCATTCTTAACTTTTGTCACGAGAGCTGGAGACGTCTCTGTGCAGAAAAAAATCCAATAAACACTGGTCAAACATTTGTGTGCACGCAAAACTAAGTGAAAGCTTGACTCATTCATTCTCTTTTACATAACGTGGGTGTTCTTTGGACTAAATTATATCTTATAAAGAAGCCTGTGTGTTTTATTCCTCTGAAGTACTTCTCTTTTCAACATTTAATAGTATATTTGCTGCAGGTTTAAGATGTTTGACTGTGTGTGCAATGTGATGATATAATTCAGTTTCCCTATACAATAATGTGTGTGACATTTGTGATCACAGTCTGTTTATCACACACTCTCTAACATCACTGTAGATGGTACAGTGAAGGCAAAAATGCCAAAAAAAAAAAAAAAAATGGCGTTCAAAATAGAAATGTAAACACCAAAACAACCAAATGGTGCTGTGCTTTCTTGAGTGTGCTTTCTACTTAACATGGCTGCTGCTCCAATTCCTCTGACTCCATATACCCAAAACATGCTGGAGTGATTTGCAAAGAGAGAGCAGTGCGACATATAATTGCTCTTTTGAAAACCGTTTTGTTGTGCTCGTCCCTCTTTTAACCCATCCTGTCGTTGCTCTGCCTTAGGTGGCCCAGGTTCCCGTGGAGGCCTGTGAGCAGTACGGTACATGTGCCGAGTGTCTGAGCTCTGGTGACCCCCACTGTGGCTGGTGTGTCCTGTACAACATGTGAGTCTGTCCTCCCTATCTTTTCCCATGCTCGTATACACAGCCACATCTAAAGCCGGCGGATTAAAACCACGACATTACTGTTTATCAAAGAGCTTGTAGAAAGCTATGAATAAAACTAAGCACGTGGTCACATGATTTGTGCAGTTTAATATAACAGACTTATTGTACTCCCTGGAGTTCACCATTATCAACAGCTGGCGGGACCAACTGAAAACCAGGAAGTGGTTGCTGGACAGTTTGATCCCTCCTAAATAGCACTATTTAGGACAGCAGAAACTGCATGCCCACCAGATTTTATTGTCTGTCGCGCAAGAGGCCGACTGGTGTTAATGGAGGAGGAGGGGGGGGATTAGCCTTGCAGTCACAGCAGGTGTACCAGCTGCACCTCCACATACCCGGGGAACATTTTGGACCTGACGGAGTGAGCTTATCTCTTCCATCTTGATTATCTGACCCCAGGATAGCTTGCATAATACCTCGATATGGAGCAAAGGGGATTCAGAAGATCAAAACCCTGTATTTCTGAACCAGCCTCTGTGTTTGAAGCTGACCTCAGCCGGGGATTTAGCTCCCGCCTCATCCTATGACGTCTGCGTTTCGGCGAGCAATATCTTGATGATGATCAGCATTATTCAAATTGCATCTCTCCATTTTATCAAATTGGCAGTGAAGTGAGAGGGAAAAAATAATGCTTTTTAAAATCTAAATTACCTCATTAAAGGGTTGTTTTTCCCTTTTTCTCTCCGTGCTGACTTTGTCTGCAAGTCCCATTACACTGTTTATTTAAATTAATGCCTTACACTTATCAGTGAGTAGATAGGCTGCTGTTCCCTCAAGTAACCCACAGTGAATCATGATCCCTCACACTGCAGAATGAGGCTACTTTATTTTTCTGTCTATTAAATCCAGATTGGGGTCTTTTTCAGCTGTCTGAATGACTCTCACAGAGTGTCATGTAGACTGCTTTCAGGATCTCGCTTTCCCACCCCTGGCAGAGTGCACCAAAGCACCTATCCAGCAGAGTGTGTGGGGGGCGTTTCTGAACATGTAAAAAGCCTGAAGGAAAAGGGAACAAATGGCTCCATCAGACAAAACACGGCGAATAAAAGAGGCTAAAATAAAAGGCAATGAAAGGCAATGAAAGACAGTCAGAGATGAAAGGCGTTTTCCAAGGCACTTCAGCTGATGAGCGGTCAGGAGGTGACTGTGTATACTCCTGTGGCTGTGGTCCGCCTCAAGGAGCCGAGCCAGCAACAGCTGTCGCCGTGTTTCCAATCCACCTCTATATTGTGTTGTAATTACAGCAGAGGCCTCGGCGCTCTTTGAGCTCTCTCAGGAGATGCCACCCCCTCAGCAGTGTCTGAGAGTGTATTAAGTACCGTCTCCCCTCGCTGTGCACATTACACATTTAAAGGAAAGAGATAATGGGGTACAGCCAAAATACTCTCTGAGTTTTCTTTACAGGAGAGAGACTCTATTTTGTTTTAATGCAGCGTTTGGATTTAAGTACGATTTGTTACTATCTGAGCATGCAGACGCAAAACTCCTATAATGCCTCTTTTAAAGCCATCAATATAAATGCAACAAGAGTATTGCAGCAACAAATCCCCAATTTCAAGATTTAAAAGTCCTTCCCACTATTTGCCACTACTTTTAATGTACTTTTACTTTGCACTTCTCTCTTACAAGATTATTCTAAGGTCACGCAGGCTGCCGACCCTTTCACTTCTTACTTTTAATTGCCTGTTGGGATCCAGGAGTTGAAGCTTATTCTACTATTGCTCAGTAATTTGCTCTGCAAGAAAAGCAAAGTGAAAAGTAAAGTGAAAAGTAAAGTGAAAAGGTAGAGACACTGATCCAACTAAGCGTCTGAAAGTCATTTGCAGGAGATGAGCTTGATTAACAATTGGAACATTTCCAGTCCTACAGGCTGTGGTTGATGCCGACAGTTTTTACTGCAGAAGCTGATGGCATCGTCTTTACTTTGGTGTATTTGTAAACACATTTAGTTCCAACCACTGTACTTTATTGACAAGACACCTACATAATTATAATTTATCCTGAGTGGGACATGAATGGGTTATATCAATAGTGTCATTAGTATATCCAGTATTACCCTAATGGTAGCAGCAAAACAAAAACAAAAAAAAAACACACAGTGGAATGTCAAATTCATTAAAATATCTTCTTTATGCACCACGAATGTCCTCATAAAACCTTATGGCAAACCACTTAACAGTTGTTGCGCCATTTCCATCTAGAGCAAAGTGGTGGAAAGATCAACCATCATTAACTTTCACACTAAATTAATCTTAGGGTAATACATTCGCTGCACGATTTTGTACATTTTTTTAACTGTGAGTCCCTCCACAGGTGCTCGAGGAGGGATCGGTGTCAGAGGGCGGAGGAGACGTTCCGCTTTGCGACTGACATTGACCGCTGTGTGAAGGTTATCGCTCACCCAGACAGCATCGCTGTATCAGCACATAGCGTCCCTGTGAGTCTGCTTATCATTCCACCGATCACTGCACTGTCACTCCGCTCACAATGCCAGTGTTTATGAGCAATCACCCTGAGTAGCCTTGTACAGCCACATGTACAGTAAGTATAAGCCTGGGAAGAGAATATTAGTTTTGTGAGAGGTGAAGCGAGACAGAAGGGTGGCTCTTCCTGTAGGGCATCCGCTGTCTTTATTTTGGGATAAAAAAACATGTATTGTGGGACGGGAGACAAACAAGGTGAAAAAAATAAGTAGGAGATGTTTTTCTTGTGCTACTCTGTCGGCCTTTCTTATGCGTCTGCCAAAAGGTTGATTACATTTTCTAAAAGTACAATGCTGCTGTTTTTGTGCAGTAGCAAAGAGCACAGAGGACATTCGGAGCTCAAGAACATTATCTCAAAGGAATAGTTTTGGGGAAATGTGCTTATTTGCTTTCTTCCTGAGAAGTGCATGAGGCGATCAACACTACTCATGTTTTTTTCTCCAGTAGCCCCTTGACGCCTGAATTTATTTACAATTATATAAAAACAATAATTCTATGTGTTTTTGATTTCAAGTTGATGTTAAATTAAGTGGGGATTGTTAATTTGTCTATAGCACATATATAAAGGTGTAACGCAACAGGCATTAATGGTAAAAAGTTTTTTTTATTGATGCCGCAAATGCCATTCAAACTGGTCCTGAGAGAAACCAGTGCTTGCAAAAGGTTCCTAGGTATGTATTAAATATAATACGAACCAGCATTAGGGGAATGCATACGCTATCTTGGCCGCAGTGGTACGTTGCAAATTTGCGACAACCGGCGTTAAGGGGTTAAATGTGACGCTGGAACTGGTTAGCTTAGCTTAGCACAAAGATTAGAAAACATGCAGCTAATAAATAATATGGCACATAAATCTCTGTAGAACTTCTCATTTCTACACTTTGGGCTTTGCATGGATGAAACAAATGAGAAATGGTAAATGGAATGCACTTATAAAGCACCTTTCTACCTTACTCAAAGCGCTTTACCCATTCACACACACACATTCACACACGAGTGGCAACAGAGCTGCCATGCAAGGTTCCTGCCTTCTATTGGGGCCAACTTTGGTTTCAGTGTCTTGCCCAAGGACACTTCGGCATGTGGAGGGGCTGGGGATCGAACCGCCAACCTTGTGATCAGTGGACAACCCACTCTACCATCTGACCACTCAGATATAACATGTTTATTAGTGAGCTTTAGACATGCGACTAAAGAACCACAGCGGCTGTTTTCCCCTCTGTTTCCATTCTTTGCAATAGAGCAAACCAGAAACTGGCTGTAAATTCAATATTTACTGTACTGGCAGGAGTGAGGCATCAATCTTCTTATCTAACTCCAGGCAAGAAAATGAATAAGCATAATTCCAAACTATTTTTTAACGGGGTAATAAAATACTCAGTAAAAGCTTTGTCATATTCCACCCAACTGTACATAAACTTGCGGGGTGTTAAATCTTCCCTCTCCGCTTTCTTTAGCTTCTGCTGGAGGTGAATAATGTTCCGGACCTCTCTGCTGGGATCACCTGCTCATTTGGCCAGCAGGCCCAAGTGGAGGGTCACGTCAATGGGAACAGGGTTATGTGTCTCTCACCGGCCGGGAAGGAGGTACCTCAGATACCACAGGGACAAGGTGAGCTACGATAGAAAGTCTAAAAACAAACAAAAAATAAAGCTGCAACTACAATAAATAGACATAGCCCCAAATTTACAGACTGAGGCTGATGTCAGTGGCAGGTGAAAATATTTAAAATATCAATATTCCTGAAGAAACACAGCCTTCTTTTCAGATTGACTGCTTGCATTATTTTTTTTTGTTTATCCAACGAGTTTGGTGAGAACCAGGCAGCTGTAGAATTTTCTCAGAGCATATACAGTAATCCGTCCATTGAAGTTTCTGACTGAAGGTTTTCTCGCGACAAACAGCAATATGCCCTTCCAGGAACGCAGACACCAGGTGGCTCTTTACAGGAATGTGATAAAAGTATTAACATTTTTTTCCTTCATTTTGACCTCCTCTTTTCACTCATTGTTTTCATTTCTTCACCCATCCTTTTTTTTTTGTCGCTCTTCCCTTCACTTCTTTTTCCACTCTCATCAACGCTCTTACATATTTCTTTCCCCGTTCCCTTTCACTCCCCAGACTGGGCTGGCGTAGAGCTGCGTCTGAATTCAAAGGAGACGGGTCAGATGGTCGCCAGCACGGAGGTGAAGTTCTACAACTGCAGCACCCATCAAATGTGAGTCCAGCTGCCACACTGCTGCCCCCACCCCCCACCACCCCACCACCACCTTTGATTTGTTCAATAGACGAGAGAGCACAACTTAATTTGGGGCAATGATGTACTGATGCTCACAACCCCACTTAAGATCGGGCTGTTAGATAACCTCTCAGTTCAATTTATCTGTCAGGTTTCATTTAAATCAACATGATGCATTCGCCATGGCCTGTTTGTTTCGACTTTGCTTAAACTGGCAGTTTGAAGGCTTAGTGCTTGCAGCTTTAAATAAGACTAACTGCAGTTCTTCAGATACACACCTGTGCAAATTTAATTAGGGGTCAACCGATTATCGTATTGTACATCAGAGTAATTATGTCTTCTACCCAAATCCTAAAAAAGCACATTAATTTAAAAAATGTGCTTCTTGATCTCCGATTGAGCCGACTATCTGTGGTCATCAGTTTGTGTTTTTTTGTTTTTAATTATGTTTTTTGGGGGGGGGGATTTTTGAAACTTTATTGTTAGACAGAGTGAAAGGGGGTAAAGAGGAGAAAGACATGCAGCAAAGGGTCGTGAGCCGGACTCGAACTCACGACCGCTGCTGGCGATCTGCGCCCACGTGGTAACACCTTAACTCAGCCCCAGCATTTTGTGGTTATGAGTGATGCCCCGCCCACAGCACTATCTGATTGGTTACACAGTTGCCAATCAACACTGTTATACTGTTATATTTGAAATAAATATAATTAAGATGTAAATACACTAAACCATTTTAACAAAGCTTTATGCTGGAATTTGTTTTCTAAAATTTTCCACTGCTAATACATATCAGTTCCAAAAATCAGTCATTAGTCTCCTTGATTACCAATCATCGGTATTGATCCTGAAAAAAACATATCAGGAGGGCTGCAGATTCAAGGATTCAGAATTCATTCATAATTCTCACTTATCCTAGAAAGTTTTTCCACGCAAATTGTACGTGTAAGCTCTAATTGTGCAATATGCTATGAATATTAGAGCTAAAATGTTTTATCTTTTAATCAACCAAAGGACTTCCTTCAGAGATTGTTTTAACTTTGTCTCTCATGAAGAAAACATTTTGTACGCTGCAGTGTTTAACTTCTTTGTAGCACTGCCACCTTTTGTTTAACTGGTTAATTTACATTTCAACATCCCTGGTGTCTCTTCACCCAAGACACGGAACTAACAGCCTGCTGAGACTTTGTTTTTTACTGAGTATAAAAAATTTAGAAGAAGAACACCAGAAAGAAAGATCCTCTGTGTTCTTTCTGTCCTGGTAGAATCAGCAATGTTGGAGCAACCTTTTCTACAACACTCTTTGGTCTCTTTGAATAATTTCCTTGACACTAGTTGCTCAAACAAAACTAGTCAGAAACAATGTAATTCATTTCTCAAGGAAAAAAATCCAACCTTTCTCTGATTACAGTCTTCCCTGTGTGAGACTTTGCTGCTTTCCTCCGTTTTAAACTAAATGTTTGTGAGTTTTTGACTTTCGGTGGGACAAAGCAAGACATTTGAAGACGTCATCTTGATCTTTTAAGTATTTGTATAAATGATTCACAGGGAAATTATTAGTCAGATTAAGCAGTAATTTGTAATAAACTATAATTGCTATAATTGTGAGTTGCAACCCTAATACATATTCATACCTGTAAATGGCTTCGCTGTAGGCCAGAAGTCCCCAAGGACAACTCAACAGATGAGCCTTAAACTAACACACCCTTTTGACTTGCTTTTGTCCCAAAGGGCCGTGCCAAAGAACTGTGTTTGCATCCGATATTAGACATAAGATATTTTATATTTTTAGCCCTGCTCTGGTGCCTTGAGGGTTGTAATATAATGTAAATTAAAGAGCACTTTATTTAAATGTCATCCAATATAAGCTTCCTAACTGGGCAGGGAAGCTGCTTTGACTTTGAGCCATTATGCAAATGTCAAATGTATTTATCGCAACAATAAACTATGACAACAGTCTTTCTTTGTGAATAACAATTACAAACACTGCCACAAAGGTGGATTCTATTAGGATGAATGCCAATTAGCAGCATTTGTCAGCTTTTAAAGAAGTCTGCAAATCAGCAGCTATATAAGCTTTTACTGCAACATAAGACAGTAAAGAAAAAACACTCCAAAGAAGATTTAGTGGCTTCAAAGACCTCTATCATAAAATTTGTGCTATTTTATCCCCTTGAAGTGATTCATACAGCAACAGCTGGCAGAGAGAGAAGTAATATTTTCCTTCTTTTTTGAGGTGTTACTAAAACTTACTCTCACATGCAGACCTCACTAGCCTTAAACTGCAGCATGGATTAAACTGAACTGCGAGCTCACAAAAGCTGGATTCAGGGATATACAGAAGTTCACTCTAGGAGGGAGCACTTGATTGATGGCGTATTCATAACCAAACCTAGGAAATTAGCCCACAGTGGATACACATGCCATCTATTCACAATGCTCTTTGACTGTGACATGAATGCCCCAGTATAACCATATTAAGCCATTAGAAAGAAACAGTTGGAAGCTCATCACATCCGCCCCACGCCAATACGGCCTCCATTAGCCGCGGGGTGACCCTGTGTACCCCTGTGATTAATATTTCAGCCCAAATACACTCCTAACCTAGCACCTCTTTCTCCAGCTCCCCCAACACCACCATCACCTCAGCATCACATCACCCTCCATAATTAATTATCCAGTGTTTGCAGCACCCTGCCAGTCCAGTTCTATTAATACCCAACCCTCCAAATTCCTTTCTCACACATATACACAAGCACACATTTTTTATGTCCGTACTGGCCCTGGGCGGCTAATTAATATCATAATTTAATGATGCTGCACTACATTTATTGGCATTTGTAACTTGCTATGAGCCGCAGTATTGTGCTGCTACTGGTGCTATAATTTTCTCATTGTTTCTCATCTTATTAAATGAGCAAATTCAGGTGAACAAACTATGATAGCACATACATCTGTTTTCCTGTCATGTACCTCTACTGAACATATCAAAGTCTATGACCTCCGCCCCCCTCACTGACAAGAAAAGAGGACATGCTCAGTTTTAATCTCTCCAATTGCTCTGTTGGTATATTAGCAGCTGTGCATCATCCATTGCCTCACGGTTGTTGACCAAAATGTGATTAAATCTAGTCCAACGAGGTTGTTTCAGCACAGCTTTAATCCACAGCTGACCGCTGAATGTATCAGCGCCAAGGATGTTGCACAATTCTACCCATCAAATATTCAGCTGTCACTTTCAAGCCAGATTTTTTTGCATAATTCAAACTTGGATGAGTGATTAAAATAATCATTATTTTCAGGCAAAATATACATACTATATTATACATCAATCAGGCATAACATTATGACCACCTGCTTAATATTGTGTTGGTCCCCTTTATGTGGTCTAAAATGCTCTGAACCATTGGGAGTGGACAAGAGGACCTCTCAGGGTGTCCTATGGGGTCTGGAACCAGGACGTTGGCAGTGGATCCTTTGGGTACTCTGACTTGTGCAGTGGGGCCTCTGTCAATCAGACTTGTTCCACTGCATCCTGTTGATGCTTGATCACAATGGGGTGTAGGAAGTTTGGAGGTCAAATCAGCATGTTGGGCCGTTCATTGCTTGGGAGTGTGCTTGTTCTGGGACAATGTTTATTTGGGTGTCTAAGTCTCATCAACACAGATGTTAAAATCCAAGGTTTTCCAGCAGAACACCACATAGTATATATATATATTAATATTATAGACAAAAATCTGAAACATGAAGAAGGAACTATGAAAAACTTTCACAAATCATAAAATTTAATGCTGAGGTTACTATACAGCAAGGGCAATCTATGTTCTTGACACTACACGTTTTGATATCAGATTATTACATTGTTATGAATGTCACTGGAACAGTTACTCGCCTGAAAAATTCATGCTTAAGGTAATTTCATCTACAACAACAACAAAAACAACCAGACTGACAAGATAAATTCTGTGGTAGGTTCCAATCCTGTATCCCCCTCCTCTTTTCAATCCTCTTCGAGAGGAAGATGGAGATGATGGATATGATGGATAGAACATACATACTGTGTAAAGACAGAACATGTCAATGTATAAGTGGTGTGATTAAAATGTTGCACATTTAGCGTACAGCATGTGGTAATGTGTTCATTTCCTCTTGCAGGTGTCTTTCCTGTGTAAACAGCACATTTCGCTGCCATTGGTGTAAATACCGCAACCTGTGCACCCACGACCCAAGCAGCTGTTCTTTCCAGGAGGGAAGAGTCAATGCCTCAGAGGTACATTAAAACGGAGAACTGCAGCTGATTAAAGTGCAGCTTTTAAGAGAATCATTTATCTGTTAGCATATGACACTTTTGGCTTAAAGGCACAATCCATGATCGAATAAAAACATAGCTCCACTACAAAGTAGCATAAAGATAAAAAGCCATGGGCATTTTGGCTGCTTTATGAGGCTGTATAGGGACAAGAGTGGTTCGAGCTTAAGGCTAAAGTCAGCTTTTAAAAACAACTCTAACATGCTCAGCAGATATAGTTATACCCACAGTCCCCATCTTAGTATTGTGTTAGAACTGTTGCAAACATTTGACACTAACATAGAGGCTGATGAGAATGTGATTAGTTTTAGTCATAAATGAAAATATTGTACACATTAAAATGTTAGCTTAAGATGAAAAGTCACTTTCAAGTTTTTCAAGTTATGAAAAGATGAACAGAAATGTGTTTCTCAAATTGAACGGCAATCTACCCAACAGTTGGTAAGTCATTTAATCAAACCACAAACCTCGTGCCACTGGAGTAAATGTCAGGGGATCTCCAGCGTCATGAGAATTTATCATCTCTGAGCTCCCGTATGAATATCTGTACAATGATGTATTCTTGCCTTTTTGAATTTGTTAGGAGTGTAGCAGCTGCATTTTGACCTGACTGCAGGCATGAAATTGTTTTCTGTCTTACCCTGAACACAGCGACATAAAACAGGAAAGACTCAATGATCTGAATGTGTTTGTGACCTTCTCAAGATCAGTGTGGGGGTGGAAGAACATGATCTTTACAATTTTTCTTAACTGGAGGAAGCACGATTGGAAAGAGAACTCACTGTGCCATGATACACCTTGATATCTGTGTGCTCCTTTGAGATTTGTGGTCAGGGAGCAAATATTCTGTATAGATGACATGTACATTGTAATAGAATAGAATTTCTATTTTATTTGCATTAAGCTTGAGCAAGCCTTGACACACCCAGCTCTTGACTTCTGAAAGACATGACATTAGTGCCATAAAGTTGCTTTTGTCACTGTTTTTTTTTAATTGAATGTAGATTTGGGCATCATCTGCATAATAATGATAATGAAAACTGTGTTTGTGGATAATATGGCTTGATGCCAATATGTAAATAGAGAATGACAAGGGACCAAGGATGGAGCCTTGAGGAACGCCACAAGTCAGAAAAGTCAGAAAAGCCAATGAAGCTAAAGCATCCCTATTGACTACTGAATATGTTCCATTTGAAAAGTATAATCTAAACCAATCTGAGGCACCATCTCTAAAGACAGCAGACTTTTCAAGGGAATCTAACAGAACTGAGTGATGCACAGCATTAAAAGCTGAGCGAAGATCAAGCACACCTAAACTGAACAATCATGTCTGCTGTTAATAATAGAGCACTGCTGACCTTGATTAGTAAAACATTGTAAGTAATAATATATGTAACCAAAAATTACTATACACTGGCAAAATATACCAGTTTATCTCTAAGTCTAAATGAGCTCAAATGGTAGTATTAGAGTGGCAATTATTAATCGATTAGTTGTTAACTATTAAATTAATCGATGACTGTTCAGACAATCAGTTAATAGGATTGAGTAATATTTTAAGAAAAAAAGTCAAACTCCTCAATTGCCAGCTTCTTAAATGTGAATATTTTTCAGTTTCTTTCCTCCTCTGTGACAGTCAATATCTTTAGGTTGTAAACATAACATCGTCAGTCATCTTGGGCTTTGGGAAACATAATTTATACAACAAACAACTTATGGATTATTCAAGAAAATAACTGACAGATTAATCAACAATGAAAACAATGATTTGTTGCATCCCTAGACAGTATACAGTACATATTTGCAACAGAGCATGGCCCTACAGCCTGACATATAGTTTACTGTACCGAAGAGGGCAACGCATCACATATGAAAGCAAACTATAATAGGATTAGTGATTTATTTTCCCTATTAATCCCCATCCTACATAGTCTCCTATGTTTATATGACAGACTTATATGAATTAGTAAATCAGATACTCCCAACTGACAGACAGATACACATACAAATATACATAGACAAACACAAGGATACTATAGATGCATACCTTGGATAAAAAACTCAATGAATCTGTCATGGAGAAACCAGTTATGTAAATACTATGTAGTATCCATGGGTAATATAAGGCAGCAGGGACAGCATGAAAAATGCAAATTTCCTTACTGTAAATAGTAAAATTAGGCATATTTGTATTGTGTTTTCACAGGACTGCCCCCAGCTCCTTAACTCTGGGGAAATTCTCATTCCTGCCGGCGAGGTCCGACCCATTACCCTGAGGGCCCGAAACCTCCCCCAGCCGCAGTCGGGCCAGCGGGGCTATGAGTGCGTGGTGAATGTGCAGGGTGTCAGCCACCGAGTCACGGCGCTGCGCTTCAACAGCACCAGCGTGCAGTGCCAGAACAGCTCGGTATGACCTCAAACACTCCCAGTGGGAGTCTCACAGCTGTCAAATGAGGCAGACAGCTTGGATGCTGTGTAGGCAAGGTACATAGGGTACATCAGCATCAGTGAATACCGCCTGAGGTGTTGAGCAAACTGAGGAGAAAGTAGAGGAAAGGGAAAGTGAAAGTGATGAGGAAAAGTGCAAAGCATGTGCAAGAGAGTGACAGCGAAGGAAGAAAAGATGGAAAGGAAAAGAAAATTGTTGTTTGGTTAAAGTAAGGGATGGAAAATCATGACTGTACGACCGCATCTCATTAAGTAATTAAAGGTAATAGAAAATCATATGCTTGGGAGGATCACGGGAAATTTCTTAGGAAATGTTTTACACAATGCAAATCACATGCTAAATTTCAATGCAAAGCATACCTTGCTACTCTGTGACAATGAATGAAAAGGCCATTTTCTTCAGATGTGGATGATTGGCCACCCCATCCAGGGTTTGCGTCCCTTCATGTCAAAGAGGAGAGGAGCAGACAACCATGGCAGAAATGACAGATGGTTAAAAGCCTTGTCTCTCTGCTGCCCTTTCATCCTCTCATTTTCCCTGCTCTGTCTCTTTGTCTTTTTTTCATACTCTATCCTCTGTCTCTCTTTGACTTTCTCTCTTCTTGTATCCACTTTCTAGACACTCTCTCACTCTCTGTTTCTGCTTTTCAGTACATGTACGAGGGTGCGAAGATCAGTGACCTGGCAGTGGACCTCTCCATCGTATGGAACGGCAATTTCATCATCGACAATCCCGAGAAGATTAAAGGTGCCTCTGCCATCCATCACTGCCAGGCCAGAGAAGTGTAAAGCACTCAATCCACAGGAGATAGATGGGTCATAGAGAGTATTTCAAGGCTCCCAAAGGGCCTTGAGAGAAAGTTCACAATAGAAGGGAGTGTTATCAAAGAGTACCCAATCACTTGTGCGCTCAGGGGGTGAAGGGTGAATCTTCATATTTGGCCAGCTTGACTCCCACAAATGTTCTTAGTTTCCTCTGCATCATCATGGAAGAAAAAGGTGTTTGTCACTTGTCATTGTGGGCTGTACATTAAATACATCCTTGTAGTCAAGGATATAGAGAGTGACGGCCATGAATTTTAACAAGGCTTGTTGGTATTTAGGTGTTACTTTATATGGGCATAAATACAGGCTTCTTACAGGGAGAATGGAAGGCTTGGCCGACTTCAAAGAACAGTTTATGGGATTACTTTGGCATCTTTTTTAAAATACTTGAAACAGGTCAACTATGCAAACATGTATTTTTAATGAATTTTACTGAATTCATATAATGACTATAAACACCAACTGTAGACAGCTATAAGTGTTTTGACTGGTTTGTCAGTTTGATTGAATTTGCTCAGTTCATTCAGTTGCAACGACACCTCCTGCTGGTTCAAGTTGTGCTTTTTTTGAACAGCATGTTTTAGATTATATGTCTCTGTATCATCCCACAGTGCACCTCTACAAGTGCAGCGCCCAGAGGGACAGCTGTGGCATGTGCCTGCGGGCGGAGAGGAAGTTCCAGTGTGGCTGGTGCAGCGGCGAGGGCCGATGCACCATGAAGCAGCACTGTCCTCCCATCTCCCCTTACGCCAGCCGCTGGTTGGACCTCTCTGCCCGGAACGTCAAGTGTACCAATCCACGCATTACCGAGGTCTGTGGTTTGTTTGGGTTGTTGGCTGTAGTCCGTCACTGAGTCACTCAGTCGAGCCACCAAGTTTAAACATACAGTGAAAACAAATCATGCAAACACAAGATGTGAGATTCTCTTTCCAAGTGGATGTAACTTCATTTAGAATAAGCAGTGTCTGGGGAGGGAGAGCTGTACAAATTAGAAAGTTTTACCCGTCATGCCAATTAAAACAACAGAGCTCTGACGTGTTTGCTGTATCAGCCTGCATTTCCTGAGAAAAAGTTCCATTTAATCCTTCTGTGTTCCTTGCAGTAATTTATTCAGAAACTTTGAAAGATGAAGGTGAAAGCTGAGAAACTGTTTGTGGTGTTTTGTTAGGAATATAAAGCCAAACTCGATGATGCGGGTATGAAACATGGCTGACGGAGAAGTCAAGGAGGACCAGTTATAGTGTCTAACCTAGTATATTTCAATCTGTTCTGGCTGACAAGGGAGCAAGGAAAGATAGAGATGCAGAGAAATGGACAGTTTGACGGGTAGAGCTCGGATTAGGATTGAGGAGAATATATAAGAAAATGCTTGATGACTGAAAATTTAATGGTATATATGGATTATGAAAAGTTATTACTTTATGAAATCAGATCTTGCACTCTGCTCAGGTTTTCACTTGAAGATAAGGGGGCTAACGGGTTTAAGAAGAACTGTCCCTCTATCTGTATCCCATAATACAGTATCAGAAAACAGCATGCCAGCACACCTTGTCCTATATACACAGTAGTCTGTACTGTAAATATCAACAACAAACACTAATTTTATCTGTAGCCAACTTCCAATTTCACCACCCAGGTGTCTGTTTACCTGAGACTATCTCACATTTTCTTCCACGCCAGCTGAATACCTTAAGTGCTTGACAGCTAAGCGAATTCAGTCTGTTTAGAGAGTGGTGATGGATCTTTTATTTCACAAACTCCTGTTCATTCTGTTGAATGAGGCACAGTGGGTCAGGCACAGAGATGCAAGGCTCTTCCACTTCAAAGAGCCGGGAGCCTTTGATGTCCCTGTCACATTATTAGTGTTTCTGAAGGAGCTGCAGCAGAATGAATCAACTACTGAGCGCTGCTCGGGAGTGGAGGGAGTGTTGCGCCGGCATTGCTCCTGTTCTGCTCTGTAGGTCCAAAGGTTTCCTGCTGGGATGGTTAACTTTACACTGGAAAGGACAGTGAATAGGTTTTTCAAGGCCTTGTTATTCACTGCATTATTCATTAAAGTTTGTTTTGGATTACAACGGACATCAAGCCTTTTTTTAATAGGCCTCGTCAGTATGCAACATGTTTTTCACATGGGCTTTTTCAGCAAAGCAGTCAACAGTTGATGTTTTTTCTGCCTAAGCTCAAAGTCATATTTCTAACCAGGACTTGTGAAAAATTTGCATGTTACCACATTTTTATTCCTCGCAGGTTGGATAGACCTTGAAAAACCATTTAAATTACGTTGCTCTGCTCCTACTGAGAATAGCTACATTATTTTAGAGTTAAACTCAGTTTATGGCACATTATTTTCCAATAAGGGAAACTCTGGAATATTCACACTATAAATCTAGTTACAGAAATGTTACAGTACGATGGAGAGAAATATTCATGTAAAGACACTGCAGGTTTAGAGTCGTCAGTGGGTAAACAATATGTAGTTGTGGATCTCTGCACAAGTGGAATCTTCATTTATCTTACTGTAATATCCTTCTCCTTCTTATGCAGGTGAGCCCAGTGGCAGGGCCTCTGGAGGGGGGCACACTGGTCACCATCCAGGGCCTGAACCTGGGTCTGTCATTCTCTGAGTTAGAGGGTAATGTGGAGGTGGCAGGAGTGCAGTGCACGCCACAGGAGGAAGGATACATCACTGCAGAACAGTAAGAGCGACTCCTCCCCTCCCCTGCTCAGACACTCATAGACCCATACGGTACCTTACATAGACATACTGTTCATATACAGACACACACACGCGCTCTCAAGAACAGCTACGCATGCAATCTCTCTCTCTCACACTGCTTTTCTCAAAGAAACCAGCACAGTCTGTGAATAAGCCGGATACCCTGTGATGCCTCATCAGGTTGTAGGATTGTGTGTGGGGCTTTGCATTGCTCTGGTGCAGTCAGAGCCAAAGGAAGAGACAGTCTTTGTGTCGTTGTCGTTATGAGGCTGTCGGCACAGCTGTAATTGAAATGCGCGGCATGTCGCTGACTGGAGGGACAATCTGTTAGCCATGTGTTTCTCTCACAGCCATGTAATGCGATTGGGCTCAGGCTGCAGGGACTTTATTTATACCCTTGTAAAAAAAAAAAAAAAGGGAAAAGAAAAGAACATGCCAGCAGAAAATTGGAAAACTCACGTGATGTATGAATAGAAGGGTTGGGCAGGGACGATTCATTGGTGCTCTTATTGTATCAGGGAAGGGGTTTCTTGTGCAGAACAGTGCATCCGGCAGGGCCATTCATTTGGCACACACAGTGCTTTAAAACATGGCATTACAGCTGTTACAACCATTAATTTCAGCATGGGGTCAGTTGCTATAATGACTTATTCATGGCACACTTTATCTTATTGACCTGACAGCCAATACTGATTTATTGAAGAAACCCCTATGTTGTCATGGCAACCGGAGGTAATGGTGGGTGGCAATCGTGCTGGAGATGGGGAGGGGTGTAGTTTATCATTTGAGTTATATTGCTGTTATAGGTTTCCCATTAGGAAGAAAGATGGCCCTCTGTATTGACCCACAACTTCTATGAAAGTCTGCCTCAATCACGCTGGCCAGCACCGGCCATCTTCCACCAGTGAAGTTCATAACAAATGTGACACAGTGCAGTGATTCTTCTGTATGCGTGTACGGCAGGCTACTGATATGACTGGTATGCACGATGCCTGTGTTTTTTGTGCGCCCACCTTCATGTGTTTGTGTTTTATTTTCTTGACAGGATTGTGTGTGAAATGGCTGCAGCTCCTACAGGAAGTGCTCCAGGTCCAATTAAGCTGTGTGTTGGCGAATGCAGACCAGAGCTACGCGCTCAGTCCTCCCAGCTCTACTCCTTTGTGGTAATTCTGATGCTGAAACACACCGACGTTGTCCATTTGTTGTGAAACAAACATTAGGGGCATGTAATGAATGAGACTGAATGTATGATTGCAGGTGATTGCAAAGCAGTTTGATCTATTCATGCTACTGCAATCATTAACTGGAGAGAAGACAGAATAAGATGCTTGATTTGTTTTAAGTGCAGCATAGATTGTGCATAAGAGACTTTAAAACATAATTATGAGGGAGCTTCCAGACAACAGTTCACTGTGTTCATTATTTTCATTTTATGGCTAATGAAAAGAATGCTGTGCTTTACTGCACTCAAGCCAAGATTTTGTTTGCTTCTGAAGATGCGCTGCAGCATTACTCTTTTTTATTTTCTTTTTGATAGAAGCCATACTCAGACTATTTACTCTTTGGTCTACATTTGTATCAGGTTTGCTGTTTTAGTTCTACAGTGGCTTACTGAGCCAAGACCAGGGTTGTTCACATTCAGATAATTAGTAACACATTCTGTATTCTGTGTTTCCAAGTATGTTGAATGAAACATGTTCTCCACAGATCCCTACAATGTTGGCACTAACCCCAGGCAGAGGACCTGAGTCTGGGGGCACCAAGGTCACCATTGTTGGGGAGAATCTAGGTGCTGGCAGCACTGTTAATGTGTATTTTGGTAATCAGACCTGTGAGCTGTACAGGTGAGTGCTGACAATATAACCTCCTGACTTGATCTTAACCTTACATTCTTTAAGATTAAAGACAAGTAAGATTGCTTCGGCACCGTATTAAAGATTTAGCCTTCTCTAATCTCAATCAAACACAGGGTGAGATCACTCTCTTTAAAAAAGCACACTTTAGATGCAATTATGGGTCTGTGTGTTAAATTAAAAGTCTCAGCGATGATTTGTGAGGTGGTGATGAAACTCACAGCAGTAGGTATTGTTCTCTGTGTATTTATAGATATCTATTTAAAGTTCAAAATGCTTCACATGGCAGAAGTCAGGTGGGTGAGGCAAGGAAGCCATTAGCTCGAGCACCCACTAATTACAGTGTTCCATCCCTAATGTGTCTGTAACGAGGAGATGGGACAGACTATAATGAATCCTCTCCCCTCATGGTAATGTACATGGCTCATAACATCATGAAGTCAGGGATTTGCCATTGCAGCAGTGAGTGGGCAGCCACAATCAAAGGCATGAATAAATCCCTCTTTTGGTACTCCCACCAGGAGGACCATGTCGGAGATCGTGTGCTTCTCTGCTCCATCGGTGACAGGAGCAGGACCAGTGCAAGTCAGTCTGAGCGTTGACCGGGCTAAAGTTCCTGGAAGTCTGGCCTTTGAGTACATAGAAGACCCCACAGTCCAGCGCATTGAACCTCTGTGGAGCATTACCAGGTAACACTAAGGAACAGCGCGCTGAATATAGCCACGTGGTTGCACTGATGCAGTGCAGGTAGGTCCCATCAGTCAATCATTAATCACTGGATCTTTCTCTGTGGAGTCTGGAACTTATTCCAGTGTAAACAGAGGTTTTGTTTTGATCTAGTTACCTCACACTGTCCACAAACCTGCAGACTTTTGTTTCACAAAAGTGATCTGGAAGTAACACTTCACTGTTGCTTACAAATTGCAGATACATTTGTGAGTTGGACACGGCTCTCTCATGCTCATGTATGGAGTTTGCTTTGATCAGAACAACATGTCATAATTAATGCAGGAGGAAGTGATCTCATGTGAGAAATTGCAGCTTGCAAGTTACAAATTTGGTGAACCAGGTCCCTGGTTGGTGTGGGCTGCTCTTCAACAAATGAATGCCATCTGAACATTCCTAATGCCAACAAATCCCATCCCATCCAATACTCATTTATGCTGGTTAAAACACACCCAGGTTTCAAATATATATATGATGTACGGTATAAAAAAACATGTGGCTCTGTTGATTGTACTTTTCTCGAAGGAGGATGGCTACAACTGCAATAAATGATGCTCGTAATGCTCAGTTTTTATTGACACTGTCATGGAGGTGTTAATTCAGTTATATGATTCAGCATTGTGGTCACAGTGATAGCGTTATGTCGGACAGAATTATGAGTATATGAGTATAATATTCTGCCCCCCTTTGGATGTAAACAGGGTGGATAAAAAAATAGAAACACCTCAACAATCATAAAGTCCAGTACAGCAACGCCCTTAACCATACCCTGAATAATGAACATATAATTGAATTAACATATTTCTGACAATGTCACCAAAAACATGAGCTCCATAAATATAGATATCATGCCAGGACTGGATTGCACAGGTAAAACTAAGTAGCAACTGACTGTATTTATTTATCAAACAGTGTTACAATTGTATAGTAATTACGTACATATGTCAGTAAATACCAGTTCAGTATTAGAAACCTCTCCAGCCTTGATGCGGCTGCCTGCCTAGAAGAGGTTACTATGGAGCCAGGAAATCTATGAGTTAGCAGTAAGGTTCAATGATAATATCTACACTCCAAAAAGTAATTCAGGGTTCTTATTCCCACAACTTAATTACATGCATGGTTGCAAAAAAAAAAAATCAAATTTATGGATTTAGATAAACCTTTTAAGTTGCACACTTTATTTTGATGAGTTGTGTTGACTTAAAGACTGCAGTGATTGCATCAGCTTAATACAGTGTGCAGCCTTAACTCAATATTTTATGTTCATCAGTTCAAAACTAAATTGAAGCTGTAGTAACTTAACGGAATTGGCCCGACAGCTTAATTCTTTTTCACCATAAGTTTGAAGTTCCCTGCCCTGTCTATTGAACATGCCTGGACAATAGGATTGAGATTGTATGCTACAGGGCCTGTACTAAGAGTATTTTTAAGGTGCGTATCAATTCTTTTACAAGTAAATTCTACTGAAGCAGAGCATTTGGGAATATTCTCAATTATGACAGCACCATAAGGCATCAAATCTATCTTTATGGCCAAAGTTGACCGTCACACCCCAAACTGATGGAGGTAGACTCATCAAGGGGGAGGAGCTACAGGAGAGAGAATCTAATTGGTGCAGCTTGTTTTTTTTAAACGCCTGCCAAATTCAAAACCTGTGGTCATAAATGTGGTAATGAAATACATCACACTTAAAAAAATCATTTTAAACAATGCAGAAAAACAAGTTGGAACAACTTAATTTTCGTCAACAGGTAAAGTCATGTAAATGCTACCAACTATTTAGTAAGTGGTAATTAAAAAAAAACCTTGATTGTAGAGGAAAAGCTAAGTCTCCTAATTGAATATACTTCATTGGTTAACATAATTTAATTACAAGTGGTCATAACTCAAAAAGATTGATGCAAACTGATGTAACTACTAAACCATTCATCGACACATCACTGAATACATGACTCGACATCACAGAGCAGCTAATGTTGCAGTAAATTCAGCTCAGTGAATCTGCTGCATAAACATTTCTCTCACAGTTGAGAGGTGCATTACCTGCACTCCACTAAATAAAAGATGGCACTTAATTTGGGTTCGGGTGGGATTACCCAGCACTACGTCCCTGCAGATTAGACTTCAGAGAGACACCCTGGCCTTCAGCCTAGTGACAGGAGGAGCTTTGTGGAGCTGCAATCAAGAGCCCTCATCATGAATGTGCAGTCCCACTATGAGGCCCTACAAGCTTAGGTAGCCTTTGAAGTGTGAGAAGAGAAGGACTGGCACTCTGTCAGGCCGACTAGACTGCCCAGTTTTTTCTCAAAAAAAAGCATTTTTCTTCATTTCTTTCCTGTATTTTTCCCTCTTTGTTTCTCATTTTCTTCTTTCCAGTTCTATAATTATACAGTCTTCTAAGCTCACACTGCAGCGCAGGTTATGCAAAGATTAGAGAGTGCTGTTTATTTTAATCACATCTAGCACAGATATGTAAACAAGCAGCACCTGTATTCATGCTATGCCAGTCTCACAGTCATAGATGAATACGAAATAGCAGCCAGCTGGTTCCCCGTTTGATCTGGCCCTTCTGCCCAATAACAAAGAGCGAGCTACCATGCCAGATATACCTCCTAAAATCTGCATTAATGCAGCTTCTGTGGAAAATGTTGGCTAAAAAGATGGATCTCTCAGTGGCTGCCACTCTAATGAAATCATTATGAAAAGGCAGTTTGCATTCATAAACAGGCTACCTGGAGTGTAGTTTGCCTTTCTGTGCATGCTCGACCAATAATTCTTCCGAAATAAATATATTCCTTTCTTCTAAACAGTGGACACACCACCCTGACGGTGACTGGGACCAACCTAGATGTAGTTCAGGAACCACGGGTCAGAGTCAAATATGCCGGCCATGAATCTGTCAATGTGAGTATGAAAACTGCTCATATACTGCACTCAGCCTTCACTGACAAGATGGTAAAAAATGGTACAATGAAGTTTCTCATAATTGATGACTTCCTGGAACTGGTAATGAGGTAGATTTAGTGTCGGTTAGACTTTTTTTGCTTTTGCATAATGATCTAAGAGGCTACAGTTTTTAAAAAACATCATCACTGTTGCTGTGGTTGCAAAAATGAAACACTGACAGAGAGGATGCATGTACCGCGTCTCATTCAGGAATGAGACTTTTAAAAAGTGACATGGAAGAACAACTCAGTTTTAGCAGGTGATTTATGGTGCTGATTCTGCTCGCCTGAACTGCTCCGGCAGGTCGTTTCAAAATGATTGATTGTTCTAAAGTGTTTGGGCCCATATGGCAAAAGTCCAGACACCTTTAGCCCGCAGTTTTCCACTTTTGACCAGTTAAGGATTTGCCTGAGGACAACACACTCGCTGAAATAGGTGGAAACTTCTGGAGGGGAATTCTGGCTTCAGATTAGAGAAGAAAATCAATACTGACCAGGCAGCTAATGAGAAAATGCCAGAAATGGAATAATGCAATTATTTGCTTGCACCGATGTGAGATAGAGAAAATGTAGGAACTTCAAATGCTACGCGTTTGAAAAAGCTTTTTTTTTTCATTTGAACTATGCTGCGTGTGAGAGGTATGCCCCGAGCCAATTAAATGGTGTGTTAACGATGCCAGCCCAAAATTTGAGCCAGTCAATTAAAGCTGCATGTTCTACAGTGTCACTGGCAGCGCTGAGATCTAAGGGGATTAAAGCTGAACTTTCACCCGAATCAGCTGCTAAAAAAAAGGGTCACTGGTGGATTTAATGAGGGCAGCCTCTTTATCGCACAAATCTTGAAAAACATAACTGGATATGCTGTAAAATGTTCAGAATCACAAAAGCGCTTCACTGACTTGAAACAACTTTCTGTGAAACCTGAGATATAACTGAAGCTTGCTAGTAACTGGCCCGCAGCCGGTGAAATTTAAAGGACCAGCTCGACTTTGAAGAACTACAGAAAAAAAAAAAACAGAAGGCGCATTCTAGTGATCGAGTGACTGGCTTAATATGAAACAGTGTCTGTTGGATACATTTACGTTAATACACAAGTTGAATTGTCTCAAAAGACTTCATCGGACTATCAGGATGTTAAAAATAACAGAACTGTAATTGCATCACATTTGAGGGTGTAATGAGGCATCTGTTCAGAGCTGTTTAGCAAAAGTGGTTGCAAAATTGATGAAAGAAATACAAGGGGGCCTAAATTTATTGCCTTATCTAATAACAAATGTATTCACATGGGATAAAACTAACAAGTAGATATCAAAATAAAAGCCAGGCCTGTTGCTTACAAGACATTTCCGAGGGAAAAATACTGATTCATACATTTCTCATGAGAAGTCTGAATTTCTTCTGTATTATATTAAAAAAAGGGCAATTATTCATTTATTAATTATCATTAATTAAAATAGAGCAATAGAAGATAACAAGCTCAAGATCAATGTTTAAGATAAAGTAAATTTAAAATACTAAAAATTAAGACCATCAAATGAAAACATGTACGCCTTCAAATATTTCTTAAATTGTCAATAGAGGAGAACTTTTATTGCGAGCCGCTGCTGAGAATGCACATGCTGGTTTCCATATGTTTCTCGCTCTAGGTCAGGGCGTGCATACTGCATGTGCTGTGATGTCTAACTGATGCACACCTGATCTGATTCCTCCCCAGGTGTGCAAAGTGCTGAACACCACCACCATCAGCTGCTTCGCCCCCTCTCTGAAGGCGGAGCACGCCACGGACCAGGAGACCATCAAGCACGTGGACGAGTTTGGCTTCGTCTTCAACAACGTCCAAGCTCTGCTCACTTACAACAACACCAGCTTCGTCTACTACCCCAACCCCTACCTGGAGCCCCTCAGCCTCTCAGGCGTTCTGGAGCAGAAGCCTGGAGCTCCTATCATACTCAAAGTAAGGAGCAAAAGCCTTCAAACCAATAAGTGGCTCTAACAGTCACATTCATCAAAATTTATTTTATCTTAAAGACACATAATCTAGTGTAATTCCATCTGTGCTCAATCTCTCAATGTCCCTTTATTGATAAGTAAAGCTAATTAGATATTAGTGCACACATGAACACATCATTAGCCAATAATTTAATGCCTTATTACAAATAGTTCAAACAGCACTGTGGCAGGAAAAACTATATTTCCCATAACAATCACTTTGAACTCAGATGCCCTCAAAGAGGCAGGCGAGTGAATGCAACTCGTACTTTCTGAAATAGACTTTTCCGACTTTCTCTCTTTGCACACAGCAGCGAGACACTTAAACCTTTAGCTCTGTTTGCCGTGGAGGAACAGCACGGCATATTGGTTTGTGTCTTGAAGCAGTCTGCCTTTGTTAGGTAAAATATTTCAGCAGCTTTCCCGCAAAGTGTGACTCTGTGGCAGTGTAGAATGCAGCACAGAAACAGGCCGCCACACATGTCCAGTATGGTTGATTACAGTAATTATAGTAATGCTTCAAAACTGCATAATTTAGTGAGATTAAAATGCACAAATATGATCAGCAACAAATTATGTTGCAACAAAGAAACCTTGTAGAATTCCACTTTCACATTGATGTTACACTGGACCAGATTTGTGCTAGTTTGAATCCATATTCAACTGCTCAGTTTGTTTGTGTGATCAATTTCTATTGTGTGCTCCTCTACATTGCTTCTCTAACTGTGTTTGCAGGGCCGGAACCTGGTGCCATCTGCATCTGGTGGAGCCAGGCTCAATTACACGGTGCTGATTGGAGATACGCCCTGTTCCCTCACCGTGTCTGACACTCAGCTACTCTGCGAGCCACCAAACCTCACTGGGCAGCACAAAGTCCTGGTCAGTATCAACCCCGTGTCTCTCCAGCGGTTTTCCGTCTGTCTGTCTGTGCATCTGATTGACCGCCTGCATGAATGTGGGTCGCCCGCTGTAGGTCAGTGTTTGTGCATCGCTGTGTTTGTGGGTCAATGACAGGCTTTCAGTTAGTCGCTAGCTTTCTGTCATTGTGCGTCACTCATGGTCTGGTAGGTTCCCAATTATAGTACTCTGCCCTCTAGATTTATTGACAGGCACTCTGGCGGATAATGAGAGCAGAGATGTACAGGGAAAGTTGTTTGATTCAAAGGCAACAGCAGGAAAATTGTACACCTCTATTGTGTTTGCTCTTTCAATTCTTCACCAACAATGTTTTCATGGCCAGTTGTGTAATTATTTTTTCATTTTCTACCCTGTTTTTAAATCACGTGCTTGTTCCTGTGTTGGTAATATCCAGGTCCAAGTCGGAGGACTCCACATCTCCCCGGGAGAAGTTCACATCAGGTCCGACAGCCTGCTCACTCTTCCTGCTATCTTCAGCATCACAGCTGGAGGAGGGCTGCTCCTCATCATCGTCATCATCGTTCTACTCGCCTACAGACGGAAGTCACACGAGAACGACCTCACTCTGAAGCGCCTGCAGATGCAGATGGACAATCTGGAATCCAGAGTGGCTCTGGAATGCAAGGAGGGTGAGTAAGATCCGAGATTAAACCCTGTGAATTCAGTCTGACACTCCTCCCAAAATAGCATTCCAGTTGTAATTGCATTGTAGCGCCATCTGTTGAGAACTGATGTGAAAGTGATAAGTTTCCCAAGTGATTTATTTTAATGAAGATGACAAGCAGAATTGTAGTTCATGATAATTATCTACAGGTGTGTAACTTTAAAGCTCTTGTGGACACGTGCAGCTTTTAAATGGTGTGAAACTTCGAAACCTAAGATGAGTGTGATTGCTCTTTTAGGTGTTCATTAGATCATTTCAAGCATTCTTACTGTTATGGTTTACTGCCATAAAACGCTGAAGCGCCTGATGTCACATAATGTCCTACAAAATATTTAACACGGGCTTCTGTCATGTGCAGCCTTCGCGGAACTACAGACGGACATCAACGAGTTAACCAGTGATCTGGACAGAGCCGGCATCCCCTTCTTGGACTATCGCACTTACGCCATGAGGGTTCTCTTCCCCGGCATCGATGATCACCCCGTGCTCCGAGAGCTGGAGGTGAGGAACCAGTGAAGCAGGGCTGCAGCACTTGAATGCAGCGCCAGGCATTTTTCTGACATCTTGACCTTAAGCATCGAGTATCCTCCAAACTAAACTGATTTTGGCCTTTTTGGCAAGAGCTGTTACATCGCTGTTGAACGGTGCAGTGTGAGCAAATTCGAGTCTGTTCACTGTAGTTTGAGGTCTGTTGGTGTGATGGCGTCCACACCAGCTGAAGAATGTGTGAGCAGATTACACTGGGAGTTTGCTGCCTCCTTTAGACTCCGAGTCATGCACCCGTCTAGAATCAGATTTTTCTTCTCTGCCACTGTTTTTTGACTGTTTTTTTTTAACTTTCTCTAATCAAGGGTTTCATTTCAAAAACACTCTATACCCAGTTTTGAAGAACATCTGACGACGCACCACTTGCCTTTTCACTACTCGTGGAGAAAACTTACAACATACTCAAGGTCAAAATTAGTCGGTGTTGCCAATTGTAGTTAATCAAGCCATTATTGTGGTCACAATCATTTCAAAAGGCCTATGTTTTAAGGAGCCTGTCTGATTGCACTTAGAAACATCAGTGCCTTTTTAGCAAAGTAAAGGTGTTTCAATAAGTGGAGAAAAATGAAGCTTGATTTAGATGATTTGTGAAAAAAAAGAAAAAGAAAAGAAGAACAATAAAAATGTTCTTGATGGAGATGGATTAGCTCACTCCTGAATGAAACCAGTAGCCCCATCAGTGCTCTGGTTGGTTGGAGTATATTTCAGTATATTCTGGTTTTGTCTATGTTATGACCCATCCTGGAGCCTGGATCTAATGATCATGTGCATCTCTGCATGATGCGTGTAGGTGCCGGGGAGCGGCCAGGCGAATGTGGAGAAAGCCTTGAAGCAGTTTGCTCAGCTGGTGAATAACAAGGTTTTCCTGCTGACATTCATCCGAACACTGGAGCTGCAGCGCTCCTTCTCCATGCGTGACCGCGGCTACGTGGCCTCGCTCATCATGACCGCCCTGCAAGGACGGCTGGAGTACGCCACAGACATCCTCAAACACTTGCTCTCAGACCTTATAGAGCGCAACCTGGAGAGCAAGAACCACCCGAAACTGCTGCTGCGGAGGTAAGCCGAATAATTCACTGTCGATAGAAGTTGCACTAGTAGGAGTCATTTCCCCTGTTCTTAAATAACTGAAATTATGTTTGCCATTTTGGAGAGGAGAACGTGTCATTTTGTAAAGGTGAATATCTCACTTTGGAGATAAACTTTATATAAAAAGGCATAAATTTAAAAATAAGGTATTGCCAAAAAAGAAACCACTGAGTTCAATTTATTTATAGAAACAGAGGCGCCCTGTACTTGAACCACAGCTTTTATAGGCTTCACTGGACAAAGTTTAGGTTAGACAAGACACACATCTCAACTGTACTTGCAAAAAAAAGCAAGATAAATCACCTTTACTTAAAGTCCTCCTCTGGTGAAAATCAAGGCTTTTACACATCATGTACAAAATAAGGAGTCATGGCTTAGCATTTCTACTTTAAAATGCAGTGTACTGGTAACACTCACAGAAACATGGATTCAGACTTCTGGGGTTTTGCATGTAACAATCCTAAAGAACTTGCAGGGTGGGCTTTCTGAATCATTATTTCTCAAACATGTATGGCTGAATTACAACAATATCACACTTGATTTCCTTTAATTGTGCAGCATTGAGTAGTTTTGAGCAGAGCTGCAGGTGAGCTGGTGTGCTTGAGGTGATGGGTGAAGTGGAGAGAGAGAGAGAGGCAGGGGCCTCATAGGTTCAGGTCGCAACAGTGTAGAATTACGTCTAAGCCATTTCAAGGCAGGAAGGGATTATTTTCACGAAAAAAAAAACACTTTTAAATATGTAACTCTGATACACAGAGATGAGGGGTTTGATCAGGGAGCGGAGAGGCAATTTAATGAATTTTGATGAAACTTCCTCAAAAGTTAAGCTCATAATAAGTAAGAAGTTTTAAAGCTCATAAAATAGTTCTGCCTCAGAGGACAGGTCACTTTCAGAAAGTTCAAACATTTCCTCGCGAATTTCAGGAAACTTATTTGCCCTTGTGGTGACAGAATTTAAACCGGAGAGCTTCCTCTGTCACAAACCTGACTGGTCCCGATCAGCGCCGCTTATCTTCTGGCATAGATAACTCCTCCTGCGCATTGTTCTTTCCAGCCCAGTTACTGCACTTCTGACGGCTGAGTAACTAGGCCAGCCCAAGGAGAGCCCACTCCTGTTTAGCTTTGTTTTGTGCAGCGGCGTGAAGCATCCGTTACCAGCCTGAGAAACAGGCTGCCTGAGCAGACAGGTGAAAGACAGGAGTGTAGAAAGTGATAGAGAGTGGGAGGGACTGGCAGAGGAAGAGAACCTAATGGGGAAGAGTGAGTGCAGCGGCGGCAGAGTTGTTGTCAGTCTGACTTATCTTCTGTGTGCCACTCATGAAACATTCAGCTGGAGCTCACGTTTCCTCCCCACCCCCCCCACCCCCGTCACCTCTCCTCTCCTCCTTTCTCTCGCCTCTCTCCCTCTTTCCTCCACCTCTGGTTATCTGCCGATTGTTTTCCCAGTGCTGAGACCGGCCTGCTGAATGTTTCATGAGAGGTTTTTCTTTTCTTTTTTTATTATTTTGAAAAAGAGGGCTCCCTCTCAATCTGAAGCACTCTCATTAAATATAAGGATGAGTTCACTTGGGAACCGGTACAACAAGAACTTGTTAGCCCAAACATGCTGCTCTTGCGGAAACACTCTAAAATTTAATGGGATGCCGTCAACAGTCGAGTCAATACAGGTTAAGGTTGAGATGCAGGTAAGGATGAGAAGGAGTGACAGAGAGACAGCAGGTAAGGGAGAGAAAGAGCTGCAGGCTTTAGATCAGACTCAGATTTTAAAGGGCTTATACACCATTTTGTTTATTCAGTTAGGATACACTACAGTAGATCAGAAAGCCTTTCCCTTCTGGACGCATATAAAGCAGCTAAGTGCAGACACTGCGAGGAAGACTTGAAACGGCCATCTAAGTTGTGTCTGCGCAATTATGTCATGACCCAAATATGTTGTGCACTACCAGCACTTAACTTACAGTATACTGCCGTCCGTGTCCCTTGAGACCGAGCAGCCTGAGTACAGATGTTCTGTCTTGTAAACTCTCCGTGTCACGTTTTTTGGATCCGACAATGTCAGGCTCTTCCAAGTCTTAAATTATAAAGAATAATCAGAGCACTCCAGCTCTCGGTGGGACGCCTCTTGCTAACAAATGAGTCTTGCTTTCTTTTTTGTCTCGCAGAACAGAGTCGGTGGCGGAGAAGATGCTGACAAATTGGTTCGCCTTCTTGCTCCACAAATTTCTCAAGGTAGAAATGAAATGTTTCTCGCACCTTACCGCTCCGCGTGTCAGTGTGATGTACAATGGCATTGCTTCTTAAAATGATCTGCATTGATTTTCAAACAGACTGCTGTGTGTGTTTTTGTTGTCGCGGCAGATTTAACTGCCTAATATTGATGTGTTGTATGCACACTGTGGAGGGATAATGGCTACCTGTGAGGTCAAACGTATCTCCAGCAATTGCGATTTTAAAAGCTCCATTTTATTATGTTTGATGTGTCATGCTCCAGTTACTGAGTCTCATAGTCGCCTGCTGATGAATACAGATTTCTCTCCTTCCCTGTGCTTCTTCCCAATGTCTTATTTTCTTTTCTCCCACCTTTCCATCTAATCCCTGGGTTACCTTCCAAAACAAAGGAGTGTGCTGGCGAGCCTCTCTTCATGCTGTTCTGTGCCATCAAACAGCAAATGGAGAAAGGACCCATAGACTCCATCACAGGAGAGGCGCGCTATTCCCTCAGTGAAGACAAACTCATCCGCCAGCAGATTGAATACAAGACGCTGGTGAGTCACAAAGGCACTTCCAAAGAGAAAAAGTCGGAAATTTTGTCTGTATTAATTTTTGCACATCTCTCGGCAAAGAGCCTTGACAGATCCACAGAAACGTGGCGTATGCTTTGAATGGGCCTTGAATGTTTGGATGCTTTTGAAAAAACAGTGTCAGGGGACAAATAATCTTGCACAGCCAGATGTCCATCTCATCAAGCTTAAAAAGACAAAGTTGCTCCAAAACACATTGAGGAAATAAGACCTTATAACACTGATGCAGTTGATTCAGTTTGTTCAACACCAACTCCGGCTCCATTTTCTGATTTGCATAAGCATCAGTAGGTTTGCACTTTTCAAAATGCTCAATTCCATACTAATGCTCTAGCTAATTCCCACTGCTGGTTTGCAGAGGTTTTGCACAGTGGCTCGGTGGTTAGCAGCGTCGCCTCACAGCTAGAAGGTCCCTGGTTCACGTCCCGTTTAGGACGCCTGGGATCTTTCTGTGTGGAGTTTGCATGTTCTCCCTGTGTATGTGTGGGTTTTCACCGGGTTCTGCAGCTTCCTCCCACAGTCCAAAAACATCCTGATTTAATTGATTATTCTAAATTGTCCGTAGGTGTGAATGAGAGTCTGTCTCTATATGTAGCCCTGTGATAGGCTGGCAACCTGTCCAGGGTGTCCCCTGCCTTCGCCCTGAGTCGACTCCAGCCCCCCCGCGACCCTACAGAGGATTAAGCGGTGTATAGACAATGGATGGATGGTTTGCAGAGGGAGAAGACTGCCATGTTTCTCCTAGTTTAACCAGTATGCCACAATATTTAATGAGGTTAATTCCAGACCTTATCTCTCTTCCTACAAATATCCTCACTCATCAGAGGTAGTTTGCAGCGGATAGGATCAATATATTTTGCATAGAATGCTTCATACATTTAAACAGGTGTGTGCTGATTGGTCATATCTTAGAGCTACCTGTGCAAAACAAGAAGCCTTTTTCTCTTACATTTCTATTAAAATTAAGCCGACTGGTTTCTTACCGCCAGCCCATCAGAGTAAGTTCTCCCTCAGGCTTTAGCTGCACAGCAGAGCCAGCCAGCAACAGGATGACACCTCTCTGATGGCCATGTCAGAGAGTCTGAGAGGCTGTGTCTCATTACTTGTTTAATGCCCCAGCCAGAGCTGCACAGCCACATTCTGGAGGTGTGAAATTACATTTCTGGCCAAGATGCTCTCCACCAGGACAGTTTGGTGAAGAGTAGGTAATGAAAGGACATCCCTAGCAAGCAACACCTTTCTCTCTGCCTCTTTTCTTTTTCTTCCATTTACCTCCTTTCTCTCGCTTCTGGATGTCCAGACGCTGAGCTGTGTGAACCCCGACAACGAGAACAGCCCAGAAATCCCTGTCAAGGTGCTCAACTGTGACACCATTACCCAGGTAAAGGAGAAGATCCTGGATGCCGTGTACAAGAACATGCCGTGCTCGCAGCGACCGAGAGCCACAGACATGGATCTAGGTGAGGCTGCACAGGGTGAAACCGCACTGTCAAAGACTAATTTAATAATTCTCGGAAATATTCTGAGCAAAAACATGGACTGAAAATCGTTTTTGGCACGTGACCTGTCGGAATAATGACAGTTGGCAAAAATGCAGCTGAGAGTGGGCATGTCAGGGGAGTTATCACAGGTGTTACACTGAAGACATATGACATCAACAAAGGGTTCCACATCAGCTTCTGGAAGACAACCCACCTCCCAATACCTGTTTACAGCACTAATCAGAGCAACACTCTCCACCACTGACAGTAAACCTTTCTGACAGCACACCTACACTTAGGCTTACACCCACAACACGTCATCCAATACTGAATGACTTGGCACAAATCCTGACATGCACCTTCAAAGGGAGTAAATAAGATACCTTGTAGGTTGTGGCTGATATTGCTTTGGGCTTGTAGTTTTACACCTTAAGGGGCTTTTAAAGGTTAGGGATTTGGAAGGGATCCATTTCTCTTTGTTGCTTTGGGCAGCTTAAATCCCTGTGAAGACACTGTGTCATTTTTATTTTGCTCACAGAATCACAGTCGCTTTAATTGTCGAGTAGGAATGTACAGGAAGCAGTCTTGGTGACATTTCTCGCTGCTCCGCTTGACAACCTGCAGATCTTCGAAGAATTAACAGAGAACACAAGAATAACACGACTCCATCCGAAGCAATAAGGGGCAGTGAAACATAAACGCGTGACATTAGACAATGCGAGTCAGGAGCGTGGGATAAAAGCATTATCCAAAATGTCATGTGCCACACATTCACTGTTGATTGCATTTTCCTACAGAGTGGCGGCAGGGCAGAACAGCTCGTGTGGTCCTGCAGGACGAGGACATCACAACCAAGATAGAGAGCGACTGGAAGAGGCTCAACACACTCATGCACTACCAGGTCTGTCAATAGCATTATAGCAATGAACAGCAGGGCTACAAGTCACAGTTTGATTCATTATCAGTGAAACTTACTGATCATCCTTTTAAATAATCATGACCATATTTAAACTGCTTACTTTGTCCAGCCAATGGTACAAAAACCAAAGATATGCCTCTGGTAATGACATATGATATAACCAGAGACAACCAAAGAATACTCACATGGAAGAACTTGCAAATATTTAACACCTTAGTTTGAGAAAGGAGTCCAAAGAATTAATAAATAATCCAAACAGTTGCAGAATTAACTTCTGTCAACTCACTAATCCTTTCAGCTCTAATTAGCATTGAGCTTGTTAAACGGTTGCGCTCTTACACCTGCAGACCCTGAATCATTTTCAGCCTTTTTTGTTTTTGAAAACTGCGATTATTCAGTTGCTCAAAGGCATCGCAGTAGATTCTGATGAAGGACGAAGCATTGCTCATCCATATTCATATCACTCACCTCATCCCTGCAACATTTTTTCACCCTCACCGTCACAAGCGCACTTAGTCAGCCGAACATGCACTTGTGCACCTCTGTCTTTTACTTCATCTTTTTTTCAGCTCATAAATACAACTACACAGGTCACCGACCTCAGATGAGTCATCCTGTTCCTTTGTCAGTCAGATGTTTGTCTGCACTGTAAGCTTCGGACCAACTGCACGGCATGACGGCGCCAACATTTCAGAATACTTTTGTACAAACACACAAACAAACACGAACAAAGAAAATCTACATCTCCTGCTCTAAAAGTATGCTTTGACAGAGGAGGGATGTACTCCCTCTTATCTCCAGAGGAGATAAACAATTTCGCTCTTTCATTTTTTAATCTCCCTGCCAGGTGTGGAAATGTTTGTTCTGTTGCTAAGCTGGATTTGGTATTAGCCACATTTGTAGAACAGTAGCATGAATTTTGCTCGTGCTGCAGATGACCGAGCCTCATCTGCCAAGCACAGCCACAGTATCCAGCATTTTCCTGGAACTGCTGCACAGCGGAAATCTTGGACTATCACATGGAAGAAGCCTGAGTTTTACTACTGCAACTTTAAGAGACTCAGAAGTGTGTAACATAAATACAGTATTACAAAAAACTAAATTAGGAAGGCTGTTTAATTCATGGGTTTTTGTCTTCTTAGTTGATTCCAATTTGCTTCAGTTTTAGCATATATAAATGCAAATGAGTCTGATTTCATTTTTTAATTCAGTATTTTGACTTCTTTCTAATTGATACTCATGTTTGTTCCTAATTGGTAGTTGAAGCTGTGGTGAGTAATGCTGTATTTCTCTATAGATGAAGATTTTTACAGAATATTGTACTTGAACTTAAGGCCAGTCTTTTATGCATTTAAAAGGCCCACAGAGGGCATTCAATACCTCTGAATCATCCATGTGCAAATCTTTTTTGGTTTTATTTCTCAAATAGTATTCTACATTCCTGCCATGATTGCTTCTGACCAGCAGCTGCCACGGCAAAAAAAAAAAAGAAAAAAACAACTGAAAGGCCTTACTTTTGTCTTTCAGGTGTCTGAGCGCTGTGTGGTGGCCTTGGTGCCCAAACAGATGTCTTCTTTCAACATTCCTTCCTCAGCCAGCTTCCCACGCAGTATCAGCAGATACGGTCAGTGCTGTTTACGAAATACAGATAATTAATATTCATCCAGCTCACAACAGCGATGCACCATCTGCTGCTGTCACTCATCAGTCTGCTGTGAAGCACATTAGCACACACTGTTATATAGCACATTAAACAAGGAGATATTAAGATGTTATGGACGGGACAAATCAAGTCTTTTAATTATGCACTATGTGATGTATATTTGTGTTTTGTAGAGACATGGAATGCAGGTTTATATATACTACGCCCTGGCCTAATTTCTCACTTTGATGTTTCATATTGAGTTTTAAATGATTTCCTAACAAAAAAACCCCACTCTAACAAAAAACCTGAAAACAAAAGACATTGTGTGGCAGAATATGAGAACCTGGATAGACAGCATGCCTTTAGCGAATGAGCGTACATCATTATTACCATAACAGCCCACAAAATAATGACAACAACTGATTATACAGTCTGAACACACACATCCCACCTGCTCACTCGCAGATTATAACAAAGACAGTCAACCTTATATTCAGATCTGAGAAAACAAATGTGACTTTCTCTCCGCTTGCGTTCTTGTCTGACAAAACGATCAGACAACACCTATTACATCTGCAAACTGCATCTACAGCATATTGGAATATGCTTTTCTTTTACATCTCCACCCTCTAGGCGTGGATGTACCTTTCCGCTCCACCCCCACCAGCCCCGACAGCCCCCACTCCCGTGTGCCCATGCTGACCCCTGACCTGGAGAGCGGGGTCAAAGTTTGGCACTTGGTCAAGAACCACGACCACGGAGACCAGAAAGAGGGCGAGCGCGGCAGCAAGATGGTGTCGGAGATCTACCTGACGAGGCTGCTTGCGACAAAGGTGACACAGAATGCAAATCATGTAGTAACGCCAGCATTTTGTCTTCATTGTCCTCGTGCTAATCTTTGCTTTCTACAGCGCTAACTACTGAAAACATGATAACAGTTGACACCACAAATGGAAGTTCAACACTACAGGTCTTTATTCTGCTGCGTCTGTGCTGTTATTCCACAGGGAACGCTGCAGAAGTTTGTGGACGACCTGTTTGAGACTCTGTTCAGCACCGTGTGCCGGGGCACTGCCCTGCCTCTCGCTATTAAGTACATGTTTGACTTCCTGGATGAACAAGCCGACAGACATGGCATCCATGACATGGACGTCCGCCACACGTGGAAGAGCAACTGGTGAGGAAGATTATTGACTTCTGACAGTAATGAACCTTATTTACATGCTGAGATAAGTGATTTTATAACCCCAGTTTTAACCTGTTTGCAAAAGCTTTGTATAGAATTTGCCAACGATCAACAAAACAGTTTATACTCTTACTTTAGCATACATTGTTGAACTGTGAACCACACATGTGACAAGTACAGCCTTAAGTTAGGAAATCATTTTTCTTAAAGGGCCTAAAATTCAATATAATAAAACATTTTTTGCTTTTAGTTTGTCTTTATCTGACTTTATTGTACAGGTTCACTGGTTACTGAATTTGCACTCATGTGCTTTGTGCTCCAACCGCTTAACAATCTGGTGTCACAACCTTTAAAAACCATCATGGTTTAAAATCAGTCTGTGATTTCAAAATGTGTGGTTTTAATAATATTTTAATGTGACTTTATTAATGTAAAATTTACTGGCCTTTCCTATTTTTTCTTAATCTCTTTTGTTTCATAATGATTCAGCTATATGAAGGTGCCAATTAAACTTCTATTCCTTTGCACACATAGTAATTCCAAATTACATCTTTTGATAGCCTTCTAAACTCCATCTATGTTTTGTTCAAGAGGAATGATGAAAACCAGAAGATTTTGCACACAGAAAATGAATATTTTCTTTTTGCAGACAAGTCTTGCATTGCCTAAATTTTTTCTTTTGGTGTCTGCCTCTATTATTCTCTCCCCTTCTTCAGCCTTCCCCTGCGCTTCTGGGTAAATGTGATCAAGAATCCCCAGTTTGTGTTTGACATCCATAAAAGCAGCATCACGGACGCCTGTCTGTCTGTGGTGGCTCAAACCTTTATGGACTCTTGCTCAACATCTGAACACCGGCTGGGCAAAGACTCTCCCTCCACCAAGCTACTCTATGCCAAGGATATCCCGCATTACAAAAGCTGGGTGGAAAGGTGTGTATGTGTGGTCGAGTGTGTGCACACACAGGCAAAGACAAACTCCCTCTCAAAATTGAAAATATACTGTAAACAGATTTAGGGCTGCACAATTGTGGATAAAAGGACAACAGTGTTTAATCACTGTATCATCTCTGTATTCACTCATTACTATGCTGGGCTGTCAGGTTAGATGATGTCATGTATACAGAGATTCAGAAGGCTAGACTGACATTTTGTTTGCCTACTCTGCCACGACACTGGTTGGCAATATGTGCTTATTTTGGACCAGAAAATCCAGGTTTTGCCAGAACTGCATAATCAATTTGTTCCCTTTTGCATACCCGGAGAGGTTTTCTTGATTGATGAAGTTGTATCACATTACTTTTGGAAATCTCTCACACATTTGTCACATGGTGTCTCAACCTTCCCTGAAGGTGACGGTGCGTGATTTGGTGCAAAACATCTTGCTAATGCAGTTAAGGTAGAATCTTAATGCAGAGACGTGATTGATTAAAGTAACAAATTATTTTAAAGCAACTAATGCTGGACATAATGAGTGATGACTGACAGAGGTAATACTTTGTGTAGTCGAGTGAAGGTCTTTCCAAGTCTATGGGGCTGTGTGTCTGCTTATATAAAAAGTGTGCAGGTGTGTTATGAATGCACCGTCTGTATTACTGTCTGACACATTTCTGCTAAAATACCTCTGATTTACTGACGCCATTATCAGTGGATATTCTTTGACTTTTTACAACAGACTGAAACCAAGTGAGGAGAAAAAGCTCTGGTATGCATGAATGTGTCCTCCACACTGACAGTGTGTGTGTGTGTGTGTCTCCTCTCAGGTACTATGCTGACATCAACCGCCTGCCTGCCATCAGTGATCAGGATATGAATGCCTATCTGGCTGAACAGGCTCGCCTTCACTCCAGTGAGTTCAACGTGCTCAGTGCCCTCCATGAGATCTACGCTTACGTCAGCAAGTACAGCCAAGAGGTGAGACCCAGTCAACACACTGTGACATGGGAATGTTCTATAGACGTCCTTCTGGCACCTGCTTTTTGATACTGAAGCAGCCATAAGCAATATTTTTATATTAACAATGGATGAAATGGTGTTTCGCCTGATACGATACATGAACCCACTGAGAGTTATCACCCAACTCTACAATTCCCCACAGCTCAGAGCACTTTAACAGCTTTCATCTCATTGTTTGGGTTTCACGGCCTGCAACTTTATTGTTTTGGTTCAGTCTTATGGCTCGCAGCCACAGCAGGCGGCTGATTTCAATGAAAAGCTGTGATAAACTCAACTGGAGCATTTAGCAGCAAAGGAATTAGATATTTCCCCTCAGGAGTAGGGACTATAAAGGGAGTAAATACTGGACTTGAAGGTGGACACAAGTCTAACTTTTACATATATGATGTTGTTTTGTGTATGCTGGATGTGTATGCAGGCAACTCCTTGCCAACAAGTCTGTTGTAATGATAGCTCAGCGTGCTGCGCCAATACATTTTTTTTAAAATGCCATAATTCGGAAAAAATAAGAAAAACAAATGTTGGATTTCTTTGTTTATTTATTTATACAAAAAAAAAAGACAAAACATGCAATCTATCAATCCATCCATTATCTATACACCGCTTATAAACCACGGGAGTGCTGGAGTCTATCCCAGCCGACTCGGGCGAAGGCAGGGGACACCCTGGACAGGTCGCCAGTCTATCACAAGCCCAAGCACACTCTCATTCACATCTACAGACAATTTAGAATAATCAGTGAACCTCAGCATGTTTTTGGACTGTGGGAGGAAGCCGGAGTACTCGATGAAAACCCATGCTGTCAGGGAGAACATGCAGACTCCACACACTTGCCTCCTATCTGCTCTGTATAAAGACAGCCTGAAATTCATCCCAGTAGTATAAATAAATAATTAGAATTTTTCGTGAGGTAACTGTTGCTGCATCAGTCGTGCTTGTGGGTTTTATGGGGATCTGATTGGAGCAGCAAACTTTTAAAGAAGTGTTGATGGAACAGCGTGTCACAGCTGAGCAGTTCAATAACCCTTGGAAAGTTTAAAATCTGACACTTTGGGGAATTTGAGAACGCGACGTGCCTTTCAGACCCGCCAGAGCATTGTAGGGTTTCCAAGATTTAAAGACTTAAAAGTTGGGGCGGATTTTTTTTTTGTTCAGTCGTATTTTTGTTGATTAATTAACAAATTCATCGTTAGGTTGACAATAAATGGTCAGAAAGGCTGATAAACACCCATCAGTAGTTCCCAATAGCGTACCACATGGGAACGAATGCCTTTAAGGAGTGACTTTCCAGTTCAAATCTTGGGCGCCACTGATCTTTCCTGCATGTCATTTCTCTGTTCTCTTTCCCTGCATTTCCTGCCTCTCTCCACTGTGTTTGTTGAATAATTACAAAACTGTGAATCATGAATAATTAAAATGAATCCGTAAAAACAATTCAGAGACTTGACCTTAGTTAAATGATGCAAAATGTATAATACATTTCATCATAAACGTAGAACGGATGCCGGTGGTACTGTGGATTTGTCGTGTATTTGTTTTGATTTGTAATGTGTTATGTGCAAAATCGTATGCCGACCAGTGACATGCTTCATTTCCTTGGTTTCACAGTTTGTTGCCATGTGTGTGTTTCAGATCATTGAGGCACTGGAACAGGATGAACAGGCCCAGAAGCAGAAGTTAGCGTATAAAGTGGAGCAGATCACTTCAGCCATGTCGACAGAGAGCTGAGGCACACACACCTAAACATATACACATAATGCATTCAGTATACACACAATACACACACACGCCAAGTCATGTGGAAACAGAGGAGTCACAAACATGAAACATGCGTGGCATTCAAATGTGAACACCATCACACACATTACGTGCATGTATGGAAACATGCAGTCGCACATAAACACCGATACAAACAGAGACTGCAGATTGAATGGACCTACTGTATAAACAAGCTGACAACACATACACATGCATAAATACACACAACCAAATGTACATACACAAACCACAGCACACATCAAACAGCAGAACGTCCCAAAGCAAGACTTTTGAATCCAATGTCATCGTTTTTTCAGAAGAAAACTCCAACAGGCAAACATCCAACTTCTAAAACACTCCTATAGAGAGGGAGAGAAAGAGGATTTAGGCCATCACGGTTGCTGATTTTGCCACCAATCCTTTTCCACTGGGTAAAGGTTTGTCTTTGTAGTCGGTGCTTCTACTAAGTGTGAGTGTGTGTGTGGCATGGCTGCAGCTCTGAGGAGAACAGCACTTAATAAAGAATGACTCGACTTGAAAAGTCACTGGAGGAACTCGACAAAGACAGGAGCCAATTTATTGGGACGGCACATGTGGTGAGACCAGACTTAAAGTACTTTTTCTACGTCAAAGATGAAGGACACTTACTCGCACTACATATCACGGGCTTGGAGTGACACCGCCATTTGTAGCCATTCGGAGCGAAGATGTGTGACTTTGTGCTGCTCAGCCTTCCCTACTGGCTTTTTAAAGGCTTAAGAAAAAGAACACCAAGGATTGTGGCAGCATTACTTTTCATTTTCCGTTTGCAGCCTCCCATCTTAAGTTATTTTTTGTTTAATGAAGATTGTCTGAACTCCTCGGGGTTGAGAGCAGTATACACCAAATATGTCATTGACAAGGTGAAGGTCTAGCTGTTTAATAATCCAACACCGAGACATCATTACCTTCCAATTTGAAATATATGTAGAGATATTTCCAGCCCCAATCCCAGGCTTTTTGTGCCAAATATAATATATCTCATGTTTCATTCATGTTAAATGCTCCTGTAGAAGCTATTAATAATACATGCCATTATACGGAAAAGATCCCATTTGAGATAGGGAATTTTTTTTGCAGTGATGATCTATAGACCACTAATTCAGCCATTCAAAGATAAGTGGAGACCAAATTGAACTGTAGCAGAAAGCATGATTAATGATGCTATAAGCGTGATCGTGGATCAGATTAGCCTCCCCCCCCCTGGCCAACAGCACTGCTCCCCCACCCTCCCCCTCTCATCAGTCATTGTTTACATTGAGCGTAATACTTGAAATGCACTCAGTGTACGAGATGGTAGGAACACCTGCAGCTCCTGTGAAGTAATCTGGCCAGATTAAGTTGGATGAAGGCCTTGATGTCTCACTGATTGGCCCAATAAATCCACTTTGAACACAACCTGGAAATTAGACGAGACCCAGAGATGTGAAGGGGGGCTCAGCGTGAGGCAGGTGTTCCTTATATTTTGTAAACGGAGTGGTTATATGATTAATGATATATGTGTCTGGATCAGCAGCTGGTCCTTGTAAAGTCTGTTTGTTGCTTCGCAGCGCTATCGTTGCTTTACATCCTGACTGTTTTTGTGTTTAGAATTCACAACTTTTTTTTTTACTTTGCATTCTAATGTACATTTGACCTGGCTGCTTGTTGTCTCCTTGCTGCTGTAGTTATAGTGCCATATCTGAGCTTATAAGAATAATTATCATGATGGAAAAAAAAGAAAATCAGCCTGGGCATCACACTAATTCAGGGTTTCAGTTCTGATTGATTGTTTCACCCATTGCAATGATGAAAGATGAACGCCTCTCTCTGCCTGAGGCCGCTTCATCACTCCATATAAAGTCAGTGCGACTATCGACGTCTCTCTGGAGCGCTGCTCTTTTGCCATTTCAGTATCAGTGGAGTTAATATACTCCTCACAGGACCTTGACTCATGCTAATCTAGAAGAACAAGATAAAATAAGATAAATAATGAACACATTTCCTGTTAAATGTTGAAATATGACAGAATTCATCCGTTTCATGTGTGGTTTGATGACGATAATTTATAAATGTGTTGTGCAATAAACTGTCAGATGTTTAAGCTGTAATGTTTTTTAAACTATATATTACTGTATAAATACTGTACATAAAGAACACTCCTATTTTGCAAGCTAAAGATTCACTTTGTACTGTTGTTATACATTAAATGCGCAGCTGATAAAAATGATTTTTGCCTGGTCCCTGTTGTGGTAATTTTCTAAATTGTCCTGCTGAACATGATTGACTTTCTCTGCAATTAAAAAAAATGCTACATCCTTAATTGAAGCCTTGGTTGATAAAATACTATTTTGGCATATCTCCTGACTTGTTATGTTTAATATAATTCACTTTAACAGTTTTTTTGTTGTTGTTTTTTTGTATTTTGTAGACAAAATACTGCCGCTGGTGAGGCCATTTAAAGCCAATCCTAACTCTGCCACACATAACTGGATAATCTATCCTTATTATGTTAGAGAACCATTAGCATGCTAATTTAATAGTTAAACTCTTATTGAGTTTTCATGGGAGGGCTCTAAACGCAAGACAATTATGTCAGAGATAAACTGAAATCCCAGGAGTGCATCCGTCGTTCTGCCTTTTTAGTTAGAAATTAACATAATTGTTTGCCCCACGCACAAATTCTATTAGGCCTCCGGTGACGTCTCCAAGTGTAGGAAATAAAACGGGGGTAAAACAAGCTTTGTTCCGGCTTTGAAGAGAAATTCATCAAACAAAATAGTAACCTTCTATACTTACGACATTACTGATACTACAACAGCACTATCATAAGCCCTGAACCATATTTACTAGATGGAATTATGATGAAGTGCAGCTGTAAATGAGGAACGTTAGCTATTTAAACTAAATAACCATCAGAAAACCTTGTGGAAAATACACTTCATGTAATATTTTAACATCAATTTATCACAACATTAAGGCCATTATAGAACAATATATATAATGTAGATATATAATTACTATAAGCAGTAACCAAAAAGTTAAGATAACACTCTCTGACTTGTACATATAAATGAGCATCTGCTACATTCAAGTCCTTACTAAACCAGTTTACACAATGCTGATGAAGCTTATCGACACCAGGAGAGACAGAGTAGACCACAGTAATCATCCAAGAAATGTTTCTGATGCTACAGATAAAAAAAAAACAGCTCAGCTTTCAGGCGAAGAATTGCAATTCAAAAAAGAAATCAATCAACAGCAGGGCATGCATCATAAGAACGCATCGACAGCATATGTGTAATTACTCTGACTGCCAGAAGGGGGAGACAAAAGTTTCCCTCTGTAGCTCTAAATGCACATGTGCTAGATTGCTTCACAGCACCCCACAGTAAGAGGACATTGTATATCCAGAACAAACACAGGTAAAACCTTTTTTCACAAGTCATCAAAGATGAACCCATTAGGCTATGAATTCCAGCTTGGTCATCTTCCTCAGAAACGTGGAATACAAATGTTCAGGTAGTGATGGAAGGATGAACAAGAGCTTCAATGTCCTCTTCTTGTCAAGAAACAACACGGTTTGTGGGAAATCAGGATTTTAATTTCGAGAGAGACTATCATTGCTGTAAGTCAAAGGCAGCCAGTCATTTTGACAACAAGCTAAATTGTTTATTGCATGCAGAAACGCAGAATATACCACCAGTGAAACACACCCTGTCAGGTGAGAGTTGCACATCTGATACCAAAGCAGCTCTGAGCTGGTGAAACAACAAAGAAATATCCTGGAGAAAATTACTAAATCCCTTTGAATTGCATGAAAGAAACGCAACACCAACCAAAACAAACAGCCTCCCGGAATGAGGATGGGTTTGCGTTGCAGTCGTACTGTGACAGTATTTGGAGTGGCATGTGAGCACCATATAGGAGCTGCTGAGCTCTTGCCATAAGGAGCCGGGATTCATTATTCATGTTTAACCCTCAGGGCTCTGGGCAAGCAAAGCAGTGGGGGGGAAGGAGGGGCGAGGGAGGGGAAGGAGGGATGCATGAACATCCAGGCCTCCCAACTCATACCTGTCAGATCCAGGTAGGGTGTCATCAGTGTATCGAAGGGTCCTCAGCACAGATGCCAGGCTCTAACCCCTCGACTTGCCTGCCTTCACTCTTTACTTGTCAGACTGCCTACACTCAGCAGATAACAATTCACCTTCACTTACTTCTCATGCGGAGGAGGATCATTAGGACTCAAACCTCTTCGACTGACAGCTGAGAAAGCCGTAGGACATCATCTTGATAGACTGTGTGGTGGTAAGATGGTACCAGACAGGTTTATGGAGCTATTACAGCCATCAGAAACCCATTATTCTTTTATCAAACCCTGACAGTTGTCATAATATCTCATTCTACTTTGACCTGCGCTTGACGTAATTACATTACATGTGTGAGGTAGAGTAAAATGACGGTGCAGTGCTCCGTTTCTGTGAAATTTTTTGCTAGTACGGTGCCAGGTATAACAGATCCTCAGCCTCTCCTGCTGCTCGGAATATTTGATTCTGGGGAAAATAGATCTTATGCACAGACTGCAGATCTTGGAGAATAATTCAAACTGAGGCTCTATCTGTGAAACGAAACGAAGCTGTCTGGAAAGTCTTTGGACCTTCCATGCTTGTGAACAAGCCAGCAGAGCGTGTGCTAAGTCAGTGGGCACAGCTCTGCTTTACTGTCCTTAAGTGCAGACTGGTGAGGTGCATTTGTCTGTTTATTACACTGTTGCATACATTAAATAAAGGTAGTTTTTTACAAGTATGTACACAGACACAGGGGTGGACATAGAAGTCAGAGTCAAATTATTCATGTAAGTTATTCAACGAGCAAAAAATCCCAAATTCAGCACTTTTCACTCCATTTTACATAATTTTAAATAGCATTTTCCATCTCATGATGAATTTACGCCATCACTACTGTACAATCAAGCATCGTATTCCCTTGAGGCTGCTGAAGTCAGCAAACATCAGGCTCCTGCTGCTTCAATTAAATACACACTGCATTATCATAGCAGTATGTACACAATCAATCATACGGTATGTTTGTTCCAACTAAAGACAGCTGCCCAAAAAAAAAAAAAATCCCTGATGACTGTGTAGAATAAATCCCAAATGACCCCAACCTTTATCAGCAGCAACTCCTTTCAAGGTTTATTGGATGAGCTAATCCGTGACGGCATTTTATTTCCTACATTTGCTGTTGTAATTTTGTCTTTTGTCCACTGGCAATACCACCACGTACGATGAAGATTTAATAGTCAGAACTGCCTTAATTCTAAATTACTGTAACCATCTAATGCTAACAGCTATGTGACAGTGGAAAATAACAGCAAGTGATGTGTACATGAATAAAGGGTTTAATGATGTACTGATGAAGCCTGCGTCCAGCCGGTTGATGTGGACTTCACACCAGTCTGCTGATGCCATCTTCTGGACAAAGTTATTACCACAAGCTTGTCTTGGAAAAAGACACAGAATGAGGATTATTCATTCATTCATTCATTCATTCACCGCGTACATCAGTTTGACCGCAAACCGCTGGAAGAGACAGAGATGTGAGAGGGCTGGGAAAATGCAGGAAGAGGGCAAAGGGTAAGCATGTGTCAGCGACAGAAAGCGCCTGTTTCAGCAGAGCTGCCTGAGGATATATGTGTGTGTGGATGTGTGTGGCGGGTATGGAACATATACAGGGCCATGCATTATCCCTGTAGGTCATGACACAGACACACAGCGAACGCAGGCTGAACCCAGAGACCGTAAAGAGAACCCACACAGGGACACCCCTGACGCACACTTTGTTTTGAGAAGGAGTGACTTCACTGATCTGGTACTTCTCTTTGTTATTTCTTTTTCTCTCTTCTTCCTGCCGACTTCAGGGCAGAGACCTCGCGGCTCAGCCCACAGAGGTAACGGTCAACATTTGCTGCAGTTTGAAATTAAATCCCCTCCCACTATCCTCCTCCTCCCAAACTTTCCTCACTTTTCCCTCCTTCTCAGCCTCCCTTCCCTGCACTCATGAAATCACTTTAAGACAGACTCCCTCCTACGTAGCCAATCGGTGCGCTTTGTGGGATTTATGGCTCCCATTTTCAAAGCTCCATAAATTCTGAATTACAACATGTATGTCTTTCTGTGACTTTGTTTGTACATGTAAATAAACCAGAATTAAGAACAAGCTTTAATTCAGCATGTTGAATGCTTTTTGTCTGATCCTGTGACTTAAGTCTAGATAGAACCATTGATCTCTGATGGGATTGTTAGTTATGAATGGGTGGAAGAAGTGCTCTTACCCCAAGTGATCGTCACATTAGCTGTTTTACAACTTCCTGCTCAGAGCTCTGCCTGGGCTCTTACAAATAATCCGTTACTGGTGGACTCGAGAGTAAAAAGCAAACATTGCTGGAGATTTACATGTTAAACAAAGCCATAAAGAAACGTTGCTGCCTCTCATTAGATGCTGGACTTCAGCTTTTCTTTCTTTAACACAAGTCTTCTGAGAATACAATCCGTGACATATTCTTCTAATAAGCTCCCTGGTTAGTGAGATGGATCTGTCGCCTAAAGCAGGCTCACCATCCCAGCCACAGTGATCATAGGGATGTCCCATTAGTAGCTTAAACTTTCATTACTACAAAATAAGACTCCTTGGATAAAACACCCCTTTTGTTCAAAACTCATCCAAGAAGTAAAACGTCAAGTCAGATTTAAGATAGGCTGTCGATTTTTCTTCAAGAGCACAGTTTGGCTAATTTCACCCCAAGAAACAACACCAGCAATGCTCAGTAATTTAAAATCTGTGACCTCAAGCAATGAAATTAACTAGTTCACCAGCACACATGCAGGAGTCTAATCTTTGCCCTGAAGAAAAATAGCGAAAAAAAAAACCACGATTTGTTTTGCTGTTTTCTGTCTGATATTCTAGACGGATGTGCATGCGTGAATGCCTGACGGTGTAGAATACCAAACGAAAAGAAACGAAGCAAGCAAGCACGCAAGGAAGAAAGATTGCATGTTCACAGAACGTCTTTTGCAAGAGCTTGGGATTTTTGTGGTCTCTAAAGTATAGGGTAAATCTAAAGGGGACTCCTCGTGAGAAAGCACAAAAGCAAAATGCTTCTCTTTTGATATCGAATCCGCCTGCCTATATTCTCCTGAGACGCGCCATCATGCGTTTCAGAAAAGCGTTGAACACACATGCTGCGAGGTATATGCACATGATGCATGGCGGCAAAAAGCACAACACTCAAATCCGACCAAAACACACTTGCAAGGCAAACTAAAATACACACTGCTGTCAAAAATAATCTACGACGGCAGCAGATATACGGCGGTTGCAATGTACTGTTACTGGAGAAACAGTGCACCAGAAAAAGGAAAGGAGAGGCCATGTTTTCAGACTCCATAAGCTGCAACAGATGTGCAGGACAGTCAGTATACTATAAACAAATAAAGCCATACGAAGCCAGACACATAGGCTTTAAATCACAGGATGCCAGTGGTAAAAATGTTTTCCACATTGGCTTTCTGTAAGGTCGTCAGAAGTATGCACTTGCTGTCTGCGTCAGTTTCCTGTCCCTTGACCAGGGAAGTCACTCAGACACTTAAGCACAAATGCTGTCACAGAAGAGGAAGAGATAAAGAAGCTTGGCGTGTAATGGAGACTAAAGCAGTTCTGACTGTACTAACAAACAAATATTTATTCTTATCTTCAGGTTACAGTCATGCAAAAGGAGATAACACAGAAGAAACCTTAAGAATTTGCTATTATTCATGGTATAAAAATAGGTGAACAATGAATACACTCAACTCCTTCCAGTAGAAGCAACACACGAGAAGAAATATACAATAATAAGCGCTGTCCTGCTGCCCTTTGTTTTGAGTAAAAGGTCCATTTTGTGCCTTACTGCCATCTGTCAGGAAGCTGTGATTCATGAGGATTCAAGTAGCAGATATATTTAACTAGCTAACAGTCTAATTAATGTTTTACTGGGGTGACATGGCTGCTGCCATACAGCTGTGGCTGCTGTAATGGGCACAACACTGCTTTTCCTCTTGGGGTTTTCAGCAAAGCTCATCTCGAGTCCCAGTGAGGAGCCAATTGTCCACCTCAACGCCCCGCTGTTTGGGCTGAATGTTTGATAGGGGTCTGTGGAGGAGGAGGAGAGGGGCAACTGGGAGGAAATGGGATGAAGTGGGGGGGTGGAGGCCAAAACAGGGACAGGGGGAATATGGGCACTGGGACTGGTTTCAAATTACAAGACTGTTTCCCAAGAATGTAAGATTTAGCTTTGGTCCGGTTTACTTCTCGCGACTCGCTGTTGTTTCACAGTCTAAGAGGGTGGGTCCTTTAACAACTCATTTAGCATACCTTCTCCAGTGGTTCCAGATGTGTAATTTACAGATAGCATGAGAAGTCCTAGCAAATGAGCTAACAAAAGTAAAGCAAAGATTCTCAGGTTGCAAATAGGAGGGGGTTTAGGTGCTTTTGAGGACTCTGTGGAAGTGTGAAAGGTTTAAGTGAATCCTGCGGTGCCTCGACTACTGGGACGGCGGTTGCTGATTGATGGTCTTGCTGAGTGGTGGGGGCCTTGGGCCGCTGAAGTGGATTAATATCATTAGCATAACAGTGGATGGCACCTTTGTTTCGAGTATGAATTTCGGCTCTGTGGTCCATCTCCTAAGCCTATTATAGACCTGAGTGTCACAGCCTATTGTCAGCTATCACCTTTTATTGTGAGGTGGATTACTGCTGCCGTCCAGACAGGGTTCACAGTTCAAGCAGACTTTGTGGCCCAGTGTGAAGGCCAGATGAAGTAATGAGCGCGGATCACCAAGACACACATTCACACAAACACACACTTACTTAAATATGTATGGTTTTTTGGCAAAACTCTAGTTAGTCTTCCGCTGGATCCTCACTTGGACTCAAGATGGGTCACTATACATATATATGTATATATGTATACATATAAGGAGGTATTTAAAGAATGTACTTTTTTTAAAACACACAACAACCCAACAAGACCTCATTATCCGCCTTCCCTCCATCTGCCTTGTTTCTTCTTCTAAGGGGTGGGGGCACAGAGGAAGGGTTAAAGTAACCAGTGGAAGACGGGGTGTAGGGCTGGGCCTTAGTAAGGGAGGAAGGGGGGTGGCTATATAAAAACTGACAGAACACAAGTGGTGCTTTATCCACCCTGTCCCGCTCTGGGTAAGAGGAAACCCTAAACTGCCGTGGCTCGACCAGCGTTGCCCTTTTTCTCTTTCCCTCTCTTTTTCACTCACACCCGTTGGACGTGTGCGCGCTCAGGACGAGAATGGCAGCATCATCTGCACAGAGCACACACAGGCCCCGCAAAATGTTGGCTTTTGCTTTGCTTCTCATCGCCTCACTCTTCAGTGGTAAGTAGAATACTTAAAGCAAAGAGGCTCAGATCTCAGAGATCGTATGACCGTCTACTGGGACAGGGAGGGCCGGGGAGGGGTGGGGCTGGGGTGGAGCAGTGTTTGTTTGAATGGTCTTTGAGTTGAATCCAGGTTTTAACCCTACAACCCTTTGACTCCCTGGAATGCTAACATACTATCTCCATAATGAAAACAAATCTATAGCATAAGCCTTTATACATTCTGAAAAGGGTTCATTAAGATGTGTTTTTACTGAGATCCTGGCAGAAAAACATTACTTTGGTGTGGACGTTGGCAAACAAAGGGATCATTTTAAAGAGACTGGCTTTTAATTACGAGGAGGCACAGCAAAGTCTTAAATGACACTTTCTAGTACAGATCTCTGTTTTGAACTTCTGAATTTGCATATCGTAAAAACAAATAGTGGCTCTGGCATTATCTCACTGATTTTCACGTTGCACTTTACTATTCAGCTTGAACTATTTATGAACCTTCCTCTGATGATGCTGTTTGCTGTTTCATTGACCCGATTCCCATGATCTTCAAGGACACTGAGAAATGTGTCTATTTATATTTAGCTGCTTGTAATGTGAGGCCAGTTGCAGCATGCGTGAAAGAAGGGTGTGGAGTCTGGTTGTTAATGTGCATTTCAAATGCGGCTGTGCTGATGTAGTAAGAGATTTCATGAGGCATCGGGGATATCTGATGATGTTTAACTATGCATAGGAACGACATGTGGCTCACATGGCTGGCTATTTGTAATGACCAATAGAAGAATTTCTGGAATGGAAAACCTAATTTATTCTCTATATTTAAACAATAAAAACTTTCAATTCTTCACTAAACATGGTGATTCTGAACCAGTCAGTGGGTTTCAGTGAATTCAAAGTTAGCTTGTTTGTGCCCAATGCCTTACTCAGGGATGTAATACACCCTCTAAAAATCAGTTTAGCTCAAGCCAAGACCAAGTCAAAACCGAAACAAAGCAGCACTACTTAAAACCAAGACCAAATAAGGCCATGAACGCTGAATATGTTTTCCCAAATGCAGTCAAACTGCTTAAGTACTTCTTTTAGCTTTAAGATATAAATCAATGTGAATGTGTGATTTCATACTATTCCAGTTTTACCCCACAAATTGGCTGCAGTGGCTGGAAGAAAATCAAAAGATGGATCACATGGAGAAAAAAATATGTACTTTTTTTATACAGATGAGTTTGTTCAACATCCAATAGTAGCACACACCAAGCCCAAGATGTCAGAAAAAAGGAGCAGAGAATAAACAGCTATACTCTCATGTGAACTGCTCTCTGTAGTGGCTACGGATGAATCACACACACTGCGTTACTTAATTCAAACCTCCTGTCTTGTTCATGGGGTGTAGCTTATGGGAATGAGATCATCGGCAGTGAGAGGCAGCTAAATCTGCTTTGGAAAATAAAGCTGCGCTGATATCATTTCAACATATAGATTCTGCACCAGAGGCAGAGAAACTTTTATTTTGCTCTTGAGAAGAAGAAAAAACCAGTCTCTTGATGTGCTCTGCTAACTCGAAGCAACTCAAAACATGTGACACACTGCATCTGGACAAAATATGTGTCAAAAAAAAGATGAATGGTAATGGAGCAGATAGCACATATTCTACAGATGGAAAACAGTAAAGAAATACTAAAGTTTGACCACATTTCAACTACAGGATAAAATATCTGTCTCCTGAGTTAGATTCAAATCCCTTGCCAACCCAAGAGATGGGAACGGGGCAAAGTTATGTAAGCAGAAGAAAGATGGCCTTACCGTGCAACTTTACTCTGATGAAAACAGAACAGACACACAGATGTGTGCGAGTGCACCGGTTACCTAGACAACCTGGAGGGATGTTGTGCTAGGAGAGGCTGAACAGGCGATGATTAGAAACATCCAGGGAAAACCCTTATTAGACTGTTTAGCAGACTGCTTTGCAAAAGTAGTGAGAGGGGTGAGATGAAGCACTGCACGGGGAATGAAAGATGCTTTGACTTGCTTTGTTGTCAGTAATATGAATCAAATAGTAGTGTTGGAAATTTCCGCTTAAATATCTGAAAACTGTACTTAAAAACAATTTTCATGATAGAGTTTCAGCTCTGCCTGCGCTCTAAAGTGGTTTAAGGAGGCTCTCCAGTAGTTAAGCAATGAACCCTGCCCAACCTCGCTGCCAACTCCAGAGCATGTAATTATGGAAATCATTGTTTGTGTAGTACCCATTGAAGTAACAGATGCACCAAAGAATCACAGAAACAATGTCAACAACAGAGCGCTCCTTCCTCTCATGAAGAAAGAAGCACAGAATGTGCCAAGTCAAACCCCAGTGTCAAGTGAGCCAGTGGCGGCAAGTAGACATCTGGGTGCACATATAAACACACAAACACACACACAGACACTTAAACATACACAAGATACTCATTCGCTTGGAATAGTGTTTTTCATCCTCTCCTAATAAGAGAAAGCTGCTTTTCCTCTCAGCTCTCAGAGGCTTTGCCTTTGAACTTTTTCCATCCTCTGTGCTTGTATAGTGTATTCACATACAATAAGCATTCATATGGCACAGCCAAACAAGCTGCTTTATCAAACATCTACAAGGTTGCTGGTCTGCACCTCGATATACAAATTAGATGAAAGGAAAGACAAGAGAAGCGAGAGCTTGAATATCATATTGCAACACGTATAGTAAAAAAATCTTTGGATGCAAGCAATCAATGTTTCAGAAACAGTGAGCAAATCTTTGACCAGTGCACTCTGGTTCAGCGTCTCGATGGGTTACTATGCCTGTTTTCAATACCACCCAAGGATGTGTGTGCAAGTAATTATGCTAGAAGATTTCTGACAAGTATCGAAATTCTTTGTGGACAGAATAAATGTAGAGCCTCTGGGCCATTGATGCCTCACTCTGCAACAGGATCCCAGAACAGTCCTGCATAGTACCTGCACACACTCAAACCAGACAGGCTCATTCAAGGTAATGCGCAAGGCAATGAAACTTTAGCGGGCAATTGTGAGTGTGTGAGTTGGGGAGGGGTGGGGGAGTGATATAATGCTCACAATTGAAAGCAGATGTCATGTTTCCTGATTGTGGTCCCTAGAAACAGGCATCACACTCTCGATAAGGAGCTGCAGTGGCCTCAGGGTTGGGCTGGGCGGACGCTGCATCTGGGCAGCATTGGGTGAGGCAAATGCTGCTTCACTGGCCTGATTGAAACCATAAGATCCAGTTGCTTTTCTGCCATGGGAGAAGAATAGCCTGGGTTCTGCTATTAATCGCTGTGACAGGAATGACAGGGGAGGGGGCGCTGAGGGGGCACAGCAGGGGGGGTCAAGATAGTGGGGTCAGCAGACTGTTGTTTCAAAGAGGGTAGAGTTGCAGAGCATGTTTAACCCTACAGGACTGCACTCCAATGTCACATTCCTCAGCATGGTCTCAACAAATTCAGGTTCTTGAAGAGCAGTAGGTTATTAAGTCATGAACACACTCCTTTTGAGATAACAAATCTCTGAATATATGATGTTTGTATTATGGTGAAATTCTGTGTGGAAATGGAGGTACTGAACAAAATGTTGCTCAGCTCTGTAATTTCAGCAGTACGTTTAGATAGTAAGTAAAGTAAGTAAGCTCAACTTTAATCCCGTTTTTCTTATAGCGTGCTCACACCATCATCTCCCCCTACTATTTTACTTTAAAAATATATGTTAGGGTGAGTGAGTGAAGCAGAGTTTGGGTGAATTGGTGTATTTTGCAAATCTGAGGCAGGTCCAATGGCAGCAGCAGAAGGAAAATTACAGCAAAATGAGCCTTTGTCCAATTTTTATTTAATGTTATTCTTAAATGGTGAAATAATTGCATGTATTGTTCAATTATGATAACAAATAACAATTATTAAGTTACAGTTATTACAATTATTAAGCCGTACTTAATTATGACTTTAAAAACATCATGCTCTTGTGACTGATTTATACTGCAGCCCTGATCAACCAGCATGTGAGTCCCAGAAGAGGGGGTGTTAGGGGACTCATCTCTGCTGCCTCTTTCCACAGCCTCTGCTCAATTAACACTGTGGAAGGCATTCACATCTCTCGACCCCGATGGAAAGAAGGAAGTGATATGTCTTAAAGTTTACAGAAGCTGTCTTGATTCGACAGACTCTCACGCACTCAGAACAGCTAGGAAATGTACATTTAGCTTCAAAACCAGCAGAAAATGAGTTTTGGTCATGGTCAAAGCTTGTAGCTTTATTAGCGCTGTGGTTCCCTGCACAAAAACTACCTAATAGAGTAACTAACCCATGCTGCATGTGGCAGAAAGGGTGCTAGTGGAACCTCAATCACTGGGAGTTTGACACGGTGGTCCACTAATGTGTGCAGACCATTATCACCTCACCATGCCCCATTACACAGAACAGGGTTTTCTTCGACAGAAGCAGGGAGAGGCCAGGGGCCTCCAGGGACATAATGCCATATTTTCAGGCTTTGTCCCTCCTCAATATGTAGCACAGGACTTTCTGGAAGCCAGGCAGGGACCGGAGGCCAAAGCCACAGGAGGGTCTCCTCACTGAAAACATCCAACAGCTGGCTCATGCTTCATTTATACAGACACACCAGAGAGGGTGCACACTGAAACATGTGCAGTGGTTGTGGATGAATGGGTGCATTTTGCTCATTTAAATGGAAACCCCTCTGTCCATTAGAGAAACAAATCTAATCAGTGAAGTACTCTACTGCTATAGTTATCAGGTTAATGTGAGAGGCACAAGAAGTGCAAATTATAGTTAGAGTTATATGTGGAGCTTGTGCATGTTTAGCCAATATATACACCATGAAGCAATCTTGAGAGACTGAAGACAGGCAAAGCTTTCTAGGTCAGCAGGAAACAAAGTAGCTGCTACAATACAGATCTTGGCATGTTGCTTTATGTTACATTATGTCGAGCAGGAGGTGTGAAGGCTGAAGTCTAAATCTCACCTCGATGGAGGCCAGGGATTAGTTGTGCGTGACTGGGAGAGGGTGAAGGAGACAGAGGGTTGGGAGAGAGCAGGGCGTGGAGCTGAAGGCTTGTCTTCTTCCAAAGCTTGCCACATTCCTCCATCCAGAGTCCCAAGAGATGGGGGGTGCGGGGTGGAGCAAATCCAGACCGCAGCCGTCATTCAAAGCAATCTGGTGGGAAAATCTTCAAGAGCGCAATGAAGTCAGGGCCTACGCTGAATAACATATGGAGTCTGGGCTGATTAGCTCGGTTCAGTTCGTCATGTACAATGATAGCAAGACACACGACTGATGACTGATATCTTGGCTGCTTTACACATTACACAAAAAGAAGGAATGAAAGACAACTCTCTCTGTGTGTGTATCAGTGGTGATGTGAGGCCTGATGGTTGTGAGCATCACAGATGTACCATATGTGTTTGTTAATGGGGCAGTTCAATAAAGCCAGTAAGTATCACATTCAGCTGTAGCTATTGTTGAGGGGGAGTGTGGAGGGTAGAGAGAAGTGAGGTGGAGATGGGTTCAGAGATCATGCTGTTAGGAAGCATGCTGACCTCACGTAGGGAGCACGGCTGCAGAAAACACCGGAGACAGCGATGTATCAATTACGACACAAAGGTCAAGGCTAAAATCTAACCTCAACCAAACAGAAAAGCCACTTGCAGTCCCTCTTTCCTCTATACACAGTAAAACAATACCAGCAAAACAGATGCAATTTTTGTCCATTCTGTAACAAGCCTTAGAAAAATTAATGGTTCACCTGAAATCAGATTTACTCAAAGCTTTGACGTATACAGTCAAAACAATACGACAAAATCCAGTCACTCAAATCTTACTGTTTCGGTCAATGTTGATCATAAGAGGCAATTATATGCAGAGGTTTCATTCCATCTGGTTTTTGGTCTGTCTGGAAAGTTTGTTTGTGTGTAGTGAGTGATGGCTAGTCAGAGTTTACTGGCTGTGCTGCAAAAAAAAAGAGAAAAAAGAGGCCTTGTCTTATTGTGCCTGAAGCTAAACAAGCTTGTTTTGCTTTATGAAAATGTGGCAGCACAGTTTTACAAGTGAGCTTGAGGTGCTATGACATCATTGGCGCAAGTCTTGTAAAACACAGTTGATTTTTACAGTGTGGATTAAAAAAAACCCTTTAATCCAGTAAACTCAAACATTGTGTTAAAACCCTGCCGATTTAGACGCGGTTATAAAAGAGGTGCAAATGAATTTCCAGTCGTTCACCACAAGATCCCCACAACAAGCCACCAGAGACAGCCTCAAACCCCCAAACATATCAGCCACAGTATAAACCTTTAGACTTTTACATCTTACAACACAGGGACAGAGTTTTACCTTCCAGTCCACTACAACTCACCCGACGACAGAAGGTGATCACGGAGCTGAAACAACACGTTTCAGCCTCGGCACTCTGCCACTGCTGTGTGTCACCTTTGTATGAGAAACCCTAATTTATGTCTGACCATCTCACCCATTCTGAGCCTCATCCTTTCCGGTAAAATAAACAGACAGACCACCCAGACGTGGAGGAAGGATGGCAGCTGTAGACTCCCAAGTTAGGAAAAAGGTCTAGAAGACATATTTAGTAAGAGAAGGAGGACCTTGAACTGTTGCTGGTCCACACCCACAAGCTGCTGATAGTAAACTGGAGACACGAAGTATAAAAAGATGAGACATGGAATTTGGCAACGTTCCTGCTCCACAGTGAACACTTGAGCATGTCTATGAGACAGCTTTTATCAGAGATTATCTACAAATACAGATGCTACACATCTGTCCAGAGGCTCTGATGTGTTTTCTCCTTCAATTAAAACAGTGACTAAGTGTAGGAGAGATACAGTATGACAGCTGCATTGGATGGCTGCGAACACTAAACATGCCAGAGGACCTCCTTGGAGATTACTGCCCCACCTGCTAGCTCAGCACACACAGCGTTTGCTCTGTACTTGTGGCACCTGTCTGTCACAATGATTTATCGAAGGAAGTCGGTGGGCATGTGTCACAGTGCCACCGCTGTGTCAATGGATGTGTCTCACACGCGAAAACCTCACGCAGTGTCGACAGATACAGGGACGACTCCTGAGGAGACAGCAGGGTGTAGCGGGGGGAAAAACAATCCACAATGTCAAGCAGAATCAGTTTTCAAAGCTGTAACTCAGAGGAAACATTAATTCAAGACTATTTTAGTTGCAAATTGCAAAAATGTTTAAAAAAAAATAGTTGGAATCATTTAGCCAAGATCCTTAGAAACATATTATGGTTTGTCACAGTTCCTTTGGAATGATTTCATTTTTGTCAATTATTGTAAACAAACAGCAAGGAGCCTGAGCAGTAATACAAAAACCACAACTGTAACAGTACTTAAAGTTTTTCACACCTCACCGGTGGTTATAGCATCATTAATGACAGTGAAAGCATGGATTTAAAGGATGTAGTCTAACTTTGCTGTTAAGTTTAGAACTCTGAAATTAAACACACAGATCACTAAAAGTCTGATAAACATGTCAAAAAGTCAAGCAAGCTACAAAAATGCCAGTTTAAAACCATACAATATGCTCAATTTTATCCATTACATGCAATATATATTACCAACAATATTTAAATGTTCACAAATTTAAAATAATATTTCATACTAATGTGTCACAATTACATTTGTGCAAATGGAGAACAGCCGTAATTAAATTCATTCTTAAAGTAAACAAGGGCATGAGTGGCAGTAAAATGTAGCTTTGGGGGGGCAGCACACAGCATTTAAAAGCCTGAAATCAATCACAAACTTAATCTGGGTACTGGGAAGGGAATGACATAGCAAGAGAGTGTAGAAGTAATGAGATCTGCAGAGGCAAGGCATTATGGGAATGTTTTAAGAGTGAGGTAATGCTGTTGTTGTTAGAGTGAGAGAGGGAGATCTGGGTGAAAGGAATGAATGCTGGGCATTCTGCTTTGCCTTTCTGGATCATACTCTTGCAATCTGACCTGAGCTAATTACAGCAACAAAGACCTCCGGCTCACTGAGGTAGTGACTGCAGAGTGTGAAATCATATTTTATAAATCAGCACAGAAAAACAGCCATCCAGGTTCCTACGTACAATTCACAGCTGAAAGAAACCTCACAGCAAACATCCCATCAAGTCTTTGAGTTAGTGTTAAAAATTATCAAGGATTTTTACCCCAAAGTCATACGGCTCCCTGAAAACGAACAATGGAATGATGACCTATTACATAACTCCAACATTTGGAAAAAGTTATGTTTTCAATGGCATCATTACCTGGCACCTTTCAGCAGTACATTTAATCAGGGCATTCGGCAGTTTAACAGAGCTGATGGAAAAATCTTTCCACTCATTAATATATTTCAGAAACGCATTTTGTGTATCCCTTTTTTTTGGCCTGACTCAGAGTGACTCTCCGTAACCACAGGATCTTTTGTAAAGCCTCAGAGTGAGAAAGATTGCATTTCAAAGTAAATGACTTTATGACGTGATCCATGGATCTGAGCGCTTCAGTTATCTACTTCAATAAGATCTATTACCCAATCTTCCATCGCTGCAGAGGCCTCCAGGGACACAAAGGAGTCACACTGCCAGCACACTGACGAGGTCTCATGAAAGAGTTCATGCATTCAGATGATAACTGACATTAAGATAGCACACTGGTGAAAACTGCAGACCATTCAAGCTATACAGTAACCTGCTACCTTGCATTAAAACTTTAGTAATGGTTTTATTATTGTCAACTTTATTATGTTAGCTGCATAAATACACAGAGTTGATGTAGGGTAAGTCCTCAAGTCCCCTCTACGTAGCTGAACTTAAGGCAAGCACAATGCAAGATGCTTTCTTAAAAATATATTTAATACATCACAAAATGGCAGCAATGAGACATTCTGCCACAAGACGCCACAGACATCACACCTGACAATCTGGTGTTGGAAGATAAAAATGGAAAATTCCATGCTAAAACAGCAGCAAGCGTGGGGCGCCCTGATAGCCTAATGGTTATGTCGCGTGACCCAAGTGCAGAGGCGTAGCGGCAGTCCAGGGTTCGACTCCGACCTTGGGCGCCCACCGCATGTCCTTCCCTACTCTCTCCCGTTTCCGATTTTATCCACTGTCCTATCTAATAAAGGCATAAAAGGCCAAAAATAAATCTAAGAAAAAAAAAAAAACACCAGCGAGCGGAAATTCTATTCAGATAAAGCAAAGATCACTGATAGGCATTTTTCCTCTGTTCATACTGTCATGAGACTGTAACAATGTGATCAGTGATTTTCCACTTAAAAAGTGAGCTTATTGTGGGGATTATGAAAGCATGACAGAGATTTCTCACAGATTTAACTATATGCCATTACATCTATGTGAATTAGGACCTTGATGGTGACGTATTCTCATCTTACAGCAGGAGTCATGGCACAGGAAGATGAAGTTGTTGCAGCCACAGTGCCATCTGTAGACGCAGCTATACGAGGAGACATGATTCCACTGTCGACTAAGGCTCCGGGTAAGAAACAGTGACTGGCAAAAAAAAATATTTTTAGAGGTTTGCTTTACAAATTGATGAACCACTGTGAATAATGGGCCCACTGATGTGAGAAATAAGCACTATTTCCCTCCTGATCTAGGGAAAAATAAGTCAATAAAAATGCCGACAAAAATCTGTGTGGGTGCTTCTAAAAGTACTTGCGCTGAGTGGATTAACTAAAACTATGTCCAGCCTTGACTCTACCAAAAGACACCAAGTACTTACCACCACAGGAATTCATGTTTGAACAACAACTTGAAATGTAATGTAAACATTTGAAAGAGACAAAAATCAAAATGAGGGAAAACAAAATCTACTTCTGTGTTGCAAAACCCTGATAAGGCTGATCCTATTAGCATGTGTACCACAATACATCTACAGTTAAAGTGCAGCTAAGCCCCTTGGCTGCTTAGATTGTTGTAGCTGAAATAACATTATTTGTTTTCAGATGATTTCTTGAAAAGCACAGCTTAGGAACTTTGAAATCAAACATTAAAATGCAGAAGTAATCAGCAACGTACATGACTTTCCTCTCATATCTAACAAATTAATCATCTAAGCTGAACTGCTTTTTCAGAGACAGAGGACCCACAAGTTCAAATCTTGGTTTTCCCTACTATGGAATCTCTAGAGCCTTCTGAACAGACTACAGCAGCCGCAGCTACAGAGGCGGCAGGAAACAACGAGGACAACGGGCCTGCAGGTCCAGAGGAAGCAGCTGATGAGGGAACTGAATTCACAGTTAACATACAGACTGAAAAACCTGAAATCGTGGAACCAGAGACCCCAGCACCCATTCCTTCTAGAGGCGATGGCCCTGCCGGCAAACCACAGGTAACAAAGGGCCTTCAGATTACTCACACTGTTATAAAGGAAGATAGATATATGGATATTGTTTTGAAATATGCAAACTGTAGAGGTACATCGTGATATCTGTGGAGAGAAACATGTTACTGGATAGTAACAACAAAATGTCACCAGTACAACAGATGATTACTATCCTCTTAAATACCAGTAAAGTACTGAATACTGAGGCACACCTTTTTGTGTATCAGATTTTTAAATGACATTGAGACATGACCTTATTTGCAAATGATGACTGGTAGTGATTTTTGCATAAGAAAATAAGGTTGCATTTCCATACTAATGAGAACTGTGAATCTACACTCCACATTTAGTTTACATCTGTACATTTGTTTACAAATGTTATGTTCACAGCCAGAACTGGATATAAATTTGCTGCATATGAATTATTGATTTCAATTCCATTGCTAGTGGGACTCTGGTTTTCTTTAGTTTTTCTGAGAATGTCAAACAAATTCATTAATAATCAAAGTATGCTGTGCTGTAGGTACACATTTGGACTTCCTTGCAGGAAAATCACTAAATGATGGAAGTCAATCACAGGAAAATCCTTGAAAGGCCTGTTTATAATGTTTTCCAGGCAGGCTTTAAACACGCCACAGCACTGACACTGCACGACATCTACTTGAACACTGACACTGGCAGAGTCTTGTTATTCTTAGATTCCAGTGTGGTATTTGACATAGTTGACCACAAGTTATTATTAGACAGACTGAAGAACTGGGTGGGTCTCTCCCCGACAGTGCTGAACTGGTTGGAATTGTATTTGAAGGACAGAGACTACTTTGTGTCAGTAAATCCACATCTGAGCATGCAAAAATGACATGTGGCGCTCCTCAAGGCTCCATTCTTAGGCCTCTTCTGTTCAGTGTTAGCATGCTCTCCCAGCTCAGACAGTAGAAAACAAAATATCTTACCATAATACATGATTGAATGTGTTACAACAAATATTAACAATAAATTGAAATAATAATTTTTGAAGCCATAGAAGTGTGATTTAAAGCCAATGCTTCGCTTCAGCTGCTAATGTTTAAGACCACAAGTGATGCCAAAAATATTGACTAAGACCACATCACTTCAGTTAACGGATTTCTACAATGGCATCCTGTCTTTAAAATTCTACTATTGGTTCAAAAAGCACTGAATCTTTTAGGACCAATATATGCTACTGATCTGCTGCTTCACTGTGAACTGTGAAGACACCTCAAGCAGTCTTTTTAATGGAGAAGCATTGTTCAGTTTTCAGGCTCCACATATCTGCAATAAACTCCCAGAAAACTTAAGATCAGCTCCACCTCACATTTCATTAAGTTAAACTTGCAGCAATTTATTCATACCTTGCACTGCACTGTAACTTTTTAATATCCTGTTTAATCCATTTTATTCTCTTTTAGCTTCAGATTACCCCATTAAATCCTACTGATATGTCATTTATATTGTCTTGTGTTTCCTCTCAATGCCTTTCATGTTTTATGTAAAGCACTTTGAAATGTCTTGTTTTTGATATGTGCTATACGAATATAAAACACACTTTGTTTTGCCTTAACTTGCCTTAAATAGTTGTAAATAGATTAAATGCATAAAATAAAGGAGCATGTCCTTAACAGAAGGTGCAAGTCAGAAGCAAAGTCTGTTGAAACGCATAAATCCTGTATTTTATCATGTTAAAGGTTGTGGCCACAAATACAGCAGCCTAATACCATTCAGCAGTCAGGAGAATGGCAACAAGGGGATGTCCTGATTAAATTAAGGAGTTTTGGTTTGTCTTCTCAGCCAGTGCCAGCGCAGGATGATGTCGTCTGCGTGAGCAAAGAGGCTGTCCAGGACAAAAATGCTGTCAATCTGAAACTCAAGGCAGCTTCCAGCTGTGTAAGTATTGAGAATATCAACTTCTGTCTGCTCCTTATACATCTGCTTACATGTAATTTAAAGCAATATTGGAGATATGATGCAGCTGAGATGAGAGCAAAGAATCTCAAAAGAAGTTGAAAATATTCCCACACACTCATAAAACAACCAACTGCACTAGAAAGTGAATCAGTCAATGACTTGGTTTGCTCGTCATTCCCAGCGGCCTATCAGCTTTTAAAACATGGACTCAGCAGCAAATTCTCCTCATTTAAGCTGCAGTAACTTCATGGCTTCATTAATTTGCTGCTTTCATTTAAGGCGGCAAATTAATGAAGCCAGAGAAAAACTGTGTCCATCCATCCTTATCGATGTCTGCTTCTTAGGTGGGAAGGAAAGCCAAAGAGATTTCTCTTGCATGGAATCCAGAGTATGGATTGCAGGGTGAGGGGAGCACGGTGGGTGGGCTCAAAGCTGCTGTTGAATGTATAATGTATAATGTATAGAGGCCTCAAGCGGCAGCAGCCAGTGTGTGTGTGTGTGTGTTTGTGTTTAGAAATATAAACTCTTCAGTGTTTCAGAGCAACACCTTTGAGGTCTACAGAAATCACAGCTTCTATGTGAAGGTCTGAGGCCCACAAGATTACAGGTAGCCACAGCTCTCATGAAGCCTGAGCAGTAGATGTATTATTCAAACAATGCATAAACAGCTGTAACCAGTTAAACAACACAGATTCTTGCACATAAAGACATCAACTAAACACGCTGCCTTCCCTGTATCTTTTCTGAGGAACATTATTTTTGCTTTATCCAAGAGGCATTTTGTAAATTTGACTGCTATAAATGCCCGTGTAAAAGGATCAAAGTTTAGCAGTGTAACTGATATTCACACAGGTTTATAAAGGACTAAGCTGAGACCTGAAATGAACCCTGCTTCAAATCAGGGAATCAGAATTGCTCTAGAGCGTAGACTGACACAGTCTGGAGGCATTGGTCCCTCTGTTATTTAAAGAGTAGATTATTTCAGTAATGGTATGTGGAATTCCTGATATCATATAGTGTATATATCAAAGGGTGATGGATCCATAAATCAGGTCTTGGAGATGCCTCACATCCGGCTATGTAATGGAAATGCTTCCCTCGTTTATTCCAAACCATTTCGGTGCCACACCATTGAAAATGTAATCACAATCTAGATATCTGACAAACTTCTGGCACTGTGTCCTGCCCATAAATACACAGTCTTGTAAGAAATCCATCTGTGCACTCCTGAACTGGCATCAAGGGCTCCTAAGTGTGGTAGTTTCTAATGTTGGGATCAGATTACATGAGGGAAAAGGTAGTATGGAGGGCTGCGATAACCCTGATTGGATTAAAAAAAAAGAAAGAAGCAGCAACTGAAGGTGAAGGGATTAGAGGAGGAGAGGAAGATTGAATGTGATATTGAAGGCAACTTAGGTTTTAATTAAACTGCTCAGATGCTGAAATGATTTTTTCCCCAGCGTTAATTTTTTTTTTTCATTTTGGTCTCTTTGCAGAAAGACACAAAAGTGAAGATCGAAAGTGTTCTGCAGGAGCTGTGTGGTGAAGACTGTAAACTAGAAATCTACCAGGAGGACGACTCCGATGAAATCCTGGTGTCTGGGAAGTATGTTGAAGGTCAGTAGCATTTTTGTGGTAATAAATATGATAAAAGAACTCAGTGCTACACCCTATGTGCCTGCAGGTTATATCCAGTGTTTCAGCCTCTGATGAGCAGCCTTGTTATTACACTGCTTTTTATTTTTCTGTAAAGCTGCAGTTCTAGTTCCTGCTAAATCCACATGAATACCATCCCCATTGCTACAGACTTTTAAAAAATGCTAGTTTGCTTTATGCTAGATGGTCTTTTTCATTACTATAGCACCTTGTAATTAAGAAGCATCTTGTAATAGTTAAAACACCAACTAAAACTTTTTTATATGTATTTGCAGATGATGTTGCAGGCATGGCCAACAAGTTCAACAACGACAACATTAAAGATAAGGTAAAGTGCCACTAATATATTGCAGAATGCTCCACACAACTATATCTATCTTAAACCTATCATGTTTTTTCTTTTGTTTTGTTTTTAAATATCCTGAGTTGAGCTGGATACAGTAGAGTCATGATTAGATGCACGACTGTGACTTTTTGAACTGTCCATGTTGATCCAACACTGGAAAACATACAACGCACCACGAAGGGCCTGTAAAACTGACATCCTATAAGTTGCACTGACTCAGCCAGCGAAATTTTCTGGTTGACTCACAATCAAGTCTGATGGGAAAATACACTGGGGAGAAGAAAAACACTCCCTGTTTGCAGACTTTTTCAAAGGCTTCAAGCTGCCAGGCTGACAGTCAGTGTGACAAACAAAAAGCCCACAAACAACCCACTTGTCAGCTGCAAAACATTTTTTCTAATACCTAGGGAACAATATCGGGTTATGGGTGTGCCTGTCACACCCAGCTGTCTCCTTGCGTTCAACATACTCTACATTTCCCTCCGTATTCCACCATATGCCAAGTGACCTTATTAGCAATCTACCAGTTTTCAGACACAGTCACTCTTCATTATTCCGTCTATAGTCTGCTTACTGGCGTTGTTTTTGTCTTGACTCTGCCATGGTGATATACTGCCACTACTGTAGGTACATTTCCGTAAACAAAGACTTTTGGGTGGGGTTGTTTTTTCCCCTCAAACTTTCAGTCACATTAGACGACACCACAGTGACTGGATAGCAAAGGTCTTCTTGCGTCAGCAAAACAACAGCACAACATCCACATATTCAAAACACAATCCATCAAGTCTCATTTCTTCATGGAGGTCCATTTCAGTCAATTTAGAAATACTATAAATTTGACTCTGTTTACACACACAAAAACTTAATGTTGTTCTTTTTTTGTCATCAGACTGATGTGGAAGAGGCTGTTCCTCGCTGGGGCAGGAACTCTAAGTTGGTGCTGGTTTCCTTGCTGCTGACTGGTCTGTTGCTGGCTGCTCTACTGGTAGCTGGTTATTACCTCAAGACTCATCGCAAGAACTCCAAAGGAGTCAGACTGGTGAGTAGACTGGAGGTATCACACTGTTGATGCCCAATAAACCAAAAATCTGTGGTAGTAGAAACTTCAGGAAACAGTAAAACATACAAGTTTCTTTTTAAGGACACTCATCAAGTCAGATATTAGACAAAACCACACTGACCAAGACCCTGGCTACCTTAATAGACAGTTCATTTGGAAGACCTGGCAAATGCTTGTACTGCCCAAACCTGAGGTACTGTGGCCCCTAAAGATCCAGGTCACTGAGGAAATTGTACACAGTTTTGTTTATCTAAGTGAAAAGGGAAAAAAAGAAAAAAAAAAACCCACACATGGATTTGCGGTCAGATGTATGGTTATCCTCCAGTCAATCCCAGACTCAAGGGAGGACGTGCTTGGCTCATATGTCTAATAACTTAAAGCAGCATTAGGTCCTTTCTGCTGTTTCTACTTGAACCCCTTTGCCAGGGGGCCACACATGGTTTTAGTTTTTCGATGAAAGTTCATGACATCATTTTTTAAAGCATTTACATATGCTGACACACCCGTGTGATGGTGTAGGATAACAGCGTGTTGAATTGTGCTGTATTTATTAAATAGAGTTAGTCATATTCATTGAATGTCATCTAAAAAAGCCCTTGCTGACAGACGAGGCACTTCACCAAACTTTGCAAACAAAGAGTTCAGACAGTAACCATGGTAAACCAGCAAGTGTGCCTGCATATTGTTAAAGTTCCAACAGTAAAACAATTACCAACACCCTACCGAGTGCACACACAGCTGCAGCCCATAAACCTCATTAACAAAGAATGCATTTGTTTATCTTTTAAACAACACCCACCAAAACAAATCCATTTTCAATTATGCACTTTCTTGCTAGCTGCCCTGTCATATTTGAACATTAAAAACCTATCTAGCCTGTGTTAAACCTCTTCCTATCCAGTATGAGCTCTAAATTGAAATCTTGTCTCTGTGCTCTTCCAAGGCCGAGTCTTTCCAGGTGGATGAGGAGAACCAGGCCAACACCCTGGTGTCTGTGGCCCCCCTGCCCCAGGAGCCCGTTGACAAGCCCACCGTCAATGGAGAGTCTCCACCAGAAAATGGGACCAACCCCACCCCCACTACTAATGGACACTCTGCCACCCAGACCCCGGTGGCTGACACGGAGATGTGAATCATGACACCCTCGACCTCCAACCTCCCGCTCTACCAATCACCCGCTCACCCCTCTCTGCTTCCACAGTGTCAAAAACACTGAGACAAATCCAAGATGAATCTGTCGCATACATCCTCCTCCCCGCCTCCCATCCTCCCCTCCTCACCCTGCAGCTCTCCGGATGATGACAACAATGATGAAGCCCATGCTGACAATATGAAGACAATAATGACAGTGCCTGTAATGTGAAAAGTTTGGGAACACTTACCTTTTGCTGGTGTCAAGTGGAGCCTATATACGCTGTTTGGGACTGAGACCGGCTGACAGGGATTTGTTAGCTGTTCTAACTTCAGTCAAGTTGTAACAGTCTTTGTAGAATCATCAAATAATGCCAAATATGTTGTGTTGATCCCTGAAGAAGAAGCTGAGAAAGCTCTGTTGTTCCTATCCACAACTGTGGGGCAATGAAGCCAATGAAGTCAGGCGGTTGAACGTTGACTAGTTTTTGTACTGTTGTAAAAAAGACTGACACTCACTGCTTTCTTTTTGTGTGTTTGTATGCCTCTGTATTTGCATAAAGCGAATGAAGGAGATGCATCAAGTTAGAATTTACTGAAAGTTGCCTACTTTTTCTCATGCATAATTGTCAAACTGTAATTATAAAAAAAAAAGTGCCGTATTTGCTTGGTATCATTGCTGGCATTCTTCAGAGAAACCAGAAGATCTGCTGACAAAGTATTCACATTCTAAATAGTGAAATAAAAAAAAGAAACAAGCAGGGTCTTTGGTTTAACTAAGAAATGAAACAATGCTACTAAGCTTTTCACAATGTGTCAGCTGAAAACTGTGTAGTTGCCTCAATGCTTTCAACTTTAGCCTACTGAACAACTAAACCTCTGTAACTGACCTCTGTTCAATGTTTAATTGGATCAGGTTGCAAAGTACATTTCTATTTCTGTGTTGTTTTTTTTTAAATATTTTGTACAGGTTTTTTGTTTGTTTGTTTGTTTTTTTTAACAAATGCTGATTTTCCTACTCTTACCGCTGTCTTAGGGAATGGTAACAACAAAAAAAACATCTCTGCCATGAAATTCCTTCATATCACGCAGCAGGTTCAGCATTCCCAAGACTGCCTTTATGTCCTTGTTGATAGAAAACATTTTTTACATCAGTGGTACACATGTTTTGCTTCTCTAAACAACTGGCGGCTTTCATAATGTACTGCATAATGTGTAAATAAGCTTGCTTTCTGTTAGTCATACCTGTACCTGATTCATAAACTGTGACTGTTATCTTGTTATCCAGGTTGCCTTCAGCTTACTTGATTCATGTATAGAAACATTTCATACATCAGAAATCAAACAGTTTTTCCAAGTAAAACTTTTTTTTTTCACATTATGAGATGCTTTGCTTTTCTCAGGAAACCAATCAAAAGCAGGACATTACACTGACATACATTCAGTTAAAGGAGACTTAACCTAGCCATAACTCCTACTAGGCTGACCCCAACCTAACCCAAACCTAAAACCAAGCTCTTTACTCTAACATTTAATGATTTAACTTACAGCAACTTTGAAGAAAATGGTGAACTGAGTAGTAGCTTAAGGACTTGGATGCAAATGCAGCTGTGTGTAGCATAAACAAGCTTTAGGTGGATTAACATAGGGGTTCAACTGTGAATGGTACAGCAAAGTGTGGGACTGTAGCTGTACAGTATATCCTGAAGTTAAGCCCGCCACTAAGCAGAGTTTTAAAGCACTGTTTTTGTGCTAATACATACATCCAGATCAGGTTTAGATACCCCTCCACCTACTGGATGTGCATAGAAGAAACACGAGTAAAGCAACTTCAGAATACCACTGATCTGTTACAGAATCTGTTGTCCACCTTTTAAATATATTGTAGTGAAGTTGCAACCCTAAACAACCATATAAAAGTAATTGTGTCTATAGATCAAAAACGGAAACATCCTATCATGCAAAGTCGTAGGCACTTTATTCTCAAGTCTAATGAACTAAAATGCAACTTATTGCAAGCAAACCTTTCTTGATTTAACCTGTTACAAAGGTAATGAAACATAAAATGAGCTTGTTTTAAATTAGACACTTGAACATCACTCTGAGACTGAAAATTATATTATAGTATGTGAAGCACATTTGAAAGAATAATGGAATTTAAAAGTGGTACAAGAAAGCTTCTGTGATCATATGGTTAGATTATTCAAGTTTCTCAGACATAGCACCCATAGCACCACCCAAATGCAAATCAATATTTTGACTAAGGCAAAGCAGAACATTCCCTACAGAACTAAACTCAGAACTTAGAATTTTCATAGTGAACAAGGTAATTTATTTATTCAAAACATAGCATTAGCGACGTGCTTCAGTAAAGCCAGAGGAGTAATAGTGATTCTTGGGTTGCAAATACAATACAGTGAGAAGAGACACTCATTTAAACACACTATTTTAAACACAGTGGCAAGAAAAAGATGTGAACCTTTTGGAATTTGGCTTTCTGCATTAATATGTCATAAAATGTGATCCAGTCTTCATTTAAGTCAAGGGTACTGACAAATATAATGTGCCTAAAATAATAACAAAAAATTCTGATATTTCATGTCTTTATTGAGACTAACCATAAAAACCTCATAGTGCTAGTGGAAAAAGTATGTGAACCCTTGAGTTAATGACCTCAGAAAAGCTAATTAGAGTCAGGTGTTAGCATACCTGGAGTCTTGTTAAGAAAATGAGTTTGGAAGTGTGGACTGGAGCTACTTTGACTGATAAAAACCACTCAAACGTTTTGAGTTTGGTCTGCACAAGAAGAATTCACTTATGTGAGCCATGCCTTGCCAAGAAGAGCTTTCAGAGGATCTACGATCAAGGATTGTTGATTTACATAAAGCTGGAAAAGGTCACAAAGTGATTTCAAAGACTTTAAAAATTCACCAGTCTACAGTTATGCAAACTACTGACCAAAGGAGACACTTTGGGACTGTGGCTACTCTACCAAGAAGTGAGCCCCCAGTCAAAATGACCCCAACAGCACAATGAAGACTCATCAATGAGGTAAAGAAACAACCCAGAGTGACAGCCAAAGATTTGAAGGCCTCATTGGAACTGGCTAGCCTCTGTGTTCATGAGTCTACAGAACAGAGTGTAAAACATTGAACAAACATGGTGTCTATGGCAGGACACCATGAAGGAAGCCACTAAAAAAAGACATTGCTCCATGCCTGAAGTTTGCTAAAGAGCACATTGACACTCCACAGCAGTACTGGTAAAATGTTCTGTAGACTGATAAGACTAAGATTGAACTATTTGGAAAGAACACGCAGCACTACATCTGGCATAAAAAGGTCACTGCATGTCATCATGAAAACATCATCTCAGCCATAAAGGATGGTGGAGGAAACATCATGATCTGGGCCTGCTTTGCTGCATCAGGGCCTGGCCAGCTTGTAATCACTGAGGGGAAGATGAATTCTCAAGTGTATGAAAAAAATCTTCAGAACAATGTGAGAATGTCTGTACATCAGCTGAAACTCGGGAGAAGTTGGATGATGCAACAGGACAATGACCCAAAACATCGGAGCAAGTCCACAACAGAATGGCTTCAGAAAAACAAAATCGGCCTTTTGGAGTGGCCAATTCAGAGCCCAGACCTCCACCCAACAGAGGGGCTATGGAATGACTTGAAGAGAGCCATACACATGAGACGTCTAAAGACTATGACGGGAAGAATAGGCTAAAATTCCTCCTGAACGATGTGCAGGTCTGATCCACAGCTACAGGAAGCGCCTGGTTGAGGTTAATGCTACCAAGGGGGGGAGTCAACCAGTTAATTCATAATTATTAATTGAATGTTGAATGAGTGTGTTCAATAAAGACAAGAAAGATCAGAAATGTTTCAGTGTTATTATTTTAGGCACATTAAACTTGTCAATACCCTTGACTTAGATGAAGATCAGATCACATTTTATGACAAATTAAGGCAAAAAACCATGAAATTCCAGAAGGTTCATATACTTTTTTCTTGCCACTGTATTTATCAAGCTCAGTAATGTTAATTTAACATTCTTTCAGCTTGTGGAATTTCCAGTTAAACCTTATGAAAAGTTTACGGAACACTGATACAATTTTGGAACCTTAGTGACAATCAAGGGTTACAGTCATGTCTGGTTGAGACCAGAACCCTTTAATGAGTACAATGTCAATCTAGTATGTGCATTGTATACAGTATATTCAGTTTAATCAAATAAAGATTCTTGAGCAAGTCAATAATCCCAGAATTCACCAAAAACAAAAACAATTTCAGAGTTAAAACCTAACGCCTTTACCATTATCTGGTCTGAATAGGTAGGACAAATGATTGGGAATATCTGCTGACAAATTCAAGACAGTCTTCAGTCAGTACTTTGCATTCGGACTTATTTGTAAAGATTTGAATATTCTTGACATTACCAGTACACCTGTACATGCTCGCCTGCGTATTTTCGTAACAGCATACAATGCGCTGGGATTGGGTGTTTGCTGCTCCTTTGCGTGTACAAAAAGATACTTGACAGGGTGAGGAAACTCCACAGAAGGGAACCCCAGCATCAGCGCAACATGAAGAGAAGTGCTTCCAGATTTCTCATTCTCACAGTTCTCTTCCAGGTGACCCACTGTGCTTTCTTTGGGCACAATGTTTATGTCCCTCAAAGTAGGACTTGGTCAGAGGCCAGACAATACTGCAGAGAGCATCACACTGATCTGTCTTCAGTCAACACTCCGAAGGAAATCCATGCACTCCTCGCTGCACTACCAGAAAAAGTGGAACTCGATCAAAATGTGGGCAATTCGAAGAAGGATGAAGAGTCGCTCGATATGTGGATCGGTCTCTACAAGAATGTCAGTGACACTTGGAAGTGGTCAGGAGGGACAAATGTATCGCACCACTCCTGGTCCACATTGCCGAAAAAAAATAAAAAGAACAATTGTGTGGCAATAAACACCACACACTGGATGGCAAAGAACTGTGAGACGAAAAAATTACCGTTCTGGTGCTTTGAGAGCCACCTCATTTTGGTGAAAGAAAAACTGACCTGGGAGGAGGCGATGGAGCACTGTCACCACCTGGACAAGGAACTGGTAAGTCTGCCCCATGATTCTGCTCTGATTCAAGCCCTGCAGACTAGCAGGACAGCTCAGACAGACCACGTGTGGATCGGCCTGCGCTACCTGGCTAACACTTGGGTGTGGATGAACGGCATCTCTGCGGAGGACAGGGCCTGGAGCCAAGGGGAGATGCCACAGTGTCCCGCCTGGAGTCACCACTGTGCGGCCCTCTCACTGGAGGGAGAGCATTTGGAAAGCTGGGACTGTGCAGACACGTTTAACTTTCTCTGCTATTAAAATGTGAATGTCCTAAAACATGCTGTGCACACTGCCAGTTATTGTGAGAAGATTCCTGTGCTATTAGAGTAGGCTTCTATTTGCCACAAAGTAATGGTGCACTTTGCTAAGCCATATACAGTACGTGTGTGTTTCTATATATGGACATTTATATATATATATATTGTCCTCTAAAATCCACACCTGGGCTCTCTTATTTATCCTGGTCTTTACAATCACATAAAGTACTAAAATCGGTGTGAAATGATTTCAACTGTAACCCAGATCACAGATGAGTTATATAATATAAATAAGTATATATTCCGGACCCTATTTTTCTGTTTTTGTTATGTAAGTATCTTTCCAAAGGTATTTAACTGGATAAATGTACTTATACTGAGTGCACATAGATTCGAAATACACATTAAAGCCAACCTGTGTGTGTTTCTACGTTAAATGAGGCACAAATAAACTTCAGTACAAAACATATGCTGAGTGGCTCACTGACTGATATGACACCTATGTTGAAGTATTTAGTCTGGTCTACTATCCTAAATGAAAGCTAATTCTCCTCATACAGTATGCCTCTACAGCATTTTCAAGGTAACATGCGGATCTTGTTCATATAAAAAAATAAATGTTGCCATCTGGAAGGCGCTACAATATCTCGAGAGCTCATACTTCCAGGTTAAAAAATTATTTCTACTCAAGAGCAATCACAGAATTGAACTCTAGTAAACACTGCTCCAGCACTGCCACCACCTCAGCATCGTCAGAATATTCCCCATCACAGGATGAACTGTTTTTATTATGCACAAACGTCTCACAGAGTGCAATAACTTGAGGGACCTTACATACAGTATCTATACTTAAACTTTTCCATATTCCCAAGATGCCGCTGGCTTTACATGCTGCTTTTATTGTTCATTCTTATACTTTAAATGTATCGCTTTAGGCAAAGCAAATTTCGTTGTAAAATTATATGCAATGACAAGAAGCCATTCAGTTATAATATAAAACAGAAAATAGCTGCTGTAAAATATGCATCTTAACAAAAGAAGCACCAGCAAAGAATTGTTGAACTGATGTTGCTAACGGTAATATAAACCACTGAGTGTTTTGGGACAAAAAAGGCAATGAACTTTGGGCTCCTGATGGCCATGAAGATTCAGTCACACAACACATGGCCACAAGGTCACTTGTCACTCTGGGTGGGAGATACTCGGGAGAAGGAACAAGCATGTGTGAAAAGCCAGACTTTTTTAAATGTGTCTGTGGCAGTTGATGCAGCAAATTAACCACCGCTGTCATTCCAGCTGATGTGACCTTTATCAGCCCTTGTTGTTGCACTCTGACAGCCTATACATGTCTGCTGTAATGGTTCACTTACAGAGCCTGCTGGGCATGAGGCTGCCACTGTCTGTGCAGCTGCTGTAAAGCCGAGTGGGTGCAAAGGTCAGCGTGGTGTTTGCTGGTTGCAGATCCGCAGTGACACCGATCAAGGTTGTGTCAGTCTGTCACTGCAAATATCCAAACGTGTAAAATGTCAGTGCTTTTACATGAACACTCTCATTTCACTCACGAGACATACAGTTCCTATGTGTGTCTGTCTGTGTCTGTGTCTGTGTCTGTGTGTGTGTGTAGCAGTGTTTCCCATTAATATAATCCCAGTTACCTGTCCAGGGTGTCCACTGCCTTCGCCTGAGTCGGCTGGGATAGGCTCCAGCCCCTCCACGACCCTACAGAGGATTAAGTGGTGTATAGATAATGGATGGATGGATAATCCCAGTTGGCTGCATGGAAAAATAACCTGAGCAGACACCACTTATCAATTTCCCTGCACAGTCAGTACTGTGTCTCCATCTACTGAGCGCCTCGTGTCATTTCATCTGTATATATTTTATTTATTCTATTCTACTTCTTCTTTTATATTCTTAATGTTATTTTATTCTTGCTATCTTAACTGTTTGCACCAACAGACCAAGACAAATTCTTTGTAATGTAAAATTACTTGGCAATAAACATGATTCTGATTCTGATTTCAGCTGTGAAAGTTGCTGCTAAACAACAACAGGGTCAGAACGTTAGCTTATGAGTTCCAGAGAGGCTGTGTTGACTTCAAATTACTCTCACGCAGTGCTGTTTTCTACATAAAAACTTAGCTTAATGAGACTCTCACTGTTTAACTGGCTGTTTATCATTACAGTGTAGCTAAGCAACTACTATCAAAACATGTAAACTCACTCTCTTTCCATAAGCTGTAGTGTTTTGGCATTTCACCCTCACCACAATAAGACACCCTCATTAGGTGTGCTGTTAATTTGGTCTCACTTCACCAGGCGTCGGTTAAACCACCCGCATGAAAGGCTGGGCGAGGCTGCAAAGAAAAGTGGGGACTTTTTAAATGACTTAATTATAGCCTCACCTGCTAGGTGTTGTCCCGCCAAAGCCTGACTGACGTAACGCCACAAATACCGTAAATTGCAGTCGAGCGGCGCACTGAGTGATGTCACTTACCGTAAATGACACTATTAACGCAACGAGAACGACTCAATTTGTGGCCTTTATTTCCAACGCCTGAATGAAAATTGATTTTTTTTTTCATTCAAAAGAAAACTAAGTTAAATCTCTATAGTATCCCCAGTTTTTTTTATTCACCAGATCAGTGAACAAACTGTCATGTTTTTTTCGGGTTTTTGTACTAAATTTGATTTGATTTATTTTGAACATGTAGTTGAAAACATACAAAAAATGATACACATAATGATCAAAAAATAATAAAACAAACAATTATACAGAAAAGAAGAGAAAGCGAAAAAAATGTATGTGTTTAACATGTTCGAGAGGGAGTGGGAAGAAGTCAAGACTTAAATTTGATGAAACAAAATGTATTTACGTGTTATAAATCCCTCTAAATGACACACTGAGAAGCTATAATCCTGAATGTCTATAATGTCACTTCAGACATATCAAAATGTACCCATACGGTGAAGCCAAACTCCTATCAGAGCATCCACTCACTCTGCTGAGCCAGTATCTGAGTGTTACACTGCCATCTGTCGTAATAGACACATCATTACAACTTAGGTAATGTATTTATTTATTTTTTTGCCTTGTCACTTCACAAATGAAATCTGTATGAGAAACATTTTTCACAGGGCCCCTAACAAACAAAAACTAATCCTGGAGACTTAATGAAGATATCAGACAAATATACAAGCAAACAACTTGCATAGTGGACGCCATGACACCGACAAATGACTTCCATGTGTGGAAATTAAGCATCTTTTAAAAATTATTTTTAACCTGTGTCTAATTAATGCACAGAAGCTTTTACAGAATAGGACGGTGGTTCCCAGACTTTGTTGGCTTGTGACATATTTAAAATGAAGCTGTTAACAGACCCCTCAGACCCCTTATGAGGATGTTTTGCAAAAACGATTTTTTTCCTTCCTGGATTTGTCTGATTTTAAGGTGGAAATTAACCAGTCCCCTATCATTAAAAATGGTATGCAGGAAAATAAACAAAATAAATTTCCTGTTATTCTTAATAATACTGCAGGTTGGGACACACTGGCTTCTAAGTGCAGGTGAATCTATCTATCTATCTATCTATCTATCTATCTATCTATCTATCTATCTATCTATCTATCTATCTATCTATCTATCCTCTCTCTTTTCATATATATATATATATATATATATATATATATATATATATATATATATATATATATACATACATATAAAAGTCTAATGTGTTATTTTAATGCTTCAATGCTTTAAACGACTCTCGGCACGACATCTGGTAGCTGCGTCAAAGGGAGGTAGTTTACGGTAAAACGGCGCCCATTACCATGTGATTTCACCGATGTTTGTAAACATGCGTCAGCCACATGTGATTCAGGCGATGAGGAAAGACTCTCCAGCTGTCCGCCAATCGGTGACCGGGGGAGTGTCAGGGGCGGGGTTCCCGTGTTGCGCTATGGAAAATCGTTAGGGGGATACACTGTGATAAACGTGCGCTCCGAGATTCATAATAGAGACAATGAGGCTGAAACGGGAAGCGACCATTCAGGCGAGCGCCGGGTCCGAGCGGCGCCGGCCGGGAAGCGGATCCGTCGGCACGAGAGGAACAGAGGCTCCGGGATAAACACGTAAGTTATTTATGCTATTACGAGGCCGAAGCGACATAATGCTGCGTATGTTGCGTAGAGAATACCACTATGTAATTCATAACCGCTGGAGTGCTGGATGGAAATGTAAGAATTAAAAAAAAAAAAACAGAGGCGCTGACGTGAAAGTATGCAAAAAGAAAATAAAAGTCGCGTATTCAAAACCGTTCAGGACTGGTAATGTTGTTGTTGGGAAATGTTCTAAATACTTTATTTTAAAAAATCATGTTTCATCATCGATATGACAACAGGTAAATTAAACTGCGTCAGCGCGAAGTCCGACAAGCCACATGAAATCCAGTGGGAATTTCCGCTGCGATGCTCGGACACGCTGCGACGGCGTGACAGCGGAGTTGTGTTCGCTCTGGAAACTTGACTTGTGGCCGATTTAAATGTTAAAATGAGGATGTAAACAAAGTGAGTTTTGAGGGGGGAGGATTCGGCAGGGATGGCGTGTCAAGGAAGAGCTCGGAATAGGATGCTGCGCAAGAGATGGATAGTGCGTAATCCTGTTGTGGGAGAGGACGACGTTACGCAGTTCATATTGGCACGATCATTTAACACCTCATGGTCTCTTTTTTTCATAACGTTGCCAGAATGAACGGATAAGTTTTTCTTTCAATTAGAAAAATAAGTGTACTTTACAAACATGGCCACAGATCGACCTCGGGGATTTGTGCTGTTGTTTGTGGGATTTCAGAGGGAATGAAAACTTGAGCCTGAAGTGAGGAACACAGCGGTGACGCAGCTTGATTTGTGTTCCAGGTGTCAGACAACATTTGCTGCGTCACAGAGATCCCAGGAGGTCCTTAATAGTAATCTGGCTTTATAGTGCGCACTTGATATGTTGAAAACAAGCTGTGTTTCCCGAACATAGGGGGTGCTGTTGAGTAACACACTCAGTGGGCTGTATCATCTACCGTAGATGTTGACACACAGGTATGTCCTCTCTCCTCATCACCACTCACTGATTAAACTCTTTTTTAAATCTCTGGGGCTGCCTCCTTCAATCCATTTTGTACTGATGGTCAAACATGAAGTGATTTAATTTCAATTACCTGCACAAAGTCTTGAGCTTCCAACACCTGAGTTGTAGTTTTGTGCTCCATCTGTTACTGTAAAGGAGTGAGCTATTTAGCAGGTTTGTCACCGTTTACTAGAGCTTGTGATGCGCCCCTGTGAGAGCACAACAGAACACCGACACGCCCAAGGTGATGCCACTGTTCTTGTTGTTGACGCCAAGCCTGCTGGCCTCTCTCCCATCTTCCTAATGACCCCAGCGAAGGAAGGTGTGGTGCCTCCTGCCGCTCACCTGCCAGAGGGACAGGGGATGAGGCGCTTCATCACCTCTCAGAGGCTGTGAGGTGAAAATGAGACACACGAGAGGGGGAGCAATCTCCGTCCTGTCAGGCAGATTTGTTCAGTCAATGGGTGAATCAGCAGTAGACCTCACGAGTTGCTAAACCACTGGCAAGGAAATGGAAGGCGAGAGAAGGGGAGGGGACCTTTAGAGCTTTAATTATGTGTACTGAATAGAAACTTGATTCCTGAGGGAATGTCATTATGGCAGTTTTGAAACAAACAGGTAAAGGTCATGGGAAGAAGCTGATCACTGACTGTCGGGGGTGGTCGTATAGCAGAACATCACTAGTCCTTATTTGCATTATTCTGAAAATATGAATATATAATAAACCCTATATCAGATGTTTAGCGCTGCCAAAGCTCATCAAAATGTTTTCCACTGTCTGTTAGAATCATGCCCAGTGCAATCATAATGTTTACCATGTCCTCCGAGGCTGACCAGTAGAACAAGTGACCCACTTTCACAGACAAGGAAACGTGACCTCAATAGTTATTTTGCTATTCTTTCGGGGAGAGGCGCTGCCTCTCAAGTCAAACAAACACAAGCACTCAACCTAGTTTTATTCAGAGTTCTTGGAGATTTCACAATAATGCTGTTACGGAGCGCTAAAAAAACAATCCCTGCTTTTTCAGCTGGAGCAAATGCAATTCAGCTGATACTGGCGGACCAAAACTAGATGCAGCAGAGAAGTGCTTTTAAGAGACGAGAGAGGCATGAGAATCGGCTGATGGATGTGTTTACAGCAGGGGGCCCAGCATCACCTGTAGCCCACGTAAACCTTCGGAGAAAACGGTGAGCGACCCACTGCCTCTTAAAACAGATCCCTCCTACACACAGATTATAGAATTGGAGGTGGCACGGAGCCCAGAGATGACAGTGCTAAAATTAAACTCGGAGCACTGCTGGCCTTGCTAGATGATGATGTATTATTAGACAAGTGTGAGGCAGCATTCACTCGCAGGTATCATTAGCAGCTGTACACCTAATGTGCAGCAAATTGAGCAAAGAAATGAATAAAAAAAATGCTTTAAGCTACTGTAAACAACAAAAGAGCACTCCATGTTGCTATTATTAATGGTCTTGGTATTTCTCTGCATAGATTTACATATTAAGTTCTGTATATACTTAAGATTTAGACTACTTAAGGAAAGTGGAATAGTGAGATAGCGTCTTGTTGCGTCAGTGTTTTTGTCCAAAATTACTAATCAGTGGAAAACACTAACCAGGTTTTCCATGTCTTGGAAACTGGAAACCTAATTTGCTTTAACAGAGAGGCTCCACAGCCGCGTTTGAAATCCCTTAAATCTACATTAACTTCTGTCTCTACTTGTTTAATTTGTAATGCCACTCTCATTATCAGCAAGACATCTGATATTTCCCAACGGACAGAGCGGGAGCCAGAGGAGAGTGACAAAGTGTAAATCAGCTCTCACATCTGCCGTCTTCCCATTTTTCTCAACCCATCGTGCGGCGCATCGAACAAACAGAGTGTCACGCACATGTGAACGCTCACAATTTGTTGCTCCGAAGAGAAGGTGACGCAACGGAGAAGGAAGCTTTTATACGATCCAAACATTTGGTTACAGGAAATAAGGTCTGATTGGTCCAGTCAGGTATCAGGGGATTCTTCTAGTGACTCCGCTGCTTTGATGGCGACACATCAGTCGCAGTCGACAACTACTTTGACAGCCTCAAATCACCACAGTGCTGCTGTTGTGAGCTTTGTAGGTGATTACAACCCGCATATATAGTTTCTAGACATATATAGTTAATATAGTTTCCTTAACTGCACGATTGTTTAAAGGCGGTTTAAAAACACATTACCTCAATGAGTTTGCCCCTCTCACTCCTGATAAATTAGGACCTCTAATCTGTAAGAGGATTAACCACCTACCCTGTTTACACGTGCACGCATGCAAACAGCCTCACTGTTACACACAATGTCACACATATGGAGGCATTCAGTGTCTGTTTTACGTCACCTGCTCTTACGTGACCCAGCCCGCCCTGTGACACAGATTTTCAGGTAACAGCCTATGCTGCCTGATGCATCGTCAGTGCTTATCCCAATTTTTTCAACCACAGATGTATATATTATGTTACCATTCTCTTAAATCGGAAAACAATTTGATCCACTCTGGCTGAAGAATTATTTGTGTTCTTCACTTTGATGTACCGTTTTTTGTAACAGCTGCTCCTATGATTGTGTGCTAAACACAGTCATTGCATGCAGCTTGATGTTGTGGCTTCAAATTAAACCACGGTTGCGTAATTCACTTTTGTTTTGGTTTTTAAAGGGGCTGATGCGCCTTTAACAAGCAGTAGATGGTCAGGTGACTCGGCAGGAGAAAAAAAAAACTGCTTCGATGCAGAAAGCAGCCTCTGCACACACACAATGGGCTGCAAAAAGAGCTTGTAGTAAAAAGAACAAGAGAGCAAGACAGAGTTCACGAATAGTATTGCTACGTGGGAGGAGTCAGAATAAACAAGGCGAAGACGGATAAAAGGAGAGTTGCGGCCTTCAGACTACACTGTCTGCCTGAGTTATTCTGGAAGCTGACACTGTATTCATGTAAATACTGGGAGAGCCAGTCGAAACCGAGGACATTTTAGCCTCGTGTTCGGGGAAAATACATATCCGTAGGAAAATGCTGACTATCATGTACTCCTAAATGTGATTATCAGTGAAACATATAACCAATCAGTACAACTGCTTTTGTTTTAGAAGCCAAGACACTAAATTGCCAGTGAAGAGGATTAAGGACTGACAGACAGGGAAATTGTCCCCGAAAGACACATGAAGATTTTGGATTAGTTCCTACGTCACCTCTTCCCATCAACAGGACAACACCGTCTGAGACACTGACAGGACAGGATAATGCCAGCCTTTTAGTGCCAGACCTACAAACGGAATGCAGTGAGTTTTCACATTAATCGTCTTGGTTCTGTGCTGTCAAAAGACAACGGGAGCAGCAGTTGGACGGAGAAAGTCTCAAATGAGTTCCCTATAGACATTCTGTATTCTGCATGCCTCGTTGGGATGGACAACAGGGCTTCATGCTAATGAATCCTTACCTATTTCAGGACCTGGTTTTTCCATCTCGCACCACAGTCAACCCCAGTTGGACCGGCAGCAGGACTGGATGCCTGAGGCAGACCCAGGAGAGGACACAGTATCCTATTGTGAATTACAAAGAAGGCTGCAGGGAGCTGCGGAGATCTATTTTTCCACAGTATGATTCATAGACAGTTTCTGTTAGGGTTCATCTCTGGTGCCAGTCTGCTGCCGTGGCCTTTCTTAAGCCGGGATCTTGATCATCTGATGCACTTTTAATGCAAGGAATTGAGGTGCTGTGTCATCCTTTAAAGTGCTATCCGTGACTCAGTGGTTCTTCTCATTGGTGCCAGCAAAGAGTTTGAGTCTTCCTGAGTGTCTGGTTCTATTTTAATCTGTCTCTCTTTGGAGGGAGTCAGAACTCTGTAGCATCAGCTCGCATACGGAGCTCGGAAAGCGTATGAGTATTTAGACAGATTTATCGTCACAGAGCGTACGAAAAAACCAGTGGGAATTCTGTTTCACACAAAATAATAATCATAACACCATGCCTGAACGTGACTCTGTTTTAGACTGCAGAGGTTTTGCAAAGGCAGCAGAATTTTTACTGTGCATGTCTAAGAAGTCGGAGTTCAGAACAGATCTGTGTCCTGAAGGGTTAGCTATGGTTCGTCTCTGTAATGCAGCCACAATCAAAACCAGTAGGGGGCAACTACTAAAACTGCCAATAGCATTTTTCTATCCTCTTCACAGAAATACGTTTCACGGAGATGATGAACTTATACAGGCACCGTATCTTCTAAAACGTCTCAATCATTCCAAAGCAAAGCGATGATTACATTAAGCAGTTCCACTAGGAGAGAATGGAAAATGAAATTAGCATTAATTTAACTGCACACAAATCAAATGTAGCAGCTATAGGTCAGTGCAATTTTACTAACAGCATTAGAATAATTTAGTCGTTGGAATTAATTCAACATGCTGATTAGCTTAGGCAAACAGGGAATGTGATTGAATCTCGGGTTTGGTTGTGAGTCTTCACCGACATCATGCAAAACAGTCATTTAAAAGCACGTTTCAAAGTGATGACAGCAGTGCTTCTTTCTGATTTCAGATGGACACGGATTGAAACTATGACTTTTCTGAAAGTCATCCTCCCCAGGGAACTGGTTTCACATGGTGTCTTAGAGTATAAAATCCCTTCTAGCACCATTTGAAATCGGTGTTCTTGAGTGGGAACAGACTTCAGGAATGACGTCAGGGTACAATTTCATTCCCGAGGTTGGCAAAAAAAAGATTGCAGTGTGGTGGCGTTGTTTGCATTCCCATTTTTACATCCCATTCCAGATTTATGATTCAGGCATTCAGGCAGTCACTTAGGAATATTAATAACACCCGTCCACTGATGATGACAGTAGGTTGCCCACTGGCACACTTCTCCATACAGCTCATGTTGGAGTCCAGCCTTCTGACCACCCGACCCCCCTCTCACCAAGGCTGACCGTTTTCCTCTGGTGTTCAGAGTTTCCATCATGTCTAGCACCATTTGAAATCGGTTACAATGTGGAGGGACTATCAGCAAACCTCCTGCGTCAGCTACAAGATCAAGTTCCTCAAAGTACCAGCAGATGGCAGCCTCACACTACCAAGGGCGCTCTTATCTAAGGAGGCCAAGTTAGAGGAATCCTGCAAACAGTGAAAGACTCTGACCCTGTTCAGGTACAAGACCAACAAAAGTTTGGAACAAAGCATAACTCATCGCCAAGGACTGCTGTGGTGTAGGAATTTGTTTTCCTCTTTTATCATGTTGCAGTTACTCAGCCGTGATGTCTGCAAGTTATCTGGGGATTTTTTTTTCAAGGAATAGTTGATTAAAAAAGAGAGATTCTCTGGCTGAATGTTTTAGCAGCCCAGAGGCTGTGTTTTACAGATACATGTTTGCTTAGATTTGAATATGTAAATGTGCAAAATGCTAATGAACATGTGCTGTTGATAGCCGTTTTTCAATAATAAAGCAAATATAGTTTCACTAAAAAGTCGTACAGGGTCTTGTTTATTAAGCATTTTCGAAAACACTTAAGAATAATTCTTCAGTGAACTACAGCAAATATTATTTTGTGTTATATGATCGACGTTCAGGCTCAATACGTCTTTGCATTCATTTATTTTCACTTCAGTTTGGTTAAAAAAGAACTGAGACAGACGTTTAGCATCAACTACTGTAGGTATGAGTCGAACCATTTTTAATTACAGCCTGTCATTTCTTCATCTCCCGGGCAGAGGCAATTCTTCTGAGTTTTTGAACTTTAAATTAAATTTAATTATAGCACATAATCTTTTAATACATGCCAGCCTGACATTCCTATGCTCCATTACGTGGAGACTAGACGGTGAATGAGGGCCAATATTAGCCTAAAGCGTCAAGCCTGTAGCTGTCAACCCTCTCACCCTCCGTGTGTCACACAGCTGACATACGCATTAATGCAGTTGTCTTTTTGAATAAATTATTGAAAATTCTTAATTAAAATGTATGAATGATTAACCCACGCTGCCAAGGTTGTTAACCTTAACAGTGTGGTTTTTAAAGGTGAACAGCAGTTTTCCCCGGAAAAGCAGTAATGAATCTAAGTAGCTCTAATACATAAGGAGATATTTCAGTATTGGTATTATTATTATAGTATACTTCGATTTTGTTTTGATGTTGTCTCTTGTTGTATTTACTCACCTGGTAACCTCATAATAGCAGTATCACATAATACATTATGTGAAGCATCACTGCAGTACTTGACAGTTTGTTTTAAGCTAATGCATGTGCAAAAATGTTAGTGTGAGATGGGTGTTGGTTTATTTAGGATAGAAGACAAACAGCTTCTCTCTTTTTAGTTGATTTAATCTGAATATCGGAGTCTCAAAAGCTTGTACAAGGTTCTTTACTGTATGACATGACCCACGCAGAAAAGACAATGATAGAAATGTGATTACAGTTTTTATAGTAACGATGGAAAGGGAGGTTGCTTAAGGCATTCGCCCTTCCTGAAACAGCCCATCCGATTCGTCCACATCTTCAGAGTCTTCTCCCGACCCATCACCAGACGACGCACCTGTGGAAGGAAGTCGTCCCCCCACCCTGTGTGTTTCTTAATCTATGTGATGTCATGTAAGGGTGACTCTCAGAAGATAGCTCTGGCACATCAAGTCCTAGTTGTAGTTATCTGTTCCAGAGCTATCAGGTACACTGTGACGTAGGGGAATGAGCAGGTTGTTATCCAGACTAGGAGCAAACAAACGTTCAGTGCTTAAAACATGTGAATGTGGAGGCTGCTTGGTGTTCTTCTCAGTGTCAGTGTCCCCTGAGAGTATGTGTTAAAAGTTAAAAGTGAAAGGTTAAAAGTAATTTACCCTAACATTAGATTGTTTTCTCTTTTTGATTAAGGAATTGTACTTTATTCTGTATTCTTCTGTTTATATGCACTAGGTAGAGGCAGACCTCTCACATAGTCTTTCCTGTTTTTGCTCCATCTTTGGTGTTAAGCGCTTGTAGCTCCAGCATTTTTGCTCTGAGCTTCCCAGAGATCACCTGCGCATCTTGTGATGCAGTTTGAGCTTCTGTGAGTACGTCTTCTAGTTTTTCCAAGTAAACTGCTGCGCCTAGAAATACATAAACTATCTTTTTCCCAGCAAGTGGGTTTTGTCTTTTTAAAGAATGACCACCCGACTCCCAAGTGTATGGACCAGCAAATGGACACGTTTTTACAGTCAGGCTTTAGGTTGGATCACTATTGGGTTGTAGCAGTAAATGACAGAGAGTTGCTAAATGTACATTTATTTATTTGTGTGAAGACACTGAAACATTTAACACCTCAGCTTAACATCAGTTTGGGTTGCTACAGCAAGTGTTATTCTGTACTGTAGTACTGAGGAAGGAGAGATAGACGGTTAAAATGAGCCTAATACTGTTTGACTTAAGGGAAAAGACTGGTTTGAGTGACAAAATGTGCTATTTTTCTATTTTGTAAGACCTGCGTGTGTGTTTTCTGTAACCTTGTCACCATTAAACCTTGATTTCTTGAACTTACTGTATCTAACACCCACAACACAAGGTAAAAAAAACGCACAGTAAATGTTAATGAGCTACCAAACAATCACAGCCACTCTCCTGTTTCAGCTGTTAATGTAAAGCCTTTGCTGCTTTTACTGATTGAGCTGTTACAGATCTGTCATCACTTTTACCATCAATTAACTCTACTGAACCACTGGCACCAGAAAGGTCTCCTCACAGCTTCTCAAATCCTCCTCTGACATTTTCTCGCACTAACAGTACCCAGACGGGGTTATCTGCTAAGTAGTGCCGTCTACCACAGCTTTCTAATGACTCCCCACTACCTGCTGACCCTGTCAACAAGATAAGTGTCAGCCAGTCCTGTCAGAGCCTAAATAAAAGGGGATAAAAACTGAAAGGCTATCCTTGAGAGAGGTAAATCTAACTCACAACATGACCTTATTTTTATCTGTGGTGTCTGTGAGGAGCCAGCCAGGCAAGTGAGAAGTCTAAAAACAGTGCGTTTCTATGCCAACAAACAGATCATTTTCCTCAGTCAGTGAAGTCCTTTTACGTTGGAGCTGAAGTGAGTCACAGGGAGTGCCTGACTTAAAAGTGACATCATCATCAGCATCATTGATCCTGGATTCCACCAAGTTCTGCTTTGACTTGTCGGGTCTGTTTCGCTGTGTTGTGGTAAGTGTGACTGGTATCTGTGGTTACGTAAAGCTGCATTCAGAGTTTTCCTTTGACCTCAGCAGAAGTAGGAGGAGGGCTGCCAATTAAAATTACAGATTGGTCATAGCAGGCATGGAAATTAGAAGCATGAAATAATAATAATAGTAGGAAAATCAACCAACAGTATGTTTAATTTATAAAGGAAGACTGCTGGACTTTAGGATGAAGACATGTTATAGCCTCTTACAAAGGGAGAGTTGGAATCACAAGCATTAAAACACACCCTTTCTCTAAGCCTTAACTTAATTTGTCTGGTATGAACAGAAACTGATGTTGCTCAGTCTGCTAAATGACTTCTCCTTTCTTTCTGCCTATGTTAATGCTTAGGTGCTTACTAATTTGTATGGCATTTCATTGAGCTGCATCAAAAGGGAATAGTGTTAAAAGTTGATTCACACCGAAAGGCAAAGTGACTAGCTAGTCATTATCAAAAGGAGTATAACAAAGCACACTTTCATTCAGCCTTTCTTGGAAGGCATTCATAGTATAACACACATTTGTGCACACAAAGAGCGACAGAAATAGCTAAAGTAGGGCTTTTGAGCATTATTCAAACCTCTTTCTTTGTCATGTCCACATACCTGACACATTCTGACGTCAGACAAGTGTTTTTCAGTCAAACCTTCCACAAAGCACTTCAGTTAGTCTACCAGCATCTTTATGCTACATGTTAACGTTAATATTCAGTTGCTGGTCCTCAGAAAATAGTTTTAAGCTGACACTTGTTTGGACATCAGAACCGACCTGCCATGCCTCAAAACTGAAACTTCATTTCTGCTCTCACTGACATACTGTATGTCTACATCATGAGTGTCTAGAAGCTATGAGCCACAATGGGCCATTTCCTGTACAGAGTTATACCAAGGTATGCTATGGCCCTGACCTGATGATGCTTTCTACTGAAATAAAAGTGAAAAGTGAGAGTAGTCTGCTCAAGTAAAACTACCGAACTATATTGTTGAAGGTGCTTAAACTAAGAGCTGCTCTATTAGAAATGTGTAAACATTTACATTAACACCGCTGCCATACAGATGGTGGAGTATCCACTCTAGACATCTGTTTTTGGTCTTCTGCCGAGTCCTCAGTGGGAACCATTTATGACTTGTTTGTCTTAAGTTTAAAGATCTTCATCCGCTCTGCTCATGAGAACAACTTTAAAGAGAAGTCTATTACCAACAAGAGGTTTCTCTCCCTTCATTCTCATTTTTCCCTTTTTTTAAAAAAACCACAACATAGTTGTGCCAAACCCACTCTAGCAATATGCCCCACATTTTGCGTAACCATCTAAGTGATTCAGCAAAGGTACATGAATCATAAGCAAGACTGTACATGCCCCTCGCTCCAATCATGTTTACTCAACGATGCCACATGAGTTGGTCTGACTGTGTGTGGTGTTGTTCCTTTTCTTGTTTACCTCATGCGTAAACCTCCATCACTCCCTCTGTCTGAGGCCTCCCCCACCTCGTTTGTCGATGTGGCTGGAACAGGATTAAATAGTCTCATGCACGAGAGCATTTCCTCCCCTTTGTGTCAGCCAACAATATGAAGACTGATCATGATCTTGAAAAAATTATGTAACTGTAGCCAATAAAAGTCCCGCTGTTTATTTGATTTAAAACTTCCTGAAGCAGAACATTTGATTTTTGACAATGTATTGATTTTTTGTACATATATATCCAACTCAGTGACACTTCAAGTAGACATTTTATAAGTATCTATACTGGTAATAAAGGCTTTGAAACACACCTGCATTTATTTTGACATTTAGATTGATCTTTTATGTGAATATAAATATATCTGCAATCAAACTGCCATTGGAACTTGTTTTATGATACACACAGACCTGTTTTAACACATTAGGAATTATCAACAGCCAATACAGACAAATGTCTAATAGAAGCCATATCAGCTGTTAGTATGATTTTGCCATGATAAACCTCCCCTCCTGTCTTGTGTGGTCTTCAGGAGTATTAGTACCTTTATCAAGACATTCACACCACCTTATGTCCAAGCGAATAAGTTTAACACCCCATAAAGCAATAATTTATCACACAACATTACATTTAGTGTATCTAATTTCACAAATTAGACAGACTAAAGCTCCTTAGTTGTGTATTTGTTCATTTAAATACAGATAGTTTATAGTAGGAGTTATAAAAACGTGTCACCACATAACATTAACACCACGGATGGGTGAAGTGAATAATACTAACACTTACAGCTATGGCTGGCCCGAGCAGGACAAAGCTCTACCCCACAGCAAACAGGTGGTTATCTGGCCTCATAACTCCCCAGATCCCAATCCGATTGAGCTTCCACAGGATGCACTGGAACAAGTCTGATCCATGGAAACCCCATCCTGCAAGGATCCACTGCCAACATCTCAGTGCCAGGCACCACAGCACACCCCCAGAGTTCTTAGCTCGGAGCTTTTTCAGTGGCTCAAAATGGGTCTACACAATATTAGGAAGGTGGTTTTAATGTTGTGGCTGGTCAGTGTATGAACTGTTTATTTTGTAATGAATGTATGTATAAAAGTGGTTGACTGTGTATGTCACTAACAGCAGAAAACACAAGCTACACGTATTAGAAAAGGCTTGTTGTTTCGATCTCAACAGATAAAACATATTTTCATAGCATCAGTAACTGGATCACCACAAAGAGGATGGACAGAGCTGTCATCAGCCTGTTCCTGTCCTTCCCAAACCGGATAGGGACTCATGGAGATCCAACGGAATATGAACAAGTGTTGAGTAACATATTGTCACTGTCATGCGAAACTTTCACCGCTCCAGTTTTTAGGATGTCCTCAATTTAATTCTGAGCTAAAGGATAACATAAAGCAAAAATTCTTAAACGTTACTGGCTTCCTGAATACTGTATATCCTGGAAGTGTTTTCAGGGATTTTGACAGTTCTGATATAGCATGAGTCAGGATGGGTGTGAACTCTACTTCTGCAATGGAAAAAAGGGTTCAAAGAGAAGGAGGAATCATTGCTGCTGATTGTGGTGAGTGGAACACTTCACACAGGGAGGACACCCTGCGCATTTCCTGCTGTCACTAAGGTTTTAGTTTCACACTACTCCCTGTGCTGAGGCCTCATCTGAAAATGGATGTTTGAGCTACATTAGAAGGGCATTAAAGTTGGCGAGTCATTACATCTTATAAATAGTGCACTAACTGGATTACATCCACTTTATTAGTTAATTGTAAAACATGATTATAGTTGCAAAGCTGGACTATTGGTCCACTGGCTAGTGTGAATTGAAGGGTAACTGTGTGTAGTTCACCTGTTGTTTTGTTCCAGTTAGAAACCTGGTGAGAGTTTACATTTTTAGCCATGACAGCAGCTTGTTCGAGCGATTTCGATGTTGCGTGATTCACAATGATTAAAAAGCGTATGGGCTTTTCAGGACCCAGGAGGATGAATCCTACTGACTGACCGCTGACCAGAGACAGCTTCACATCTGTACTTGGTTTCGGTTGGATGGGTTGCCATGACATTTTCTCTCTCCCTTAGGATGTGTCATAATACCTTTCATTTCCTTATTCTTCTTAAATCTTACTTGCAAATATCTAGAAAACGTATGTATAATCCATCCTCATCAGCCTGTTTTAATGTTAATGTTAATGTTAATATGGCCATACGTCAAACTAAGATGTGTTAGTATTTAGCTCAAAGCTCCACTATGCCTGAGCACATCCTCATGAATTCTCCATCATGACTACAGAACATTAGTCTCGTTTTTGTGCGCTGGTTGTCTCTCTTCAATATTTTCCAACATCGGCAGCCTGTCTGTTTGCTTTTGGCCTCGAGCCAGTTCTTTCCCGCCAAAGACGTGAAAAACCGCCCAAACAGCTGGGTGCTGTGTTTGTAGCCAATGTTAAACTGGAGTAAATAGTCTTTTTGTGAAGACCTCGGTTAAGCTGTGGATTTGTCACACGGTGCAACAGCATGGCTCAGTGATACGTGATTCACAGTAAAAACATAGAAAATACTTGCTGGGATTAATTAATTGCTGGTTTTGGCCTCCTTCTTGGTATGTTGTCAATGATAATCCCATCCTTTTAATCCCTTTGTTGCTTAAAGTCCACAGACAAATGGACATGGCTCCAGTGTGGCCAACAATGTGGGCCACACCATAAGCGCTTTTTCTTTTTTTTTCTCTCTTTGGGAGCGCTGAGGGTGGAGGATGGTCGAAGAAGACAGATACAACCACTGTTGTCAAGGCGTCTGTAGTCTCTGTTAGCAGCCCATTCAGCACTAAGGCCTCTGAGAACAGCAGCAAACCTCTCCCCTCTGGTAATTAACTCTCTGCCCTCATAACTAAGATGAATAACTATCATAATGAATTCATATCCTGTTCATGGCCGCGTTTTCTCTTCACAAGTAATCCAGTCATTCCACAAGGAGCTCAGGTTTTTTTTCTCACCCACAGAGGGAAACTGTAAAACTACAGCAAGAATGATTTACTCAAACCTGCTGCTTCTCCAGACTCAATAAATCCTCTCTGTTGATCCCAGAAAGGCTCAGAAACCTCTGGCTCAACGGCAGGCCAGGGCACAATGAGACAGTGTCATCATATTTTATTATGGGGCTTTTCTCCGTACTGGTCCACACCCCAGCCAGGATAATGGTTTGCTCCTATTCTGCTGGCACGACAGTGAATGCATTCATCGGGTCTCCTCTAAGGGACAAAACACACTTTTTCAGACGTGAAAAATGTTTCAGCATGTGCTTTAAAGCATTTCTTTCTCAAATATAGACATTTCTGGCTTTATGTATGTTTTGCTGCCCATTGCAAAAAAGCAGCAATGTAAACTGATGTTTTTCTACATCTGGTTGTTAAGATCCTATATTAAAAGTCTGTTTCATCACTGGCTGCAGTAGCAATATCAGCCTTCCACACACACGGTTGAGCATTTTCAAAGTTCTGCTGCATCTGCTCAATGAGCCCTTTCAGTTACACACTAAAGGTCAAAAACATTTTCATCCTCTCTCTGAGAATTTCCCCTCACATCACATTTAACATGGCAGCTTACACAGTCACATGCTTCACTGAAGGTAGGAAATTTATACCGGATTCTTTCCTCATGAAAGGAGGTTTCCCACTTTTTTTTTTTTTTTTTTGCACAGCTTACTGAAAGCACCCCAGAACAATAGACAATGATGAAAAGAAAGTCAGGAGGCGAAGAATGTAACTGATTGTATCTTTATCAGAGACCACTTCAGTCTGCAAACTGAATTGACCACATTGTATGTCTCTTGAATCACTCATGTTATAGTCCTGTCCTAATCAAACAGCCCATTAACAACATGTAAACTGATGGCCACAAGCTTTCCCAACTAAAATACTTTAAAAACAATACTGAAATACTTTAAATAATACACAAATAATAACAATAAAGTGAAATATAATATTTACAATTTTGTGTTCAAATAATGTGTCGATAAAAAAAACATCATTACAAAAAGTGCTTTCAATCAAAGGAGCTTCATTCTTCCATTTAAATGATGATAATTTACAGCAGGCTTCATTATGTCCCACTTGAAGTGCAACAATACTGAAAGTGAGTTCTGTCTGAGTTCTCCGAGAGGCACTGCTGCACTTTCTTGGCACGTCCCTCTTGGGTCACAGATGCTCTTCAACAGATAGGCGCCGTTCCATTTACAGAGCTGGTGTTGACGAGAAATGAAGGGGGAAAAAGCGCACAGGTTCAGTTTCATTCCCACAATGGAGCAAACAAAATGGAAATGGTGCAACATTGAAGCGCTATAACAAAAAGAATACCGCTAGTGACAATAATCATGCATGTTCCCACTGAAAAACTGGCATCAGCAAAACAGTTCAACATGTTTCTGGCGCATTTTGATGGTTTAATGGTAAGAAAGACACAGGAACTGGCAGATACCTGAGTGAGGCAGGCAATCTAAAGATTTTGGAACTGTAATAACTCCGGCTTCAGGTCTTCTCTGGTGTCATATGAGCTATGGTGCCATCAAATAAGGAATTGGTGTCAGAATTATTGAGTTATGTTATTTTAATGTGAAGGTTTTATTAGTTTACCAAATGGCATTTTATTGCATTCTTAATTAGCATTCCAGTGTTACGTGTTAGTTACTGCACCTTATGGAGAATAAGTACTTGGAAACTTGATGCGACACGTGAAGCTTTTATGTTGTTATATTGTTAATAAGATATTCACATTTAATCAAGGTTTCTCCGGATGAAGCGGAGCTATTTGATTGGAGATGATAATCTGCATGTGAAAGCTCACGACTGTTCAGCAGAAACATTAAAACGTACATTACAAATATGTCTACATGGTTTTGAAATTTGTTGAAGTCAGTCTTTTAAAAACATCCACATTCCTTCCAGCCTAAGGAGAATATTTTCATTAATGTTGATTTCTACATCAGCTGGCATTGTTTTGGGATTTCCTGTTGACTTCCCTCATTCCTCCGCAGTCCGGAAGCACAGACAACTAAATTTCCTTTAACAGCTCATATATTAAAAAGCAGTGGAGAAACTGAAACCTCTCTTATTGCCCTGTTACTCCAGTGCATGCTGTACAATGCACAGAAACATGCTAAAGTCTGACTATAAGCTACGTCCTGACTGCGCATTTACATTCTGAGCATATGAGTAAACCTCAAAAGGTTAAAAAAAGAGCAGAACGTGCAAAGAGGAAAAGCAACAGAAGGATAAAAAAAGCATAATCAGGGATGAGCCATGCATAAAAGAAGTTAGGAGGACAAACATTGAATCTTACCCTTTTCTCCTCAGTAGAAACTTGTGTATAACGAGCACAACTATACATACAACTGTAAAGAAAATAAAAATATAGTTTTGCATTTAAATCATAATTACAAAATGTTGAGAAAGAAAGCATTCCAAAGAGAGAATCATACCTTACCTATTGAAACGACTATTACACTGATTATCACAGGTATGTATCCTGAAAGACGACATGTAAAGTTAAATGCAGAGCAATAATCACATGCTAATATTTTCTGAAGACTGGAGTCAGCGGCTCACCAAAATCCTTGTTATCATCTACAGTCACACCCTGATTCCCTGAAAGCATAAAACATTATTATTAGTATACAAACGATTTAAATACCACGGATGAGACTCAGTTTACATTAGAAACTTGATCAGCACATGAAGCATGCTTTGTTACAAACTAAGCATTTCATTGACTGACTTCAAGACACAACACTGAGTTTTTACATGAATACAGCATCTTTTAAATTCTTTTTCAGGCATATGTTTTTGTGTTTAAGAAAAATCTGATCACAGATGTTGATTTCAGCTCATTCTGAGTATATGGATTACTGGGTGGGGCGGCTGTGGCTCAGGTGGTAGAGCGGGTTGTGCACTGATCGCAAGGTTGGCGGTTCGACGGCATGCCGAAGTGTCCTTGGGCAAGACACTGAACCCCAAGTTGCTCCCAATGGCAGGCTAGCCCCTTGCATGGCAGCTCAGTCACCATTGTTGTGTGAATGTGTGAATGTAAAACACATTGTAAAGCGCTTTGGATACCACTAAGGTAGAAAAAGGCGCTATGTAAGTGTAGACCATTTACCATTTACTGCATAAAAAGGAACAGCTTGGCATTTTACAACACATCTGCTTGCTCTCTGGTGGAGAGTTAAATGAGAAGACAACACTTGTGTTACACATGAAGCTACAGCAGCAGCTGGTTAGCTTAGTTTAGTTTACGGATTGGAAACTGCTAGCCGGCCCATGTCCAGCAGGAACTCATCCATCCATCTACCAGCACCGCTAGAAATTGTGTACAAAAACACAATTTGCCGCTTTTGCTGGCAGTTAAGACTTATGTTGTCTTAGCTGTGGCTCAGAGCCAAAAAAAACCACACTGATCTGCCACAACATTAAAACCACTGACAAGTGGAAGGAATGACGTCGATCGTCTTGCTACAGTGCAATACTCTGCTGAGAAACCTTGATTTCTGGCACTCATGTGGATGTTACTTTGATAAATACCACCCACTTAAACTTTCTTACAGACCAAACACACTGCCCTCCATGGCAACAACACTCTGCGACTGTCTGCAGGACAATGCGCCCTGCCACACTGCAACAACTGCTCAGGAATGGCCTGAAGAACACAACAAAAAGGCAGGGGTATTTGCCAGGCCTCTGAACACCACCAGAGCCCAATCTGATCAAGCATCCACAGGATATGTCTGAACAAGCCTGATCCAAGCATGACTCCCAAGGATCTGCTGCCAACATCCCAGTGCCAAACACCACTGGACACCATCAGAGGTCTTCTGTCTGTGCCCTGATGGGTCTGAACCTGCTTTAGCGGAACAAACAGGACCTACATGCTATTAGGCAGGTGGTTTTAATGTTGTGGCTGACTGGTGTAAACCGGTGGCCTGTAACCATCATTAGAACTTAGAACTTTTGTTTCTACAGCTTGGCTCATTTAAGTCTCTACCAGAAAGCAAAAAAAGTGTTAAACTACATGTATTTGCTTTATCGTTTTTTTAAAGTTGCTAAAGGTAACTTAGAGTCCCAGTCAATGAGCAACAAACACATGTAAATTCTAGCTTGTCTGGTGGTTTTAAGGTCAGCTGTCAAAACTGATGATGATGTTCATTCTCCTCATGAAAGTGCATTTCTACAGTAGTGCTATCTATAACATCCACAACATTATTTACCCATTATGACCCATTTCCATGGTTTAAATCTAGGGTTTGACAGACAAATCAATGTCAGCAGAGACCTTGTTAAGAGAACGACTTAGTGCAAATCGGAAATATTTGATAACATAATAACATAAAATGATGTCTTTCCACCACTGAAGCAACCATGTAATTCAAGCAAATAACAAATTAAAGACCAAACCGACAAAAAACAAGATTCATACTGTCAGTTACTTTTCAACAAGTCTTTCTATACCTTGAAATGAAGATGATGTATTGGACGTTACACTGGTTGTAGCATCCTCGGCTGTCAAAATGCCTCTGCCACCTTTTGGACAAAACGATCAGAATGATTCTTATTTCTTCTTTGGAGTTTGGAGAAAACTAAAAAAGTTATGTCTGAGGTGCATGCAACATGCACATTATAACCTCATGCAGCCGAGTGCTGCGTCTTAAAGGCTGCAGTTCAACATTTTCCTGTACCTCGTACTGAAGGGGAGACAGTTGATGTTGCACTGCTTGTGAAAGCTGTAGGTGTGGCTGATGAATCTCCAGAAGTGGATGCCTCTGTGACATGGAACATACATATTTATTCTATTATTCTATGCTATTCTTCACATAATACAATACATATCAGCTGCTATCTTTAAATTCCTCTAAAATATTCAAATTATTTCTTATTCCTCTACCTTGTGTTGGAGATTCTGTTGCTGCTCTATCTTCTGCTGTCACAAATACAAATAAGAACACTGTTAAATTTATCTGAGGTTTAAATGAATACCATTCATCAGCTTTTCATGAAAATGGCGATGGAACATGCATATAAATTTCATTTTACATGCAGAGCGTGCTTTGCCTGCAAATGTGAGTTATGCATCAGCATAACTGCTTCATAAATGCTTCTTTACTTCACATGAGGTCAAAGGCAGCAGTTGTGCCCTGAAATGCTTAAACATCCATCCATCACGTCGAAAATTACTACTCAGTATTCAACAGTGTGTTCGGAGAGGGATGATGTTGACCAGTGACCAAGTCTTCAGGGAAAAGTCGCTCTTTAGTCAGGACAATGTTAAGTTGTTTAGGAGAGTATAAGTGTGGCAGTTAGTAAGGAAAGCAGCACAGACATACAGTAGACAGTAGAAAAATGCCATCAAGCTTGAACACAGCTTCATGAAAGACTATGCAGAGAGGTTTTAAGTGATTATATTTAAACATGGCTGCTGTTTGTGCAGTGCTGAGTGCCTTTAGTGGCACCATGGCAACACCTACACTATGTGAACTGTATTTGACCAGAAACAGTACATTTCAGACTAACAGTTTCAGAAATGTACTCCACAGTCTCCACATGACTGGTTATTAGACCACACTTGTGCTTTTGCATGTTTTGTCTCTTTAACTTCACATCATGCACACAGTGTATACAAACACTTTAAAGTGTAACAAAGGTTTTCTGACCCATGTATCCCATTCCAGCTCCTGCAGTCTGTAAATCTAGCCTTGAAACATTCTTGGGACTGGTGCAGCGATTCATCACAGTGAACATTACGCAGCCTTTATTTTTCATCCCAACACACTATTGTGTACATTATCATGCACTTCATCACTGGGTGGTATGTTGGACTGTCCACAGCACTAGTTTAGGTGTGTAGTAGAATGCACCATCTAACATTTGTGAAGAGTGTTTTTTTTTTAATCTTTCCGCAGTCGTTATTATCTTATTATTGTCCAACCAAATTATTAGAACTTAAATGCAAAAAAGCAACGCTAGTCACTGTGTTAGGTTCCAATCAAAGTAAGCACTTTTAAAAATTAATATACTGGGACAGTTTATCAATAATTTTGTACATATGAACATTTTCCCAACAATTTGGTGATACTTTTGAACATATTTTTTTCAGACCTTAAATTAATATTTTGGGGCATTTTAACATTGTTTTTCAAGACATATTTTTTCTAGAAATAATATTTTTTGGACATTTTGGTAATACGTCCAAACATTTTAATTCTTTTTTCTGTTATTATTATTACATTAGACAATAGACAAAATCATATTTTTTTTATTATTGTTTATTATTGTTATTAATTATTTCAGACATTTTATTGATATTTTACAATTTTTTCAGACTTTTTTATTTTTATTTATTTATTTTTTACAACATTTTATGCATTTTGTGGGCATTTTAATATTACTCATATAGCACTGTTAGGGAAATATTCATCATTTTTGGCCTTATAAATGTTTCCAGACATTTTGATCGCAGTTTCAGATATATATTTTTTAATATTTACAGACATAAGTGATTTTTCTACAGCAGTGATATTAAAGACTGGAAAAGTAATGCACAAACGTATTGCATGGTTTGAAAAGGAGCAGAGTATTTGTAAAGACTATTCATAAATATAGAGGTAAAACATCCAAAATCACCTGTATGGTCTAAAAATGACTTCAAAAATACTAACTTCACATGAGCCTGCTTCTCATCAGCATCACCAGAGATCGATAAAATAACAAGTAAACACGCCAAGGTGCTAAGGTCTTACCTTTGCATTCTGGAGGCTGGGAATCGTATTTACCAGTTTCAGTGCACACAAGGCTGTCTTTCCTAGTGAGGGTGTATCCTTCATCACAGGTGTACTGTATGATTTCTCCATATTTTGGGTTTTCTTGAGCATCCCATGAGCTTTTGCCATTGGCCACTACAGCAGGTTTGGCGCACGTTACAACTGAGGAATCAGAAGAAAAGGTTTAGAACAAAAATCCAATAAAATAATAACAAGTTCACAAAGTCAGGAAAACACCAAACTGTTGCTGCATCACTAATTCATTAAAAATGTCTTAACTGCGGCAAGAGGAGGGAGCCACGGGTTGTTTTTAGCTTTTGCAGTAACAATCTAAGTGGTACTCCCCCTGCTTCAGATATAAAGAAATACAAATCGAGACATTTACTGTTACACTTGGATCTTCCATGCCACCCTGCAGCGAAGCACTGCCTGTAGCTCATGCCGCTAATCTGGTAACTGTAGAAAGACAAAAGGACAATGAGGCAGGAATCTTAATTTACAGAGGAATCAGTGCTGTAGAGTCTTGACATTTTGTTGCACTGAAACAATAATTAATTAATTCAACTCCGAAACTGCATTCTTACAGAGTTTTATCAAGAAGTATGCGCTGTATCAACAACCCTGTCTGTGCTGTCAAAAGGAGGGCCAAGTTTCAAATCAGTGAAACTATGAAGTAACACCTTCTGGCAGCAGCTCTATTTGTCTTTCGAGTGCATGCTGTTTTCTTCAGCACTCGCTCCCATTAGCTGTTGGTTTCGACTGTGCATCCTTCAGGCACTGGCAGTACAGAGATACGTGATGACCTGATGGCCTCCTTGTGTGTCACTTTTTTAGATTTTCAGAGGTGGATATTTATTTTTAGATGGCACTCAACCAGATAACAATCCAACAGGAAGATCTCACGCCTCTTAAGATTTGGACTCACCCTTTCTCACAAGTGACTCTGATTACATCACCAAACAAGGTACCTGCGCTGGCGTTAAATTTCATGTTTGGCTGAGGTTTAGGGAGACCACAGTCCTTTCCTGTAACAAACAAAAACAAACACACTGTAGGTATTTCACAGCAGAACATACACCCCAAACATGACCAAATAAAGCTGCCTGGATGTCCACAGCAGAAAACCGTGTTTGTCAGTAGAACTTCAACGAAAGCAGACCCACTTTTGCAGATGAGTTCGGGTTCAGTCCACTTCCCATCAGTGCAGGTTATAATCTCGGAGCCGCTTTCTATCTCGTAGCCATTGGCGCACTCTAAAGTGACCTTAGTGCCCTCTGGGAAATCATTCATTACAAGCGCTTCATTGGTTAAGACAATATTTTCTCTTCCCTGAGGTTTTGGACAGTCGGCTGCAGGAAAGAAGAGACAGAGAGGCGGTGTCGTGAGTGCTTCAAAGTCAGGAGTCGTGAACGGCTACAGACAATCAAACAGACAGTAATCCCAAAAGCTTAAAACGTGAAAACAAACCAATAAAGCCAATGCCATACTTTCTATCTATGAATAGCACAATGCAGGAGAGACAGCGCCCTGCTGATCCTGACTTTCAGTGACTCCATCTCAGCACAGGTAAAGGTTTTATCTTTTGTGGATTTGTATTCGAAACATTTCTACATTAAGAACTAATACCACTATAGATAGTAATAATGTACTAAGCTATTAGATAGAAAGCAGTTTGGTTACCAGGTGTTTAGGAGTCCTTTCTTTTCAGTAATGCTGCAGTTAAAAGAGCGAATAAGTACTCAGATTTCTCTTAAGACATTAAGCAAGCAGTTGTCAGTGTTAATGAGTCATTAATAAAAGGTTAATTAACAATCAAGGCTGCAGTGAAGCCAATTCAGTTACTTCTGAGGACGTTTTAAAACCTGATTAGAAAGTGGCATCAAAATCAGAGCTTCTCTTCCAGAAGGCAGAAAGAAGGGAGAAGTTTTCAGTCTATTCTGGCCACTTCACACTGAATGGAATGATCTTACCTCAGACTAAATACAAGAAATATTTTTAAAAAAAAATAGCAGCAGGAGTGCACTTGATGGTGAAAGGTGTCTTGTCCTGATAGTTCGTGTTAAAAAAAAAAACAAAAAAACAAGAGTGTAGCAGTATTTACAGTTGCATTTACAGTTTTGTGTCTTTGTATATTAAATGCAATAATCTTCTACCGTTTTCATCAAAGATCTGACACAAAGTGGACATGTTCAATTAATACAGTAACTCTTGTGTAGAACTGCAGATACTTCCGATTGATTTTTCCTGGCATTACCAGAGAAGCTGACAGTTGTAATTCCACGAAACTGACAGAAAATGCCTTCTCCCTGCAGCTCTCATGTGACCAGATAAATATTATCTCATTACGCAGACGCCACTGACCTGCCGCCTTTACCACCAGTAGATACAGCAGCAGCAGGGACTGGACTGTTCGCTGTCCACAGGTGTCCAGTGGAGCCTCCATGTTCCGGCTGCAGCAGGAGAGCAAAGGTCCTGGTCCGACTCCTCAACGCTGCGGTTGAACTTCTTCACAGAGGAGACACGAGCCGCTCCTCAGCTTGTCAACACTGGCAAGTCCGCGGCAGCAACGCCGACTGTCCATTTTGTTTGCAGTCAAGTTGACTTTATTGAGCCAAACGGACAGGAAGTGAGATAAGAATTCTGTCACAATAAAAGCAAAGATAATATCAGCGAGAACCGCCATGTGTATTTTTTATATTTAATAATGTAACAAGCAACTTATATTCAATACTATTTAGTTATTTCTAATGTTTTGCATTTAATTTCTCTATACACCAATCAGTCACAACACCATGACCACTAACAGGTGAAGTGAATAACATTGATCATATTGGTTCTATGTGCTGTTCTGATTGAAAACCTTGGATTTTGACATCCGTGTTGATGAGACTTGGACACCCAAATAAACATTGTCCCACAACAAACACACTCCCTCATGACAATGGAAATCCCAAATGTCACTGGCCTACCCCTGCAGGAAAATGTACCTCACCACATGGCAAAAACATCAACCAATCAGGAACATGTTGAGGAACATGACAATGGACCATGATGTTGATTTGACCTCCAAACTTTCTAGACCACATTCTGATCAAGCATCAACAGGATGCAGTGGAACAAGTTGGATTGACAGAGGCCCCACTGCACAAGCCAGAGTACCAAAAGGATCCAGTGCCAACGTCCTGGTTCCAGACCCCATAGGACACCCTCATATGGATCCTGCCACTATTTATGGCTGCAGGTAGAGGCAAGACTCCTACTAACAGCTGGAAGCAACAGACTGAACTTAAGTTCCAGTTAGCATCTTGTTGGGAGAGAAAAACAAAAACAAAGATAGATTGCATTCATTTTTGGTGTGTGTCACTAATCTTGGCTGTTGGTATCAGTTCTCATCACAATAAAGTTTTATCAACATTACATAATAATGATTGGTTTTATTTTGAAAGGCACGATAGAAGTTTCGCTTTTTAAGTCCCCGCCTTTACACCACCGTGTCTCAGCGGCTTTACCTCTGCCGGGAGAGAAAAGTTGGCACAGACAATTTTTAAAGTGAACAATTAGGACAAACAGATAAAGCAGTCAACATGTTAAAAAAAGGAATTCATATTAAAATAGGTGTTTCATAAGATAAACTAAAAACCCAGACTCCCTGTCAGGACACCAGTCTGATCAGCCCAGTAGTCCCACCTCTAACAGAGGAGATGTCTCCCATGTGTTGCAATGGCAACGACTGGAAACATGGGTGTGCCCTGGAAAAAAGGGGGCATTCCTTCTCTGAGTCCTCAAAAAGGGGAACCCGTCGTGTTTTGGAATAGCCTACTTTATGATCCCTGTAATTAATAACATACTGTAAGTGTGTGTATGTGGTAGAAACAATAGCAATAATAGGAAGAATTAATCATAATCATCAAACAAATAAACAAGACACAAGTCTGAGATTGCGATTTAAAGGGTTTAGATGTTTTCCATTGCAGTTTACACTAGAGTAAAGAGTCTGAGTCACTGTCATGGATACCTTCCTCCGTCTTCCACTCAACAAGGGGGTTGTGCCTCATTGCCTCACACATGCAGACTCTGGGGTAAATTCCAAGGAGTTCACCACCCATTTTCAACCGCATAAGTTTGTTGACAGGGGCAGCCTCGTTCCTCCACCCAGAGTTGCCTGAGAAACCATCAGAGGCCTTAAACAGAAACCAGGGAACAAAGAGCTCATGAAGCTCAGCGGCCCGTAGCTGTACCTCTTTAGTAAGGGCTTTTTGAAGCAGTAAGAAAACACCAGGAGGGGATATTTTTAGAGAGGCTCATTACATCACCTAAAAGCAGAATATTCATAGAAAGCTTGAGGTCTCCCTGGTTTGGGAGCGGAAAACGCACCAGCACGCTCGATATGATGTACAGCCAATAAAATGTGACCTGTAAAAAGCGTGTGGTGCACCTCATTCCCTTTTAAGGCGCTCAGAAAAACGAGCATTAGCGGGTAACTAATGGTGGTTTTCTAGGCAGCCACTCACGCTCAGATCCTCCACGAGCTGTGGCACGGCCTGCTTTTCTTATCTCTCCGCACACCCTGTCCAGATGAATGATTAAGACACCTCCCCTCGCCACAGCTTACCCAGAAGAATGCATCTGCTTCTCTTCATGCCAGATAATGGGGAGAAAAAAGGTTAATATCAGCTCCCTGCTGCATAATTCACCTGCCTCTCTCATGCTCAGACATACCAACAATATGATGTAATGAGGAGCAATATCATAACTCCTTACTCCTCACACATTTACTGGAAGGTCTAACACCACACATGCTTAACGTCTCCTTGAGATGGCACACAGTGCTGAATGGAGGACTTCACTTTGGAGTTCTACATTTCACAAAATAGCAGGGAATAAAGGCTCATGCAGCCATTTTCCACAAGAGAACACTGATATGATGACCATGTACTGCACTGGATGAATGTATGTGTTCTTATCATTATATTAGCTGAACTAACAGTGACCTCAACTTAGAAAACTACCTCTTAAATGGAGACAAAAGGTTAACCAAGAGACATCTGAACTGATGTGTGTCCTTCTCCAACCACACAACCCTCTACTGGAAGTCAGTGACATCTAGTGCTGAAACAGACAAACTGCACCAAAGTTAGTAAAGCAGAGGACGGAAGGTAGAACTAGTGCAACGATGATGCAACAATAGAGAAATGAAGTTGTTTTCTCGCCGTGCTTTCGGGGATTCAGTGCAGCACTTTCTGCCTTATTTATGCGCTGACTTCAAAACCTGAACGTATCATGCGGATCTTGCCTGTGGACATTAAACTAAGACGCACACACATGCGCACGCTCACCATCAGCCAGAGAGAAATGAACTTCTTTAAGTTCTGCACCAGTTTCAGAAACACTAAACTGAACTTCTGGTTGGTGAATGAGAAGCAGTTGAAAAACACGATGTCACAAACACATAAATATATGTTATAGATACCAGTTATTCAGATCATCAGTGTCTTAGTTCATTGTTGTATCCTTATTTCAATGACATTTTTATCATCAGATGTTTTTTTTTTCTTTTAAATCAAGTTGATAGAGCAGAGTATAGTTGCTTTAAGACAGCAGCAACCCAGTTTTTCCATCAGAGAAGCTTAAAAATCAGATTTCCTTCAGATTTCTAGAAATAGATTACAAAGGAGGGGTAACGTCAACAGCTCTCTGCAGAGCATTTACCTCCGATATGGTGTTCCAGCCATGTCCACACATGATTTTAAATGGGAAACGGTAAATGGTCTGCACTTATATAACGCCTTTGTCTACCTTAGCAGTGCTCAAGGCGCTTCACAATGTGTTTGGCATTCACACACCAATGGCTGAAGTATTTTACGTCAATACCTGAAATAGAATCTATTATTATGGCCATTTCAAGCAGTTTAGTCAGTGGAGCTTTCTCACAGCAGTGACACAGTGGGGATTAATGATGGCTCACTTAGTGAACCAAGTGCAGGACCTCCACTTGGTGGGAAGCAACCATCAGTAATACACCTGTGTTTTCCTTTTCTGTGACATGTCAAAATGTCTGCCGTGAAAAAGGTCTGTTATCAGACCTCTCGCAATTATCAGTCCTTCTGTCGTCATTAAGCTCCTCTCTGCCATTATTTTGACTGTTCAGTGACTGATCTGGTGTCAAAAGCTCAAAACTACTAACATAAGAGGTTTTTGCGGTTATTCACGGATACAACTCACTTCTATGTCATCATCATGGAACAGCCAACTGTGAAAAATGTCCTCATCTGCTCTGCTGAAGCTTGTCAGAGATCCGCTGCAGATGAACATGTGGAGCCGCTGGACATCTCCACTGTGAGTCCATAACTGTATGAATGTGATAGAAAGCACTGCAAAAGATGGCAATATAAACACCGTCAACACTTCCTTAAGAAACGTTCGAAAAAAAAAGAAAGATTTGGTCTATTCCCTTGTAGCTAATCCAGTTTTGATTTCCAAACGCTTAGAAAATCCAGTACAGGAGAAGCCCCTGAGGCCAAACATGCACTGCAGATCCTTTCACCAAAAAAGCTTTTAATTAATGTTTTGCAATTACATCTGTTTGAGGTACTTCTATTGCAACATATGCATTTAAATTAAGTGTTTAAGCTTTGTGTAAAATTCACACAGTAGAGCTGCGTACCACATTCATACCTTATATAATCTTATGATTTAAACCTCTCATGGTGCTGGGGTTTTACAGTGGAGAGGAAAGCGGCCTGTTAGCTTCACCGCGGCTCTGAGCAGATTTCATTTATATTCGCATTCCAAAAGCGGTCCCATGATTCATGCCTGCTTCCGAAATACGGATGTTTATGACACGTTCATGACGTAAGATGCCTCTGAGCTTTTTCTTGTGATTTAAAAAACTTCTGTTTAGTGCAGTCAAGCTCCTTTCCTGCTCGGTCAAGAAAAGCAGACGGCTACCATGACAACTGGAAATCTGCCATAGTAACAGTGGCTTGTGCTGCTTTGTGATATGGAAATATGCAACAAATTAATCTATATATGACAGCTGAACAATTATTCTCTCAACAGTTGTCACTGTGTTGACTGCAGACTGACATATAGTTACGAGACAGAATAATAATCTCGGTGGTATGTTTCATATGGAGCTTCAGTACAAGAAATCCAGGAGGTGTTTTCAGCAAAACTTTATTTTTCAGTGCATGAACACAATACCATGTCAAGGTCATAGCCTATCCTTTTCAATCCATTTTTAAATATTTTCTCTCTTTTTTTTACATAAAAAAATAATGGAGCGATTTAATATACCTCTATTTTTTTTCTCCCCAAAAGAGCACTCAGCAAGTATTTATAAAGGTGCTGTACAATGTACAAACATTTACATCTACTGTTCCTACAGAATGTAGAAGATACCACAAGGATTGTTTTTCTAATGAAGCAATGCAAGGCCACAGTATGATGCAGAGATGAGATACAAAATGGTCAAAAGAAAAGCATAAAGGAGCACAACAGTGCGGGGGACAAACAATAAAAGTGGGCATTATCTGATTCTGAACCAGAGTGGACTGCCTGTACCTGACACTCAGGGTTGGGTTTACTCTTTCAACCAACCAAACTATTGCACATAAATCAACCGCTGATTGGCTCATAGTGCGTCCTCTAGGGATTTGAAACCTGAAAACTCCATTGTACAATCACAGACTTTACCCACCATCCGACTGCCATTAAAACCGACTTTATCACACAGTTGCTACGATACTGTGTTCCCTGAGCTCATCTGAATATGTCTTAATTTCATAAGCTGTGTTAGCAAGTATGCTGACTGCAATTCCTTTGTCTTTGATTTTACAGCAGATGCTTTAAAACTGTTTAAAATAACAACGAAATCTGAGTATTTCTCATTTTCTCAGACCGCACTTTTGAAACCATTGGTCTGAAAGCAATCAGCTCACCCAACCTTTATTATGTAAGATGATGAGTTCTCTGTATACCTGCCTATACATCAGCAGCATGTTCAATCAATAAACCGCCACATCACTCTCTGGCCTCTGACATCCTTCAAGTTACCCTAGTACACAGTCACACAGCAGGATCGACAAACACATACAATAAAAGTCTAATCTGTCTTTTCTCAATAGGCAAAGGTAAAACTACCGGGGATGTGACTCAGAACTGGCACAGAATTACATAAATTGCCAATGTGGGCTTCAACAGTGAACCTTTTAGAAAAGAAATGAAAACAGCTTTATAAAATCATTACAAGAGTAAAATGGCAATGCATTGGTAGCAAGTCAACATCACGAATTAATTACAACTCATGGTCATTCTGTTATGCTACAAGGGCAGATGCAGTGCAATGGAATTCAATAGATAGTTAGAATCTGCAAAACATGACACATTCAAATATATATATATATTATATTTCACAATGAGACACGTTTTGAGCGATTGCAAACATTTGGTACAGCAGTTTGCACGTCACGTCTATACATTTCATGAACTACAAAGATTCCATGGTAATTCCTACCACTGAAGTACATTGGAAATAAGGTGAAAGCTCAAATAACATGGGACAACTTTTTTTTAAAGTCTATATCAAAATGTGGAATGGCTTGGTACAGCTACATATACATATATTCATCTATTACCTCAATAAATTACACACTGGTTAGTTATCATACACATGGTAAACAAGATCTCGAACCACAAGTTTCTGGTCTTTTAAATGATACTGTTTGTATGCAGGAGTGTCATGACTATAACGATAAGAACAGTCTAGAGTACCCCGGAAAGTAAACACTTGCTGGATTGTATTTATAATCTGCCTGGTGTTCAGAATGAGAATTATAAACAAGAAACAGGTTCATCCTCCGTGATGTGCAGTACACGTGCAGCAAAAACAAACAGAAACGCCGACTGCATGCAGTTGAGCAAACCTGTAAGAAAAAGACAGTCGAAGTATCCCACGATGAGACCGAGAGAGAAATTAAACCCTAGATGACAGTCACACTGGGTGTATACTACAGTAGAGAGGAGAGGGCCTGTCTCCTTTCTTTGCATATGGGTCATTGCATTGTAATGGGTGAATCGCTGTTTGTAGCTGTTGTTCCACAGGAGGCTCCCAGGATTGGCACATATTCACATTTCAAAATGTCTTGTCTGACAAGGCCACGAGCATGCCGCACATGCTGAAGTCCCACGTCAAAGATGCTGAAGCAGCGGACAAGGCAGAGGGGAGCTGCTACATGCCACGTGTGATGTCACAGCACTCCCAAAATACAAATCTGGCCACGGTGCGGGGATAATAAAAGTGGCACCGTGTTGCACTTTCTCTGTTGTATGGAAGAACTCAGAAAAACAATCCACTGAGGAAACTGTTAAATATGCCATGGCACAGCTCATGTCCTGGTTATTCAATATTCTATCACAAAGGGTCACGGAGGACCTCTGCCTGGGAGAGGATTTTGACTGAGCTGGGCATTTTCCAAGGGCCGGGGCTAATAGGTCCCTTTGGGCTCTGCGGAGCTCCTGGCATATTGTTTATAGAGGCCACAAAGTCTTCCTTACCACTCTCTTCTTTGGAGTAAGAAAATGTGTCTTCTCTTCCTTTAGCCTCTCTTGGCGCGACTACAGAAACCTTTTTATTCCACATATCTTTGAAAGATAGCAACGATTCTCTTTTGTTACCTGTCCCTTTACTTGTGTTTCTGTCCTCTGTAGGTTTGCCCTTGCCATTAACATCTCTGTGCCCTGAGTCTTTACCTGTTCCTTTCTCACTCTCTCTTACTGTATTAGGCAATGTCCTGTGGCGGTGAGACTCCCCCATTACTCTTCTTTTAAAACTTTCCTGCTCATGGCCTGGCCTGGTCCTTTCTCCTCTCCTTTCCATCTCCCCTCCTTGTGTGTATCGTCTGATCTCAGTATTCCCCCCTTCACCATTTTTCTTTTCATGACTTAAGCTCACTCTGCTGGAAAAATCCTTTGATCTTCTCTGAAGGCCTTGTTGCTGCTCTGTGCCCTGCAGGGTCGAGACTACTAGCTGTCCAACTTGTGGAGACTTCCTAGGGTTCACAGAATGTGTTTTTGTCTGTGTCTGAGGCATCCTGTTCCTGCTCAGTGTTGCTTCCTGTGCCTGACTCTCAGTCTTTTTGGGACTGTGATGTTGCTCTTTGGCTTTAGGAAATGTCTCCCCTGTTTTCTTTGGGCTGCTTAGCTCTCTGGAGTCTTTTGTGGGCCTGGTCCTCTTGTAGAACTTCACATGCTCAGGGGAGGTGGGTGAGAGCCTTTCTACCTCCTTGTCTGCCCACTCACCACTCTCCTCCACGGAGCTTAAACCCCTGCTGCTGCTGCTGCGGGGCTTGCGGCCTTGTGGGGAAATGGCGCTCCAGCTGCGAGAATGCTTCAGTTTGCCGGAGAAGGGAGAGGAAACAAAGATGGAAGCCCCGGTGGGATATGGAGAGGACAGGGGTGATGTGTCAGAGTAAAACACCTCTCCGGAATAGCTTGTAGGTGAAATGAGTTTTTGATCATGTTGACCTGGAAGAGAAGCACACGTTTTACACCATATGCGAACAAAAATATTACATGCATCACACAAAGTTTGGCAATTTAGGGAAAGAGGGAGAGAAAATAAATTCACAGTATAGAGGCTAACAGTGGGGGGAATGTGAAAGGGAGAAGAATTACCAAGGTAAAAGAGAAGAGACCAGTAAAAGCAGTGAAGATGTTAGTGTTGGTGCTCAGTGTAATAGCACACAGTGGAGGAAGCTGTACTACCTGCATCAGGGGCAAGAGAAGAAGAGCCAGAGGAAGCAGATGGTTAGAGATTTAATGAACAAATAAATGAAAACTCAGCAAAGAAAGTACATTTAGATCAATAAGGGTGGAACTTGAAAATAGGCTCCATCAATTAACAAATGGATGCAGTCATTATCATTAGCTAAACATTAGGCGGATTTATGGCTTCAGCATGTATTTAACTGCTGTCAGTGTTCCCTCCTTGTAAAGCAGTAAACAGCAGTAAAACATTTAGGATATAAATTCAATCCTGTTACCAACCTAAGTTTTATTGCAAACATTGATTTGAGAAGAAAATTTAAAGGAATATTTCAACTGTGACATGGCATTTTGTCATCTGGCTCAAAATATAAAGGTACAGTCAGCCCTTATATGTATTTCACCATGCAGTTTAATGCCTGCCACACTGTACGGCAACATATTTCCAGGGCACACAGCTAGTCTCTATCCGAAGGATTGTATCGGATGGTTACTCACTGCCATCTTGAGCCAAACCCGCTCCAGGTCTCAGCAGCAGCACCACTTTGCTCCCTCCAGCCTGGATCAGTTCAATAGCCCGTGTGTGGGAAATACCGCGAGCCGGCTCCCCGTTAATCTCCACTATCTCATCTCCGACCTGTCAGTAATGCAGAAAACGCAATTACCACACGGAAGCACACCTATGAACTGCTCGGCTGTGCACGCACACACTCAAACACATAGGAGCTGCGGTGTGCACGCATAATCAAAGAATCTAAATTTTATGCTAAAAACACACACACACACACACACACACACACACACACTCGTACAGCTCTGTATTACCCCGGAGGTACCCTCTATTATTGGAGATGACAAAGTATCTCAGGATAAAGCGTGTAAACATGTCAGTCTGTTAGGCTCTAATCAGTGTTGACATTCCTCTCCACCCTTGGATAGGCAAAGTCATGCCCAGAGATCACAGTCTGGCAAGCCCAAGATTGATTCCCGCTCGGAGCCTCTACTCTGCTCCCTCACTCAAGAGTCTCCCCTCTCATCCTAATAATAATAATGTGATAATCTCCTCCCCATGGGGAAATTCTAATTTTGCTGAATCTCTTACATAGAGAGCGAAAATTCAGGGTCAGTTACAGCGTGGACTTTCTGGAAAATGGTAAGAATCTCACTGAAGAAGAAATGAAAGAAAAGAAGGATGTGTACTTGCTGACATGGATGGATGGACAACTAGTTGGACTGATGCATTGATGCTCAGGGACGTACAATACAAAAGAAGAAGATGGGATAAAAGCCTGTAAATAATAAGCAGTAAACAAGAACAAAATCAAAAAGAGACTGAAAGAATAAAGCCTGAAAAAGAGCATCCTGGACCTTGCTGGGCCTTTATCTTCCCTGCCCGCTGTGTGGACAGCTTGAATTACATTACTCAGTGAAAACCAAGAACGGTCTGCACATCATAGCCGAAAGCATCCTAGACCCTTAAAACTGTAAGTGGCAGTTGCTGAAACACAATCCTTTGGTTTAATCTCTGGTGCATTCAAACACATGGCCACAGAAACTATATTCTGTCTGATTTAAGCCTCTGCTTCATAAATTAGTAAATGTGCAAAACATTTCAGCAGGGGAACGGTTTATATAATAGCTCGCCATACTTTACGTAACGACGACGAGTGTAGCCAAATGAGCTCCAGAGGAATCCACTGGCTTTTATTTAATCAAGTATCAATTTGGTTTTTCTCGACATTTCTTGTTAGCTGCAGGATGGTGACACCTTCCTGTCCTCAAGCACTTCGGTCTGCAGTGAAACACCTCAACACAATGCCCGTGACATTCTGCGTGGAGTATTCATTTTCTGGAGAGAAACAATCATAATGATTTTGGTGACTCCTGACCTTTCCTGTAGCCTCTCCACCTGACCGAAAAATTTAACTAATTTCATTTTATTTTAAAATAAATGACCCGTGGACATTTCCTCCAGCTCAGTTATGCACACAAGATCATTTGAGATGCAAAGTTAAATTAAGTTCACTAAGCACATTCCGTAGAGCGTAGAGCGTAGAGCCGGGGCATCATCAGCGTTTGACCCCGTGATCTTTATTTTAATACTACCCTGAACTATTAAAATTCCTAATTTGGCAAAATCAGTTCTATTAGGACCTCTCCATCCACTTAAATATTGTGGGATGTAATTGATATTGGGGCCTCTGCATGCTGCTGGTGCTCAGTCAAGGGGATCACTGGATAAACCTCACAGATAAATATCCATCCATCCATCCATCCATCATCTATACACTGGTTAATCCTCTATAGGGTCGCGGGGGGGGGGCTGGAGTCTATCCCAGCTGACTCGGGCGAAGGCAGGGGACACCCTGGACAGGTCACCAGCCTATCTCAGGGCTACACAGAGACAGCCAACGAATCACACTCTCATTCACACCTACAGACAATTTAGAATAATCAATTAACCTCAGCATGTTTACCCGGTGAAAACCCACACTGCACAGGGAGAACATGCAAACTCCACACAGAAAGATCCCAGGTGTCCTAAGCGGGACGCAAACCGGGGATCTTCTAGCTGTGAGGCGATGCTGCTAACCACCGATCCACTGTGCAGCCCACAGATAACTATACAAATGACATTAAAAACCTGCTGGGTTGAGGTATGAAAAAAGATAATAACTGCAATAGTAAAAGGAACTCTCACATGGATTCTCCCGTCCAGCTGAGCAGGTCCATCTTCGGCCAGTCTCAGGATGTACAGGCCCATGTTGTACTCTGTGCCGCCCCGCAGACTGAAGCCGAAGCCTCGAGGACCTCTCTCTAGCTCCACTGTCAGACAGCCCTGCACAGAACAAGCATAAAGAGAACACACCAACATACCTTTGTGCACACATCCAAACAAATACCTGTATATATACAAGGTTTCATAAACATTCTTGTGATAGAAAATGTTCCTTGAAAATGCAGCATTTTCATTCAAAGACGAGACAAGCAAAAGTTGCCTCGAGGTCAGTGACGCATTATTCGATTCAAGAGAATTTTCTATCGATGAGAGATGCTCTTAATGATCCGTGCTCTTCTGTGTATGACTTTTTTCTTTGCCTATATTACCAGAAAATTACATAAAACTATAATGACCACAACATGCATTAATCGGATGCATCAGTGCACTATATGGAACATAAAAGAGTTTTATGTGATCGCGACAACACGTTACACTGTAAGCAAACACGGAACAGTACTATTTCTTATGCTTTCATTCCCAGTCTGTATGAGCAGTTTCAGCCCTAAGGTGGCTGCAAACACAACATGCACAGGAAGACATAAGAGGATTATTCTTACCTGGTTGGGTCCCGTCACACACAGCGTTCCCAGCTCACCAAGAGGAAGAGTTTTGTGGTCAGACCAGTTGACTCCCTCATTCTTCTCCTCCAGGTCCAGGTTATAACTAGAGGAAACAACAGATGTATTTTTTCCCATAGTACTTGCAAACAGAAGGCTGCAGGCCTCTAGCTGAAAAAGCGCTTCTGCAAAACATAAAATCTAATTTAATGCTGGGTGTTAAATGGAAGAGGACTGCATTTATTCATACATGGGGATGTCTATTTTCCACTGTATATGTTCTGCACTACACATCTTACATACTTTTATGTTTATTACATTGGTATCTTTATGGTTTCCTCTCGCTTTTTGCTCTGAAGGCATCCATTCTTTGTCTGTGGAATTTGTCAGGGTTGGCAGTAGCATTATTATAATAATGCCCCCATATTCACACTATTTTATGTATTTCTGGTCTAAGAGGAGGTTTCTATAGCATTCTCTGCCTTATATATCCATGTCTGTGTACATTCTTCTCAGGTAAGACAGGGTGAAGATACATTTTGATGCCACGTGGTGTATTTTGTCCATTTAACGTGCAAACAACAAAAATCAGCAAATTAAAAGACTTGCAAAAAATCTTACTGACACAACTTCACTGCTTTTGGGTTCTGTTCTGTTAGGTGTGTGTAGGAGTACAACATGAGCACCACATGCTCTGTAATAACAGTCCATGTGGTTGTTATGAAAATGACACTGGTGTGCGTGTCCTCATGTCCAACATGCTCTATAGAGGACTGGACGAGGAAGTCTGTACAATGTTCTGCAAAGCGTCTGTATTTGATCCAGGTGCAGGCGCGGTTGTAGCCAGACAGAAGGGAGTGGCTAAGCCTCAGAGGTCCTCCTCCTGATCTCACTGATAAGATCAGCTCTGGCCATATCGACCTCTTCTCAGGTGGCCACTACACGGAGTTTGACCCCTTCGTGTAGCGCCGGCTGTGGCTCAGGTGGTAGAGCGGGCTGTCCACTGATTGCAAGGTTGGTGGTTTGAACCCTGAGCCCTCCGCATGCCAAAGTGTCCTTGGGCAAGACACTGAACCCCAAGTTGCTCCCAATGGCTGGCAGGCACCTCGCATGGAAGTGTGTTGCTATTGGTGTGTGAATGGGTGAATACCAAACACATTGTAAAACGCCTTGAGCACCACTAGGGTAGAAAGGCGCTATATTAGTGCAGATCATTTACCATTTTACAACAAACTAATATGCTCAACTACCTGATAAACCCACATGTGTGTGCTTCTGTTTTCTGAGATCACATCCTTACCGTTCATCCTGTAGTGCTGACCTTTGCCCCATGGCTCTGTGCTGAAGGGCTGGACTCTGTTTAGCTGAACTTGCTCCAGACGGAGGGCCCTTGTATTCTGGAACACATTTTGACATTAGATTGTCATCAGTGTAAAAAATCTGAATATTAAAAACTCCCATTTATAGAAAAGCCCATATATAGAACACTTCCACAACATGTTCATCATTTAATTCTCTTTAACGGCCCCAAGAAGATTTGACTTACAAAATTAAGCCTCATTACCAGACTTATATATCCTGCTAAATGGACTGGCATCACAGTGACATACTGATGTAATTTGTTTTATTTTCATCGATTCAATCCTTTATGAGGAGCGGGGGTTCCATTTTTCAACATTTAAATACCTCTGTTTAAAATTAAATTCTTAATATGGACTCTAAAATATTCATATCTTCTAATTATGTGCAGGGTGGATTGCTTTGATCACCTGGCTGTGAAACTAACTTCCCCCTTGCAGACATTGATGTTCAACAATTGCTTTAAAATGAACTGACTACTACAGCAAATATCGTCGTGGGCACACGGAGATATTCACCATCCTCAGGAACCACAGTGAGGGTGACAACATTGCCGGCCTCCTTGATAAGCTGAACAATGTCATTGTGAGAGAGCTCGATGATGGAGCGCCCATTGACTGCTGAGATACGATCTCCAACGTGCAGCAGGCCGCAGCGGTCAGTGGGACTGCCTTCAATGATTCGGCCAATTTTGTGTGGGATAACTGAAAAGGCAGATATGAAGAAAAACGAGGCATTAAGACCCAGCCAGAGTGAAATATATCAAAGGTATCAACAGAAAAGGCAGTAACCATGGTCCCAATGTAACTTTGTCGTGTTACGGTTTTATCAGAATCCGTAACGCTTCTTGACTCCTACATGCAACTGTTTATATAGTTTTTGCCTGACACTGCACACTAGAATAATTGGTACCATGATAAACAACCATATTCTTAATTTTCTGTAATACTTTCATAAATCTATATTTTAGACTGAACAGGGCCATTGAACATTTTTCCATTCATCTATCTTGAAAAACATACCATATTTACAATTTAGAGAATGTTTTAATGGATTTCAATGAATTTGAACTGACACTGGATCTGAATCCTCACCTCCATGTGGCGGTTTGCTCTTGGATGTGAGGATGACAAAGCCAAAGCCCTCAGTGTCTTTACGGTGGAGCGTTATGTCAAAAGACTCGTGGTCCAGCGCGCTGGGCATCGGTAGGCGAGGTAGCTTGGGAGAACCATTCACCAGCACTGGGGTCATTTCCTGAGCCTCTTCGTCTGTCATATCTGATTCAAAAGGAAACAGAAGATAGTGCACTTGTTGTCTCGTGTAAATGTATTTGTATTTGTGTGTTTACTTTTGTATTCCTGGGTTTTTTTACACCAAATATTCCAATAAAGATAGAAAAAATTGGTATGTGTAAGTGCACATTAGAAACAAATCAAAGTGAAGCGGTATGATTAGAGCACCTAGATGATTAAAGCGGTTGCCAGTGGCTACCAGGGGCTGTCTTGCTATAGAGGTAAAGGCAGAAATATTCCGTGCAGGGTTTTTTATTCCTCGAATCCATAATCAAGGTGATGATCCCTCAGATCACTGCAAGATCTGTAATACTTGTAATACGATTTTTAGAAGATAGCATGACCAGTGCTGGGACTCTTTGTCTGGATTTTTCACTGCTTAACAGTGAGTTTTGAGTTATTCTCCTTGGTTCAGCTACAAATCATGTTACTGAGAATCAGCAGCTAAGTTTACCATCTAGTTTTAGTGCAAACACCTGTTTTTAACTACCAAACTGTTGTTGCAGCATGTGTCATTTCTCAAGAAAACCCTATGAAATACAATAAAGGGACTTATTGTAGTAAATACCTATAAGGATTCATCATAAAACTGTGCCAGGTGTTACTTCGGCTTCATCCTCACCTCTGTAGATGACCTTCCTTCGAACTGTCAACATAACTTGACCATTGCGGGCAGCGTTGGTCATCAGATCCAAGACTTGCTTGTGCGAACGGCCTTTGACCATCACACCATCGATGCCGATGAGTTCGTCTCCTGCTCTGAGACGTCCATCCTTCTCTGCAGCTCCGTTGGGCACAATGGCCCCAATATACACCTGGGGAAATACATTCTGATGTGGGGTTAATACCAGAGAACTGGCCATTGAAAAAATAGAAACAATAGTCAATATAACAGCATAAGACAGCGGCAATTTCAGTGCAGTATTTTCATAATAAAGGTTCATGCACGTCTCCATTCCTATTTTCAAATGAAAACACACTTATAAGATATAGTATATACTTACTGGCTGCTGTGGACCTTCTCCTCCCAGCACACGGAAGCCAAAGCCTGTTTCAATGTCTCTCTTCAGGAAAACATCTATGTCTTTGGTGTGAGGCTCTGTGGATGAGTAACATTCAATCACTGCTGTGCTGTGCTGAGATGTCAAGGTTTCAATCTGAACAGGGCATAAGGCCATGTAGGTCACATACAGGCAATTTATGGGAACAAGTGATAGTGTTCTGCACTTACGTCTGCTCTCCAGCAGGGCTTTGGACTTCAGATACAACTCTGTGACGTCTCGTTTGGGAGAGTCGGCGGAGCGCAGTGTGCTCGTGTTGGAGTGGTAAGGCAAGGCCTGGGGCGCCGAGTCTGTGATGCCGTCCAAAGTCTCCGTACTGGCCGTCATTTCCTGTCTCTGACAACAAACACGTGTTTCTTTAAGTTTCATAATCGCTGAAAAGAACGACCTTTACGTAGAACTTTAATTTTGAGCGTCCATTTCATCACACATCCTTTGGTATTCACTTATTAAAGACATCACATGTTTATTGATAGTCGGTACAACTCATTATCCCAGACAAGTGGCTGAGCATCTAACGGTGATAGATTAAAAAAAAACAATGAAAGTCATTTTACCAGCTCTTTTTTTAGAATATAGGCTGTTTTCACTTTACATTTATTCTACCGTCTTTAGAGCTAAGCAGTGAGGCTTGTATGCAATATTTTAAAAAAAGTAAAAGGACGGTTTTCCCCGTGGCTATGACAGGCTTCTTCAGGCTGAAAGGGCAACTTCTTTATCTAAAACTGTCGTATTAATAATACCACCATATCTAAAGAGGCTCATCCATGCTTCATTACCATTGCAATCCCCCTGACAATAGCCCTAAGAATACGAATACTGAAAGGAAGTAATTAAGACCGTTTTTCAGAGCAAACAAAAGAAGGCGCCCAGAAACATAATCAATATTCAAATTTATTGCTATCATTTAATTCGATGCAACAGAGGCTTACTGGTTAAGCTGAAGGACAAAACGCTTTGAAATTAAATTGAGGGATATGTCCCCACGGGGAAACAATAGTGAAGAAGTGGGGAAAGATATGTTTTTACTCACAGGCTTCAGACTCTTTACAGGGGATGTTTGACCTATGGAGACACACAGACAGACAACAGGAGTATAGTAAAAAACACAGGAAGATATTATTTGGAACAACAACAGATGCTGAAACGCCGTCCACCAGGTGGCACTGCCTCTCTGATTGAGAAATAGTAACAGCGGGCATAAAAATAAACCAGTGAGCTGCTTGAAACTCAAGAGGTGTGCTCACTAAAGAATGTTCCATTAGGGAATATACATCCATGTGTGATTAAACATACATAGAGGACATATATGGTAGCAAATGGGCTGGAGAACTGACTGCATTGTGCAAACCGACTGTAGAGCTACAAAAGCGAGTGAGGCCATTAGAGATTCATGCATATAATTCAATGACTGATAATTCTCTTCCCGCTCTCTGTTCACTGTACAGTACACCGTCATGTTCCATCTCAAGCACTCAGATTGCTCCCTGCAGATCATCTCTTAGCCCCCCTCCTCCCTTCCTCTCCCTCTTCTCCTCAACTCCCTGCATTAACTGAATTAACAAACACTCCTCTGGAGCCTGCAGCCCTGTGGGGCCGGACTAACACATGGCCTGATGAGGGGTTAATGGAGCCTGATGTAAAAGGGGAGACACAGCGGCATTTTTCCGCTTCACTGTAATACTCCCAATTCACCACTGCAGCCATCAAAGGCATGAAACAAGACAAATGCGCAATACACACACCTGAAACACACCCCAAAGCATCTTCTTCTTGTGTTCAGTGATGCCCACCACCACTCACATACACTCACTCACACATAAAGACAGGGATCCTCCTCCAAGCCAAAGGCCATTGTCTAATGAGGGTTAAAGCTGGCATTAACTTTTCAGTTGGACAGACCGGGTAAAGCTGAGCAAAGCTTTGCTTTAACTGTTGGGTCATGCAGTGCGTCAGTGGAGTAGGACATGCCGATGGTGGCATAACAGTGAGTGTAAGTCGCGTGGGTGTTTGGGAGAGGAGAGAAGAGGGTTCAGGCGTGGCTACGGGGAGGAGGCCCCTGGGGACTTTCCCTCAATAGCCATTTAGCCATGGATCCTTAAGAGGCCATGGATATAGAGGCATGCAGAAATCCCCCGCGCTCTACTGATGATCAAAGCCAATCCGGGGTTCATCGACTTGCGCAGTGAATCCCTGGGGCAGCCGGAGATGGATGTAGGAGACATTTGAAGGGTGCCTACCCTCCTCCCTCTGCTCCTTGGAATCAAGCACATCCCCACACTTATGTAATTCCTACTCTCAGACTTGTAACAGAAAGCATTACGCCTCAATGGGAGTTGTCATAAACAGAGGCATTTTGAGTGGCGCCACATAGGAGGAATGCTTGAGCAATGCTTGAGATGTGCAGCTTGCATATGTAAAGAAGTCACATGTGATGGCAAGGAATGAGGCTTTGTCAGATTGAGTGTGATGATCATCTGCAACCGCTACGGTGGTGCAGTCAGATCTTTTCAGCTAAAAAGGCAGCAGTCTCTCCTGTGGTGACCTTACACAGACAGCAAGCACAGTGGCATCACCCAGACTTCTACAGATCAACAGTGTGGTGTCAGTCTGTGCCCTCCAACTAGTCACAACACCACCTCACCTCCTCTCAGTATCAGCACGCTGACCTCACCTCCCATGGGCACTGTTGAGGTTGCATTCATAGTAATAACAAATTATGTCATACGCAAGCCAGCATAAAGTAAAACAAAGACAGACTGGCATGAAGAGAAGAACACTGATATGCAGCCAACAAGTCTGCAGGATAAATAGATAGATACACAGATACAAAGACAGGCAGTGGGACAGCCAGAAGACAGACATAGATGTATGACTGTTTCAGACTCTTACCTCCTCGCAACACCAGCACGTTGACTTCACTGCCCACCGGTAAGTCTTTAAGGATGTCCACCACTTGTGCATGACTAAGCGTCTGGACATTTTGTCTGTTGATCTCCTTAATGACGTCTCCTTTCTGCAGGCCGCGACACCACTGGGCATCCAGGATCATCTTCACTTTCTGGCCCAGGGGGCAGTCGGCAATGGCAAACCCGAATCCTCCAGGTCCCTTGACCAGCGGCACACTTACCAGCTCTGGCTGCAGCATTCCCGCGGTCACCTCCACCCGCTCCGGCTGCTTCCCATTGGGCATGGCGGCCACAACAGGCCGGCCACTGGCGTCCATAGTGACATAGTGGAGCTCCTGTGAGGAGCCATGGAGAACGTCGCCTTTCACAAGCAGCGGCTGTCCATTGATGAGGGGCACAGCCGTCACCACCTCTCCTCCATGCAGAGGCTGCTGGGGCTGGGTGGCTGGTGGGGGAGGAGGAGGGGGAAGAGGGTCGTCGCTGTCTAGATCCACATCAGGGGGAAGTGGGTAGCCACGGCAAAGAACCATGTCCACGTATTGGTTGATGGGAATGGACTGGAACATCTGCACCACCTCTGGGTGGGTCTTCCCCAGCACGCACATCCCATTAATCTCAACAATCACATCACCTACGACAAAGAGAGAAAAGAAAGCAAGTGACAGGAGGGAATTTCCTCTGGTAGTTAATCTAGACATCATTTCTCTACATTTCTTTGGAAAGCACTTACTCCATCCTTTGTCACAGGGATCTTTCCTCTGAAATGTCCCTTTCCTCTTCACTGCTTTCTTATATTTTCCTTCTGGCAGCTCTTCGTACTGCCTCCTGCTCCTTTTATCTCATTCATTCCTACTTCATTCTTGTCCCTCCTTCCCTTGCCACATTGTTGAACAGACCTGAACAATACTCTGCCACAACTATGTGGAGCTGAGACGGGTGTAGATTTCTGTCACATCGTTCCATTGTAATCATCACACACAAACACACACACACAGCTCACAGCTGTTGGTTTACGCAGACAGCCTAAAGGCAACAGCAAGATCAGAAACTACACACCCACCATAATCAGACTGTTTTCTATAAAACTATGCCCTTGACAGAGCTAGAGTTGTTGTTATTGCCTTGTTGAACTCATGGGACAGTGCTAGGTTAAGTGAACACCACAGAGGTAGAATTAATACCTCCAGTTGCACCATGGCAACACAGCTGGTACAAGTTAGCTGCAGAAAGTTCTTCTGTAATATTGCTGAAATTAACAGTTCTAAACTCATGGATCTTCCTGCCAACTTAATGAGATTTTAATGTTTATATGAATGGGTATAAACACTCTATCTTGTCTTTTCTGTGGTAAATTGTGAGTGTGCATCTGCAAATGTTTTGCTTACCAGACGCCATCTTGTTGTCGTGGGCAGCGGGTCCGTCGCCGAGCACATTTTTCACCTGCAGGAACTCATCTGTGCGGTCACCTCCTATGATGGTAAATCCAAATCCCTGGGAGCTCTTCTTCAGCGCTGTGTGGTACATCTCCCCCTTCAGTTGGCTGGGGTCTGCAGTGAAGCCAGAAGTGCCTCCCTTACCTGTGTACAAAGTGTACATGTCAACATAAGTGTGCAAAGTATTCATGCATGTGAGGAGTGTTTCTCCACTAAGGTGTTTTTGTCAAGAGTGAATGACAAGGTCAATGAAAGCCATGAGAAATCTCCAAATAGTGCACAACATTAATTGCAGAAACACTGATTAATTAATTCATATCCTTCTTGAAAGATAGCAAAATTCATCAATGTCTGCATTGAACCTCAATTATACGCTTTATGTGCCAAGGATCAACGCAGCAATTACTCGGTTCTAATTAAAAGGCATGATATGCTTCAACCAGATAAACCCATCAACAGAGACCTTTTTGTACAACCCTGCTGAGAAAGAACCACAAACAGGCAGATAAAATGATACAAAATTATAGCTTAAAAGCTAATTTTCTTGTTTCCCTCTATTATAAAACTATAGAGCAGAGCACCTCTGACAGAGTCCAATTTAGCACGGTGTCCTCTCTTATCACCTCTCTACTGCAATCAGTAACACCAAAAAAAAAAGGTTTGTCACTGCAGACTTTTTATAAGTTGAGCAAGGAACAACTTAAGGTCAGCGTCGACATCAGTATGGACTAACAGCTTGGCTGTGGCATGCGCAATACACTAGATAACCAACTGTCAGGGTCACACTGCATTAAACTGAGCAGCGTCCCTATCTGGCATTACTGTGGTATCTGCACTTTAGATCATGGACACACCATTTTTTCTGAACTGCCTGATGGTCTCTGGCCCGGACTGCACTATAGCTTTGACTCAAAAACAGTAAAACTGAATCCTGCTGGTGACGAATGGTGCACACTTCCACCAACTCTGATGTATGCTGAGAGAATGTGATGTGGCTGTCAGTCTCTGGGATGCCAGGAAGCATTATTATACATTGAGAAAAGGTCTGTCATGTTTGAGGAACACATCGCTTTCTTTAAATTTGAAGATGAATGAACTGGAGCAAAATAACTCCACCCAAAAGACATACAGTATGTGATGTAAGCATCAAGTAAATGAATGCTTATTTATGAGAGTAAAACTGTCAACAATAAATGGTTTTTACGATGAAAAGTGCCTGAGAATGTTTATTTTGTCAAAAATTATGATGAATCAAAGCAAAATTAATTGGTTTCATTTGAAGCATCAACTTGCAGCAAAAACAGTAGTTGATTAGTAGTAGTAGACAAACAGATGACTGCTCCGCTGAAGAAAATTAAATAGACACTGTGAATGAGTAATATTTCACGACCTCTGTGCCTGTTGATGTGGTTTGACTACCATCAAGATCACAGTTTGTAAATTTATTCAGCAAATATAATTAACAGAGGAGGTTTGTGTTATACTGTGTTCTTATTTTAAGCACAACAAAAAGACAAAAGCCCACAATGCAGGTGTGTTTCTCTTCTTCTGTTGTATTTTACAGTAGCTGGCATCAAGATTTTTTTTTGTTGAAATATCTGAGGTAAAGTGAGTTAAATTCATGATGTTGTGCCGCCAAAGTTTGATGATGGTATTGCTGGTATTTATATTGCAGTGAATTAGGGAGGAATCCACCTCATGCATCAGTCACATACCAGTAATACCCAGATTTCATGCATGATCCTTGATGATAGATGCAGAACCATAGAAACAGATGGCTAAAATAGAATATCGCCTACATTATAGGGACCTTGCAAAATTTCACGAATCATGTTTTCAGGGGAGCTCATGTCATATTTAAAGGAGTCAGCCTTCCCATGGCTTCCCGGGAGTTTGCACCCTGCCTCTTTTCATTACAAGCTACTTTGTTTAATTCTGCAATGCTCATTCCTGCTGTAGCCAAGAAATGTCTTGCATGATATTCACATTCCGCAAGCATCATTATTTTAATAAGTCAAAGATAATTTCACTCCACCTCACTGCGTTTATACAACATGAATAAGTATCAGTTCATGAAGTAAAATTATGGCTACGCCTGCATCTTTCCACTACAATGCATAGAGTTCTCTATAGGATGCACATTTATGCTCATTAAAAAATAAACGACATGTACTGTGTAAACAATGTCCAATCACACACTGCTGACAAGCAATCTGTAGTTAACTTTTTTTTCCAGCATTTTCAGCATTACTTCTGGTCCATTTCTCAGGGGAACAACAAGCATGTCAGCAAGCATTACTAAGTATGAAAGTTATCTGGATAACCAACCTCAGAACTGACCTTTTCTACATGAGTCTATGTCTGGTGTAGGTTCCAGGCTTTACTAAATACTGCCCAGATAATTTCCTGAACCTGTTTCTTGGCAAAGAGGCAAACCCTGGTTGTAACACGCAGAGCCAGGTTAATCTTAATACACGCTAGTGCACTGGAAAATACATACCGATTCTGTTGTATGAATAATAAACATCCAACAGCTGATCCGTAGAGCGTAATTCAAAGATGCAGAATGAGTGTATGGATGGATATACATGCTTGATTAATTGTTCATATATATGGATATTTAAATTATAATAAGCCTGATTACTACACCATTAGACTGCTACAATTAAAGTTAATAATTAAGATTGAAATAACCACATGTGCATCTCATGTAAAGTGACAAATCCTTTAGAGGCTGGGATTAAGAACTGCTTTAAATAAAACACATATTTATATACTGGCTTCCAAAATGCACTTCTTAACTGTTCATATGTACAGCAGGTTGAAAATGACCATAATTACATGTTATAATAAATATGATGTACTGTGTTATCGAGCATTTATGAGCTGCTTATAGAGTCGATATGAATGCTTCAAAAGGGCGTTTTACATTAGTCAAAAAATACATTTAAGTTGTTAACGATTACTTTAAAATCCTTTTATTTATCTACAATAACACTAAAATGTGGAATAAACCATTTATGAATTGCTCGCACAGTTTTTACAAATGCCTAATGGATTAAAGTTAAACACAACAATGAGAACAGGAATAGCATATCACAAAGGTTTTTTGGCATATATCAAAGAACATGAATTACACTCCAAAAGGTTCCCTTTGATAACATCTATACTTTACCAGTGTATGTGAATGTCTCACCTGAAAACCACTGCTGTGCCTACGGTAATCTAAAGTGGCATATCTTCAGCTGCTACTCTTTATCTCCTTCTGTAGTCTGTCTGCACATTGTGACCGGACAGTCACCTCCAATCTCAATGAGTCCACTCCTGTATCTAGTTTCCACATCACAACAACTTTCTCGTTTGTCTGAAGAGTAACAACTGCACATTTTCCCTCTCATTTCCTTCAGTTTTATAAACACTCAATAGCTTTCAGAGGGGAGTGCGAGGAATTTAAATGCAGCCGTTCTCATACTAGTAAATGGTTCAGCAGCCAAGAAAGATTCACCGCAGACATGAACGGCTGTGAGTGAGTGTAACTTATCACAGCCAGCGTGGACTCCAGATGTCCACACTGTTGCATGGATCGAGCAAAGCTCATTTACATAATCACATTCAAATTGCTTGATAAACTCAACAGTGGATGTTTTTTTTTCCTCCCCCCAGTGAGTGCCAAAATAACCGTTCGACTGCACATTTGTGTGTGCAGAATAAGAACAGAGGTAAAGGAGGGTGAAAGAGAGAAAAGACAGAGGGAGGAAGTGAATGTGGCGTGTGCAAGCCTGTACTTGTGTGGGAGAGTCCAAAGAAGGTCGCTGTGCCAGTGTTTGTGGGCAGACTTTGAAAACCTAAAGCAGACAAAACCATCATATCCACCGCATCAAACAGCCATGGTTTTTTGAGTTCTCGTGTGTGACTCAACTGCATTGTAAATCTCCAGTGACAGCATCGAGCATAATTGGAAAAAATCTCTTCCTTACTACATCAATGGAGCAAAAGCTGTGGCTGTTTCCAACGCTGCACCTTGAACAGTAGACTTTTAAAATGACTGGCGCTGTGAAGCCAACAGTGGACAAACAGGGAAAGTATAATAAGACAATATAGGGGGCCTATAAGAACAGACATCGAACACAGGCATTCATTTTTGTGTTATGCTAGCTGGCTGGCTGACAAATACACAGCCGATTTAGCTACATGTAATAAAGTTCAGTAGATAAATCACACATCATCAAAAGATGCATGCCACTATGAAATACAGTTGTTCTTTAGCACTAATGTTAAAGGATAAAAAGAGTGTCAGGTAAACCTGTCTTGTATGGGAATACGTATGTATTCATTTGCCTTATTTAAGTTAAAATAGTGTTAATTTCTGCGATATAAAACTTCCTGGGAATTGAATTTCTTGGAACAGTGTAGAAGTCTGAGTGCCTGAGGTGTAACCGCCGACTGATGATGCTCTGGTTTCATCACAGCAATCAACTGACAGCTCACTAGGTTGTGTAATCGGTAATCAGGGGTGAGATGGCGGTTTTCCTCAGTCCCCACACACCTGAGCGGAGCGATGTCTGATTAGGCTTGGCCTCTCAGACGTGCTGTTCCACCAGCTGTTGCCACATGCACCGCTAAAAGCCGGCCTCCTCCCCTGCAGTCCCTCTCTCGCTCCCTGAATCCCTGCCAGTGCTGCGAGCTTGTCTATCTCCACCGCTGCAGCATGGTAATCTATTATACATCCATTGTAATGAAAACATGCTTAATTCATGATGTTTACTGCAGAAGAAAAATGGCTTGTCAACCTAAAGAACAGACCTTTACTGGTGAGCTGACAAAACGACGTGCGTTACTTGAGCAAACTGGGGAAGAAAGGGCTCATTCTGACAATCTATTATTGTTTGAGGCTACTTGAAGGTTGACATGTTCAGCTGACCTTGCATTAAACGATGACGTTCCCATTGCTTTCCATTCCCAGGAAACGTATTTATCAAAGCATGCTGACAGGGGTGAAAAGGTCAGACTCTCCACAGAGCACAGGCCAAAGTAATTAAATTACAATTACATTTTAGACAATTAGCTGATGCTCATGTCCAGAGTGATTTACAGTGAGTGCAGAAATAGAATGAGTGCAGTGAAAATTACTACAATAAAGCCAAAATGACCTCTGCTGCCCCTAAATGCATTGCAAAATAGTGAGGAAATAGTACAAGGGCAAATCCTACGTGCACAATAGATGAAGAATCATCTTAGAAAGAGTAACAAAATGTACTGAAAACGCATTGAAGCAGCAACAAAGAGTTTCATCATATTTGTTGACTTCAGTCTAACTGGAATTTCTTGTTGTTTTTAACTAGACTGGCAAAGGCAGTGCAGAGTCAGAAAGCCTGCTTGGATAATTATAGTTATACATGTATTTGCATGTCTCATGAACCTGAGGGTGCTGTCAAAACCGATGAGACAGGGTGCAACATGATGTTTTTAAAGGTCACTGTCCCTTGTGCTAGAGTGGAAATTTGGCATTTTCAGGTTTTCATGTGTGCAAAATGTAAATGTGTGTCCTTTATCACTGTCTTCTGCAGTTTTGACATGCTGGATGTTTTTCTCAACCAACCGATCCAAACAAGTTGAGCGGGGGAACATGTTCCACAGGGCTGTTACCTTGAGAGGGGGCTGCTGCGGCCTGCTGGATTGCAGCCGTCTCCTGGCTCAGCTTCTTCTTTGCCTCCAGTACAGGGTTCTCAAACTGGGTTTTTTGGTTGATGTGGCTGGAACAGAAGCAGATTCACGTTTAGGAGGAGAGATTTGGACACACACTGCTCTCACTTATTGAGCTTACTGCATCATTTTTCTGCAGTTCATTACCTATGCAGCATCCCTTTAAAGGAACCATCATTTTCTAATAGAGGAACGATGGTGGCGCCAGGATATACAAATCCATAAACACAGCACACATACAGTAACTGTTGGCTTGCCTCTTCTTTATGTGGGGAAACTACTATGGCTTTTAGCCATTTAATATTGTAGGAAATGAACCCCTCACTGCCAGAAACATCCTGTTCCTCTGCAACAAGGTAAACAGCCTGTTGTCCCCCTGGCATACAAACCAGAGCCATTGTTTCATAGTGAGCTCATTTCAAGCTAAAGCACTGGCAGCTACAAGCTCCATCTATGTGCCATTGACTCTCCTTGTCCAAGCAGTGCAAGTTTCTCTCTCTTGTCACTTCTACCTAGGAGGGATTCTTCTGCAGCCTGAGCAATAAAACAACACAAGCATTCCCATTTTCTTTTCATCACAACAGATTGCTACCTCTCCTTCCAGCCCCCACTCTGCTCCTCTATGCATTCTAGTTGAAAATCTCCCCACTTCTCTCTACCGCTGTTACAATGGCAGTGTTTCATTGATTTCCTGCTGGGATGGTGAGCACGAAAACACATTTTGCACACAGACAAATACATAAACAACATGCAATGACGAATACACAGGGTCATATTCTATAGACACACGCTTACTTACACAAACACTAGCAAAGCGCAGCAAGAGCACAGTAACTGTGGTGTTCACACACAGGTCACTGCAATGTTACCCACAGAGTTTCATTTTGCCACCCACTGAGAAACAACGGGAAAATCCTGATCAAAATCTTCAGCTGTTCTCCAGGTAAATGCTTCCTCTCTGCATGTTACATAACTCGGTGCATTCTCACCCGCGATGAACAAAATGAGCCGTGTGCGAAATCCATTTGTTTATTTTTAGATGGTATTGATTTATGCCGGTCCACTGCTAATGTACACAAAGCAGTGTAATATGCACTTGTGCTCTGATCTCTCTGGTGAAATGTGCCTGTGTGTGATGTGCATCAGCGGGGAACTAGGGTGGTAAAACAATTTGCAACGTTTGTAATGATGGCAACTGGAGTGATTGGAAATTGGATACATCAATAAAACTTACTCAACATAGTATGTGCCGTACTGCGGATCGTCAATTTCCTCCCAGCCGTAAGGTAGCTCTGCAAAAAGGAAACAGTGTGCAATTCAAATGAACGATTCAAATCAGGTGCCCACAATATAACAGATTGGAAAACAGAAGATGACATGCATGCATAATATTTAGCAGACATCTTGGAATTGTAACCATGTCAACGTGACAGTAAGGTACAGCAATAGGGATCTGTGTATTTTTGCCCCCTGTTTGGGACATTTAGCATAAGAAGTAGGCATGAAAATAGCCTACAACAATTTAGTGAATGTTTCTGTGGTTTTCAACAAGCAGGCCGGCTGGAACGGCTGATGTAAGTCATGCCCTGATGAACATATCAGGCAGAAAGAGAGAAAAGAGCTCTTAACGCAAGAGAGAGCTTTGGAGTTGCTTTTCAGAGGCAACACACCAACAAGCTTTCCGTTTGCCTGTAAAAAATCCATTAAAACCAGGCTGGAAGGGTCCCACTCTTTCAGCCGTGGTCACTCTCTGTCTCTGCTTGCACTTAAGCCCACATTATCATCCAGGGGATACAAAGGCACGTCTGGAATTCCTTCAGGAGACCCCAGCTCCAGATTTCTAAAAAATTAGGCTGTGAGTCTGTGGTACTTGGGGTTATACTCTAGGTGTTGTGTCATTTTAAAGAGAATAACCAGGTTATATTTAACCAGGTTGGTTAGTTGATTAATTATGAGTAAAGATGTGAAGTGATAGATCATGTAATGTAGGGCACATACAATAGAGGTATGCCCTTGTGTAAATTCATGTGCAGTGGTTAATGGAATGAGTGCATGCTTGAGTGGACCAGCTGTGCAGAGAAGTCTACATACCGCCATCCTCACACTTCTCTGGGGGCTTCGCCTTCTTCGCCAAGCGGGGGTCCAGCCATGTGGTCGTCTTGGTGTTGTGACTGCGGAGCACAAAGAGAAACCAGAAAATATGAGAAATAAAGGCCCGTGCCAGCCGAGAAACTGCTGCCGGGACACAAAAAGAAGCAGACAGAAAAAGAGCACCACAGCAGCTGTATTCTCTGGTGTAACATGCTCTCATGCACAAGGGGGTTACTGAATTTATCAGCAAACATCTGATCCATTGGTTTATGTTAAGCTGTTGCATTACCCTGTTCATGTCTAGGTGGCCTTTTCAGAGGGGAGGGAAAAAACCATCTGAATGTGAAACACGACAAACTCATTCATCCTCAAATGTGTTAAACAACTGGGGTGTGTAATCAGCAGGAAAATCACAATGGTCTTCTGATATCTTCAGAGACAAGTGGCTTAGAGCCAAATATGAATAAAACACACAGGCAGGCGAACACATGCGCACGTGTACGTCCAGAGACGCACACACAGAGGCCTCTGACGTAGGTTTGTTTACTTTGATTGCTCTATAATCAAAGTATTGAATGCTTTATCGAAGGAGCTTAACATGTTTACAAAAACCTGCTACCTTGCAGTGCTGTATTTTCATCAAGAGTGTGATGCCTAGAAAATATCTAAGGTTTGTTGTCACAGAGGGGTAAATATGTGTTACCTAATTTGTTCCTTGATTTTCAATGATTCAGTACTTGTATTTGTGTTTCATTATGCATCAATAAGAGATAGGCTAATACAACAACACATGACATCAGATACACAAACAACATTTTCATTTTTAATATCTCATTGTACAACATATTCCACTGTAGTTGGAAGATGACATAATTAACATATGTAACAACCGTCAAGTTGTCAGCTGCCCTAAATTCCAACCCCCATCATCCCATATACACACTGCACTACACCCCGTCAGCATATTTACCTGACATCTTCCTCTTACTGCCTGTGTCACTGTGTTTTTCCTGTCTTTAACAGCAGCTCACAGATACATCTTTTCATTTACATTAGAAAAGGTTATGTGATTTCCCTAAAACAAGCTCACTCCGATAGGATGTATTTGCATTTTCAGCTATTTTCAGCTATGGATTAATACATATTTGTTGTGCTAATGAGTATTGATTGCAGCAGGCAAGTGCACGTGATGCTGACATGCTCATGATGATGAAAACGCTTTCCTCCCCAGTGCAATGTTTGCAGCTCACTGATATGGTTTTAGTGGTTTATGGCTACAGGCTGACAGGTTTAGACTTCAGATGGAGATTCTTGGAGTTACAGTCAATCCTTTGTTTAGTTTGTTCTCTCTTTTTTAATAATTTTTTTTTGTGGGATTGGGGGGGGATTTTTCAAGTTTTTTATTGATAGACAGAGTGAAAGGGTATAGAGAAGAGAAAGACATGCAGCAAAGGGTCGAGAGCCGGACTCGAACTCACGACCGCTGCTAGCGACCTGCGCCCATGTGGTACCACCTTAACTCAGTGAGCAATACAGCGGCCCTAGTTTGTTCTCTTAATAGTATTTGCTGACAGTAGGAAAATATACAGTATTGTCAGACTGCTTGTCTGTGAGCAGAACATCTAATTTCATCCACTGACTCTCTATGCATGATAGGTTATTATTGAAAGTTTCCATTTTAAGGTGCACTGCCTGAACATCCTGGACGGACATCATGTGAGAGATAAATGTGTTTTTGAAATTTTGATTTACTAAAATGGTTGCGCTAAAACTTTCTTTTTGTCATCTACTGAATATGTTTTCATTTCTTCTATAAAATATTCGAGAATAAAAAAATGGCCATCATAAGTTGTCAGAGGCATCCTTTTATAGCAGCTTGTCTGAGTGACAGGTAATATATTTAAAAGAGGTTCAGTTCATAAGTGCAAGATACAGAATATGTATCTGCAAACATGTCAGAAGGGGAGTGAACTTACACAGGCATGACAGTTTTATTTGATAAATCACGTCAAGTGAAAGAATTGTTTGCTTAGCACTATTGAGCTGTGTTTTTTATCGGTGCTCATCAGTCAGTCATCATCTGTCAGGTGACTAATTGTGTGAGCGGGAAGGGTCACACGAGCCCTTAGTTGAGTCTCACTTACTCTATGAAGTAGACCATGCCGGTCTCGGTGTAAGCCATCTCCCAGTTGAGGGGCAGAGGCTCCAAGCTGTCATCACGGGGAAGAGAGCTCCATGTACGGAAGTCCATGGTGCTGCTGGACTGAGTGTAGCTGGGCACTGCTTTCCTCCAGTCTGCCCCATCTTTGTGCTCTGTAGACAGCAAGTGGACGGGCATTTTAAAGTGGGGAAAAAGAGAAAACAGAGCAGACAGAGTGGAAGGTTAGCCAGCAGGAACACCTATATGCCATCCTGTTTTCCTGTCTGCAGCAGGGGCGTGAAAGTGAGAGCTGATGTCGCTCACAGGATTTGCATGTGAGTGATGTTCTGTGTGTGTTTGCCAAAGGGCTGTTTTGCATTTGCCTGTGCTTACAGTGTCGACGCTTTGCCTATGCATACATGTACAGTTACTGTGGGCTGCAATCATGGAGGCAGGGATTCACATAGAAAGGACCAGTTGAGCCCTGAGGCCGTTCCTGTGTGATAATAATACATTATATTGCATTTGTAGACACTCCCCTTTAATGAGAAACTGCTCTACAATGAACGTGAAAAACACAACAAAGCCTCCCGTAATTCACTTAGCACTTCATGCCTTCCCTCAGAAGACGGTTATAAAGGGATGGAACACAAGCGCTTTTCATCCTTTTCTTTTCATATGGTGCTAACCTCCTTACAATGGGGGATAACGCCAAAAGATGTAACACACGGCATAAAACAAGCATTTCTGGGGGATGCATTTTCCTAAACATTCCACCTGAATTTTAGAGTGAGTATAAAAATTGCTAAAAATCCAAACACAGAGCTCCCTGAGCAGCATCAGCACGTTGGTCTTTGCAGCTTCTAAAGCACTTTCTTCTTTTGCCTCCCCTGATCAAAAACACATGCCTGTGCTTCATTTTTAAAGGAACATACACACAGACAAAATGGACATGGCGTGTTTGAAGATGCTTCAAGTACTTTCGCCATGCAGACGCTTGAGAACCAGCCCGAGGGCAGCGCCTGAAGGAGGGCTGAGGTCACGAGGACGGTTCAAAGCAGGGTGAGGGCCCACTCGACGGCACGAGTCAGACAGGTTGAGGAAGGACTGCGGTAGATAAGGACAGTCTAAGCAAAGATGGGGGAAGTGGTGAGAGTTTAGAGACTTAGAGCTCACATTTTCCATTAACCTCTTTTTTCATTCGACCATAACTCTCTCCATCTATGGCTGGTCTGAGACTTCTCTGCCACAGCTGTGGGCTGGAGCGGAGCAGTCATTTGTAACTGGTTTCTTTCCATAAAAAGAACTCCTGGATGTCTGGGTATCGTTTTTGTGTTTGATTTCAATATGACAGAGCAGTTGGGTAAACAGACTTTGGATTTCTGTGAATCCTTTGTACAGCTGAGCAAGCAGTGTTTGAGCCGTGACTGTCAAAACAATGTTTCATTCTGTAAAAAAATATTTTCAGCTTGGGCTCGCCTCAGTGTTAACCCCAATTCTCTTACTAAAAAAACCCAGGTAGGGTGCACAGCATGTAACCTATTTCTGTTCCAGGGCTGTCCTCCTTGTAAGCATTAAGGACAGATTTGCTCCTTAGAGAGCCGAGCAGTTGTCCTGATTGATCACATACACAGTATCCTACACTCTAGATGGGACTACTTCAAGGTTACTTGTGCTACAGTAGATCACGTGCAGCTCTCACATTTTTTTACTGGCTTCAATGTCTTAAATGGAATCCAAGATGCCATGCCACAGATGCCAAATGCTTTGCTTTGTCTGACTAACAGTCCAAGACGCATCGTGAATTCCACTACAATAATGTGAGACAAGAAAAAACTAAATCATTTAAGAAGCTGGAGTCATCTAATGTTCTGTGTTCTTGCTTAATAAATTCAAAATGATTCAAAATAGCTGATTCATTTTCTGGCAATACAATTCACTTCAGCACTGTTCCTGGAAAGATACATTACTGTTGATTTTTGTGCCTAATTCGTTTTGAAGCTTCTAAGTTGTGACCTCAGTCTCAAATCATATCCAGTCTATGTGTTACTATGACAGACAGCTGTTCAACACAGAACTGGATATTAGACTGAGTTTCAAAGAAATTGCAACAGAAACTCCTCCCTATGGCGCACCTCGATAAGAAAATAAATGGATAAACACTGTTTAATCTGTGGTTACAAACTACTCAAAGACTGACTGACAAATAAAAACGAATCAGAGCTTATGAAGATGATCAATCTGCTCAGGGGAATGTAGTCCAACAGCCACTTTTACATGACAGACTGTGTTGTCCTCAAATACCCAGTGGGCCCATCAAACTGTGTACAGTCTGCAACAAAACAAAGTCTTGATGTCTTTTCAGAGAAAGAAGCAGTAACATTGAGCTAACCTGGCAATTCCACAACCAGAGCGCCTGGCGCAATCGCTGTTATTTCACTTGACATTCTGTGCTTTGACATTAACTGACCAGGCAATCCATTGACCAGCGGTGGCCTCTCATCGTCATCCTCCTCCTCGGGTACAGCGCTGTCCTTTCTGTCCATCTTGCTGACCGAGGTGGTGCGCTTCCTGGGGACCTCGCCACCGTAGTCTTCATCAAACAGCACCTGGTCCACCAGGTCGGGCTGCACCAGGTTGGGCTCCGCCGGAGGCTTCGGGGTCCCATAGTAGTTACCTAACGGACAGAGGAAGAGAAGAAAAAAAAAAGAAATGAGAGGATTGCTTTTGAAGCAACACAAGCACAAATAAGAAAGTGCAGACAAACAAGAAAGAAAATGGTTAAATGTATTTCTAGGTGAGAGAAGGAGACACAGCCAGAGATCATCCTGCATGTCGAACATCACCTCAGTTCACCCGATTTAAATCAAAAATTAATTCTCTAAATGTCACACGCCAGCACTCAAGGTTGACTATTTACAAGTTTCAGAGGTCTGCTTCCTCTGCATGATTTTCACGTCTCTTAACCCCCTGCTTTGTTTTCCCTCGATAACTGCACCACAGGGCTGTCATGACTCATGTAACATTAAAATCACTTCACTTGGAATTTGCCAGCAACTAATTACACTGATCATTGAATACAGCAATTATCTATCTCTCAGCTTGTTTTTTTTCCTCCTTAATGAAGGAAGACCTTGTGTTACGGATTATAAATATTCAGTGGGATAACAGGCCTCCGTTAAGGGGGGAGGGGGAGAGTGCAAAAGTTTGTTAAATTATTTGCTCATTTAGCTCCTGGGGTGATCCATCTATGTATGGCTGGTGAGCAGTATGTGGAACTCAATTTAGGGAGAGAATACGTAATTATTCAACCTTCATTAGGATTATAACTAATGTGCATACTAATTCATACCCCGACCATTTATTATGATTATTTGTTTGCTAGATGCTGCTCTGCCAGATGTGTTTACAGAAAATTATCAAATTAATTTTTTGGTAATCCATTTGTAAGATCAATTATTTACTCGATCCTCACAATAAGCGATCACCAGATTGAGCCTACTCAGCTACATCATGATATATAATTAGATTAATTAAAAATTACGGAGAAATACCGCTGGGAAATAGAGATCTTCAGAAATTTAATTAGCCTCCACAAACTTGATGGTATTTCTCATTTAGACCAAGCTGCGTATGGGACCACGGTATTACGAACCTTTGATGTACTTAAGTGTGAACACGCAGACATCACAAATGGTGTACGGTAAGAGCAGCATTTATCAACTCCAGATCTTTTTATAGCCTCGGTACAAAGAGGGAAAGCTGACAACAGCCTGCCTGCCAGAAAGAACAGAGTGCTCTGAGGGAAAACATCACAGTCATTCCAGCAGCTTTACAGCACGATACAGTAACGCCACAACAGCTTCTCTGATAAGTGAGCCCATCTTGAGCCCGGCCTCATCTCCTCAGGCGTGCCAACGACAATGCACAGCAAAGTGGGCTAATGCAACTGTGCTCATCCTTCTCAAAGCAGCGGGAAGGTTGAGGAGGGGAAGGAGGCCGGATGAAAGCCTGCCCCTCCCCTCTTGACGAGTCTGTGTTTACTAAGCGACACTCATCCGCATTTGTCAAAGATGGCTTCATTAACAGGGGTTGCACAACGATAGCAGGGAGAGATTGGGTCTGCTGGCTAATCCCCGCCTGTCTCCTGCCACACGCTGACATTCATCAGCCAGACGCTACCTCTGTGATTAATTACTTACAAACATGTCTCTTGGCCCCTGATAAATGTGCGCTGCAGATATAGAGGTGTGTGAAAGCAGTGCGACAGTGAAGATTTGTGGCACCATTAGCCATTATAAATGGAGGGAAGCCTCATAAGCTGATGAGCAGGGAAGCTTGTCCAATGTTACTTGTGATCCTTGTGTCACCGGGTTGATGAGCCAGGAGGAGTGAGCCTCCTCTTTCAAAGTGTGCGCAAGCAATTTCATGGTGGTGGAATTGGCTACTGGTAATGAAAAGATTCCTGTTGTCAAGGGCACTATGCATAAGCTGCACAAGGTCATGAGCACTCCTTCATCTTACCAAGATCATGAGCAGAGAGTCACACGGCCACACAACCATCCAACCAGAACCCAAAGCATGAATTCTACACTCCCATTCAAATCCAATTTAATCCCGAGGTCTGTTTCCCTTCCTCATAAAAATCCGCCTCATTATCACAACAGGGATCCCCAAACAACTGGTTTGAAGTGGCAGTCGATTTGGCAGAATTTTTCATTCCCTGGTAGCAGATTAGAGATCATTTGTCAGGAAAAGAAAACCCTCTCTCTGCAGAGAATTTCATTTTTTTCCTGGCAGCTATTCTTCCAGTCCCAAACTGGCCTGTTCAGTTTTTACTCGGCTGCTCTTTTTCTGCTCTGAGAGACTGACCCAACCTGGACCTCGGAGGCAGATTGAGGAGGGACCAAAACCCCAGAAAGGCTCACTGTGGAGTGTCTGACACAGATGGCTTATACGTCTGCTTGCCAGGCAACCAGGGACCCTCCGGACCAACATGGAGTGTCCAGCATGTAACCAACCAATCACAGAGCAGCCTGGACCCACAGAAACAGTCTTAGTCTGGGTAGGTATGCAAGTGTGTCTTATCAGTCCTTCTTTTCTTCTTCTTTCTTTTTAGATGGCATTTTAAGCATTTATTCTGCAGTGACAGAGACAGGAAATTAAGGGGTAGGGGAATGACACGCAGGAAATGATCCGGCAAGCTGGGAATCGGACCGAAGGCTCGCTGTTTAAAGAATTAGCACCCATGATCAAGCTGATCAACCTCTCTTGAGAGATGATGAAGGATTAACAGGATAATTGATTGCAGGGTGATTGATAAAAGGGGCTTGGAGAGGGTGTTTAAGTTGAAATTATGTGTATAATGCCTCCCATAAAATACTTTCCAAGTGGAGAAACACTGTTTTACATGAACCATTAACATAATGAGCATTCAGGCAAGTCATTTGGGACTATTAGTGAGACCATTATGATTAGCTAAGAATCCCATTAGCTCAGTACCTTGAGCACTACTCGCTTACTGTACACTTATAAACTGAGAGTAATTCATGAGCTTTTCACAGAAGGAATGAGGCCCATGCGACCTATACAAGAGGACAAATGACCTTGTTTATTTTCCTCTTTTCAAAGAAAAAAATAGGCTGCGCTTCAAGCACATCTAAGTGGAATAAATCGCATTCTTCGATCCGATTACTTCCAGCTCCTCTTGGAGTTCACTGTGCTGCTGGGAGATCAGCACTGCCTGCCACAGTAGCCATGCAGCGCTTGTGCTGACTGGGTTTAAGAGGAAGAGAAGAGTAGGAGGAGGGGGAGGCAGCCACTATCAGTGTGTTCAGAGTGTTTCCTCTCAGGGATAGTATACTGAAACCTTCCAACTTTTGAGCAGCTAATCCACACATCTGCACACAGCCAAGGCAGTCCTGATTCCACTGCAAAGGGGGTTTCCATTGGGAGCTGAGGAGCTCAGCATGCCTCTATATCAACTCTCTCTTTCTATTATGTGCTCTTCCTCGGTTAGCTCTCCATTTCTCATTTCTACCCACAGTCAACCTCCTTATAAAGGTGCAAATCCCTGCTGGATCCAGCTCAAAGATGAAGGACAGCTCGTGGGCGACTTGGCAGATCCTGAAACTGATCTTCGAGTTCTTAGATGATCTATCCTGACACTAGGAAGGACAGCATTTGTTCAGTGAGCGCAGTTGTACAACTGCATTCAACAGTATGTGTGTCCCTTTGTGTGTGTGTGTGTGTGTGTGTGTGTGTGTCTAATGTCGTTGCTGCCACTGTCCTATGAGGATCAATGTGGAAGAAGGGGAAAGACATCACATCACTGCAATCACAGACTGTTGCAAAAACCTGCCTCAACAGGCCCAGACCACACTTCATGTTAGAATATGCACCTCACCATCCATAGATGCACACAGACAAAGTTCTACAAATACACAGAAGCAGAAATGCACCTGTACACATCCAGAGGAAGCTGCTCTCAGCCTTCAGGCTCTTTCCCCCTTGGATGAGGATTTGACTTTATCTTTTAATTCTACATCTTAAAGGGAGCACGAGACGCAGCGGAATAGGAATGAGGGAGTGTTGCAGTGAGGGTTCATTTTATGCGACCAGAGGTTGCCCCTTAAACATTAAGAAAAATCCTCTCCCATTTCACAGCAGCCTGGATTTGCAGTAAGAAAGAATGAGCTTAAAGAGAGCAGGGAGATTATCATGTTATTGCCATAATCATTGTGCAATGTGAGAGAAATCCTCCATTCCAATCCCTTCATGACACAAATACACTGCGACCGTCTGACTTTCCAAGACCTATGAATGCAGGGCAGCTGCTTATGCTCTATTGTAGTATAAGACGCTAGAAATGGTAAATACTTGGCCATTCAGCTGTTTGCCAAGCTGAAATATCCCTTGTTGTGTAAACTCCTTACTGGAAAGAACATGACTGAGCTTGTCTACTTGTAAAATATCAGCTGCTGCTGACATGTTTACTTCATCGAGGTGCTATGAAGTCACTTTTCAAGTTTTGGAAGCTTGTGATGAGCCAAAGCGTACTGGTCGTATCTGTTAGCGGAGAGGGGGAGGAAAAGGAGGAGGCCGATTTATCCTATGAATAAAGCATGACTTGTGAGTAAGAACACAAGTGGGTCTTCCTGATGTGTGACTGTGCAGCCAGCCGGTGGGATCAGCAGGTTGACTGGTTTACATAAGGTCACCAGCAGGTGCTACAGCTGCTTACATGCGCACACACCATTACGTGAATATTTATTGCTTATCGGCAAGAATGGACACAGAAGTGCTGACATGGATACACAAAAACAGGGAAGCGAATCCTGTCCATTGACAAATACAAAATGTGTGCTTAGCCTGACACACATTTATGTACATACTGAGCAAACATGAGCATGTATGCATGTGTGTAAAGTCATATAAAGGGTGAGCCCTCAAAGGAAAGAGCCTAAAATATTTGTCTCTAAGTGGGCTGTTGCTGTTGATTTAATAAATAAATAATGTAGACTGAGAGTAAAAATGAGATTTTTTTAGCTAGGAGCAGGCTTAAGAAATTCAAGAGAGTAACCATAAAGGCAACAAGTAGAGCCTGTTCCATCGCTTCTTTTGCATCTTGATGCAGTTGGTAGCACTTTGACATGACACATTTGCATTGCAGAAACTGAAAATCTTTTGCCGCATTTAAAAGCTTTTCCAATACACCCACTTTTCATACACTTTGCCTTCATCAGATAGTGTAGCCGGCACTTAAACATGACTGATTAACATGCACCAAAGGTCTTCCTTAGCCAGTTAGAGGAATCACTGCTCCGCCGGCACATCACTTCCATCATTTTAAACGCTTCACCAGGGCCGTGGCCTGGATTTGAAAAAGGTCATGGAACCAAATTCTCCCAGCACCTAACCACCTTAGCTGCAACAAAACAGTTTGTAAAATGCTTTGATCATTATGATATTCATTTTTTAAAGTTAAGTTTCATTTTATTTTAGTGCCAACAGCAGTCATGTATGAAGTTATTCAGTGCAACAAAATTATGCACAATTTGTCTAATGAAACATTCTCCCCAGGTCATTAAAACTCTGTAATCCTAAAACCAACACCAGGGAAGGCCTGTGCTTCACTGTTTAGTTCACCAGCAGTTTGAGTGCCTGCTAAATGAGAAGCCCACCTACCACACCTCTCGCTGACTCCTGGGTATTTCTAGTTCTAAACCTCTCTGACAAACAGAAGGTTTATTTTAATCCCTGCTGACAAAGAAGTTACACCCTTGTGCTGATTTCTACAGTATTTCCATTTATATTTAAATTTGAGGTCTGCACGCTTCATCCCTCAGTGGCCCGGTCTACACAGAGAGCGGAGAAACTGAATAGCTGAGTTCATCTCAAGGGCTGCAAATATTGCTGCTTCTCTGAATGTCACTTCCAACAAGTCTTTAATCATGTTTCGCTGATCAATACATTTTGTCCCGCTCGTCACATTTCACTAAGGCGGGCTGTAAGTCATGATGACTGTGAATATCGAACTTACACTCACTCTATTGTAGAGAGTTGACAGTGTGAATCATATACATAAAAGCAGCCAAACACACACACACATGCAGGTTTCTGCTGTGACTCCTACCATCATAGGTCCCGCTCTCCAGAAGGAGCCCACTCTCCTCCAGGATCCTGAAGTCTCCAACGCTGATGAAGTTGTAGTCCACGCCTGGCACCTCGCCCTCTCGAGGAAGCCGCGTGGTGCCTGGAAAAAAAAAAATGAAAAGAAAAAGAATAACACATAAACATCACGTATATTAGATAAGAAACAGACAGAGCAGACAAGTGCAGATAAGACAGCGGTGGAGAAAATGCTGCGCTTGGTGGAGAGGCTTAATGTTTTCTCAGCTCGCAGGTCCTGAACTGAATTCATCAGCAAAAATACTTTCAAGGTTGATGCACCACCACAAAACAGAATCAACACCGTTTAGTTGCAGAGATGTATCAAATTTGTCACTTAGTAACAAGCTGTGTATCCAAAATCATTACCCATGTGGTTGTGCAACATTTAGATTAAATGTTTTTTTTTGCAGATCTTGAACTGAAATTCTTTGTTCCCAAAAAGAGGGACCCAGTTTGTATCAGGGTCATGTGATCTGTATAAGACTGCAGGGCATTTTTCAGAAGGGTGACTATTTCATTTTTTTTCCCATTTTGGAATGAAAATCTAAAAAGACCTCAGCGCCATCGTGTGAAAGATGGATAATTGATGAAGGCCTGCTGAGCACTGAGGGCCGTAATTCATTTAATCCTCAATGAGTAACTGCAGCGTCTGCTAACAAGTTATTATTGGGAATGTCTTGATCGATGTTCTGGCTGCAGTTAAAATGCAGAAAACAGCACAGTAAATCAGAAATGAGAATTACGATGGAAGCAACGAGTTGTGTAACCTCCTGGTGTGGTTTAGGTCCACTCAGTCCCACAGAGGGCAACGTGAATGCAAATGACACGAGGGCGCTCTGAGTGCAGATTTTGCTCCTGTGGTGAAGCCACAGTCTATTTCAGTCCTGATGGGAGTTTCTTTTTTTTCTTTTTTCTTCCAGGATGAATATCCACAAGGCACAAATGGACACCAAATGATTACATTAGCATGAGGATTATGTAAACCTTATTCCATGAATAAATAAGCAGCAACGTGCCACAACTGCACTCAAGGCTAATTAGGTGGCGTGTCACCAAACTTGCAAACTACACAGAAATAACCACATCTGAAAGGAAGGCAGGACAGCGGTAATTCATTTCACACGAGGCTAAGCGACGCACAAGACACGAACCCATCATCAATGTTGCATTACATGGCAATCTCTGTCACTTAAATTAATGCGAGCGATGCTTATGGATCAAACGCATTCATCCGCTGGACCTGCTGAATGCTCTCCAGGGTCGTGGGAAGGACGCCGAGGTGAGGTTAAAATGAAGGCAAAGAAACAACGCAGGCAGGCCACAAGTCAATCGCCGGGGCTAACATAAGTAGTCATTTATATTCAGAAAAACAGGCAATTTCAAATTTCAAATAAACCCGACTTCAATGTCGGAGGAAACCAGAGCACAATGAGGAGCCCTGCAGCAGCGAGGGGAGAAGATGCAGAGAGACGATACAAACTCCACACAGAGAAAGATTATCTACTGAAGCCAGGGATGTCTTGCTGTGAGATGACTCACAAACACACTGTGTATCAGGATCAGAGTTTACCGCCTGAATATTCTTTAACACATCCAAGCTATTTGACTTCCATGCACCTGAATTCATCAGCAGCACACAGTTGCAGCAAGAAACAGCACTGGTATTAATTATACACCAAGGACCCTGCTGATGTGTTCGTTAACAGTATACGTATGTTACACTGAAATAACCTTAAATAGCCTTTAAGCATTCTAATATAACCACGATGGAATGTCAGTGATTCGATGTTTTATGTCTCCTGAGTAGATTTCTTGACACTTGTAGAATCTATGCCAATTAGCAGCGAAACAGCTCTGTAGATTGTCGTGGCCTAATAGCCTATTAAGCAACTTTATGTTGCCATTCCCCCTTTGTTTTTCCACTGTTATATTTTCTTCTTAATTGGAGTGTGACAGCTTCTGTGCGACCACGCAAAGCAGTAAAAGAAAAAAAAAACAAAACGTCAGAGAAGCTTCCCTCCGCAGCATTGCCTTGATACCACAGTTTGTGTTACCAAAAGCAGTTGACATTGCATTACATGTGAGAATGCCAACCTCTGCTGCTTCTCATTAACAACTTGTCTTCCTGCTGGTGCTGGCTTTGGTCCCTCAAAATGTCCCCTGTAGCCCAATTACTTGAGCCACAGTTATGTACCTGCCAAGAATCTCCCCAAGCCATCATCTGGGATGTCACACGATATATATACCATAAGCCTCCTATTGTGGCTCAGTCGCCGGCAACATAATGAGGGCTCGCTGAGCTTTGAGGGTACAACCGGGTGAGAGAAGCAAATCTTTTAAAGCAGAACTTTGCAACATCTTGTCACACTTTCCTTTTCACCACGGGCACGCTTTGGGTATGCCTTTAAATAAACAGTTGGAGGCCAGATGTTCTAAAAAAAGATAGAGCGGTCAGTGTTTGCTGAAAAGGTGCAGCAGGTACACTGCAGTTAATTGCCAAAAGACAAAAGGGGAGTGTGAAAGCAGGGAGGCTTTATTGAAGATCTGTCAGTGTGCGAGTTATACGCAGCAGGAATACATTTTGGATAGTGCCTTGGTAGGAAATAACAGCATGGCACAGTCTACTCTGTAAAATAAAGCACACACACACACAAAATAAGAATCTAAAACTCAGATAATCTGACAGAAAGAGTGTCAGAAAAAACACATAAAAACTATGAAAGTGTACCATTCAAAACCTGTAAAAACTGTGACAATAATAGCAAATATCTCTAAAATAATGACATTTTCATCATATAAAAACAGTAAAACACTGTAAAAGAACAAATCAAGTCAGATAACATATTAAAAGAATGACAAATACAGTATAGTCCCTCGCCATATCGCGGTTCACTTTTCGTGGTCTCACTGTATCGTGGATTTTTAAATTGTGTACAGTTGCTATGTCAACCAGAGCACCGTGTTCTGTATCCTGGGTGCTGATTGGCTCAGTGGCCGTAGCATCAGTCTCCTCCTCCCACGTGTAGCCTGTGTTCAGCATCCTTGTCTGTTTCACATCAACATCTGATCGACGTCTGATCGCTGCCCATAGTGTTGCTCTGTGGTGTTTTGTGAAATTTTCATAAAAAACTTGAATTCATTTCAAGCCCTATGATGCAGATTAAACGTTCTGCACCTTCTCAGGCTTCTGGCACCAAACCCAAGCGCCAGACGAAGACGCTTACTATCGGAGAAAAGATGGAACTCCTCGACATGCTAAAGGAAGGGAGAAGCTACGCGGCTGTACCAGTATAGAATTTTATATGTTGTTGAAATTACGCAGGTTTAAGAGTGTAGAAAGTGTTTAAGAGCATAGGAAGTGTTTATAAGAGTGTGGGAAAGGTTAATAACAGTGTGGGGAGGGTTTATAAAGCCTTAAAATACACATAAATAAAATAAATATGAGGTCGCTACTTTGTGGATTACAGAGTCAGATTTTGTAAAAGAACAAATTATCATTCACAAAAATGCAGATTTGTTCATGTGGACATTTTGTGCAGTTCCAGCATGTGTGTTTTTTTTTACAGTCAACCTGTAGATTAGGTTTTTTTTTTCTGAGATTTTACTAGTTATTATCTGCAATTTAACAAAACAGGGAAAATCTGTAAAATAACATTAAGTTGTTAAAAAAAATTACAATTAAAAACTGCTCAAGACATTTTTCCCCCCAGAGTTATGTAAAGGGCAACACAACCTTGCTCTTTTTCAGCCATCCAATCATGTAGTACATGGGGGTGGGACTTGTCACCTTGGTAACCCAGATAATTGAGGAGAGGCATGCTGTGAAAAGGTCATATTTTAACCCAAACCACTATACTGTCCTAAACCTAGTTAAGCAGTTTTGGTTCCTAAACCCGACCAAACAGCCAGCGACAACAAACAAGAATGCAGTTTTGTTGCATACTCTTTGTGACACAGGGCTGCCTCTATGGTGCAAATTAAGCCAACAAGCTATATTTAGTGAGTTTTAGTGGTGCTGTTAGTCCGATCTTTATTCACAGCCTGTTTTCTGTCTTCACGCTAAGCTGAACAGACCAGCTGCTGTCTGGAGCGTCACATTTCCCATACAGATATAAGGATATGGTATCAACCCTGTCATCAAATTTTTAAGCCAGAAAGTGAATACGCATATTTCCTAAACTGTCAAAATATTCTTTTCCCTTTATAGCTGTGCGCAGTGGTTAAAGCCTTTTGTTTAGATGTGTCTGTGTGTGTGTCTGTGTGTGTGTGTGTGTCTCCTGAGCTGAAACAAATTGTCACTTTAGTCCTGCAAGGTCTCACTGCTGGGACCTATTTTTTTGAACCGTCTGGAGGGATGTCACGATGGGAACATCAGAGGTAGTCAGTCAGAAGTGGCAGGCCATAAATTTAACATGGTGATTTCGTGCATAGTTTTATGATGGTACTTCAGAAAAGGGTGGCTTAAAGCTTTGATGTTGAAATGGCCAGAGAGGAAGGGAGAGGGAGAGAAGGAGAAAGGAAAGAGGATCATTACAAATCCAAACTCTTTTGGTCCCTCAAGGAGAATTCACTTTTAAGAAAAGACGCTGAGGCAAACTCTTGTCACGTCGCTTGCTGCACCGGTGTCGTGTAGAAATGAAAGCAACTTGTACATCGAACATCATTATCTTATCCTAAAATATAAAAATAATCACGTTTGGAGGAGGGGGAAGACAAGGAGCAGGGGGGAAGAGGAGGGAATCAGCTGCTGAAGCTGTTGCTGCACCTCACTAAGCAGACGCAGAGGTCACAAAGTACAGCTGTATCCGCTCATGACGTGTAATGATCTCTGCCTTCCCGTGGATGCGTTTCCTCCAACAGAGCAGTGTGTAAGTGGAAATCCGAGTGAGATAAAGCTCTCTCTGCCCATCTCTGATCTCAGTGGGGAGTCCAGGGACTGCGTGTGACCCTGAGCTCTCTGTCCTCCGAGAAAAATCCTCCTCTTTTTGTCCTCTTCGGAGCACTTGAGAGCCTCCTCTGGCGTTTTTGTCCAAATGAGATGGAGCCGGTCCCAAGACCCAGCGAGGGAGACTCAGGGATTTGCCACACACAGGCAGTAAAGACCTTGCACTCTTTGTCTCCCTGCTCCTCCCTTTCTTTTGTCTTCCTCCATTACAGGCCACTCTGATTGCCCGTCTTTTGTCATTCTTTCTCTTTAACATGAACCATCTTGTTTTGTGTTTCATAACGGGCCCTAAAGTAGTACTTTGTGTATGGCTCCAAAATGCATGCAGCTCAGTAGAACTGACTCTATGTTGTTGTTGGGGCACACCAACAGAGCAGTGCAGATGAGTCGCAGTGGTGTGAGAATTCAGCAGTGTGGTGGTAGTTAACTAAAGTGGACCACTGGCACAGTGACACAAACCAACTCTGCTAATCCTCTTGCCGCCTGCGTTATTGTCACACATATTTTGGTCATAAATCCTCCCTCAGATACGCTTGTTTTTCACCAACTCGCGAGGTTCAACACAGTCCGTGAATTGCTGGTGTTGTAATTCGCAATTCTTGCGGCGTGTCGCTGCTCCCTCGACCTGCCTTCTATAAGGCGGCAGGTTGTAGAGGTATTGATTTTCCGCAATGAGAAAATGACTTCTCAAATTTCAGTGCCAAAAAAGATGAGGAGCTGAGCCGCTGCTGCACAGTTAGAGGGCGAAGCTACAAGAGCGAAATAACTGCAGTATGAGCGGGAGATGGGGTGAGTTTTGGGAGTTGAAAAGAAGCAACCGATAAACTCATTACTCAACTGGCCCCCCTTGTCTTGCGGCTGCGGTGCATAGTGGTCCACTGTGGTTAATGCCAGTTTGACCATTTGTCTGCAGAAGCAAGTATTGACTTTATGGTCCTAATTAACCTGGTTTGCTGTAAATATTATAAATATTTTAGGGGCTACAGAGTGTGAGTGCGTGCTAGTGTAATTGCTTTTGGGACCCACAACTGTTTCAGATCAGGTGAAATGTTCTTATTGTACATAATATTAGCATTTTAATCTTTTTAACCTAACAACTGCAGATTGAATTTCCTCCTTTTTGTTAGATGCTTATTAGTGGCTAATCTAATTACACAAGAAGTGCCTTTGCTTCTCTGCATATTTGATTATGTAAACAAGATCACCTTCTAAACAGAGGAAAGCTGAAAACAGAAAGGAGAACCAGATTGTAAGAAACGAAATGAAGGCCAGGGTGACTGAAACAGAGAAAGTGCGAAAGTGAAACGGAGAAGGTGAATGATGAGACATTGAAAGCGAGCAAGTGAATGATGGAGGTGCCGTCACTGTGCAAGTCCTGGGCTCTTGCTCATTAAGACAGTAATTCAAGCAGGGGATTAGAGAGTCAGACTCCTGCAGCGAGCCCACTGGCTGCTGATGATGAATGGAGGTTAAAGGTTCTCACCTCAACCGGGTGAGGAGGACAGCCGCCCACCCCGACTCTGATTCTGAACCACATTTGTTCCTGTTAAAGGGAGTTTGGTGCTCACTCAAGGGGGGATTGTTGGGTTTCTCTATATAATACTGTAGCATCTTACAACAGTGTAAAGTCCCCTAGATGACATGTTTTAATTTGGGAGTATATAATAAGTACATACTTATTTATATACTATATTTCTACTTTTTAATACACTTTTTCTTGCACTTTAACTTAGTTCCTCTACCAGCACCATTTGCACCTCCTTTGCTTATTTTTCTTTAATCTATCTGTCTGTCTGTCTGTCGATCTATCTAAAATAGGATAGAATCAATTTAAAGGCTATTAAATCTCAGCAGCCACCACATGATAAAACAGAAAGGCATGTTTGAAGTGGTGGTTAATATCAGTGTGTGCACGGGCAAACGTGACAGAAAATATGTGTGTGTGTGTGTGAAAGAGAGAGAGAGAGAGTGTGAGAGAGAAACAGCAGGTGAGAATGACGGGTTGCAGCGCTGCAAGAGAAATCACCAATGGAATGAGTTCGGTAAAACTATAATCAACTTCTGTCCATCCATTATAACTGACCTGAGATACTCCCAGTGCAACTCAGCTTTTTTAAAAAAAAAGTAAAATAACAACTCAAGTTCAACTCGACTTCCCCACTACTTGGAAAGTTTAGAGCATGACTGACAAGTATTTTTAACGGGACAAACGGTGACAAAATAAAAAGAAAAGGTAAAAGAAGGAGGGAAAAAAAACAAAGTATGTGTAGAAAAAAAGAAGACAATAAATTAAAAATACATGAAAGGTAAGCAGCTTGCTTCCTGAAAAACTTCACACTTGTGCATGAAAGTCTCCTCAGAAAAGGCAGAGCAACTTCCAAGCCTGGGGGCCAAGAGAGCAGAGATGCTGCTTGTTTGTGACAGGACTGCGCCTGAGAGTCTGTCATCGCCTCAGGAGCAGTTGCTCTGCATGTGACTAAAACCTTGACTACACTCAATTATGGTGTTCCTCTGAGCAGAGTCGGTCTTCAGCGGGATGCTGTAAATATTTAGGCCAATATATCAGTGTGAACTTCATCACAGTTCAGAATTACAGATACTGCATCAGAGTTACGTCTCCTGACGATGCAGTTTCACTGCAACACATCGCCTGGTGCTTTAAAAATACACTGCAATAGCTCTTTAAACATTGTGGAAGATCTATGTATCAGAGGAGGGTTGTTTAAAATTCAGTTGAATGTTCCAGCCTTTCATAATAAATGAAATACTGCAGAAATAACTTTTATTTTTCAGTAGATAACCATCTTCCTTTGTGTTGAAATGGAAATTCAGAGTGTAAATTACAGTAGCGTCAGACAGATGCAATTTGCTTTAAAAAATCCTTTCAAGATAATAAATCAAATAAAACTGTATTTCTAAATTTAGAGGATTCTGCACCATTGTAGCAAATAGCCTGATTTTCTGCAACCCACACAAACCTTAATCAGGATATTAATTTGCACCTTTGCTGCACTAACAGCCGTGACTCTAATTTTGGCAATTTTCAACCTTTCATTTAAGAAATGACAACATTCAAGCTTATAAAACCTTTTGAATAATCTAAAGAAAGGTTGGAAAATGCAGGGGCGTCAGGCTGAAAATGTGTGTTTATCCTCAGCTTTATACCAATGCAATGTTTCTGTCTGCATGGAAAAAGCAAATTGTACCCCCACGTACCTATGTACTGGTGCCATCATGAAACACTTCCACTACATGATAATAATGGTGCTGTTTCATGCTATCTCATGCATATTTCTACTATTAGATCAAGAGCTGTTTTGCACTACTTATACTGACTTTAAAATATACTGCATTTAATGGACACTGCCTTTGTACGTATGAATTACAGCTGCCGTTGTGGTGGTTCTACAGTACCAACCTTTTTATTTACCACTCCATTACTGATTTCAGCAAAGAATAATAGATGGTGACGGCCCCGCTGAGTAGAATGTCAGCGAGGGGAAAGCAGAGAAAAAAACCAGCAGAGAGAAAAAAAAAAGGCAGGGTTATTTATGGAAAGAATATGACTTTGATCACTGTGATGATACGGTACAAAAGTAAATAAGTTACATGGGGGTTAGAGAGATGTCCTTGGCAGGGTTGCCATGGTGACATTGAAGAGTGTGTGCTTTGCAGAGTGTGTGACAAAGAGCGGTGACTGAATGACAATGCATGAGTGGAGTAAGTACGTGTGTGTTGGTGAGTGCGTTGCCTGTATACAGGCCTGTGCAATGGAAAAGGGAACACATTAACGCCGCTTCTTGCGTGATGGATTTCCAGCTGTGTGGCGCATAAAGAGCATCCTCATTGTTCCCATAAGATGGCTCAGATAAAAGCACATATGCACTGAAAGTAGGTTATACTGTACATTTCTGCTTTGCTTCGCCCATGTTGGGGGTTTGGAGAGCTCCACATTCAGCCGTGTGTGTTGCACTTACAGGGGATGGTGCGTAGGTAGAGGTTGTCCCGTATGATCTGCTGAAGCTTGTGGTCCAGCGAGCCCTTCTGAAACTGCAGACTGAGGTAGTGGCGCAGGTCCGTGTTCAATACTTTACCTGCAACAACAAAGGCAGAGGCAGGACGGGTCAATAAAAAAACATGGTGGTGCTCTCTCAGAAGGGTGTATGTCAAAAAGAAAAAAAGAAAATCTATCCAAGTGGCATGTACCCTCACAAAGTGATCGATACCACAGAACTAGATCTTCTAGATTTTTCCACTTGACAAAAAGGTTACGCTTTTATGGTGCAGGTGTTTAACTTTGTGCCATTTCCCCAAATATTGAATATTTAATATCATAATAGATTGTTTTCCCAGGGTTTGGACAGAAATATACGTCATTGTAAGATATAGATAGATAGATAGATAGATAGATAGATAGATAGATAGATAGATAGATAGATAGATAGATAGATAGATAGATAGATAGATAGATAGATAGATAGATAGATAGATAAATATACATGTACACACACACACACACACACACACACACACTGTTGCCTATAAAGTTGGAAGTATTTTTTTTACTTCTGTGTCTTCTCTACAAACGATGAAGGCGTCTCGCTGGCATTTTCCGATTTCTACAACACAACATTAAACAGTTGCCGATCATGTGGTAGTTAGTCATGGTCGTTCTGGACATTTTTGGGGCCTCAAATGACCCTCCTCTCGATAATGTTTGAGGATTTTACAGACCGCACTCTGTGATATTCCAAGGAAGTCAGCAATGCTGGCTTGTTTGTGTCTATCCTGTCGGAGTGCAGGCACTTTATATTGCCAGTTGCATCAGACGAGGCATACAGCCTAGGGAACTTCTGTGTCAAATTTGGTTGAAAATTGTGCGGCCAATTCTGAAAATGTGGACTTACTGCATACAGATTTTAAGCAGGAAAAGGACAACACAGCCATGGAGTCAGTATGTAATCACTGACCCTGGTCAAAAGTGATTACTGATGTGTAGAAATAGGAATAAAAGAGCAATGTGTCTGAAAACTAAATTACTCCAACTTCATTGGCAACTGGGTTTTTTATATATATATATATATATATATATATATATATATATATATATATATACACACAGTTCTATTATTCCGTGAGGATTCAATGTACAGACAGACTAACAACTTTCATGAAGACTTAGAATGAAGACCACATATTGTGTACAAAGTGGGCAAATTAGCAGCTTAATGGTTGGTCATTTGAAATTTTGCTGCATGAAAAAGCAGTGAAGAGGTTAGCCATCAGTTTCAGTATGGAAGTATGGAAACATTGTCCTGGTCCTGTGGATAAACTCAAAGTTCTCAGAGGACAAGGTTAAAAAAAAGAGGAGGGACATTTTAAGGTCCTGAACAGGAAATCGTTTTTTGTACAGTAGATATATGACCACCTGTTCTCTCTAGCTGAGAGCTTAAATCCTTGTTGGTTCACCTTTTAATTCCAGCCTGATCACTGAGGGGAGGAAATGAAGGGTAAACTGATTTTTAAACTCTGATCTCTCTTCTGTGAAATCCACTTCAATCATTAAGGACAAATAGTGATTTAGGGCACAGAACAGGTTACGGAAGAGAATTCGGCCTTGCAACACAAAAACACATGCTGTGGAAATTCAGTGCAGCGCTGTACTAGAATACGCCGCTGACTGTTTTGCATTCTGAGTAATTCTTGCTCGTATAAAATAACAAGAACAAAGGGGACTGAGCTGGCTTCCGTCATCATCACCGCCTTCATTCATCTGAGGCAACAAATCTGAAATCCAAACCGCTAAGTGACAGACGATGGATGCTGTGCTCGCGCCCGACTGTCTTTATAATTTCAACAAGCTCATACGAGCATGAAAACTTTTCCACCAAAGATGTGCAATGCCACAACCTCAAAAGAGAGGCGCCAGAGATTTTCATAAGAAAATCTGTAAAGATTTCGCCTTTGCTCTCAACTCCCAGAAGCCTTTGTAAAAACAAAGGAAGTTCATGCAAAGTTTGAGGCAGAGGAAGACTTCAGAGTCGTCATGCTCAAGCAGGGAAAAAAAGTTTTTCTCAGAGAGAACATGATGAGGAGTTTGGAAAACAGGAAGAGATCTTCCGTGTCTGCCTGGCCTCCGCTTCCTCATTTCTTGACTGGAGGAGGAGAGTAGGCTTTGAAACAGTCTGACTACAGAGAAGTAATCATTTTTTCCCCATTTCTCTATTTCCCTCATCTTCTTTCCTCCCCCATTCTCTCCATCTCTCTTCCCCTCTCTGTTGCTCACACAGACCAGACTCTGCTCAGCATGATTCTTCTCTGCATCGCTATGAATACCAGTCACCGGCACTAAAGATGAGATCCCGTTATTGTAGACATACTGTATGCACTAATAGAGGGGGGAGATATACTTGACTACAGAGGGGTGATAGAATAATAATGAGCTCTGGGAATATTTCCGTAAGCTTTCTCAACCCTCAAATCCTCTTTTCCTCCTCAGCTTATGACAGAAGCCAACACAGGCCATTACTGTGACAGCACGGCCATCCTATTATTTCGTCTTCTAAACTTGCTAGCGCTTCAGGTTTTGGAGGCCGTTGTTGACTCACATCAACATTCCCCTCGTGTCCACAGGCCTCGCTGCCATCTGACGCTGTTTTAGGAGAAGTCATCCCGGTGGGCCTGGCTTTTCAGAATAAAGGTTGCATGCTCTCCGTCTGCCTCTCCAAAGAGGGCTGCATCACAGCTGGTCCAGCAGACAAACAGACGGAGACTGAGGGGAACCAAGGCCCAGTCTGGAAACTTCCTCTCAAAAACTGCCCCAGAATATCCTTTTTTGCTCAAATTCAGTTTGCAGACAGGGGAATTAATAGGAAACAAGGCTGTTTCAACAAACTACATGGGCTCCATATGCTTTCTGGAAGCTAGTGTAGTAGCATCCAAGTAAGAATTCAGCAAAGTTAGCTTCAAATGGATAAAATAGACTTGTGTGACAGCCAGAGGGTGTCCAGTAGGGATGCACAATAATGTAAATGATATTTTGTTACGTTATGAAAAAAATACATGAATTTTAACCGGATGACATTGCATTTCCTGCAATATGACTACTGCACATGAGCGCATTGCAATGTTAAAGCTGAATTAATTCTTGTCCAGCTTGAATGTTCAGTTTTTGGCTTTTAAACTGGCAACACATAATATTCACTTGACCTCATCTATGGCTAACCTTTCCCTGTACCCCTATGTCTGATATGTAAATGGGCTTTTGTTTGCTGTCAATACGGCAAAGAGAGAAAACGTTTCAAATACTTGGGTGAAAATTGCCTTTTCACCTTCTCCTTCTCTCTTAACATCTTTGATTTGTAAGCATGAGAACGCATGAGCCTCAGACTAAGGGTACACAACTCAGAAAATAGACAATCCTGAGCTATGACCAAGCAAGGCTAAGGAAGTAACACCTGCCATGCCAGGTTAATTTAATGTCTCTTTTCCTGCTATGTCTGGATCTTTCTTTGAATTCCCTCCATGGGTGTCATCTGCTTAATTTTCTTCCTGAAGTGTTTGGACTCTTTTTAAACTGTTTTACTTGTGTTTTTTCAGAGCTCGAGCTGGGTCAGGAATCTTTGAAGTTGCAGGCCTGTGAAGCCCACTGTGACTCCGCATGTAATATTGGACTTTAAAAATCAACTTGACTTGACTACTTTTTGTTATCGCTCCCTCCTCCTTCAAAATACCCCCATGCACAAGGCAATCACGTCAAATATTACTCTGCATACTGACGCCTTAAATATAGGCTAACTATGCATTTGTGATGATGAAACGAACGCTCTCTTTGATGATGAAAGAGCATCTTGCAATAGCGAAGCTCTCTCTGTAACACGCACAACATGCCCGCATCCTGCAGCAACAATCAATGTCCAACTGTACATGTTTGTAGCTTTACGGGGAGGCTACCAGGTGTGAATGTGTCTGACTGTAAGACAGACGAGTAAGCATGCTCAGTCACACTTCACTGGATAAATAACAGAAAAAAAGCAAGCACGCACAGAGGCCCACATACACATTGCTCTGATCTGTTCATTGCAGTACAAGTACAGTGCTACAGTACGGTCTTTGTGGCTTCCTGGGTCCTGTCAGAGACTGTTAGTGAGGCTGTCACATCAGAGAAGTTTCTCATTCCTCCTCCCCACAGATAACACTGCTATTGTAGCAGGCCTCATTCTTCTGTGACGGGGGTTCAATGGGCTCTATTGTACCCCATCAGCCATCCACTGGGTTGTAGGTTATTTCTCTACAGACAACCAGGAAGATGAACACACTGTAGCAGTTTTTTTTTTTCAACAAAAGAAAATCATGAGAGGGATAATTTGGTCTCATTTCTGTCAAATTTATTTCCTTTTCTTTCACTTTACTATCACAATGGAATTATTTTCATTGATCACTTCATTTCACTACACTGTAGCCAATGAGATGGCAAGAAAATGGTCCCTGCCAGTTATATCATGAGCTGTATTCGCAGGCTTCTGCCAACTTTGGATGACAGCAGTCCAATCAAGTGGAGAGATTCCTTTTAAATCAGGCTGTTGCTTTAGATCCCACTCTTCCTGCAGATCCTCTCCTTTCCTCTGCTACCTTGTCATTTTTGTACGAAGTGATGGCAGGGAAATGTGTCAGAAAAGAGCAAGGTCACCCACGGGAATCCTTCAGCACCGTGTTGCCATTTCACCTAGCATCAGCACTGCTCCTCTCAGAAACCAGAGGCTCAGAGAAAATATCTGCACTCACTCCGCAGTGATGGAAGCAGAGCCTGGCACCCCTAGCGAAGCGACAGACTGCTAACATCCTCACTTAGACCAACACCTCACTCAGAAGCCACAGAATTAGATTAACACTCGAAGCTAGAGACATAAGTCTCTCTCACACACAAGCACAGTTCATGCATCTGTTCGAAGATATTCATGCGGTGATTTGCAAATTCCAGTTGGCACATTATACAATAATGCAGACTCGTTCACAGCTTCATGCCACCTTTTTAACAGATGTAGGGAGACAACTAATAGAGTAACACTGGTAAGATTCATCTAAATCCACAAATTAATTTGGGATGCAGTGTCTTTCTACATTTACCCAAGCATGTGGAAAAGAGATTTGATTTTGCTGCTGTCATTTAAAAAGTTGGAAGCTGTAATATTACTTTATAATATGCTGTAGGTGCAAATTTATTTAGTTTTAATTCATCAAACCTGCACATTTATGCAATTACTTTTTTCTCACAGTCACTGACTTGCAATTTAGAGTTTTTTGGATTAAAAAAACACTGCAAAAACTAAATGTATACCCAGCTTTCATGTCATCAAGAACCAGAATCTATGTCCTGGGTAATGTGCATGTTTTTTTGCTTTCCAACCCAGAGATAATAGATACGTCTGTCTGTGAGATTAAACGAAGCCCCTGCCAGCAGCTTGGCACAAAGGACTGGAAAACAAGGCAAAGATAGGAAACAGAGGGAAGCTGCTGGCCTGGCTTTATCCGAAGGTAGCAAAATCCATCATCACCTCAAAAAGCTCATTAAAACATTATAGCCTCCTTGTTTAATTTGCATAAATCACAAAGTGTTGCAGTATATTGCGGTTTTACAGAGGGTTATATGTCAGTATTGGCAGGGACTTTATCCTGTTTACCATATAGAAAGGATGTGACAGTGACTAGACCTATGTCCCAAAATCTCACAGCATTCCTTTAAGGTGCATTTTTTTGTATAGAAAATCTTTGTTTCCTCTTGATAGGTTTCTGTCCAGACACAGAGAAATTTGAGCAAATTCCTGGTGTCTATTGCGACATTTCATTCCGAGGCATTCTCCCCCAGGCATGTGGACGTCCACTGGGAGGTCATTATCTCTGTTGTCTGACTGTCACTTAATTAACAGTCCTCTGAACAGGGAATATGTCGTCAGGTCTGGAGCTGTTCCCTGACACATTTCTCGCCGCACTGGGTCATCTCACGGACACGAATTCCACATGTTTTGCCCAAAGATACGCGTCATCACCAGGTACACATGCAGCAGAGGAATGTGCATGCAAAAGACTGCCATCGCTGTTCCTCGCAAGTAACATATGTATCAGACTGAAATCCCTCCTTTCTTTTCTCTCTCTAATATATACACGAGGGACTTCCAGACACTTGCCGCATGCAACAAACAGTATGCTTTAATCCAAAGATTGTTACTGTGCAATGACTGCATTATTTGCCTCTACAAATAGAGAAACAGATCTGTCAGACTTTACTTTCTTCGAAAGGAACCTGGTCTAATGATGCCATCAGCAGGGCAAGATTTTGTCAGTACTTTCCAAAGATGTTACATATCACAACTGCAAAAACAGTGCAGGAAACTGGTACACAGCCATCGAATGTTGGATGCTTCTAACTAACCTTCCCGCCACAATGCATGACTTGTGTCTTAATATGTATGGCCACTAGAGGGCATTGACACCGAAATGTAAACATATGTCCATTTTGGGTTGACGTTGTCTTTTTCTTGGGAACACAGCCTCAAAATATTTCTAAAACCTACAGAACTTTATTATAAAATCTGGTCGAGATCCAAAGATGTCAAATATGTGGGGCTGAATTGTGGCGAAATGTCTATAATATAATGTATCTAGCTCAGGGGTGTCCAGTCCTGGTCCTCAAGAGCCCCTATCCAGCATGTTTTAGATGTTTCCCTCTTCCAGCACACCTGATCCAAATGATCAGCTCATCATCAAGCTCTGCAGAAGCCTGAGAACAATCCTGATCATTTGAATCAAATGTGTCGGAAGAGGGAAACATCTAAAACGTGCAGTATAGTGGCCCTTGAAGACCAGGATTGGACACCCCTGGTCTAGATTATTTCAATTAGATGATATGTGGGAGCCATAAGAAATAAGCCATTCCCTTTAAAAGTAACTGTCCAACATTTTGAGAAGTCCCAGCTGAGAGCTACATGAGAATGTGACACCGTAGAGCCAGCAACCTGTTAGCTTAGCATAGCTGCTAGCATCACTCTCTTAATGGATCATATCTTGACTGTAACCAGTTGTCAGGTAACCGTGGTGACTTTAGGTAGCAGCGTTCCCAGGCAAGAAATAGAATGTGTAACCACTGTAAACAAGTGTTACACAACATCTAAAACATTTAACTCATTAGTAAAAATAGAGAAACTGTAAGATGAAGGTTGAATATCTGTGCTTTGCTACCACCAAAAATATGCTAAAAGTAAACAGACTGCATTCTACTTATTTACACAAGCACACATTGTTGAGACTATTATTACCCACACTGATGGAGTCGGACGTCGGTAGGGCAGTCACAGCCATCTGTCTGTCTATCTGTCTGTGGGTGGCTATGTCCGCACCATAACTCAAGAACAAATAGAGATAGGTTAATCAAACTTGGCACAGGTGTTCATCTTGACCTACCCTGGTCACCCATTAATTTTGGGGTCAAAGGTCAAGGTTGCAGGGCTAATTAGTACAAAATCCTATTATAATCTACTATATAAGCTTGCAATGATGAACTTTGGTATATCTAAGGGTAGGACTACCACACTGCACCTTTTGTCCTTGAACTTGAGCTTTGACCTTTGACTTACTGCCATCTGTCTATATGTCTGTATCTGGGTGTGTATGTCCCCACCATAACTCGCTAACAAAGACAGATAGGAAAATGAAACTCAGCACAGATGTGGATCTTGACCTACCCTGGTCACCCATAAATTTGGGAGTTAAAAGGTCAAAGGTCAAGGTTGCAGGGCTAACTGCCATGTTTGGGCAGCCATCCAGCGTGGGTCTGCATCTCGCTTGAGTGCATTCAGTTCTGTTTGTATTGATGTTTGCCCACTATTAAAGGAGTTTGCACAGACAAAAATTCAATATGCTGATGCATGCATGCACACGGGGACCGAAAACTGATGCATTATGTAAACAGTCGACATAAAAACATGATCTCAGAGCTCTGAAGCGCTACCCAAAACAACATTGCTGCTATGCTTTTAGTGTTATTTGGCCTCTTCTGTCTCTCTGTATGCTTCTGGTTTTCTGCATTCCCTACATTCTGAGATTTTACCCTGAGGTGTTTCTTACACAAATTCTTGTCTCCAATATGTTGCTTCAGCCATATTCCAGGGAAGGCAGATGCTACAAGCTCCTCAGTGCTGGGCCGCCCTACCTCCATTCATCATGTGATCTATGACAGGTCACCAACATCCTCTTCATCAGCCTGTCCACTCAGTCAAACGGGGCCCACCAAGGCGCCAACACCTGCATGACCTCTGGTTTGGCTCCTTTCATCACTCTTCCTGGACTGACATCACCCCACCTACTATCTCCATCCTTTCTCTCTAACCCTGCAGCTTCCTGTGGCCATTTTATGGGACAAAAGCGCCTCAGGGTTCCTTTGAGCAGCAAGTTTACAGCAGGGCCTCTGCTCGATTTTTTAAGACAGCTGCAGGTGAGACAAGGATCGCGGGGCATCTCACTGATCCCACTGAGAGAGTGGTGTGCCATAAGCCTGGCTTATAATCTCACACTTCACACACACATCTCACTTCACTTATATAATGGGCATGTGGAGTGTTACCACGGCTGGAGGATTCTGGAACATGATGGGCCACTGTGTAGTGACGTTCCCAGTCTGTCTGCTCGGCTGGCTGGCTACAGAGATATGCAAACTACAGCAGACAGTAGTCTCACATGCCCAAACTTCCCTCTGCACACTTTGTCTCACCTCATTTTAGCAGCGTGCTCACACCAGGACGGAGGTCTGGCTTAAGCGGCTTAAAGGGATGAACTAAAAGGGGGGTTAGTGGGAAAGGGGCACAACAAGGAAAAATTAAAGTATAGCAGAGAAATTAGATTTGCATTTTTTTTGTCGGTGTGTCTTCAACAAATTAATGTATTACAAGGCAACGTTCAATTATTTCTGACTGTGTGTCTTGGTGAAAAAAGAAACGCACACAAAAGCAGTGCGTGGTTGGAGTGTAGATGGTAATTTTGCAGTTTTAATTACAATATTACTGCAGACTGCAAATAAAGTTCACAAAGCTGATATATTAGCTGACATAATAGGAACATTTTAGAGCAGAAATGAATGAAAATTCCCTGGAATATGAGGTAATGAGCAGTTTACTATCCTTTTATACATAAAAGGCAACAAGATAAAAAGGAAGCTCAAGTCCCGTTCCATCACTACAAGCTCCATGTTCATAGGTCAGAGCCACAGCCCCTCGACAATACAGACTACAAATATTCCCTTGTATGATCATAGCATGATACATTTCCAGCCCACTGATCTCACAACTACACAGGGAGACATCTGCCTCCACATTAAAGTTAACTAACCATATGCTCTCCTCTCCGCAGCCTTCCAGCCCCTCCCCTCTGTCCATCAGCACACAGGAGATGGAGCAATGACCTTCCTCCTTTAAGTAAAGTCAAGATCAGCCCAACTCAGCAGAACTGGAGTGGTGGGGTGGGGGGAAGCGAGCTGGGGTGTGTGCAAATTAACAGCAGCAGCATCAACAGCAGCGGTGCCAGAGCTGCTGTGGTAATGTGGGGGGAAGACATGTCCTGGTTGCAGTGAGACGGGGGGGAAGAGGAAAGAGAAGGGGAAGAAAGAGCGAGAAGAGGTGGTGAGAGGAAGGAGGACTTTTGCCCTGCAGGTGCTGAGTCATGTTGTTGCTCTATTTTGCTCTGTTTTTTTTTTTTTTGCATAACTTTGCTTTTTCTTGCTTCTCAAATCTTCAGACTCCTGGTTGCAGCGGTAGTCTTTTCGCTGTCTCATAGTCCTCCACAGTCTGGCTCCTCTCCATTTCACATTTCTTCTTCCACTCTCTCTTTAATGAGCAGTCTATGGCCCATGCCTCTGTTCTATCATTAATGTGGTCTGTGCAGAATGAGACAGCTGGAGAATGAACTCGCAGACACACAAACACACACACATTACATCCCATGTGGGTCCTCACTTAGCATCTGGCTCAGACAACATGTCTGCAAGACCTCATAATAAGAAAGTGTTTATGCATCCAACCAAAGTTTGCTTCACATTGATTAAAATCCCGAAACATACCAACAATTCTAACTCGCTGATGTTTCACAGGCGCCACCATGTTGATTAGCGTGTTAGCATGCCAACATTTTCCAATTAGCACTTAACACAAAACACATCTCAGGTGACTGGGAGAGTTTTATTTTCCCTTCTTAGAGGTATGTGGTCATAAACCAAAGTCATGAAAAAAGTGACTTACTGCTGGAGCCAGATGCAAAGGCAGGGATGATCAAAGTTATCAGCCTAAAATTCATCCCGAGGGGGTCGTGAATGTGTGTGCTAAATTTCTTGGCAATGCATCCAAAAGCTGCGTCGACACTTCACTCAACGCCACAAATGTGAAATAATGGCGATCGGTAAATTGGGAAGATCACTAGGATCATTAGGATTCATCCCCTGGGCACCATGAATGTCTGAACTGAATTTCATGGAAATCCATCAAAGTGTTGTTGAGATATTTCTGTCGTTATCGCGGCCAATAAGCTCAACTTTGCCACTGGTGTTTTTTTTAAAAGAAAACACTGAGGCTTCATTCTTTATTGACGGTGACCTTGAGAGCAAGAAAGTCTTCCTCGTATTTTGGATTTGACTGACATGTTTGATCAATAAACCTCTCTACTATTCTTTCTCCTGTCAAAAATCTGTTCATCTTGTGCTTTTACACGGTGTTTTGATTTCTGAATACATCTTGCCAAACTGAATCTCGACAGCCTCCTCAGCATCACAGAATTCTTAGTTGTTTATTGTTCCCAAATGATTCAGATACACTTTTAGATTTTTTTTAAATTATTATTACGATCTACATTTTCCCCTCTGGTCATGTGCATCCTCTCAGCACCATTCCTCTCAGTTTGCAAACCGCTGGTGTAACTGTGCATTTCCTATTCAGGCCCTCTCTTCACTTCAACCTGTTTCACATGCAAAACTACATCTGGCACAAATGCATGCAAACACCGTTCCTGCTCGAGAGAAATGAGTTCTCGAGTTATGTCTAAAAAAAAAACAAAAAAAAAACAAGTGTGACTCAAGTGGGCTGTGTTGTTGCTCTGCTCGTGGGAGGGTCTAATCCCAAGCTTGTTGTCAAATCATGTCTGCATAAAAGTGAAGTCATGTTTTTTTTTTTTTTTTGGCGGAGCGAGAACCTGGCCAGGCGTGTTCAATTATTGAAAGCCTGAGAAAACAGCAAGAACGGGAATGTATTAGCAACTGAAATCTCATCTCCCACCACCACCACTTACATCTGCTTCAGGACCTAATGGGCACAGTCTGTTGTTCTTTTTAAAATGTCACACCGAGGCACCGTAAACACAAGTAGCTCACAAAGTGCACTGGGAAATACACGAGCAGTCACCATGAGTGGGGGAAAGCAGCAGCGAGGCCTGAAACGGGCTCTGCTAAGGACCACTTTAAATACTGTTTACTCAACACCGCGTAACAAATTCTGTGCATTATTGCAACTACTGAGCTCATCAGGCATTCCTTTTGATGTTTAATGAGCCTACAATGGGCAAAAGGAGCTGAGTCATCCTTAACCCAAGATGGCTGTCGAGTGCCATCGTCTGCAGCTTTGCCATTAATCCCGCCAGCCGACAGGGAATGATGAGAGAAATATGGGCTATCGCAGTCATCTTCCTCAACGGCGACAGATAGGAGTCAAACTACAAAGTGCTCGTTAATGCGGGCCACAGCGCGGAGCAGACGATGGGAATCAGGGAGATCTCCGGCTCGCTGTTTCTCTGTTTCTCTCTCTGTGAGGCATTTAAGTGACTGACAGATTGGCAGAGCAGGATAATATTAATTCAACCCCACACAGACGCACACCGAGGCAAAGATAAGCTTGAAATAGAACCATAATTGTTGCTGCACTGATGAGATGTGCTAGCCTCGTTGTTTTCAGACAGCAGCCGCCGCCTCGCCACATTTTGCACAGACAGAAAGTGAAAGCGAGCAAGTGTGTGTGTGTTTGAGCCAGAACAGAAAGAGTGAGAATTTGTGTGTCACTCAGCACTCTCTACTCCTCTGTTCTGCAGATCATTACAGTGCGCTGTCATTTAAAGTAACTTCCCAAGGTCTGAACTGAAGGACAAGTCAATCTGGATGTGTTTGGCGTCATATAAAGTCGGAACAAAAGGTGCAGCTCACCGCCTAATTCTACTCTCCAGGCAATGGCTCTTTCTTCTACTTTCTCTTTTATCATCGTGGCTTCTTGTGGAAGGGGAAGGTCGTCATTTCCGTGCCGCCTGAAATGCCAGTCCATCGCCTCCAATACCATGGATTTTATAGTTGAGTGAGCAAAGAGCATCCTGGGGGCAACGGGGCATCTTATGAAAGTGCAGTGCACTAAGAGAGCACAAAGCACACATATGTTTCACCTCTCTCACACACACATGCACGCACCCCCATCTAAACACAGTGTGAAGTTACCCAACAGTCTTCAACAGTGATCGCATGACATCCGTCAGATACGACAGACAGGTTGCATTCTGTCTGCAGATGAAGAGATGAAGAGACAGAAGAGAAACTGCTGCCTCCGTCTCTTTTACAGTGTGGATTTCTAACTGGCTGACGAGTTGTTGCATGTTGGTGCAAAGTGGTAAGCCTCCAAACACGGACTTGTTATCTGTTGTCATTCTGAAATGATCTGGCAAGTGATGTTTTGATGAAACACAAAATTGTTGCCGCTACACTGACAACAGCCCAACACGACCCCATTATTGCTACTATCTGGTATTCAAGCACCAGTGGCTATAAAAAGTGTCTGAATGTTTCCTTTATAATCAGATGTCTTTGACCTATGCAGTTCTATTGAGGAGTTACTTTCTTTTCTAGGCCTGAAGTTATTAAACTACACACGTTAAATTATTTTAAAAATAAGTAATTTTGAATCAGAGTTTCCAGTCTCAGGAATTACCACATCATCAGCCCTTCAGAAGGAGTAAGGATGCAGCGTCATTATCAATTAATCTGCACATTATTTTTATGAAAATATTTTTTTTGTGTGTCAGAAAAGAGCAAGTGGCTAATACTTTCCCAAAGCTCAAAATCATATTTTTAAATGTTCTTGTTTTGTCAGGCTAAGATTTTCAATTAATGATTACATTTAAAAAGAGAAACAAATCTTCACAGTGGCAAGAACCAACGTGCAACAAAACAACGTTTGGAATTGTTTTTATTAAAAACCACTTTCTAATTAATATAATGAGACAAAAGAGATCTTCTTTTTATCAACTAAAGTACTCACTACTCGCAGCTCAAGTCCCTAAGTAACACTGCTTTAGAAGACAAAAGCAGCTCTTGCACAGTACAAGTCATACGACTGGCAATGCATAACACATACAGCATCTTGCTTTATGGATATGATTGCACAGTGCTTATTCCAACTCAAGCAATTAACTATCATTATCCCGTGTGAACTTCTGCAAGATGAAGTCAGACTAAGTTTTTCTAAATTTATAGGATGGGAGGAGGAAAATAACACACAGGTTGCAGTAGTTCAGCAAAAGTGGAACTTCTTGAACATCTGTACATTTAATGTGCTGCAGCTGTGTGCATTCAGCAAGTGCAGTGTACAGTGTGGCTGAAGGAGCACCGAGGTGAGAAGTTCATGATGAGATATCCAGAGGATAATGATGGCAATTCCAATAACTCGCCTCGCTCGCTGCACACCCACTCGCTCACCGTGCAGAATCTTAATCCTGGGCTCTAATCCTGCTGACTGAGAGGACCCAGAGAGCCATTTATAACAATGTGAGTAATAAAGAAGACAGCACAAGATACATCCCCACAATGTTTATGACAGGACACCCTGATTACATCAGCTCTGACACTGAAAACAACTAAAGTGCAACACAGCCATATCCCAGGCCTTGTTGCTTTATGCCATCAGATGCCATTACGTCCCAGCGTTGATGCATGCTGCTTGTGTATTTACAGCAGTAAATGCTTTACTGTGGTAAATATACAAATTTAATTCCACGACCTGATTTCCACACAGATTGTAGTGAAGCATGGGTCTAAACCTTGACCTCTCGCACTGTGAGTGGGTGAACAATGTGCTGGCACCATGCCAGGATATTACACAGACAGAGCAGAGAAGTGATGGAGAAATTTAATCACAGGTGAACACAGTCTGCTGATTAGACTGTGGAGGTGTGCCTGTGCATCTGCAGTCGGGGATTAACGGCTCACCTCTATCACGAGGCTATATTGGCTATAACTACCGTTTTCAGCGAGGGAGTCTTCAGAAAAACAGTTGGAAATACAATGTGCTGCGTTCCTAATTGGCAAAAGGCTGAAGGAGTTTGAGGGATTGCAGGATTTAGCTGCTGAGGGACATAGGCTCTGTTGGTGGCTCTCTGAAAAACACTTTGTTGAACTCACAAGCAGTCGCACAACTGAGACTGCCAAACAACCTGAGGTCCAGCCAGAGTTAATGCTGCATGTACGCATTTATGTAAAAATTCAGGTATGTACATGGTCGAACTATTCCCTAGTGACTGTGGAGATGCATGGTTAAAGCTGTGGTTTAAAGGCATCTATGGCAGACAAAGAGTTGGGTATCAGTCCTCAACACTTTGTTGTTGTAATACTGAAAATTGCTTCACAAGCTTCCTTACATTTGTTGTCTTCTTTGCTTTTCCTCTGTTAATCTTTCCTTAGAAAATGATTAAAATCTAATTAAAATGTGACTTTTAATATTATTCCATTATTCCAGTTATGTTTTGTTTCTATGTTTTAGTTTTTTCCTTTTTCTTTTTTCTATTTTTCTGTCTTCTTGTGTTTAGACAGCATTTATTTTTTGTGAACTTGTGAAAAACATCTCTATATGCTTATTTATGCACACTATGTCATACTCTATTTTTAAATGTTGTCACTGCCCAACAGATGTATGTCTAAATTGTTAACCCTTCTTTAAAAATGAAAAACACACTGTCTGAGGTTTTGTGACAGCTCGTTTCCTAAATTGATTGACACTGATTTCATCATCGAGTAAACATTTCCTGACTTACCACTCGTCATGTTGAGCCATGCAGACAGATCTGGCTGAGTTTCAGCTTCCTAATTTTCCAAAGCCGAAGGTGACGGCTTATTATATCCGGCCAGCCCATAACCCAGATATATTCACTGTACTCTCACACTGCTGTCCTCTACTATTACACAACACAAAAATAAAAACAGGGAGAATTGTCAGTTCATTTTTAAAAGAGGCTCAATCGACTGATTCTGATCTAAATGTGCACAGGCCTGGATACCTCGAAAGGTGAGAGAGCAAATGTGTTTCCTTAGTAATTTGGGTGAACTCAGCCTTGAGACTTGCTTTAATCAACAGTATTCGAAGAGAAGACGGATGATGATTTCAGAAATCCAGTTAACCTGCAGTGCACAAACAGTGAAGGCTTCATGGGAATACTGACGATCGAGGGCTCCAACGGGGGACAAACGGGGTGAAGGACAGAAGAGTTAGAGTGGTCAAAGTCTGCAGCAGAGGCCAAGGAATTTCTGTCAGTTGTGTGTTGACACTTACTGGGTGAGATGTCAATGGAGACGAACACGGAGGCTAGGCTTTGACATGTTTATGACTGTGGGAAAAGTTAGCTCTCAGACACACATGCTGTCAAGACAGAAGGCAATATGACTCAGCACAGCCTGGAGATGAATGGAGGAGGAGGTAACACGTGAGAGGGGCAAGAGAGGACACGCTGTTGCGATGGCTGGGGATGTTGACAATCCCCATGACGATCGAATGACAACCTGGCTCAGGTGCGTGCCGTGACCTGTTAATAATCTCACATTGGCTGTTCACAACAAAGGGGGGAGACGCTGCATGATGATGCACAGCTTGGATGCAAATGGCCATGCTGTCAAGCTCAGAGTGCTCAAAATGTCATGAGACATTTTTGGCAAGGAAATCTGAGAAATAAAAAAGATGTCTGGACTAGAAATTTTGCAATTGACTGAGATGGATATAACAATTCATATTATTAAAGTAACAGCTGAATAATCAATGTCATTTGAAATTAAAGAGTTGGAGAAAAATGGAGGAGTAAAATCCAAAAAAATGTAGCCCATAAAACATTTATTATTGAATTTTACTGCACTGCAAATTAGTTTGGCAAACACTGGTGTTAATACAGCGTACATCTGCCAAGAGGGCTGCCGCTAATGAACATTTTCATTTGTGGTGGTAATTTAAGAGACTCATTCATTAATCAATGAATCTATAAATTGGCAGAGAATAATTAAACATGCACGTGGCACTCCTTTAGTTGTTTGTTCTGTCCAACCAGTGGGTCATAAAAACAAAAGATCTTCAGTTTACAATGCTAAATAGAGGAAAATAGCTGAAACCTGTAGCGGTTTGGCATTTTATTATTTTAATGATGAAGTCATCATCATAATTATATAGTGTTTACTCAAGCATCCGCACAAAATCCCTACACAGACCACAAACAAAGCAGCTTCTAGTCGTGGCCTGTGAAGTAGAAACAATGGGTTTCCATAACCTCTCCAAACCAGTGGCTCTGCGGAATCTATTTTTTTTCTCCCCCATTTGCACATGGCCCAGTTCAAAAAGCATGCAAATCCATTGCAGTCTGAATCCCTTCTCTGCAGTTCACAGCGAAATCTGCAACGGATACATTGATTCTGGAAGACAGACAACCTCAGGTATGTGAGAGTTGAAAGCAGAGGGGGTTAAAGAAAAAAGAAAAGAGACCACATCTTTCCTGCAGACAAATTATGTAACAGGCAAACTGTGGTATCCAGACCTGAGGAGTCAAACCTGAAAGGCATTTCAGGCAGGATGTCTGCTGAGCAAGTGGATCATGATGTAACGTGATGAATCTCCAGAGACGTGGAGCAAGGATGTTAGAGGCCACCATTTTTCAGACAGCAACCTGTACAGCAGCGGGGATGCATGACAAATATGACACACAATCTCACATGCACCCCACACAGCATAACTTGTGAGTGCGCCAATATATTCTGTTGATTTTCTAATTCTCAAAGGAATATTACCACAATTGCATGCAAAAAATAGATTCAAATTATGAAATATACGTCTCCTCTATCGTTTGTATTTGGATCCCCATTAGTTGTTACCTTGGCAACACTCACTCCAACTTACATGCTGAACATAGAGGATAAAACTCATAATTTCAGCATCAGTCTTAAACTGTTAAGATCATAATAAATTAAAGAAAGAACTCAAAATCAGTCACATGGTATAACAAAGGCAATAAATAGGATCAACTGATAACTTAATATGCAGCAGACTCTGGGATTTATATCTATTACTGCATAAATCTTGGAAATAAAATTAATATTTAAATACATACGGTCTATAATTTTAAGCTTAGACGTGCAGATATTTTCAGCTCCATCCTTTGTTAAATGCACACGCACCTTCCTCATACCAGCTTCAGCACACACAGGGCAGAGAGAAAATCCTCACCCCTGATTCACTCCAAACCTTGGACCTTTTCAATAATCACACCCAGACAAGTGCTCGACACCCAGGATGATCACAGCTCTAATCCCCATACTCATGTGGGGTAAAGCTACCAATTGTTGCTGTAGAGTAATTGCTCTGCATAGTAATTATCCTCCATAAACACTGCTGCTACATGCCCCCCTGAAGAACCAGCTGTAATTATTTCCTTTGAAAGGGAATTTTTCATTGCCTTCAATGAAACCACTTAGCGGATGGTAACTTTTAAGGTTTTGCAGTTGTGTAATGAGGGGATATTCTTGTTAAATGGAGCCTCGGCAGGCTCTCCTTTGAAAGGATGGCATTGGTTTGTAAGAGGGAGAGAGGGAGGGATGGCTGTGGGCAGGGAGGCGGAATTTTATCGTCATCTCAAGGTTATGTTGTATCCTATCCACCTGTGAAGCTTCATTGACCACACTGCTCTTCATGGGCTATAAACAACAAACTAACAATTGCCTGCTGGCCACACAACACACACACCTACACACACACACACCTGTATTTACACACTAATTCCTCCCTCTAATGTGTTCTGCAGCAAATCTCCGCGGTGGCAGCATGACGCATGCTGACACTTCCATATAAATTATGAAAGCATAGAGCAAATCAGGCATTAGTCTCTGTCTAGCTCTAACAAAAGCACACTGGGGCCACCTTCAAGCAGTCCAATGGTGAATTAAAAAGTGAGGATAAATCAAGCTGTCAAAGATTTTGCATCGACCTGCAAACTGCCAGATTAAAATAGTCTCTGTACCTACAAAGCTTTGCCAATAGACTGTAGACAGCTCTGCCACCCACTCTCTGTGGTTCAACAGCACCGCACCAGCATCACAGCCCACCCCTCCACCCAAAGAGAGAGCACACCACCCCAAATCAATTAGGGCTGAATTATGCTGTTTGAGGACAGTTATTTATCTCCACCAATATCCACAAGGAAAGACCATAAGGGGTTTTGGAGGACAATGATTAATTTAATCAAGTGTGAGTGAACTTTCTCCAAAAATCATGCCGCTCCGACAGATAATCCGCTTTCCCTGAAACGTTTCCAACAGGATTAGCCCCCGAGGGAAGCCTGGATGCATTTTACAGGGGAGAAAAGAGAGAGAGAGAAAGCACGAGAGAGAAAGGAAGAAAATAGATTGAGAAAAGTCAGAGAGAGGGAGACATAAAGAGGAAAAAGAGATAGAAACAGTCAGAAAGGCAGATGGAGAGGAATGGAAGGAGGCAGATGAGAGGAAAAAGCTGGATAACATGATACAGAAGGGGGAGGAAAAGTAAAAAAAAATCTAACTCAAACAGTTTATGACGGGTTGTCGCAGAGATAAAGTAAAAGGATGGGAGAGGAGAAGAAGAAAGGAAAGAGTGGATTGAATAGAGGTCAGTGGAGGTCTACAGAAAATAGGAAGCTCTTCATCAGCCACAAGATGTAGTGATGTTAGATGGGAGCATGATTTGATAATGAATGAGTAACATGATTTACTCAAGGCTCACTTCAGTCCTAACTGGACCTGCAGCAGAACTGACCAGCTGTGAGTATCTGTGTAAATGTCTGACAGAGTGTTGCTGCCTCTGAGCTGTGCATGCTCAGTGGATATATATATATATTGCAGTGAAGTGGGCCAGATTGGGTCGGACACATGACAGACACTAAAGGCTTAAGCAGCTGCTGTTCTGGAAAATGTGTCTTAAATGCAGTTTTGTGTTTTGGCATATCTTGACTTGGCCTTAAAGTTTTTCATTCAGGTAGGGGGATTTTCATGTCTCTGGAGCTTGCAAAAACATTTCACAAACTCATGTTGAATTGAGACGGAACGCGTTACGATATGAAAAACAGGCAGCTCCCCCGGAATTCCTGAAAAGCTGACATTTTGAAAATTCTGGTTTTTCATCTCACAGCAACATATTTGTTGAAGGGCCCAGAAGCTGTATGAAAAAAGATTAAATGAATCCATATTATTAAATAATATTCTGAAATCCACAATAGCAGGCAAATACTCCCACAGCGTGCTTATAGGCTAATGGTCTTCCAGAAAAAAAAAATGCAGAGTAAATCAGAATTGTGGATTAAGGTTGAAAAAGATAGGGGTGGAGCTGTGCTGAATTGCCTCTACAGCAGCTCCAGCCGCAGCATATACAGTACAAGGTGTCCGGATGCTTCACAATAAAAACTAAGGAGGATTGCTGAATGTAAGATTTCCGAATTGCATTAGAATCTCAAGAGTTTTTCAGAGCTCACACAGCCCTCCAAAGTGTGCCTCTGGCCTGATAATTCAACTTCCTATTTAAAATCTATGTTGTGCCGAGCTTGAGGTTACAACTGCCAATGGGGCGGCGCTGAGCCGCACTGAAAGCTGTAGCCTTTGATTAAGCTCCTCTATTCCAAGCCTAATGCCCTGGCCTTGAATTATTCACTGAGTTGGTGGAGAGGGGTTGTGCATGCTACAAGCTTGCTAAGTGTGTTAGCCTAAAAAAACATAATGCAATAAAGCTCATCCATGCATAATGGATGCGAGACTGGGGCTGGGCGCTCTCTGTCACGGGAAGACAGAATTAGAGAGAGGGGATCAGCGAGGCAGCTGATGTTGCCAAATCGCCGTCCTGCCATGCCAGGGCAGTCTCCGGCCACAACCCCTCCTCTTCTTTCTTGCTTTCTGTCTCAATCCATTCAGCAGAGCTTTAGCCTAGCTTTTATTCAATTTTAAGGGAAATGACAAGTGGAGGACATCACTACACAAAGAATTAGAAAGTCAACAGGGGTCACAGTGAAGTGAATACGGCAAAAGGGAGGATTACATTCAGGGGTTTGGGGGGATTTATTTTGGTTATTTAGAAACCTTAAGCAGGATCATAATGCACTTTGCTGGTTATAATTAATGCTAATACACTAAGATAATGATCTCTGTGTCACATGATTGCATGTTGCGTATTGTGCAATCAACACCACTCTGGTTTGAACATGCCAGCACAGCTCTCTCCCTCTCTGCAATTAGGGAACTGATTGTCCCTGGGGTGTTGCATGTCATGCAGGCTCATTTATCACTTCCTGGTGTAGCATCGCTTTAAAAGTCCAATTCACACCTTCAGAATCTATCATACTCACTGTGAAGTATTAACAGGCCTAAAATATTCAAGGTTACACAGTCAAGAAGAGGGATACTTCAGTTCAGCCTCCACATAGGTACTGCTGGTGTGTAGGATGGAAAGACACATCATTTTCTCTTCTGACATGGCAAATTAAGTGTTAATTGTGGCTTATTAATTTCATTTAACAATGTTCAGTGTGCGAAAAAGACAAAACCAAAACAGTGGTGCACACAACACTGAAAATCACCAAGCAGACAATGTCCACTCCAAAGCTTAAGTCACCCTGTGGGTTGGTTTTTACTCACTGATGAATAGGATGAGGAAGCAGAGTTTTACTTTCCTTTACCTTACTGAGCACTGTGCCGTGATCTGGTTCGCACAGTTGGAGGTGTGTGTGATTTGCATCTTGTTGAGTTACAGTAGTGAGAAAGCGGCATTTTCTAGTAATACGTAAGTAGAAGCTGAATGCTCATCCAGGACGCTCTCGGCATATTGTAATTCACTAATAAATGTTTGACGCTGCTTCCAGCCTTGGTGCAGTCCTTGCTGGTGCTCAAAAATGCTCCACAGACAGCAACGCATTAAAAAAAAAGGCACCATTTTGATTTCCACTGGGGACAATGTGTTTGATACAAGTGTCCTTGAGCAGAACACTTAACTTCATCAACTGACTCACGGCTCCAGATAAAGACTCAAAATGTATAAATTTGAAATGCGACTGCCCTTTTTCAACCTAATTCCTATAAAAATAAATGTTCTGGAAGTAATATAAAGTGCTTGTGAGAGCCATTTTGTATAAGCCAAAGACTGTTTCCCACCTTTAGTTTGAAGGTCGGTGGGAAAAAGGAAAAAGCAAGTTTTTTTTTCATATGCACACAGATACAGTGCGTAAATAAACTGCTAAAACCAAGCAGAGTGCTGTTAAGCATGCATAAGCCTTTTGAATTAGTCTTCCTGATCTGCCTTGGATGACAGCCGTTCACGCGGGCAGAATACAATATGAGAGCCTATCACCACAACACAGACTATTCTCTTATGTCAACTCTCCACACACAAAAATCCATCTCTGGCATTATTCACTCATTATTCCATGTTGCCACTGACGAACAAACTCTGACATGGAAATAAGACTAGACTCGCTGGGCTATGGCTGAATGATTTTCAAGTGTTGTTCAGGGCGTACTGATGATCTGCTGTTATCAAGACACGCTGTCCCTTCTGTGTTTGTCTTCGATGCTATGACAGTAAATTTCCTCTGAGACACTTGAGAGCTCTTCCACACTACATGTTCCGTTCACTGCTAAACAGCATGTAAATGACTTGAGGAATAATTAGACACCACATCTCATAAACCAGACCTCTGTCGTTTTACAGATGACTTACTGTTGAGAGGTGCAGCACAAACAGCATCCAGTAAACCACCTTATAAATATAAACCAAAGAGGGAAGCTGGCACTGAACACAGTGGAAGTTCTGGTAAAATCAATGTCCAGACCTTTGTCTCTACATTTCCCAGGCTTATAAATAAAACAGATTATTGGCACTTGAACTTCTGTTGCCTTGCAGAGGTTCCAACAACAAACACAGACTAGCATTACAATAAAAACTAATGAGACCGTGTTCTTTGTTGGGCTGAAGCATCTCCCACCACTCTTGCAGTGGGGATAGGAGTGGAGTGGGAAGAACAGACCAGCTGAGTTCGGAGCAAAAGACCACCCATGTTTCTCTCACTGCGGTGCTGATGTTGGCAGACACATGTGGTTGTTACGGTGCCCAGTGTGTGTCACAGACACTTGCGGGTGTTTGGTAGAGGAGGCTGGTATGTGATGCTGGTCTGCAGCTTGGGGGCTGAGGAGTCACACACACAAGGATTTGAGCCAGTCTTTGTGTGCATTTTTCTGGGGTTGTACATTTTTCTGTCACCACAAGAGATTACGGGTGGTAATGCTTCTATATTGTATGCAGTGTGAGTGGATGTTTTACATGTGCCCTTTGCATGTCAGTGTCCTCGTGAGTGTGTGTGTGTGTGTGTGTGTAAAGCCGGGCCTGCTACAGGGCCATGACACAGCTTGTCACTGTGCCACAGCAAGAGTCTGGCCACCCTGAGAAAATAGCTGCGAGAGAAGAAACAAGATGTCATGGTTTAGCAAACATGCACTCCCCGCGCTATCGGTCAGATGCAGATTTTAAGAGGAGCGGGAAGAAAAAGCGTCTCCTTTAATCTTCCCGCTTATCTTGCGCTTTAACCATTTAAAAAGACTGACATTTTGTGCAGTGTGTCAGAAGTGAGGCATAATTAAAGTTTATCTAGAGGGGCGATCCATTAAAATGATAGCACGCAATCTTGCAGCCAGCAGGTGCTGTGGTCAAAGCAATTGACCTGAGATTATTGAGGTGTGATACAGCGAAGGGTTGACAGCCTGCTGGAAAAAGAAAAGGTCTCCAGCAGAGACAGATTGTCGTCCCGTTAGTGTTTACTGTGTTCATTAAAAAAAAAAAGGTCCCTCTTCACGGTCTATTGGTGATAAAGCAACATGGGCGACAAGATGTGTGTGAGTCTGTGTGTGTCTGTGTGTGTGTGTGTTTGGGAGAGCATGACTGGGAAAAGAGAAAGAGTGAAAACAACTGAGAGGAGAAGACTTGTTTATTCTCACACTGTGTCATCATCTGTGAATGTGTGGCTGTGAGAAGGAAGCAGACATGGAGACAGACAGAGAGAAGAAGTTCTGGGTGCAGAAAGAAGCTTCTGGGAATTGCAAAAAGTGGAGATAATATTGTACATGTTGTATATTTTTGTATATTGTACAATGTGTACTTATTTACATATTCACAACAGCTTATGAAATCTTTATAATGGAGCATTTACAACAGAGCAAGTCTGTGAGTCATATTAAGGGCAGAAAATGGGTTTTACAAATTGTCCAGCAAGGCAAATTTCCCCTACCGGAAAAATCTTTTACAGATGAGATGTTTTTCTAATGAGTATTATTCATGAACAATATTCGACATCATTATGCACAAGCAAGGACAACAAAATAAGGTGGATATACAACTAAAAAAATACAAGCAAATATGAATGAATATGCAAAAATATGGAAATAAAATAGAAACAAACAATAATTTAAAAAATTACAAAGCCATCAAGTGGCTTAAAAAGACTGCCAATAAATGTCACGTTGGATGTTGGTAAGCCATTTTCTTTTATGATCCCAAATATAACCAGTGAAGAAAGCAATGGCTGTGACCATGGTTTTTATTCACCTGAAAGCTTCGAAAAATCACCAAACAGCTAAATCCATTGCTTAGTTCTGTTTGACTTGGTGAAATGGAATTAAAAATAGTTGTGGGCTGTTATTAGTACTATTACACCATTATTATGCATCCTGTTGTATTTCCTTGGGCCTGCATGAGGAATAATACGATAATAGTGATGCTGTATGTACCATCATTAGCAATAGAAAAATGGTTCAGTGCCTGAAAACCAACCACATCCCTTTGAAATGGCCTGTGCTGCTCTCCATGGCTTCAGTGCAGGTATCCCAAGGTGTGCTAGTCTGCAGCCACCCTCCCTATGTAGAGGCTGCAACCAGCAGTTGCCCTCATGAGACTGGCTTCATGGTCAAACACCCACAACCCTCCCCCCCTCCCCGCTTCTCCACCTAGATGGCACATTCCTGGTTGCTTGCTGTGAGGGCTGATGGACTCGAGATTGCGGCGTGCACGGAGGCCTGTGCAGACTCCAGTTACACCCGTTCCAGGCCAGTTGACTGGAACCTTGACCTTAGCATGGTGCAGAAGATGACCACTGTGCAGTTCTAGGTTTTACTTGGCATCTTTATTTAATGCGTATCAAGGTAAGATAATTCCTTTTATACTTATTTGCTTTAATTTATGTGTGTATATTTATTTTGTCATGTCTTTTTCATGGTTGTGTTAATATTACAGTTATTATTTGTACTACCTGATAAATAGGCTGAAGTAGTTAAATTCAAAATTGCCTTTTTTCCTCTTTCTCTATATTAAAAATTTGTCATTAAAATTAACCAATCATTATCTGTATAAACTAAATGGAAAATGTATTGTGATGAGTTTTCTAGCTATATAACCCAGCTCAACATTTACTGTATTTTTTAATTTTTGAGTTACTGAAAGTGCCTTTAGTTGTGACTACACATTCAGATGATGTCTATGGTATTGTAAAAATATATAACAATCAATACGTAGATCCTCACTTTGCTCTAAGTCACAGTACTGCTAATCCCAGATGTTGATGTTACCTGTAGTGAAGGCTTCACACAAGTGCAGATTTCAGATGTTTGGACAGAGGTGCCAGGTCCGTGCCGAGCTGAAATGTGAGTCTGAGCTAGCTGGAGGCTGACGTCGGTGAGGAGGCTGAAGGCGGGAGCGACAGGCTACATTACTCTGGCAGACATGAGCTTTGCGCCTGTGTTTTTCAATGCGCCCTCACCTCCTCTTGGCTCTGTGGTACGGCCATGTCTGATCGGAGGACATGGCATGCATATACAAGCAGTCAGCCCCCAAGCTGCTGCCGTAAAGGAAGACACAACCCTTCTTCAGGTGTCTGTCAAACTTCAGCACCCTCCATACTGTTTATTCTCAGTGTGACTACAAACAACCTCGCCTTTCGCTTAGAGCTTCTGCTGCTACCCTCCCCCTGTGACCTTCTCTCGGTGACCACCCGCTCCACAGACAGGCAGACGTGTGGTTTCACAGCGGCTGGCTGAGCGTCTGTGTGTGATAGTGCAGTGTCTGGAAAGCAGGGATATTGAACCGCTCAAGCTTTCTCACTGTAACCAAAGCACTTTAATGGAATTCACCAGTGGGTGGATGGCTCGTGTATGCATGGCAGTAAATCACATTCATTGTCTACATACTTGTGCAGTAAATGATGGGAAAGTCATAGTGAAGGAGTGGCCAGCCTTGTCATGGCCCAGAGGAAATCCATCCATCCATCCATTAGCTATATAAGCCTCTCAATTCAAGCATCCTTCAGAGGGTCACAGGGAACTGGAGCCTGTATCAAGGTTTATACAGAAGTACAATAATATAGGACCGATTTAGAATCAGCAATTAATCTATAATGCATGTTGTTGGACTGTGGCAGGAAGCTGGAGCATGCAGGCACTTGTAGACAATGCAGACTTACACAGAAAGGCCCCAACTGACCAGCAGGGTCAGTACTGTGGTGACAAAATGAACCACTGCACCACTGTGCTGCCTCCAGGGGAAATCATTTGGTTTAAATCAGGCTCTTGCTTCAGAGGGAAAAGCACATATTCATCGTTTGTTATCTGAAATGATTTCCATAAGACAAAAGGCCCCGACAATATGTGCTGCTTTTAGCATATTCCATGCGGCAGCTTAGAGAGAAAAATGAACGTTTTTATTTCTCCTTATGTTTATTCATCTCCAGATGTCTTAACCCGTCTCAGCACTTCCAGCGTAACACTGACGTCACCGCGGGTCTACTAGGAAACCCCTATGGTTTTCTGCTGTCACTCAATTGGTTACCTGCTGCTGACCCATCTCCTCTTATTAAATAATGTCTGCTCTAGCATGCTGCTCTCAGAAACACCAGCAGCGACTCATTCTCTGAGATAGATGATAAATCATGGCAGCGAGGCATGCAGTACAACAAAGGACTGCAGTGCTGCACTTTAACCCGACCCAGTCACAAAGCGGCTGGCGTTGCCGCTGCAGCCTCCTCCCTTCCGCTCTTGCTCGCCCGCGTTGGTTACAGGCAGAAATCTTATGTGCTTGATCGTCTTCTGCAACGGCCAAACATCCCTCCTCCCTTTTTCTCCTCCTCCTCTTTCACTCTCTCTTCCATCCTTTCCACCTCTAAAGCCCTTTACTCCCCTCCATTACACTAATAAGGCTAATCACCCCTCCGGCTGGTGCAGCCACGGGCCTGGGAGAACATGTCAGCAAGGGGAGATCAATGGACTACATCAAAGAGCAAGAGCAGCACACAAACCACCCCAGCACAGGACCCGAGAGATAAGGCTGCTGCTCCCCTACATTTTTCATGAGATTATCCACTACTGTTCTGTTCTTGCCTGTGGTTTGAGTGCAGGGTGCTTTTAATGAGCTAGGCCGCACCAGATACTAACACTGATGGCGATATGCAACAGCTTGGAACCACATGCGTGTGGAAACGATAATGCACATGTGCATCGGACGCGGCCATGCGCATCTATCTACTAGTGCATGCATGGTTGATACAGCACGACTGAGTTCGCATCTGCACACAAACACCCACACAGGCACGGCCGTGTAGTTATTTCTACAGAACCATTAGAAGTTCATCCATAATACATTACTTGCTAATTAAGGGATAGTTTGCTGGTGCTAAAGTAATGTTGAGGGCAGGGAGAGGAGTTCGAGTGGATCGCTTTGCCAGCTAGCTCCACCAGCCCACTTTCAGCTCCTCCTTCCTCACTTCACTCTTCCTGAAGGCCAAACAAGCGTTTTGCACTCCTCAGAGGCTGCTAACTCAGCCTCCTTGGAGAAGTTGGCTGGCTGAGGAGCTGAGACGAGAGCGGAGGGCCTCGAAGACGGAGGATGTGAACTAGAGGCTGGTTTCCTTCAGTTGAGCGAAGAAATGATGGGATAAAAGGACTGCTTAAGCTTTTGCTCGGGAAAGTCTTGAAGAGGAGCCGGGATGAATATGCATGAAGTGATTTGTTAGGAAGGTGACCTTTAAGTCTGACTGAGGTGTTAACTGGCTGACACTGGCTGGAACAGGCTGGGACCTGCACATCCCACATGACAATGAAAGCGGACAAAATAACAGCGACTTGACCAAAGACACAAAGAGGTTTAAACGAGCATTTTATACATGTTTTATGTCACCAATTTGGTGCTGATCATAAAACTATAATGGTGCTGCATTGCTCTGTCTAGACTTCATATCACTCCAGTCTAAAAACTTCCCAGAGTAGTCTTCAGAGTACTGTACATGCGCTTTCTGTCTCACAAGCTGAGCTCTCAATCAATTACACCTGTCTGCCTAAGCACACAGAGGACGGTATGGATAAAAGCTGAGAGAAAATCTTTGTCTCCCCCAAAAACATCTCCACCAGAGCAACGCTGATCTGGCACGCAGAGGTATTGACTCACTCAAAACAACATTTATCATAACTCAAGAGAATCAAACCTGAACAAAGGGAGGCACTAACACTGTGATTTTCTGTCTAATTAAATGGACTCGGGGAGACGTAAAGAGCTGTGTGTAATGTATTCTCAATAACGTACCAGATTTGTCTACACACATCTGTTTCCAGTGAACAGAGCCAATAAAACTTTGCAGAATGGAGAGCTTACACAAACAATAGCTCATTGTGAAAACCACTGTAATTTCAGACAGTCTTGCTTTTCATACTGCACATCAGACCTTTTCTATTCCTTTTTTTCTGATGGGAAATGACCAACACTTACTCTATATATGAACATGCCATATGTGATTTTTTTAAAGATTTATTTTTGGCCTTTTATGCCTTTATTGGATAGGATCGGAAATGGGAGAGAGAGTGGAGAAGGACATGTGGTAAATGCCCGAGGTCGGAATCGAACCGGGGACAGCCGCTACACCTTGGCACTTGGGTCACATGATACAACCATTAGGCTATCAGGGCGACCTTGATCGTTTAAATGTTTTGTTTATAAGTTTAACTAAAAACTCGAAAAACTCAAATGTAAAAAAAGAGAAAAACCTGATTAACATTTATGACACCAACCAGCCGTTCCATCAGCAGAGGTAGCATGAATTCGCTGTTCAACTTTTCTTTTCTCTCATGTTTTATTTTTAGTTTTTAACAACCCTGCAATTGCAAACGGAGTTATCTTTCATACTCCGCTATAGGATTCCCACTCCCACACGTTTTTTTCATTTATTTGATTTTCTGCGGTGATGCTGCCATGCACAGGCAATTATTAGTCACATTCTAATTGAAGTCCTCACCTACACCATGAAACAAAGCACAAAGAGTTGTTTTTTAAAATTCTTCTGAATTTTATTAAAAGGGGAACACATCCTGCCATAACAAAATGAGTGTCAACGCTTGCTGCTTCTTGTCAAGGTAGAGTAGCTGCTGGGTAAACTTGACAAAAGAACTGCATAAAATCACAGAAATTCAGCGGTGCCTTAAGGCGTTTTCTAACAATACTACAAACAGTTTTGACAGAGAAAAACTCATTTAACGGTGAATTGTCACTACGTGAGAAATGCCAATTTTTCAGGTTGTCATTTACTCTCTCCGGTACTTCCCATTATGAGGGATGCTCCTCTCTTCAATAATTTATATGGACCAAGACAGCTTTCTCAGCAGTTGTGGACATTTCAAATACGCAACTCTTAAAGAGCAATTGCGCTGCTGATGTACGGTCAAAAAGCACAACTGCAAGGTTGAAACAATATCCACACCCAAATGACTGTGGTCAGGTGTGGTCTGCTGCATATGTCACCACACCAAGCAGCTGGAACACTTCCCGTACTGTGTGTCAGCATTCTGAGACATCACTGTTGGGAGCGGTTTCACTGTAGGTGCTACAACTTACCACACCCAACAATGATGCTGGACCAGAGGTGCAACAGAAAGTGTCATTATTCAACTGTCAAAACAGCAATAAAATAGCAACAACTGCTGGACGAGGAGTTCACAGGTCAAATGTCTTAATTGTTTCCAGGTACAATACAAAATCACAGGAGAACATTACAGTATTGGTGCAAGCACATCAATAACACATCACAAAGGGTGTGATCTATCCTTTGGTATTGATTATTTGTCTGACCCATAGCAGATCAAAATATGACTAGTGGGACACCTTTGTTATCGGTATTAGCAAATTTTCTCTGCATCTGACATGTTTTAAACTATCCTCCTTTAAACATAAACTCATCTGTAAATCTAGCTTTTGATTGTGTCAATGCCAGGAACCTTATTTAAAGACAAAACACACAGTCACCTATGGAAATGTATAACATTATCATATTGTCTCACTATTTGTGGACACAAATACAGCATAAAATATAAGAATTTATACTATAATTCAATATTAATTGACTTTATTCCAACTCTTTTTGTGCCATTTCCAATGAAAGTGCATGTATGTAGACATTTCAGTAAGTGAAAATATTAAAAATCCAGTTTAAATAGCTTTAGTAAACAGTCGACAACAAAACATCAACACTTCCAGCTGGTTTTCTTAGTTTGAATCTAAGTAATATATAAATAAAGTTATGTTACTATTAATAAAACAAGCTCACTGTATTCACTAATGAATAGACAGACTCCAGGGATACTATGTGGCTCTAGTTTGACTTCCTTTCATACTCTCTTTCTCTCTCTCTCACACACACACAGGAGCTGCAACAGGCTCAGGTCCTCATCATCACCACAGTGCCTTAAAAGGTAATGTCTTCTCTATGATGCATCCTCGACTCAGCCCAGTTTATCTCTGATTTCAAGAAAGCAGTTTTATGCGACAATGGAACCTTTCAAATCAGAGCTTCATACCTACTCCTCCTTCAAACCCCAAGAGGACCTGAAACTGTGCCTGGAAAACCCAAAACAAGCTTCGACCATCAGCCGGCACAGCCTTCCCGTTTATGCAACACACAACACAGCCCTGCGCATATACACAGATGCACACGAAAAATATGCATGCATCTGCGCACAAACAAAAGCACATCCTCAAAGTTGCCCCCCTGAGTAAGTCATGCAGCTCGCTCTTTGTGGTAATTGAAAAACATTTCTTGTAGTGGGGATAGAATCCCAACTCATTTTCTGTGACTTAAGTTGAATGTGAATTTATTATTTTCTCACTCTGGATGCATGACCTACTTACGCTCTCACACACATATGCATGCACACACGCATACGCACGCACACACACTTCTAACTACCACTACAGTAAGGTGCAGCATTTGTGTGTGTGTGTGTGTGTGTGTGTGTGTGTGTGTGTGTGTGAATGTGCGTCACCTGTAGATTGATGTTTTCCCATCTGTGAAAAAGAGAGAACAAGTACATACATGCCGCCCCCATTTCCCTGCGCTCCCTGGGAGGTATGTAGCTGCTGCAAGGCCTCCCCTGGGACTAATACACATGCATGCATATATACCCATACACCCACATAACACACACACACACACGGGTGCAAATGGAGCCCTGAATATTGCCATCAAAGCTTTCTTGCTTGCCTGTCACCCACATTTTTCTTCACACACTAACAATCATTACGATGAATTCAGAGTTTTCTTACAAGTGGCAAAGAATGGAAAGAAGAAGTATAGAAGAAAAGAACTGAGAACTGGTCTCTGATGTCAGAATCCAAAGCACCACGTGCACTATCAGGACATATATGCATGTACAGTTGTGGACAAAAGTTTACATACACTTGTAAAGATGGTGTATATCATGGCAGTGTTGAGTTTCCAATGACCCATAAAAGTCTTAATTTCCTATGATAGAATGATTGAAACCCAGGCGACACAAAGACACATGTACACACACACACACACACACACACTCACATATATATATATATGCATAGAGAGAGAGCGAAAGAGATAGAGAGAGAGAGTGTAAGGTAAAACAACACAAAAGAGACGGAGCTTGCTAATTAACGAAGGATGTTTAATTGATAAAAAAAAATCTGGAGGTAATAGGCCCTTGTCACTGACTCAACAAAAAAATATTTCAAGAGGGCGATTAATGCACAATGAGGTTAATAAGAACACTCTGTGCATGTGACAGCATGTGACTGACAGTTCTGCTTAATTTAATACATGTCATCTGAGCCCTGTGGAGTATCTGGCAAGTAATAGAGAGAGAGAAAAGGTGTGAGAAAGTACAATGTGTATGCATACAACCCTGACGCTTCACACTCTTCTGTTTTGGGATTGCTACCTGCAGTCCCACAACTGGCACCCTCTCATTTCCTCCTGCCTCTATCTCCTTTTCGGTCCCTCCACTCCCTGCCACTCGTATCCCCCTCCTTCCCCACTTTAAGCAGTGGTCCGTGACATTATCCATCCAGTACAACTCCCCCCCACAGGAGAGCCATATTGGCTGTCTGTCTCCACAGGGACCCCATTACTTTTTTTTTTTTTTTTGCTGAATGTCTCGTACAAACGGAGAAATGACAAGAACAAAATGTGTGGTGTCTATTTGTGCTAAGCTGTTAGAAAAGAGCTGTCATAGTTGACTAAACTGAAACAGCATTTCACACGGTCACCTCATAACTAACAAGCAATGAACCCTGCAAATCTACAAATTTGCCGGCAAACACTGGCGGTTCTCTGTGCACTTTATTATTTTGGCAGCATCACCAGGGGGAATGACAACGCCTGTATAAAGAAGCTGAGGTCAACTGACATCTGGCCAGAGGTCATTCCTGTTGACTAGACCCAGAACAACCTTCAAGCTCAAACACTCGCAGAGGTGGAATAACGTTGTCTCCCCACTGTGGGGCTGACAGTTTCAGATATGGTGGACTGAACCAGACCAAAGAGACCAGGGTGATGGTCAAGTGTGGGTTCCCCTGTCGAGCCTGAGTGGATGATGTTTGGCTGCACAGCAGACCATCAGTTTTCTCGAGAAATATTTATAAGCCTGGATTTGGATTCACTGTACCATACTCCACCACAGAGCCAGAAAAAATCTAACTTTGTGCAAAAGCCAAGAAGATTTGACAGATCTGAGATGGAAGTAACAGAGGAAAACACCTCAGCTGACTGTGATCGGCTGAAACAGCAGCTCCTAAACTTACTTCTCTTTTTTCCCCTCTTAAAGCGAGTGGTGGGCTGATAATTATAAATGCAAATTGCGTGGCAAAATGTTCTTCAAACACGCAGAAAGAAAGACATCTGTAAACAAATCAAGAACCCAAAGTTTGCAAAGACATCTAATAAGTCGTTCTGCATTATTAGAAAATCAGAAAACAATTATGGCACCTTGTGTTTCAGTGTTTCACTCAAGAGCAAGCAGATGCTGAAGTTGAAATAAGGATTTTAAAACGCGTGTTTGGATCAAGATCCAGAATGATCACTAGATTTAAACTTAATACCCCCATTAATCCTCAGTGGCTAATACAGCTCCTTTGATATAAAGCAGGTTTGGAGTCACTCTGTTCATTTGACACAATTGTTTGGAGGAAAAAAAACTTTGCAATATAAACAGTTTATAAGATGATATTTCACAGGCATCATTAACTGTGACACATGCTGTGTTGTTGTCAAATCAATGCAGTATAAACTCTGTGGCGACGGCAGGCAGAAATGAATGGATGGAGCACATTGTTCAGCTGCACATTTGTGATCTGTATATATTCACATCTTGCCACTTCACACCTCCAAGACAACATCATTATTTTCCTGCCAGGACAAGCCAGTCGGAATTCTCCTCTCCATTTTGTGAGACGTTCCCATTGTGTGGTTTTGTAACTGGTACTGCTGTTTAAAAAGGTATGGAATGGGTAAAGAGATGGGTATTTGTCGTGACCAACTTAACCAGGTCCTCTCTGCACACAGCCTGGCTACATTTATTCATGCTTGTGCTGGTTACTGCAGTGAAAGCATTCAAACAGAGCTCATGGACTTTGTTTTGTCCCCGCTCAGACTGGTATTCGCAACAGCTATTGGTTACCTATAGTTATCAGGAAGGTAGTAATTAGGAGCTGATTGATATGTTTTCTCGAGCACTAATACCAATTATTACTAACCAATGGATTGACAACTTATATCTGAAACTGAAAACAGGAAAATCATGGTTCCAGGAGTTAACCCTTTAAATTCCTTTATTGAAGCCGCATCTCGAAATAAATACAAGTGCCATTAATCCTCACTCGGAGCCAATCAATAGAGGAAATAAAGCTATAGACGTTTCTCTGCCTTTAACAGTCAGCCATGGTGGTTGCAATATAATGTAGATGGATGGCTCACTGTCCCTGTGGTGGTGTGATGCAGGGCAGGGTTAAAACCTGTTGTCTCCGAGATGACCAACACATTCTTCACCGCCTGATTCATCACAGCCAGCGAATGCATTGGATTTCACACGGTGCACAGTTCCTCTCCATAGCAGATGTCTATGGAGATAGTGAGACTCTCTCCATCTGCCAGAATAAATGGGATGCGCTGCAGTGATTAATGTCTATGTGCATCCATAGACATATGAATGGAATTCGTTCTCGTCTGATTTTATACAACCTGATGGATTGAATGTGTACGCACATATCTGCAGCCTTACGTCTTAATCGGTCTTCATCCAAGTGGGCCATTTTAGTATCATAATGGATGGCGTTTCAACGGCGCGTCTAAAGGCTACATGTCAAACTCTGATAGTTCATTTTGTTTGTGAGAGCTTCTCTATTATGACATGATCTTAACTCTCCGGTGACAGTACTGTTCCTCATGCCATGCTGTGTCTCAGTGGTCAAGGAGGATTAGAGCCTAATGGGGGCTTCAGTCACCTGCCTGCTGCCATTTCTCCTTCGTGGATACCCATCTGGCGAATGCGACAAAACAATGATGGCACACATCAAAGTCAGCTGGATCCAGTAAACCACAAAGAGAATAACATCCACTATCGCATCCCATTGTGAGAGGGAAACAAGTTTTCTTGGCACTTTCTCAAAGTGAGTATAGTCAAAGATGAACGCTGTGTGAAGCCAATAAGCTATTCTTTATTAAAAGTAAGGAGGTGCACTGTGCAGGTAAAATGCACTGGCTGGTTTAACCGTGATTCATTTGATTTGGAGGTACGCAAACATCACAGAGCGTGCGCATTATAAAAATGGTGCCAGTTACAAGTTTGAGACTGCACATGAAACACAAATGCATGGGAGATGAGCCCTGCATTTGCCCACCCCCAGATTCCCCTTCTTCCTCACAGTAAGAGTGAGAGAGAACACAGAGTCAACTTAAAGTAGGTCAGGGTTTTTTTTTTTTTCTTTTTCAGGAGAATATGAAGTGATGAACTCACAAAAGCCATGTTGAGAGATTGTTGGGAGGAGGATAACACTGGCATATTGATCATCCCTATGTGTCACTTTGAATGTAATCCTCAGTGGAAAGCCGGGCTTATTATGTTTTCAATAACATAGGTTCTGGAGTCCTCAACACAGAAAAGCCCTGCAGCTGAGAAAGTGCATTCCTCCCAGCACCCGGGAGACGGAGTCCTTATTGGCTGGTGTATGAAAGAAGCCCACAGTCTGCTTTATAACTGTTCCCTATAACCAGGTTAATACCATCTTGACTGATGCCAGCAATTAAAGCCATATCTAACATTTAAGATTACACAGTGGCAACCTCTCCTTGGCCCCCTCCATGTTGTATTTTCGACTCTGTATTGCTGAAACAGATGTAACTGATGTAGGATGACTGTTATCTGTCTGGACACCTAGCACATTAGGGGCAGGAAGGTCACCGGCATCCACAGGAGAATCATGTGCACAATGTAGCCCAAAGGAAAGGCTGCAACGGAGCTTAGTATGAAGCCTGATCATCTTGTACCGAGGCAACATTCAATTCATTTGACTGAGCTACAGTTAGATTGTAGCGCATGTTACATGGGTCATATTCCTTGTTAAATATAGAAGAAATGCTACAAAGGGAAATAAAAGCAGAGTTTACCACATAACACTTGAAGTACTTTTAACAATTTCAACAAATCCGATCACCTTTACTACAAGTCAAGGCCATTTTTCAGTGAATTTTGTGCAGTTTTAGAGGCTGTTGCTAACAATGATTTTTACTATTAACTCATGTACTATTTTTTTTGTGTGTTTTTCGTCATTTTGCATCACACTTTGGTTGTTTCACGTCTTTTTCTGAACATTTTTAATCACATTCTGTGGTTTTCACATTTTTTTGTGTCCATTTTATGTCACATTTTTGTAGATTCCTATCTTTTTGTGGTCGTCTAGCATCACAGTTTGGTTGTTTCACATGTCTTTGTGGTCATTTGTCATCACCTTTCGGTCACTTTACATGTTTTTATTCTTGCTTTCCATCATGTCTTCGCATTATATCATCTAAAAATTGTTTATATTTAAAAATTGCTGAAAAGCCACCCTCACAGTTTTCAAACAGTTTAGTTTTTCTGTCAAACCAAAGACATTCAGTTTTTAAGCATTAAAAACACAGACAGCCATAATCGGTAAAGGTTTCTCATTGTTTTTTGATTAGTTGCTCAAATGCTGGCTTCATTATCAAACCTGTTGCCACTTCACTTTGTGTCAATTAACTAAAGCAGGGCTTTCTCAAAGGAATGCTAAAATGTGATGATGATGGATTTTCTACTAATGACCTGGTTGAGGACATGACAGGAAGAGATAAGGAAAAAAGGAAGCACAGACTGCACTGAGTTCAAGACAGGTACAGCAAAAAAAGGCCTATAAAAGTCAGATAGTCGTTTTCTGCTTTTTCAGCAGAATCATATCATTTTCCTCACAGCCCCATAGCCAATAAAATCCATTAGCAGTCTACAGCCAAGGAGTTGGGATCCTTTGAACTAATCACTTAATAGCTGTTACTATCTGAGATATAGACGGGTGACAAATTAAAGGAAAACCTGAACCCCTGACCCCTGCAGTGAGGGGGTGTAGTTATGGGATTTTACTGGCATGTTTTGAGTCCACTCGTCTCCTTACAGGGAAGAATCACTGCAAATCAATACAAACTTGCTCTGAATGATCACATTTATCCTATGGGAGTGCAGGTCTCTTCCAGGATGACACCAATTACAGGACACAAGGGCTCACTGAATGGTTTAATAAGTACGAAAATTATGTGAGTCATATGTCACCGCCTTCACAGTCACCAAATGTCAACCCCATTCAACAACAATGAGATTTGGGTCCGACATGTATGATAGCGCTCGTCGTCAAAACACTAAATGAGGGAATATCTTTTGTGAAGATGGTGTTGGCTCAACTTTGTAACTGTAGAGAATGCAACTTAGAGAGTATGTAATTCACGAGGGTACTACAAAAGTGAAACAAGGGGTGTAACTCCCATCTGTTGCTCAAAGACAATACGTCTGTCGACACAGCTCAGGTGGCAGAAGCAGCCAAATGTGGCTTTGAAGAGTTGCCCCAAGCACCATCCGACCTGCTTCCCAAACTGAAGTACCACTTCTGTGGTAGCCATTTTCAGAGTAATGATAAAGTCATGCATGCTGCTGAGGAGTATCTGGAGACTCGAGATATGACCTTCCCCCGCAAAGGAACAGTGAAGCTTGAATATCAGTGGACCAAATGCATTGAAGCTAAAGGAGACTATGCTGAAGAATATTACAAGAACAATCTTTCTCCTGTGACGTTTTCTGGTGAGGCCGACAACTTTCTGAGGTAGCTTTATAAATGGCCTAAAACATGAAAAGCGACTGGCATGTAAGGCCATCTAATGCTTTTCATTCACGACCAGGAATTTCTGCTTTCTTTTGCATCGTATAGAACCTCAACACCAACACAAGCCATGCATTGTAACACCAAAGGATAGCTTCACTGTGATGTTGTTGCTGGTGATGGAGTGAGAGTGGGAGTGAGTGAATGAATGTGTGAGTGCGAGCATCAGCGTTTGATACGGAGGAGGGAATGAGAAGAGCAAGAGTGAGGGAGACGGCTAATGGGGAGCAACGGCACACACGCCTGCTGCTCAGAACTCAGTCCATTGAAAAAGATATATCTTTCTTTCAGAGGGGAAGCTGCAGGATGCCAGCCTTGTTAGCCAGACAGGCAGCAGGCTGCATCCCAGCAGCCCCTGTTGCATATTCATTCTATCTGATTAATGGATCCTAATTCTGTGGGTGTTGTGTCCCTTGGTATGTACTGAGACTTTCTTACTGCTCTACTGAGATGCAAGGATGTGGCATCTGGTTTACCCAATGAGCCAGGGGATGAAAGCTAAATCCACATTCTACACTTGCAGCTAATCATGAAATCAATGTGGTTTCTCTCTGCACACATGCTTGAAGAGCATCCTGCAGTTCCAGCTGAGATTATTTATAATTCTGACATCATCCCAGCCTACAGCGTTTTGACCTCAAGGAAAAACCTCCCATTACAGCAGGTTTTACAAAGCTCTGAGCAATCACACATGACCAGAGCCGTTACACTATTTAACGCTTCAAGGACATCATTTCTTTTAGTAGTTTTAATCACGACTGATGGTTTTTTGTTTTTTTTTGATGAAAACATTCTGACATTTTAAATGGAACTGGTTTCAGAATGATTTGAAGATTCTTCAACACTGTTTTACATAATGAAAACATTCCCAAACATATCTGTGAGAAAACTGATTAATTAAATGGTATGATTTGTTTAATTACTCCATCAAATCTGCCGCCAACTTGTCAGTGTGCTGCTTTCAATATTTGAAACGCTCTTGCAGGAATTATGTCAGCTGAGGAGCTAGTATATGTTGCCACACTTGTGCCATCATTCCCAACTAACAAATGAGAACAGTTAGTCACAGATGAGTGAGCCAGAATAACAAATCCATTTTCAAATGTGTGTAGTGTCTTTGTATTGGGGCCCCGCGACATTCTCAGCCACATCAAACACCACATTTTTAAAACACTAGCGCTTGCAAACAGCTAAAGAGCAGCTCTTACACTTCACCCAAGCATCAAAGCCAATTAGGAGGATGAAAATTCTCTGCTGGGGACAACACAAGTCAGCCAGACTCCTATTAACCGTTACAACAGACTCTTCTTGGTCCACCTCTCAGCTGCACCGGCAGTAGCTAACCTGCCTGCACAGAGCTGTGGTCTTTCAAGTCCTCTCACAGCTGTGTTATCATGAGCACATCTAATTAGTGTAAAAAAAGCAGTTTAATCACAGACGGACTCAAAGTTTGCACACTAATACTTGCTAAACTCTACCCCTTCCCTCTAAATCCCTTTTTGTGTTTGTGTAAGAACATGTTGCACAAGTGACCCTGTGACATGAACAAAGAGTCTTCCGGGCATAGACCCAATTTTCCCTTTATTCCCGTGTTTCCCTGGTGCATCTACAGGTTCGCTCCTGCTCTTTGAGACTACGCCAAGGTTGTGCTTGAATATAGTATGAGCATGTCGCAGTTAAATCAGAAGCAGCTACGCATCTGAAGCCAGCAGCCGTCTTTTGTACCAGTGCCCAGAGTAATGTGGCACATCAACAACCTGGAGCTGTGCAGCCTGCCAGGCATCACAGCAAGAACCTGGACATGGCAGATGTGTCAGGAAGGCAGCTGATGGATGCGCTGTTGGGTCTAGCAGACCTTATCCTGCTACTCTGTCACTCTTTTGGGCTTTGCGCTACACAAGCATCAGCACCTTCCAAAACAGACAAAAAATGCAAAGCAGTCAGGCTCTCTTTAAGACTCCCCGAGGTGGCAGGGTGGTGGAGGGGTGCATTTGCTTATTAAACCGAGGCTCGTTTTTCCAACTGAAAAGGTAAACAATTACTATGCTTCACTGGGGATGTGCAAAGAGAGAATTAAAAAAAAAGCAAAAGAATAAAGAGAAAAGCGAATGAGAAACACACAGAGAGAGAGAGAGAGAGAGAGAGAGAGAGCAGTAGAAAAGAGGAGGAGAGGATGTCACTAAAGGACACACAGAGTGAGTGACAAAACCTTATTGGATTTATTTGTCTTGCTCGGCTTCTCAGATGAATCTCATTTATTGTGGCTGACAGCGAGGGAAGTGCACATCAAAGAGGAGCCTAGCACAGACAAATGTCTTTTTCTTTATAATGAACAAGATGCAGGTCCTCTTGTGGAAATGCCGAAGCCAAACATATAGGGCAACGACAACACATTGATAAAAAAACAGACACATCGCTACTTATACCAGCCAAGAGGCATTTCACTCATTAGTATTCAGTTTTCAAACGAGCCGAAAAGAAACTTGATGCCGCTTTATAACAAAACCTCTTGCACTTTAAATGTGACTGTCATTGTTTGTGAGACTATCTGTCAATTACAATAGCACCAAGAGCATTGTATTCATATTTTTCAAATACCAACGCTGTACATTTGACTGCGTGAAGGAGAAACTATGGTTGAGATCAGATTAAATTTCCCGTCTAAGAAGCTGATGACCTCCAGGGTCATGAGAAAAGCAGCAAACATCTTGCCTGGTTGCCCTGTGGCCATGACATGTTTATGTCTAAACTGAGATGTATAAAGTGCACTTGCACACTGCTTACTCAACTCGAGCACATGACAAGAATATTAAGCGTCTTCTTCTACAACTCATTGAAAACACTTGAGAGAGAAAAGGAAAACTTAACAGGGACGCGAGGATCAAGTGTTCATAACTTCAGCCAATTCACTCTCTCAGAAGGAGGGGAAAGTAAAAGACAAGATGAGAAATGGCATATCGAGACTGTATTTGGGAGATATGATCCCCAAACAGCTGGCAATGAACTAGAGTTTGTTTTCTGCCCTGCTCCGTGGCAGAGGAAGCAGATTGTCCTTGAGGATTCAACATAAATCAACAATCGGCAGCAGAAGCAAGCAGCCAGCCCCTGGGTCTGCCAGGGAAAGCATAAACTTAATTAAGTCCCATCTTACAAGGTGTGCGTGCACTGGGAGGCCTGTAATGAAAGCCTAATGCCAGCCACAAATTGGTCCAACAAGCAGCTAAAACGGATGCCTGACAAGCCGCTCATACAGCCCCAGAGGGCTACCAGAGGATCTCGAGGCTAATATAGAGAGATGGGACATTAAGGAACATACTCCGAGACATCCTCTCAAACCCAGTGCCGAGCTATTATACAAGGCTCATAAAAACAGTGTTCTCCAGCAACATGCACCTCAACCGCTTCTTAGCTCGAGGACAGCGAACTTCCAGAGGACAAAAGGGCACTGGGGCGCTCTCATTAATTCACAGCCTTCTAATTTCAAACAGAATCGTATCTTATAATATGAAGCTGCAGATAAAATGAAGGTTAACACCTGCAGGCCAAGAAAAATTTTGTAAAAACAAAAACGAGAAACATGCTAATATTTGATGAGCTGGAAACTGACTATATGTGAAATTTTTAGCTGATTAATGTCACAAACACTTAACTGATTATTAAAATTACTTTTCTGTCAATTGACTAATTAGTTATGTGACTGAACTGTGCCCCAGTTTTATCAGTGACATATGGGCAAAATCTACAGTGGCAGAAGCCCCATTACTGAAAAAGACAGCTTACATGTAGGCTATTCAGAAAATTGGGTAATTTAATAGACTTCAAACAAAAGGATCTACATTTGACTCGCACTGATCAATTTATTCTCAGCATGTTTTCAGCAACGGTGTCATTCCAGCACAGAAATTTTTGATGTTGGTTTTCTATTGATGACAAAGAGAGATATGTGCCACACAGGCTGAAGCCAGGGTTAGGAACAAGCCTGCTCGCTGTCTGAGAGCGCAGTGTTTACACAGTTTGTACAAAACACTCTGATAATGCTGGCTAACAGGAGCCCCATATAAAAATGTTGACTGTCCATGCAAAAGCCGTGTCAGGAAAAACAGCCCCTTCTCATCTCCTGGGCGGCCGGTGGATTAACCTGGCACAGTCGTCTCTGGCACGCTGCAATCAGCCAGGACCTACAAACAATTCGATTCACCTCACAATGTGTGCTGATCAACCTACTGCAGCCTTGATAACACCAGGTCAACGTTTGCTTTCAGCGCCACCTGAGAAGAAGCCAAGAAAACAAGTCAGATTGTGTCAATTTTGTATCAGCTGATTTAACGTTACAGTGGAATTCGAACGTGGGATGAGAGCCGATGCGCTTCACCTTACAAATAACCATGAGCAATACAGGCATAAACAAGTCAGTGCCATGTTTCAAGAATGCAGCCTTGCAACAATTAGTCAAGAATACCACCGTCGAGACTTACAACACAACAACCTCTACGCCCCAGCAAGATACAGACACACATGGAAAAAAAATTCCAGTAAAACATAAGACACACACACACAAACCAAGGCAAATTCTTTATTTTCAGGGCTACTAATAAAGTTTTTCTGATAATCTTGCCTTCAAAATGCCAGACCTATGCTTCAGAATAAGAGTGGAGGAGGTGACACAGCCTTGACTGGCGGGAACACATCAGCCGAGGCCAAATTCTTATCAAAAACTTACCTGAGAAAGCAAGAAGTGGACTTCACTTGAGTCCACTTGAACTCATCAGGCTCTCTCTTCTGAACAAACCAGCCCAGACCCAGGCGCCGGCAACAATCACTACCTTTTCACCACAGTTCCACACCACAGGCCTACATCCTCCGACGCCTTGTAATAACGTTCTAAAACCGGAGCTTTCAATAACATGTAACCTTAAAACACAATTAACCCTGGTGTTGTTGTGCTGTTGATTTGACTCACCGCTGCTCAGGTAAAGTTCATTCCATCTATCAACTGCTCATATTAACTCCAAATCCATAACCCCTGCCATTTATTGATTCACCAGACGTAGTTAAGCTTTTCCATTGTGTATCTTGTGCAGGTGGTGTGCAGCGCTGCTAAATATGTGTGTGCCGCAAAACTGAACCTCGGAAATGACTAAATTGGAGAAAGCCCCTCTCTTGCTCACAATAATTAAGATTATTAATTCTAAAAGTAACAGGAAACAATAACCATCATCCTCTCTTGTTTCGACAAATATGATTAAGTGAGCTCTCACAGGAATGACATTGGAGGAATAATTTCATATTTGAGTTGTAATTAGTCAAAATTTCCCTTCAAATGTTACCAGTTAAAATTGCAGGCGATGTGTATGCAGGCATTAAAAAAGACTGCTGAAACATCCTCACTGCAATTAAAAAAGTTGCTTTTTGGGATTTATTTGCTCCACAGGGCTAATCTGGGCAGAGAAACACTGTGATATTCATTTGAGCGTCACATCTAAGCACATCTGCTTAGTTGTGACAATCCTGCAATAAGGCTGGCAAACAATGGCGAGATTCAGAATCAATAACCACACGCCCAAAGACAATTGCTTCTGTGCAGATTGCACAAATGGGAAAAAAAACAGACACTGCTAAAGAGGTGGAGAGCATAATTGCAACAGAAAGACTGGGAGCTGGGTGTTGCACAGAGAATTACTGAGCTGGAAGAGCTTCTGCAGAATATGTGACGACGAACAAAACCCCTGACACTGGCCAGGTGAGGAGGCTGCTGACCCACAGACATCTGAGATTTATTGCATGGAAGCACTCAAATATTCCTCTTTAGGCACCTAAAGTTCTGAAACTGTATTTACGATTATTTTGCGGCTTTGTTGTGGAGAGCTGGAGAGGCAGCACAGGAGCTGAGGCAGCAGGCAGGATAAATAAACGAGTGGGAATGAGTACAGTATATCACATGGCCCGGTTTGAACCCTCAGGAGGCAGGAACAGAGGAGATGGTCAGGACTTAACTTCATCCTGAGCAACACATTTTTCAATGGCTCCACAGTTTGCTGAAACAGCTCCCTCGTTTTTCAAAGGTTCAATACTTCGGTGACTCTTTGTATGCCAATAGGACTGCATAATATTTCTAAAGGAAACAGTCCGGGCCTCAGCAAAGCAGACTGACTTGGATCCTGGCTTCGGTATAATCATCCACAGTTTTGTACTATTTTAGCTTCAGTTTCACAATCAGCTCCTCCTGTGTTCTGTTTGATAACAGTGATGTTCTGAATATCGTAGCAGATTTTGAAACATGCACATTCTCTTTATTACTTTTAATTTGCACAATGTTTTAACTGAAACTGCACAGATATTAATGTTTGCACAGTTTAACTCCCAGCATTAATGTTCATATCAAACATGTGGCCCTGTGATAGACTGGCGACCTGTCCTGGGTGTACCCTGGTGGACTGTGACAGGCGTACATGAAAACAGAAGCATTTTAATATCTTGTAATAATGACAATCATGGATACCTATGACCTAGGTCGACTACCTATGGTAATAACATAAATAGCTGAATAGCATGGTGCATGTCCCATTTAATTCAACAGTTTCAGCAGTCCTAAATAGCGAGTCGTCTACGCAGACACAATTATGAAAAGATATAAACGGTTGAGAAATGTACGAAGACGCCCAAGCAAGTTTCCTCTGACTTACACTTGCACTTTTAAACTCTGCATTTTTCTAATAAACGCTGGAAGCTTAAATTATACTCATGTAAGTGTGATAAGGCTGCGGTTGCCATGGCAACAACACACTTCTTCAGATGTGGAACGGAAGGAAGAGGCACGTCCCAGTGTATGATAGTGGCCTCCTATGGTAAAAGTAGTACAGCTAATACAGAGGCTTAATGATAATGACGTGTTGATTATCGCGTGTGCGTAATGTGAGACACATTAAACCACAACTGTGACTGAAATGTTCATTTAAATGATGGGTTTTTAGTAATGGTAAAGAATCAGCTTGGTGGGTCTCACGTATTAAATCCTTGCCCATCTACTGCACAATACAGAATTGTAAGATTTCAGTGTATACATGATATAGATGACTGATGAACTCAACTGCAAGTCTTACTCAAGGCTCATTGAAAGGTTACTTTTTGGCACCAAAAAATTGCAACACAAGGCCGTAAAATCTGACTAAGCAGAGCAGTAAAAGTCCTTGTATATCATGAGCGCTGGAATCTTTTAAAAAGCACTGGTGGCATTTCAGTGTACCTTCTCTAATAGGCTGAGTGGCCACTAGCACTTACCATTAGCATCATGCAGTCCTGCACTCTGCTCCCTTTTATGAATATTGCCCAAAAGTGTATAGCTTCTCCTATTCCACCAAAATTGCATTCATCTACGGCTATCTACTCACCTCTATTACGAGTGTTAAGTCAATAAATGACTGTTCACAACTCAGACACTGAATATAACGTCCTGATTTCTACTATAAAGGTAGATAAACAACAGACTGGCAACATGAAACTAAAATAACTCCCTTACTTGTCCCATTCTGAAAAAAGGCACAAGCTTGAGAGCAGGTTTTATTAAGATTTTCACTTTGCAGCTGAATCTATTTTTACTGGAACCAGGACAGTTGCTTAAATGTATTATGACACCATCATTTTGGATGGATTAAGGGGAAGCTGAGCAGGCAGGGCCAGAGAGACTGTGAACTTGTTTGCCATTAGATTGGTAAGAAGCGCTGAAGTGCCGACACTTCAGCAGGAGCTCCATGTTGAGACCAAGAGACTAACACTTCAGGAAATCCTGTTTGCAATCTGATGCTAGTTGCCTTTTCATCTCGGCTGAAACAGAGCCGAGCTACCTGTCCATCCTCCCTGTCAGACAGCTACAAGTCTAATGAGGCAGAAAACTCTCTGGCAAAGTCCCACTTAGTATATTGAAGCCAAAAAACTCAGGAGCTCTTCGGCGCCCGAGCAACACAGGTAGCAGGTTATTAACACCTCATCCTATCGGAGCTCAATCAACTCACAAGATGAAAAAGAAAACTGGATTCCTGTCTAATTGTGCGGGTATAGGTGAAGACAAACAGACATTAAATGCCCTTGTATGATGAGCTGGAGGTGAAGAGGAGATTTCCTGCGTGCTGTCGGCAGGCTCCTATCAGGGCTGATTAGATAGAAAGCCAAAGGCTGCACACTCTGGAAAGTGCTGTTGACAAGTACCTTAATAGCTTCAACTGAGTACTTAGTCAGACCTGCTAGCTGAGAGAATGATTAGTGGCGATGATGGCCTCCTTTCCCTGACATCGCAATAACTGCTTCTAAGGGTAGGTGATGTGGAGGAGCTTTATTAGGACTTTGAAAGGGAGATCGCACTATATCTCTAAGTGATTGGTGGCGACAAGACTTGGGGCTGAATATTGAAGAGTGTGCTCTTTGCAAAGCACATTTATTAATAATTGATGGGAAAACCAAGAGGATGTTTATAGAGGTAGAACCAACAGTGAATACATTTCTACATTTTAGAGGAAATGAAGTACTTAGAGAGGGATTTGTGCAGAGCAGTCCCTAGCCCCGGTAAGAACAGCCCTCCTGTATCTTTACACTGTACGAAGAGCTGTCTCGATTCTGTTGTGCAAGAGTAATCTTTCCTCAGTGATGTCTCAGTGGTGAAGGTATTTGTCACTCAACTCTATTCCTGCTTTATCTCCTGTACTTACATGTAAAACAAACAGCAAAGCCATACATGACAGCACAAGCATCCCTTTATAATGTGTATGGACATAATGCATGACAAGAAAGAGTTCAACATGCATGAGAAATGAGCGCTGTCAACTTCAGTTGTTACCCGGCCTGCTGCAGCACAGACGGATCCTTCTGTATTCATGCTGCAACACAACTTTACACTTCATTCAGAAGTTTGCATTAAGTCAGAAAAATAAATCCACTTTTTTGAACTGAAAGTTTAAGTTTTTCTCTAATCTGCCCCTGAAAAACCCTTTTCCTTAATTAAACTTGCTGATCAAAATAGGCTGTCACATCTAAATTCTAATGAAATGTTCCGGCTAAAATGTTGCCAAGTAAATGGGCTTTTTAGCAGGTTGTTTTTCAAGTACAATTATGGTAAGAAGAAATTTGGCTAAGCTGTGAGACTAGCCTTTGGATGGCCTTTCTACAAATAATTTCTCAGACACATTGTGCATTACTCAGTGCTCTGGCACCTGTGGTTTTACCGAAGAGGGAAATACTTATAGTTAATAGCAAAACTAGTCACTGTGGCAACAGCTGAACATCCATTTCAGGTTCTCACACTCAGATCATGTCACGGGGGCTAAGGTTAGGACCCAAATGCAGACACAGAGGGAGACCAACAGGCAGGAGGAGTTGTTCAAAACGATTTATTAAACAAAAGAGTTAGGAAGCAGCACCTGGCACTAAAACATAACAAGGCAAGAGGAGAAATAAGAACTAACGCTACAGAAAACCAAACCTAATACAATTAAAGGGGAAACTACTACAAACCAGGAAATAAGGAAAGCTACACACAAAGTGGGAACTCAAATAGGCAACTATGAATAAATTATACTAGACGAACAAAACGGGGACACACAGGAACCAGACTAAACCGAAACCAATCCAGAAACAAATAACTAAACTCCAGGAAAAGCAAAACCGAACCCAATGCTGAAAACCAATTAAACTAATAAAACCGCTATACCAAAAAAATAAAGAAACTAATCAAACTCAGGACAGAACTCTTTACCAACATAACCAGATACTCACAAAACGAGGGGGGGAGAGCTAGCGGGGCTGACTCGGGGAATGGAGAGAGATGCAGGTGGACGGGCGATCGCTGGCGGGCCGGAGACCGGCAGCCAGCAGAGACAGGCGTCGGGCAAGGTGGCAGACGATCGCAGTCGCCGGGACCGTACCGACAACGGTTCGGCGGAGGCAGGCAGGGATGCAGACAGGGAACCGGCAGGAGAGGCAGCGGGGACCGGCAGGGAGCAGGGTGCAACTGTTGTTATCATCCGACGGTGTCTGACAGAATGTCCAAAGTTTTTATTGTGGCGGGTGGTGATAGGTTGCAGGTGCGCCGGTCCCACAGCTGCCTCCGATTCCAGCAATCAGGTGTGCTGGCAGGGCAGGGATTACAATAAGGATGTGGGGGGGGGAGCAGGGGCTGGAGCAGGAATCCTGACAGATCAGTGCAGACACACACATGTGCACACACACACACACACACACGGAGCTGTCAGGCTGATGATTCCTGGCTGACACAGTTCCCATATGCCCAGTAGTCTCCATAGGGGGGATTCATGCCTCTGGCCAGCTCAACATGGACGAGGGGACTTTTTTCCCCCCACACAGCTCGGCAGCCGCTGCTCACCTAATGAGATTATGCCCAGCTCCTGGAACATCTACTCAAGAGTAGATGGGACCAATTAGCCTGCTGTCCTCCCCAAAGACAGACAATCACCATAGGTCTGATGGTATTACTTGAGTGTGTCAGCCTCCGAAGTATTAACAAACGTGCGTAAAATGAAAAAGGAGAGCGCTTGTTTGCAAAGGGATTGGTCAGTGTGGTCAAGGTTACTGGAGAGTGAGCTCAGTCCTATTTCTGCTGATGTAATGCGAGGCTGTACAAAGAGAGTCCACTCTTGAGCAGAGTCAGGAGGAATAAACAGTGACAGACCCCATTTGGTCTGTAGGTAGGGAGGGTAGGGAGGGCCACCCCTTAAGCTGGCCTGACAAATGAACCAAATACAGAAAAATAGCTCCTTCCTCAGTCCCGTGGAGTGTTTGCAATTTAGGCAGTGCAGCCATCATGCAAAATTCGGCACTGAAAAGCCAGTAACAAGAAGACCCCTCTCAAAGCAGGTATTTCTTGAAGGACCAGACCACCACCCGGCCATGTAAAATTTACGACAAACCCTCAGAAACATGTAAGTCAGTGTTCTCCGGACTAGCCCGATCATAGTGCAGTGCCAGTGGGCTGATGTCGAGTGAAATATATGGTGCAAAAGTCCCACTTGCAGCTTTGCCTCTCCCTGGCAATGCTAGCTAAAGCAGCCAGTATGAAGCATCATTAGAGGAAAAAGCAAGTCAAATTCCACCAGGGAGGTTTTAAAATGAAAGTATAATGTGTCATGGTGAAATTTTTATGAGGCTTTTCTGGAATTTTTCTGCTTTATGTCGCAGCTCCTTGGTTGTGTGCATTTGAGTGCTTGCAGAGAGCTAGTTTCATAAAATGTTTTGAAATCTGGGGAAGAGCCAACACACATGTTTTCATCTTTCTGAGAGTTTCATGAGCAAATCCAAGCGCAAAGCTAAAGTTTAACATCCAAACTGATTAATCTGTGTTTAAAAAATATAAATCTGTACACACAAGGCTATGTAAAAAGTCAGCTTGAGGTTCTAGTAATATTTGCCTTGCAACTGCAGATACTTTAAAGAGATGAAATTGATCGTCCTCGACAAGGGAAATTCTCAGATGTTGAAAAAGCGATGCCAACCAACAACACAGAGGGTATCGATTTTAAGTTGACTTTATTTAGAATCAGATCAGAACATAAGACATCTGAGTTTTAGCACTGGGATCAACAGTGAAGGATAAAATGCAGAGTAGCTGCATTAGGAATGCATCTTTGAATATCCCCTTGTCAGCAATTACCATCCTGTGTGAGGTTCCATGTTTAATGTGTGTGCAAGCGCTCGACCACTCGTGCACGAACACTGAATACAAATGCTGCAGAAAACAAACGCTTTCATGTGCTTGCGGCGGCTTTTTCAATACACATATCACCCCCCTAAAATGCTGCCTCCTCTTCACATCTCTGCCGCGTATAATTTGCCTTGGCTCTTGTCCAGAGCAGTGGCTCATGCATAAAGATTGGACAAAGAAAGCCACATCAGTTTCGCAACAATTAGTGGATCATTGAGCGTTATGAATCAAATAGGTAGCACCAATCAATTCTGTAATTGAAAAAGTTTTTAAAGTCTCCCCTCCTGGTCTCTGTGACAAAGACAGATTTGGGTGGCTGTTTCCCTGAGATAAGCTTTCATTTGAGGTATTTAAATGTTTTTTTTTTTTTTTTTTTTGAGAAACGCTGCAAAGCTTTTCGGTGCGAGCTGTGCCGAGCAACAGAACTGAAACAAAGGGATCACCATGAACAGAAATAGATGACAGATAGGCACGGAAAAGGAAAGACGGGGAGATTAAAAATCATACGGATGATGCATGTGTCGAAGACAGGCGTGAGGAGAAGCAGAGAAAAGGGCTGAAGTAGAGCATTTGTGACCAACTCCTCCATTCACTGGCAGCTCCATCATAACTCTACTCCACTTGAACAACGCTGTCAGACTGAATCACAGCCTGTAATCAGCGTCCTCAGTTCCGATAAATGTTATTTTGGATAAAGAGCTGGTTTTTAGAAGATTGTGGCTCTTCAAATAATGAGCCAGTAATCCGTTCTAAGCATTGGTAGCATGCAGAGAATCAATCATAGACTGAACAAGCTGGGACTGAGTGTGTTGAGGATTATTTATTCTCCTAATTGATCGATCAGCCTTTGTTGTTGCTGGGACACCTGTGGCTCGGCGCTCTGGTGCAGCAAGCATGTCCAGACTCCCGCAGAGCTTCAAACTCATACCTGCGCCTCCAGAGCAATACCCTGCATGGGCGCCAAATCGAAGACACACAGTGGGTGTGGAGTGAGTGTGTGTCTCGGAGAACATGTATTTTTGATAAGTATGTGGGGAGGTTGCGTGTTTTTGAGTGTGTTCCTCTGAAGTCTTCCTGTTTATGCGATTATACGACTGATTGAGAGTCGTGAGAATACAAGGATGTATCTAGAGAGTCATATTGTTCTCCATCCAGCGTGTCTGTCTGCTGGCTGTCTCTATCTGTGTCTTATTACTCCACTGCCTCTCCACTGCTTATACAGCCCCGGCTTTGCTGAATAGCTGATACAGGCTCTCAGCAGGGCTGTGTGTGGCTTCAGCTTAACACGGCATATCTCTGTCTGCTCTTCTTTGACCACAGACAGCACTCACTGCCCCAGTCTAAGAGCCAACCCAGCTGCTCTATTCTGAGCCACATGCATGGCTAGTCTGTCTGGAAGAGACAGATAGCCTGACACAACACCGCCACAGCTACTGCTGCCTGTGTGACGCACATGAGGAGAGAGCTGCTGGAATTATGAATAAAGCCAGGGTCTACTGAAATCATCCGGAATTCTGTCAGAAAGTGAGACTAGCAGGAACAAAGGAAAAATTCTGTTTATGGTTTTCAGAGGTCTTATAGTAATGAAAAATAAAGTTTTACTCGAATGCCTTGCAGTGAGTGTGCATCACAACTACATTACATTGTGTACATTTTTGAGAATTTGACATTAAATTGTATAATTACTCTAAAAAATATATCTTTAATGACATGCTGTCTGACATTAAAACCAAAAATTATACGTATGAATGGGTCTTTTTCTGTAGGCAGAGATTTGAGTGGATATAGTCAGTTAAATCCATTACATTTTCAACAGTAATTGCATGAAGCAGCATCATTACTTCTTTGTTAAAGGCTGACGAAGAGAGAAACATGAGTGTGCTCAGATAAACAGTGAAGCTCGTTTTTAGCCGTGTGTCATTAAGCCAATTTGTGCAGTCCATTTTGATTTGCTTCAAACACCCAATTTAACAGTGCAGACATTAGCTGCAGAACAAAGTAGGCCGGCAACCTGAGCGCTGACGTGCTTTCGTTCAGCAGAGCCTCTGAATGAACTCAAAACTTTAAGGTAACTCCAGTTCTCTCCCCTCACAGTTTCTATCCCTTTTTCCCTTTTGCAGCTGTAAGTATGTGAAGAAGATTCACAAAGCCCCAGGAAAAGCTCAGTTTTTTTTTGTTTTTTTTTTGACTCAAGCTCCACTCACACAAACACTTCAATGTGCTCTGCCCTGAGTCTTTCCATAGGGTTTGTTTGCACGTATGCTGTGATGGGCCCATTTTTTTGGTGCTCAACCTCATGGCATTAGTATCAGCACTCAACACAAGACTTGTTATTGGTTATAACGACGCTTTAGGTATTGATTCAACCACCGCTGTCTGTTCCTAACTTTTAAACTTCAGTTATCAGCAGGGGTTTGTTTATACTGCGCCTTTGTGCCCCTGCTGACTCAGCTGTCAGTCAAACACAGCTTTCCCACTAAGTGGCTTTAGAGGTGGATTGAAGGAGCATTTCTTAAATATCTCCAAATACCATTTTAATTTCACTAACAAAAACAGATAATAACAGTGCATCTGAACATGTTCCTGGATTTTTTCAGTGTTAAAGGTGACCATTTTAGCAGTCAAATTATACCCACAGCAGCAGGGATTTATTGTATTTGTTGCATCTAATGAAGCCTACTCCTTCATGCTATTTGCCCCTACCATCAGAGTTTGAGCTGTCAAACCCTGTAGCTGCTCCAGATGACAAAATACAGTGTAATAAATGTTTGAGAGCCTCTCACTTTAGGTGGATTACTCTCTCTGTACTTCACTGCTCCTCTGGTGTTCTCAGCCGGGTGCTGTTTGTTTGATAGAGCTGTTATTCTGCTCTTGTGGAACCAGTCTGGTGTCTAAAAAAATTTCTGTGAGTGTTGTCCTCGTCCTGTAGGGCACGTTGGGTATCTATGGCAACCACGGCAAGGCAGAAGACCACAGCATTTTTTTGTGTGCTAAATTTAAGGACATCGTTAAAGAAGATGTAGCCCAGGAAAACAAAGACACAATTGCACTTTTCTGTACTCCGCTTACTCCGTGTGATGAAATGTGTTATATAGTAACATGGCAAGATTACGGGATGTTTTCCATTCTTGACTAAAGCACAATGTCTGTTTCTGTGCTCTTTGTGGGATGCAAACAAGCTCTTGTACTTTGATATTAATAATTTGGTCTCACATGATTTAAAATTCCCTGCCTCTCTTCTTTTGAATTTACCCAGAGTAAAATATTTTGGCTTCACGCTCTAGGTCTTCTGCTGCACTAATTCAAATACTAGCAAGACACGCAGAAATATTTAGCACAAACAAAAAAATGTTTTCCCTCCTTACCCTGAAGATACAGCGGCCAGAGGAAAGAGATTTTTGAAACTAAAAGCTGGTCACTGTAACTGAGCCGAGCAAATCTCCTCTTATGGTATTAAGACGTTAACTTAGTAGTCAGCTTCTCTGGGATGTTATCATGGAATAAGCAGATTATAGCCCCAAATATCCTTATGAGCGTTAAAGCAGGCACCCTACAAGGTAGCTATTTTCATGAAGCAATTTCCTACAGCTGAATCTGTCATCAGAGCAATCACTGCGGCACTGCAGCACAGCTGTAGAGCTCTCGGCTCCCTGATTATGGGAATTTTCTCTAATTTCTTGGAGATTATAAGTAAAGTGAGAGGTATATTGATTACTCCACCAAACACATCATAAACCTTTTCTGTCCCGTTAGTCAGTGCAGCAATACAACCAACTAAAGACTGAGCTTGGTACAACTCATTACACAATAAAGCGTCTGCTTCATTGTGTGTTCCTGGGAAACGGAACGTTAAGGTCTTTCCCATTTAATATGCAGCACTTTGACACTGAAGGGCTGGGACACGGCCCATCAAAACCCCTGAGCCGCTGGTGACAAGGGGGCGGAAGTGGAGTGCCAAAGTGACAGGTGTTTTGCTTTGACTAGTGAGCCTCACAAGCTGGACAGAGCCCTCAGGACATGTACAGGCCTCCTCGACTGCTTCAAGAGAAGTGCTGACATGGAGATAATAAGGATAACTTCAGAGTTGCAGCTCCAAAAAACAAAGATCAAAGGAGTCGTATTGATTAAAGCGAAAAAGCTGATGACGCTGTTTGCAGCAGGAGAGGAAACATGACAACTGCTGTAAAGATGGGACGTTCCCTCGAGGTTTTCTCACAAACACAAGCTTCATCTGCCAACTCCCAACCAGAACACCTGCTACGGGATATATGCATGTATTCGTTGGCTCCCATTAGTCTCTTTAGTGATAAATGTAGAATTCTGACCCCATGATTCTGATTTCACGTCCTGTTTAGAGTTATGATACACAGGTGGCTTATATGTCTCCACAGAAGCTACCTGTTGTCACTGCTTTTGAGTGTTCACCATATGGACCAAGTGTACTGATTCATGGTATATTATTACTGAGCAGCAGGTCTCATTTGCTCTAAGTAAAGAATCAAACAAAACTTGTTGAAGTGGTGCGAAAGTAGGAATATTCATGTTTATCTAATACTGATAGAAAATAGTTCATCGTTTATTTTAGATACTACTCACTTGTGCTTTTGGGTTGCATAGGAACAAAGGTCTTGTCAAGTGTTGCCATATGAAACTCTACTGGTTGACCATTACTACTTTCTTAACAGGGTTACAAACTGATTCACAATCAACAAAAGAAAAAAAACACACATCAACAATTATTCTAATTACTACTACAACTAATGCTACTGCTGCTACTTCTGCTCAACATCATCATCAGTATAAATGACAAACTAATAGACTCAACAGACAAGACAACAGGAATGAGAAAACAAGAGTCAAGGATTGTGAAAAATGGTTCTTTTTTCACTATGAAAGGTGGAGCATCTAATTCCAGTTGAATGTTGTGAAATTTACTGACCGGTCTGCTAGCTGTCCGTTCTGTGTGTGCACTGAAAAAAATTCTACTGTTTGTACAGCCCTGGCTCCCATTTACAAATGGGAAACAGAGAAAGTGCCTCAGACCAAACAGTGTTCCGGTGTGTCCTGTGCATGAGAAGAACCTTGCGATGGCATGAACGGTGCAATAACACAATGCATGAAGGGAAACAGTTCACACACGGCTGGGCTTCTAGGGTTTCAGAGGACATTACATTGACTTAGGTGCATGAGGAGGACCGTGCACAGGACAGGAGGGTAAAGGAACAGCGGGAATGAGAATCCCACACGTCATCTGTCTAAATATGGTGACTCATAGAGATATATCTAGACTGATTACTATCAATCAGACGGAAGATTGTCTTCTTGATAAATCATCTGGTCTGCAAAATGTCACCAAATAGTTAAAAATTGCCATCACAGTCCTCTAAAAGTGGGAGATGCTGTCTTCTAAAAGCTGTGCGTATTCAGTTTCCTGCCATATAAAACCAAACAAAAGAAATCCTCTCCACTGAGAAATCTAAAAAGACTTCCCTATAATAATCTATCAGTTGTCTAATCAAATTAACAAATTGTTTCGGTTCTAAATGCAAACCCTATATTTGTAATGAAATATGCTGAGGAAGCCAGATTATTTGTGAAAGGTGTTCTTCTCAGAAGCAACAAACACAACAGGTACAGAATGAAGGTGTGAGACACTCAGATGGTCACTTGGCACCTTGGCAACAGTGACAAATCCATCAAATTACAATAGTAATAGTTCAGGAAGAAAATAGAGATAAAATCTTGGTCCAAAACTCCAACACAAGGAAATTGTTGTGACTGACAGAGGAGCAGCCCCATTGCATATACTGTTGTGTTTCTAGGATAACATTGACCTCTTTCCCTGGAGTCTTTCCCTATACATAGAACTACCTGGCCAAACCTGACCTATTATCCTAACCTAAACGTAAGTCATCATCCTAAGCTTTACATATGTATGTTATGAGGACTTGTAAACAGTCCTCACAACATGAGTATTACAAGCATACACACACACACACACACACACACACCTCCAAGGCTCCCACAGAGTCAGTACAACCATCTCTGATCTCTCTTCTCCAGCACTGACTAATGAGCTCATGATGAGAGATTTACCGGATCTCAGCTTGTCTTTTACAGCACAGAAATCAGGGAGGAACCCCCAACGAGGGAATTTTTCATCCTCACAAACACTACCGAAGAAAGAAATGGAGGACAGAAAGCACAGTCCTCCAGTGATGTCATGCTGCAAAGTAAAACATAATATCAAGGTGGGATTTTTTTTTTTTTACAAGCCAGCAGGTTTTCTATATTTAAGCTGGTAGTGATACAGCAGTGGGAATATGACACCGCTATTGTTATCTGTGCTATATTTTAATGAGCGCCCCACTGCCTGTGTAATCAGCCCTTTAATCTGCCCCACAACATTTAAGGAGAGGAATTTGAGACATTTGTGAAGAAGATCAGCTGGGTTCCTCCTTGGAGGGCCCAGTTTCGCCATGTCCTGTGGCTTGAAGAGTACAAACACACACACACACACACACAGACACTGCGACGTATCTCCCATTCTCCCATTCATTCTTCCTTAATCATTTCTCTTCATGGATCTTCCCTCGCTGCGCCCGGAGGCCTACGGCATCTTAATAATCTGATCCTCCATCACTGCGGCTAGTCTCTCTGTGTGTGAGGGGATGCTGGAGCCTGATTGATTGGAATTACTTAACAATTTTGTATTTAAACATAGCTCTACAGACAAACTAGTTGTATCCTTGTGAAGGAAAAAAAAACTCAACAAGACTCTACAGTTACTCAGTAAATAATACCCTTCCAGGGTTGCTTAAAAAAGGAGTGTGGTATGAATGGTGCAATAACACAGTGCATGAGGAAAACAGTTCACTGCAACTGTTTAGTTTCAGACTGACCTTGGTTAGTCATTCTGCATAATGTATCAGAAATTAGCAACAAACTCTTATTAAAGTTTCACACAGCCTGAGGAGGCATCTTCTCATCATCGTCTAAAACCCAAAAACAGTCAACTGACAGAGAAAACCAACATATCCCCCGCAACTGCAAGAAGCCAATGTTTGCATCTATGCTAGTTAAATAGACAATAGATAATCAAAATAGTTGCTCATTTGTTTGGTGATCAACTAATTAATAAACCATCTGATCATTTCAGGACATGACCATCAGAAAACCTGGTGATTCTCTCTGTTTTTACAGTTCCTGCCGCTGACAAATGGTGTAAACGATGCAATTTTCTGATGTGTCTGAACTACTCATCTGGGATGTGCCGTTTTGTCAGGTAACTTAACCAAATCTCAGTTTCATGACATTTCAACAAAATCACTTTATACTATAAGTGTCAGTTAAAAAACGAAGCTGAACTCAATCTTAAAAAATGCCAAAGTATTAGAAAACATCGTGAGTTGAAAGTGCATTGAAAGCATGTGGCATCAATTAATCTCACCCAGTTTTCATATACTCCACCAGCTTTAACAGCAGTAAAAGTCTGTGACTGAATCCAGATGAGACGTGTTAGTGATCTTTTGCCATTCCCAGTGACAGCTGGTGACAGAGGCAGCAGGCTGCTTTGGTGAAGGTGGTGACGCCCTCCTCCTTACACCCTTGTCAAGGCTTGTACAAGAAGAACAGGTGAGCGAAGAGGAAAAGGGGAAGGTTCGGCAGCTGGGGTCCTAGCAGTCTTTTCAGGCATTCATTATTTAGCCCGTCTAAAAATACATCAGAGGCTGCCTCGCTTCCAGCACATGGTGCATCTGAATTTCACAGCATCCTGCTCTGAGCCGCTCAATCTGATCTGAGGAGCTGCTTGATCTACTGTACATCAAGGTAACGCATGTGTGCACAGACACACACATAAAGTGTCACGCATGCACAAAGAGGCATGAATAAATTTAATCAAAACAGCAAATAAAGAAACAGAGAAAAACTCATACACTGATATGTTTACAGTGCAGCACAGGCACGTATTTATAAAAGTTAATTCAACCCTACATTCAATCAACATTCAATCACGCACCGAGCTGAATCCTTTAAACACATTCAGAAGCAACATCAGTGGTTTAAGACAGCTAATTTCCACCGACTGCACAGAGTTGTGACATTAATTCGTACACAAGCGAGCAAAACTCACAACACCTCAACAAAATTAGCTAAGTGAACCAGATATGCCTCACAGGCGGTGAGTGTCCTCCTAACACCGTGTGTCCCTGATGAATCTCACATAATGCCTCCTGTTAAAAAGTGCTCTGCGTCTTGGGCTTGTAATGTTAGACGCGGTCCATGAAATCAAACATCTAACAGGTCACAGATTGGACAGCGCTCACTGTTAATTGCATTGGGGAGAGAATGTCAACTTAATTATTTCAGCCGGAGCTGGAAATGATGCCTTGCGAATCTATTAGACACGTATGCGATGCGAGTCATGTACGGAGTCTCACAAGTCAATAAGCAGAGAGTCCAGCAGAATGGACGAGCAGTCCTAATAGGCCAGCTGTGATTTAGACGTCCACAATGCAATGGTAAAACATTAAATCTGGCCTAATTAAGGCTGGATGTTTGTGTGCTCCCAAACTGAGTTGATGCTCACTCACACATTTGAGAAAATCCTTCGAAAAATTCATTTTATCTAAACATCGACAAACAACAGAAAAGCATAGGCCTGCATCTTACAAGGGTACTTTTTGATTATTCTGCTGATGAAATTCTTGATTTTTCTTTCTACCATTTAATACACAAAATGTCAAAACATGAAAAAAGTCCAGTTGCTTACTTTGTACGACCAACAATCCAAAACCACTGATATCCAGTTTACAGTATTATAAACCATCGCAAATATGTCAATGATAATAACAGAAGAGCAGGTAGAACAACTCCAATAGGCTAGTATTTCTGTTGAAACAAAACACAGACTATCAAAATAGCAGCACATTTTCTGCTGACTTCCTCTTTCAGCTTTGCATTAATAGAAAACAGAAAAATGCTAATTCTTGAAAAGCTGCAATAAGGACATATTTGGCATTTCTGCTTGTGCATGAATGTCTTCATTATAAAAAGGCAAATATATACAGCATAAATCGTAATGATCTGCAAGGGAAATGATTTTGCATCAAAGCTTGTTGACTGAAGTGATCCAATCATTCACAGAGAGAGAAGGGTAACTGGTTAGTGATTTTCAGTTTTCTCCAATTGAACCAGCTCTGTGTTTGAGGACGAAGTAAACAGATCAATTCTGCGTTAAAGCACTTCATTGGAGAGGCCCCCCTCCTCCAGAGCCCAACACAAATTACAACCCACCTCACATACGCACTACCGATACAAAAACTCTGTCGATCCTGGCTCGATGAGATGCAAATCAACATCTAACGTCTTTCTGTGCAGGAACACAAGTGTATCATCCTCAGCTCCAACTTGCATGTATACACAGATTTCGTGGAGAGAATGCATACCTAAGAGGAAATCCTGATAGATGCATTTATCACCAAACTCAGCACTATTCAGTATAAAACACTGCACAACTATTGCAGCCATGCCCTAGTTATAAGCAGGCACTGATGGGAACACAGCTTTGAGGGAGGTAAAGTATTGCCATGGGAGAAGGGACCAGGAAAGGGAAAGGCAGACTACTTCAAAGAGTGAATGTGAGCCAGTGGCTCAAAGCATGCTGATTGTACGTGACGTGAAATCTACAGCAGGATCTTAGCAGCCTGACAGAGCAGATGGAGATGAGATTTTTTCATCACTGAAGGATATATCTGATAAATATCAAACTTTGTGAGAAACATCTATGCTATATATATATATAAAAAAACTCTGCTGACACTGCCATTTAAGATTTAGACCAGCCTTTTATGACATATGCAACAAAAATGGCTCATTAATGTTTAAATGTTTCTTACTTACTATTTGCATTTCAAGATTGGTGCAGTTTTCTGCCTCAGAACTCCATGTATGACATGTTCGGCTGTGAAAATATGTTACTTTCATCTGTCTACATTTTGGGTAATTTGGCAAAGCTAGAAATCTCAGCATGGGGTGATTAAATGAGTGATGGTTAACATTAGACGATCATATCACCAAGTTCAAAGAGCCGCTTCAATTCTGGATCCAGTTACAAGTTGGTAAAATGTCCACATTCATTAAACCTGCAGTACCTAGTCTTTTTGGCCACTTGTGAAAAAACTGTAAAATACTGACATATCAGCCTCCATTAGTAGTGATCATATGTCCTCCTTCTCTGTATCCACCTCCTTTGGAACACCACAGGGATCCATGTTAGGCCTTCTTTAATTTTTCCGTATATGCTTCCATTGGGGTCTATTTTTGGAAAATAATTCAGATTTTATCATGGTTATGTGATGATGACATCCAGCTGTATTCTCCAATATCAATGTGTTTTATTGGAAAGCCTTGAAAAACAGATTTGCATTAGAATACTGTCTCACTGGTGCAGATGTAGTTTGTAATCTGTGTAATTTGACTTCTCATTTGTTGTGTTGTTATGTCTATATTCATTGTCAATGCTATACAGGTGATAGAGCAGCATTTTTCTGTTAGAAATTAGAGAATAAAACCACCTGTTATCTTTCCTCTGATATTACTTGCTGAATGCCTGAGGATTTTTAACAGTTAAATAAAATAAATCCAAAAATAAACCAGAAACTTCGTCCTCCTAAATCCCTCTCCATCCTGTCAGCAAATGTCAAACCAACTGATAAAACTTCAGCATAGCTGGCGACAGTGACCTTTCTCTTGACAATCAAGTCATAGAGCTGGCCAGTCAGGCTTCATCCAAATAAGGAGCGTCAGGGGTGAGCCAAAAATCAATGTCACGCCTTGGACTAGTTCAGAACGCTGCTGCTTGGCTAATTCAAAGAGACAAGATTATGTAATTCTCTTCTAGCTTCTCCCCACTGGTTACCAGTCGGTTTTACTGACGACTTCTAAAGCACTTTGTGGCTTAGCTCCCAGTTATAATGATGAAATGATGCAGCATTACAACTACAGCGGAGCCTCAAATCACGGGGCATGGCTGTTCTGGAAGTTCCTCTGACCTGGTTCAAGACTTGCTCTTAGGGACCGTCAGCTTAGGAACTCCCTGCTCAGGGACCTGAAGCTTGCACTTTTTAAACCACTGTTAGTATTAACTCTTGTTTTAGTTCCTACATATCCATGTTATTGCTGTTTTGAGCCCTGCAGATTAAGTGTGCATTTGTCTTATGGGAACCTTCAATACATCAACAGTGTGAGCTAAAAATAAAACACATACATACAGTATATTTTCAAACGCAATTTCTCGCAGCTCCAGTTACTCAACATGTGCCCTGAACAACTGACCTGTGTTCGATATTATTTACTGTAGAGGAGAAAGCAGCTGCAATGCCCCTGTCTACTGACCTGAACATGTACATGATGGAGTCCTCTCCATCTCTCATCCATGAATCCAACATTGAGAGCTTTCAGACAGAAAATCTCTCAACAGCACATACATCTAGATATGCTCACATGCTCACAGCATTGCATCAGTGTTGTCATTTCACTTCATTCACGATACAAGCCTGATCACGTACATCTAATTTTAGCCACAGCCCTGCTTCTGCGCTGTACAGGCTAGATAAATATATATTAAATACACACATTTTAGATTAAAAACGTATTTTTTCTAACACAATACCAATGTTTAGAGAGCCTTCACCAATTAGCTGGTGTACAGGAAACTAATTTGCATTTTCTGCTGCCAACAGATTCATTTTACAGTAAATTCTAAAGTAAAAATGTCAACAAATTTATGGTTCCATCCTTTAAAATAGGGACATTTCCAGGATTGCTTCCCCTTAATGAGAGTAAAGTAAATAACTTTGAGCTTTGTGCTGTTTTACGCGTGTTGTCAGAGAAAACAGAACATTTTAAAATGTCACCTTGGGCTAAGAATTACTGAGTACTTTGCAGTAATTTATGACATTTTAAGTACTTTGGCTCAACAGCTGTTGCTTTAAACGTGCTACATAAATAGCAGTGACTTGATTTTGTGGGCCTTATAATAGATAATGGAAATATTTGTTTGTAATAACATAGTATAATAACATAACAAGAAGTTAGCTATTGATAACATTTTATTTTATGTGTTAAGTACTTCTATAATTTAAAGTAAATTTCAATTTGGAGGTTTCTACTTAATTAAAGGATCTAAATACTTCTTCCACAGTTGCTAGTACAAAACAGCAGAACAAATGGGCGCTCACACTTCAGACTGATAAATAAGCTGTCTTGGATCTGGAAATACAGGCTGAGAGAGGAGCAGAAACTAGCCAGAGGTGGATATAACCTCCCTCTAAATCAACAGCAAGGCAGGCACATCCAGTTATTCACCTCAGCTTTCCACTCCTTCAACAAGAGCTGTGCAGCACACTCCCGTCCAGCTCTGCAACAGACAACGGACTATTTATCTCGACTCTCTAATTCCGTCAGCGACAGGGACGCATGCAGGCATGTTCATTCAACCACCTACGTACACAAGCGCACGGCTCTTGATTCCATCTGTGTAAGCACAATGCAAGCATGCATTAAGAGCTCTGGGTAAAAAAAGAAAAAGAAATGCAATTTTCCTCTATACAATCAGTGCTTGAGTGATCTACTCTTTGCCTGCAGGGCCAGCAGTTCGACACAGATGCAGACTTACCTTAGCACAGCTCCCAATGGCAATGAGAGAGAATGTCTGTGTGCTTGTACTACACATGTTGTTGGGTCATAATTTTGTTTACACAGTTATGTTGTGTTGATTTGTTATCCCATAATGTTAATCATTAAAATTTAATGCTGGGTTGAGGTTAACAGTCGGGGAACGATCAGGGTTAGCCAAATAATATTATACTAATATATAATATTATAATAAATCTCCAGGAACAAGCTAACGCAATGTCCTCTGAAGTCATGTAAACTCAACTGTGTGAGTGTGAGAGAACAATACATGTGTGTGCAATACATGCGTCTGCATGCACTTTGTCCGTGGAAGGGCCAGATGGGCAAAAGAGAAGCACAGAGCCAAATAAAAAAGGATGATAGTGAAGAAAAGAGAAGAAGAAGAGGGGAAATGGGGAGAGAGGGCACTTGGAGCGGAAATGCTTCAGTGCCTCTGCGGCCTGCCACCTCGTATCACAGAGCATCCACTGACAGATGAATGCAGGAGAGCCCAATAATAGAAATACTCGGGAATAAGCGCCTGGATAAATGGGAGGAGCTCCTGCTTTGCGAGCTGATGTGTAAGGATGGCAGAGGGTAGCCAGGGGTCAGCCATCTCCACAACAGCTACCCATCTCGTGAGCTGATGAAAACACCTAGCGCCAAGTAAAAACCTGCGTGATTTACCTCAGTAGGACTGGTTAACTTTTTGGTTCTGCAGTCTACGCTTTGATGCTGTTACCATAGCAACTTGAGCCTAGACTTATTATCCAAGATGGCTAATTTTATCATTCACTCATTTCTTTTCATTCGCTTTCGCTTTGTTTCTAAATGTGATGCTGATGTAAGTGCCAAGGGTCATAAGCAGCGTCTCTTAAGTGTGGAGGTCTGATGTGACAGCAGCTGACGTGGCCACATTACCAAAGTGTCTCTGACCGGCAACAGCATGTTCCAGTAAATGATGATAACAAGTCCCCCTTCCGCTAGTGCTTGTTATCTAGTTATCTGTGTATGTAAAGTATGAATTATCAAACTGGCTCACAATGCCCTGGGACTGATGGGGATAGATGTCCTACAAGCTACAGCCTTCCAATAACCCAATAACCCAAAGATGTTTTTTCACTCCCAAGCGTTCACACTGATATTTTGAAAATGACCCGTCTCAAGCATGAACATAATTTCTTACATTACCTTCTACACAGAGAATGTTCCCTTCTGTTCCCAGCTTTACAAGTATAATCAGTCACAGAAAGTCCCCTCACTAATACACATCTAGTTTATTGTAATCATCCATCCTGAAGTACTCATCAGAAATGGAGGACCTTTCACTAAGAAGTGTAGTCTACAGCTGGATGAGGACTGTGCTTAATTAGGCTGCATTAAAATGAGTGAAGTGCTTTAAATCTGTTTGATGGTAGATTGGCTCTGCTTTAAAGGTGCCATGCGGCGTTTTCTTGTAAACAAACGCAGGCCATGTTTCTACTGAATGTTGTACATCAAAAGACATGACGTGTTTCCTTGAGGTCTAACCAGCATGCTAGGTCTGTTTCCATCATTAGAAAACATTTGCAAATCAGATTTTTACTAAATGTTTGAAGCCTGCATTGTTTACATCCATATTAACTTGCTAGGAGTCGCCTTATCCTTTGGCTTTAGCACATTGCTAGATATATCGAGCACTCAGGCCATCTGTAAGTTAGTTAAATATTGTGTAAATATATAAACTTTCTCTAAGGTTTTAATCTCTAATATGTCAAATCACACCATAAATAACACTACCGGGTCCTAGCTAGGGATGAGAATTGATAAGACTTTTACGATTCCGATCCCATTTTCGATTCTGCTTGACAATTTGGTTCTTTATCGATTCTCTTATCCATTCTCACTGACATGCTAACGTTGCGCTGGTGCTGGGTTGAGATTCACTCCCGGGTTGATCGAAAACGCAACATTCATTCAAAGTTATCTCATGCTGTGTGTCAAATGTTTCTGCATATTGGTAGTATTTCCTCCCTTTGATGAAATATCCACTTTGCAAGTATTGCTAGTTACCCTGTTGTCATCTTTTCTCGTGAAATGTTACCCAACTTTCAAGCACTGGGCTTGGGCGCCATGTTTCCTGCTGGCTGCACTGGTGAATGATGTACTAGTGACGTCATTCGCGCCTACTGGAATTGAAAAAGGAGTCATTTGCAAAATTGGCAAATTATTCCAAGGAATTGAAACATTGGGAACCGGTTCTCAACAAGAACCGGTTTTCAATTCCCATCCCTAGTCCTAGCCCCATTATTCAGACTTCTTTTAGTCATTTCATTACACGACTCATCATCTTGACTTGCTTTGACTTTCCACCCATATCTCCTTCCCCTCCCTCTTCCTTTGTCCTGTGCACGAGTGCAAACAAACAGGAGCACTCACAGGACACAGGACACTGGAATGTGTTGCATGGATCATTCAGAGTCACTTTGGCAGTTTCCAGTTTCCAGAGCCGTGGCTGTAAACGAAAACCGAATGTTGGTTTTTATAGCGCACACAGTCAGAATGCACATCTAGTGGACTGTAGAGAGAGACATTCACTGAGTTCTGAACTAGAATGGCTTACTGTGCCTTTAAACTGCTCCATGGTACTACTAGTTGTCAAAAACAACACAGAGTCCCTTCATTAAAATAACCCAATCTTCACCTCAGAAATCAAATGTTGTGTTTATAGGCAACAGAACACATCCTTCCTCTTAGGGGTTTTCCTGTCACAGTGTTACTTGGACAGGAATGACTGGTAGTTTATGGTAAACAATGTTGACTCATGTTAACCAAGTTAAGTGTTATACTACACTTTAGCCTTTACTTTGCCCTGCAGGCTTGTGGCAACAGTGACAACTGCTGTCTGCCGCAAGTTAATTTTGCTTTGAGGTACTGTAACCTATTACACAGTTTTACTATAATGATTTCCTAGATTTGTACAGCATCCTATTGTTTGTATCATCTGTAGATTTGTGTGAGAGGACAGAGGCTGCTTCTCCACTACTGACCAAAACATGAGATGCAGTTTCAATACCAACACTTTACATTCATGGTTAAAATCTCAAAACACAAAAGTTTGTGCAGAATTTATTACACTGTTTAATGTTAAAATATTGCTTATACTACATATTTACATCATATATATGTTTGGCAAAGTTATCAGAGTATCGTCTGAGTCTAAATTATACACATGTGCTACTTCCTGGTTTAGGATGTTTTTTTCTCTGTTTACCTCTTTCATCTCTGGTAAAACAGTCTAAAACGTAGTGCAGTGTAGTGTGGAGCAGGGTGGGGTTAACGTTTCAGGCTGAGCTTACGTAAATTGAATGCAGGTAGGGGTAATAGGCTGACGGGATTCTTCCTGTGCCTGTGTAAAGCTATTATAATAGGCGTCAAAGTGAAAGGAGTGATAAGAGGGCATTGGCTGCCGCTGGAAAATGAAATCCAGCTCTATCCCAGCTACAATTGCTTTTCAGACATAAACTCGAAGCCTCACAGTGTGAAATCCACTACCACAATATGACTGTAAAATTAGCTTTCCTGCTGATTTGCCTCCCAAATATATCAAAAATGATGTTCGTTGTGGATACTACGTTGTTCGGAGGCTTTTAACATGTTTATCTCTAAGAGGGAGCTGACTGGGGAGGGATTTGCAGGAAGGCCTCCGTTCAAATATGAAGCCGGGGAACATCCACTGGTGTGGCTGGGCGGATCTGAATACCAATGCCTTAATCACCGGCTTTACAAAGCAGGATGATTCAGACAATTCTGTGCACAGATTCAGGCAGGGCAGTGCTCCTCTCCACACCTGTGGTTCAGACACGTTTTTGGAATTCAACTACCAGGATAATCGGACCAAAAAAAAACAAAACAGAAAAACAAACCCCACACCTGGCGAATAAATCCTGTGGAAACACTAAAGGTGCAGACATCAGCTGACGTTCCTCTCCGAGCTGCCACATACATGGAAATGTGCAGAAGTGTCCTCGCACAAATGAACATTAGAATTGACAAATAACCCACGGCTAGCTCTGTCCTGGATGTTGCAAGTGATACAGAGTGTCAGGTTGGAGTGCATGTCCTGGAGGAGAAGAGGAAAAGTAATGTGACCGTTCAGCCATGTTCTGGACAAAAAACATGCGCAAAATGTCTGACTTCAGACATGTTTGTTAAGGCTCTGAGATCTGAATATTTTCAATAGAATGCCCACAATCCACTGTGTCCTATATATTGTATACATGTTGTATCTTTATATACTGTGTATTTTATGCGTATGTATGTTGCAGCTGTTACCAGATCGGTTTAAAAGCAGCTGGACAAGTGGGGGGAGTCACATTTTTTAATTTTATTCATTTTGTCTTCTTGCATTTTTAAGTCAAACACTGCAAAAACAAATGAAGATGCAACCAAAAGCAAACCACACAACGGCTTTGCAATATTTAGTTGTAAACAATACAAACATTGAAAAAATGGTGAAATTTCACTTGAGTTTGAACTGAAGCGCTAAAGCACTACATCCATTCCTATCCCCTCTAAAATCCTCCAACAAGAAACAAATAAAAAACTTTAAAGCGGTCTCAGGTAACATTTGAAATATTATGTGCGATATTAAAAAAAAAGCAGACCTCTCCCTCTGTGGCCTTTTGCTGCCATTTAAAGCTGAGCTTTACTGATGAAGTTTCGCAGATGAATACACAACAGATACTTTATGCACAGAATTGTTTTGTTTTTCTCGGCAGCTTACCAGCTGGACCGTGAAATTAATTTAATAGCTTTTTTTCCTCCTCCTTCCCCCTTTTAAGGTCAGCAAAGGAATTAAGTCAGCTCACATACATCTAGCCTTCTCCTGAGCGACACAGATAAATAGAAAGGTACCCAACAGCAACCGTGCATGTCCATAAGGTGTCAGTGGTTCAACTGGTTCCCACCGAAAGCGCCGTCGCCCTCTCGAGGTGCAGCCACACGGATTCCACGCATGCCACTGAGGTGTGTTCAGCCTGTTGACAGCATGTAAGCTTTACCCTCCACATCAGCCTGACAGGCACTCATGTCGTCCTCTAGTCCCATAATCCCGAGCTCTTCTCTGGCCTGTCAATAAGCCTGTCACACTGAGCAACATCCCTGTCAGGAAAACCAATGTCTGGCTGTAAGGCTGAATGGACAGATGGACGGATGGATGGATAAGTGGATATATTTGTTTGTGTTCCTCTGTGAGGCCTCCTTCAGTATAACAGTAATCCAGTCTATTTACAGAGATCAATTTTTGTTTCTATGTTCCAGGAGAAACAAAATTGGTTTGATATGTGGCTGTGAGCCTGGGACATTGTGTAAGCTAGCTTGCCAAATGGACTCTTTCCTGGACTGTATTGTTCTTTCAATCTTGCACCCGTTTAATACAATCTACAAATTCAAACAGCAGAGGTCCTTCTAGGGCATCCGAAGCACAAGTAGAGAAATATAGCTCTGTAATGCTCGGCCACAAATGGGGTTTTCATCAATATAAAAATTAGATTTTTGTTTTTTCTTCTCACAAGTCTCTCCTTAAGGGGAATACTGTGTTTGGTGAAGGAGTTTTAAAAGCTTCAGAAGCTCCGAATGAAAATAATGTGTACATGGACGTCCACTTTATGGAGGACATTTGCAACTCCTGACACATTCAACAAACAGCTTGCACATCCTCAATAAGTGGCAGATTTTTATAATTAATTTGGCGGAGACAGAAGGCAATGCTTTCATTTTAAATGCATTCATGAGAACAACACTGACAGACAATAGGCAACGGGATTCGTTAAGCAACACTGTTGTGTTTTGAGCAAAAGGAGAAACAATATGATGTTTCCAACTCATTCTTTTTTTGCTAATTGGATATCATATGAAGTGTAAAATAGAGAGGAGAGTCTGTAATTCGTGATTCACAAGCATGCGAGATTCTATTTCCCTTAATTTAATAATGTACAAAAAATGTATCCTCATAAGCGATTCTATGCATTATTGAAAATGACAGCACCAAACAAGGAAAGGATGGGTTTGAACACTCATTTCATGATATTGGAGCGAGTTAAAAATGCCATTTTCATCATTCATATTTTAAATTAATTTTCAGAAGCACTGCCTCTGCTGGCCTCTACATCAGACTCCTCGCAGAAAGCCTTTTCTGTTTTATTAACTGTTCAAATGTCAGCCGGCAGACAGCCACAATCACAGACACACGGCATAATAAAATTAATATCGCTAATGTCAGACTTTGATTCTAATTTCAAAGTAAGATCATCCTACACAAGTAACCTGGAAATAAACGTCAGTTTGATGGACGGCTGGAATGCCTTCGTCCAACTTCCATCTTCCAACCTCGCACTTGGATTTGGTTTGCATATGAACACGTTTCTGTGCGCACACGTGAGGGTGTCTGTTTGGATTTGTTTGTAGGGGATTGCCAATGGCAGCGCTGCTCAGCCAGGTATAAAAACAGCCATGCAGACAGACTGGGGCTCGGGGTCAGAGGCAGCCATGTCAAAACACAAACTGGCTCAGTCTGTAATGAATCAGACGAGAGATCATGATGCCACACTGCATCATCTGGCCTGAGGCACCAAAGCACAGCCCCAACCCCCAGCGTGAGCGCTAACAACATGTGAGATGGTACAGAACCAGGTTCAGCAGAGTGCGACTTTCACAAGAAAAACATTCAAATGTATGAAAAGATTTGTTGTCTTTTTTTTTAGACTTTAACAAAAACTTGAACCAGTAAACATGAGTGAAGTGATTTCCAGGTATTTGTTGCATACCTATTCAATTTGGGATTCATTAGAAGAAGAAGAAACAGAAGCACTAATGCAAATGGAAGTAAAAACAAGCGTGTAGCGCTGATACAATTAGTTAACAGAGGAACAGAAAATTAGGCTGCAACAACTTTGATAATTGATTCTAATGTTTTTTTAAGCAATTAAAATATTCAACAGGACACTGAATGCATTTAGGATTTAGACTGCTGGATGGACAAAACAAGCAATATGATAATATAAGATGTTGATTGGAATTTATTTTTAATATTTTCTACCTAAACCAAAATATTACTATACATCAGTAACTGAGCAAGAAAACAATCTGCAGAACAAGAAAGTAACTGTTAAATCATCTGATGCTCTGCGTATCAGGTTACACTATAAAGTGCTTTGCTCGTTCGAAACCGAGTTCAGATCTCCAAATAAAAAGCGTAGCTATGCGAGACAGCCCAACGTCTCTCCAAATATCTGTGCAGCATGACAGGCCTCGACTTGCACAGGCGACGCGAGGTCAGACAGAGAGAACAGCCGAAACAGGAGGAGTAGATCTGTATCAAAATTTTAGAGGTAAAACCACAATTTGTGACGCATCACTGGTGTTGCGCATGAAATTGCCGACACAGACAAAAAGTGCAACAGAGCAGAGAACAGCAAGTCCTTGAACAATGGAGGGGAAGTTTGACGGAGGAGAATGCTCAATTGTTAAGTTTTATTGGCCCACTTTGCTGCCTAGACAAGATAAAAAGCCTGTCTGAGCCACCTGTTTGTGCGAGCACACAGGCGCGCTTTAATTCAGGCCTGTGTGACGCTGACATGTATGGTCTGCTAAATGCATACACGCAACTGACGGCTTATACCGAGGGCAGCTATACGATGTCAAGTGCGTTTGAAATGCAGATGAATCAAAGAAGTTGTATTCTGATGCGAGGGGGGAAAAAAATCTTCAAAGCTGCGGCATATTGTAAGCACACAAAAGGGAAGCGGCAGCAGCAGCCTGGTGTCAAACTGGATTTTAATTGATGAGTGTCTTCCTTTTAATCCCCACTATAAAAACTTTTTCAAAGGCTTAGTGAAGGGTTTTTACCTCAGAGAGAAACTTTTATGTTGCTTGTGTTCCGAGTCTGGGAACAAATAAATACTGCGGAATTTTTGAAACCCGTTTTGATTATGCGTTTTTAGTTTGCATACGCTCGGATGCTTCGGATGGCAGACTGTATTTATCCTGGTGCTTTGCCAATTCAGTTTTCACAAACCGGAAATGCCCGACCCATCATTGTACCCTGCGTGGTAAGCTGCTGCTCTCCTGGACATCATGTTGGTTTTCGTCACAGCTAGAACATTATTTATAAAGGCCTCTTGGAGAAGCCTCCTTCATATTAATGTGTCTAAATTAATCAGAATTGTGGAGCTCAGGATGGTCTGAGTCCCAGGATTCTTTGTTGCCGACAGTCTTTAAAGCTTAAACACGGTAAAAGGCTTTCATCATCCACAAGTAGGGAAGCGGCCGTAGCTATCACATCTACTAAAGGCAGAGTGTTGTGCTTTCACTGCAGCTGTATCGAATCTGTAAGTCTCTCTATCAACACTCTCTGCGTCATACCAGTTGTGTAATTTTTGTCTTTTTGCTACCCGCTGCTCAGTATGCAACTTTCAGTAGCATGGCGTCAAATTAATTTAACAAATGAGAGTTCTGCGGAGCATTATCTCAGCGTGAACTCACCTTAAATTTCATGAAGTTTCTTTTATTTGAAATCACTAAACGGAGCAAAAGAAATCTACCAAAGACGGCTTGTCAACATCACGACCTAAAACAGAACGAATGCTTACACATAAGAAATGCATAAGAAACAGACGACAGGGAATTGACCTAAAAACAGCCATCAGAGGGGAGAAAATCTTTTTTTTTTTTCACAGTTGGTGGTAAAAACTTTTTTTTAGCAAGCTGCTGCTGGAGAAGTTGGGCTGTGACAGCAACTAGTTCGCAGCACTACTGTAAGAAACCCCCCAAAACACAATAAAAATGTCCCTTAATACAAACTCAGTGCTTAATGTGAGTAATATTCAATCACAGTAAATTAACAGCATAAACGCATCTTAATATACATGCTGAGGAACAAAAGAGAAACAGGCTAAGCCACTGCGAGAGAGTCATTTATAATTACAATCAACGCAAATTAATTGCACATCGCCAGCAGCAGCAGAAGATGGAAAATGAGCAAATGGCAACGACGCCATCCGCAAGAACTGTAAGACGAAATCAAACAGCCGGCTACACCATCATAAGGTTAGCACACTGATATTACCAAGCACACACAACAGTGGCTGAGCAAAGCCAAGGCGTCAGCTCACATTAGGCATATTAGCGTGAGCGGCAAATATTTTTAATTTGATTTGAAGTGCAGCAGTGATTCCCAGCATTCTCCGGTCTCAAGGGAATGAATGAAGCCTTTAGGAAGAGGAGCTGTGATTGCAAACTGCCAACAGCCAGACAGGAGACTTCTGCTTGTGGCTTCTAGAGCAAGTTGGAAGTCCCAGAGTCAGAAAAAAAAAACCGTCCCCATGACATGATGGTTGGTGGTCGTGTTGGCTTGTGAGCAGCGATGGTTTTATATTTATTATATGGACTATTATTGCATGCTGTTACTTCCCTGATTCATTGATGTCTTCATACGCTGCTGTTTGATTGATTTTTACTGTGTTTCTACGGTGTCCTTGAGCGCCTTAAAAGGCTCCTATGAATAAATAAAATGCATTAATACAGCAGAGTTCCAAAATGAGCAGTGAACAAGTAGGTGGAGCCCTGTTGGTTTATAGATGGCCTCACTGCTAAGGGTGCATTATAAATGTGCTGCAGGTAGTACGGTGCGTTCGGGGTGAGCGTAGCGGCGCAAAATTTAAGAGACAGCCCCAACTTTATGACACTTTCGAACTTCTTAAAAATATTGTCTTGTGGCAATCCATTAGCTAATTCCTGTGCATTTGTTTCACATTTACAAGCAAAAATTTAGAAGAAGACAGTTTTTCTCCCTTCAGTTTATTGTCTATCAGTTGTTCCCCTGCAAATTTGACTGAGAGCTCCTCCAGCTCCAGCCGCCGCCACTCATCTCCGCTTGCTACTTTGACAAGAGTGTGGCTAAAGAGGCTGAAAAACAGAATGAACTGGATGGTAATCAGCACAAGCCACTCTACTCCTTGATTTTGTTTGGTTAATTAATCAACTGAGAGACATGTGCAATATACGACCTGATAAAAAGACACTTTGCACTGCATAATTCACTCTCTGCACAATTTGGTCCAAACCCTGCCGCACGGGGTGAATTATGGGAAATGCAGATCATTAGCGTCTGATGGAAAAAGAGAAATTCTGACGGACAGGATGAATCCTGCGTCTCGGATGCTTCAAAGCGGCTACGCTGCACTGCACTGGTGAACGTACCGTTGCAGTATAATGCACAGGGATGCTGTCACACGCCTTCCACTTCCTGAACGCCACAACTGTATATTACGCAACGAGCTAACCACAGCTGTTAACAACCACGGCTCGTCCATCTGTCCCTTCCCTGATGCCTGCCCTTCATCAGGCGGGACAACTGTGTGAAGCCGTCTGTAATCAGATTAGGCAGTGACTGGGTAACTGGGCCTTCTGCACCCACCCATCATTCCATCCCACTGTTAGCAGCATCTGCGTCATGTGGAGAACCATGTGCATACTGCGAAAGAGACAGATTAATGTGCCAGTGTGTTCGTGTGTCTGTGTGTGTGCATGTGTAGGCGGGTATTACTCATGTTGTAGGGGCCTGAATCTGTTGGTTACAGTTAGACTAAAACAATGGAAGTTAATGCAATGTCCTCGGAAGTCATGGAAACCCGAACCATGTCTGTGTGTGTTACGCCGCACTTCATTTATAGTACATTAACACGTCCTGTGTTGCTGTTGACAGCCTGTGTTCTGTTCACAGAATGACATCACACACACATCCATCAATGCAGACACAAACACAGACACACTTCACTCAACACTTGCTTTTGTGGTTGGAATCCAGGTAGCTGGCGGGCTGCCATCTTTCCTTTGATTAGGAAGCAGATGCAACTTTAAAAATGGGTAAATAAACATTTGGAATAGTTTACTTTTCATCCAGATGGCTGGAAGAGTATTTCAGAACAACAGCAAGTTATAACTTTCTTGGTTTTTCAAATATCACCAGTTAATTAAGCCAATGGTTACCTCTGTCACTCAAATAAATTCTGATGCGTGCGAGACACAAACTAAGGGCTGTACTATACTGTAATTGGAAACCAAGCGGCGAGGCCAGGCGATGTATGATATGAGTTATGAAAAAATGATTCTGCATTACCACTGCAAATTTTTAATACCATCTTCAGCGATGTATTTCGTATTCAGCAATTATACCATTATGCCACAGAGGCAATAATCTATGGTTTGTGGTGATAACAAAATGTGACATGTGATTCTGCATTAAGAGCAGCTGCAGAATAGACAGTGATATTATAAAGACAGGTTTAATGAGATGTCATATTCTATGTTAAACAAAAGAAGAGAAGAGAAGAGAAGAGAAGAGAAGAGAAGAGAAGAGAAGAGAAGAGAAGAGAAGAGAAGAGAAGAGAAGAGAAGAGAAGAGAAGAGAAGAGAGGACATTTAGCAGGGCATCTCACTCTGGCTCTCCAGCTTCGATGTCATTCGTCACTGTATCATTACTGAATCAGAATCTATCAAATCTAATTTAACATCCTCACTTTCTGGGGCTGTATGTTACAGACAAATCAACGCAAAGTCAAAGTCAAACAGAATGCACTTAGATTATCTCCCCCCTTGCAGAGAAGCACAAAAGAGGGCACACAGCGACGACGAGGTGTGCTGGAGATAACCCCGAGACACCGAGCGTCTCTTGCTGTGCAGCCTGTGGGAGCCGACAGGAGCGCTCCTCACCTGTTAAAGGGCTCTACAGCCACTCAGATCCCGCCTGCCATGGTCCCGGCCTGATCCATCCTGTTTCAACCCTAATGTCTCATTGGCATTCAGTCACACGCCTGCAGCAAGCGGCGAATGGAAAGCTTGGCACTAGCTCACCGCTATTAAGATTCTACAAAGCCAGCCGTTCCCCTGCCGCCACAAGCACACAGCGAATCACACAGCCAAGGAATAATAAAAGAGCTGGGGAAGGGATGAGTGTAACAGCTGGGCCAGCCAGTCACACAGCCAAGACACAGAGACAGGAAAAGGATTTTGGTATAAAATTTGAAAGCTCTGCTATTCATAAAGTTTACGAGGGCAGTAGCGTGCTTCGCTGCTCAGACTGCACTATCAGCTAATGAAAATTATATACTCCAAGTGGCTAAATCACTAGTGTAAACACATAATCGCACTGGCCCCGGTCACCCCCTCCACCCCACCCTCTGTCATCTGCAAAACCATACCGTGACCACTTCATGATGAACCATATTACTGGCAAGCCTCCCATCATGAGCCACAGAGATAGCACCCCACCGGCCCATCGCCCCTGCCTGTTTATGTCTGCCTATCAGCATCCCCCCAGAATCCTAAGCTGCCTGCTAATCACCCTTTGAAAGAGCAGACTAATTCAGATGTCAAGGCCCATTACCTGTGAGCTGTCTGGAGGTGACCTGAGCCCCTATCTTTGCAGTGATAAACACCAGTTGGAGGATAATGCACATCTGGATAATAGGAAGGTGAAAAGTGACACGCTGGCCAAGTGTGCAATCACTGAACGCAGCTGAAGGGGTGCAGGGAGTATTGCATGTAGCAATCATTGTTGCATAAAGATAACGTCCTTCATGTACTGGGTCAGTCAGCCGCCGTATGGCTGCTGTGCCTCTGGTAAAATAAACAAGGCTCTCAGACCGAAGAGCGACTCCTCACCAGCCATCCCCTCCAATCTGCTCCCAGACACTGACAGAGACAATGCGCATCCAGAAGATGACCCTCACCACCCTCCCATCCAGCCCTTTATGTTGTTTGCTCCCCAATTCATTTCCACATTTCAGGGTGTGACCGACATACTCATAGGAAAAATCCAGACAAAAATATCACACGAGAGATAAAAATGTGTATTTTCCGACTGTAGCACATCTTTTGGGGATTTCTGAGTTCCTGGTATGATCCTATTTTGACGATAACATATGGGTTTTTGTGGGTTATGAAATAGTAACACAATTTTTATGCCATTCTCATGATACTACCAGGTACTGAGGCTGTCTGACAAGTACATATCTGGGTATTTAGTGTACAAATAGACTACCATGTAGTTTCTAATGACTCCTGTAGCTCAGAATTTTCAGAGTCACAGTAACACGTTTGTTGCAAAAAACAATTATGCTTTTTGGTTCTTTCTTAAATTTATTATAGGTCTCATGGAACTATGACAAAATCTGGTGGGTCAAAAACGTACAGACAGGAATGATAGTATTTGGTTAAATGGTCCCTGGACATTTTCACTTCAACTAAGTGCTTTGGTAGTCGTCCACAAGTTTCTGGCAAGTTTCTGGTTGCATCTCTGACCACTCCACTTGTGAAGACTTATGTCTTCAGCACAGTCCACAGGTTCTTGATTGGGTTTAAATCCAGATTTTGGGGAGGCTGTTCTAAAACCTTAATTCTGGTCTGATTTAGCCTTATTTTCCACTTTTGATGTGTGTTTGGGGTCTGTGTCTTGTTGGAAAACCCAGCTGCATCCAAAATCCAACCTTCTGGCTGATGATTCATGGTTTTCCTAAAATATTAAAATAGAAGCATTAAATCGTCCTTCTTTATTATTCCTTCTTTACTTTGTGTAAAGCACCAGCTCCACTGGCAGCAAAACAGCCCCAGAGCATAATGCTGCCACCACCATGCTTGACTGTAGGTATGGTGTTGCTGGGGTTAAACACCTCACCTTCTCTCTGACAAACATTTATTTTTGTTGTGGCCAAACAGCTCATTTTTTGTGTCATCTGACCACAGAATATACTTTCCTTCTGAAGGCCTTTTCGTTGTCCATGTGATCAGCAGCAAACTTCAGTCGAGCCTTGAGGTGCTGCTTTTAGAGGAAGGGCTTCTTTCTTGAACGTCAGTCTTTAAGCCCATGTCGATGTAAAACATGCTTAACTGTGGACACTGTGTTCCAGCAGCTTCTAATTGTCTGCAGACCTGCTTCATGGTGATTCTGGGTTCACTCTTGAACATCTTGAAAAATGATCTCTCAGCAGCAAGTTATAGCTTGTGTTTTCTTCTCGATCATCATCACGATCACAGTGACACAACTGTACAATTTATACTCATAAATAATTGTTTGTACGGATGATTTTGGGATTGGACGCTGCTTTAAAATGGATCCAAGTGACTTTCCTGACTTGTTCAAGTCAATGATTTGCTTTTTCAGATTTTGCTCTTCAGACTTTCCCGCTGTCGTGTTTGTGGCTGAGTCTAATGAGTGGATCAAATGGGCTCTATTCACATTGGCTAAGAGAAATCAACAGCTGAAGTCAAATGTAATCACAAGAAGGTAAGTTGCCATGCCACTAAGAAAATTTGATTAACACAGCTTTGTACATCACCAAAACTTATAATTTAAGTTGTTGTATGCATATAATTGACCCAGCAGATTGTCATATTTCCAGAAGACCTGTAATAAATCAAAGAAAGAACCAAAACGCACAATTCTTTTTGTAAAAAAGATATATGTTTCAGTTTCCATCATAGAAAGTTATAGGAGTCATTGGAACCTCTAGATTGCCATGATATATATGGTCTTTACAAGTATCTGTAAACCTCTCTCTCTATATATATATATATACATATACATACACAGACAGACAGACAGACAGACAGACAGACAGACAGACAGACAGACAGACAGACAGACAGACAGACAGATAGATAGATAGATAGATAGATAGATAGATAGATAGATAGATAGATAGATAGATAGATAGATAGATAGATAGTACAAACAGAGCAATGATGATTTAATATTGCATGTAGAAAATAAGGTTCATGGACAAAGTAATGGGCAGATAGGAGGAGAGAAGAGCGTTCTCCACAAAACAGGCAGAAGGAACAGTGGGTAATGAGGGCGAATAGGATGCAGGTCAAAGCAAAAATAACCACTTTCAGTGCCCATTACTCTTTGTCTACTCAGTCGGCGGTCAAACCCAACACCAATTACAAATTTGTCACATTAGAGCACAGCATACAACAAAAACATAACAAAATATTTCATAACCCCCTAATAAATACATGTTTACGGGGCCAGGATTAGATTTAGTCATTATATCACAGTACGAGCGCTAACAGGCATTTAAAACGACAACAGAGTCTTTAATTGGAACAGGGACTCAAGGCACAGAGGAAGTGAAATCCCCCAGAACCTTCCACTGATAAAAAAAAAATATCCCAGAGGAAATTGTACATACTGTAAACACCCAATGCTATTTGTATGCTTTACGGCTTCATGACCAATGCTATTGTAAGCTACTGTAGACAATGCAATTAGAGAGACAATCCTCTAACGTTGAAGATGTAACTTCCCATAATGGGCTCTTCCCATTTGGCATAGATTTGAGCTGGAGAGATTATGCTGTTTGCTTGTACTGGTATGACCTCTCATCTCGTCAGCATCCCTGTCTTCCCTTCTCTCTCCTACACATCCATTGCTCATTAAACCCTGCCACTCTGACCCTTGTCCATCTCTCTGCTTTCTTGGTATATATATATATATATATATATGTATATATATATATATATATATATATACATACGTACACCCATAATACGTCCCAAGTTCCTACCAAAGTGCATGAAAAATGTATGATGTTGAGCCAACAAAGGCTTCTTCCAGTGTTTCATCACATTGTTCTTGCATCTCCACATTTTTCTTCTTTTAGTATATACTTAAAACATATCTTTCTATAAGTAGCCTTAGGAGACATGACATGATGGATTTCCATCCACTTCAGAAAATATAAGCAGCTATAGAGACAAAAACATTGAAACCAAGTTTTGCTTTTTAGCAGAATGCAGTGTCAAAATGGCACGACCATAAAGACAAGAAATAACTAGTCATTTCCTTTGCCCTATAGCGATATCGTCATATAGCGGCTCTTTACAAAGTGCGGAAACCAGTGAGAAATCATAGTTTACAGCCAATTCTACACACCTCCATGTCCTTCATACAAGCCTAAACCCATAGATTTCTGCACATTCTGTACATTTCACGTCATTCGCAAGGCAATCATCACGAAACACTCTTCATCATCGATCCTAAACTCACAGTTTCAACTCTAAACCATCTCATCAAGCGTGCAGCCGAGACTGTTGCAGGTGCTAGTGGAGTGTGTGACAAGAGCAGCGCCAATTTGATTGAAGTGGCAGTAATGAAAGAGGGCTGGGGACCAGGAGTCATGCTATGCTTTTCCACTGTAGCCTACCGCTTTACTTTAATACTACCAGTTATCACGCACGTTCACATGCACACGTGCGTGCACATCAGTGGAGTATCCGGCTCTAGTATAAATGAATTATTGAGGACTTGGAGTAGGGGGTGGGAACAACTTTACGCTCGTTTGTTTTTGTAGTCGCATTACGCCTCCTCCCGTCCTCCCCCGCCAACTTTCCCCTCCTCCACCCCACCAACCAGGACGCTTTTGGATGTTGGCAGCTCTGCTTTGCAGTAACATTATGGTGAAAATGGTGCAACACTACACTGACAGAATCCTGATGTCTTACTTTGCCAAAAGCAGAACTAAGAGTTGTTTCTGACAAAGAGCAACACTTTAGACAAATGTACTTGTTATTAGAAGCAACAATTCATATCACATCAAACATTTTCTATCTTGCAAAAAGTCTGAAAACCTGAACCACATGGGAAATGTAAAAACTAGAAAGCAGAAGCAAACACTGCCACTGTACGGTTCACATTAAAAAGAATCTGGCACTTACACTTTAATCCTAAATTGATGTCTTTGCTGTTGTTAATCATTTTATGTTGGAAATCCCTTTGCAACCAGCAAAATGTAATCAATTTCTTCACCCTATCTGGCTGACAGATTTCCTGGGTACTCAGGTAATTTGTTTTAGATAGCAAGAGTCAGGTTGGTATTTAGGGGGGGAAAGAATCAAGATTTTTATTCAGTGTGTTTATGTAGATCAGTTTGTCTGTGTGAGAGGTAAGGGGTTAGGTAAGTAGTGGTTATGGTAAGGCTTAGGGTGAGTCTCCATGAATGAACCGAAGTCAATGCAATGTCCTCTGAAGTTATGGAAACACATCCGTGCGGGAAAGTGTGAGGTACGGCAGCAGCACTTCACTACAAAGCCTGACAGCTGCCTCAGGCACATACGGGAGATGCTTGATGATAGTCACAGAGGACAAACAAGCTGTATATCAACAAAATACTTTGTAGGATGATATAGGGAGAGGCCAAACAGATAGAAAAAGTTCAAAAAAACCCCATCAGGTACAGAAAAATTAAATGAGCAGGAAAGAGAAAAGAGATTCCTTCCCTCCCGTTGAGGCAGATGATAGACTTTCAGACAAATTATATAAATATCAAAAACCCTGTACAATGCATCATCACAAGGTTTGCAATACTTTACCTGAACATTAAAACTACCCTCATAGCATGGTACCTTTCATACACAAAGTGAACATGGAGCAGAGGGGAGCAATGAAAGGCAGACGTTAATGAGGCGAGGTTAAAAGGTTGACAATATCCAGCGATGGAACAACACTCCTGCTAATTGTCATAATCGGGTGCTGTGGCAACTGTCTTGCATTTTACCGTTTGACAGCCTTTCAAGTGTTCCCGTGCAGCACCTAGTGGTGTTAACAAAGCAGCAGGGCTTGTGATGAAGTGTTTGCTGCTGTGCTTCTCATCACACTGACGGAGGGAGAGTATTACAACCTAGCACCTGCCTGGAGTGAACTTTAAAGCAGTCGTTTCCAGATTTTTTTTTTAATTGAGCTCGAGAACCTCTGCACTAAAACCGCCTGTCAGGTTTCAAACGTGTTCTTTGAAATGGATGTTATTTAACTCTCTTATAAATAAAAGAGGTTAATTTTACAATATTTTTAAACCATGCTAGCTGCATGGTTCTACGTTTGGCACCACTTTGTCCACCACTTTGGTTTAAACCAGTGGTTCTCAATTGGTGGGTTGGGACCCAAAAGTGGGTCGCGAAGCCATTTCTAGAGGGTTGCAGAAACATGCCCCCCCAAAAAAGTAGTGGTATAAAGTCTTTTATTTTAATGGACGTGTTTCTTATGACGAAGTTTGCTTTCAATACCAGGATATTTAGTGGTGGTGACACCAGTAGTTGCCCACTATTAACCTCTAGATTTGGTTCTGACAGTTTATTGGAGAAATTTATCCCAAAAATTTACCAAAATGTGGTCAGAATCTGTCAAAATGGGCCAAAATATGCCCAAAACTTGGGGAAAGTGTCCAAATATACCAAAATTAACAAAAAAAATAAGCCAAAATTTTCCTACATTGTATCAAAATGCGTTGAGACTACACCCAAATAAACCTTAACTTGTTAACAGGAACAGCAAGCTTCAAAAATTTGGGTCGCGACTGTTATTAATAGAGACACAGTGGGTCTTGAGGTTGGACCAGTTGAGAACTACTGGTTTAACCTGAAATATCTCGATAAGAATGCAACACATTGGCATGGAATGTTAAAGGATTATGGTGTTTAGAATATTTATCTTACTGGCTTCTGCAATTTCTCTGCGACAGACTGACGACCTGTCCAGGGTGTCCCCTGCCTTCGCCCGAGTCAGCTGGATTAGCCTCCAGCACCCCCTGGGCCCAACAGAGGAATAAGCGATGTATAGATAATGTATGGATGTATGGATGGATGGATGGCTTCTGCAATTTACTGACAGTTGCAGGTCAAATTTTCAAGATTTACAAGGTGAACTGGCATCGGAACAGACTGCTTCTGGATACAAAATAACAACTGATTCCTTAAGTTTTCCTCTCTGCTTACTTGTCAATTACTTGGAAGTGTGTCTCATGGCTGGTAGTGCAGTCGTTATTCTGATGAATAAATAAAGAAAACACGCTACAGACGAGTCAATTTGCGCGTCGATTTTCTTCCTGGAGACAAACGGGAATGTTTGACGAATTTAGATTTCTATTTTTCATGCTACTCCCACACATTATCTGTTGTCTTCTAGTAAGTGCAGAAGTACTCCCTGGGGAACGCACACCTCTGACTGGAAATCACTGCTTTAAAAGGACCATACTGTTAGTGAACAGATCCATCTCCATGACAGCTGAGCAGCATCGGCCACTAATGAAGACAGATGAAAGCTCTGAAAAAATGTGTAAGCGGACCTTGAGTTGGGAGTGTTTTGTCCAGCGATGCCAACATTTTTATCCTACTTTTGGAAAATATCTACATTTCCCCCCATTAAAACCCTGTCTTAGCTTTCAGGAAATGTGTTCCCTGATAGCAAATCACTTCAAAACCTAATGAAAGCAGAAGATAAAACCTACTTGAGTTAACCAGGCATCACCATGTCTGCTTTTGTTGTCGTCAAGGCTATGCTGCCGTTGTGTGGAAAGCTGCGAGTGGAAAATCTGTGTGCTGTTACCTCACAATGAGTAGACTGTGATAGATTACCTGAATTGTTATTTTGCATATTGCAGTTCAAAGAAGCGCAAACAGCGTAAACCGGTGAGGTGGCACGAGCACATTTAGCAATCTAAAACGCCACAGCCTTCTTTGAGAACTGTCAGTAGTAACAGAGTACAGACATTTACATTTAATGGGCTGAAACATGCAAAACACTAGTATGGTCCTTCAGGCTCATAAATAAAATCGTAGCAGAGCTGTGGTGTTTCAGTAAATACAGCTGCAGTGTGCTGACTGACGCAACATTCTGCTTAGATTTCATTTTAGAGTCTAGCAGAGTTTTGCCAAGTTACATCTTCAATATTCCGTGTTACCTACGTTTTAAATTATTAAGGAGACCAGTGAGAATTCACCACCACCTACAGTTTAGTGTGTGCAATGTAATCATTTCTTCATTCAGCCCTTTTTTCTACCCAGCTGGCACCAATGAGATTAAGAATATTTATTTCCAAGAGACAAGTGGCCTAGAAAACAGCATCAAGACAGTCGCACACAACATACCGACACACACACACGAAGCAACAGTGCCATTAAAACCACAATGAAATTCAAAAGTAGCTACATAAGCAGTCAATAATCCAACGGCACATCAGCAGGATCAGTGCACAAGCCGGAGCAGATCTTGGCAAAACAAAACATAGGCGACGTCTTATTGAATCTGCACACACACAAAAAACAACAACACTCATAATCACTTTAAAGTCACTGAGAAAACAGCTCACTCAGCTTTAAATGACTTTGTTATGTACATGATGGCTCTACCGCTTCATTCAGCTGATTGTCAGAAACATCTCTGTGGAGAGAACAGATGTCTCCAGTTATTTGACCAGTCTCTCCGGGCTGCTGTATTCCCACTCTCACTTTCAATCCCCCCTGACTTTTTTTTTTTTTGCAGCCGACTGCAAATCTCTTCGTAGTGACAAAGCATCGCCTGTCAAGAGGATGATTCCACTGAGAGGCACTTTCTGATATGAGAGGTGCATTAATGTGATTAACCCACACTCACTATTGCTGTTTGATACAGGGGCTTAGGGGCTCATGTCACTCTGTATTCTTCTCTATTGGCATGATCAGCAGGTAATGGGAAATGTGCTGCTTTGTGAGCAGAAGCTAAATCAAACTATGATCAAGAGAAGGCATCAGACTGTTATCAATCGCAGAATTGCTGGAGCTTCATACAAACTTAATTATGGAATTCCAGTTCCAAATTGAAAGAGAATTAAGGACAAAATTACACTTTGAAACTTAGCTTACAGGAACAGATGAATTACACCGATCTGCAGACTTAATATGTTCTCATTATCATAGCAACAATTACCAAATATTAAAATCAATAAAGATAAAGTGGTTATCATCTTCCAATCAAAATACTGTTATTCACACACCAGAGGCGTTGGAGTATTTCACTTAATTACCATTTTGTTTAAACATTCCTGCAATCTGGTAATTACAGTTAGATTTCATTACTATATTTAACCTCATCACAGCGAATCCGAGTGCTTGACTTCGACACGAGGAAGAAGCAGAGTGTTTCAGTATTAAAACGAGGCCTTGTTTACATGTGTTTCATATATTCACACGGCTAATATTAGTCCTGTGAAAGACAAAAGAGGGCTTGTTGCACACGCTCCACTGTGTGCTGCAATGTGAAATTATTCATTTGATGTCAGAGTCATCACCCATTCAAGTGCATAGAAATGGTTGCAGGTTGAACGTGCGCTTTTTGATTGCGGCGCGATTGAAGCTGAAAACATATAGGAGGCACAGCAGAAAATAACTTGCGCAGCGGAAAAGGAATTCTGGGATGCCATTCATGCAGCTTTTCATCAGGCATCTTTTCCGTGCCTTACCTGGGGGTGCCAGCAGAAATAGATCCCTGCACTGAGCGCAGAGCTTTTAATGGAGGCATCTCTGAGCTTAATCAAAGATACCAGGGAAATGGGCGCATCCACCTCATGGTATATTGTGAAGGTCTGGCATAGTCTTAGTATGAACTTATTCATTTTCAGTGGCTTGTGTGTGAGAGAAGCTTCTTGGCAGCCCCTAGAGATTATATGATGCACCAGAAGAAGCTATAGAAAACTAAGTGAGATGCTGTGCAGGTTTTTCAGCTCACATTCCTCTTCGATCAATGGCTCAGACAGATAATAGACCCCATAGAGACTTGAGTCCTATCACTCTATCCTTGCCGCAAATCCTGATTTCTGTCTTTACATCTGTGCACACGCTCCGTCTTCCCTCCGAACTCCACCCCAGCTGTCAGCAGCAGCACGGGAAGCTCACCAGCTCCACGGTGGAAGGCAGACAGAGCACAAGAGGATACTGGGAAGAGAGCAGTGGAACATCTGGTGGACCCAGGGACTCTGTCCATCGCTGGCGGCCGTCGTCATGTCATAGCGGCTTTCTGGGCTTCCTGGTAGCAGCTGATCCTCCAGGCCCACCGCCTCCTTCAGAGTGGAGAAAATCCACTCGCTAACTCAATTATGCAAGAGGTGTGAATTAAACATGAGGCTACCACACAGGAATGTATACACACAGCGCAGATGTGCACACATGCACAATACGTAATCGTACAATACAACACTCCCATCTGTACACTGACACCGGGGAGACTTGGTGAGGTCTTTTTTTTTTAACAAAGCACCGAGGAGCAAGCGACTGAATGAGAGTGTAGACATGTAGGTCAGACTGGTAGGGATGACAGTGGAGAAATATGTGACTAAGAATTTTGCCATCTTTGCCACCTATTACTTCCCTGTGAGCTTTAAAGAGCACAAACAGCCTTGTGTGGGAGTCAAGCCTGGAGCCAAAGGCAGAGCCGATTTTCTCCCCGTCTCCCTTTATGTCTCTCTCCCTATGCTTCTCTCTCTCTCTCCCCCTCTGTTTCTTTTGCGTCTCTCTCTCGCTGCCTTGCTCTCTCGTTCCTCCATGCCCTTTATTAATCATCCTTGGTTAGTGGGGCAGAGAGCATGGTGTTAGGAGCTCTGGGGAGTGTGGAGCCATGAAATACACACACACGTCTATGTGCATGCACACTAATAGGTAGTGGACTCATAAATCATTTTTTTTATTTCATCTCTTGTTTACTTATAAAAGATATATAAAAAAGCATAAATGATTTATAAAAAAACACTGTAGGAAACTCCTCACATGTACACAGGCTCGCTGTGAGTACGCATGTGCACACATTCAGCTGGTCTTCAGGGATTCTGGCCCGAGGTGCTGGGACTCAGCTGCTGCTGTTGCTGCTGATGTAACCTTTTTGAACAGTTGCTGTTGTTGTTTAGAAATTCCAGCTCCGGCATAGAGTCAAACTAAGGCCATCTCCCTCTCACATAAAGACACAGAACTGTCCCACCAGCGCCACTGAAAACCCATCACTCCTGGGGCCCACAGGGTGGGTCAGCAAGCAGCAGCAAGCATCACCAAGTCATCGCCGCTAATAAAACCCAGTGCCAGCATACTTAAAGAGCGGATGGGGAAGATGATGGGACAGTGGAGCACAGCGCAGCTCACCATCCCAGCTACCGTGGCCACAGTAGCCTGAATAATGGGGGGGATGTAATTAGGGCCTATTTCTATGCATGTAAGTGCACTTAGCTAAGAAGGCTCCAACTGGGCAACAAGCCATTATTACCATTATCACTATTCGATCTCCCTGAGAAAGTGGTGAGAAAATTGGCCAATTAGTTGTTATGGGACAGCAGGAGGTTTAAAGTGGAAGTCTGGGTTCTCCTTTAGGAGGTGCAGATGGGTGTAGTGGTGTGTGTAAACTCACTCCAGTCACTTTTCTGAGCCATTTTGCGATGATTGATCAGTTTTAACTAGTGTATAAATCCATACACTGCAGTGAAAGAGACACATCTGCAGATTCATTTTTGGAGTCTTAACTTGTGGGGGGGCTGTGCTGAGCTGCCTGGTGGTAACAAGTGCCTCTGCTGAGCTCCACATTCTTTGGTGTCTGTAATCATGAGGGCTGTTGTGTTTACAGGATGCCACATGTCAAAACGCTCATCTTACAAACAGAGCTCAGGTGTCACAGCAGCAGCAGCAGCGATGGGAACGGGAAAAGCTGAGGACGCACCTGGTTTGACGGTCTTCAAGCGAATCGGCTCCCGAAAGTGGCGGATGACGGCCAGGGTGTCGCGGTTTGTAAGTCCACTGACGGGCGTCCCGTTCACCTCCAGCAGCACGTCCCCGTAGTAGGGCAGCTTCCCGACGTGGCACACCAGCACGTCCAGCTTCATCTGGCCCAGGTAGGGGAACTGTCCCAGCTCTGCTCCTCCCAGGACCTCCACCACGGAGCCAAAGTCCCCCAGGTTCCCCCATGACACGGCGCACTCCACCACTTTACCGGACCAGTGTTTCTTCTTCTTCAGAGTCCTGGACATGGTTGCCTCCTCTCTTTTTTCCCCAAATAACTAACGATCTAACTGGTACGAGTCGCCTCGGTTTGCTGTTGTTAAATAAGCGCGAAGTGACGCGGCCTAATAAACCCTCCTGAGTTATTCTCCCGACCCGCTGGGAATTTCATCTTCTTGACATTTACGAGGCTGATTTTCACCCGCGAATGTGCCGCCGAGCTCAGTCATCCCACGGGTGTATGCTCCGGTGTGCGCACAGTTGCCTTGGTTGCAATATATTCCGAGCGCTTCTTGTGCGTAAAACAGGAGAGTTGATAGCGGCGAGATGGTGGGGAGAGAGAGAAAAAAAAAGAGAGGAGACAATCAAGGTTTTATGCTCTCCATCGCCACTCTGGAGCCACATCCGCGCTTTGCTTCGTCTCTGGAGGAGCCTCCTGATGCGAGTAGTCCAAACTAAACTGTAAACAGAGGATATTTTCCGCTCACTTCGGCGGTGGATCGTGGAGAGTGTCTGTCGCTGAAATGTAGTGCGTCAATGAGAAATCCTTCATACCTGTGGGCAGGCTGGAAATAGACGGGCGGCAGCGTTCACCGGTAGGCGGTTTGAGCAGTTGAGATCCAGCCCATAATGACTGGCTTGAGAGACATCTGCGGGCGTCTGTCTGCTACAGGTTTGAACACACCTGGCACCGCCAAGAGAGATGTTGCCAAACCCCGAAACGCCCCTTTTTACGCTCAGCAACAGCGGCGTCCTCCAGACGCTCAGGCTGGCTCCATCCTCCGGTGTGTCGTGGAACTAAAAGAGAAAAACACTCAGTCAGTCCAACAATGTTTAATGTGATTTAATGTCATCTCAGTCCCTGTTTGAAATAAATAACGAACACGGCTACTTGCATTATGTCAGACACTCGTCCTGCGCATGAGGCAGAATCAGAATAACGCATGAGACGATCTAAAAATACGCACAGCATGTAATCCTAATATCAAGCGTGCAAAACAAATTACACCTAATTAGGAGCTCACATTTGCAAAGAAGGTATCCTAGTGGAGGGAATGCCAGGTGACCCTAATTGAATGTAGACACAGCGCCACCTACTGGTGCAATTAGAGCACTCCACTGCACCGCTTCATCCCCACCTCAGGTCTGTTATTTACACTCGCATACCTTCCTGCCATCACGCTTGACTGCAGTCAGCTGCATTTATCCATGCATTATCTACAGGATAATGATGGGATTGGTTTAATCACCACTAGACGTTCACCCACAGCTTTGTTCTTCCAGTTGTTTGTGCTGCAACTGTTTGCAGTGGCCTTTATTTTTGCGCATAACACTGTGCTCATGCATAAATTTACAGGGCACCTGCAGGTCCTGGATGGGTGTTCTGAATTCATTCCCTTTCAAAACAGGCTTTACAAGGTTTTAAAAAGTCTGGAGTTTTAACGACAAAGGTCTTGAGCGTGTTTTTTCTTGCCTGCTGTACCCAGGAAAGAAAAACACACTCACCCAGCTACAAAACCTTTTCATTATGAGTCCATCTATAAGAAAGAACTTAAATCCAGTTGAAATCGATGTTTTTTTTTAAAGTCATCTATTAATTTTCTGGATCCAGGTGACATTAATTGATTATTGTACTGAGATATTTTCTGGAAATACTGACAAAGTCCATGTATTTGTATGGCCACGATAATGGCATTAATTTGCATGCTGTGTAGCATTAAGAGGTCTTAAAAAGTCTCACATTATTGCCATGTAGTCATTCAAATCTGTTTATCTAGTGCTTGTTTTATTCCAGGGGAAACTGAAGTCCCACCTACATGCAAAGCCTACACATTTCATGGCCTCAGAGCACAGGTTTTCCATACATTTATATAAACTCCATGAGCTACAACGCCTCCTTTGCCTTTAAATGTTGGCTTCATGGCCAGATCTTGACTATAGCAAAATTTAAGATGTTGTAAAACTCAAGTGGCGTCTTACTGCAGCTTCTGAAGTTCATTAGAATTTGTACACGTCAGTTTATCTTCAAGGATAATTAGTCGCATTTCACAGCATGCTATAAACACTGCACAGCTTGCTTTTGCCAAAAACTCCCAACACAGACGAATGGATTCTGACAACTTGGATGTGTTGACTCACGGGACAGTCATATGTCAGCAGAGTTCATTAACTTTAAAAGGGGAAGCAGGCCACGCTCCTTCTGCGGTACTCTGGACGCTGCAGTTGTTTCCGCTCTCTGGGCGTGATCCATTAGAGGTCTTTGTTTAAATACGGAGTTGCCACCGTGGACATGGTGGTGAATAATTCATCAGCTTGTAGGGGATGATTAACAATGCTTGTGTCATGTCTTTGATGGGGAGCAGGGAGTGCAGCAGAGATCCAAACAAAGTGAACACTTTAAAAAGGCTGCAGCACTGTCAGACTGAACATGCATCCAGCGTTTGTTTCCTGGGATTCTTCTGGATTTACGTAGGAGGGACTTAAAAACGAGGTCTTTTTCTTGACGTCAAGACTGATGATGGACTAACAGTTTTTTAAGGCCCATATTAGCTGGCTTTGTGTTGGCTTGACATGACTAAATCCAGATTATGGATGGCTTGGCCTTTTAAATCGTTCCATGGTGCGCCCAGAAATCATGTTGTTGCTAAGACCGCTGTGATGTAATTATTTGTAACCCAAATCAAATCGTGCAAGCACATACTCGGATTTTTGTCTCTGCAGTCGCACTGTCAGAGTAAAGAGGGATACCATCACAGACACCGGAAACGACTGATTCAAATGAACTATTTTGATGTAAATATTGGTCGTTTGTCAAGCAAAAAGTCAAACACTTGCTTGAAAGACATGAACACTCTCTGGTCTTCTATGCTGCACACTGTAAATTAAAACATCTTTAGAGATTTAGACTTCTGATTGGCAAAATCAAACCCTGTGAAGATGTCACTTTGATGTTTTACACATAAAACAACAATACCATAATTAATTAAAAAAAAAACAGTTTCTACTCTGAGAGTCGAGGCAGACATTCAAGATTCGAAACAAATTATCAGAATTCACGTTTAATGTTCGAGTAATGGCTATGTAACAAAAAGGCTCTTTAGACATGCTTTACAGAATGTACAGGTAAACAAGGTCCAAAATACAATTGAAAAAAAAATGCAAAACTTCAACAATACAAAAAAAAGCAGCATTGGATATTGCCAGAGCAGTTACTGCTAAACTTTGGTATAAAGTCATAAAGGACGTTTCAGACAGCAAAACGAAACCAATGCACTGTATGCTAGGCTGCGTGGGTAAAAAATATTGAACACTGAATCGATGCATGCCCCCCGGACATGCAGCTCCATTAGAATGACTTATCACTGCAAGTTTTCATTTAAATTCTTGTGTCGCTCAAGAGGGGCATGAAATTGACTTTGGCCAACAGTCAGAGAACATCAAGGAGCAACAAGAATCTGCTACGAATGAAATACGGAGTGTGTCACGCGGACCAGGAAAGTCATGCTCAGGCTTTAGTGTTGGCTTAGAAAACAGCACTGGTCTAATATCACCTTTTGTAGCGGATATCAGTTTCACAGGAACAGACGTGGAATGTGCTGATTTGGAAATGAAGGGGCAAACACTGGCATCTACATATGAAAACAAATCAGAACCAACAGAGAGGAACAACATATAAGAGGTGCAGCTTTATGGATTTGCTACTGAGAGCAATTTTAAGTAATTACTGGGAATAAAGTGACAATAACTCGTCTGGCCGTGTTGCACTTTGGGACACTGCACGGAAAACACAGCATCAAACTACATCGTCACACGAACGGACTGCAGATTAACTTTTCAGCATTATCGATTTTTCTTGGGGCTGAACTCGGCACCCCTGAACACTCTGTACCACTACAACGTGTCAGATCTTTTCTTGGTCAGCAGTAGCAGAGCAGAATGTAGCAGTAATGATTATCACCGTGAAATGATGATAACAAAAATAAACTTTCAGAATACGGGAGGCAATCTGTTGTCACACATCATAGCTACAAACCTGACAATGATGCACACGCAGGTACCAGTTAATTAGGCAGACTAAGCTTCAATTAATGAGGGTTATAATGTTCAGTTTTTGTTAACACTGTGTTGATTCACCTCTATAATCATAATGGAGAAGGCAGTGTGAGGGGCTGCTGGAATGTTCTGCATTATACAGAGCGGCGTTTCTGCACAGTGATATAAAATAGGACGAAAAATAATGAAAACTGATGCCAGTGTAACTACATCCTCCACAATGACCATTAAAGTTAATCAACACCTCTCTAAAACGGTTTAACAACAACTGAACATAGCAGGATTAGCTAACTGCAGACTGGTTTCACTGGCTGCAATCATTTTAGGTAGGTGTATCTAATATACTGGCAGCTAAGGGTAACTTTCTAAATATACTGGGCAGACACAGTATAAGAGTCACAAACAAAGCCAATCACATTCGAGCAACTCTGAAGTGCAATACTCGAGAGGATTTCTAAGAACATTTCATGAGATCAAACCTGATGAAACAGGTCGACACCACACGAGAGGCTTTTTCCTTTTTACACCTCAAAGCAATGTTATGGCTGACATTTGGAAGCCAGCTGCTGTTTGATTACTGTGTTCTAGGAAAATAACATCCAATTATCAGCAAAATGTTAATCTTGTTACCTGAACCAACATGTAAAAAATTCTGGATAACCAAGGGACAATGTAAGCTTAAAACAAATACGCTCGATGTTTTTAAACTTACTGCAGGTTGCGTCTAAAATCTCTCTTCAAATGGACTAATAGGACATGGAATTTAATAGATAACTAGCATTATGTACACATACATACATGTATAAAATAATAAAATACATTCTCATTTTTCACAGTCCCAAGTGAAAACTTAGGCTTAATCAATATTTACGGAAGGATCGTGAACTTTTTGAGATAAAACTGTGATGATAAATCCTCACGATGTAAAACAGCATGCACACTGCATAATAAAAACTTGCCACCATTAAATTAAGTGCCTGTAACATATGGTAAAAGGGAACAAAATCAGTGCATACTGTATAAAAAGAATGTTGTCACCTGATCAAGATTGCTGAGAATGCTTGTTAAAAAGGCCATCCGTTAGACAACCATTACAAAGTAGCCAGCAAAAGTGTGATTGTCTCATGTGCAAAACAACTACGCTTTCTCCCCAAACTGATCATTATGAAGACATAAAATTATGGAAATAGCAACTGCGTTTGATACAGGACAAAAACAAGATCAGATAAAGATAATACAGGATATATTCATATATATTCATAATATACACCACATTTTGGTGTCACTGTCTCTGGGATTTGCATAACAGGATACCATAGCATAGTTTTGAGTCAGTCAGATGGCTGTGGGAATGAGGGAGGTTATGCCTTCAAGGGTGTTTCTAATATTATCAACCAAAAACTGCTGGTCAGGGAACTACAACTGTCCCCTGTTTAACACCCCTTTCCCCCCACTTGGGAAGAGGTGCTAAGTGAATTTCTCTCAAGTCATGTAGGCTGCTCCAATGGGTGTCTATACCGGTAACGATGACACGAAACTGCCAGTGTGACGTCAACTGGCACAACACTTCAGTCCCACAGCAGCAGGGAAAGAGCAGAGAGCTTGTGAAGATTCAACCGTGTCTTGGTGTTCTCTCATGGCAGCATCTGACATGGCTCTTTAAAGCATACATTCATAGTTTTCTCGCGTATGAGAACAAAGAAGAGTGGAGAACGTGGGAGATACAGGTCCTCCAGAGGTGGAGGTGTCAAGGAGGAGGTCACTTTAATCACCGGTCCATTTATCCAGTCTGCACAGCAGTCTTACCCCAGTGGAGAATGTTACCTTGTCCTCTTGAGTGAAAGGGGAATGTAAACATACAAGAGAGCATCTTTGGCAGAATGTGAGGAGTCTCTTTGGAGGTAGTGGGTGAAGGGGGTGAAAGTGGGGATGGGAGGGGTGCAGCAACAACAAGTCAGAGGCAGAAGCGGTCGGAGTGTAAAGACCTATGTGGGAGCTGGATGCTCCTGAAGGTTAGTCCTATTAGAGGCACTTCTGTGGTCCTGGGTGCACTGGCTGGGGAAACAGTCTACCTCTGCTTCACTCTTTTCCACTGCCACATCTGCAGCAGAAGTCAGAGGAGCTGTCCTGTGTACAGTCACTGGGAGCTGGGATGCTCCCGATTGCGATTTTGAGGCTGCATCTTCCCCTTCTCTCCAGAAAGACCTGCTAAGAAAATCTGCAATGACAGTTAAAGACAACATTTAGATATCTACACATTATCTTCAGCTTTATGGGTTCAGCAAAATGGAAAATCTTTCATCTGCAGAATGGGTGATTCAGCCTTAGTGTTCACACTGTATATAAAGGCAGGTTAAGAACAATGCAGCCTCTGCATCTGCAAGATTTATAAGGGCCACAAGAAGAGGAAAATGTTTACAGAACTCAACAAGATGTTTTAGGAGTAGCTGGAGGGTTAAGATTAAAAGTGTTCTCCAAAAACACCTCAGTGGACACATGAGTTTGCACACTGACTTCTGTTTTCAAGTCTCACCATTAGAGTAGTGCTCCGGGGGAGTGTGGCTGCTTAGCCTTTTGTCGTGTGAGGTGAGAAAGACCGAAGAGTCCTGGTTGCTAATGAGGCTCTCCAGTGCCGTGTCCCTGTGCTGAGCATGTTCACTGAGGCTCTCCTTCAGGCTTGGTAGAGCCTTGTCCAGTGGATCATCCTCCCCCAGATAGGCATAAGGGCAATAATCCCGTGTGCGAGAGTAGATGTTGGCATTGTCGTAGCAGTCGGAGCAGATGACCAGTGGACCTGCACCACCTGGCAAGAAAGAACAGGTGTGATTGGAAGTGTTGTTTTGCATACGTTTGTTGTTTTTCTTTTTACAGACCTGGGCTAAGTAATGTATGCTGACATCAGTTAGGAAAAGGCCTCTCAAACATTAATCATCTTATTACTGATGATTCTTATCAGAACTATCATCATATGCTGTATATGAAAGAATCACCATCAAGATTGTGTAGTAAGGATTTAACTTTAACTTTTTTTAGCAACTGAAACTGCATTATCACCACACTAACCTGTGGAAACTCCAGCGAGTCCCTCATGAGGCTCACCAGGGTGGAAACTGCTGCGGCCAGTGAACAGAGAGCCAACCCTGCAGTGCAGCATGCCGTTCCCTTCAGTTTCCACCTCACTGCCCGTGTCTCCATAACACACACCTGGGACAAACATTATAATTAGTTACTGTCTCCTTTCAACGGGGATCTGAGCCGAACCACAAAAGCAGAAACAAGACCCTAATGGGCATGGGAATGTCTCCAACCTTTAAACACCGAAAAACAGATCTGAAAAGCTGTATTTTATTCAAAAGATATTTAAAATTTAATGTTTTTGTTTCTTTGTCATGTCAGCAGAGACTCAAACAGAAGACAAGAGAGGTGGCAAAGTATGCTTGTATGTTTGATTTCTTGTAGTCTTGTAATCTTTGTGATGTCAACATTACAAGCTTTGCTTTCTTGTGATCACAAAGTTGACAAATCCCAAACCCATTAGATAGAAACTAGACAAAGTATTTGATGAGAAATAATTTTCTATAATCAGCAGATATAAACACAACTTTATCAGAACACAGTCATGACTTATTGTTAAATTATTGGAATATTATAGTACCCTAAATAAAATGTATTTTACTGAAATTTTAAAGACAGGAACTTCTCTCCTGTAGTTTTTTCTTGATGTAAAGTGTGCTCAGTCATAACAGCATAAAGTAACATATATGTGCAGGGCCTGGGTGATTGCTATAAGAATCTTAAGTGCTCATGTACAATAAGGGTCCTCGGTAGATCATGACATTATTATCTTGTGGTTATGATAAGCTGTTGCCTCTGATGCTGACACACAAAATGGTTATTCCTGATCAAGAAAAAAATACAAACTACACATAACCAAGCACAACATTATCTGTAGTGCTGACACAAAAGGCTTGTTTCAGAGAAAAACATAGTAACATTTATAATATCTAAAATGCAAGATTACCCACCATCTGTGCCCTTATGAACGTATCCATTGGAGAGAGGAGGCATGAGCTGCTGGTGGCTGCCAGCCTCAGAATTACTGTAGCCTTCCTGAGGCTCTGACAGTGTACCCTGAGAGGACAGGTAGCTGGGGATATCTGCCGGCAAATTCATCTCATCTGTAACAGAGACATATTCTGTAACAATGTTTTGAGTTCTGCGCCTTATCCTCACAAGGAAGTATCCATAGACACACTGCTCAGTTTGCAAACTGCGATCCTGACTGGAAAAAGCCTGAAAGAAGGAACATTTATGTTATGTGACAAACAACTAACCTGTGTTGGTGATACTGTAGTCCTCACTTTTCCTACGCATGTGATAGATGACAATGACCCAGACCAGCGAGGTTCCAACCACACAGCACACCACCACAATCACCACGATGCCCACAGTAGTCCAGCCATCCTGGTCGTACCCTGTGCCAGTGTCACAGTTTGGTGATGGTGAAACGCTCAGGTAGATGTGGCCACGCTCTGTACCCAGAGTATTAGACATGATGCAGGTGTATTTCCCAGCATCAGCGGGACCAGCATCAACTATGATGAGGAGTTGGTTGGCTGCAGCGAAAAAGTGGCGCTCCGTTAGCACCAAAGGCCCGTCATCTTTAGTCCAGTTAAGACGTGGAGCAGGGCTGCCTCCAGCTATACATTGAAGCACAGCGGTTTCCCCACGGGCAACTGTTCTGTCTTCAAGTGGTCGCATGAAGGATGGAGTTTCTGGAAAAGAAGAGGATTCATTGAATTTGGATTTAATAAAGATTATTCATTGTTATTTATGTCATGACTTCAACCACTGAATCACTGATTAGTTAACAGTGCATGTAACTTAATTTGAATCTCACATGCACGGTCATTAACAAATTTGACTGAACAGTTGGGTCACAGACACTCCAGCTAGTCAGGCTAAAATGTTCTACATGGCCACGATACAATAAGGTTTGCTTTTACATCATCATTAGTTAAAATTGGTAAGGTGGCAACAAATAAACAAGAGCTTGTGAAGAGTGACAGACATAAATGAGCAGCCAATCTGAGGAGTGACTCAGCTGAAATGACCCAGCAATAGAAAAAACAAAATCAAATCTTCTCTGCTAATCAGGTGTGTGACTCACCCAGGACAGTCAGTGTAGCATTTGCAGACAGGCTGCCAGCTGCATTCTGAGCTGTGCAGCTGTACACTCCCATGTCTTCTGTCTTCACGTTAGCAATGAAAAAGATGTCATCATCCGGCATCACATGCATCCTGCGCTCCCGGGCAGCAGGGAAGTCAGTGCCGCCATCCTTTTGCCAAGCAATCTGTGGTGATGGATGGCCTTCAGCAGCACACTCCAGCCTGGCCATGGTCCCAGTCCGGATTGTCAGATCCATGGGAGTCTTAAGAAAGGAAGGCAGCTCTGAAAGATAAAGGGCAGAAAGTCCAGAGTGTGACACAGTAGAAGAGACATATGTGTATGAAACAGGGACTGAACATAAGCTGCAAATTAATTTGTAAAGGACAGCAAATAACAGCCACTGATAATCCTTTATCACATTCTTTGAAAAGAGCAAAATATCCTCACCATTGACGGTAAGCTTGGCCCTGTTGGAGTAGTTGGAGCCAAAGTGATTGGAGACCACACACTGGTAACGGCCCTCATCAGTGAAGTTGACATTGAGAAGGTGAAGCACAGTGGTATAGATCAGCTCTCCCTCCTGATACCGGGCGTAGTTTTGCACTTCTGCATCATACAGCACCTCCCCATCCTTTCGCCATGCTGTGGTCATTGGTGAATCACTGCTGCTTGACGCGATGCAGCTCAGTGTCACATTGTTCCCCCGCAGTGCCACGGACGTCTCTGGGTGAGTTGTGATCTGAGGCTTTGGGAAATCATCTGTGCAGGAACAGGACAGACAGTGTGAAACCTTGCATTCTTTCAAGCAAGAAAATACCTGCAGACCTCTTGGCTAAAATTAAGACATTAGGTGGTGTTCTGCATTCAGGATGCCAATACAGGAATGGCAAACATAGTGATCAAAAAACAACATTTTCCAAAATGTTAGACTGTTACTCACTATGACAAATTAAGTCTGAGTGTCTAAAACCAGGGAATAAAAAAATTCAAGAGTGAAAATGAAAACGTATCGTCATTCTTTAGCTTATGCCAACAAACATTTTTCACTGTATCTATATTGGACTAGGCTGGAAACAACTAAAAAAAGAGAACAAGACTGACCACAAACAAACTCTTCCGGGCTGATGGATAGAACGTTGCGACCAAGCAGATTGGCAGGATGGGCACAGACAGCAGAGACAGACGGTTGGAACTGGCTGTCAGTCAGCCAAGGACCCAGCCACTGCATATGACAGTCACACAGCAGGCTGCTCGTGTTCAGGACACTGAGAAGAAAAAGGTAATTCAGGAAGTGTGAGATGAGTCATTGTAAAATTAGATGGAATCATCAAACTAATGTGAAATTAGAATGAATATATATTCAGGATTTCAATGACTCATCTGTGAACACTTCAAGTGACTGTTATATTTAACCTTTAGGAGGAGTAAACTTGCATGTACTTGATTAAACTGAAGGTTCAGTTTAAGTGAATCATTTTAAAAGGGATATGACAGTATATGCACATTTATAGATATCCGACAGCAGAACATTAAGTTCAGTCCTGCTTGAATAAATAACTAACAGAGAGCAAAAACCAAAAGTAGCTGCGTTTTATTATACATAATAAAAATATAAGCAGAGCTCTGGTGGCTCTTACAATACTGCAATGTTAGATATAACTACTTAACTACCTAATCTTTACTGCTCTGAACCACTATTAGGAAGCGGTTTTGGTAAACTTTTAAATCTGTTAATAAATCATTTCCATCAACAATAGTTATCAACACAACTGTAACCAAAGCAAAGATGCAATAACAAACTTTAACCAATCCAAATTATGACATGAAATTGGATTCAGTGCTATAAAAACACTTCCAGATCTGTGTTTTAATACAGTCCTATAATAGACTTCAGTTACAAGGGTATCGCCGTTATGCTTTTCTAACTAAGTCAGAAAGCCACTTCATCCGCTCGCTAAGCAAATAGTGTTATATTCTATTTAAGGCAGCAGACTAATTACTAACAAGAGGATATGACCACTGTCATGACACATTTTCTGCAGCAGCTGGAGCATTTAGTCAGCCACTGCCTGAGAGACACTCCTAAGATGGGCTGATCAAAACTTCTAAAAGACAGGAGACTTAATATTTCATCTGCCTTTTCTTACATGCAAGAGACAGCTGTCCTAACCACGTAGACGCTGCTGCCGCCAAAAGCTACCTCAGAAGACTTTGCTTGGAAAACTAAGACTAAAAAAATGCATGGCTTAATAACTAATAACTTATCAGTTACACATATATCAATGTCATCACCAATAACTTCTAGCTGCTTACAATTTTCTCCAACATAATTCCAATTTAAAATGCAAATCATGTCCCTCAATTGCAGTGTTCCTTAATCATTTTAATTCCTTTTTAATGAAGACAACAACAAATCCACTAAAGAAACAAAATTAACAAGAAAAACATGTTTTCTTACATGTGAGCTGTAAGATTCATTTAGTGTCTACTCACAATACTTTGAGCTTCATATGGGACAACGCCTCAGGGTGTATCGACATGATGCCATTCTTGCTGAGGTCCCTACAGAAGGGACAGAAATATGAATTAGACCCACCTATGATGTGATTTGTTCAAAATGGAATCCAGTTTCACAAGCATGGGGCAACAACAGCACAGTGGTAATAAAACCCTTCTGCTATCTTGAATCATTCAACAATAAAAACAGATCCTACAGAGACACAAATATGACCGTGTGGAGAAAAAGGATCATGCAGTGGCTTTACTCACAGGTGCTCCAGCTCCTCCAGGCCCTCAAATGCTTTTTTAGTGATTGATTTGATTTTGTTCTGCTGTAGGATTCTGGAAAATAAAAAACACTGCCAATGATGCCTTGTAAAACAGCTACAAAAACAAAACCTGCTCCTAGGTCATATTTTACTCCCCGCTGGAAACACTGTGTCAGCAGGTTTTGTGCACACTAAATTAAAAAGACTCACCAGCCTTTCAGTGGTAGTTAGAACACACTTGAGGAGCATTTAAACAGTTAAATCAAACATGCACAGTTGAAACAGATCTAAAGTGCATTATAAAGTAACATTTTTCACTGAAAATGTAGTACACAACCAAATGTCTGAAGCATCAATACATAATTTAAGATATACTGACAGAGTTTGTATAAATGTGAGGCAAATTATTGTTATTCATATCAATCCACTCCTCTGTGCAATCTGAGTGTCCTTACAGTGTGTTCAGCTTCTTCATTCCATCAAATACACCTATGGAGTCTTCGATGGCCCAGGAGATTTCATTATTGCGGATATCTCTGAAATCCAAAGAGAGTCATATTAGATATTGAACACATTCTATAAAGACTGAATATCTAAGGACTTCTCACGCAAAAAACACAGAGAGGGCACACTATCTCCACTGTGGCTGCCAGTAGCATTGACTTTTAGTTAAGAGACTAACAATCTGAGATACCATACTTCCACACTGTGCCACAGTGTGCTGCCACTGCTGTTCTGATGAGGGGAAATAATTGGCTCTGTTTAGCGCTGAGACAGTTCATGGGTCCTCTGGAAACCCAGAGAGGCCTTGTGTTTACAGGATGGGTCATGGGCTCTTTTGTTCCTCTTTCCTCATGCCTGGCCACCTCTGAAAGAGATTCAGCACTCTCCAATTCCCCTCTCCCATGAAAGCTCTCAGGATGGTCAACATCCCAAATACGACCCTTTTCATGTTGCAGCTCAGCTGCTTAAACAGCTCTGTGCAGAAAATAATGAGTTCACAACTTCCTCAACACTTTGAATCCCTCTACTGTTCTTACTTAAATGTTCACTCCCATTAACTTCTTCAGATCTGACAACTGAAGATGAGAGGGGAAACATCTTCAAGAACCTAAAAGAGAAGTCCAGTTGCTTTTTACTGCAAATCTACACAGACACCCATGGTAATCATCAAAGCACCTGCACTGTAGATTTCCCACATTTCAACTGATTTAAAATCAGCACACAGCAAACTGCAGGACAGAAAACACAAAAGCAGTGGCACAGACTTTTATGGAAAACATATTGGGTGGTCTGATCTAAAACTAAACAGATTACTAAGGACAACCAGGATTAGTACGCAACAACTATATTAGATGAGGCAGAATTGGAATGCTAGAAAGTTCTACAGTTTTTTCTAGACTACTTTGGATTAACATGGGAAATGTTTTCAAAACAGGACTAGACCTACACACAAAGAATGAAACATACACAGACCTACTGTAATCAGGAACCTTCATGAGAATGCACAGAGCCAAGAACAAGCCAGGACTTGGTTATGTTTTATCGAGTTTCAATACACTGCTTGGATCAAATAGACAACACATATTTCACAGAGATTTCTTTGAGGTATAGCACTTACAGGGTTCGCAGACTTGCCAGGCCACTAAACACTCCCTCTCCCAAATGGCTGATGGAGTTCTCTCCCAGGTTTAGGCTCTCCAGGAGACCTAGTCCTATGAACGCTGTCTCCTCCAGTCGAGTCAGGTGATTGGAGGACAAATCCCTGCATAAAACAGCCACAAACATTCAAAGCATTAGTTCCAACAACATTTGTATTTAGCACACCTGTTTTGTGTGGTAATACAACTCTTCATTCAAGGATCCCCTCCTGAAATTAGACAATTTCCACAAAAATGAAAACATATATAGTTCATCCACCAAAGGCTAGGCATTGCTGAATCACTTCCAGGCACTCATACTGCAGCAATATAACAGTAATTTCTCTAAACACAGAACGAATTTCAGAGCTGGGGACTGATCAAAGAACGTGGGTTCTCTTAGCTACATGGGGATTTTAGCTATGAAGCAAACACACTCACAGTTCCTCCAGCTTTTGGCAAAACTCCCAGGCGTCTGGTCGAATGATGCCGACAGCATTTTGGCTGACCCGCAGGACACGCAGCATGCGCAGGCCATACAACCAACCTTTGTTAACCTCGGTTAGGTTGTTGTGCTCCAGCTCTCTGAGACAAAGATGAAAAAAATTAAATGTTAGCAAAAGTAACTGTCAATACATAAACAGACTTGTTGCAAAGATGAAACAACAGCTCACAAAAATCTACGACAGATGAAAAAGTTTGTTTTAGCTTCTTTATCCTCAATTCAAAAGTTTTTACATTGTACTGCTCCACAACTGTTGATGAACACACTGTTGAATGTGACTTTGAAGGACAGTCCAGAACATTGTACTCACAATTCTTCAATATTGTTAAGTCCAAAAAAGGCTCCATCCATGAGCTTAGTGATGCCATTCCTCTGCATCTTCAGTGACTTCAATGAGTCCATCCCTTTAAATGTCAGACTGTCCACTATCTTGATCTTGTTGCGCTTCATTTCACTACAAAGACAGTGAGCATCATATTTTGTCATCTAGGTGCTTTTATACATAGAACAACTCCCACACTCCCTTCAATTATTAATACAGTAAATTGGGCCAACGACTTAAATGGGAGTTGCTAGAACAAAGTCAAACTCCACTGATTTGTCTTCGAAATATAAATGACTCCAGTCTTGATAGGTGATGTTAGTTTTGCACCAAAAGCACATCTTCTGACACTTACAGGAACTGAAGCTGTGGAAGTTTAAAGACTTTAGATGGCAGCACTGCTAGTCTGTTCCTGTTCAGTCTCAGCACCAGCAGGGAGCTGGAGATGTTTTCAAAGCAGCCAGGCTCGAGGACACTGATCTTGTTGTTACTCAAATTCCTATGAGATGGAGAAGCAGAAACATCAGAGCGTAAATCAGGAGTGACTATAATGCTTGCTCTCTGATAACACCTACTATGGAAGGGACTATTTGCAACATCAGCTGGTCTACAACAAGATGGTTTCTAAGTAATAACAAATTGATCCAAACAAGGTGTTATTCATGCCTGACTCAACAGGCGTACTTGAAATGTCTTCTACTGTACGATACTAGTTTGCTTTAATATTTACTCTGTAATACATTCATGACTTTTCATCTGACTGTTGTATTACACAGAGTCTGCTCATCCTATTTTATACCCTTAGTTTTACTATGATTCTATACTGATTTACTGTTATGCAAGCAAATCAGTATAAAGTTGTAGCTCACTAAGTGTACGTGTCTTTGTAATTACATTACATATGTACTCTAGTGCTTTCTAGTTTTGATTTATTTTACTTTCACCCTGTAATATAAAGCTGTTGCAGATCTTGTGGATTAGTACATTACCTAATATTTACCGTTCTCGGTAATAAGTTACATGCAGATGATTTGAATCACCAATGATTGCTTACAGATATTTCAGCTGCATAGATGGGAAGGATCCAACTTTGAGCTCAGAGATAGAGTTGGATGTAAGGTCCAATGTCTCCAGGGAAACGTATGGCTGTAGCTGATGCATCAACACCTCAGAGATCCGATTGTGGACTCTAGATTAAAAATAAATCAGGTATTAGTTTTCATAATGACAATTTTCACTGACAAGCCATGGCTATGGTACACTCAAACTCAACAAGGGGAAAAACTCACATCTGACACTGTTCACCATGTTGAGTAACAAAAAAGACTATTACTCATCATATCTTAACAGTGATTTGGGATCATTGTAATTACACACAGGACTTTAAAAAGGTGGCGGAAAAATGCTTCTTCTAACACTATAGAAAATATCTGATGTGGCAAATTCATAGAAAATACTTTAGTTTAAAAACAAATGTTAAAAGTATTTTTTCTTTGACAGAGAATGTCAAGAAAACACATTATACTAAATTATATAAGTAATCATAAACTTCCAGGTAATTTTTAAAAATCACATCAATAAAGATATGTAAAACAAACAAACAAACAAAAATTCAAGACTCATTTTGAGTATTTGTTTAAGTAGGGGCAGGACAGACAAGAAACCCTGAAAACCCTTTTGTACTTACAATGACAGCGAGGTGATGTTTGAAGAAACATCCCCAAGGAAGGGAAGAACCGTCAGCTCATTGTGATTCATGGTACTGAAATGAAACACAACATTACTATCATGTTATACAGTCTGAGCTTGGATCATCCCACTTTTTCGTAAACATACTTGACATTTTGAGGAAATTCACCCAGGATAACCATAATCTGTTACTTACTTTCAGTTGCATCTTTATTAGGTACACATTGCTTAAACTAACATACTTCAATAGATGAGCTCTGCAACAAATACTACTATTATTAGATTCATTATATTTTTGATGAAACCGCTGTAAAGAAGTAATTTTAGAGGCTGTAATACTTCAACGAGGTGTACCTAATAAACAACAGTCAGGATTATTTTTTGGTTCAGTAAAGTTTACACAATTACTGTTTGAGTAAGTTTGGCTTTGATGATGCTCCTTTCTCATGGCTGTCCTCATAATAAAAATAAACAACTAGTCTATGTCCTAGAACAAACAACAACAGAAAAACATAATCGAGTAGAATTTCACTAAGTTGAGGATGGAATGGATAAAATACAGACAAACCAGCGTTTATGGTTTAAGATGTTGCTTCCTTTGGTTGGGCAACAAACCAGTGCAGTGGATACAGTGCAGGACCAGCACTCCCCATTCACATCTACCAGTTGTGTACTTACACTTGGGTTATCCCATCTGGGGGGTCCAGAGGAGCCACCGACAGCTTTCTTCTGTTGCAGTCCAGAATATGAACCTCATCCTGTCCTTGTGAACACGAACAGGCAGGCGGACAAGACTCACTGGCCCTGGCACTCAAACTCAGCAGCATGAAGACAAGAGCCGAAGGAATGGGCCAACCTTCCGCCATTTTAAATGTCTTCCCACTGAGAGGTAGCTACGTGGCTAGCTAACTCGCTAAACTGGCACGTTAACGTAACAGTTACAAAGCCACCAAACTGTTCCTGCAAACTGATATTAGTCAAATGAACTCATACTCTAAGTTTATAGCGTCACGACTCCCGGTGGAATCGCAAAATACAGCTTTTTCCAACTTGCGTGAGGCATCCCAGCAGAGATTTCTGCCCTTCTTCCCAGTGCCTGGAATTCCTTCCGCTCCAACCAGGACACCCTCCCGGAGTAGCTAGCGAGCTCTCTGCGGAGCTGATTTGGTCACACAAATACGCCGCTTTTCACCCGACGAGGGCAGTTTAATTCCATACGTTGCAGGCTTTTGCTTAAACAGAACCCAATGAAGTGCTATATTAACTTAATCCGGATTGTTTGGGACGAATTGAAATAATTTTCTCCGTCTTTCTATCCCGTAAGAACAACAAAGCGCCGTGAGTAGATGACATAGGATACCACAGATCCCGCCCCTTTCCAGCATGTTTACAGATAACCCATTGGTCTACGGCTACGCTTGTCACACATTTACACCAATTTGATTGGCTCGCCACACAACATGTTTTTGTGGTAGCATGTATCGTATAGAGCAAAAAGTTTTTCTCAGCTGATGTAGTATGAAATAGTAATTCACATCCTTGTGGTTATTGATGGTAACTTCCTGTTGATGCAGTTGGAGGTTTTCACTCTCTCTTTTTTGACATTTTGAGCATTCCAAATATAGAAATATGTAGTCTGTAGTCACATGCACATACAACACATCTGAATTTAATATTTATTCCTGTTTTACATACCTGTATGTAGAGTTTGTAAAAAATAACTCAAGGCAAAAAGTGTGACTAGAAAACGATAACAATGATCCAAAACTGTATTTATACCTATAGCTTTCATGACAAAGTTGCAATATGCTTATTATGAGAGAAAGTTTACAGCATATCAACACAATATTCAAATAAAACCAGGCTTATAAAAGTACAGTAAATGGGGGGGGGAAACAATTATTAAAGCAAACAATTATTTCCAAACCCGTTTCACATCTCAGCAACTGCCGCTACCTCAACCCTTCATTTGTCTGTGGCAAAGAGGAGCCAAACATGTCTGCTCCACACCTGAGCATATGTGTCACATGAGGGTACCAGCAGACTAGTTGTCTTGACACCGAAGAACAGCTCACCTGTACATACAAAACATCACAGAGTGTTTTGTATGTACAGGTAGGCTGAGGTATGATGTATTGGTAACGTGAAAGTCCTGCTCAGTACCCGTATGTTGCAGGTAAATATCGAATTATCACTGCTGCGCATGCGTGCGCCGGTGGACGTAATTATCGCAAGTGACAAGCGGAGGACAAAAAAAACAACAAATTGCTACAAAGTGCTGTGTTGTGACAGTGTTGATATTCTACAGGTAAACGTGCCACCGGCATATATTCCCATCGCTGCTCCAAATGTGAACTTTGCCTCTACATGAAGGGGACAGAGACGGGATGGGTAAACAGAAGGACAGACTGACCAGGCTGGGTGGTGGGCGGGCTGGACGCCGGCTGACCAATCACAGCTCAGAGGCTTAGCTCCTCAGTAGCCTACCTGCCTGACCCCCTCAGGACGCCACAGCTCACTTAACCGCAGGAGGAGACGTCTGCGTCCTCAGTCCCTGATAACAGAGCGGTGCCTCTTTGTTTTGTTTCTGTACCAGCCGTGGTGCCTCTCTCTGTCCGGAGGACTGCAGCCATGCTTCACTCCCGGACTCTCCGAGTAGATTATGAAAAGACTACAAGCGTGTTATGCGTGGTCGGATCGGAGCTGAATGTAAACCTCAACAGGTAGGCTGTTGTTCAGGCATCTGTAATTACAAACCACCATGTGCACTGTTTGAAGCGCATTTTGTTTTGGGGGAATTTGCTCAACTTGTCTATTCTAAGTCTAGTATAAAAAATATGTCCCTTGTCTTATTTTCATTTATACTTTTTTTATATGTAGTCATCACTAAGCTAAACGTTTAGATGTGATCAATGGATAAAATAAAATGAAAACATCCCTTCCTGAAGTATATAATGTCCAATTTATAATGTTTAATGTTTCCAGTTTTCTGTTTTAGACAGATTTTGATTCAACTTTATAGTCAGACTGGCAACACATTTATAGTGTGGATGAACTGCACGTTATACTAAGAAGTGCTTGTAGTAAGATAAATAAATCACTAAGAAGAAAGGCTGAAAAAGCCTCTTGGAGAAGAGACGAGACGTCTGAAATGAACCCAGGTTGCTTTTTGCTGAAGCTCCGAGGATCACTAAGAAGAAATATTAGAAACAGCACTCAGTAACATGACCTTTGCCTCAGGATGCAGAGTGGGGTGAAGAGTTCAATCCACCATTCTTCCTGTCCACACATCGGATCAACAGCTCTCTACAAGAATTTAGACAGAAACTGAGCATCAAATCCCTCATGGAAGTACAGTTGACTAAAGCATTGTTGTATTAGACTGTGTTTGCAGTGACTGTACCACATAAGCTGACAACTGGGGTGTGAGAATTCCATTGTGAACCTACAGGATGTCATTTGTGTGCAGATCCTGGCGGTGGCAGAGCTCACTGTCTTTTTTTTTTGCACAGTGGCGAGAATCGGTCCTTTGTTACTGTCAACAGGAGAGTTTGTTTCTTCCCCCCCAAAAAATTTGTATGCCAAGTGCCAGCCCACACAACACAAAAGAGCGAGGCTGCGATAGCATATAGTGGGAAACAGGCACATGACTGGGAGCCTCAAAGGCATTCGAGGGGTATTTAGAATACCCAAAAATAAAAGTGTGATATCATTTAAAAGGCCTCGCCATGCTGAGGGAGACTGTTTTAAAATCTTAAAGCAGTACAGTACAGATTTGGTTCTTTTGAATCTGTTGTAAAGCAGTAATTCACTATGTATAAGAGTTATTGATGGCTGAGATTAAAATGTAAGTGGTGCGGGACAAAATCCAGTCTTTGCTTGTGTGCAAGATGCAATCTGAAGCGTAGCTTAAGCTAATATAAGTCCTCAGCAATCTAGACAAAACATTTGGACAAATCTTTGGATATTATTTTCTAGAGTTGTGGTCCTCTGCATCATCACCTCACAGCTAGAAGATCCCCGGTTCGCGTCCCGGTTAGGACGCCTGGGATCTTTCTGTGTGGAGTTTGCATGTTCTCCCTGAGCATAGGTTTTCACTGTGATAGGTTGACGACCTGTCCACGGTGTCCCCTGCCTTCGCCCGAGTCGGCTGAGATAGACTCTAGCCCCCCCTGCAACCCTACAGAGGATTACGCGGTGTATAGATAATGAATGGATGGATGGTCCTCTACAGCTCTGGAAAACCCCATCACTTACACCGGGCTTGTTTAGAGAGCCATCTCCCCGCACGAGTAATTACAGTGTCCACAACAAACGTGCAGATGGGCGTTGGCTTGAAAAAAGAAAAAGCTAACATTATTGCACAATGGCTAACATCTGGAAACCCAGAGATCCAGTGGTAGTAAACTGTGTGATCCTCAGGTGTGTTGCACCTCAGGCTAAAGCATAGACATATCCAAAAAAACCTCCACAGTAAATGGGGGTATAGCATTTTTTTAGGCTTTTATTTGGTCTTTCAGAAACCAAATGTTTGTGAATTAGTTTTCTATTTACTATCCTCTCAGGAAAAAGGAGTACAGACTGACTTCATCATGACTACAGCTCCTGCTCGGTGTGTCACCCGTTACAAATGATCAGTTTGTGGCTCGACTGTGTGCGTCAACGTCCTTTTTTACTTGTATAATGAGCTCTTAGAACAGACCTGTATATATGTGTATGTGTTATTACAGTTTGTTTGTGCTGTGTAATACGCCTAGCATTCATCCAAATGTGCTGTTTGTCCGGCTTTCAGGACCGCCCCTCCGAGCTCCAGGTTCTTCTCTGTGAAGTGCACACCCAGTGTTCAGTACAGGATCAACCCCGCTCTTCAGACGACCTACCACCTCTCTCCCATCCCTCTCGCTGACAACTCAGTGCTGCTCATCAGCATGAAACGCGCCAGTGAACATGAAAATGACAGCAAGGTAAAATAGGACACAAATAGAAAAGTCATATTTCTTGATTTGTGTATTTCCTGAGCGATTAAAATGCTTCACCAGATGAGCCTTTCATTGCGGCAACAGGCACACTCAGGAACATGATTCAGGTTCCTGTGAAGAAATGCTTGTGTCAAATACATGCTGTATTCATTTTCAGACGAAGAAATGAGTCATTATTTTTTGCTAAGACTGCATACCAATTCCCAAGAAGCTGTTACTAGAAATACATCAAACCTTCCCTTCGGCATGTGTGCCTTTAGCTCATTTTAACTGACTTATAGCTGTTTAAATAACCAGAGGGATCAATTTCACCTTAAACGAAAATCAGCAGCTCTTTCAGCTTTGAAACGTACAACTTGGAACTGTTAAATTTTCCTTCATGGTTGTTTAAAATGTTAACTTGTAGCCATTTTCTGCACATCGATAACTTGTGCCTTTATTTGACAAGCTGTCTGTCCAGTACTACGGGGAGAAGAAAGAGGTCTTAGGGAGAGCAGTTCTGCACCTGACAGCTGTTGGTAAGTTAGAAACAAAGTTGTTAAACTGTCTGGGAAAAAACATGCATTTTACCACTACTAACAGTTTGCTGTTTGGTCACTTTATATATTATCAGAATAATAACGGTGTGAAAATACTGTAACTTAACGACAACGGTTTATATGTTAGATCAGTGGTTCTCAACTGGTCCAGCCTCAGGACCCACTATGTCTCTATTAATAACGGTCACGACCCAACTTTTTGAAGTTTGTTGTTCCTGTTAACAAATTAAGGTTTATTGGGTGGAGTCTCAATGCATTTTGATACAACTTGGGAACATTTTGGCTTATTTTTTTTGTATTTTTTGGATGCTTTTGCCAAGTTTGGGCATATTTTGACCCATTTTGACAGATTCTGAGCACATTTTGGTTCATTTTTGACATGTTTTAGCATAAATCTCTCCAGTAAGCTGGCAGAGACAGATCTAAGGGTTAACAGTGGGCTGCTACTGGTGTCACCACCACTAAATATCCTGCTACTGAAAGCAAACTGTGTCAAAAGAAACACGTCCTTCAAAATAAAAGACTTTATACCACTACTTTTTTTGGGAGGGCATGCTTCGTGACCCTCTAGAAACGGCTTCCTGACCCACTTTTGGGTCCCGACCCACCAGTTGAGAACCACTGTGTTAGACAGTCGATTAAGATTCATGGTGACCGAGATGCAGAGGTGATTATACAGTAGCTGTATTGTGATCGGAGCCTGTCTGAAACAATATGACCACACAAAAGCACTTTGTGACGAACAAGATGTCTTTGTCGCGCAGAGATCTCTTTGGATGTGGATGCTGACAGAGACGGCATTGTGGAGCACAACAACCCTGATAAGGTGATCTCAAATGTGCCAGTGTTGGATGACAGAGCAAATTCTGATGCCTAATGAAGTGCAGATTTCCAGTTATGTTTTTGAACTTTCTGATGAACAATAACATGTCGAGTGTGACAACTAGAAAACGGTTCTATGTATAGAGCAAACCTTGTGCTGCATATTCATCATTTAATGCTGCCTACTGTGTATATGAGATCATTTTATTCTATAAACCTGAACAGGCTGCAGTCAGAGACCAGTTTTGCCTAATTTATACTTCCTATAACTTTCTTATATTCATTTTTTTCCTCAACATTCTTCTGCATCAAAGCGAAGATGTAAATGTGTTGTTTAAATACACTTTCTTGACTCTGAAGTCTACATGTTTATCAAAAAAAAAATCCACTGAAATGGTGCCACAAAACTAATTGCTTAAGATTTTCCAGCACTCTAATTAACTCACACTTCTTCATTGCTGAAAATCTGTTAGGGATCCTGGAAGTGGGGTCCTGATGGGCATGGAGCCATCCTTTTGGTCAACTGTGACTCAGAGAGGACCTACTTTAAGAAACTAGACCACGAGCAGAAATCCATCTCCAGAGTGTCTGGTAAAACCGCATCAGTGCAGCGTCTCCACAGCTTTCTTCCCTCTGTGGCATGAGCTTTTTTCATGACTGTTGTCATCTTTAAAAAGTCCCTCAAACGGTATTTGCTTGTGCAAGGTCAGCGGATGCCCATGGTGATGTGGTAAATCAGTCTGATAGAGCTTGAGACCTTTGTGTGTGTGTGCAGCGGGCAGGTTGATAAAGTAGGTTTCTCACATGGCTTTGCAGCAGAGAAACTGGTAGAGCAGAAATCTGATAACGAAACCACTGTGCAGGCATATTTGTACTGATCCTAAATATCAGCACACACTGACAGTAATATGAAAGAAGAAGCACATCGGTGTCATGTACAGTCTATGTTACATGCACGTTTAAACTCTGCGGCGTCTCGGACTGAATTACATATGTGACCAACGTTAACCGATTTGTGGATGTACAGATCTGAAGGACATGTCGGTCATGGTGCTGCGGACAAAAGGTCCTGCCAAGCTCCCGGAGGGCTACAAGCTCACCATGCACATCTCTCAGGGAGACGCAGAGAGTGTCCGAGTCTTCAGAGCCAGAACCCCCGGAGTGGTGAATAACAGCATATGTGAGTACAGACGAAGGCTGAGAACTCCCAGGAACGGATGATGTAATGTGCATGTAATTCAGCTTTACACTCTCTTACTCTGTTATCTTTAAACCTTTTTCTTTAATGTTTTATTTTTCCTCGCAAAATTAAGCATCCAAGTATTCGTGCCTTGTTTTTGTCGTTTTTCAGCAAATACACTCTTTAACGTCTTTGTGAGGGACTTCCCTCTGGTGCTGAGCAGCGAGGTCCTCTCCCAGGAAGTGCCTTACCTTGGAGGCGAAGCAGAGCTTAACTTTTATGTGGAGGGCCTCAGGTTTCCCGACAGAGACTTTAACGGGCTCATCAGCATCAACCTCAGTCTTTTAGAGCCCATCAGTGAGGTAAGATCCGCCGCATGGCACCCACAGTTTTACACAGCTGCATTGTTCCTATCGTCACCTCCCGCCATTAGTTCCTTGTTTTGTTTAATCATCTTTTTAGTCTAGATTTTATGATAAATTATGATAAAATTAGAAAAAATATATAGTTTCACAAAAAAATCTTCTCTTGCTCCTTTTAGAGCTTTCAACCACATCTCAGTCTTTCTTTAATAATCGGGTTAAACGCTCCAGACAAAGCCACTAGTTAGGCCTTGAGATTCAGTTTTTCAAGCTACAACTTCCAAGGTTCAGAATTCTTTCCTAGAAGCAAATATTAGGTTAGTTCTAGATAACGCACAAATAGACTTGTAGAGGAGTACAGCTGGCAGCACTCGGCAGCCTCTCTCATGTTTCAACAGGCTGTACCTGAGACGCCCATTTTCACAGACAAAGTGATGCTCAGAGTGGCACCGTGGATCATGACACCCAACACCCTCGAGCCTCTTGAGGTGTTTGTGTGCAGGTGAGAGCCGACTGATGAATAATAAAGATGATGGGTACAATAGATGTGTTAACTGGATGCTACAGTGTCACACATTCCCCTCATTTTATCTCATACTACTAAGAAAGCTGCTCATGTAAAATGACTTCCCTGTTATGTGTCACTACTGGTGACTGTTGGTAACATGCACTTGCCTGTTAAGTTTTCTCTTTACACGCTTGCATGTTTCATTTTTTAAATGTTTTTAAAAATACCTGATGATGGGCCGCTGTGTAGCTCACTGAGTTAAGGTGTTACCACATGGGCGCAGGTCGCCAGCAGCGGTCGTGAGTTCGAGTCCGGCTCACGACCCTTTGCTGCATGTCTCTCTCCTCTATACCCCCTTTCACTCTGTCCATTAATAAAACTTCAAAAATCTCCCCCCAGTATAATAATATTTTTTAAAAAACCTGATGATTTTTGTTTGATCCTACAGAATTCGTTAATGTTCACGTAGAATTAAAAAATACCCAAACCTGCTTGATTAAAACTGCTTGTCTGCCTGTGTTTGCTTTCTCAGTACATCTGATAACTACACGTTCCTGAATGGAATGAGGAAACTTGTCGCGAAAAGCGGGTACAAGCTGAACATTTGCCACGAGTACATGAACAGAGGAGACCGCTGGATGCAGGTAAGAAAGCTGAAACCTAAAGCTCCTTTCAGACAAGCACTCATTATATTCCTGTAACTGAACACGTCAACTCATCTGTAAAAGCTGTGATGGCTATCTCACTAGGTCAGCCCTAGGAACGTTTCCATATCATTTTTGACATGGGACAAGTCTAAACCGTGTGCCACTGAAATAATGACACACAAGCCATGGTACTTAGAGCAGTTACAGTTTGCTTGCCTTCCTCAGTAGCCTACATGCAGGAACATGATGTTATTTCCACTGACATGTCAGGATGGCTGTAAACATCTGGCGATCATTCACCTGAACAACACGCAGCATCATATCGGTTTGATTTGATACAATACATCGGAACAAACTGAGGTCACATCGTCACAACACTGACTCACTTAGAAAACACTAAAAGCGCATGCTCAGTCTTCTGCATCGCAACCTGTGGAATATCTGTGGCTGTCACGTTCAAATTTGATTGTAGTTCAACAACTCAGTAATCACTTGTTGCTCACCGCATAGAGCCGATATCACACAGATATACTGTTGTGTTTATTTGGCTATGGTTCGAATCCCTTTTCCTCCTTTTCTTGTTATATTGTCAGCTTTCAACATTGTCTGAGATTACAGGTTACAGTGATGGGTTATGGGATGTGTTTTATCAAATCATACTGATGTGATGTGTCACGTCCCGGCTCCAGGAAGGACAAAGAGGAGAGGACCACACTTGACCAGAGATACTTAAATTTATTTTGACCAAACATACTTTAACAAAACAAACTAAATATCTGGATCAGTGCTATCAGTAATGTAATGTGTGTATGTATGTGTGTGTGTCGATGAGTGACAGCTAACGTGTAAAAATGTAGAAAACAAACAAACTCATACAACTTAACCAAAGTCCAGGCCCAGAGAGAGAGAGAGAGCAGCTGATCCCAGTCAGTTTATAAAGCTGATGAACAACCAGCACAGGTGTCAGCCATCAGCTGATGGACTTCCTGTTCTTCTCTAAGGGAGGCTGAGCTCCAGCCAACCAAGACAGCCCAAACAGGAAGTTCAGGGGCTGTCACAGATGCTGCGTGTTGTTGTGGTGGGAGGCTGCTGTGTGTGTTTCGGTGAACAAACCCGAGTTGAGCTTGAAGTTCTGTTTCAGTGAATCCACAGACCAACACACAACACAACAGAGGACGAGCTTCTGTGTTGAGGGTTTTGTTTGGTCAGACACAATTTAGTTTTGTGGTTCGTTGTTAAACAGGATGCCCATGTTAACTTGTGATATCACCAGTTGACATGGGAGTGTTTCCTGGATAATCAGCAGGGGTTGAACGCCTGGCAGAATAAAAAAGATCTATACTGACGAAGCGGAATGTTTGTTGTGTCAATCGGTGGCACAATGAGTAAGACGCTCGTCTCATATTTATACCTCTGGATCACATCATCTTGAATCCTCTCAACGCACTGAAAAATATGTGTTTTTATTTTGGCCAGCACGTTTGGTTTTGCTGTCTGTAGATAATATAGAGATGATATAGACTTTATTAACTAGTGATGTTGACGTTTTTCGGCCAGGTCTTCTTTATCTAGTATCTTTATCTTCACACACGCAGGCAGGTCTGGTCAGGACGACTCTGCGAACGGAACATCTGGAGCCTAAATACAGTAAATATCACCAGTTAAACAGGAGCAGCGCTACTTCTGCAGTCAGAACGCCGCAACCAGAAATGTCATAGCAGCCTTACGTCAAACACAGAAATCACGCATGCCTTTCTCAGTCACCGTGCCCGAGAACTTCAGATCTATTATTCTACAAACTGGAATGAAATTGTGTCCTTCAACTGAATTGCTTTTGAATTCATTTTATTAATTTAAAAAAAGTAAAGCATGAGAGACTTGAGAGAGCGTGAAGGTTGTGTTTAGGAAACTCCAACTAGCCAGGTCATGAGAGGTCTATTTGAAGCGCAGCTACAGTAACAGTGTGGCAGGTTTTGTAATCCCTACATTAGGAAAATAAACAGGAACAGTTAGTATGAGACAACTTAACATGGAAACGTGTTGCGACAAGAGCAACTAATAAAATGTGCTGCTTTGATCAAATCTATCATTTTGAAACTGAACACTGCAGAAATATAACGCACCATCTATTTTCAGGATGAGCTGGAATTTGGTTACATCGATTCGCCTCATCAACGGTTCCCTGTTGTTCTGGATTCTCCGAGAGATGGACAACTCCAGGATTTTCCATACGAGGAGCTACTGGTAAGACACAGAGTCAGACTTCTCTTGACATCAGATGTTGAACGATGCCAGATGCTCTTGGAAAGGATCAGTCTTTTATAGCAGCATTTGATTTTTGAATCATGTAACCAAGGCAGAGTTTTTCAGTTAGGGAGATGTAGTAGATGGAATTAAATATGTTTGTATTATATGTCTGAAGGAGGTCTGTAAGCAGCTCTATATCCTCAGGGCCCCAACTTCGGTTATGTGACGAGGACGGCTGAGAATGAAGAAGTGACCAGTCTGGACTCGTTTGGTAATCTGGAGGTCAGTCCTCCCGTTACTGTGAATGGAAAAAACTACCCTCTGGGCAGAATCATCATTGGAGTGGCCTTCCCTACGTGAGTTTGTACCAGATTCACAGATGAGTTTCCAACTTATGAGGACTATGAAAAATTCATATATGAGCAGCTTTTGGTATGATTAATACATCCAGCTGCTTGTTGGAGAAGCAGCAAAATAAAAAGCGGCTGTCACAGAGGATTTGTGCCGACTCACATCTCTTTCTTTATTTAAGGGCAACGAAAGGGCGAAACATGACAAAAGTAGTTCAAGACTTCTTGTTTGCTCAGAAAGTTCAGGAGCCTGTTGCCCTGTTTTCTGACTGGCTGCTTGTCGGCCACATTGATGAATTCATGACGTTTGTCCCTGCGCCTGACAGAAAGGTAAATTTTCCCCGACAAACAACTGCTGAGGTGAAATGCAACATAATTAGCGGTTAGTCGCTGATACCGACATGGTGTTACATGCATTGTGGGACTGTATAAGCTCTCAGGACACGTGGGCGCCAGTGTTATCTTTGTCTCTTGTGTGCCTGGTTGCAGGGCTTCCGACTGCTGCTGGCAAGCCCAGACGCAGGCTACAAACTGTTCAGGGGCTTACAGAACGATGGACACGGACAGGCCAAACTGTTTGACGGTAGGTCTGCTGTCAGCGACGTTCTCTGTGGAAAATCTGCAAAAGAAGTGTAAAAAAAAATTCTTAGCGCACTCTATAAAATGCCTCCAACCAGGTTTGAAAGATGAAGAACAAGTAACAGTGGATGAGATACTTGATGATGAAAGTCTCCAAAGTCAAAATAACTATGTACAGGTGAGTGTTACATTATGGTCCCAGAAGGGAAGATGAAAGCTTATTGAAAATGCAAACAGAGAATACATTGCAGTTCACGTGAGCCAGACAGTATGCTCATATCTACCTTTTCATTATCTAATTTCAGCTGTTAATTAATTAACTGCTATAACAGCCTTCACTCAGTGATACAGCTGTCCACAGGAGTTAGCGAACTGGTACCAGGAATTTACTCCTGTTTACCCACAACAGCATTAGTGAGGTGTTGGATTATGGGTAAGGCCAGGAAGCTGTAACATTGGGATTTGTCATCACAACTAAGGGAGTAAATCATGAGCACCAGCCACATGCTATTATTATCTCCACAAAACATTTTGATTGGCACCGTGCCGTAAAGCAGCAGTGTTCTTCCGGCATCCAGCCAAACTGTGATTTATCAGAGAGCAGGTAGTAAAGAATGATTCATCTGCTCTAGAGTTCCCTTGCAGTGCGTTTTATACCTCCCCAGCTGACATTTGGCGTCGCTGATCTTAGTCTTGTGTGGCCCCAGTTGACTGCTTCCTGAGGCAGTTTCCTCTCACTCACTGCCAAGTCGCGATCAGTGCAGGCAAATGACCCCCGAGCGGAAAATCAAAGTGGAAATTGTGCATAATCGGAAAACATTGTGGTAAACGTTGCACATTAGTTTGAAAAGATGGACAAAAAGGCGTGTAACTCACATGAGGTACACTTTACTGTCTGCTGTTTCCCAGAGCTGCATCGACTGGAACAGGGACGTACTGAAGAGAGAGCTGGGCCTGGATGATGACGACATCATTGACCTGCCAATCCTCTTCAAGTTGGTAAAGGAAGAGGACACTGACATCAGAGCAGTGGCTTACTACCCCGACATGGTGAGTTCAGAAACATGCAGGTGATATGTAAGTAAATATAAGACCTGATGGCACTGCCATGTGTCACATGTGTTCCCAGGTGAACATGATTGTCTTGGGGAAAAACCTCGGCATCCCGAAGCCCTTTGGCCCCAAGGTGAATGGACGCTGCACCCTCGAGGCTGAGATGTGCTCTCTGATGGAGGGTCTGGGCCTCCAGTGCACCTTCATTGACGATTTTGCCTCCTACCACAAGCTGCTGGGTGAGGTGCACTGTGGCTCCAACGTTCGGAGGGAACCGTTTCACTTCAAGTGGTGGAACTTGGAGATGTGAATAAAAACTAAGCAGGAGACAGATAAAAATAGTAGTCCTTAAGATTTCAGTCCCGGTTAAGTAGGTGACATACTTGGTTACCATGGTAGTAGCAAATGTGCTTTAATACTACGGTGCTTCTCAGTAACAGAAGTGAAGTCCTCTGCATTTCTTGTAACTGCTTCAAAGTAAAAGCCACCTCCCGTTTCACCAATTGAACATTGCGGGTGCGTTCCAATACCTGTGCTACTATACTACATAGTGTGTCCCAATACGTAGCACATCAAATGCAGTATGCTTAGAATACCTGGATGTCCTACTACACTGACCACATTTTGCTGTATGCAAGCCAGCATGCTTTTCTTGTCATGCTAACCCACAATCGTCTGTCCAGCTGAAGATACATTAGTGTCTCTTGCCAGCATTAACTAACTGGAGCCACTAATGACTACGTAGTACGTCCAAGTTGTAAGAATATGCATTTTGTCAGGGCAGCTGCAGTACATACTAAAAGCAAAAAGACAGAGTATGCCATTTGGAACAAAACCCCTGTATGTGAAGCAGCATCAGTAGGAAGGGATCCTTTTGTTTTAGCAGCATCTTGTTTTAGCTCTGACTAAGTGTAAACAGAGCGCATGGTGATCAGTAGTAGCAGACTACAGGCATGCTTAATTTCCTGTTAATCTCTTGTACCTGTGAAGCAAATTTACTTCCAGAGAAGGAATAGGGTCCACTAACACAGAGCAGTAACTGAGATGGCTGTTGTTTGGCTCAATGGCTCAGTGGTATCAAAAATTAGATTGAATTTATTGCTGATTTTCAGGATTGTAGCTGCTTTTATTTATTCAGTTATTTTACAAAACACCTGTAATAGAAGGCATATTATTTTTTGTCAAAGCCTGTTATTATTTCTGTCTTCAGTATCATGAAATGCTTGATTTTCTCATCAGTCATGTTAGAACAAGTGCCTCAGTGTCACACTGAAATACTACAGTAACAATCATTCATTGTTTGGTAAAAAATGACCCCAGGGCTCGATCTACTGTATGCATCTTCCTCTTTATTAAACATCTTTGTTGGCTTCATTTACAAAAAAAAAGATGTAAAGCAATATTTACAAACAAGTCTTTTGAACAAGGGCTTAAGCAAACCATTGACAAGAACAGAAATACAATCATTTGAATCGAGCACATAGAAGATTCGCTCCCGATGTTGTCGTGGTTGTCGCCACTGGCATACAGTGCAAGCACAGACAGATGAACGGCACCACATAGTGATGTGCGATAATAATACAGAGCCACAAGAGGGCAGACTTCATCTACTCAAGCATTTCCAAGGTCTGGAGGTTTTACATCATCCTTTGTGATAAGTCAATTCAAAAGGCCATAACACAAATGTGTTGACATTTCTGTCTGTGTTGTTCGATGCAATTCATATGCAGGGGGATTTGTAGCTTGGATATAGGGTGGTTTGCATTTGGTCCAGTATCTTAAACCTTTTGTACTTTCACAAATTCTTAAATGCTGTCATTAATTCACCACTGACAATGTCATATCAGTGAAATGAATTGTCTCCAAGTATCAGTTCTTTCCTTCATTACAAATTGAAAACAGGAAAAAGCTTCTCTGTTCAGTAAACATGAGCTGCTTCTGAGTTCACTGTGATCACGAATCAACACAGTATCACCATTCACCAGGGCAGATACGTACTAATAGATCCATTTCTGCCTAGTTTTACATTCAAGCCATCCGGCAACGTGGTGCCTTTAAATATGACCCTCCTTCAAAGCAGCTCACGTGACACAATCATAAAGGCAACTTCAAGACGGGTCACAGTGTAATTAATTTTCAGCAACTCCCATTCCTCAGAAAAAAGGTCAGCATTTTTGCAACAACTCTGAAAATGTAGTGCTTAGGTCACGTACATATATTACACTTTACAAATAAAGTAGGAAACAGGTGACATTTGGCTCTCTATCAGCAATGTGCACTGCATCTGGAGATGTCGGCTGGTTTTCAATAAAAACACAAATCACAGGGACAACACCTCTATGTCAAGCATGGCACCAGTATACAGAGGAGAGGAATTTGGCGAGCAGATTTACACCATGCACAGTATACACCCGTATACAGACATCAACAAGTGGGGTGTAACAAAGAGCATTTGGAGACAAAAGTCTAAACAGCAGTACCTTTAAATGTGAGGATGCATGTTGCTGGTTGGGGCACTACAGTAACTCTGCTTCTTACTAAAATCATATCAATGGAGTCAGCATTTCTGTTAAAATAAGTCATGGTTGTACCGTAGCACAAATTTCTGGTGGAGTAGAATTTCTATAGCCACCAACAACAGCATCATAAATGTACCCTCGATCAAAACATGACAAATTTGCTGAAGTTGTTGTAAAACACAAATATTCACTGCAGAATACTCAGAAAAGAAGAGCAGATCATCAATAAAACACAAAACATGGCCATGACAGACAGCCACACACACACACACACACACACACACACACCTGGTACATCAAAGTGAAACCCATGTATAATATCACAGTGGGATGTGAATTTGACATAAAAAAAATAATAAAAAAAACATTTTACTCGGTAGTGCAACTCTTCACAAGCTAAGCGAACACCAGTTGTTTGATCTGTCTCGGTTTCTTTCACCGCTCTTTCAGTCACAAGATTAAAAGCCCCATTCGAATCCTGATCTTTCAAAGAGGATACACAGCACATGAGTGTTTACAGTAAGAGTCGGGCTTCAGAGCTTACTGGCCTGAAAGAATGAGCAGGCGGGCGGACTGTCCGGAGATGACAGTCGGTAGAGATGCTGCATGGGTGTGGAAGCCTCTTTATTCCTTTGCCTTGAGGACTCGAGAAGGTTTCCACGAAGAGATGGAATGAGGGCAGTAGGTTGGTACGTGTCCATGGAGCCCGGTGTCTGTCGTGACAGGTAGCAGATCCATGCCGAACATACAAAGGAAGACCTGTCACTCTCTTGATCTGGCTTCTAACGGTGCTCCTTTTCTGCATCAGTGGTGGAGTTCACATGCCCCTGGCTTGTTTTTTTGGCAAAAGATGCCTCTTATGGGAATGCTGAGAGAAAGGAGGTAGACAAGGGAGAGATACATAAACGGGCATAAAGGAGAAACAGATGAATGTGGCATTAAAATGTAAGAAGAAAAATCATTTTAAAGTATAATACACTCTGTAAGTATGCTATGTCTAACCTGAAAATGTCCGTTGATGTAGTGATCAGGGAGTGGCTAACAGTTCTGCATACAGATGTGGAGAGATGACAGCACAGTTAATATCCACACATACAACAACAGAAGACCTACGACATAAATCAGAATAAGGTAGCAACTAATGATCATTTTGGAACTCAGCAATCTGTTTCTAGCCATGCTGCGTATACACGGTGATCTCAGATATTCATGGTCCCACTAAGATGAAACTTACTGACTTTTTTGATCTCCTGATTCTGTCTAGCATAATTTGGCCAAAATTACACTTATGATGTGAAATATCTCAACATCTACCACGAGGAGAGGCACAACACTTTGCTCAGACATTCCTCCTTCCCAGTAGATCCTCGTAGTTTCAATCGTAGCATCTGGACCTGCTTGAGTTTCTCGAAGTTCCTCTCATCCAAGAGGCTTCATTAGTTCTAAACTAACTTGTTGGGAGTTCCGGATTTTTATACTCTTCAGGAGCCATTAACACTCCAGAGAGGTGAAACGTCTTCAAGAAAATCAAGCAAGTCCAGATGCTATGATTGAAACTACAAGGATAGCCATGAGAACCTTCACAGACATGTTCCCAGAAGAGTTATCCTCAGTGACTTTAGCAATCATCTGATTGTTTCTCTATGCAACGTAGTTGTATTTGTAGTCTGGATTGCAACTGTTGGATGGATTGACATGAAATTTTGCTGCTTTGGTGATCCCTTAACTATTCACCCAAAGCCATCATCATATCAAATGTTTAATTCATCCAACGCTTTGCCTTATGTCTTAATACTTGCATCGCTAATGACATTTCCATCAGCCTTAGCTGTTTCTTGTGCACTTATCAAGTCTGAACAAATAATCGAATTCAAATTGAAATCACAAAGTGCAATTAGCAAATCGCAAAGACTGCAATTTAGGATATGCATTATGCAGCACATCTGACCCAGGGTTTAAACTGTTGTGTCAGTGGCTTTACAAATTCATGCCATCCTCGTTGGTCGTTGGGTGAGTTGCATTTTAGATGGTATCTCAAATGGTCATTCTTTATCACATGTAGTACATCTCCTACCTACTAAATACTGAGTTAAAGCTCGACTTTAAAAATGTTATTACAAATCAAATCATTATCGCAATATGTCAGAATGATTGCAATTAGATATTGTCCCCAAATTGTTCAGCTCCAGTACTGTACGTAGCATGGTAAACTAAACTGAGATAAATATAGTAGCGATTATACAGGCTTAATAAAAGAATGTTTATCACTGCCGATATGATCCAGCAAGATAACATGCTGACGTTAGCATTTAGCTTTAGCACTACTGCACTCCTAGTCTTATTGATGCGTTGCTCATTCTATATAATTTCAGAAAGTCATAAAAAATGACCCATAACAAATTCAAGGAGCATTTTTATGTTTAGGTTTGAAGTCGTGAATGTAAGGTCTTTCTACTCAGTAAATTACTTCAACCATTAATCAGAGAAAACATTCATTCTACTGATGTTTTGAAACCACTTGCAGTGTCATTTAATGACTGATGCCAAGCAGTTTGCCTTACCGATGGGAACTTGTGCTCCTGCTGGGGGCACTCTGTCTTGGGCCGGCTGTCTGTCCCTTTCGGCTCTGATGTCTTCACTCCGTCTGGTTGGTGTTGAAGACGAGAAGCTGCTGGGAGGGAGGGGACAGATGTGTGGCTGTCATGGTTAATAAACTCAAGCATATAATGCTGCCAGCTGTTCCAGCAGAAAAAGGAAAATACTAGCATACAAAAGATTAATGTTTCACAGTGAACCATTAGTGACAGAAAAAACAACAACATGCTGCACAGAAGAAGTGTGGGAGTCGCAGATAAGTCTGAAGTGCTATACATTTTAGGAGGAGTAAACTTCCATTCACTGAAGAAGAGTTTGCAAAGTTACACAGCCTGTGCCTTCTGTTGTTGGCAGTGAGCTCCGATAGTGCAGCTGAGGTGAAGTTCATCACTCAAGGGTGTTCCAATATTAATTGCTCAGGAAGCAGAGGGTGTTATTCTTACATCTGTCCTATCTAGATTTTCCCCAGATAGTGTGGATATCTGAAACACACGACCTTTCGGTAACTTGTCTGCTTCCTACACCTCCAGGCTCTCACTGGCCCAGTAATATGAGCCCCTTTTTCCTAAACTTACCTGGAAAACTTCCTTGGCTGGTACTGCATGCACTGTCCTCCACCCCAGAGCTATACACAAAGGAGTCTTTTTTGACTGGCGTAATACAAGACACACTTTCCTGTAAGGAGAGTAAAGGGAGTTTGAAATATTTACATTTTTACCAACCAACGTATAACAAGATAGGTGGGCTGTGTAATCACAACCACAGTTGTGTTTCATGCATGGAAATTTGCATTTTTCTTTGTTTTTGTCCCTTTTTAGATGCAAATGGTGCAAGTGAAAGAAATGGATAAACACATTAATATGTATTACTGTGCAATACATTTTGAGACCTGTCATTACTGGAATATGGTGAAATCCATCAAGCCTTCTCATGTCTTTCGTTTCAGTTGTTTCGGTAACAGCAAACAACGATAAGAAACAAAGTGATTACATTGTACACTCAGTAAAAGTGAGACAAATGCCATTGGAATGACAAATATATCAGGGGCATTGAAAAGCTGCTTGCTTATTCTGCTTTTTTGGGGAAGTGACATTCATGTGTGCGCTTTCGTAATGTGTCATCGCTCTGCCTGCCTCCACTCACCAATCCGGTGTCGTAGTCCTCCTCAGCTTCGTGCTCTTCCACAACGCTGGCAAAGCTGCTGGCATTGGACGAGGAGCGGGAAAGGTCCTGAGCCTCGGGGATGGACGGTGCCCTGCAACACATCGCCAAACTACACACCTGGGTCACTCTGCCCACACGATGGCATGTTTTTCCTTTAAAATGACTTCATTTGGGCAGCACAATCAAAGGTTTTTGTGTTTAACAGTTAGCTTCACGTCGGAGCCCCTCTCCTGGTCTCTCTCCGAGCAGAGTGACAGTGCTGAATTTGTATTGCAATGTGAAATCGATAATGCTAATTTTGTGGCTTGTTGCATTAAATTGGCTGGAGAGGCTCAGAACTATGACTGCAGTCATCCATATAATAGAGTCCCTGTTCCAATTTGTACAAATACAAATCCTCCCCACCCACCTAAGAGATGGATCACCACAAATACCCTGTCACTGTGGTTGAATAAAACAAGTAAATCATTATATCATGAATGAAATAATCGTCACCTGTTCCTAGTGGCAGGAAACTCGGGAGAACTGTGATTGGAGGAATTGTCTGATTTGTTTTCCTGCGACATGTAGCTGGGGTCCGGTGTCTTCTGGGTGCTGGGTGACACCTCCCGGCTTCAGGACAATAATAGAGATGAAGGACTCAGAATAGGTAAATTGACTTCATTTGGCATGAGTTTAACAAGCTACGTAATTCAATACATTCTCATCATCTAAATCTGGGTTTTATGATAGTCAGTTGTTGATAGTCATCAAAATGACACACTAATCAGCTGTCAGCCTTGATCAAGGCTGCTACAAGGTGGAATCTAAGTAAACTCTAATTTTCTAAAGCCCAACAAATAAAGGTAGCATTGATAAGCGCTACTCTTAATCTAAGCCACCCGACAAGGATTTGCGTCATGCATTATGTATCTTCTAATTACTAAATTCCTCTTTCTTATGTCCTTGCTTCCATCTGTTGCAACACTATTTTCTCTTCACTACCCACTCCCTGCTGATCAGCTCTGCTCTGTCCTCTCACCTCCTCTCTTGGACCTCCTGGATGTTCTCGATGCCAATGGCACTACTGCGGCGGGAGCTGAAGGGCCCAGACTTTTTCCTGGTTGGGCTTTTCCCTGGAATAATTAACGACTGACAGCGGGTAGGGAGAGGAACGTAAGAAACACACTCTGAGACAGTACAACCGTCACATCAAGCATTATTTATAGGAAATGGTCCAGGAAGCTACCGATGTGAAAGATGTCTACATGTAGAAATATGCTGCAAAGGAATTGTAAACTGATGGCTGGACAATAATAATAACGTGATGACACATTTGGCAGCATGTTTTACAAATTTGTGATTCACTTGACCTCAAGCATGAGTTCAATTTATAATTTATATGATCTTATTTGGCCTCTTTTTAAATCTCTGATTTACCAAAACAATATTTGAATTTAGTACTTATGTAAGTCTGGGGAGGACCAATACTATATTTTCCAAAATGTGTGGCAGACACACTTCAAGGTGTGACTGTGTGCATTATTTTCCTTTTCTCTTACAGTATTATGAACAATCTTTAAAGTGAAATTATATGAATGAATTAAAGCATGAAGCTCTGGGGTTTGGTGTAATGGAGTGCAAAACGTAAATCAAAAAAACTCTGATTCATCTCAAATGAAATCAGCTACTTGTAAATCATATTTACATTACAATAAAGATATATATTGAGGTAAATAAGCTGTAACATCCCGAAATCCACGATGGATAATCCCCTATCAGCCATAAAACAAAAATACAAGAGGGGTTTGGCTGTATGAATTAATGAAATGAATGAACTACAACTAAACAAGCGTTGTCATGATACCTATGAATCTAAAAACCTCTCACAGCCACGGGAACCAAAAGACATATTAAAACGACTAGAAATGGCATACTTACATTATGTAAAGATAAGAGCAAAGCAAAGAAAAAAACAGTAAACAAGAAGGGAGAATATACATGAACCTCTTCTATTGTTCCTATCCCTATGGCACTGCCTCGGCGTCCATATTTACTGGGACTTTTCCCTGGGACAAGCAATGACTGAGCCACACAAGACAGGGCGGGGGAAGCAGAGAGAGAGAGAGAGAGGGGGGATATGATAGATTGAAACAGCGAGAAGGGGAAGGAAAAGAAAAGAACACATCATAAGATGCGCACGGCACAAAGAATTCAAACAGCAAGGTGCAAAACAGCTTCAAGAGGAGCTCACAGCAGGGCTTAGCAGAGAAGACATGATATTGAGGATACAGTGAAAAGTTTTACAGAGCAAAAAGCAGGCTGGGGTCCAACATAGGAGGGCACAGCAGGAGATGGAGTGTCACCAAGGTAGCAGGCATGCCGGCAGTTTCTGCCCTGAAGGATACACGTCTGTTTAGTGATGCATTCAGAAGAAGAAAAAGGGCAAGGAGAGCTGACACAGTCCAAAGGAGTAGCTTTGAGAAAACTTTGTCCTTTCAGAAATGGGAGGAATTTAGTTCCAATTTAAAATACAGCTAGCAAGAAAATCCCAAAAACTGCAGCAAATTCCAAAAAGGTTGAAGGATTATTGACTCTATCTTTGAAAGGGACACAAACAGGACAAAGAGCTCCTTGCGGTTACCGCTTTTGCCATGCATATTCTTCAGCCACACATGCACAAGGCTGGGTAAAGAACATTTACAGCAGGAAACATGACAAAGCACAGCAAGGAGGGAGGGAGTCTGGGTAGTCATACAGCTGCTAGTCTGAGTTCACTTCAGGACTCGGGATAGAGACTAGACTGGGGCTCACAAACGATCAACCATCCTGTATTGGTAGGGAAAACACTGGATTCATTCCACAGTGGACATTCTTTTTCATCATCATCCTAGAAGTCTGCCACTCTTTTAAAAGATGAGAAATAATGACATGCTGAGAAATGAGTTACGCTGTTAATTTTCCAAACCAAAAGAAAAAAAAAAACAACAAAAAAGTCATTAGCAGGAACACTATGAGTCGTAAATGGAAAAAGGCAATCAGTGAAAGCTGCTTTAGTGCAAAGCAAGAGTGAATTTAAAATGTCAGGAATGAAAGGGAGTGTTTTGGTGTTAACATACTGATGAAAGTAAAGTGCTACAAGGTGCCAGCAGGACTCATTTGCTAAAGTGCTGTTTACGAGAAAGAATAGCAGTTAAAGGAGTCTGTTGTGGGTGTTCATCAGCTGTGCAGCAAATATACTATATCCTGAATGTAAGTGTTAGGTGGGCAACGTGTGATCCAAAATGGGCTACTTACAATCCCTGGGGTTTTGGGGCTCTCTGCGGGATTATGGGTAAAGCTGCCACTGTGACTAGTGGAGACTGTGTGTGACTTCTTGTTACTGAGGCCCATGGCGTCCATAGACTGGCTTCTGCTGCGGATGACCCGCTACAGAGAGAAACGAGGAGATACTGTCAGTGGATCCACTTTGATGTGGAAACGTAACACACTGACCAGTTTTCCAAGGCATTACATACCGCAAATAAAGGTGCATCTATACTCAAATCAAATCCAAATCAAGTTGGTTATAGATATTCATATATACTTTTGCTATTACACACAGTATACTGTATGTTTTATTTTATATTTTAAAACCTTTGGTTGGAAATCACTGTTATATATTTATTAACATGTACCAGATATATTCTATACCATGTGAAAAATTAGGAAAAATTTCAACTTATGTAACAGATTTGGCATAATTTGCCCTTTTTTCATTTAAATCCATAACAATATGACTGATTGGTCTGTCTGCTGTGATGTGCTAAGATGCAGATATTGTAGGATAAATGTGATGAAACTGAGAGAACGAATGTGCTCACAGCACGTGTATATATTTGTGTGGGCGCTGTACATGAATGTGTGTAAGTGTGCTTATGGTTTGTATGCAGGGCGATTTTTGAACACTTAGGGGCAGTGCAGGTCAACAGGCAGGAGGGAGACGCTGTTAGGGAGATTTCCAGGTTCACTGAAGGTCAGAGAGAGCAGCTGGCTTCACACCGGAGAAGAAAAAAGCCGCATCTCCTCTTATCTAATTGTCATTCAACACGGGTCAGTGTGAAGCTGGGTTTTGTGTCATGGGACACAACATGAGCAAGGAAGGCCACGACAATGACAGAAAGGAAGAGAGACAGCAGGACAGTAGAATCCACACATCTGCACAGAGGCAGTGAGAGAAAAGGAGAGTGGCGAATCTTTGCAGCCGTAATTCGTGAAGGTGTGAACGTGAGAAAGTGACGCAGCAAGTTAGCGCTTGATAGTGAAAAGGAAAAAAGAGGATTTTTATGTAGGAGCATATTTATGCTAGTTTATGATGGTATGGGGGAAGATGGATCTTTAGAAATAGCACAGTCAGAGAGACTGAGAGCTAGGTAGTTGTTTTTATCTGAAGCATCAGAGAAATGTAGGAAAGATGGCCAAGAACTCGTGATCAACACAGAGAGAAGAGAAAAACTGCAAAGGAATGCTGCCCATGGGGAGACGTACAAACTGCATCATCGGTTCCCTAATGAGGGGTCATTAAATTGTTCATCAGGCACACACCATCACAGGTCCTACTGCTGTGCCTCAGCCATGCTGGCTGAGCTCTGCTCCAACACCCTAATGGTCATTGATGGAGCACTCTCAGTCAGAGCAAAGTGCCTTTCATACACAGCAGGCCACTCCACAGCCTCAAAGCCACACCATCATGTGAAAACACATCGAGTTCAGCAGTCGCAGCCAAGTGAGGAAAGCAAATGCCACAGGACTGGTCCTTTGAGATACTGCAAATTTTCTATGCTTTGTTTTCTCATGTGTGAATACCCAGAATCCCAGCCAAGAGACAGGGGAGGCAAAGAAAGCATCCTAAAAGTTTCTCCACTCATCACCATTCCCTCTCATGCATGTGGAGTTGCAAATTACTAGTGCACTTCTTCAAGTGAGGAATGATGGTGTACCTTAAAGGACTCGAAGAAGCCTCCCCCTCCTCCTCCGCCTCCGTTCTCCAGCTTATCTTCGTCTCCCCCCAGACCCATCATGGACTGACTGTTGATGTGCAGCTCCTCATACAGCGTTTCCAACAGAGCTGAACGTGTGCGCTCCTGACAACAACAACACAGCCAGCATACATATTTGCTAAAACTTATTCTGAAATCTACAGCTTGAGAGAACTGAATATTTCAAATTAAGGGATATGTAGATATAGAGGAAAGTAATAAACATCACAACAGTATGATAAACTGGAGCTTATATATGCTGTTGTTGTTGTCTGACAAAGGTTAGAGGACCATAAATATACAGTATGCTGTCATTTCCTATCAAGAGCACAGCTAGTCTGATGCAGACCTGTGTAAACAGGAGTGTGCACACACATGCAAAAGGCAGGCACACTCTCATGGCACAGCTTGCTTCAGAGTTCTGCTCACCTCCAGCTTGGCAAACTTCTCAGCCTTGTAGCAGGCATATTCTGCATTGATGAGCTTGGTGAAGAGGAACTCATGGAACTCGGGGCCCTGAGGAAGGCCAGTACAGACAAGTTAAGGCAGAGTGAATGAAGGGTTGTGACGTCTGCGTCTAAAGGGGAGCTGAGTTCATGTATCTGTGTGACTGCTGACCTTTTTGAAGATGGCAGGGTCGGGCAGAGCAGGGCCAAAGAAAGGTACATCATCCCTTGCTGTCACAGACACCTGAAAGAGAAAGCAGGTAAGCAATGAGGAAAGGATACAAATCCTGAATAATGAAGGAGTAGAATTGAGCTGGCTTTTATTTTTCACTGTGTCCTTGACTGTTTTTGGAACCAACCTTGTAGGTGACATTGTCCGTGCATGCGTTCTCCACCTGCACCACCACATACGCATGCAGGAAGTTGGACTGGATCATGTCTGGCACAAAGGGCGTGTTCTCCTCCTGGAACACGATGGCTACAATGTCGTTGCCTATGTGCCTCTTCCTCTGCAGCTGGAGCACACACATAAACAAAACTAACAACAGCGGAAACATCTCAAATAACCAGTTGGTGTATTAGAAAACACAGGCCTGTCAAAGAATCACTTCCAGAACTGAAAGAGTGACTGAAAAATAGATATATTCCCAGCTGAGGGGTGGGCACGTCTTAAGAGTACAGTCTCTTCTCTGAGACGCATGACAAATCAGTTTTACTAACAGCCAAAAATATGAAATCCTTACCATCTTGTAGCTCGGGTGGCACTGATTTAAAACAGAGAAAATCTGCATCTGAATTATTTATTGTAAAAATGAAATAAGACACTAAACAGGAAACTGAAAGGTATACGATAAAGTAAGTTCATCTTTTATGAATGCCATAATGGGGAATTTTGCAGTGTTACAGCAGCAAAAGGGACAGTGCTGTGTTGTTGATATTGTACAGATTCCTTTCAATGTGGAAGACAAAGATCATTGATCATGAGTAGAATACATAGCATTTATGAATGTATGTACTATGTACTATACATAAATCCACTTTACCTATTTTTCAAAGTACTTATGACTATTTCTGAATGATTTACTTTAAGTGCTGATGTTATGGAAATGAATGAATCTGAATCTCAGAGGAGGCGCTACAAAGCCAAACAAAAAATGGTTTATGACTCCACAGATGGCTGACTGTGATCATCGCTGCTGAATAACTGCAGTTTCCTTGTTGCCAAAAAGCTTAAAGTTGCCAAAAGGACACTCGAGCACTTGGAGGACGGAGCAACTGTGCTGAAGCATTAAATTTTTAACCAAGCAGTATCTTTCAAAAAGCTTGGTGTTGCCAAGCATTAGGGACACCTTTTTTGTGTGTGCTGAAATATGAATATATGTTGTCACCTCATTGCCTTTTGCTACAAACTCTAATTTTGACAGCTCACAAGTCCTCATGAATATCTGAGGTTTGACTTTTTTTTTTCCTTGGGAAAAGTTCAGCCCACCAAAATGCCAATGGATTCTTATCGTAGAGGCTGTATGACCCAAATCATACTGTTGCATTTAAGTGGAGGCAAGGCATATCAGATTTTGCAGACATTTTCAGTTTGGTGACTAAGGGAAACTCAAAAATATTCTCAATGCAGGCAGTTTGGGCAAATATAAACCCATCTCCAATGATCCTCCTCAGGTGAGGCCTCAACATGATGACATTTGCTCCACAGCAGCACGCACTGGTCACCCTCCGTCACTCATCACATTATTTAACACACCAAAGTTGACAACACACCCTATAATACAAGCTGTACTGGTAGCTGGCGCTCCTAAAAAATGTCTCATGAGACTACCAGTTGTGCGCGCAGTACAATACAGCAAATATTTACTCTGGGATTTAGAGACGACGATGGCATTTGCTTTTCCAGAAGCAGTTCAATCACTTGCCTCTGTCTGTTAAAGCCAGTCTGTTTGTTCACATGAGAACAATCAACCATCTGTTTTCAGCCCTGGAAAGTTTTTTTTACAATCTACTGATGCCATGACAGTCACAAATATGCCAGCAATGTGAAATATAAACTATTTTACAGAAAACGGAGAGAGTATAACTCACCGCAAATTTAATTAATCAAAGTGTGCAAATGTCTGAGAAGTTTATCTGACATCAAAAATGCTCTTAATTAGTAAATGTGACTTATCTGATTGAAGGGATGGTCAACACGGAGTTTAACTGCAAAATGAGGCAGCTTCAGGGAAAACTGAGAACTGTGTTTACAAGGCAAGTCCTCTATGGCGGTCATAATTCTGCAGCTTTTGGATAAAATTAATTACATTTTACGTCTTTGTAAAAAAAAAAAAAAAAGCATTTCCAGGGCAGTAATTAAAGGTGAGTGAGGAGAGTGAGACGTGGTGCATGTGGCTGCAGATGCAGGACAGTCAGGTTACTACTGCATCATCCCTGAGCTTATTAGCTGTCAGTATTAATATTTATGCACACAGGGGCTTTCAGAACCCAGATGGCTCAATAACATTCATCCTACTTTCTCCGTGCAGATAAACTGATAAACCAGAGCATGACCATGGACAGATACAAACAAACCTAGCAACTGCAGTGCTGGATTAAGACACTTCACATCTGTTGCTGCCTCAGAACCTTTCAAAGTGGGCCACACTCAGTCAGATCTGACTATATAAATTCTACATAAAGTCTGTGCATAAGCAATCATATATTCTCCTTCCTAAAATAATGCCATGATGTCATGGTTACACCTTGCCTGCTCGTCTTTAGGTGCCTGTTGACTCAACCCATGTGGGTGTTGTTTATGCCCTGTGTTGCTCTCCATGCCTCTGCAATATGGACTGTCTGTGCAGGGTTACTGTGGTAACAAAGTTCAAACCCCTCTAAGAGGCAGTGAAGAGCAGCTGAGGACTTATGCAGCTTACTGCAACATGGCATCAAAGAGATGAAAGTCTTCAGCCGCAAACAGAGGAGAAACTTCAATGCCACAGGAGAACACTGCAACGCTGCTGAAAACGGCAAACCTTGAGAAGTGATATTTCTCAAAAACGGCAGGGTAAGTGAGGACAACAAACCTGCAGAACCTAAATAAATGTCATCTGTTTGGCAAATCACTGCACACAAATGTCTGTACAGCTTTCACATAGTAAAAGCTTTTAGAGTATAACTTTAGGTTATTTTGATATTTAGAGTTTAGTGATAGTTCACTATTGATAAAAATATGCATGTCTGTTTTCTTGAGCTAGATTAGAGGATTGATACCATCGTCTGCACAGTAAAATATGGTGCCATTAGCAGACAGCAGCAGTTAGCATAGTTTTAGCATACATAAATCTATATTAGTTAGAATGACCAAATGAGATGTAAAATAGTAATGTGGTTTAGAAGTGCAGGTGGGCTGATTTTACCACCTTTGGAAACAGTCTGGAAAGCCGTTCACTTCTGTTTCAAATGCACATGCCTTTATTGTCGTTGCACAAGTACAACAAAATTGAATGAGTATCCTTTCACAGTGCAAATAGTGTGTCTAAAACACAAAAATAAAAACAGAGAATAAAACAAAAAAAATGAAATGAAATAAAACTGTAGAAAATACTATCAAAAGACAGGTGGACAAAAGTGATCAGGTACTGCACCTTAAACATAATGTTGCACAAGCTCTTATGCTTGTCCCTATGCCAAGCTAAGCCTAGCACATGATGGTTATAGCAACATAGTATTTATCAAACATGAGAGTGGTTGATCTTCTCATCCATAGTCAGCAAGACAGCAAATGAAGTGCATATCCCAAAATGCCAAACTACTTTTTAACCACAGATGTTAGTTTTTGCCCTGTCCATCTTAATGAGGGTAACTACTGATTTAGATGATTCAACCTACTTTATCAGCTTTGACTTAAAAGACCTAAACTTGGACTGACCCGTTAGCTTACACTGCTACAGACACATTAAGGATTCACAAATGGAGGAGTTAATGAATGTCCTGAAAAGACAAATTGGTAACTCGGATGATTAGTCCGTGTCTCACGTCACTTTACCTGCTGCGAGTCTCCTTCTGTGTAAGGCAGTTTGGTGGACACGTGAAACATAATCTCCTTATTGTGGAAACTTGTGTAGATGGATTCTGTCCCCGTCTGCCCATGAGTGACATCGAGTCCACCCCGAAAACTGGACAAGAACAGAGGCAGAAGCAGAGACAGGAAATTTAAGGGCAGGAGCAATAAAAATAAGAGACGAGGGACAGGAGAAGCAAAAGCAAGGAGAGGATTGAGGTGAACAGACGGGATACAGAAGACAGAAAAGAGATGAACAAAGTGATGTTAGTTGAATACAGGTGCATGCTCATCCACGCTCATTCATCATTAAGGGAATGCCAAGGGCACTTCTTCTGCCTGCTCAATCACTACGACAAGAACTCTACAAATATCAGAGCATTCTGACTCGCTTTCCCAGGGATTCATTTAAAGCCAAGTCTGATCAATAGCAAAGTAAATGATGGCCTGCATCTGACAGGCATTAAGGAGAGAGCCACACTGAGAATTAACCAAAAGCGCTGAAATGAACCCGCAGAGAAAACGAAAAGAAATTGAACGGAAAAGCGTCCAAACCCTTTAAAGTCATGAAGCTCAATCTTCCGGCCCAGAAACTCCAAGAATTCAACAAAGGCAGGACTTTCTTCCATGTTCCCGAAGAGCTCCTCCTCTGATGTCTGCAAGGGGGAAGCAAACAGCGTTTTCAGGAGGAGAGGAACCCGACTTCAAACACAGAGATTAGCAGCAGTATCTCTGAAGTGCACTAACCTGTCCAAACTTTTGATAAATGACTCCAAACTTGAAGTTGTTGCTGATTACATGCTCATCAAAAGTGACAATGAGCCTTGAAGCCTGAAGTCAAGAGAACAGAAAGTTTCTGGTCAGATTAATGGTGTTTTTATGCATGTGGACAGCGACAGAGAGAGTGACAATGAGGACTAGTGCATACCTTTGGGTAGAGAACAGGGTAGAACCTATCCACATTTACTTCTTCACAAACAAGCTACAAAAGAAAAAGTACATTTAGCTTCATCGATTTTAAATATAGATTGAAATACAGTTTTTAAACAAAATATTCGGCATGCCTACCTTGGCCATCTGAACCACATTGGGGAACTCAGTAAGGCAGGAAATGGGAATCACGTCATGATGGGTTTTTAGTTTTGTCCTGAAAGGCAAACAGTGTGAAAAGTCAAAATGCTTGCCGTTCCATTTCCAATCCAAAGCAATCCTCCTGGTTTAGAGGTTTCTTTCTTTGTTGCTTAGGATTAATGGAAGTGAATTGTCAACTCAAAGGGAGCCTTTCCCGTACAGGCTGTGTGGATGGATGGAGCCGAGATTGCCTGGAAGAGGGTCGAATGGGAATCATTACTTTTTTAAGGGGGTCACTGCTCTATTCAATGAGTACAATAAACAATACTGTGAAAACTAAAAAGTAATCTGTGTCCAGAATGGCAGCCCCTCCTCAGTTAGATAACATGACTCGGATACTTTAAGCAACAGTCTGACATTTTGGAAAATGTGTTTATTTTCTGTCTTTTCCTATATAGATGAGAAGATTGATACCACTTTCATACCTATGGAGAAAAATATGAGACTAGAGGCAGTTGGCTAACTTAGCTTAGCATTAAAAAGCTGGCGCTGTCTGACAGTGACAAAATCCCCTTTCCAGCAACTCCAAAGCTAATTAATACAACAAAATAAAGCTTGTGAGTTTGCAGACCCCTCCCTCGAACAGCAATTTTTCCAATCGTAGCTTAGCAAGCGTAACTAAATAAGTCGCTAAACCTGCCATGCTTTGGATTTCTCCTCATGCTGAAGCGGCAGGCATGGAGCTGCTGTAGGAGAGATGCTCTATATTTTAAGAGTTTTTGGGACAGCATCTTTTGTTTGTTTTTTGTAGCCCTTTTAAAAGCAAAAGCATAAGACGTAAAGATTTGGTAATGGATTGAAATGTGTGCTTATCTGCTCTAATTTAAGAGATGTTTTTAGCATGTTCAGTGAGCCACATTGCTTCCTACAGTAGGGATCAAGCAGGCTTCCAAGGCCAAGAAGCACTAATGTATCCTAATTACATTTGATCGTGTGGTTACCCAAAAGATAGGAATATACAGGAATAGCCCAAATCACTAATTAGCATAATGAAATCATGCACCTACCATTAAGAATTTCCTGTGGTTAATCTGCCACTATAACCATTCTAAAGTGCATTAATAGACATATGGTGTATTACTATTGAAAGCTGGATGCAGAAGCAGTAAAGATGTGGGGTGGGGTTTAACAGCTCTAACCCTTTGTGTTTTACAGTGTACAGGGTATTGACAGTACAGTCAATACCCCAGTAAAAAAAAACAGAGAGATTTTGACTCATCCTGTTGCCATGCAGGTGTTTTAAATATCACTGTGTGTCCGTGTTTGTGGCTACACTAGCAGAGGTGCCTGGGTCTACTTACTGTGGGTAGTGCCCACCCACTGGAAAACATCACTATGTGAAAAACGTCGTGGGCCGAATGGCTGTTACCTCGCTGCACACTCATCCACTCTGGAGGTCCATTAACAAAGAGAATGCAGGAGTGGAGTCTCTCGGGTGCTAAAATTAATTTTTGCAGTTTATACGGTGCGTTGCGTTGTGCCTCTCTCCTCCACGTCTGTCTTTAGCTGAATGTGAAGGAGTGGAGGATTTCGGAGAGTGAGCTCGGGTTTAGGTGATGGTGGGTGGGAGGCATTACACTTGTACAACAAGGATGAATAGAGTGCTGATTGTTGAATACTTTTCTGTTCTTTTTAAAGTCACCATTTATACAGAGAGGCTGTATAAGTATACTTTTATTTAGACTCGCATTATTACACAATTATTAGCAGAAAAATGACACATAAATCTCTGTTGGATGTGCTTTGTTATGTTCTAGGCACACAAAGCAGCACCTTTTCCAAAATCTGTAAGGGTATTATCGATTGAATTATTATTTATGGATGATTTAATATTCAAAACAATATTATTTAGAATGAAAAGACCCTCCTGGGACTAACACAAAGAGCTGCAGTCATTCAAAAGTTCAAGGACCTTTACCAATAGCTTGAAAACTGTCAGACCGTGTAAAATAGGCATAATTTAATTGAAGATGAAACAGATGAGACAATTTACCATCTGACAACAGGGACAAACCTTTCCGGAGCACTGTGTATTACAGGAAAACACATTTTAAAATCATCACAGAGGCAACCTGTGAGAACTGAGAGTTCTCGTCTTCCTCTGTGACATTTTTGCTTCACTTAATACTACTGTTGAGGGCAAAAAAACCTTTATCAATCTGGGGCACACAATCAAGCCATGTGTGAAAATACTCTATTGAATAGTTCTGTTTGAAGGACCTACAGCATGAGGAGATGGAAAGGAATCAATGCGTTGCATGGATATTGAAAGCCAGGGTTGTTGTGTGTTCAGTCGAGGGAGGAAAGAAAGAGAAAGAGAGGCGAGATGAGAAAAAATGGAATAAAGGCGAAGGAAAATTGCAAAAGGTATTGCGAAGGAGAGAGCCGTGTTTTAGGGGGAACAGGCGAGAAAAAAACACACAAATGAAAGCGGTTGCAAGTAAGAGATAAAGATAATAGGAAACTGTACCGGAGCATCAAGCGCAGATGCTCTTGATCCCCAATGACATCATACTTCATTGAAAAGACCAAGTGGCCCAGGGCAGCATCCATAGTGTAGTAATTAAAGTGTTCCTGCGGGCAGATAAGCAGAGGAAACTTTAATGCGAGGATGAACACTCCTCCACCAACTGACAGTGGGTGACACAATAATAAAAATGCTATAATAAATATAATAAATTGAAGATGGGCAGAGGTAAAGAGAGTAACAGTCTCCTAATTAAGGAAAGTGGTTGAACTGCCCTTGTGGAAAAGGTGAAGGTAGAGTGCACCAAGTTTTGTAAAACCTTACTTTGAATGCACAGCCTGGATAAATATATACTAGATTTAAGGTAGGACATTTTGCAGCGTAATGTAATGGGTGTTATTTTTCTTGCTTTGGCGTGTTTACACACTTGTATGCACTTCTTCACTACATCAACTTTGGGAGAGAATACTAGCAATGTGGTCGCATTATTGACACAAGTAAAGTTTTTCAAGTGTTCCATCTCTTTGCAAAGCCTGCCCATATGCTGCTCCATGTGCCTGAAAAATTATCACACCCACACACACAGACACACAAACTCTGAAGATTTTCGTCTTTGCTTTCATTGTCCCTTGACAGAATCCTAAACTTTTATACTTCTAAACACAAATGAACCACTTTCCGGCAAATGGGAAACCGACACGTTCAACCAGGAGAAATCACTCACATCAGTCGAGTAAATTTAAAGAAAATGGAAATAGGTGGTCTTTTTCCCAGAACGCTGGCACAATTTAAGATGAATGGATGAATAAACCAGGATTGATTATGTTAGTTAGGACACGAAACCAGACCCATTTCCCTGTCCGCACCTTGCCCATGAAATTCTTCCTGTAGATCTTTGCAGTGCTGTTTGTCTCCAGTTTGATGTGGGAGGTAGGACAGGGAGGTTGATCTGCCTCTGGTGGGTCTTTAGGTTCATGATTGGTCCCCTCGATCCAGTAGCCTCCAAACTGGGGCAGCAGGATGAGTGGGAATGGACTTCTGCGACCCAGAACCTGACAGTAATAGGACATAACATTTTGGTGGAGTATTGATAGGAAATAATAGTCAGTGTGTGGTATCAAGCACTGCATCGCTTTCTCTGTTTTACAAAATGCACGCTCCCTAACTTTTTATGAAACCCGTTCAAACCTTTACCATTACATTTTCTGACATTTCCAAAATATCTGTGTGTGAGTTATTTGTTTGAGGGTATGCAGTGTGTACCTCATGAACGCTGGGATAAGGGATGTAGTCTTCTTCTGTCTGTAGGGAGACAAACAAATATGAGTCAGGCTGACAAACAGCCGCTTCTAGTCATACTTTCAGTTTTGGTTATTTGAGGGAAATAACAATGAGCAGAGACATAGTGACAGAATATTAACTACACAAGCATACAGTTCTATCACTTTTGTTGTCCTGCAAACATGACGGAGGCCGCGCTGTCATCCTTTCTCACAAATGCTTTATAGTCCTCTCGAGAGAATGCATATCCCTTCTTAACAATCTGTACTCATCACACCTGCGTTGTTTATAACCACTGACAAGCCATCTAAACTTTGCAGAGCTTTGGCAAAAGTGTATGTGTTTTATAGTCTCCAGTGGCTGGGTGCTAAAAGCTCTCAGTATCGTTGTGAGAATGGAACAGCAATCTTTCACATAGAAAAAGAAAGTGATGTTCTACTGCATGTGTAAGAGAAGCTTACTTCCAGTTAGTGGCTGCTAATGCAAGCGGTATGTCACATGAAAACAATTTCCTCTCTCATGCTACCCTCTGATAATAGTTTCATTTACAGTGGAAATCATCTGTGATGTTTGAAACAATGGCTTTATGCTGCAATTCACTTTTTTGGCATCACCACTTTCCTTCAGTCTCCTTTTCCCAAGAATGCTCTTCAACAGTCCCAGCAGACCATGGTCAGAGTTTTAAAAGTTACGCGCTATATGTTGCAGAAGTGACAGCAAAAACATTTTTTACATTTCACTGTGACAGCTGAAGTCCCCGTCCCAAAATTAAAACTTTCTTATGACATGGGATTATTGGCAGGTGTAGCTACCACATAGGTGGAAAGTCACTATAGGAAATGAAATGTGTACCTGAAATTTCATGGGAATCCATCCAGTCACTGACTAACTGACATTTCCATCAACTATACAGCCATAGTGTGACTACGAATTCTGGGTCATCATAGCGAAAAAAAAGGCCAAACCCCAAACCTGACGGGTTTATTAGTGTTTATGGCAGCTGAAAAAGCCATTCTCCACTGCAGCTCCATCACATTGTCAACATTTGTTCAGGTATCCACATGGAACTAGGAAAATAAACCACCACACAAAAAAAACTGGTCCAGATGTTGGATATGGCACACTAATGATAGTAGTATATAAACTGGGTGAGCTGTCCAGTATTGGTCTGTTTTAAAGGTACGAGGAAAGCCCATTAGCACTATTTAAGGGGAAGCTAACTGCTGCAAGACTAAAGAATATCCTATTATCCCAGGTTGGCATTTGAGAGCTTCACTTGTGTCCCCACAACCCTGATCTCAAATCAATCCAACACCTGAGATGAAATAAAGTGCTGACTGAGAGGCAGATTGGAAGCAAATCTCCTAAACTAGCTTCAAACATTTCGTGAAATGCCTGCCCTGACCTGTTGACTGGAGGCTGTTCCAGCAGCATATTAATGCCAACTGTTGAAATGAGATATTTAACAATTACACAAAAAATTGTACAGTTGTTTAACCACTCTGGTGATGACATAATGTACATAATTAATAGCTCATTTACTGTGTCATTATAATTGCCAATGGAACTGTAGAACTCTCTTTTTCAACACTAAGCTGCACAGACTTTAAACTCCCAAATCACATTATACAGATTTGAGGTGAGCCAAAACCTCACCAAGTTTCTTTTTTATGCCCTTTCTGACTTGACCTCAGACTCCGTGCTGAGACTATCTTTCAGTCTTCAGTAGTTACTGCATTAGACTGTCTAGGTAATGGGACAACAGAGGATTTTGCAGTCCTCGTCCCTGTCGGGGTTCTAACTCAGTCGGTGAGCATCCTAAAGCCTGTCTGACAGCTGATAAGGAAAGGTTTATAACTCTGCCATTACGGGTGCTTTACCAGACTGAACTCTGCGAGGAGATGTGTGGATTTGCGACTCACTTTGAGGGGGGGAGGGAGGGGGCATCTTTGCTCGTCCATTCTGCAACCCTGTGGAGAGAGAGAGGGAGACAAAATGGCAAGGTACTGATGGCACAGGTGAAATCGCTACACAGCTGGTTCACACATGTACAAAGCCACACAAGGAGACACATACTCAGAACACTGCTGATTAGAGGTCCATGAAACGTCCTGTGCGGCAGCGTAGTGCAAAGATAATTTGTTCTGACAATCGTTCGGGTCGGTCACCAGATGGGTAAGCGGAAGTAAAGAAAAGAGGAGTGATATCTTAGAGAGTATAGTGGACATGAAAGATCAGCAGAGGTCTGTGAGAGCAGAGATGGTGTTTCCAACAAGCCGTACTGCAGATATCTTTAACCACCATTCCACTTGAGGGGTATAAAGTGCCAAAATAGAACTTTCTATCAAATCTATCTGTTCTTTTTCTGCTGACTCATAACTACTGACAGTTCCAACAGTGCAGAGGCAGATGAGTAACAAAGCTATGCTGATCAGTGGCCCCTTTGTGTGGAACACCCTGGAGCAAGATTTGAAACGTATCAAATTTGATGCACATTTTTAGACCTAAGGAAGATAAATCAGATGGAAATTGGAAGTGCTTTCTTTAAATTCATCCTCTGAAGACTGTTCCGCTTCCTCTATTTTTCCTTCACCCCCCATCATTCTCTTTATCCGTTCCGTGGAGATTATACATGACTACTAATAAAATATGCTACTGTTGTGTACAACTCAAACATGTGGCTCCCACGTTGTTAAAGTGATTAACAACCAAAGCAAACAAAATAAATAAGGCTTTCATAAGTTTCTTGGGGAAAGCTTTACAAATCCTGTTTAAAGTGAAGGCAATAGTAATGTGTATCTTCACACCAAACACATCATGCATTTATTTCCTGTGATTCCTCTTGGTTCCAGCACTACAACATCATAAAGACTCCATTGTTTGCATCTCATTCGGCACTTTCTTTTAAGACATTATCATAGTAATCTATCAAGTTTCCAGTGGTTCAGGACTGTGTTAGCCTGATACCCCTATGCTGAAGATAGATAGATGCCCCCCCCCCCCCGCCACTTTAGATACTACTATTTTACAACCAAACAAAACAAGACAAAAGAGAGCTATTATGATTCAGTTCAAAAGCAAATTTTGTGGATGCCAGTAATGTCAGAGACACTCTGAGATCAAAGTACCTGTTTAAACCGTGCTGCTCTCTTCCATTAGATAATTCAGAATCTACTGTTCTTCCTTACGGTTTGTGTAACTCTTTGGTATTACATCAGTGACTACCAAGCAAACTAGATTCCTACAAATCCACCTTGACATGCTGAAAATCATGATACTGCACACATCTGATGATGCAGACAAAAGTATCTAGCTGTGAGGAGAAAACACAGAGGCTCTGCTCAGCACATTAAGTAGAGTAAGGTTTCTGAAGACAGCCTGAGGCTGCTACTGCTGCAAATACCAAAAGACATGTTAATGGCAAATAGATGGATACATGGACATTTATAAAAGTGTTGCAGTAGCTGGCTTGCAGGACTGAATACAAAAACAGCAGGAAAGGCAGAAAAACTGGAGCCTCGAAATAGAAGGAAATGGAAATTGTGTGTCCAAAGTGAGATAAATTCTGAGAATGCCAATTGATTTAAGCCTGTGAGGGAGCACGGACAAGTTAAAGCAGTGACAAAAAGCTGAGCCAGGAGACCACTTACAGTACCTGCATCCTCTCGATCATAGCAAACAGGTCCGAGGTCTGGGGGAGAGAGTTGATAGAAATCCAAAAAGAGACATGGGTTTGAAATTCTGTGCGGCAGTGTTGATATGATTTCCCTGCGTTCTGCACTGCCTTCTCATCTCTGCTCAGTGAAGAAGCTGGCTGTGCATGCTCAAGCCACAACACTTCCTGTTGGAATCTCTCTCACCCCTTAATTCCTTATTTCACGATGACGGCACTCCTTAACCCAACCCCCACCCCACTTGACACCATTCTCACTGAGGCTCCATTCAACGCCAGGAGAATCGCTCCTCCACACTTCAAGACAAACACGCTGTAAACAAGTAACTCTTAGGGGGAAATGAGCCTCGCAGCTCCATGGTGCTTCTCTGTGTTGCTAAAGCCAACAGCTCATCTAACTGTGTGCAACAGCCAAATTAGCTGGGAGACACTGGTTTAGGTGTGAGCATTTACTGTACAATAATGTGGGGATGAGAAACACATCACACTTTAACCTTTCAGGTAACAGGTAAATACAGAGTATTAACTGATCTGGCAACTAGGTTTCATATATTGTCAATATGGGAGAAACTTAATGTTTTGTAATTAACATATGTCCAGTTAGGAATACCACTGCCTCAGACATGCACTTCTACAAAGCATAATTCAGTGTTTTGTCCAATTACCAAGGAACTGGTAGAGAAAATACCCTGAGGCATGCAAGTTTCATCGGCAGAGGCCACATTATGGATTTTAAGCAGCTCCAACCTGAGATAAAGGAGGAGAGAATCACAGCGGCCTTGACAGCAGTGCTCGTTGTGGGGTGAGCCCTCTGTTCACCATGTAACACAAGCCGACTGAAGTGCCAAGCTGATGTTTCCACATGACAGCTTAAATTTACTGAGGGGCACTGCAGGGCTTGCAAAATACATACAGTATGCAGTACACACAAAAAAACCCAGGAAAGTGTAAGCATGCATGCGTATGAACATTTTCACACGAGGTGCAGTGAAACACTTTTGTAAACTCATACATACGCACACTCACAGTTAATGCACGCACATCCGACCCTGACCCAGCAAAGCCAAAGGTGCAGCCTCAGTCTATTGTTGCATGTAAAAATAAACAGTGCCATATGATATTCAAGGAGATCCTGCTCCCCTGACTACAAAACAAACACCAACAAGCATTGTCCTATGCTGACCAGATTATCAGTGAACCAGAGAAAAGGTGCACTTCACTCCTGGAGAGTGTAGCTGCTGTGTAGCTAACAAAAACAACTGCATCATCGACTCTGTAAGTTCTGTTTTGCTTATAATCATCAGGTCAGAAAAGAAAAAGCACGCACTGTTAGTAGTTCCTCCCAGGACAGAAATGCAATATGTGGCTAAAAACAGACCAATGGAGCGTTTTATCTGTTTTGGCAGTGAACAAAAACCCATTATCTACTGTTCTCCGTCACCAAACTTACAGTATGTTTTTCTGTCTCCAAGTTCCCTTAAAAATCAAACAAGCAACAACAACAACAACCACCCTGACAGGAATGTCTCACCTCTAGCAAATGGAAAAAAAATACTCACATCGCTGACACATCGTCTCTTGAGAAACGGTTTACTGGGGGGACTACTGAGAAGTCCATCCAATAAGGCATTCTTAGCTACCCTGAGCTCAGTCATCATTCCACAAGTACAGATGCAGGCAAGCTGACAGGAGCGAGGGTGTTGATGTCACTGTCAGCCACGAGGAGAAAGGCGAGATTGACAATGACACCTCGCACTCACTGTCGCTCAGACTGTAAACTTGGAGAGAAAACTTGATAGCTGTCCATCAGAATCCATATATCTACGTGTGAGGCAAAAGTGTGTGCTGTAATGTGAGACTATCATTTCCCTTCCTTCCTCTTTTCATATAGCCCCCCCCCACACCACCACCCTCCCTGTGACACACACAGCTGTTCTGTAGGAAGTAGGACGAAGGGAGGAACAATGTGGCTCCCCTCCCTGAGCGCTCTTCTCTTTTTCTAATGCAAACACACACACTTGCATGTGGACGCAAAAAAAAAACAAAAAAAAAACTGCATAGCTGTCTTTCTGTGATATCACAATATGAGACAGTTCTCTTCCTCTTTTATGCCATCTGATATTTCTCAAGTTTTCTTCTCTGAAACACTTCTGCTCTGAAAACGGGTCACTAGGCTGTACTTTTACGTCTAACATGATTAAAGGCAAACCGAAAAATTCCTCGTTTTATAGCTTATATTTCTCTGAGTTTTACAGTTGAGAAGTAGGTTAATTACTCCTCAACTGTAAAACACTGTCGATCTGCAGGGTTGTAACGGATCGAAAGTGCACTTTATGAGCTGCTGGTCTTATGCTTCGCTTCTGTCTCTTTACAAGCACTCGCAAACTTTTTTGTAATGAGAATTTTTTGACAAGAAACGGCTTTACAGTGTAAATGAAAGGGAAAAGCTAAGAAATCTGGGGTGCATGTTGGATTTTTACATGAAAGTTCACTGGATACTTCTCACTGTATCGTGTCCTAGTAAAGAAAACAACAATGTGAGGGCTCCAAGTGTTCTCACATCCACCAGGAGGAGATACCTGAGACAAGCCCAGTTCCCTGCATGCGCCGATGCCAAAGCCTACTGGTGGACTTAGCCAACCGCGGCACGTCTAAAAATCATCTGTGCATAGTTAAACATGGGTATGACATGAAAGCACAAGAGATAGCGTGAGACAAAGGGGGAACAGAGTGATAAAAAAGACGAGGGATGCCCTGTGGGAGGAAATGCGGACTGTTGTTCCATGAGAGCAAAGCCTTTTCTGTGCAGGTCTTTCGATCTGGCACTCTCCCAGCATCAGAGATCCACATCGACCTACTTGTAAAAAGAAAAGAAGTAGCTGAAAGTTTTTAAAATGCCGTTTCCATCCATATATAGTAGGGTTTTTCATTTTGTGAAAGAAGATAAACACAGCTTACGGTCGGCATTGATTTTCCTTGAGGAGAATTGATGGGATCACGCACATGGTCAAGAGGTTACATTGCTTGAATAAAAACAGCACAGATGTGGATTTTGTAAGGACAGCGATAACTTTCAGTAGAGTGAAACTGCACCAGAATAAACCTGCCATTTAGACACCGTCTCATCCAGAGGTTACATTTCATTACTGGTGATGTGTTTACCCATGTCTAGACTGGCTTTAGCTGAATGCCAAACTAGGATTTTGGGAACATTTGCAACTGAATACTAATTGCATACTTGCAGAATAATTATGCTTCACTGTTACATGATGGCAAATGTGTGGGAGATATTAATTACCATTCAGTTTCACACTATGAGCACTGACATTGTTACAGTTGTAAAGGATACTGATTGTGATGCTGGCAACATTTCAGCTTAAGCTGTTAGGAAAGTCAGCCCACAGTTGTGCAATCCTGCCTGATTTTGGTGCTTACAGTATGCGGTGTGATCTAATGGAACAGTATGAAAAATTCAGCCTTTTAAGTTGCTCACGTTTCGTCTCCTGCCCTCAGAGACAGTACAAAGCTGCAACAGTGAATGCATTATCACTGTTTGTGTGCCTGAGACGATGAGGGCAGCTCATCTCTTCTCTGAGTTGATTATGTGCAATTGCAGTGTTTGTGTGAGCCGAAGAACGGCAGATCCGAGCGCATGAGTGAGAGATCTAATGGCTGGCTGATTCATTGATTGATTGACCTGGTCGAATAACTGAGTAAGTCAAAGCACAGTGTGTGCATGAATACATATGAGGGGCATTAATATCCACAACCAACAACAGTCCACACCTGCCTCCTTCGTCTGCAAGCTGAGAGTAAAGCACTGACTTCAACACTTCACTAGCTCTTCCCAACCAGAGGTCCATTTGGATTTCCACTAACAAATTGCCAATGACATGTGTTGAAAGCAACAGTCCCACGCCCACTCACTCCCCATCTCTCATTTATGCTCTGTGGGTTAGTTGCATCCTCAAAGGAAAAACTCCGGAGTAAAACTGAAAGCTAAACTTCAAAGAGAGAGAATCAATGGGCACAGATGCCTAGCATTTCAGTCAGACAAAATCCATTGTGGTCCATTCGTCAGGTCTGCTTGCGGAGACTAGCCTGACCTTGTCGTGGCCGGTGGTGCCTGGGGGACACAAATGAGGTCCACACAGACGACCCCCGCCATACCATCATCAATGCATCGGACGAGCTGGTTGATTGCCACAGAAGTTAAGGTCTATAGCACTGCAGCCGAGTTTGCTGCAGTAAAATGAAAAGAGCAATCAGTTTAGTCATATAGGCCCTGTAATGCTCCCTATAAGAGAACAGCTCTTGCAATTTGATAAACATCTGTTGGGAATTTGTACGTGCATTCCATTATTATTAATAAGTACTTTATAAAAGACTTAAGGCAGCCAAAACCTTGAACTTTCAGCTTAAGGCTGTTGAATCCATTAGTATCCCTTGTAATACCGCTGAAATTGACATGCTAAGCGGGTTAATGAAATATTTAAAAGACCACTTCGCCTATGTGACTTTGCAGTTCTACTACATTATTGGACTCACAATGAAAAAACTCAAACCCAGAAGCAGAATTTTCTTCTTCCTTGTCAAAACTTGCTGCCTACATGAGCCATAATGCAGCTAGGAATCAGTATTTAGTAGATTTGGGAGTGTCGTGCTCATAGCAGCCAATGCAGCCTCAATCAGGTTTGAGGAACGGACTACAAAGGTGTGCTAAGCTCACTTCTTTCTCACTCAATTTCATACTTGGGGTTTCAAGCGCCCAACGCTTAGTGACATCAAATGACATAACGAGCAATTTATCAGACTTCATGCAGCTCCCTGTGGAGCCATAAGGCTTTGTACAACTTTTATTTCACTCATGCAGTAGTACTCTGCAAGACCTGCAGCCACACTTTGATGTGTGAAATCAGTAAAGTTCACTTTGCAGTTCTTCGTTCAAGTTGCACCATCACAATAAATCAAATGTAAAAGGGATTTGAAACTTCAATTATTTTTGTCCCAGTTACTTCACAAATGCATAATTCTCTCTCAGTTTGATTTTTGATTGTTGATGTTTGGGTTGTTGCTTCAGAATTTTTTATCTTTTAACAAAAAAGAAAAATTCTCTCATTCTTATTTAGAATTTATCTCTTTAATTCTGACAGTTCTTATTCTAATTTTCTGTTCTGTGGGTTTGTGCTTGTGGGTGGACTCTACCATGAGTGGCCTGGGAAGTAACCTACACACAAGTACCCGATGTCGCAACCACAGCATGTACAGTGTGTTATAGACAACTTATTGTCTATAACACACTGGATTTGGGTCAGCTGCAGGGGTGTGGGGGGAGAAGCACAGGTATTTGAAGACCGTTACTCTGTGTTTAAATGTGAACAACAACAATAACATTACATTGATCTGTGGCTTCAGCTGGTGAGTAATGTTCACATACATCTCCCAGCCCTCCTAAAGTAGGGTAACTGATAAATTGCTGCATTGTAAGATGTGCTACATACATAATGGGGTTGTGCTATCAGGGCCTGTATATGGCTGGCTGTATACTCCCCTGGGTGCTGACCACAAGTGCAAAACACAGGAATGGAAAATTAGAATACCGAGTCATTTTTCATCTTTGTCCAGAAATCTAATCCTGAACCAAAACACGAACAACTAAAAATTAAACTGAGAGACATTTATAATGAACATTTTTATTCATTGTGTTCATTTGGATGATGCGAATTAAACTGCAAAGCTTCGCATGCACCCAACAGTATTAAAACATTCAGGTCGTCAGCTCTGATCACGTCTCTGTAACACATTAACAAACAGACAGGAGCCTAGCTTGCAGACAGTGAACCTTTACAGTTCCATGTTGACAAGATAAAAGACAGCAGCATCTGTGTAGCGTCGTCTGTACAAAGGTTACACTGCAACTTACATTACCTACATTAGTATATAAGTATGCATCAAATTAAAAGATACTGCACCACCAATTAGCACATCTAATTCAGCATAATGTATTTCATCTGAACTTCCCTCTGCATTTCTCTGATCAGTGCTTTGCTATGTAAATTTGTCTTTGTTACTTCAATCTGCTTAGTTCTATTCAGAAACACTTGGCTCAGTTACTTAAAAAGCATTTTAACTTCAACCACAGACACTTTCTGCAGCATTAGAACTATAAAGCAGTATATTTGATTAAATTCATGGTTTTAAGTCTATTACCCTGTGTGCGTACAACCCATTAGTCTAAATGTAAATGTACTGTTAAATTACAACTTCCTTTCACTATAGACACACAAATCACTTGCAACATAAAGCTCGCTAGAAATCGCTTTGCTTTCCATATAACCTGTGGCATCCCAAAGTAATTAAGTCAGCAAAAATACTCACAATGAGACAAAAAAGCAAAATTAACAAACAAAAACAGATCTATATCACCAAGTCTATTCTGTGCAGCTCCATATATGGCTTATTAATCCCTGGAAAATTTAATTTTCCACAGCATGTGTGACAGAAATAATACCAACGTGCCTGCCCAATGGTATGTATAAGAGAGGAGCAACTGCTGCAGATCTATATTTGTCCCATAAGCATGTGACAGAGGGCACAGACTCTTCTGTCAGGCACAACAGCCGCCTGCCAATTAGAGCCACCGGGGATGGGGGCATCAGAGGCACCTTTCACCTGGAGGCAACATTTGAAGAATATGATGAGCCAGAAAGAGAGTGGAAACCAAAGGGAATTCAAATGCTCAGTTGGAAGGATGGTGTGGATGGAATGGGACTTCCTGTATGCTGGACTCAATAAACACTAATTCCAACTACTGCTTTACAGGATGAGGCTGGTGTTATTCTATGTCGAGAATGTTGCTGAATAAAGTCAATAATTTTGTTGTTGTTATGTCACAAACTGCCTCAAACGAGGTGACAAGTAGGGAGTACATGGAAGAAATGTGCTTAAATCAAAGGAAATTGATTAAAACAGAACAGCAATGGAGTGTGAAAAAATCAGTAATATAAGCAGTGCAAGTGGTGAATAGATGTGTGTCATGTGTGCTGTGGAGGTGTTGAAGGTGCAAACAAAAAAGAAGGCAGATACCAGGTGGATGGAAGAGAGAAAGTGGACACATGAAAGCTTTTATAGCCTGGAAGGCCCAGCTGAGCTGCATTAACAGAGGACCTTCATGTCAGCCATTTGCCCACTGAGATAAGCTAAGACTGCATTAAAGACAGTAGGAGGGGAGGACACCCGTCATCTTAAAATCAAGGTTCCACCTTGTCCTCTGAAGCAAACCAAAATACAAGTCAGTATAAAAAAAACACTCCTCAGTGCAATAAACCAGCTACCACACAAACCAGACCAATCTGTGCTTTCAACCGCCTCCATCCTACCAGATCTGATTTCCCCACACAACAACCCCTTGCAAAGAAATAACAGGTGAACTGGCAGTTATGAGAGCAAGATGTGGTTTTCTAAACCTATAACTGGTATCCAGACACGTGTAGAGCACAACCCACCTCAACCTGCAGATTATTTCTGGCAGAAACACATTGAGGAGTACAGTCTGCTGCAGATAAAGTTCACCCTGTGAAGTTCACCCCCACCACCACCCCACCACCTACCCACCCCAAAAAACAAGGCCTAATCAAAATGTTGATCCAAGAATGAGGACCTGTGATAATCACAGTTGTCCAACCACACATGCCCTGCAGCCTGAAAACACATGACACACTCTGCTTTGACAAAATTCCAGCAACCAAAAAAAAAAAAAAAAAAATCAAAACAAAAACTGGAATTACCACATAAGCACTAAACCAAAGCAACACACCCAAAGGTTCCTCCAAACAAAGGTTAGCCTAAGCAAAACACAAGACACAGAAACAAAGCTGACACACAAAAAGCTAAAAACATGAGCTGAGGTCACCTCTTCCAAAGCCATCTTGGCCATTGCCGTTAAAAAAACACATTTACCAACTGTCCTCTGTCCTCAGGTCAAACTCAGTCTACCAGCAACTTCATTTGCAACTGCAGATAAATTAAATGCAAATACTTTGTGACAATCATAACTGGCATTCGACAAGTTCAGAACCAAAAATGGGTGTTTAAAATAACAGAAAACAGACTGTTAAGCATGAGGCCTATTGTAAAAAGGACTCAGAATACCTGCATAGATTATGCTAAAATGTGACACAGTAACTGGTAACACCGCAGTATTAAGTCATCTTTTATATGAATTCACAGGTAGGAGAAATAAAGTTAGGGCTAGGGAGTGACTGAAGCTTTATTCAAGGGAGCACCATGACTGTCATAAAATGCTTTCTCAAAATTAGGTGTAAACTGCTTCACAATTTTAAGGCACGACAAGTTAAAGAGTAGAAAGCTGTAATATTTCCTACACTACTGGCCAGTGCAAGTGGTTGGCTTTAATCATGGTGAGGAACTGAGTAACCAGGATGTACGGAAATACCCGGGTGAGCCTAGTCTTCCACAGGACGTCCCACAACACTATCTGAACGCTCACTACTATCTCATTGCTTTTCTTGATCTTCACTTATTTAAGCTTTTTTTTTTTTTTTTTACAAATGCTAACCAGGTTATCTGTAAGAATGCAAACCTACAAACACCAAAATATGTTCCAGAGAAGCTGTGAAAACGGTGAAATAAAAGCCACAGAACCCAACTAACCAATCCCACAACTAATCTAAACCCTAGTCTTTGGATTGGTGGTGGGTACTTACATAGTTTCCAACAGAACCAAAAGGCAACTCGGAAATGGCAACGCCAAACCCGGGAAATGTTCCCAACACATTGTCTTTACCCAGTGTGCCACACTAAAGTCAAAACAACAACCTGGTTGAAAGAAAATGGGGAACAATGCTGCTCTGTGCTGCATCCACACAGAGCTCAAAATCTTTCATGGTACTTCTAAAACATTTTGGGTATGATGCTAAATGCTAAAACCATATAAGGATGCATGTCAAACCCAGACAAGCTTTACACATCACCAAACAGGTTTGAATATCCTGGACAAGCCCCACATTTGTCACAAACTGGCTCAAAGAAAATGACAGGTGGGGACTACATGCAAGAGACTTGCATAATGCACATGAAATTCATTAAACTACACTAACACAGGAACGCAGTGGAGTGTAGAGTCCAGCAGTATCACCGATGAAACAGTGAATGGGTGTGCATCATGTGTACTGTGAAGCTGTTGAATTTTCAAGCACAAAAGTAAGAAGAAGCCAGGTGGATTGAAGAGGGAAACAAAGTGAACACATGCCAGCTTTCAGAGGCAGGAAGGCTGAGGTGAGCTGGATTACCTGACGACTCTCATATGTCAACCAATTGCTCATGGAGGTAGGCTAAGACTGCCTTCAAGACAGTGGAAGGGGCATCACAAACTCTTGTAGTTGGAAGAAAATGCAACTCAGACAGATATAAATAGAGGATTTTTGGTGTACTATTTTCTGCCATGGATTAACACACATTTGGTGCACTAAGTCTATGTGAGGCTGGCTTAAAATAAACAAAAGTGCTTGTGTTAAATATATGAAAGGAACGTCACCCAGTGCAATGGTGTGATGTGCAGGAAAAGCTCAACCAGGAATCTTCATGGATAAATATTTATTTTCTTTTATTTTCTCTGAGAGCATTCAGGCTTTTCAGTTCAGCCACTCGGACTTTGCCACATTCTCTGTAAGCCAATCATCTCAACTACTGTCAAACTTTAAGACCGTTGCGTTGTCTGCTGCTGTCAGCTGTCAATGCAGTGTCAGCCTGATGCAACCAGCTCCACCCCACTGATCTCTGGTTTCAGCAGAGGCAGCTGTCCACCGGCTCTTTTTAATAAGTTCACGAATCCATCACATCCATCTGGAACTTCACTCAATCTGATGTACTACCTGACAGCTCATGGTGGGACTAAATGCTGGAAATCATGATCACATCATGACCACCAAAGACGCCCCACATGTCTCTTTAACTGTCCCTGACGGTGCACAATTACTGCAAGTATAGCCCTGATGAACAGGGGACAGCTGTAGCCAAAACCTAGCAGGATCGGTGTTGGTTTAGTCATCATATGGAACTTCTTTAACAATAGCAAAGATCATTTTATGTCACTAACCTTATACTTGAACCATTTGAACCTCAAAATCCTAACCCAAAAATTGTATCATAACCAGAAACTGCAAAAACAGAAAGAACTTCTGATTTTAGTGTGTGAATGCCATTCCCTCAAGAAGCTTAACCTGAGCCTAAAATTGTGATACTTCATCAAAATCATTTTATTCTACATGCCTCATTTACAAATTCATTAAAAAAAAAACCATTTGCTCAAACCAAATCCTGTAAAAATCTCCTCCATGCTACTGCAAAGCCATGATGATTCAACTGTGCTCAACAGCCAGGTGGCAAAATTTCAGTGGCTTTAAAGCTGAACTGAAAGATGTGTTCACAAAGGGCAAATATTAGACATGTGTGGAAACATAAAGTAATTATTGAAATATCTTTAGTATTTTTCCCATTGTTGATGACTATGGAAGCTCTGAACAGCCATGGTTCAACTCAATTTTTTTGCTCCATTTTCTCGTTATAGTGAGATAATTTTGTCATTATCATGCAATAACAAAAAACAAAATTGTTTTCTCATTACAAGAAGTTCATTTTACGGTGAGGTACAAAGCGAAACCAACCCGCCAGACCAGGAGGTGCTCTGCTGCCGCTGCACACTACCGACTGAAGCCAGGCCTGCACGTGCTCTACTGCAGCTGCACACTCTAGTGAAGTAAGTTAGGTCTGTTCATGTGTTTGTACTTTTGCAAGTCTGCGGATACAAGTTATTGTCCTTAACAGTAAGTGGCTCACCGGAAAACGACTTTGCTTTCTTGAGAAAACAAGAATATTTTGTCGTTATCACTCCATAATGGATTTTGTTATCGTGTGATAATGACTAAATTAATGTCGTTAGAGTGAGAAAATGGAGAATTGTCTCGTTTTCCTGAGAAAACGGAGAGAGAAAAAATTAAGTTGAACCATGGCCGTTTAGGGCTTCCGTAGATGACACCAGTGGGTGCTTGAAAAAAATGTTGATTGCAGGTTTTTTATGGCTACTTTACATTTTGGTGAAAAATAAGGCAACAGTGACAGCAGCAAAAAATACCGACTGCTTAGGGTTCACAGGGTTGAACCAGAGCAGGAGAGGGATCACTGGAAAAACTGCTATTTATTTTTATGTCTGCATCCTCCATGTTGCAATATTACAAGTCTAAAGGTCTGCAATATGCATACTGCAGACCTTTAGACTTGTAACAGCAGGGAATGTACACGTATAGCTAACTACATCAGTTAGAGAGCTATAAATCATGGCTGTATTTCTATATTTCTTGTCCCCGTAAACTATGGCATTGAACATCCACATATAATCTCAGAACCATAGCAGTAGATTGAATAAATGCCATGCTGTCTTTATGAGTGTTATTACATTGCATTCTGTGAAAAATTAAAGGCTCATTCTTTCATTAGAGGCATGTTAGGCATGTCTTCAATTTCACTTTTTTCAAGTCAGATTCTTTGCACTGTCTCTGAATGCAAACGTGGATAGCGAGGAGAGCAGCAGCAGGTCACGGTGTTGTGTTACCTTTGAAAGTGCGGGATGAGGAAATGGAGGGTGGGAGTGTGCTAGAGAGGGCTCTACTTCATCAGAGATACGAGGAATCCTTCCATCTTGTTTCCTGTGAGTCAGAGAGGATGGAGGGGTGGGGAGAGAGAGAGGGAGAGGGAGAGGGAGAGAGAGAGGAAGGTTATGGCTAGTTTTGAGTCGAGTTTCTTATTTAAGCAATACGAGCATGGGAAAATGTAACACAGCTGACTCATCCCACCGAAGCAGATCACTGAGCTTGTACTACAGTGAAATGTAATAATATTATGCCACAGTGTGCATCTTTATCCAGGAGTAACACAAACCACGCCGTCCGTTGTGTGTAGTTGTTGCCTTCACAGCAGCTGGGTTAAAGGTGCTGAGATGAGTGCGATTAGAGGCAAGACCGTGAAACAGCGCAGATCAGCTGCACAGAGGACGAGGCAAGTGTAGACGCGAGGCAGAACAAAGTGAAAATTGATACAAAGCAGAAGAAGAAAGGACCCTGGGCTTTCATCTTCTAACCTGCTGCCCTCGCCACTCTTCCTCTGTTCCTCCCAGCCCCTGCGCTCCTCTGTGTGGTTGGAGAGAATTACCAGTCTGACCAGGATTCTGGTCACAGCTTATTACTTCACACTTCGTCTCACACAACAGGCAGTTGCTAGAACTGGCAGCCCGTCTGTGCATGCATCCTGTTCACAAACCTGCAGCAGAGGGCATTTCTAAACACTGCTCAGGAGCTAAAGAAACACAGAACAATAGCACAATCTGATTTCTTGGTGAGAATAGAGTGAGAATTGGAGACGTGTGCACTCACACTCACATATTTGCTACTTTCTGCCACCTTGGCAGCGCTGTACAGTTGTTTAAAGGCGGTCAGTCTGAAATAAGATCATTTCTTCTGCAACACAGCCCATTATTAGATATCGCAGCTCTCCCCTATCTGAAAACACCTTGCCTGTTACAGCTGGGGAAAATCTATGAGTCTGAGTAAACAGAGCTGCACTTCTATGACAAAAGATTGCTGACCTGGGGTTGAGGTTGGGAAATCTATTTGTAACATAGCAGAAACACTGCCCTTTGTTGCCTCTGATCTATGCTGAATTCAGGAAAATGACTGAAAGAGGCTGTCAGATCTGTTCCACAGCATCCTCAGCTGCTCAGAACCGACAGTCCTCCAGAGTGTGAACTTTGTTACCTCTTTCATATTGTACACCTGGAACACAATGAAAATATGATGTCAGATGCTGCTTGAAGTTAAGAATGATGCATTAAAATCTGCCCAAAAGAAATGGCTTACTGACTAAGTCAGGAATCTCTCAAGGCTGAGGTGACAGCTTTTTTTAACTGTCCCATGGGGCTATTACCCTCATTAAGATTCATGTAATTAGTGCCAAACCAAACTGGATGGTGTTATAGTTTCATTTCAGCACATACAAAACAGTTTCCTTTACATTCATATCTCTTTATTCAGGTTTTAATAACAATGATGAGAGCCACCAAGATTCTGTAATGAAAGTGGCAGGCTGTCAGGCAGCCTTCATCTTTCTGTCTATTAAGTTTTCCTAAACCAAGATTGATTTGCACCTTTGTGCTTTTCCTTTCATTAGGGATATGAGTAGACCCATGTAGGAGTTTTGGGTTAGCTGTCTGTGTGCTGAAGCAGCGGGTAGGAGACTTGAACCGGTGAAACCTGGAAAAATAAAAATAAAAACCTGGCATGTGTGTGTGTGTGTGTGTGTTTATAATGTCACTATATTGATTTACAAGGCAGATAACAGGAATACATCCAGTGAAGGGGTAAATGGTAAGCTTGACTCATAGAGATGGCAGGCTGGCATATTCTGACTGTCACAGCGAGCACACATTATCAAATACCACCATCCTGACATATGACATGGTGATACTGCATCATATGGATGTATTGGGTCTCGAATTAGAGATGGATATTCAGTAATTTATCTGCTGCTTTGAAGACACTGCAGCTGCTCTGGTGCAGCAGATCATTTATTAGCATGCAAAGAGTGTGAGGCAAGCATGAATGTTACAGTCTGAACAAATGGCTTTACTAAGGCACATGTGGCTGGTGTTCCATTAGTGAATGCAATGCAGCGTTGTTTATGTTTTATATATCTGTTTCATATACATTAAAAGTGCTCCCAGTGTGGGTTCTGTGAATCTCAGCAGCTAGGATGTTACAAATCTTATTGTAGCATTTATTAAATTCATATGTACCCAACAGTGATGAAAACACTCCATTCTTTATTGCTGGAATGGATGGAATGCACTGTAGGTGTCACAGAATTAAGACAGCATTGTATTGTTCATTCATGCATTGGTTTGGCTTTTTCTCTCATTTTAGAGTGACCAGAACCCACTGCACGCCAATCATTACATATTAATGTTATTACTCACATTAATAAAGCCACTAATATGCCTTTGATGAGCCCAAATGTCTGCAATGACAAAGGCTTGTTTTGCTGACCTTTAAAGGGTGAATACTAATAATCATTTATTAATTGAGTTAATCATTGGGCCAATAAAATGTTTTCAAGAAATCTAAAAATTGACCACCACATCAAGTTCCCACCAACCAACAGACCAACAGATTAAGAAAACTGTAGTGAAAATTATTCACATTTAAGAAGGTAGGACCAATGAATTCATTATCTTAACAGTTTTCTTTCAATTGCTTCTTTATTTGAACAGTTGTGGGTTTTTTTTAACTTGTGATGACCTACAGTCAATTAAACTAAATGCTGCACTGTGTCCTAATGAGTTTTGGACCTGATGGCTGACTGAGGTCAAACCTGCACACAGCGGCAGACAGGGGGCAGATCACTGTGTCACACTGATGGGCTGATTGACACACACATAGCATGACCCAAGCATCACTTAGCCAGGTTAAACAATGATGGAGGCGCTGTCCACTGCCAAGCTGCCCACTCATGATCCACAGAGAGAAGTCTATTCTTCAGTTACATTTGATTAACTATTAAATCTTGCAGCTATGAGTTTCCACACACATAGAAAAAGAGATAAAGAAGAATCAGACAATATATAATTTTCCCTCCACTGCAGTGAAAAACATACAGCTCACATGTGTTAATAAAAGATCCTTGATCATCTGCTTTCAGGGGCTCAGCCTACAATTTTCTAAAGATACATTCATCTTGCAGTTACTTATTTCTCTGTGGTGCACACAGTGTGCACAAAGCTCCTTCCTCTTTTTTCTCCATGCTGAGGTTGAATTCTTCTTACAGCTGCAGGTTTTATAAATGTACGTGTCACCTAGCAACATTACCTATCCCTTGAATCACTGTAAAATGCTCAGTAGGAAAACCAACCCAAAATATAAGCTACAAAATGAAAGCTGGAATCAAATTACCCAGAATTATTTTTACAAGGATTATTATTATTATTATAACTCATGACTCATTTTAAAGTAAAATGCAGTTTTGAGGAGACTGACTAGTTTATTTATTAGATGATGTAAAACATACTTTGCTTTGCTGAGTAATACATGACACTGACTGACAAACAAGACAAAAAATAGTAGCTCATTTTATTTTTGATACAGTTGCATGTTTAAGTTTACGTTATGTTTTAGATTGTTATTTTTAAAACGCTGAAAATAAAATGACTGAAAATAGCTTCTCCTTAAGTCGTCGTATAGAGCACCAGAATGATCAGTTGACAGTACCAGAGACAAATACCCAAACTCCTAAAGAACTGATATTCTCCTTCCCTTTGCCCTTTGCTTGCTGGATTTTAATTCTTTTCAAGATAGTCGCCTGTTTTTACGTTCATTTTCTGGCAGCAGAAGATTTACATGTTGGACACAAAACATTCTGAAACTAAATCCACCAATTAATCCTGTGTTTAGCAGCAGCAGCCTCCACAGACTATCGGGTCACGAGCTCAGATAAGAAGTCCAGATTTTTGTAGTCCAATCAGAGGACAAGCTGTGCAGCACCTGCAAATACCAATGAGTTGGGCAATGTTCTGCAAACTGAATCTCAAGCATAAGTTTGAGTAGGATGGGTGCTGTTTCAGAGAGCACAGAAAGGGTCAAGGTCAGTCAGACGGAGCAAAACAGATTCATTTGCATGGTACAGGTCAAGATGTCACATACACAAACTGTGTTTTAATGAAATATGCATTTTCTCTAGGGGTTTTCTAACCTTTCGAACGAAGATGATCAAATTCACGTCCTGTATGTGACCATGTTTGGTTTCCTGATTTGGCTTATAACAGAATTGTACTATGTAAGTTAGAATACACAGAGGATTTGTCATTATCTGTTCATTGGTTGTGTTTAGCATCATAAAGTCAGAGTAACTGCAGTCAACTGAAAGTCAGGCCAACCAGCATGTGCCAGTTTGTAAAAAAAATATATATATATATATATATATATCAGCAGAAAAAAGAAGAGAAGAGTCAGCAGAGAAAAAAATCCATAGGGTTACAAAAATATGTTGCCATCCAAAAAACTGAAATGGTAAAAAGGGAATCTGAAAGCTGATCTGCGAGACTCTTCAGCAAAAATCTACAGTGCTTCTTCTCCCCAGTAGTGCTGACCTCAGGCTACATACTGGCCCAACATGCCTAGCGCACATGTCCGGCTCGATGATGCATTGATTTCGTTGGCAAACAAAAGATAGCCACGGGCACTGCAGGGTGCTGCCATGGTAGAGTAACCTTGTCTATTAATGGTACAGTAACTTTGTCCATTAAGGCTTATCAAATGGGTTTAAGCAGACAAGCCTCCCTAAGCAAGACAACCTTGGGGCATCTTGCATTAATAAAGATGTCAGACATACTAGCCATTGCTTTGTAGCTGTGGCCCAAATGAGCTATGACTCATGTCTGCAACAAGAAGAAAAACAAACTTTAAACTTTATCTGAAATTGAAGCATCATCAAGATGAAGCTCTTCCCAATTCTGTTTAATCCACCTGTACACATGGAGTTATATCAGTCGGTGTAACTACAGGTCTGGCAACTTTAACTATCCAGTCTACGCATGTAAGTCCTGTTGAGAGAGGGCTTCAAATTTCAAATATATATCTACACGTACATGCAACAAAAGGACAAAAAAAGAAAAAAACACAGTAGCAGCATGTCTATCCATCGCCTAAACCCACAGCCAGTCAGCAACAATACTTAGATATCAAGGTTCATCTGAAGACTTTGGAGAGATCTGTCTTAATCTGTCGACATGATCGACTATGAGCTGAAACTGCTGAAAGACTGAGCTGGAAAGAAGAAACGACTGGCTCCTTGTAATTGGGGCTCTGCCAGAGAGAACGTTTATTCTTCTTGCTTGCTTACGGCCATTTAACTGGGTGTAAAGCTCTAATTGTGTTACAATAATACTACATGAGGTTATCATCATCATTGTGATCATCATCATCATCAGTCAGTCCTTGTCTTGACGTCACCAAACAAGAGATCTTGGAGTTGCTCCAAAATAACTGAATTGCAGACTTTGCTTTGGCAAACCACGCATTTTGCAGACATGCCGGCACATTTTCAGCTTGATAATTATCAACATAACAGTCAAATGGAGCTCAAATGAATGTGAGAGCTCAGACCGCCTGGATGCTGTTTTCCAATTCATTGTCTTTGGGGCAGCTTCAGGTTTCACTCTTCATTGGCTTTGTAGATTAAATTCTTGCTCTTGGCTCGAGTTCCTAAGAGTCATAAATACTGAACAAAAATAATATTTGGATCATGTTTTTGCTTAAAGAGTAATGCCTTGTTTGGCTGCATCTTTCCTTCCACCAGCACCACACAGACATGAACACACAAACACCGACATGACACACACAGAGTCTGAAAGAGACAAGTACACATAAACCCCTAAGCTTTGCAGGTCCACTTAGTAGACAGCAACTAATCTAATCAAGTACAGCAGCTAATGCACAATGAAAGCAGAGTAATTTACTCGGGATGCCAGTCAGCCACTTCCTGGGTGGACAAGAGAGAAAAAAGGGGAGGAAGACAGAGAAAGACCCAGAGAGAAAGTTCAGCATTCAGAGTGGCACAGGACAGAGAGATCAGGGCAGATCAGCGGGAGCTCAAAACAGCAATACAACACGCAGACTTCAGCCGCTTCTGTTCCATGTCAGCATCTGTCTTGTATTGACTTCAGCTCAATTCATCTATTATTAAGCAGTTCATCCCTCCAAGGGCAGCACAGTCCGTCATCTGTGTCCGTGCTTACCTGCCTGTAGTGCTGCCTGCCTCACTTGCAGCTCAGTCTTTCCTCCTCAACAACTTGGTGCTCCTCTACGTATCGCTCTCTCCGAGTGTCTGACTCAGTCTCTCTATCCTCTAACACCTGCTGTCGGAGATCTGCCTCTCTCCTGTCAGATGATGCTGAGAGCAGCCCTCCCTCTATCCTCCCTCTCCGTCCTACCCTTTCCTCTCTCTCCCTCTCTTCACCTTCTTCACATACATGCATGGATTTTTCTGCTTTTATTCTACGGCGAGCACAAACACTCCCTTCTTTCTCTCTCTCCCTCTCTCCCCTCTAAAGTCCCCCCTCTCTTTTTCCATCTCCACCTCCCCTCTCTCCTCTTGATCTGTGTATGACAGAGAGCTGCCCGTCCAAGCTCTGGGTGTTGCTTTGCTTAGGATTTGCTTCAGTGAGTCTGCTTGTTAATAGCAGATTTCCCTCATTCAGTAGGAAAAAATGCTGCAGCCGGATGTAGGCTTGAAAGCAATATTTTGAAAAAGACAAAGAAAAGGACATTACCTCATCTGAAAAGGGACATCAGATCTCTCTGTCCTATTATCTGCCTCGCTCTGACAGCTTGTTTCAACATCATAAAACCCCTCCTGCACAAATTAGCCTAACCATCCCATTGTCCATTTGACACATTAGTGGCAGGCAGTTAGCTGAAAAGCTCTCCAGTGTTGCAGATTCTGTGGCACACTCACATACATAATGGAGAAAATCACTTGCTCAGCCCACAGAGGAATAAGTACAGGTCGGTGTTGTCCAATGTATTACTGAGTAATCACACTTTCCTATTTGGTGGGATGCTAAATCCTCATGTATCAACATGCATAAGGCAGTAAGAGACATTGCTATGCATTACACAGTCCCAACAAAGTAGACTAAAAACCACTCACTGGATTTTTATACCGCCTGCTCGTGTGCCCCTCTTTGCACCAAACACAGTGTAGTATAATTACATTTCATGTCATTTTTTTTTATCAAATCCACTTCCGTGTATTATTAATATGTAAATGGGAGCAGCACACAGATGAGAAAAATCCCATATCCATAACAGAAATCAGTTATACAAATTGAGACTATCTGACATCTATAGCAGTGCAGCTAAAATAGATCCGTGTATCAAAAGTGATCCATCACCTTAACAAACATGCTCCACCTTTTGAAAAACTGTGTCAGAGATGCTCACTCTCCAAAACCTTATGCTCACCCTTCTTCCTCCTGCATCTCTGCTCTGAAGCATTGCCTCTAATGACAGATTCAGCTGATTGCTAGGGTTTCTATAGTTGTGCTACTTTGCTACATAAAATGTAATGGCAGTAATACCAGCCAGGCTGTGAGCCTCAAACAAACACATAAGTGAAGGTGAGCCAAGGCTTTTGCCAGCTTGTTGGCTTGTCTGCCCATTATACTTGGGTGTCCACGCCCGAGTATAATGTTACAACTAACTCAGAGCTACAGCTTACACACACACACAGACACACAAACGTCAGTAAAGGAACACACAAATCCTGTTTAGGAGGTTGTGTTTTTACACTGTGGTTTTCCAGCCAAGTCCTTGGGTAAGCTGCTCTAGCACTCACCCAGGGGAGAAACCTCAGGGTCTGCAGGCATCACCTGGACACAGCTGAGCTCCAACAGCAGAGAAGGAGCAAGAATCGTTCAGGTTAACTACAATCAGCACCTTTCTGGCAGTTTCAAGCCTCTGAGTCGCCAGTTGGGTGGAGCTGAAGATGAAAGATCTTTGCTTACACAGGGCAGAACAAATGGGAGCTGAACCAGGTCAGGAGGAGGTTGACTAAACAAATTATCAGTATTTTTTTTGTGGTGTGCAATTACAGGAGCAATTGTATTTGGGTCATGTTGACACTCTTCTGACTCTTTTTTTTTTTCATTTCTCATTTCATTAGCTTCATACCCCTCTCTGTCTCTCACTGTGACTGTCTGCTTCCCACTCTGTTCACAGTCCTCTCCTGAGGCAGCCTGACTAAATTTAACATTTACACAAACTGCACAGAAAATACTCTCGCAAGCAGCATTGGTAGCACTTCAATTTGCAAGAATTTTGTCCTTGTGACACCCTTGATTTACTACGGTAGAACGACAAGACATGTGGAACTTCCTCCCATAAAAATCTCGGGAGATACAGACACACTGGCTTTATTTAGACTTTTTCCCCTCTGTCTCTAAAGGAGAAAGTCTGCAGTTCTTCGGTACTTCTTATTTAAACAAGTATGAGTAATGTAATTTGAATTCTGGATGCTAGAGTCTAGCTGTTCTCCTCTTGTTTAAAGTAAAAAAAAAAAATCTAAACTGTTCACAATGGTTCTCCCAGTTCTACCAGAGGTGTAGACCAGTACAGAACGCAAATATATCATTATAGCTGCAAAAAGAGAAATTAAAGACACACTTAAGAGTGTTTGGCCACTAGCAGTTCCATTGAGCAATGTTTCTATGAGCAGATCCCCATTTTGTTTGCATGGTGTACACACACAAGGATGCACATGCATGCATGCATGCAGGTGGTGCCTGCTGTTAGGTTCATGCTACTGTGATGGGCAACAGTTGGTGGCAGAAACAATCCAACAAATGAGACACTGTCAGCAGCGACAAGGAAGGAGAAGAAGCCTGCTAGGGAGACAACACCAGCGTAAATATTACAGGGTTAAAAATATTTTCTAAAACAGCTTTTTAAATATTTTATGAGGACTGAAACTCAAATTTCACTCAATGGCTGATGGTGAGTAATGCTGCATGTAAACATAACTTTGGTTTGTCTATAAGGCAGCTTCACAGGGTTCCTTTAAGCTTAGCAAGGAAAAGGAGGAATAAGAGCAGTAAGATTATTTGCCAGCAAAAATATAATTAATGTGAGAACCCTTGTTGTGTGGTACTTGGCCTTGGCCCTCATTCCTCTCATGGCTTGAAAGATGGGACAGGAAGCAGTTCTTCAACACAACAACAGTGTTGTTAGCACACCCAGAACCCTGCTGGCTCTCATAATTACTTAGAGTTTGGGTGGCTCTCTCTATTGATCTTGGCAGCGATAAACCTGGACCCCAACTGAGTGTGAAACCACAGGACCGTCACCGGGGCAGGTAGCATATGGAAGACAGATTGCAGCTCTTCCACAGTTCACAAACACAGCAATTCTCCAATTTCCTGTCAGAGACGGAACTTAGCTGTTCTCGTGAGATTTAATGGAATTTATGTGGAGCCACTGAATCAAGTAAAATTTGTGACTGTAAAATCTCTGTATGACTCTTTTGTTTTTTACTGTTTTCTTCTTTAGTGTACAATCAGTTCCCATGCGTTGCTCAGATACATTCAGCTGTCTTCTGTACATCTCATCTTATTCAAGGTTACAACAGAGCCGAACTCAATCTCAGCAGGTGAGTCAGTCAGGCTTGTACAAACATGATCCCATTTGCACGGATGTGCATTGGGTTCTCTACCTTACCTAAACTGGGCATGCCTTAGAAAATAAGCTGATGTAAAAAGCACTTCATAAAGCACAATACATTTAAAAAGCAATAACACAGACAAGAAACAATATCCTACTATTATTTTGACATAAATTGAAGGGCAGAAGAAAATGTATAGCTGTACCACAGAGGGACCTGGTAGAAGAAAACTATAATTTTGTTGGGCACTATACCATCCAGAGAATAACAAGGTTCACCTTTAATGCTATCAGTTTCACAACACATATAAACAGCAAACAATAGCAGCATTTTATTGTCATGACGGACTATTTTTCAAGTATTTCTCAGTTGGTAAATTTAGATAAACCTCAATAAAAATAAAGCCTTAAGGTTTTAAAATTCAAATTCTGGCTCTTCCCTCCTCCTGAAGTGGCTGACTAGCTGAAGTGGATTGAACCTAACCTCCTTCTGCAGTGTTTCTAAGTGCCCCTGTGACTAATTGAGTGATTAAAGTCATTATATGGACATGGAGGACTGTCATCCAGGTAGGCACAGAGGCTGCTGAGTGAAAAACACAAAGAAAGAAACACTGTGCATGGGAGCTGACCTCAAGCAGAGAATGAGGCAAGAAAAGAAGAGATATGTGAATGCAGAAGAATAGTTGAAGAAAGAAATATTTGACATGGTAAGATGGCAATGCTGAAGCATAAAAGCAGCATACATGGGTAATGATTCAAAGTTGCTTCATGGCTTTGGGGGAACTCAACAAAAACGGAAACTATTTGCATTACATCAGTCACTTATGAGCCAAGCTGGAAGTCTCATCATCAAACACTGTCTTCGCCATTTTCCAGACAAAAGAAAATGCCACATTTCATCTCCGGAGATGATTTGTGCTTCAGAAAAATCAGCTTAGAAATACACTGATTGCATATACGTCATTGCATACGCGTTAGGAGTGATTTGGCAGTTGTCATTTACGAACAATGTTCCCAAACGCCACAAAGGGAACCATACCGGAGTGAAACAACTGTACTGTGAGTGTGACGCATCATTTCCTCTATTATCATTTCTCCTTTGCTCTCTGTCTTCCTACTCACTGAGATGTGCTAATTGATGTGTCTCCTGAACTGAGATGTAATAGAGCTTGATTACGTGGAGACGACCTTCTGATAATGTGAAATGGCTACAACAGCAGGCAACATTACCCTCTCAATAAGTCCAATCTCTTCAATTAATTAGCTGAATATGTCTATGAGGTAATGGAGCGCAACAGGGAGGAATGTACACTTAGTGCTTGTGTAACATTATAATCAGCACTTTAAATAATGTCTTCATTTCAGTGTCTTAACACTAAACATTTTGATCTACAAAAAAAAAAGATTTGAAACATAGAAATAAGATAGACAGAGCTTCAAAGATGACGTTAACAAGAGCGTCCCTTTCCTTAGGTTCTATTCTTGTCTACCATGGCAGCTGCAGTCTAGCATGTATTTAACTGAACAGGTGCACTGAGTAACAGGCAAACCCCATCTGCTTGAATAACCTCCATCATCACCACCACGCGGCTCTCTGACTGTGCCCTCTGCACTACCTGCAGAAGCAGACCACACTGCGACCGCACCGGGTCACGATTTCCTCTGTGAACTCGCTGGCGACTGGACACACCTGCCTGGGTCACAGCAGAGGTCTCATGCCGAGTTATGGTGCAGTCGAAATAGGACACAGTCAGCTCAACGGCAACAGCAAAAAAAAAAGGCACTTTTTGCCCACGATAAAACCCAGCTGCTCTGGTTTTGTGAAGAGAGACGCAGGAGACCCGACCTGGGTTTAATGAGTGTGGCCATCCCCACGCTAAATAATGCAAAATGCTGTTGAGAGGACTTTGTTCTATTCTCACTGAAAGCCCCCAGAGATAATTAACATTAGTCACACTAATTTTATTATGCAAGATATGAATAATAAGATAAGAGGTTTCATAAAGCAACAACTTTGGAGGGGGATGCATTTCACTGTTACATTTTTAGCACAACAGCCTCAAGTAGCAGTGAAATATTGTAGGATTTTCCGTCATGAAAAGATTTTAATCGGGTTTACTAGACATACCTTTACAACTTACTATACTGCTTTGTCAAATCCAAATGTATTGTGCAGCAAATAAACACACAAACCACCGTAAACAAATCTATTGTGCTTACTATTGAGTGCTCAGCATGGCTCATCATTCTAACAAGAAGTAGCTCTTTACATTACATATACACATATACGGTATATACACAATGTAATGCCTATATGTTGAAATTCTAGGCAAGGCTTTTTATCTTCTACATGTGTTATTATGTGGCTTAGATACTCAAGATAGACGGGATTTGTGCAAACCTGCCTCGGGCTTTTGTTCTGTGATCCCAGTAGGAGCTGTGCGTCCACATATCTAAAATATTTAAAACGAATATATCATCAAAACTTATGGGTGCGAGAACAAAATGCAAATGTGAAATCAGGAAGATAAACTATATGTTCTATACAACTTTGCACTGCCTTACAGTGATGTCTGTGTCCATATGTGGGAGAAATGTGATCACCTCAAGTAATAAGTGCTGTAAATGTTTGTTTATTTTTTTGGAATGGACTGACACTTTGTGGGATGATGAGATATGGAGACTGAAGGCTCATAAATGAGGTCCAGTCTCGTTGGCTCCAGATGAATGATACAGATCTTCTAGATAGAGATCACCTGTGCAATAACCTTCAATCTGTGAAGACGGAGGAAAGAAAGAGGGCAGAGGAGGAAGACATTAACTATGCAGAGCAACAGATGGTCCAGCCAAGTGACAATCTGGTCTATAAGTGGTGTTAAGAGACTCATATAAGTAAAAAATATGAAATAAATGAAGCCTTGCAGAAAACGGGGCACTGCAGCCAATCAGCTTCCACGGCGCTACACAAGGATCATTTACCCTGATGAGAGGACTGCGCAACAACTCACCTCATGCACTCTGTATGATATGCACAATGGTTGGACAATAAAAATGAAGCCCCAGAACATTTTGGCAGGAAGTTTAGACCCTCTATGGCCAGCTAAGACTGTCCAGGAATAGTTCAATGAGCATTAAAATAAATTCAGTTTGATGCCTGCCAGCCATCAGATCTCAGTCCAACTGAACACCTGTGAGATGAGATAGATAGAGCTGTCCAGGCCAATTCAGGAAGCAATAAGGGGTATAACAGACTATTAGGAAACTTTACTTTATACTTTGTCCTTGTGATACTGTCTAATACAGCAAATGTAAGAAGCTTGTCTCCATGACAGTCAAGCTATTTCATGACCTCACAAATGATCCGTGGTTTGCTCATCGAGCTGCAGTTCGCTGTTCCATTTTCTTGTTTGCTTTTTTCTCTCCACACTGAGTCTGAGTCTGAGTCCTATATTAGGATGGAGACTGGCCATTAACAGCAATCTGAAGTGGCACAGATGCCCAATTAGAGGCCTCTTCCCCTCACTCTCTCCCATCTTTCAGTGCTGAGGACCACTTCATTACCACCCAGCTCCTCATGTCAGTCAAAGGCTTGCTCAGGCTCAGGGCCTTTGCGCTGCTCAGACTAGATGGCTGCGAGGCAACAGATGCACCTCCAGCTGTGCACATACATAATATAAATATATCACATTAACTAAAAAAGGAGCCCCTTGAGGGGGCATTCCCCACCAGACACATCAATTAAATCATGTTTTAGTTTAGGTTGAGTACAATATTACTGTTGTATTGTGTTTGCTGCATCACCATTCTAATGTTTTCCCTCATTAGTGCAAAAATGAGTAGTTAGGAGCAAAAATGTCCACATGCAGACTGACAGTTCTTGCAGAAATGCCATGACATTTATTCTGGACTTCTTATTGCAGCACAGCGGAAGCTTTAGACTGAGGAAGATAAGCACCACCATTATTGAGAGCAATCAAGTTAATGAGTGTTTAATTGGGAACACTGTGAAATGAGCAGTTTAGCACAGTAGAATAGGTGTGTTCTCACCTTTCGTGAAGAGCACATCTTTGTCCAAACGATACAGGGCCACTCAAGTCACATCACCATGAACAGAACGTGTTGTGTGCCAAGGTGAGATGATGGAGATGGTGGTGCTTGGTAAAAGCACATAATCCCTCACATACTGTCTCTCACACCTTCAGTACACCTGGCTGGTTGAGGATAATGCTGTGACAGACCTGAGGCAACGGCACGTGGCAGAGGATGCGGGGAAGCCAGCTTTAATGACACACACTGTGGTTTGAAGCTGCTGTCGTAAATCTTGCTGACATGGTTCTGTCCCTAACACAGTAGCTGCGGGACCGACTGGGTAACAGAGGTGGAGAGACCCAATTAAATCTTTTCTATCAACTATATACGACATTGAAGCGAAATCTACTGGATTTACAGATAGAATAACTCCTCAAGAACCGACACACCCAAAACAAATGAGTTGTTAAGTACTAAGTATCTTATTGATACTTGTGCTTTTTAATCTAAGCGCACCCTGAGACTGATGGAATACACAACTGGCATAATGACTCGGTGATTACAATCAGAGAGCTTTGTCGTGTATAGCTAGCAACTGCATAGCCCTGCCCCGAGGCGCCATTAGCATCTGTTGCCGACCTGTTTGCAACAGAATCTGGAGTCCTCATAATGAAACTCAGCGGCTGTGAGAGAGCGTATTCTCCTCTGATGAGCCTGAACCATCCTCGCACCTTTGATTTCCCCTTTCCAGTATACCCTCACATTATCCTTTCCAGACTCATTATGACTCCACTTTTTGTCGAAGTCTATGGCCCATTTGGTGTACAATGATAATGTGACATATTTTTTGTTAGCTGCTAGCAGGCTGGATGATAGCCCTGTAAACAAAAGGACAAAATCCCTCTGTACAAAAGAAACACACTATGTTGCATTTCAAATGACACATTCACACAAACAGGCAAGGAAATGTAATTAATATTTTATCTCCCACTCTGTATTCTTCTGTCTGTGATATTCAAGGATGAACATTAGTGTTTGCTAATTGCTTTTGAGTATTATTGAACCCAGCATTCATGATGTTGACATTTACTGACTTGATTTGATGCTACAAGAAATCATGAATACAACTATTCCTATTAAAATATAATACCATCGACAATATGTTAGAAAGATGTATAACATGAACATGAGCATGAATAAAATATTTAAACATTTATTTGTGTGAAAGTGGTAATATCGATTGTTTGGAGGCTAAATGGCTGAGAGCTCATACGCCTCTGCTCCACATGGCCAGCTGGTATTACACACTTTTCTCGTGCTCCCTGTCTCCCTCCATCTGCTCTTGCCCTTATATTTCAATCCACACAGTCCCCCTCCATGCTGGGAGACTACCTGCCAAGTAGAAAACATTACAAGCTCCACTATCTCCACTTCGATCATATACAGATTCCCAGAGTCATCAGAGCAGAGGTTCCCAGTGAGAAAATAATTATATGCACAGCTGAAAATCTTATTAGGAGCCAGGAAAAAGTCAGAGTTGAGATAAAGAGGCAGGAGCGCTTATAGTTCGACTGCTCTAAAAATACAGCCTTGTAAGCCTTTACCTTCTTTTTTTTAAGTTCAGCTTTACTTAGATCATTATATTGTCACTTTGACAAAGCACATTTTGGCCAAGCATTAAAAGGAGGAACAAGTCCACCTCTGTGCTCTTCATGCTGAGTCAATTGGCAATAAACTACAGGTAAGGTTGCTCCAGCATACAACAGGAGGGCATGCTGACAGTAGGCATGGGTGGAAGAGAAGGACAAGCTCATCTTGGCCATGGAATAGTACAGAAAACAGAAAAGGAACAAAGATATGACATCCAAGTTGTGTGTCATTCTGTATTCACATGACTAAAGTTGGTGTGCACTCTAATGTTTGGTTGGCCACGCGGAAAGAAGAACATACTTAAAGTCTCTATGCCAAAAGCCTTGGTATTTGGAAATGAATCATTGTGAAGAGGAGTGTAAGGAGCCGTGTGACATAAAACTAAATTCTCTGATGGATAATGTTGCTCTTTAAAAGGAAAGGACTCACCATGAGATTCTGGTCCTGGAGAAGCTCTTGTCGACCCTAAAGAGAAACAAAGTGTCACTGGATTAGTCTTGATTTCAATTCTTACACTAGAAGCTGTGCCTGTGTGATAACATTGCAGATCATTTTAACACTGAAAATAAATCCATTTTCACCACCACTCTATCCTGTAGAGAGGGTCACGGGTAGGCTGGAGTCTATCCCAGCTGACTTAGGGTGAAGGCAAGGTACATCCTGGACAGGTCTATCGCAGAGAGACAGACCATCAAGCACACTCACATTCACACCTACAGTCAATTTTTGAATCACCAATTAACCTCAACATGTGGGACTGTGGGAGCAGCTGAAGCAGCCGGAGCACCTGGCAAAAACCCACGAAGGCACACGGAGGACATGCCCATTCCACACAGAAAGACCCCAGCTGAGATCTGAACCCTGTCAGGCAACAGTACTGGCCACTGCTCCACTAAGCTGTCCAAACTAACAAATTGGCCATTTTAATTTTGACACTTAGCATTGCTTTATTTTCATGAAGTGACAGTAGATAATCATAAAGCCTTGTGATGATAATATTTGCACACTTAATACAAGAGGGAGCTTTTATGTGCCTTGCTTTTCCATGAATAAAAACTTGAGCAGAATTCTTCAACTGTTGAACTGAAATTTGTTTGTTCAACCTGCTTTGGGGGCCACTTGGGCGCAGAGCAAAACAAGCTGTTAACACAACATTGACAAACACTGATCAGGCATAGCATGCTTAATATTGTGTTGGTCCCCCTTATGTGGTCCAAAATGCATTGAACCATTGGGTATGGACAAGAGGACCTCTCATGGTGTCCCATGGGGTCTGGAACCAGGACGTTGGCAATGGATCCTTTGGGTGCTCTGGGTTGTGCAGTGGGGCCTCTGTCAATAATACTTGTTCCATTGCATCCTGTTGATGCTTGATCACAATGGGGTCTGGGAAGATTGGAGGTCAAATCAACATCTTGGGTCACTGTCATGTTCCTCAACATGTTCCTGATTGTTTGATGTTTTTTCCATGTGGTGGGGTGCATTTTCCTGCAGGGGGTAGGCCAGTGGCATTTGGGATTTCCATTTGCATGAGGGAGGTTGCTTGTTATGGGTCAATGTTAGTTTGGGTGTCTAAGTCTCATCAACATGGATGTTAAAATCCAAGGTTTTCCATCAGAACACATCCATCAGTGGTCAGAGTGTTGTGGCTGATCGGTGTATTATTAGAAGGAAACAGAATGAATCTCAATGCAAATAGTTGCCTGTATGCACGTTTAGCAGACACTGAGCAATACTGAACAATACTGAGTCTTCCAAAAACTGTTTTGCTCTCCACCAACTACTGAGGGATATATGTGTCTCCGTAGCTGCTAAATGGCCCACTACGTTTCCTGGATAGTAGCTAATTTTGTCTTATTTGCTAACTTACTGGTCACCCAGAAGCACTTAACAGGCTTATCAGAGCTGTGGCAGGAAGCAACACTGATGGGAGCGATGAGACTGAACCAAAACAGTAGAGTTATAGGTTGTACAAGCTAAACAGTGATGCAACGACTGCTGATACACTCCAAGGGAACTGCAGAGTAGGGTGATAATTCTCTGTGTCCCTGCAAGCAACCACTTTAACAATACATGTGATGATTTCATACACTGCTAACATGAAAACTTTGGTTTTTGCTGCTATGTTTTTCTTTAGCATGTACACCACAATGTGCCTCTATGAAACCAGATGAATATAATCCACATTACCACCTTCCACAGCTCCCTTTTTATCGCTCCATTTCTCTGCTCCTTTGCCTGCCAGCTACTTACATCCAGAGTGGAAATGTTTTAGGGATGGGAATGAGTGGCTGGCAGATGCAGACACACAGCTGGATTGGAAATGTTTGATTGGGGTATTGCCCAAATCCTGCAGAATTCTTTAAAAGAAGAGTGAAATATCACATAAGACAAAAAGGTAAATTAGCACACATGAAAAGAGCATAGTGAGCTGGAAAATCCTGTGGGTTATACATAGTATGTAATTAAAGGAACTGTAATCTGTAGCTGTTACATGGTAAAGTGGACTGACATGAGGAGTGTGTATTCATGGGTAAAAATAACAGCTGGAGAAAAGAGGGAATATGAGATAAAAGGTAGCTAGAGACAACAAAGTGGTGCTTGTCTCTATCGGTGCAGTATCTTTACCCAGAAAGTCAGGATGTTTGTGTGGTTGCTCCTTTTTTTCCCCTCTATTTTTATTGGCATTCAAATGATGCAGGGCAAATTCTCTCACCCGGATCAATGTTTGAAACAGCACCAAAAAAGACGCTGTCTGAGGACAATCAATCTAGAGATAATCACCACTTATCCCTTCCTCCCCAGGGATAAGCCAATCAAATGATTACCGTGGTCATTCTGGGCTCACTCCCAGGCACTCGCTCCATTCATTGATAAAGCAACCAGATGAAAATACCATCAAGTTGAATGAAACTATTCTTCTATTGTTTAGTTTGGTTTAAATATGTTATGCAACAGGAATGGGCCTCAGGCACAAAAACAAAACAGAATAACAAGACAGACCTCGAAAAGTGACTTTTACATGTCCATCAGCGTATTAAGCACAACAAAATCAATTTACTTGCGTGCCACTCACTCCCAGTTTGTGGCGAATATCTGTTGACTTTGACAGAAAGGCATTGTATTGATTATTCCTTTTCCTTCCCTGGTCTCATGAAAAACCTTTCAAAAGCGATAAATGAGATTCCTGGCAATGTCAAAAACCATTTAAGATTCACCCAGAGAATCTGAAGGAAGAGCTGCATCTGAAGGTAACACTTACGGCACATCTCATGTGATTTACCATCACCTGCGTTAAATATTCATACAACAGTGTCTTATTCGTTTTTTAAAACAATCTATTTACCTTCAAAGGGAAGAAAAGATGAACAGAATGCACATTTTGACACCATATTTTTGCTTCAACCTGTTTTTCATAGATTCAAAAAACACTCTGAATGTGAGACACAAACATCAGCCACAGTGTGAAGATTGAACAACTATTAGGATTATTTACTCCAGTAAAAGTAGCAATATCACAATATAAAAATATTCCATTGCAATTGAAGGTCCTGTATCAAATATTTCAGTTCGATAAAGAGACATATTATAGCCTATTAGCAAAATGCATTAAAGTATCCTAATTAAAAACACCCCCTGTAACAATTACTATTATACGACTGATTAGTAATTATGCATTAATGTATAAGTAGCATCTTACTCTAGTTGGTAACATGAATCTAATTTCAATCTAACACAACACACTGTACTTTATACGTTAAAAATATGTTTTATATGTCTACCTGTAATCAAAAGCAACAAGTAACTGTTGCAGTAAAGTAAATGTAGTGGAGCACAATGACCCGGTTCCCTCTAGATTATGTTGTAGAGTTACAAAGTTTTATGACATGGAAATCACTCAAGTATAGTACAAGTACATCCAGTTTTTACAGAAGCGTATTAAATCGCTGCACTTTATTTACCATTAAAAACAACTGCTGTTGCAATCAACTCAGAAATCAGTTGATAGCATAATAATGTAACGACACGGGCAATTTCTCAGCTCAGAAATGTGGATTTAGTCTTCAATTACTCATAAAAGTGCTGGTAATCAATATCCAGTAGCATGCCCACACCACTGGGTGGCAGAACAGAGCTAAGTGGTAAAAACTAGGCTGTCCTATGTGTGTGTCTGTACATGCCTCTGTCTCTACACAGATATCCTTCTGTTTCTTCCAGCTTTATAGTTCACTAGGCTGTCACTATCTCTAGCTCTGCCTATCTACTTGTGTCTGTTGTCAAATATTGGATAAGGTTGTAGGAGAAGAGGATGAGATGATGTAAGGAACTGAAACAGTATCAGCACCGTGCTTGTAGCATCAAACATGTTTTTCCATTAACCTTTTGCAGCACACACACTTTTAGCCCTTGGTTCTGTCATTAGACACAACTCACCTTTGTGCATGACTGTAAAAATGTATTTGACATGCAAACACTGACATTCTGCGAGCTGCTGGTGAGGGCTCTGCTCTCCTGCTTGTGTTTGTTGCTCGGTGTTGAGAATGGAAATATTAGTTTGCCAGTCAGCGATACGGTCGGTGATTTTCCTCCTGCTGACACAGGCAACATGCTGTTTTGGTGTTAACAGTCGGGAGTGAGAAACAGACCATCACATAAACAACTACACCTCCATCTACAGTAGAAACAGATAACGCTTAGTGAAGCAAGGACACAAAAGTAACAGATAACTAAATGGGCTTGGTTACTATAGCAATTCAAAGCTCTTACCAAGCTTAGACATACTGCATACAGTATTTCCTCGAATTGTGACCACGGTCTTTAATAACCTGAACGGCAGAAGATAATCTATTTGCAATGAGGTTATATATTTGAAGCGGGCTTGTACTAGAGGCAGGCCTTTAGTTTTAATTTGCCTTCAAAAGTGCACACATTTAAAGAATAAGCAAAGCAGCTTGCGTTTCCCAGAGCAACCTCGTAATTTATCAATAAGCAGAGCATCTCCCCGTTGACAACTGTCGACCGTCTGCACTTATGGAGTCACAGCTTCCCAGAAACCCTTCACTTCAAGGCTTTTATTGTGAAACATTTGCAGGCATAGTGTATAAAACAGCAACCGCCTGTATTTGTCGGATTGGCTTTTACTCTATTTGTTTGTGTCAGAGATCCAGCCATTAACTGACCCCCGGACCTATTTCAGGAAACTGTACATCTCATGTGTTTTCAAAACCATAAGAGAAAAGACTCAAACAAGACAACAGGTCAACTATCTCTTATGAGATCATTCGATTTTTACTGCAGCGAATTGAAATGCTGCATTTTTCTGTATTTATAATCACAAATCATTTGATAAACTATCACATAAATTTTCCTTGCAGCTGAAAGACAAAAACTGATACTTACAATCACAGCATGTGTCCTTCGCTATCAGAACCAAACAGCCAAGAAAATTACCCCATTCAGACAGAAATATGAGAAATCAATACAAGATGCAGCAAAATGTATTCATCAAACATTACTATTCAGCACAAGATTGTCAAGAGCACTTATCCTATTAAACTGTCCTACTTTGGTCCTCCTCCTCCCTTGATATATAAAGGCTGTTGTGACTGATAAGTTTAGTCTGAGTCGTTCTAAAAGGTAGAACTGTGGCAAGGTCTACTCTGAACAGCGATTGACTTGAATCCACGTTTTCCATGTTTTCTGGCAGTCCACTCATCTACCAACTAGTTTATGCAGTGTTTGCATATGCAGAGATGGCAGGGAATCAGAATTTCACGCGCTAATTTAATTTTCTCGCGGCCATCAAACTTTCTGGAACAAAACTGAATGCGGCTTTCGTAAAAGTGACAGGCGAACCCCTCGGGGGGAGAGGAAAGTGTTTGACTGGTTTCTGAAAGGACACGGCTTGGCAGCATCCTGATAATACAAGCAGCACACTTTTTAATCTTCTCCAAATCGTGTGAACACATGAGGAGAGAGGTCAACATAATAAACCCCCATATAGACTGGATAATAACAGCAAGAAAACAGCATTTACACATAGGAGGAGTTGTCAAAGAGGGAATAAGAATCAAAGAGACATCAAATCAGATGTGCACATGTATCATTGCTTTCTCCATCAGTCTTCTGAGTATGCCTGAATGATGTGTGAAGAATATTCACCCAAGAGTGACCTATGTCCGCATGCCACTTTGACATATCAACGCAGTCCACAGTGTTATGTATCTCAAGTCTGAAAAGGGCATATGAGTGAAGGGGTTCTACATGAATGCACTGTTTTCTGACAAATTAGACCAGTTGTGCCCTGGTTCTGTCACATGAGAAATGTCTGTCTCACTGCAGTTAAAGCACCGGTGTTTGTCTTTTTCAGTGCTTTTCTCAGTGGTTTAAGGTGAGCAGAATTCATGTTGGAAAAAGCAAAGGCACACAGCATATTTCCTCAAATAAAAATTGCTACTCACTTAACCCTATGAGCTCTTTTCAGTGCAATTTCACTACCTTCTCTTTCAAGCTTGTATCATGGTCATTATTACTCAGAATGTCTATATATATAGAGAGGACAGAAATTATAATTGGTATATTCTTACATGTATCTCACCCTAAATGCTGGCAGTAGAGATATCTTTTTATGCAGGTGAAATTGTCTAGAACCAGACAATATCAGAACCACAGTGGTGTGCATGACGTAGAAATTATACAAAATATGTGCTTAGTGCCTGATGGAAAGGAATGTCATTATTCCATTCATTTAAGTAGCAGCCTCTTTGCAGAGGGAGAAAACCAGGTAAATGTTTGCATTGCATAGATATTAATATATCAATATATTATAATGTGTACGCAATGACAAGTTTATAAGTAATTCATACAAGAGTAATCAGTATGGAGACAGACGTTCAGCTGTATGTATCATTAAATATGAGGATGTCAGGTAAGTTCAAAACTATTCTTCTCAACAGCACACACAATGGTCAAGTCCTGCAGTTTCACTTCACTATAATAAATAGTTCAAGAGCGGTTCAGCTTAGAAGAAGAGATGTGAATTTGGGCACAAAGTGAATCTGTCAGGCTCTCAGGGTTAAAAGCTGGGTCTCTGATATTAACTGGGGGATGGTCAACACAGAGCAAACAAATTGTAAAGTATTTTCTAAACTGACAGTCAGACATGGAAACAATCAACAGCGATTAATCGTTAATACAATTCAGGTGAAGTGCATTATTCTACTGTATATCCTACTGATGCCATTTTTAATTCAAAAGATTTGCAGCAAAGTCGGGGTAGATAGCATTACCCACTTGGTCATGAAACTTGGGCTAATTAACAATATGTGGCTGCCACCAGAGACCATTAATCACCACAGAACTCTCTGTCATGGTTGCCCGTTGCTAGCTAAACCCCCACAATGCTCTTTGCTTGCCAACATTAACTGCCCATAGTCCAAGTGATCACATTCTCGACACAAACGAGCTGCAGTCTTCTATATCATTAAATAGTAAGAGACCCCCTCTGATGCTGCTGATGTACAATATAATTTTTGACATGCATGTCCTTAGTTAATGGTAAACAGTAACATCCAGACTCGACACTAACAAATGGCCTGTATCTAAAGTCATTGTTAGCCTCCTGGTGCTTGTCATATAATGTGCTATAATATGAATAGCACATAATATTCATAGTATTTATTTCTACAGCTCTAATTTAATAAATTCACCAATATACGCATTCTATTTTCAACACTTTGTTGTTCTGGATTACTCATCTAAAGCATTAGTTTTCCTTTGCCATCCTTTAATCCCACCCAGCTGTTGCTGCATTTGGTACACCTGCAAATTAATGCCCTGTTAAGAAATGAAGGGTTTCGATCCACTGAAGTGCAAGGGCACCTGTCATGGAGTAACAGGGCAAACAGGAGCAGACCAAAATTAACCTTGTTGAAGGAATTAGAAGTAAAGACTGAGCTCCAATACAAGCCTGCTTCAAATAACGGCCTTTTAACTCCTACAGTTGAGGTAAATAAAGGCCACAGACGTCCCTGAGGAAATGTGCTTCTTCATGTCACCAATCTCGATTTAGCGATATGAATCAGATCAACTGTGTACTCCGTAAGAACTGAACTCTATCAAACCTCAAAATGCTTTTATGACTTTGATGTTACTCACATAGTCATGAATTTTTAATATTAATGTTTGAGGAATGCAAACATTTTGAGGTCAAGTTTTCAGTCTGTTAAAGTTGAAAGACAAAAATCTCTCCATTGAATGATAACACCATAAATATTACAAAAAGCATTACAGTTGAAATGCAGCCAAAATGCATGAAGAAAAGATGCACTGGTTGCACAGCCAAAGCATCCTCCTCCCAAACAACATCATCAGGTAGGTATAATACCTGCAAGGAAAGTGTAACAGAGCAGTGGGATGTGCACACAATCCTATAATCTTTCACTTGGCTGAGCAGGTGCCACTTGTCTTCAGGCTGAAAGCTGACTTTACTCACCAGCAGGAAACCAGCCAGCTGTAATTTTAAGGCTGTGAACACATGAGCATCATCGACTAGCTTCTTCTGAATCTTCAGTTTAGTATCACAACCTCAAATTTGGGAAAGTCGCTGACCTGCTTGTATATTGGTTAAATTCAAGTGATTGAAAACAGCTCAACAAACACTGTCATTGACTGTCTATTGTTTCCAAATCATCTTTCCCACATCACATAATTGCCCGCTTTGAATTTGGATACGACAAAAAGAGTGCTATATCAACAAGGTGACTGGCACAGGAGACTATAAAACTGATGCTCAAATAGCACACAGTTTCAAGCTGTTTTCAACTCGGTCATTCATTTTTGTTTGCGGCAATTTAAAAGCATTTTGTACAAACGGCCACGTTATTATGTCCTAACGGCAATTACCGCTAAATTGTATGTGGAAATTGGGCTGCCACAAGATGACTTCTGCAAGGACAGGTCCTGAAACAAATGTAAAATGGTAATCTGAGGGTCTATGTATCTATTTCAGTCTAAGGATCCTTTCCTTGTTGTTCGTTAAGCATTAATTTCCCCAGAGAGATGCAATTTTTTTGACCAACAAGCCTTTAACAACAGAGACAAATTTTCTTGACAGCTGCAAACAAACCGACTCTGCAAAACCAAAAAAAGAAAAGCAAATTTCTTTTCTTGAACCAAACAATACATCTTAGGCAGCTGGATGCTGATCGTAAGGCAATCTAGTTTAGATATTGCAGAAGTAATGAGATTAGAGGGTTATCAGATTGGATTATAGATGGCTTGAAAATTTTGAGGAAAAGTAAATAAATATGGAACATCTACAGTGTATGTGCTGGTTAAACAGGACAAACTAAAAAAACCTTCACAGAAAAAAAGGAAAAATTGGCAAGTGTGAGGATGTTAGTGTCTTTGACAAGGGCCAAGTTGCGATGGCTAGATGACTGGGTTTGAAAATCCCCAAAATGGGAGATCTTGTGCAGTGGTTAGGACCTACGCTGTCCACAGAGGGTATACTGGCAACAGGGTCATAGGCACCAAGGCTCACTAAAGGCTACTGTAGCACAAATTCCTGAAAAACCTAATGTTGGCTGTGATAGAAAGGTGTCAGAACACACAATACAGCTCAGAGTGCCCATGCTGAAACGTTTCCACTACTGCAAGCTCCTACAACGGGCACATTTAGAAGCTGGACCGTGGAGCAATAAAAGAAGGTGGCCTGGTCTGTGTGTGTTGTTCATCTGAGGAAGTGATGGCAGCAGGATGCACTATGGGAAGAAGGCAAGCAGGTGGAGGCAGTGTGATGCTCTTCGCAATGTTTTTTCCGGGAAACCTTGGTTCCTGGCATTCATATGGATATTACTTTGGCATAAAGCAGCTACCTAAACATTGTTGCAGACCACATTCACCCCTTCATGACAACAGTCCTTTCAGCAGGATTGTGCTCCTTGCCACACTGCAGACATTGTCCAGGAATGGCTTGTTGAACATGACACAGACACAAGAAGGTGGTAAAAAGGTGTCCTCAGACTTAAATCTTGTCAAGTATTTCTGAGGATGTGCTGAAAAAACAACTCTGATCCATGGAGACCTCACAGCTTAGAGTACATGAGGGATTTGGTGCCTGATTCCACAGGATACCTTCAGAGGTCTTGTGGAGTCGAGGCCTTGATAAGTCAGAGCTGTTTTTGCGGCACAGGAGGGGATTTAAGAGGGTCCCTACAAGATTCTGATGGCATGAGGGAATCTATGCATTATGTAGAAGTAGATTTCTTTAGAAACAAACAGTACTAAAACAAAAAAATGTCTAAGCACCTGGAATTTTTGTTGCAGTTTAAGACTTTGCCCCCCAATTAAGGACTCCTAGCAGGAAAAAAGTGGTTGTAGTTAATACAGTCTCAAGGACTCTTGTTGCCACTCACTTATAAGCTCACAGATACATCAATGATGTGCACTTAACCACAGTCATCTACATCTGACACCTAACAGTCCATAACAGCTCATCAATTCCAATGGCCAACTAAAGACTACATTTTTTGGTGAGGAGAAATTGAACACCCTCAATTGGCTCAACCATTCAAACATGCAGTATAGACAAGCAGTGTATCTTAGCTGTCTAAGTGACAAGAAAATACCACTCTCTACTAGGTTCACGCAAAACTGAATACACAGTTGAGATTACAGTGAAGTGTGCATTTGAGTGCAGATTTCAGTATACAACTACACTTTTATTTTAGACGTTTTACTTAAATCTCATTTCACATCAAAGTGATTGTTGCTGTTCCCAGAATCTTGAGTCTTTGCTCTACAAGTACTTCCTTGTCTGCTGCTGGTTGGCTGAGTCTGTCTGTGCACTCAGGCTAGCTTTCAACGTGACTCGTACTACAGTTGTGTCAAATTGACCCTCTTGAGTGTTTTCTAGGCAGACTTGGCAGAGCTCATGAGCAGAAAAAACACAATAGTAACAGTAATTTCACTGCCTCATGAATGCTAATGCACTGTGTGGCTGAGCAGCTCACTGCTCATAAACCAGAAAACAAATCTCAGAGATTCACATTCTGACTGACATAAAAACCATCAGTCACATACATGAGACACTGTCACTGTACAAGTACAAAGTTGAGACCGTTTCCCTTTTTTCACTATCTTTTCACTCATGCTGATGAGGTATTCAAGGTATTCACTGCCACCGAAGTGAAGATGCATCTAACCACTGAATCCCTTATCTCACAGTAACTGAATATTACCAGCATTTAATAATGTGCCATTATGACAAATGACAAGTGCTTAGTTTTTAATGTGTTTGTTTTCCTCCAAGAAAAAAAGACACTTTAATGAAAAATCTTCTCATGCCTTCATCATTTTTAGATAACTTTGTTTATCGCCAATAGACTGTGGGTGCATTGCTTTTATTCACTATTATACATTTAGGACACTGTGCTAAGCTGGCTACACTGTCTGATCAGCAACATCTGTGAGATCTTTTAAAAAAAAAAACATGCTGGAACAGGTCACTGTGACCGAGACATCAACCATCATCCTGATGAGATAATTACATGCACACTAGCAATCTATTTAACCACTCCCTCCCTTTGTGGCTTTACACATTAATAAACCAGTCTCATTATTTTAGCATCTCTGCAGCTTTTCACTATTAGCGGTTGAAGCTGTAAATTAGGAGGGCACAGTGCTGACAGTCAATGCCCTTGTTATCTCATTCTGCAGTTGTTGAGCAGGTGCAGCACAACTCCCTGAGCTTAACTCTCTCTCTCACTGCTCCGGGGTTGGCAACATGATGCAACAGGTACACCACTGTGTCATGGTTTCATTGCAGTACATATGACTGGCAAAACCCCAAATCAACTGACATTCAGACAGATTCATTCTCTTTTATCTTACCCTCCATAAGCTCCGAATGTGAAACTCCTTTTCCTCTGTGGCATCCTGCTGCACAGCTGATGAGACTTCCCAGGGGTGTGCAGGATATGAGTTAAAACACAGGCCTACAGTGGGACAGTCATACCTCTTCGTTTCTCTATTTCTTTGTTTCTCTGTGCGCCTCTCCTCCCTCTCTACACCTCTAACTCTTTCTCTTCTCTCCTCCCTCCTTGTCTCAACCCTCATCAAGTGTGTGTGTTTTGTCTGAGAGTATTTTATGTGTGTACACACATCCCAGCCCTCCCTCCTCTCCGCTCTCTGACTAAGTAGCTCCTATTTCTGCCAGATTAAGAGAAAGGTGCATTCGGCTGTCTTGTTGTGCGGTTGTCCTGGAAACAAACAGGATGATTTCTTGGACTCAGTCTGACTTTTTTCATCCTCATTTCCACCATGAACACAGCAAAAATACTTAGACTTCCAACCAATGTCCCACAAAGGCATCTTCCTCCCCTGCTGTTCACCTCACAAGCACTCTTTGCCCATGAATGGTTTTTCATGGTGGGGAACCAGGTGGCGTAATGTAGACGTACAAATGCCCTACGAGGTTAGGGAGAGACGAGATTTCATTTTTGCTATCCAACTTTGTGGACAGCTGTATTTTAGCTGTGATGGATGATTATTTTCTTTCTAGAGTAGCTGCCAATTTCTTCCTTGATTTTTCATTTTGTTCATTAAATGTCAAAAAATATTATGACAAATTGTTGAAGTGACAAATTTGATAGATGCATATCTCGCCATGATACTTAACCCATTTTGGCCTCCAAATTCCAGCTCTAAAGGCAATTTGCTGTGACCACATTTCTTGCTGAAGACAGAACAAGTCATATTTTACCACTAAAATCAATATAACTTAACTTAGTCAACTGAATAAATCAAAAAGAGAAATGACACTTACATCAGGGTATGTGGGACATGATATCTTTGTCAATCTGCTGGCAGAACACATGTCTGCTTATAGTCAAACAAGAGACTTACATCTTGTCTGATATCTCTTCCCTCTTGTCTCCTCTCATTTTCATTCCCCTCAAATTCACCTCTCTTTCTGTCTCTGTCCACCCCTCTGCTCTTCCTTCTTTCATGTCCTCCTTCTGCCTCTGGCTGCCTTCTCCATTGCCTGTCTTACACACTGTGTATCTGAGTCAATTTCTGACAGTGATAGGACCATGCATCCTTCCCTGGTCTGTCAGGTTCAAGTGCATTGATTGTCCTCTTGTCCCCCCCCCCCTCGTGCATCAGACCTAATGCCGGGGTGCCCAATGACTCCCTAGTCAACCTTTTGTGATTCTATTAGGTCTGACTGGACTCTGGCCAGATGTGGACCATAAATCAAATCAGAAGCTTAGAGGAGAGGACACAGGAATGTACCATGTTTGTCCACAGTGTCCCCAGCAAGGTCCTTCAGCTCCATTACTGACTGATATTGATGCTGACTGTTCTGGACTGAAGCATGTCATCTGACTGTCTGTTGATCATTAATCAACATGCGTTGTAAGAATGGACATAAACTGCTGGTTTTAGACCGGTTTTGAACTAAAAATGTATTGAAAGAAAGCATGGCGGCATTGTAGAGGAACTTACAACAGAGGAATATATCTGATATATTTGTGTCATGACCTCAGGGCTACTGTCAAATATATTTGATTCTGAATGCAGCAGCCGGTCAGGATCTCTTCTAAGTAGAGGTGGTTCAGTCTCTTCTGGTTGGCTGCTTTGAAACGGAAGCATTAGGACAGCTCACCAATTAAATGACTACCTTGGGGTTTTTTGTATTTTTTCTTGTATTTGATCTGAAAGCTTTTTAGGCAGATTTATTGTATTTTTCACAGTACACTGTATTCCAATAGCAAAAATTTGCTTTCTCAAGAGCGTTTTTGAAATGGAGTGAGCACAAATGGCTGCTCCTCTTCCACAGTCAGCCTGCCCTGGCTCTCCTGCTGATAAGGACATTGACATGTCATGTCTCTAACAGAATAATTCTCCCGAGCCAGACTTCTGCTGACAAACTTGTTATTGTTGCTACTGTAATGTAGTTTCAAGAGCTCTTTTCACCATTGCTTTTCCCTTGTGTCCCTCAAAAGATGCCCTTCGTGAGGATGTGGGAACAGGAAAAAAAAAGCTATTTACCCAGAGTGATTTGTGTGAGGCAGGTGAAAGGGAAAGGGCAGTTTGGTGTAATTAGTCTATGTCTGCAGGTTTCATTCAGGAGACGTGGCAGGAGGCAGGTCAGCCTTGACTTTGAGGACTTGACTGGGAAAGGGAGGAGGAGGATCGTAATGAGAGGCTGCCCTCTGTGAGATGGGGTTCAATCCACCCTGAAACACTACTGTCACCGCAGTAGATAAATACTTACAAACTAACAAATCACCTCCTCAGCAAGACACAGATTTAGAACAAATAGTAAAGAAGCTTGTTACCGAGACAGTGCAGGAACTTGATTGGAAACATTATCCATGGGGAAAAAACAGAGACCTGTAATAGTCTTGTGGTTTACTCTGCAGTTGAAATCACTGTATTTACAGCTGATTAATTCACTATCTAAAGTACCTTCTATACAAACAAAGCTTGGAGTCTGCTGCCATGTTTGCAGATCTATGAGGCTGCATTTAGGAACAGCTCAAAATGACAACGTTGATTTATCAGGTATAATGTATGTATAATGTTACCATCTTAGCTTAGTGTATTAACATGTCAGTGTTAGCTAATTGGCACTAAGCTGAAAGTGTGGCTACTACTCATGGAAATGTCATTAATTTTGTAAGTATCTAGCCAAAGTATTGGACAAAATAAGGTTTAACCTGATGAAAAGTCATTGTTATACACTGAGTACCAGTGTTTGTCCAAAGTCTGTAGATGAGGTAATATTTCTCTGGGTAAGAGAATGACCGATGAATGTAGCTGAGGATGAAAAGTCTGGGTATCACCAAAGATGGTCGGCTTCATCCTCTGGGGATTAGGGGTGTCTGTATTAAATTTCATAGCTACACGTCAATATTTGTTGAGCTACTTCAGTCCAGACAAAAATGTTGAGCTAACCAACAGACAGAGTCTGTCTTGTGGTTTACATTGCAGCTGACATTTCTATGTTTGAACTACACTTCGTATTGTTGCTTTGATTGAATACATACAGTATACAGCAGCTGACATACCAAGGAGAAACACAGTCCTTTATGGAGTAGCTGTCCAAACATCCGCTTTCATTCCAGGTGAGAACCTCATTAATGTGGGCCTAGGGGACTAAGGAGCCATTGCATAGTCACTGTACAGTTCTTCCCCAGTGGGAACAGCAAAGCAGGACACAGACACATAAAATATTTACCAGCTGTGCGCACAACTACACCCCAGACAAGATTGCAAGGACAACACGCTCTGCCTCTGTGGCCTGAAATGCCCACAAACATGTTTGCATTTACTTTTGGCAAACTTCTTTGGGGAAAAAAACGACTCCTGCTTTGCTTCCAAAGGCAACATTAATCTTTTTTTCAGTGTCACATCTTTCAACCCTACGAGGCCAGCATCACAAAGTCATCAGTAGTATTCAGTAGCATATTAAATTTTAAAGTAATGACTTTCATCAGTTGCATTTTGGAGACTGTTAAAGAGAAACCTCCAAATTTCCAAAGTACAATTGGCACAAAATATTCAGTACTCCCTATGAAGATGAATAATCAACACTGTAAATTCAGGGTTTTATGTAAGAACAGCAAACAGGAAAAGGAAGGCAAAAAAACTAATGCCGGTGTCTTGGAGCAACACTACCCCTCGCTGTTAGTCAGGGGAACTACTTTTCATCCTCTCAAGCTGCTGAGTGTCTCTGGGGCTGTTTGAGAGCTCTGTTTGACACAGGCAACTTAGAATTTTAAGCAGATAGACTCCACTGCCTTTTAAGCAACAGAGTCTACCGCCAATGATGAGATTCACAGCAGGGAGAACAGAGCAGGGGGCACGCTGGCTCACAAACAAAGCATTAACATTTTATCTCCTTTTACCTATAACATCGTAGATTATTCCATTTCAGGTTGAGCATGCATTCCTGGTCAGTGCGGCTGTGAGGTTGCTGAGCAGAGAGAGGCAGCGGAGAGGCAGCCACTGTTCCGTAACCAAATGCAACAAATGAGATTCTCTCTCTCTACCACAAATTGCAAGAGCGAGATTATCGGGGCCACTGACATTGTATAACTTCCCCAACAAAGACAGACAGATTCCAGCAGGAACTCGGGAGACTATTCTTGTCCTCCATCACGAAGCCCCTCTAGATCTGAATGTCATGAATTTCATAACTCCTCTCCAGGCCATGATAACAGAGGCATGTGGGGGAGTCACGAAAAAAAATAGGGAGATACAAAGAGAAGAGTGAGAGAGGAGAAAAGAAAGAGGGTGTGTGTGTCTGAGACTGGCGACAGGAGTGTGGATGTGGCATGATTAGGCATGACAGGACCCAGTTGCCTTTATTTCTACTCTATCTGTCTTTATATACCCCCCAGTACAGTCATTAGTAGTGTGTTGGAGTGGAGAGCGGGAGATTCTGTGAATGTGTCCTTAGAGCAATGTGGAGTGAGGGCACGACGTAGCAATTTACAGCACCACTACACATACACAATCCCACTGAAAAAAGCCCCAGCAGGACACATAACTCATCCACAGGGGTGAAAACCAGAAGCCCATTAGAACAAATAAAAGAGAGATGCAGAGAGCGGAATGGGAGCGAGAAACCAAGATTATTTTTCACGTAACAAGTAGAGAAGCCTGCCCATGGGCCACATCCTTGGATTAATGACTTTGCAGCCAGAGAAGCAACAGATACTCAGTTAGAATCTGACTTTGATTTATCCACATGAGAGGGTAGGACAAGGACCAAGAAGAGGCGGGCAGAGATATCTAATCATGCAGCTTCATCAAAAATAATCCTTCATCAGACCTCGGGGTCTGTTCACTGTCAGCAACATTGACACGACCTGCACTCGCTGTGTGGACCTTCCCCTTCTTCCTGGCATCTGTCATTAGATTAAAAGTTCTTACAATTCAAGCAACGTCCACAAATAAAGATCAGATATAATTAGCATTAATTACAGTTAAACATTCTGTGGTTGTGAACATTAGAATTGAGCTTTGTAAAGCAATGCGTCCATCAGACAAGAGGTTTTGTCTGTTCCCTTTCTTCCCGGCATCTGTGGATGTAACAGTTAATTGGGAAGTGGCACTATGCAAAAGACCTGTCATTTTGTAATTTAATGACATTTAATCATGTAGGAGTATAAAAAAGAATGTCAGAGAAAATGTCAAACTATACAATTATCTCTAAGTGCATTAAATCGTAAACTTGAAAATAAATGAAAACATAAAAATGCATTCCATGCCTACTGAACATTGCATATATTATAATTTTTTCAAGAGCATCTTAATGCTTAATAATACATTTGCACACTAGTGAATTTATCAGTTAGTCAAAAATTAATCAAAGTTCCCTATACTTCCAGCTTTCTAGTGCGAAACCTTTATGCTTTTCTTTGTCTGGTGTGCTTATAAACCCCATATGTTTGCCTGTTGGGCTGTCAAGGGAAAAAGGAAGCTTTCTGATTATACTGTATTGTGCCAATTTTCTGAGATATTCCAGGCCAGATGTTTAATCAATTAACCAAGAATCTGTACTTTGAAAGAGTTACTGAAGCTCATGATTCATCCTCTACATACTGGCATCCCAGTGGTTGTTTCCTAACAGAATACACACTGTAAGGGGGAATCTATAATGAAGAAGACACTAACTTTGAAGATGTCCCTTGATTTGGCCGACCCTGACTGCTGTAGTAGATAGCAGATATTGTCTTCAGATGAGCATAAGACTGTCATCACTCTCACATCTCCTCTGCTGGAGTGACGTTAAAGGAGAATCGCTTCAGAGGCAGGATGGAACCCAGTCACTCTTTCAAGGTATATATTGCCATAAGGGTAAAGGCATTAAAATAATAAACCTATCAGAAATGATCACTAAAATGAAAAGGCAGCATTACTAATCAGTACTGTCCCGTGTTCAGGAGCTGTGAATGCAAATTAAAAACAAATTACAAGCAATTGAAAATTCAGCCAGACCTCTACTTGAAGAAGATGTTGATTATCGTGTTTGACAAGAAGCCATCTGATACAGCCCTGCTGAAATTAAAGATGCTGCTGTCTCCCAGCAACACTGGACCTCTTAAGACAAAGAATTGGATTGTGCGTTTGTAGTCTGCTGCTGCTGCTGCTGCTGTCCATGGTGCTGAGATGTGGAGCGCTGTGGACAGCAGCAGTAACAAGCTCTCATAAAGGATTCACTTGAACCTTATTGCAAAGTCATGCTGGGTGCAGCAGAATCCTTTGAAACCGCTCTGTTATAAAAATCTAGTTAAGATCACGATGTAGACACCATACAGCAACACATATAGCAATATATTAACAACTTAATGCTTAAAACATCAACAATTATATCTGATGCAATCATAATTGAATAAATTATGAGATTTTAGCTACACTTCTAGAAATCCCTCTTGATTCAGTGAGAGTGCAACTCAAGGAAAGACAACAGCTCAATTTTGTTTTGCAAAAGACGCAATGTAGAATTTAGATACAAGGGAATTTACTGAATGAGAAATATGTCCTGTCAGGCATGGCAATATCAATTCATTTAATTCATATTGGATAAAGCTGAGTCCAGTGGAAGATTTCCAAGCACACAAAATTCTGTATCCTAAAGCCAGTAAAAACAAAGTCTCAAAAAGGCTCGCTCACAAACACATAAATGCACAACCCTGCTCCTTATTAATACTGATCTATATATGAACATGTGTATAAGAACAATATCTTTACAAATTCAAGCCCTGACATGTGCCTGAGTGAAACAACTGCAGAAGGTGACAGTGTCTCCGTGAGCGGTGTGATCGCTGTGTTCACGCTGCTTTATGCCCCTTGGCAATGGTCCTCGACTTCAGCGGTGGCATCAAAGGGCAAAGCAGCTCTTTCATTTGTCTTTGTTCCCAGCGTGGCATTTTACCAAATCTGACGGAGCAGGCGATGTCCAATCCTGCTGTGGCCATGACCCTTTGATGGCCCCAAGACCCAAGCTGGGAACTGTTACTGTTAGGAGAAGACTTAGAGTGTAGCCGATTATTTGTCAGACACACGCATCGCTGGATTGTTCTGATATAGTTCAAGAACATATATTTCCACAGGGCATCTGAGTACTAAAAAATGGCATCTGAAACTAAGAACTAAATATTTCACATCCATCGAGTTTAGGAATATAACGAACAGAAGCTTTAAGCTAAGAGACGCAACTAAGCAAGATTTGGCTGTTTGTCAAAGCAAACTAAGTGTATACAGAAACTTAGAATGAAATCTGCATTGCACAAGGAAACGTGATTTTCCTCCATAAATAGGTAGGGGGAGGGGCATCTTTATCAAATTTCAACACTAACAACACTGTTCAGTGCTCAGAAATTTCTAACAACAAACAGCCTTGTGGCAGCTGTTCAATAGCTCAGACACACTAACGTCTATCTGGACCCTGTATGATAAAGCAATGTGCAATATTTCAGCCCTTAGCAACATTCAAGCCCAACTCTACACTCAAGCTACTTTATCAAATTCTGTTCAGAAATAGCATCCAAACTCTTAAGTTCTGACACTAGCAATCCACTGAGGCCTACACGCTTGCTGTGTACAGTACATAGAGAGAGAAAGAGGACTGTCTGAGGTCTGAGTTGCCTTCCACTTTCTCAACTCAGTAATGGAAATCCACCTCCATATGCCACCTCCCAGACCAAACTGAAGCCTATCCAGTAGGGCTGACTTTTGGAATGATGGATGGCAGGCAACACAAGGTCACTTCAGAGACCAGGGGGAAAGAAATGCAGGATTAAATTGCATTTAAATTCAATGTATCCTTGGCAACTGAGTCCCTGAATAAAAGAACTCAATTTAAAGTCAATGGACAAAGTAGCAGTGTACCCATTTGACCAAAAGAGCTCTATGCAAATGAAAGTAATTCAATGACCCTTGGATATTTTCTATGGGCCATTTAAGACAATAATAAAGGATGGTAGCTGTTACAGCGGTGAACAAACACACATATTGTACATTCCAGAGACTGACGTCTGTGGCAGCACTAACATCCTACTGAGTATTGTAATGAATTCTGACATGACTTCATTAACACTTGGTTGGCAGGACAACCATAGTTATCTATAGCATATCTTTGTCCCCTTCATGTGGCCTACCATATGCTCCCACTTGGATATACCATCCATTTTATAACAATAACATACAAGACCCGATTCAGACGCAGACATGATTTTTTCAAGGAAGAAAAAATCTGGTCACTTCTTATCCCTAATTAAAATGCTTAGAGAGTTTTGTAACACATGTGCTTATCACCATACATCATGTAGTGTCTGCACCGCACAGCTGAGGAAACATGAAGAGAAAAAGAATGAAAGTTTGTATTTAACTCAGTCTGGACATCTTTGCTAAAACAGCAACAACATCTATGTTAAAGTTGCACAAATTATATTATTGCACACAAGCAGATCACATTTTATTTTAGTCGGCAGTAAGACCGTAATGTCTTCCCAATTAAATGACAAAATTTGTTGTTTGTCGGCTTCTTCTAAAATAACACATCCAACACCCCTTTCATTAAGGCCGGGGAAGGTTAAAGAAGCATCATGATCATGGTTATAGTAATCAGCATGTGGCTGTGGTTATAGAATTATCAGAGTCAGGGTTTTAAAAAATGCTGCTCATCGTCAGTTGGAAACAAACAACAGCCTCTTGTGTTAAAGCCATGTTTTGTTGATCCATCCATCCACCACATCCTCCTCACTACGTAGACCTTTCCCTTGTTTGTAACAATTTCCCCTGGTATCCCCCTTTTCTCCAATTATAATCACTACAGGCCTTAGAGGTCTTTGTTATTACTCAACCTTGAGTCACCTTGACTCTTCTCTTATCTTTTGGAAACACATTACCACCATCAAACACATGGCGACACTGATTTTCACACTCATAATAAATGAACCCACTTACACGTTACATGTCACATAGCATGGATAAAAGTAATGCCTTGTCCCTACAGCAAACTACTCTTACCTGTTACTCTCCTGAGAGAGGTCAGTCTCACAGTAAATTATGGTGATTCACTGCCTTGTTTCATTATTTGTTTTAACTTGCCCTCAAGTTAATCAATCAAATGGCCAATGCCCCTCCAGGAAATCCATGCTGCCATTTAAATACTATTACCTGCCTGCAAACAGACTTCTTGACTACAGATAGAGCAGCTCAATAATTTGTAGACTCTATGCACTGCCTCAACAACAAGCAACATACAAACAGATAGCAAAGGGGTCTATGAATGCTTTTGGTTGCTTGCAGGTAAGTGTGTTTTCATTCAAATGCTACACTCTCCATTTGGATTTAAGTCTTGACAATTGTAATCGCTGTAATGCAGCACTCTTGAGACTGCAGGTGAATACCTAAAGAGATCCAGAGTTGTTCTAAAGGGACAATATATCCTGCAATGTCCAGTAGAAGGACTTTACTTTTTATCTCTATTACTTCCTGAATGCTAAATCCCATCCTCTTAAGAAGCTGGGGAATCAAATGGTAACTATTACTTTCTGCTGTATTAGAGATAACTGTATCCATTTCCCTTTGATTTTTAAAAAAAAACTTATTTTATATTTGCTTATAGTCTGGCTTGTGATGATGCAAGGTTCTGCAAACTGACTATGAGGAAAGCACTAAAAGATGGCAATCCATGAAACAAAAAAGAGTGGGTTATTTTGGAGGCAGGCGATATTCCTCTGAGAAGCTATAACATTGCATAGTGGAGCCTGTAATGAGTTTAACTCATGGAGGGCTACTGTGGGCTGCCGGGAACACTGGTAAATTATCAGCATGATCCCATTCACCACTACAAGGCTTTATTAAGAACTGTCTGGGGAAAGGGCAGCTTTATTGTCATGTGCACAATAGACTTATTTTTGGTTAAAATAAAATAGCTTTCAGCTGAATAAAGAATTTCCATGAGGAATTTGTCAGAATTTCTTTTCCCCAAAATACTGCAAAGTCCAGCTGATCGCTGTGTTTGATGTGCAAGCAACAGTTACATAAGTTTGTTCAACAGACATTATGGAAATATCAATTATTAAATGAAAGCACAGACAGTTTCTTAAGATTCTGGAGAGAAAGTAGAGTCTGGCAGAAGCAGCATGTTTATCTGTGTATGAAAGAAAAGTCTGTATGCTGAGATGTCTACAGGAACAATAAGATGTCTGTGAGAATGATAAGATAAAACCAACAGCAATGATAACAGTGAAACACAGACATTTCTTCCTGTCTGAATGTTTCTAATCAGCCTTTGCTGAGTCACAGTACAACACAGATTTATGCCAACCAGTTCAAAAAGAAACATCTCTCAGCTAGCTCACAGCAGGGAACTTACACACAGGGAGGAACATGCAAACTCCACATAGAAAGGCTTCAGCTGAACCTTCTTGCTCTGCTTACCACTGCATGTGCCTGCTTACCACCCTAACTCCTGAAAATCATTACAGTTTTAAGCTAACAGCATACATTCATGAGATACATGGTTTCAGTGGGAAATGATGAACTGGATAACCAAACTATAAAACATAGTCTTTTACGACGGCTCCCATCGTTGCAGCATTATCTTTCCATTCTAAAGGTGACAACAGAGCGACCACCTGGAAAACTCAAGTCACACTTGTGTTAAAATGAGTTCAAGTGGTGCTTCTTGGCCCTGTGCTGCTCGTTGTAAGTGAGACTTCACAGCATCTGAAAAATACAGGCAACAAAAGTGACCCTGTGCTGAGACTTAAAGCCAGAAGATGCTCCACGCCCTTCTTGACAGGCACATCTGTCATTTCAAGCTGTGAGCTGGACCCTCTCCTACCACTGCTCACAGCATCATTTCTCGACCCAAGGTTCAGAAGGCTTGACCTCCTCACAGCAGAGGTCAGAGCTGACAGTGGACGCTGCTGAAGATGAACATGAAATACAGTCAGGTAACAAAAAATGAAAAATGATGATACTGTGTTATTATCAGAATCACATCCCTGAAGGCACAGTCTCTCAAGAGGACACTGACAGTGACACAGCTGCTTCCTCTGCAGCCATCAATGTAAAAAGATGCTAGTCAATAGCAAAGTCAATTATCTAATTGATTATTTACTGTCAATAATATTCCACTGACTTTTTGGAAAGATGTTTCAACGGTAGCCCTCCTGGCAGAAATGCTATTGTTGAGGTTCAGAAGAAGAGACTGAAAACCAGATTCTGCTTCAGAGAGGCAAAGTGCTGTCATGACTGCTATTTTCTGTTGGTAAATGCTAATACAATACTGAATAAATGAAACAGGCATAACATTTGTCCAACGCATGCAAAGATGTTCTGTTTAGAGGGCAGGACTGGAAGGTATCTCTTCCAATCTATAGCAAAGCTGAGCTGCTCGCAGTCGATGTAAGTGGTGATGGAGAGATTTCACAGTCAGATCCTAGATTCACATGAAAGTATCCTTAACCTTGTGGAGAGTGACACTTCTATAAAAATAAACACAAAAAACTGTCATTTTCATGTAAAAAGCCTCAGCATTCCACACAGGATACAGTTTTATTGGTCTGTAACCAGAGCTGACAGTAAGCCAAGTCATGAATTATTCAACCCAAAGTACACGGGCAACCAATACAGATTGCTTTGCTGTTTACTGAAGTGACTTCCGCTACCCTGGCTGTCAATGACTCAAGGATAGAGGCACTCAGCTATAGTATTGAAAATAATACGGAGCTTGGAAAAGTTGTCAGAGCTTACTAAAGTTCACTGCTGCAGCACACGATATAATAAAAGTAGAAAAGTTGGCGAAAGAGAAACATGAGTACAAAGTACCGCGTTCACAGCAAAGTTACTACAAATATGATACAAAGTATATAAAACTATAAACATCATTTCAGTCAATAGATACAAAAAAGTTTCAGTCTGGTCTCAAGTAATCCTACACATTAGCCTTCTCTTTCACTCTTGCATCATCATTTGTATTCACAGTATCTCAACCACAGATACGCTGTTTGGACAGAAGATCAGCCAATGCACCAGAAAAAGGGATTCTTATACTGGAAAGTATAAAAACTGTAAATGACAAGGCTGAAAAAATACAAAAAGCCAAAAATAACATGTAGTTAGAAGACACACGAGTTCAGCTGTACTGTAAATAAGCACTCCCACTTGACAAAAACACAAAGGAATCAGGAAACTTTTACACACTCTATAAATATCTTGGCAAAACTACTGGTTCACTTTGTTGGAAATCTTGACTGATATGAAAAAGCCTGCTCAGAGAGGAATGGGACAGTGCAACAAAAGGTACAGGGAACCCTCTATCTAAAGACAAATGCACTGAATCTAGGGTTAGACAATCTTTCTTCCCTAATTAACCACTGAACAGTCCAGTAATTATAAGGTTTTATAAGTATTGCATCTTTGCCAAGGTAATTTCAGTACTGAAGCAAAGAGTGCGAATGGAGACAGCAGGCTTTAAAAGACCGCATGCTGCTCGTTGCCTCTGTTGCCGACTCCATGCAGAGGCAATAATCTCAACAAATACTGGTCACAGCCATCTCAAACACCACAGGAAGTGACCTGGAGCGTTCCCTCAACATGGCAGCTTGCCATACACAGAGTGGCAATCCAACATCATGTGGGTCCCCCCCCCCTTTTCCTTTTAGTTTTCTGAGCGTCATCCCGCAGGGCAGACAACAATTACTAGGCTTAAATTCTATTTTCACTTTTGCTGTCAGTGAGATGTTGTGTGATGTGATCTGGGTAATGATCAGAGTGAATGACTGAATGCTGGCCTACCTGTAAACTGCAAAATGCTATGTTTCTATTGCGGGCTGTTCCTTTAGAACAACAGAGAAAACACATTAAAATATAATGTTAAAAAGCTGGTGGCATATGTCTTAACTGCCTTTAAAACAGTGGGAAAAAGCAATATGGAAGTATTCAGAGAAGTATATTACATCAGTAACTAGTTTGTTGGATTAAAGTTGATAATGTTAAAATACAAAAAAACATTTCTTGTCAGTACAATATACAACAAATCACATGTGCTCCACAGAGAAGCATCACTATGTTTTGCCATGTTTTCTGTGGTTTGACGGATTTGTTGACTTCAATATGGCACACATCCCCGAGCAGATTAAACCACCCACCACCCCAGGGTCTGTGTACTCTGAATTTAACTGGCAGCTGCAAGAACACACATCATGAATATCAATTATTGCTAAAGTGGAGCTGTGAAAATTAGCAGGGCGGTTCTATTGTGAAGGTTAATGGAAACTCAAACAGGCGTTTAACTGTAGGGTTAATGCCAGTTCTAAGCCACCATGGCAATTCTGTCCTTGAGCTTGAATAATAAATTGAAAATGAGTGTGAGCCCATATGATTGGTTGGTAACAGGCATAACACATTGAATTTATTAATAGAGAATATATAAGCAAGTGACGGCAAGTAAAACAAATTTTTCAAAAAACATTTCGTTTATCCTTGAGTAACTTTGCTTTTAAATTAGACAGAATGTGTGCTGTGTGCAAATCAAGCCTGAAAACTTTAATAAACAAATTATACTAGACTCCTGCGGTACTGCTGTTCATGCAAACTAAACATTATCTGAGCTACATTAAACCCAACCCAAGAGTTCAAGTCAAGAGTTTATGATGTGCTAATTACACCTGCTGTTTTAGGAAATTACTGATCCTTTTAAAAACCATTTAGAATATGTTTTTTAAAAAATGATGACTTCAACTGGAAGTAGTGGGTTTGTGGTTGAGTGCAACAGGGAAGAGAACAAACACTGTACAAAAAAGATCCTCTCACACTTTACGGTAGCAACCTGTCAATCACAAGGGAGATACACCCTTAAGTATACCCTGTTTTCTCTTGTAGTTCACGCTAAATGAGACCATAATTTACTAAATGAATATCCTGCTGTACTGAGGGAGACTTGAGCCTAGCAACAGGGACAATAAATTCCTTAGATAAATGTTAACTGAGGCATCAGACCAAAAGAGATAAAGAGTCATTTTCTCAAAGCCTTCTATACAATCAGACTTCTTCTTGCAGCCAGTGAAGTTGCCCCCTGGTGGCCAACAGAAAGCATGGAAGTTTAAGACACTGCAACCTTAACTTCACTTTTCAGACTTGCAGGCTGTGCCCATCTTTAATACAGGATTTATGGTAGGCAGCTGGAAACTATTAAGAAAGAGGCAACAGGTTGGTTTTAGTCTTTGTGGAATTTGTTGAAGAATAACACTAGATTGGTCCTATTGCAGAGAAAGTCAGAAGCAGGTAGAAGCGTTTTTTCTTTGTTGGTCCCCTTGTGATTATTTGAGAACTGGCCAGTTTCATTCGAACACTTAGTAGTTAGAGTTCGAGAATTTGAAAGCATCACTGACTGTAAACCCAGTAGGGTGGTGAAGTGAGATCGTGGTATACTACTGCCCAATCTCAGTCTGAAGTGAAGTTTCGGACTGGAAGCTCAGTCAGCTGCTACATGTTTTCTAGATGAGAATCCAGCAGGCAAAATTGAGATGTTTTCTGGATTTTAAGAGTCAAAAGTAACTAACTATATCCTGAGTTTAGACAAAATGGCATTGTGAGTGATTCCTACAGCAATGTGTCATTTCCCATAACCCATCTCAAGGTTTGCATTATTTCATATTCCATTAAATGACTAATTGACGCTGCACTTTCCTCAGACAACAATGTGTAATTACAGACAGCAGAGTGAGTCTCATTATCACCACCATCAATGATGTTTCTAGTGGGCACACTAATCTTAATTACCAGTAGGAGGTGGTGCTCATCACCCACTGCAGCTATCTTAATTTACCTACTCTGCTATGACAAAATGGAGCAGGAATGAGCACAATTGGGTCAAACGCAACTGTAATCACAAAGTCTTGATGAGTGAAATAGGATAATCATCTCTGTCGGAGGAACAGCACAATAGGTGATATAAATATGAATTGTCTGAGCATAAAGGATAGAATAAATAGAGTAATAAGGGGAAATCGAACCTACACTTTATTTCAGTCGTGAAAAGATTTCTAAACCAGTCTTGAGTCCGATAAAATGATTCAGAAGTCTCTGCTTATTTGCATTTTGTTCACATAGTTCTCCATACAAACTCAGTTATCAAGCAGCTTGCAGAAAACCAACCTACAGCACGCCAAGCCACGTGGTTGCAGCTGGGGAGGACTAATCAATAGAAACAAAAATATTCAGCTTTCCTACCTACACTTCAACATACATCTGCTGCACAGTGCCTCTTTGCATAAACAGCTCACCTCCACAGCGTGCTAAAAAAGCTTTGTTGTAGCTTTGGAGCTATCATTAAGGGAGCAAATGATATATCTTTCCTTGCACATGAAATTTTGCTCACGTGTTTCATTGGCCTTTTTATTTCCTAATACTGAGAGAAGAGTGAATATCAGAGCAGAGTTTCCATGAGACATTTTCTTCAATAAACAAATTTGAGACTCCATCAGACAGAATTTATTAAGGCCCACAGTGAAGAGACTTCATGCCCGTGGGGAGCTGTCTGCTTTGAGAAGATTCAGGTATCTCTGAGTAGAGTGTGATTTAAGTCATTTTACTTATATAACACGGTGTCTGATTCAGTAAGAAGTGACTCTTAGAAGTGCAACAATGTGAGAAATGAACTAGGATGAAGTCTGTGCAGGTGTTGGGAGTTATCTGTCACGAGTCTGCATGAAACCCCCTACATTACCCTTAGTGACACCTACTGCAAAATCTGCATCATATGTTAAGGCAGATACAGGTGGAATCATTTTGCACTTGACTAATCTCTTACTTACAATGAAAATAATTCTCCCAGCAGCTGTGACAGAACAGCGGGGTCAAGGCAGTATGCTGTTCATAACACGCACAAGATACAAATAAAAAGCCAGCTGAAAACCTCTCCACAAAAGCACCACCTACACAGCACTGCACAAACCTCGGAAAGCACCACTCACAAAGTCCTGCTTAGCAGCAAGCTGCTATCACATAGTAACATTTCCACAGATCGAAGCAAGACGGAGGATGAGGATCAGGAGAGCATCCCAAACACCCCAACTTCTGCCAAATTGCACAATAAACACCACACAGTGTGTGTGCAACTGCCTTTGACACATGTAAACTGTAAGCTTTTGATCTGACGCCACTGAGAACAAAATGAAGACAGCCTTGCAGATCTATGCCTCCGCCAACCAGTCAAGTTGCAGTTTACATCCATTTGTGTCCAGTCTCAAACAATATATATATATATAGTGAAGACTTTGAACTGTGTAAATGATTCAAAATAAAAAACAGGGTTAAATTCCTTCTCTGTGTTCACATGCTTGGCCAATAAAGCTGACTGATAAAACACAAAATTGTAGCTATGACATTAGACAGTGCTCCAAATATAAACGTTGCTGCAAAGAAGCAACAAATTCTAAAACATGGCATGACATCTTCAGTCCCAGCGGCACAGAAGATCGACACAATCACCGCATTTTCAAGGCGTGCACCAAATATTAGTGTCACCAATTCAGTAGCCAACGAAATGTGAAACACGACCACAATCTTACCTTCTGGTTCTCAGTTATGGCGTTAAGTAATAGTTAGAAAAGTGTTTTTGCAGAACACTGGGATACCACAATGACGATAAAATGCAATCACTTCATTATTGCATTCTTTAGACCTTTGTGTCTTGCTATAGTTAGCATATAAATACCTGACTAATGATTAAACCATCGTCTTGTGCAGTCACATTGACCTCTGACCACCGAAGTCTAATCAGTCCTTTCCTGATTTCAAGTGAATATTTGTGGAAAATGAGCAGAAATTCCCTCAAGGCATTCAAGAGATAACATTCAGCAGAATGGGACAAAGAGACGACCTGAAAACACAATGGCATAATAATACACCAGGTTTACAACATGCAAAGTGTCAAATACTGGATCATTGGGTGGCTCCTGCGGTGAAGAGACTCAATTGCCTATCTGGAATAAACAATGTTTTTTTAATGAATTTTTGATAGTGCGCCTCGTTTAATGTCCCCCGAGGATCGAGAGAATGCAACAATGAAGGAAACACAGCATGTTGAAGCGGTGGCTTAAAAGGGCAGATGTCCCTGAGAGCTGCAGGCGCTGAAAACACATCGAGGATGAGGGGGAGAAACTACGAGCAGCCGGAAGGTAGAAAATGAAAACAGGGAGGGAAGTAAACAAAGTCTTCACAATTAAGTGTTCATATTCACAGAATACAGGACCCATGGGATATGTGTTGTGGAGCGATGATTCAAAGACAGTGACTGCAGGACATTTTGCAGTGAACTGATACTGACCTTTTATTTCTGCATTGAAGGATACGGGTTATATTGGCTTATATTTTTGTACTGTTTTCTACTTTTACTTCCTGCTTCTAAAGATATTTTAATCACTAACTCAAATTAAATCTATCATTAACATATAGGTGTGTGTGTAAAAGCTGTCCTACCCAGAAAAAGTAACTGCAGCATCAGCCTTTTCATCAAGTTCCCTCCAATGACATGTCAACATCAATGTGACGAAGCTCTGGTTGCACTCAGCATTATCTCTGTAAGAATTCTGTTGAGAGCAAAGTAATATGATTGCTGTAAATTTCTCACTTTGTGTTGTTGTTGTTGTCCTGCTGAGAGAGACGTCAGATCAGGAAACACCATTTTGTTCTAGACAGCACTGACAAAAAGCTTACCTTAATGGTTTAATTTGGACAGCCTGCTGAGAACAATAGTCCAAATTATGAAAAGACATCAAGGGTTAAGCTGAAATGTTGACTTTAAAGGTGAATCTATTGCTGGAAAATTGAGGAGAATAAAAGATATAAGATATAAGAAATATTTATTTCACTCTGTAACGACCTGTTAAAATTTAAAATGATCATACATTATCCTCTAGTGAAGCTACTTCTTCCAGTGAAGGAACGGAGCAAATGACCAGAAACTCCTCAGTTCTACAGCTTAAGTTAAGAAAGTAAATGTGCACCAACTTTCTGAGCTTATTTACTCATTCAGATGAAGTGAAGAAACTTAACCATTTATTAGAGTTGTGCTTGCAGCCACCTAGTAAATGTACAGTAAAACCACACTCTTTAATTCTATTTATGGTCTCTACAAACCTACACAGTCCTGAGGGAAATACCTGGTGCTCTATTTGCCTGCTGTAATGTGAAAACACTACAAGAGCAGTGAGAGTGAGCTGAAACCGTAAAGTTTACGACTGTGCACTTAAAAAGGGATCAGAAAAGCTGAGGTGACCAGTAGATTTCTGCAGGTTCTTTACTGCAAGCAAACCATTTCACTTTGTCGGGGTTTCCACATATAAATGTGATGAAAATATTGATTTTTAAGAAGAGCACTGCGTTTTCAGACTGCTGCACTGAATGAATTTCAACAAATTACCCATCATTTCTGATGTGTTTAGAACCCTGCAGCGCTCCTATGCTAGAGTGACTTTGAGATATAAGAATCAGCACATACGAATCACAGAACCCAATGACTTCACCAGCCATGCCCAGTCTGTAAGATACATGCAGTATATATTGGTGACTGATAGGCTTATGCTTTTTGCCTAAGGAATCTATCACAACCTCAGCCACAGATGAGTACAAACAAGGACACGTCTACGAGTGTCAGAGTGGCATATTTTAAAAACAAAGGGCAAAATATGATACTGGAGGAATACAAAGATTGTGACCACATAATACAGAGTAAAAGTAAAAAGAAAGTGCAGCAGCCAAAGCAAGAGGAAAAGCTGCAAAACACTGCAGGCTCTGTAAATGCATAATTAATGTGCTTATCAATATGGCTGCTCCACTGTGTAGAAGTTGCTTAGATGTAGGGTTCTTATTCAAGATTCAATTTAGGTGTGACCATGCACCATATTATTGTATAACAAAATTACAGATGCTTTTTATTATTTGATAAATAAAAAAATTAAATTATCTTCATGGTGATGTGGAGGATGAATTCAGTAATCTCAAATTAGGTTTCATTCTTATGGCTGCAAGACAGTTTTAGCCTCACTCTTTATGCAGCAAGTAAAGAACTAATTTCAAAAACATCAATCAAACTGATAAGTAGACGTAGTGCAAATCTTATAAAGAACAACAAGTACGAGACTAATTAATGTTTTAATCAGTTTCTGTTTTAGCATTATATCACTCTACAAAAGCAGACAGAACAATGCAAAGACTGTCAAATCGCTTGCAGCTCAGTAAAGTCTCATCTTAACTTCTCATCTTTGAGTAATGCCGATGCCTTTTTTCCAAGAGAACTGACTGGTCAGTAGCTGGTGCATTTATAAGTGCTGATCTCTTATCTGGAACATAACCTGATCCGGAGCAGTTTGGAGTTCAACTGTGGTGACGTACCTGAGTGAAAAGTACTGTTTGTAGTCTTGAAAGCCCAGAGTTAAACTTGAAGCTACCTCGATCGCCTCAAACCCTGCTTCGTAGTAAAGGCCTCTGGTCCCTCGACTAGCGCCTTCCTGATGTAAATGCTGTCACTTGCAATCATGGGTAAGGACCTACCTGCTGCGGTGAGGCAGCAGTGCAGACAGCCCTAACTTCTCATTACTGTAATTGTGTTTTCCTCCTCTCTTTGCTCTCTGGTGAGCAGAAAGGCGGTGTTGCTTATTTCGCTGGCATTTCACCACAGCATCTCTCTGCACATCTGTGTGTAAGTGAGTGAGTGAGCATAACAATCTGACTGTATGGCTGATGAGAACGAAAGTAGGGTTCTGCATGAGAAAGGGTTCAAAGGCAGCGTAACTATGGCTACTTTGTGAGGACAAAAATAGCAATGTATGCAAACACTAATTAACAAGCAAATCACACTTGAAATATCTCTGCTGATCATGTGTACTGAATGTGAATATGACTTTCTGTTATCCTGTTTGTGATTGCAACCTCACTGCTTGTCGTGTTAAATCAGATTTCCCACTTGGGCTGTTTTTGAATGTGGATAAAGACGCCTGTGACCTTGCATAATTGCTTTTTGTGTTTTGGGAGAGCAGATCTTTTGTTCATTAGCATTTGCATTTGCACTTTCACAAGAGGCTTATCATGTGTCTGTACATTGTCTCTTTCAATGAGTGTCTTATCTGACACAACTAAGAAATAAAAACATCTATTTATACAACCTCAGTGATTTTTTTTCCCACTGCGTCAACAGTAACATGATTCCAAAATGTGCTTTTTTGTGGCAGCGAAACAATAACAGAAAAGAAACTGAGAAGTTGGAGATGTGTGTGTGGCTGCAGCAAGATGAAGGCAAACAGGTCATCACAGTCATGAGTTCTGACTCACGTCTCCTGCAGGCTTGTAAGCGATGCACTGAGGCCCAGGCTCTCCAAACCTAAAATTCCCTCATTACGTCATCATAACGCCGCAGCGCGACGCAAGTCTGGCCCCGGCCTGGATGTGGCATCCACTCTGACATTTCATTACATCTGACAGATGGAGGTTTACAATAAAAGAAGGCTTGAATTTCAGTACTCTTTATTAAAGGCTGCACCGTGGAGGTTTCGGCAGAACTTTGAGAAGCTTTTGAATCATTGTGCCTCAGATTCAGGGTTGGGATCATTTCTACTGTCGATTGCCTTTCCTTTTCATTCAGGAAAAACAGAACACAATGTTTGATTGTAGAGGTCTTACATGCAAAGATTCCTCCGAGAAACTGGTTTGCAGCGACAGGAAGCAGTACAAGTCCATCTGGTCAATGCAGACTTCCTCAGCTGGATGCAGACTCTGGCGAGGAAAACATCTCCTACTGGTAAACATCACACTTGTGTGGGTTTTCTAATCGCAATTCAGCCCCTAATTGTGAGTGATGAGGCTATTCTTCAAACCTGTTTTCCTTTTTTTCCCTGATATTCTGAAGTGTGGCTGTGATTAATTACATCAAAGGGAGCACACAGTCTAAATGATTGATCACTGCTAAACCAAACCAGACAGACCCTGACAGAGCTCCTCTTGTTTGTCTTCGTAGATAGACAGCTTATAAAATCAGCCTATTTATTAAATAAGTGGCCTTTGTTGTGTGACTGTTCTGTTTTTCCTGGAGTTAAATACTATATTTGACAGAAACGTTTTCATTTCATCTGACATGACTGGTAGAAATGTAGAAAAATGTATTACTGGCAAAAGGAAAGCCTGCCTTTTCTCTTATTTTACAACATGTTTTTCATGGCTACACCCAAAATGTTAGTCATGGCAGAATTCACAGTTGTCTTGTTTCCACACTGAGATGATCTTATTTCAAAACTCTATCTCCTACCACAATCAAAATGTATGAGCTTCTGATTGCATGGTTAATGTCTCAATCACTTTCATTTGAAAAGTTACGGTAAGAGAAATCTACAAGACTGCTTGAACAATGTCTGGATGATTGTGAGTGCTTTCTTCAGTGGATTTCTATTAGTTGCTGCCGTACTGTCTGTTGTGCACCTCATCATCAAAAGGATTTAAGCACTGAAGCTGCCAAATCATGACTCACCTATTCAGGAGGTCGGCTTCATGATGGCAGCACCAATCCTACCGCCTCACTTTGGCTGTCACATTGTGAATCTAAGGAGGTTAAGAATTACATTTGAACTGCCTGCATTATGAACTTAAATTTTTCTAAATGTGATCAGTAATGTTGGCTTTGGTGCACAGGTAAGCTGTTGTGTGCTCCAACAAGGAGTTTGCTCTCCATGTGTGTGTGTGTGTGTGTGTGGAGTTGGAGATGACTGTCATTACACTACTTAATTACAGAGGTGACAGAAACGAGGTCCTCATGCTGCATGAGTAATGGGAGGGATTGTGCCGCCAACATTGCCCATCAGCTCCAGAGAGTATGATGACTCTCATCAGCAAACTCATTCCTGCCTCCTGACCTTTTCAACCGTTCCAGAGTCATTACACTTTGTCCTCATCCACACAAACCCAGCGCCGCTTCCGCTTTGCTTTGTTTGCATAACAGGTAATGTACAGAGAAGCTGCAAAGGATTTCACTTGAGGAACCCTCCCAAATCGATGAGCAACTCTCAGCATGGAGAAGTGGATCAATCCTGTAATAAATCAAGAGTGTCTAACGCCTGAGAATCACCATTACAAGTCTGCACTTCTTGTCAGCTGTGTTCCAGCACATTTCAGCTAATTGTTTTGTGGCTTAAAAGTGTATTGTTCACTCTCATCAGCACTGCTCCCAGCATCACAGGCAAATGTATTCGGTGTGAAGCCGTGCTCGTCACCAAACACCATTAAGGTACCAATATTACTGATTTCTGCTATAATGACTCCCCTACTAGCTGCTGAACAGAATGGAACATTAGCAACTAAAGAGACAGGTATTTTCCACAGGAGCTGGTGAAGACAACAAACAGACTTAAAAGGAGTGAAAAAAAATAATTGTAATGTTTCTAAGTCCATTATAACTACTCTATAAGGTAAACATATTTGTGTCGGCTCAATAGCTTGTTGTGTTTCTCCCAAGTGGCCAAAAAATCAGTTAAAAGAGGTTTGAAGAGAACAGCTGAAAATCTTGTTTTTACTGACGTCTACTTCCCCAACTTTAACTTTTTGCTTTGCTGCAGGAACAAAGAAATGTACTCTGGGCTGTCAAAGTGCACAGTGGCAATTCTAATCACTCCTTTTGATGTCATTGCAGGGGCAACAAACTTATATTTCAGAAACAGAAGCAAATTACAGTTATATGCAGGCAATAACATATAAAGAACCTAAAGCATTTAATGACTGCTCCTAAGTTGTTTGATCATTTTGAAAAATGTTCTTTGATATTTCTATCTGCAGCCCCAAATTAGGAGCAGTGCTGCAATGATTTAGCCTTTTGTATTCATGATTCAGACCCACTCATATACAGTGAAGTCAAATACTAACTGTGATTAGAAGTACTTGTTATGAAGCTGTGAATTACAAGCTACCCTTTCCATCTTTTTTTTAATATATTTTTTGGGGGACTTTTTCCATTTTAATGATAGGGAGAGAGATAGGGTGAAAGGGGGTAGAGAGAGGAGAGAGACATGCAGCTGGACTCGAACTCACGACTGTTGCTGCCGACCTGCGCCCACATGGTGACGCCCTAACTCAGTGAGCTATACGGCGGCCTACCCATTCCATCTTGTTTTTGAAAAAACCTTGGTTTTTCCTGAAACAATACCAGCCAACGCTATTATCTGCTCGTTTAATTTGCACTGCCTCGGTACAGCATGAATGCGTATTTGGCAGTTTTTACAAATATAGACCATAAGGAATGTGTCATCCTCCGCCCCAGCACAAACCCCAGGCCGCTAATGTTTGTGTTATTTAATGGCTCCCACTGTGACCCTATGTTTCATAACCGATTCAGATTTGCTAATCATTATGTACATTTTAAATTGTGATAAACATGATTACTCAGGGATATGTATGAGAGATAATTGAGTTGCCATTATCATAATTTCAAAACACATTTGTCATTTTCTGTTCTCCAGTACGCTGGTGTTCTTCGAAAACACACTGATTCAGGCTGTTTTGTGAAACAACACCCTGGAGTTCAAACCAGGGATACGCTTTCTTGAGCCTGACAAATCTTTTGTGCTGTGCAGTTTTGCACCTCACTGAGTCTTAACAGAAAACCCATTTTAGATTCATAGGAGAGCCAGCAAATGGTGAGAGGCTGCAAGATGGATTTAAAGACAACTGCTTGCTGTATATTTTAAAGTGTATGCTCTGCACCACAAATCTAGAGCTCCCAAAATTACCATGGATTTCACCAGAAGGAATGAACACCTCACATAAGCTCAATAAAACCTGACAAGCATAAGACTAGAAAATGACAAGCTTCATAAAGGCCGGATCTACTCGCGTATCTGAAAAAAAAAAGAAAATCACTGCATATTTCAGTAACGCTGCAAAAGAAAGACATAATCCAAAAGCGGCTGGGAAATTGTCAGAAACAGGGCAATGATAGGCAGCAAGATCCACTCTAACCAGAACGAAAAAGACAAAGGATTAAAAAATTACTTCAGCCTTGAAGCCAGAGCCATAAACACAACAAACATGAACTTGTTTCAGGTTGCAAAGAGTAATAATGAATGAAGGGAGTCTACTATAATAAGTGCAACGACAACAGTGTAAAGCTACACAGCAGAGTCCAAAATTGCTGCTCTTGTGATCAAATCATTTTTCAGTCTATCTCTGCACTGAATGTACAGCAAAACGAAACGCCCAAAGGCTGAGCAGTTACTTTTTTACAAATTGTAATTTGAAAGAGGGCAAATTTCAGGTGCTATAAAACATATTTTACATAATCACACAATGTCTTGACAAGATGTAGCAAGTGACAGTTTAAACCAGTGACTGTTGATTTCCTCCATTTTTAAATATCAGTAACAAATGACCTCAGCTAAAGTTCATTTGTAGTAGGTCTGTGAGGCGGTTAAAGTAAAGTTCTGGTTAATCTACCTTTGGTACACTGGTATCTGTGCATTTATGCCAAAGAGGGTTTTGCAGAAGAACACCACTACTGTAACACTGTGGAGGTTTTGAATACATACAGAGAATAATATGTCTTTTTTGTGTGCATTAAAGACTGTCAGTGGTAAATGTGGAGCTGTTTTGAGTCTTGAAACAACAATGGGAAAATCGTATCATTGTATTAAGCTCATCGCCTTAAAAAACTCAATCAAGGGTTCAGTGAAACGGGTCTGTCAGTCTGTGGGGCTGAAGTTAACATCAGCTTAAACACGCTGCAGGAGTTCCAGGATCCTACCAGGTTTTGAAATCAGATTGCATCATACACATGATTAGAAACTTTGTAGATCCTCTTCTCTTTTTTCTCAGACACACTACATGTTAGGTAACTGATGGGCCATCACACACTGCAGGACAGTATCAAGATTATCATCAAGGGTTGTGATCAGGGAACACCACGGGTGATCTCAAGGGGACGCAGATAAAAACAAAATGCAGTTGTGCCGATGCTAACAATAATATGCAGTGACAAAAAAAAACTAAAGCAGAAGTGGGTCTGGATGAGAAAATAAAGATGTAGCCAACATTAGTCCTTAATTCTTCAGCAAGAACTTGAGGTGAGATTTTTACTGTCAGTTTAATATAAGCAGCTAACATTCACAATGGCGACAGAGCTGCCATGCAAGGCGCTAATCTACCAAATGGAGCAACTTGAGGTTCAGTGTCTTGCCCAAGGACACTTCAGCAGAGGGGCCGGGGATCAAACCACCAACCTTGCGATCAGTGGACAACCCACTCCACTACAGCCACAGCCACAGTCATTTCTTGGCAATAGCAACTGCTGATAATATTTACACCATAATATGTGTGACCATCCTGATTTTAACTTTGTTAGATATTATTTAGGCAGTCACAATAAGACCGGATCTGCAAACCTCTTACTTTAAAATAATCTAAGCTGAACATTGGTTAAGATTCCAGGCTATGTTTCTCCTCCGACTGTTCGAAGGGGTGAAACGAAGGTAAACTGGCCCAAAATTCCAGTAGTGTGAGCCCAGCCTCAGGCAGCTGCAGGGCAGAACTGTCACCAGTAGGATTATGTGTCGTCAGTCAGACATCGTATCATTAATATCATAACTGTCCAGCTATGAAATCAGTAAATAAGACACTACTCACAGCTATGGTGCTGATGCTCCACAGGAGGACAGAGAAGGGGACGACTTGGCTTCCTGGAATTCAAGATGAAACTCATATTCAGTTTTTTTCCAGCAGAGAATGAAAAGATGGAGTGATTTGTTGAATTAACAGAAAAATGTGACGGTGTAATAATGTGCTGTATAATGCTTCATTCCAGATGAACAAGAATGTAAGTGGAGGAAATTTTGATAACATACTCTGTCTCTGCCAGGGTGCTGATACCTGAAGGATAATAGATTCCATGTTGCCATGAAGTACAAGCAGTAAAAGCAATCAAAGACTAAATCAGTGAGACAAGAAAAAAAATAGCGTCCTTCCTAAGACGATTATCTCAGACCTGTCTTTGGAGGAGTGCAAAGTTTGCTGGTAGGCATTCATTATGAAGTCTAGACGAAAACAGCCTCACTATTATTGGAAGAGGGAAGTGATCAGAAAGGTCTAGTGCTTCTATCGGGCCATAAAGCAGCTACATGAAATGGGATCTCTGATAGCACCACAGAATACCAAGCAAGTTTCCTGTCTGTAACAGCTCAGAGTGCCTGTATTTCTCAGATTTATAACACAACCAACAGAGTGCAAGGAGCTGCAGTAAAACACTTCCCTAACAGAGGAGCAGTTCAAAAATGAAGACAGATAAGCAATGAAAAATAGCAATTCAAGCAATTTTGTGACAAATACTGAGTCTAATGCTTGTGATTGGGATGTCACAAGAACTGATGTTGGTGTCAAAGTTGATGCCCAAATTAGTAAAACATGACGTCATCGATGTCATACCTTCAAGAGTTTCATTACAACCCACTACCGACGCACTTTCTACACTCGTTTGTTACACTCATAGGTAGTGGTGGTGTCTATTGAACACATTTGTAAGGTGATATTTTTCATTTACAAATCTTCTGGTGACAAGGATAGCACTGCTGTGCTGCTAAATATTTGCTTGGTTTCTTACTTACCAGTTGGTTTATCTGCACTGTTTATCAGCCTTACATGCTTTTTATTATAAAGTTTAAAGGTAAAAAAAAATGAAACAAAGCAAAACAGCAAAAGTCAGAGAAAGATCAAAGCAATGTATTTGCCTTTGTATTAAAAAAATAAGGGGCCTATGATGAAGAAACCACAGTGGCAAAGGCAGAACCAATTTTATATTGTTACATTTTCTAGGTAGAAATACAAATGTTAGACATTTCAGTGAAAATGGGAACAAAAGAAGCCATTAGCTTCACAGGAGCCATTGTCCATGGTCTAGCAATTGCAAGTTTAAACCTAGTGACTTGTGATGACATGAGACCTGCATCTTTAAGAAACAGACAGAGGGGCATAGCTGGCTAATATACACTCTGACACCTTATTAAGGTAAGGTACGTGTAGGTGTCTGTAATTATGCAGAAAAGTTGGCAGCCGTTTTAGCTGCTCCAGCTATAAATATTCATGTCTCTTGCCCGCAATTCTAATGACAAGATCGTAGTCAGTATATAAAAGATCCACGTAGGCACCTTGGATTACTGTTTTGAAGCCTTGAGCTTAAAACTGGACATGACGAGTGAGAACACCTTAAAGAATACCCTGCTTTATTGTATTTACTCTAAATGGGACCAACATGTACAAAATGATCACTAAGCTGTACTAAAGAACACCATAAACTTGCTAGGAAAATGTTTACGCAGGTAACAAATCAATTCAGAGAGTCATAGACTCATCATCCCCTTCTACTATGTATACAAATTCAAAGTGAAACTGACTCAGGTGAAGGCAGGGGACACCCTGGACAGGTCGCCAGCCTATCACAGGGCTACACATAGAGACATACAACCAAGCACACTCTCATTCACACCTATTTATAATTTAGAATAATCAATTAACCTCAGCATGTTTTTGGACTGTGGGAGGAAGAGTATCCGGTGAGAACCCATGCATGCGAAGGGGGAGCATGCAGACTCCACACAGAAAGGTCCCAGGCGTCCTAACCAGGGTGGAAACCAGAGATCTTCTAGTTGTGAGGCGATGCTGCTAACCACCGAGCCTCCGTGTACCCTACAATAGACATTTCATTTAATCAAAAAAAAATAAATTAATTATTAAAAACTTTTATTGCTCAAGGTTAGCACTATTTTGAATGAATGTACATTTCCTACTCCAGATATAAAAGCTCAGTGTGGTCTTGGCATTGACTGACTACCAGTTAATTAAAAAGTGAGAGAAGAGGTGGAGCGTGAGTGGAGCTGAGGCAAATGTCTTTGTGTAATGGACTGTCCTATGATGGCACCCACCTATCCCTATCAGCCAAAGCAGAACTTTAAGCCCAAATGTAATTTAAACGGGTTACTTATAAGAAAATTCTCTCTTTGTACAGTTTTCATGAACAGCGAAATCAGCTATGAGGCCAGAGCCATTTTTTTGCACGAGGTCATTAGCATGTTTATTTCTGCTGTAAAGTTATATATTTTAAAACCGGGCTCTGTTGAAATTGACTTGTTTCAGAACCAGCCTCATATGGCCATTGGAGGAGCTACAATTTTTCTTATGTCTGCATTAGCTTAATTTTTCAGCTCTGATAGCTGCTGCTTGACAAATAAGCTATCCACAGTTAGCAAGCTAACGTTTGCTATTAGCTAACCTTAAGTGTTACCGTATTGCTGACATTAAGCTAACTTTTTTGTTGTAACTGCTAATGCTAGCTTATCATTTTACAATAATAATGGCTACACATGTAAATGCTACTTTAAAAACATGGTTAAAGACTGTGGTTATGTATGGCAACATTAAAATCATTTTATTATAACTCATTTTAATGTCTAATATCACTAAACTAAGCCAAATTAATACTTACCATAAAAATTAGGCACACAGCCGGGTAAAAAGGGAACCCACTAGTATATATGTAGGCCTTTTTCATAGAAAACATTTTGACATGTTGAAAGTAGGAAAATTCAGGTAAACAACAAATTAATGGTGAACGCTAAATTTAATTTTGCTTCTTCAGTTTCAGGCTCCTGGCATCGTTCATACTAGCTCAATGCTATACTCACATGCTATCGTTAATGTGATTAATCACACCTGTGCTACAACTACATGCCCAAAAACTATTATATAAGTAATGGTAGCACTGCAGCAGAGGATAGTGGGCTGTTGTATGTTTATCAGCAGCATTTTCCAGCAACTTTGCAACATCTTTGACTGAACAATGTCCTTGAATGTTTTAGCTTTTACCGAGCAGCACAGCCGACAGTATTTCTGTTACTTGTTAAGTGTAAGCTGTTCCAGTTCAAGGACTATTTGCACTGAATGATGTGAAATGATTCAGTTTGTTTACAGTTTAAATGTGTATGGGGGTACTATTGCAGCATTATTAAACACGTACCCTTAAAATACCGCCAACTGGTGGTATGTAGGGTGTATTACTGCCAATGTACAGAGCGAGCAGAGCGGAACACAGCCAGAACGAGGGAGCCTGTGGGCCTGAGCGGAGGGCACGCAAACCCGGACATTACACAATCCCGATACACATTTGTGGATCTCGCACGGCATAAGTGTAGCCAATATTTGTCTGTATTTCCAGGTCTGGCGAAAATACTTTTTTTCACACATTCATGTCTCTGTATGTATTTACAGATTGGTCTGCACATTTGCGGATCTTTGCACACATTTACACATTTGAATACACTTGCAAATTTGAATACAGATTTGTGGATTTTTTTTTTATACATTTGCAAACCTAATTACACACACACGAGTTGTTTTACACACTTGCAGATTCACAAATCTCATCACGCATTTACACATTTGAAAATCCGACTGCACACACACAGATTGAGATACAGACACACAACTCTCCACACGCATTTGCAAATAATACTGCTACAATAATGCCCCCATAGTAAAGAGGTGCATGACATGTCCACAAGGTGATTGTTTAACTACAAGGAGCTGCAGACACTGGCACAAAGCTGTAGTAATGTACCATGTTTTTAGTCATGAGCTGCAGATTCTGACATAAAGTGGTGGTTTATTCCGACTTACATACAGTATGTATTCCCTACGATAGCATGGCATGTAAAAAGTGAAAAAAAAATTGCATAAGCATTGCAATTTGACTTTGAAATCTTATAGATAGTAACAATAATAATAACGTAGCTATTCTAATATAATTGGAAAAACATCTCAGTGGTAACGATTTCGATTCATGGAGATCACTGTGCAAAACACCCGTCCACATTTGCATACCAAACAGGGCTTTCTTGAGAATTTGAGACTTGCATTTAATTTGGAAAAGAAAATTACTGGATGTTTATTCTTCAGACCTGTCAGTCTATGAGGGAGAAATTTGCACACAGTTGCTACAGTCTTCGTCAGTGGCTTTTGTCCTTGCACAGAAGAGAAATGGCTTTTTTCTGAGACAGACAGGTGATTTTGCCGGACCTTACAACATGCATGTGGCAGCTGAGCTATAAATTGGCCTGTTCTTTATCAGAGGGATGTGAAACAATGGATTTCCTGCTGTGTGCCACGGCAGCATCGATCCTCCAGTGCAGCAGTTGGAGGCTCTTTCAGGGATCAGTAGGAAGACTCATTAATCATTACTGTACGTAAAACAGAGATCTGTCTCGCAACTGTTCACTATTTTCTTTGTGTCCACGCAAAAACAGAGAAGATGGCGCTATTTGGTCAAATGCAAAAAAATATATTTTTAAAAAAACGTGGGAACAGCATGTCATGTTTGCATATACCTGACACGTTTATGTATGTGCAAACATAGCATGTCATAAAAGCCAACACATACCATACACGTTACTGGAGCTTTACCATGTAGCTGTAGATTTTCCCCTCCTATTCACTTGTCTCTCGTCTATGGCTTAAAGGCTTAACATACTAAAATTTTCCTTTCATCTTCTCTTCCTTTGTGAAAATCAATGTCAGCCAACAGAATAAGCGAAACTGCGAGGTTTGTTAGATTCAGAGTAGCACAACTCAATCTGAGAATCAAACTGATACTCGTGTACGTGCAGCAACGCAAATGAGCATGTGTGTGCGAGTATGTGGAAGTGTGATAGGAGGTAGGTCACTTGTTGGTCATAAAAACATGCTCAGAGACATTTACAACATCTGACAGGTTGCATCTAACATGATAATGTGTTTAATGCCCCCGATGCATGCAGCGGACCACTATGCATGTACATTTTTGAAAAAAACAGGAAGCGCATACTGTTCTTTAAATGCATCCATCAAAAACCAGGGTTGTCTCTCTCCCTTTTTGCCCCTTTTTAATGTTTTTTAGATTTATAATTAAAGATTAAGTGTCTCTGCTTCGTGTCTTACTTTTCCTGTGGTCCTTGGGAATAATGAATGTGCAATCACAGCCTTTTCATTGAACCACCACCCTTGATTAACCGAGCAGTCACACAACACACTGGGTTTTTGTCGTCATTTACAAAAGCTGTTCTGTTCTGTGTTCTAACATAAGTGGGAACAACCTCAACCTGTGATTTCCCAAAGCTTTAATTTAAGACTGGAATTCCTGAACAGTACGCGGGTCAGACTATACTTTTTTAAAGGTACATTCAGAAAAGCTGGCAAAGTTGTAGTTGCTCGAGCCAAACTCAAAAACTCACGCTAAGACCGAAGATTTTAGATGTGCACTGCTGCAGAGAGAGATTGTGTAATTAAAGTCAAATGCGATTATATAATCTCCAGACTCCAGTCATGTCTTCTAGTCCTGTCAGGTCTTCGTGCCATCACAGCGACTGACATAAAAGACAAAGGCAACAAAAACCTCGGCAGCCCCCATGCATAATGCAGAGACCCCCTACAGCCAGTCAGGAACGACCGGCACCCTTCCTCCCCGATTCATCAGAGCCAGACCAGCAGTGTGTCAGTGTTGGCCTTTGAGAGTTTTAAATTTTGATCTTTAATAATTGCATCTTTAACCTACAAATTTGTCAGCTTTACAGCATGTCTGCTGTGACTAAACAGCATCCTTGTAGGTCTTGCAGAGCTGCATCACCACTGCAGAAATGTCTGTTATAGAGGTTTCATTTAACATTGAGAGATATTTTTAATTTTTTCAATATTAACCAGTGTCTTGTACCAACCTAGTGCCCCTTTCTGTCTCATTATTAACATTTACTACAGTGACTATGAGTTACTGTTATCTCACATGGACAATGTAGGTACAAGTGTAAGCCGTTCCACTCCATTCGAAGAGTATTTACATTGGATAATGAGAAAAGGCTTGTCCTGAGGCATTAATTCAGTTTGTTTACCGTTTCAGCATATAGAGGTGCACATCAAGTCCATGAGGTGAATGTTCAACTAGAATAATGCCTGAACAGTGCAGAAAATGCGGACTCCAAGATTTAAGGAAGAATGCAGGAAACACATCACCACAGCCCCTTAAATGAAAGACATGTCCACTGACTGGCAGCTGCATATCTGCTGCAACGTTAACAAGAAAAACAAAAGACAGGCAACAGAAAGCAGGACTCATTTATGCTTTCATAAAAGCGGCACAGTTTGTTTTTGATAAATGAATTTGCTTTCACAATGGAAAAACTCTTTGCTCTGAATTTTAAGCATTTCTCTGGTTTTGTTAACCCGCTAAGTGCCACACAGTGAGAGTGGAAATGACTGGCTTCAGTGATCCGAGGGCAGAGCTGGTTCATAGTTTAATTAATCATTTTACTTTAGGCCATTGGCACATTTGAAACTTTAAATGCTACATCACCTTTTACTTTTAAGGCCAAATATGCTTATTTTAGCAGAGTTCTGGCAAAGCACGAAGTGACAATGAGGGAAAAACGGCTTTGATTGTCCAAGAGCTTCCGCCAATATCCATCTAATCAATCCACTCTGCTGATTGCATTGCCCTCTGTGTGAACACAGTTCAATCCAGGGCTGGCACTATCCGCGGCATTTACTTTTGGCTGGCAATTTCAGCGTCTGGGTCTGAGGTTACTTTAAGTGGCTTCCCTTCATAAACTGTAGATTCCAAACATCCACCAACCTGCAACAAGTCTCTGAGTGGGTTGAGGACTCACACATCATATATATCATCATCACTGGGGCTGAAGCTCTGTTCGTTACACCAAACAGACCACATTGTCTTACAAGATAATGTAACGTAACAATGTGTTCAACATTCTGAGCTTCTGAGCAGAGCGTTTTACTACCATTCATGTGGTTGAAACAAGGCTGGAAGGGGCAAAAGTCGCCTTGAGTGCAGACCAATATGTTAATGCTATGTCATAATGTACTGTGTGAAATGAATAATCTGCTCTGGTCAATATTAGATTCTGTCAAACACAGACGATTCATTCTTAACTTTCTACTTAACTATTCCCCGGATGCTAATATTGACAAATGCTCATTAAAAACTGCACTGATCAAGGGTGCAGTTTCTTTATCTTATTACTCTGTATATGGAAATACAGTCAATCTTGGCTCCTTGCACCTTGTTGTAATGTTTTTTTTATATTTCCTGCATTACTTTCAAACTGAATAAAGGCTTGGATTTTATGGAGATGAAGTCTGAAGTTCTGTAGCTGGCCCTTGAAACAGCAAACTATCTATTTGTCTTTTTTTTCCAGAATAAAAATTTTAAAAGTTTATAGAATCTAGATTTAGGGAGAGAACCAAATCTCTGTTTAATCAGAGAGCTGTGGGATGTGGATTTTTGCATCGATGCCATACAATTTACTTTGTTCAATATTATTTTTGAAGTACAGTAAGAGTTTAAGTTGAAGATATACAAGCCAAATCCCTCATTAAGAACACAGCAACTATTCTTTTCTCTAATAGAACATAAACAGTTCTTTATCCTTCATTTCTGCAGTAATCGAGTGTGCTGCACGTTCTTCACCCTTTGACCCGACTGTCAGATTCAGTTAATCCTCATGTCACCAACAGGAGAGTGAAGTGAGCAGCCTCCAAGGGTTGAACATTATGCAAAATATATCATATTACATGATACATGACATATACTGCAATGTGAGATATGAGTCGGGATTTCAGTGGGAATAGTAACTTTTGCATTTTTTGTCCACTGATAAAAAAATATATAAAAATGATGCTGCGGTCTGTAAGAAAACCAGCATGTTCCCTTGCATCTGGAGAATATGATTTGCAGGCATCTCTGTAGCACCACAGTGTTTCATTTTTAATGGCATGTCATGATTCTGGATTGTCCGTATGTGTGAATGTGACTCTATCTGTAGCTGACCTGTCCAGGGTGAACCCTGCCTTCACCCTATGTCAGCTGGAATAGACTCCAGCACACACCCCCACCACCCTACAGAGATAGAGATAATGGAAAGATGGATTGCATGCTGTGACACATTTTATCTTTAGCTCCTGCAATGTGGATAGTGCAGTGGGCAATACTGCAATTATTTTAATATTTTGTGTAATCATTTAGCCCTACAGCCTACTAACTTCATCTAGCAGCATACGAAACATGCAAAGCACCGGATAACAGAAGGTTACAGAGTCCAAAAGCTGTAAAGATCAAGAAAACCCTACTTAGAATTACTATGTGAAGAGCAACAGAGCAGGTTTGCAAAAGAACAGAGCAGGCTTGACATTCAGTAAAGGTGATGGTTCAGACCGCCCAGCGTGCAGCCAGGTAATGGTATGTGCCGGCGGCCTGCTGGGCATCCAGGACACCCAGGGCCTGGGCTTCATCCCCAGCCGTGCAGGTTGTCATTTGAATGCAGACAGACACATGCTCCCCAGACAGACTGAGGAAGCAATTACCTCAATACCGAAACCACTGCTCGTTCTCCTTCATGTTCTGACGGGGCAAACTACTGAAACAACTGCTGTGGCCGAACGCTTGTTGACATCAAAGCATGAGTCCAGAGATGAGATGGCCCTGCCTGTTTCATGTGTCAGATATGGTATTTGTCATATTTGTCCAGCTGCACATATTCATATAGGAGCTGCCCGGCCATGCCACAGCTCTCCACCAGCTGTTGACTGCCTTGCTCTGAGGCACTACATGGCAAGAGACCGTCTCCTTTTTCAGCTGATATTCAGGATTAAAAGCAGAAGTTTTCTGATTAAGAGCTCTTCTCTGTGACCAACAGGCTGCCTGCTTAATTAGAAATACAGATTTAATTTGCCTTATTATTAGAAAACATTAAAGAGGGCGGCTGTTTGGTTGTTAATCAGGATTGCTGCTTCTGCATCCTTAAGCACATTAAAATGAAATGTATTCCCCTATATTTAGCAACCTATTTATGGTTTCCTGGCAAAGACTCAATTAATTACACATCAAATGTTTAATTAGGATGCTGCGGCGGCTGAGAAGTAAGTAATCCTGCCGCCTAAAGTCACAACTGCACTGTGTTGGCGCAGTTTCATGCGCCTCCTTTGTCAGATTCACATGCTCTGCCTGCACGACATTTCAAGTATTGCAAGCCGGGGTGAAAAAAAAAATCAAAAAAAACAAAACGTGAATTCAGTTGGTAATTGGGTTAGGACGAGGCAGAAACAACGCGAGAGCGCAAACGATCAATTAACGACTGGCGCAAAAACAAGACAGCGCCAAAAAGTTCTATTCTCTTACCTTTTCCAGAGGTTTTGTGAGAGATGCTCCGCGCTTCCTCACAGCTGTGACTGAACGCAACAAAGGCAGGTCAGAGCTTTTATGTTAGTGCACAGAAGCAGAAGGGAGGGAATTATTACTGTCGCACAGGTGGAGAATTTAAAAAAAAAAAAAAAGGTGGTTTGATAAAAGCGGATTTGAGCTGCTGCTCCTGTTCGGAGAGCAGAGAGGGTGGAGGAGCTTCTCCCAGAGCCTCATCTGATGCTCAAGTCTCTATTTTCCTTTCTTTTAAATCGCACATGCTGTCACTGTCATGTGACCGCTCCCCGCCGTCCAATGCGCTCCCTTCCACTCCTCCATACACACACACACACACACACACACAATAATGCTGCAGCTTACTATGCAGCTTTTAACAGCTGGGGAAAACACACACACACACCCGCCCTACATACTTTGCATATAATTAGCATCTATATGCATTGCAAGCCAAACCCTGATAGGAATAATTAGAAGGTAATGTAAGGACATCACACCATTCATAAGGCACTTATATATGTGGAGCAGAGCAGCCCCGTGAGGTTTATAAACTGCATTCAGAAAAAGAAAACCTGACAATCATTCATTCAAGTTCAGAGGGGGGGAAAGAGCGTCGATTTCATCCACCCAATCACGCTCCTTCCACTTTTCCTGCATTCAATACATCTGCTTGATGTAACCATCCTGCCTGCCTGCCTGCCACACAGCATCCCCTTTTAAAGCCTCATCCGTCTTCCGTGTCATTCTGTGTCCATCAGCGATTTGCGCTGTGTTGTGTTCGCCTCAGGCTCTGCTGATGAGAGGGATTCGATGTCTGCGGCTGCATGAAGCCGCACGAATCCAGCCAGTGAAATGATGGATCCCGCAAGGATAAGGGGCTTAGAAGTGCTGTGACTTGGCCACCAAAGTTAGATTATGGGTGTATTTTGCTGTGAGTCATGGCATAATTGGACTTACATAAAATGCTGGAATTGTTAAGCATCGAGGGTGATCGGCAAAACAAAAACACCTTCTCAACAGGTGCTGGAGCAGCTGTTTGAAACCATGCTGGACTGGAAAGGTTGACATACAGTATGAGTTTGAAGGGTGGTACCCGTTTGGTTTGGGCTGAAGCTCAACACCCTGTCTGATGGATTACCATGAAATTTTGCACAGGCATTCATTGTGTCCAGAGGATGAGCTCTAATGACTCCAGTCCACAGGTGTCAAACTCCAGTTCTCGAGGGCCACTATCCTGCATGTTTTAGATGTTTCAATCTTCCAACACACCTGATTCAAATGATCAGCTCATCGTCAAGCTCTGCAGAAGCCTGAGAACGATCTTGATCATTTGAATCAGGTGTGTTGGAAGAGGGAAACATCTAAAACAAGCAGGATAGTGGCCCTTGAGGACTGGAGTTTGACACTCCTGCTCTAGTCTTTCATCTGGAGACATTGTCAAGTTGCAATTTTAACCTGCAAACTAGTGACATTCCCATCGTCCTCAAATACTCTTTGAGGGCGAACACAGTGGACACTGTAACAGCTAAATTGTAAACATGCTGGCATTACATTTAGCTGAAAACACTACAATGCTTCATTACAGCCTCACATGCTGCTACCATACTTGGAGACTCTTAGTTTAGTTTGCCTATGTCTTGCTTTCTTTGTCAGAGAGCCTACAGAAAGGGTGATGCTGCCATAAATTGCATATAAAAGATGGAACTAATGCGATAATGACTTAAACCTGCATTCCTTCTATTAGCCAGCAGGGGGTGACTCATCTGATTGCAAGAAGAAGTCTGATTATGTAGAAGTCTATGAAAATATGACTCACTTTATTTATTACCTCAGTAGTCTGACTCACCGGATGTAGACTTCAGGTATAATAATACCATTACCTCCGTGCATTACACCAAGCTTTTTCCTCCAATTTCGCTATGTGTGTGTATTCGCTTCCAAAATCAACTTGGCTACAGGAAGCAACAATGACAACCGATACGCTGAGCATTTTGCCAAAGGTTTGGATCAAGCAAGAAGGCAGCCTCGCTTTTTTTCAGTGAATCAATCAGCTTAATGACAATACTAGCGTCCCTGCATGCAAATGTTCCATCAAAACAAATCACCCTGTCAATTTCGCTAAATACGTTAATAAACTGATGCTGCGTTCAGGATCAAGACGGCTGTGAGTGGTTTAAATAAATGAGTCAGAGTGCTCTTTTTCCCCTTGAGCAGAATGACAGTAGAGTGCAGCAGACCTTGAACATGGTGTTCATTTTGTATATTATGATCCCATTTAAAAGTAAAATCGATAATAAAGCAGGGTATTTTTTTAGAGAATGGGCCAACTTGTGATTAACAAATCTTTACCATAGAAGTGTGCTGTGTCCTTGAGTTCTGCTTCAGATCCAACCCTCGCTCATTATACCTGTTTTCTGAAGACCAAATTCCAAACTTGAGGTGTTAAACACTATTGGCTACTTCTATCTTTTATATACAGTCGATAGTCACTGCAAGAAGACATGAACACAAATTTCCTGATCGTGTTCCTTCCCTGTGTCTTAGCATTTTCTTCTCGTGTTGTGTCTCATAACATACATCCATCTTTCCTGGGTTGTGACTCTATTGCTTGCTCTTGCTCTAGTGAAGTATCTGTGTACTGTTCAGGTCAGAGATTCAGTTTAGATGGAAAGACTTTCATCTCCGGCTGCACAGATGTGGCCAGTCTCTGCCAAACTGAGAATGTGCCGAGATTCTTTGTCAGGACAAAAAAAATATTGGTCTGTCATTATATTCTACCTCAAGTACGGGAGAACAAAGTGTTAAAAGTTTGAAGCCCCCGTAGCAGTTCTAATACACCACACAATAAGAAACTGCTGGATCAAAAAAATCAACAACAAACAGATCCCCCCCTTGAGCGTGCATTAGCTGAGCTAATTTCATGGTAATCTGGCATTATGGGATTTATTGTGTGCCAACTTCACATAGTGACGAGAGCGCTGTGCTGGAGGAAAGTGTCCAAAATGGAAATGGTTCATCCTCTGGGGAGAATCAACATTGTAAGAGACTGCATGGCCTGTTAGTTTTTTAACTGCTGTGTTATGAGTATCACTTTGTTCTGCGTAGTAGTTCAGCTGAAATGAAAACAGTTTGGTATCGTACTGAGAGTTTACTGAGTGCTGTTGAGAATGTTATCAGCTTTTAAACTGTGAATCCATCAACCACTTCAGTTACCTGTGGCAGCAATTTGTGTGCGTCTGTGATTGGCAGAGAGTTAAAAGGGATGTTGTGTTGTTTCCCCTGGTAGTTGTAAAAGGGGAGTTAGTCTGTAATGAGAGCCAGAAACATGAGACTAGTTGCTGACTGCAAAGAGAACAGATTTGCTTTATTGGTCTTGGCTATGGCCCATTGTAGGATTTGTATTGTATGCTTAATAAATTCTCAGCAAAACTGGATAACGCCTCGAAGGTTTTGAAGGGAGGATACAATCTGTTCAATAAACTTCATGGTAATGATGCACTCCAAAAACCAGATGGGCAATGGTGCCAACACTCACCTGGCGTTGTCCATCTGCATTAAATACATATATACTCACTGGCCACTTTATGAGGTCCACCTGTTCAATTGCTTTGTAACATAAATAGCTAATCAGTCAATCACGTGGTTGAAACTCAATGCATGTAGGCATGTAGACGTGATCAAGACAACTTGCTGAAGTTCAAACCAAGCATTAGAATGGGGGAAAAGCGGGGATTTAGGTGACTTTGAACGTGGCGTGGTTGTTGGTGCCAGATGGGCTGGTCTGAGTATTTCACAAACTGCTGATCTGCTGGGATTTTCACGCACCACCATCTCTAGTGTTTACAGAGAATGGTCCGATAAAGAGAAAATATCCAGTGAGTGGCATTTGTGTGGATGGAAGTGCTTTGTTGATGTGAGAGGTCAGAGGAGAATGGGCAGGCTGGTTCGAGATGATGGAAAGGCAACAGTAATTCCAATAACCACTGGTTACAACCAAGGAATACAGAACACCATCTTTGAACACACAACACGTCCAACCTTGAAGAAGATGGGCTACAGCAGCAGAAGACCACACCGGGTGCCACTCCTGTCAGCTAAGAACAGGAAACTAAGGCTACAATTCACACAGGCTCACCACAACTGGACAGTAGAAGATGGAAAAACACTGCCTGGTCTGATGAGTCTCCATTTCAGCTGCGACATTCAGATGGTAGGTCAGGATTTGGTGTAAACAACCTGAAAGCATGGATCCATCCTGCCTTGTACAACGGTTCAGGCTGGTGGTGGTGATGTAATGGTGTGGAAGATATTTTCTTGGCTCACTTTGGGCCCCTTAGTACCAAATGAGCATCATTTAAACTCCACAGACTACCTGAGTGTTGCTGCTGACCATGTCCATCCCTTTAAGACCACAGTGGACCATCTTCCGATGCTACTTCCAGCAGGATAATGCTCCATGTCACAAAGCTCAAATCATCTCAGACTGGTTTCTTGAACATAGCAATGGGTTCTCTGTACTCCAACGGCCTCCACAGTCACCAGATCTCAATACAATAGAGCTCCTTTGGGATGTGGTGGAACGGGAGATCGGCATCATGGGTGTGCAGGTGACAAATCTGCAGCAACTGCGTGATGCTATCATGTCAATATCGATCAATATCGAATGTTTCCAAAGTTGAAAGTATGCCACGAAGAATTAAGGCAGTTCTGAAGGCAAAAGGGGTCCAAGCTTTTACTAGCAAGGTGTACCTAATAAAGTGGTGAGTGTATAGTGGGAAAAGTGAGCAGCACATCAGATCTGCTGCGGCTATGATGGCATTTAGGATTTGTTATTGCTACTAATAAAACATTTGGCCTGACAGTGGCACTAGACCAAAGCCAGTGGATCACCAAAATCATCAGCAAACATCCTCTTGAGCAATGAGTATCCACAGTAAAATGTCACAGTAAGGTGGCAGGTGTTTGAGTGATTCTTCCCACCATCCTGAAAACTCTGTCTACTGTTGCATGGAAATGCTGAAGCTAAATCAAAAAATTGGACAGCGGGTCTGCTCTTTGTTGGGTGAAACAATACATCAGACAAGACTGTCACTAGTTTATCGGCTCTGCTTCTCGTGGCTGACCTCCATAACTCAGCATCAACACAGAAAACACCAACAAGTGATGCCTCAGACAGCGATTAGTGTTCTGTTCTGTTTGTTTAACCTCAAACCTGCAGTGGCAAAAGTTGCGTCTGTAAAGTGACACCAATCAATCACTTGTGTCTATTTTTAAAGATGAATCAAAAGGCAGTGAGATTAGAGAAGGAAATCCTCTATTGACTGGCTCCTTCATAATACATGCCAAGCAGCCTGCGGCAGTTAAGCATCTCTTGTGTAACAGCATTATTTTGATGCATTTTAATGAAGAGCGTATTACTTCAGCCCCCAAAACTCACTGTTTTGGTCCCACTTCTGCTGCTGAGTGACGCCTGGAGGTCCTATTTGTGGAGTCCCAAATCAGTTTTTTGGGAAGTGATTGTCTTGCTGGTCACTGTTTGGACTAAAGGCTTCAGGCTGCATACAGATGGTCCCATTCAATACACTGCCGCCTGTGAAAGAGATACTGTAAGTGGCTGCAGGAATAACTGGATTATGGAGGCGTTAAAAGATTTATTGATGCGTTTGTGTATGATTTCAGTGGAGATGTGGCCTCATACTATGTCGACAGCACACAGCCGCTTTGACTTTTTCCTTTGTGCCTCTTCCTTTAGTGGTATCCTTCGCTTGTTGTTCATCTCTTACTTGTACTTTTGTGTTCTCTTGTTTTATCTCTTTATTTTCTTGTCAGCAGCAGGCCGTCTCAGTCTTAAGTTGGTCCTCTTGTGAGCGCATTTGGAAAGGAGCTGTTTGAAATATTATCGAATATTATCACAGTACATCCAAGTACAATGTCCAGATTGCAGGAGCTGCAGTTTTCTGATAAAGGCAAAATGTGCCACAGCATAGTATTGTAAATTAAACATTACGTTGTTGTTCTTACAAATCAGGTTCTCCAGATGTAAGGAAATACAGTATGCTTGGCTGGTACAGACCACAATAAAAATCACATCATCATGACTCATGCTGCAGTTGCAATGTCTGTCAAAATGATCAGAGTATGATTTTATTTTTTTTAAATAATATTCAGTCTTGCTTTAAAAAGTAGATTAATCAGATCTGTTTGACCTTTCTGTTCAGTGATTACACAAACCTCTCGAACAGGAAGGAATGGTGAGGGTTTATACACTGCATGCAGTATATTTCTCCTTCCTGCCACAACTTGACCTCATGATCTTGGCCTCTTCCAGTTTTCTGCTCAGGTGAAGTGTTTGCAATTCATCAAAGCCCCTCAGCAAAAGAGAACTGAACCAATAAAGAAGCATCTAGCAAGTGTATAAAACCAACTATCAAGGTACAAAAAAATAATTTATTGATTCATTTATTTAAACTTTTTAATTGTTTTGTTTTCATATTATTACCTCCGCCAAGGAGGTTATGTGATGGCCGGGGTTGGTTTGTTTGTTTGTGTTCAAAATAACTTGAAAATTAATGGACGGATTTGGATGACATTTTCAGGAAACGTGTGAAATGAAACAAGGAAGAAATGATGAAATTTTGGGACTGATCCGGATCACCATCTGGATCCAGGAATTTTTTTTAATGTAAGTCTAACCGGGTGGACAATTAAATGCGCTTGACTCTAAAAGCCACCAGAGGGCACTCTTGTTTTTGAGGTAACCCCCTGTGACCACATGAGATTTTGGGGCTCCACACGACAAACAGCGACAATGACAGAGTTTTCTTTCCTTCCTGAGCGAGGTACGCACGGTTGGGCCGGCATTCTTATCTCCGGTTGTCTAAGAAGCTGGGAGGCTGTTAGGAGCTGCCGCGCTAGAGGCCGCGCCTGTTCATTAGGTCGGATGGGGTGAAGGCCGCATTGTTGGTAGGACATTTGAACTGTATGTAATTACATTTGTATCTGTAACGTTCCATACAAAATATGTGAATTGGGAGATTGTGTTGGGGGTGGACTGAAGCTCCTTGGTGGAGGTATGCGCTCTCTGAGCGCTTTTCTAGTTAATACAAATGTTCCCTGGTTGGTTAAATTACCGATAATAGCTAATAACATTTCTGAAAAAATTACTAAGTCCCATGATACCTGTTTAAAAAGAGAACAAAACTATAATGTCCTCATTAAAAATGGCATTGTCATAAATAGTAATTCATTCTTTTACAACGTTTGACTGTAAAATGACACAATTGTTAGAGTATTTAAATCAGCCAAAAAAAAACTAGAGATATTTGCCATGACTTGAAAGAAAAAATGCTCATTTTTAAAACTGTTATTTTATAGATTTTACATAGTTTTGTGTAAAATTACAAAATAAAGTATTAATTCACATGTTGACTGTACAAAAGACTGTAAAATTGCATTATTTTTACTGTATTGTAAAAAAAAATTGTACAGAAACATTTTATTTTACAGTCATTTGTCAGTACTTGACAGAAAAATATGAATATTCGGAAGTGAAAAAATGCAGAATAATCTTTAAACTGTTAATTCACAGATTTTACCAGTTTTGGTAAAGATAATGTTGACTAACATCACATAAGAAAGTACTATATCCATATTTCACTGTAAAAAAAAATACACAGACAAACAAGCAAACAAATTTTTAAAAAATTAAAAGGGCCAAAACTGTAAATAATGTCTACATCAAAAATGTGTATTTTCATAGATGGTCATTAGTTATTTTAACTGTAAAAGTGCACTATTTCTACTGTGTTAAGAAGTGCTTTTAGAGATGTCAATTACAGCTGCATCAGAGGTGACACAAGGCGTCATTGTGGTGCCCAGTGAAGAGAAGAAACAAAAAAATCAGGAGTGAGAAAACAACCGATAACAATCATGTAATAATCTGTGCCAGGTTGATTCTCAAATGGTGTTTTAGACATAAATTTAAAATGAAAACACTGTCGTCAGTGAGGAACACATTTTGACAAAGGAGCTTCTTTGTCTTAAAGTACTCGAAAGCTTGTTGGCTGTAATAGTACATATTTAAAAACATTTCAAGAATGAATCGAACAAAAAGAAGATTGCTGCTTAATGGAGGCCTAGTGCAGTTCTTCTGCTCTCATTGTTACTGTTTTGCTGTGCTTTCATGGCATCCATGCTTTATGGATTCTGTACTGCAGGTATAATACCAGCTTCAGTTTTATTGTGTTGGTTTTATTATACTACATCTTTTGCTGAGACCGTGTCAGATTTGGATCCTTCTTCCCACCAGGAGAAAGGTCGACCTTAAATTATGTTCTTATTGTATAAAGTCCAGTTGGTTCAATATCAAATATTCTACCAATTGATATTGACTTTCAGGAACACCTACAGCTTACTGAAAGCAGTTCGGTCATCTCTCCTGACTCTGGTTGTCATTAGCTGGGAGGTTATTAGATTTCTGTGGCCGGCGAAAATTCAATCTTGGGAATCATCGTGTGACATTCAGAGCACAGGCTGTGGTTATGGATGAATGTATTTCAGATGGAAGTTGCCTAAGGAGAAAGGCATTATCATAATAATGGTCCAGTTTGTAGCAAGTTTATCTGCACTTATGGCTTAAACTGATGCTTCAAACATGGCTTCATGACAGTTTGCAAACTGTAAAAATGATTATTGGACATAATGTTGTATAATTTAAGGAATTAGATGGTAATTTGTGTGTTTATCACCTGAGGTTGTAATACAGAAAAGCTGTTTAATGGCAACAACCATTACCATTATACGTTTCTAGCTGTAAAATGGTGCTGAGGGTTAATTATTCCAGCTGACCCACAGTCGGTTCAAATGCACAACCTTATGATGAATATAATCATTGTTTCCCCATATTTATGTAAAACAGGACACATTTGCTGTTCACAGCAAAGCTGTGTCGTGCTTTTCTGCAAGGATGTGAACACGCCATGTAGAGTCACAGTCAAGCACTGAAATCAGAGAACAATCTGCAGAGCGTGGCTGCTTTGGAGTGGGCCGAGCGAGGACACAGTCTGCCTGTCGGGAGAAGGGCATCAAGGCTGTCTAATAGATCTGTATTCATTATTCAGACCTTGGCTGCACATTGCGCTGAAATATTGCAGGGAAATGTCAACATCATGTGCCTGTAACAAGCTGCACTGTCATTCCATTTTGGAGATAGAGCTAATGAGAGGGACGTTTTTCTGGTTTTCTGTCTCGTACAACAAGCTGAGCTTCACACAGGTTTGCAATTTGATGCAGAAGATATCAGTTTTGCAAATTAAGGTTTATTAAGGTGATTATTTCTTGTCTAGCACATTTTAACGTGCACAGCATCGACCATCTGCCTCCGATTCAAGTGTAAAACTTTACACATGCTACCCATGAGTAATAGTTTGAAATGCTGGGAATTATGGTTGTTGTTTTGCCAAGAGGACGGAAGAAAAAAAGATCAATACCACTCACATCTGTCTATTAAATGAGAAGCAAAGCTGAGAGATGGTGAGCTTAGCTTAGCACAAAGAATGGAAAAACAGATAGTCTGGCAACTTACCAAAAATCAGCAAACCAGCACCTCCAAAGCTACTAATCAGTGCTGTTTATTGAGCTTGCTCAATCCGTATAAAGTGCAAAACCAAGGACAAAAGTTATTTCCTGTATCAGTTGTTCCACTAAATATTTTTTAAATTCATCAACATAAGATAAGATCAGATAAGACAAGATCAGATAAGACAGATTTGTAATAATCCAGAGGGAAATTCTTCTGCCAGGTATTGCTCAGAAAATATTACTATAACATAAGAATAGCTTCAGAGCCTAACAGAATAGCCACATGTTATAAATGTGATACATTACTAAAAATAAAAATGAGTAAGCTATAAAAGCTAGAAAAACTAGAAAAGCACTCGGAGAGCACAGACCTCTGGCATGCAGCTCATTTCCACCCATATTACTATGTTACAGTCCTACATTCATTTTATATACACTGTTAGATTCATTGATAATCAAACCATGGCTTTAGCATTTGGAATCACATTGATATCATTGTTATTGTTGTTGTTAGTTTAATAATTATTCATGAAAATCAATATTTTTTGTAATGGTGGTATTCTTCTGGATCTAGCTCCATAACTATTGAAGCCACAACAAATCTGTTCGCATTATCCTGATTCATCAGACTTTAATCTCTGATTTGCTGCTAATTGAATGTCTGCATCTTCATTTGTTGCCTTACAGTGCCCAAAAATGTGCAAGCACTGTATTTTTTTCTGTTCTGGATCATGATATCCAGAATTTTGGATCCAGCATCCAGATCAGATTTTGATATTTTATAGAAGCTATTGTGAATGTATCCTGCATTTTTTGCCGTATATACTGAAAATGGTCCTATGTCGTAATAATGATAAATAAAGAATCCTTCAAAAGATTCCTGGATCCAGATGGTGATCCAGAACATCACCAAAATGCAATAATAATAATAATAATAATAATAATAATAATAATGATAATAATAATAATAATAATAATAATAATAATAATAATAATACATTGGTTTTATATAGCGCTTTACTAGACACTCAAAGACGCTTTACATTGCGTTATTCATTCCCTCCATACTCCATGGTGGTAAGCTACATATGTAGCCACAGCTGCCCTGGGGTAGACTGACGGAGGCGTGGCTGCCAGTCTGCACCATCGGCTCCTCCGACCACCACCAACCACTCACTCTCACACTGCATCCACCCATCCACCCATGTAATCATCTCTTCCTTCTCCAATTATCAACATGTCCTGAAAATTTCATTTAAATCAGTTCAGAACTTTTCTCGTTATCTTGCTAACAGACAGAATAACAAACAAACAGATAAACGCAGGCAAAAGCATAGCCTACTGGCAGAGGTAATAATAAAACTATAATACAAAACTAGGAAGTACTACTAGTGGTGAGACTGAAGTAGTTAAGTAACATTCCTCATTACAACGAAAGGCTGTACATGAAAATTGAAATATTGCACACAATAATGGTGCTGATATTACGTAGAAGTAATTAAATAATGTTGCAAATGATATTGTTATTATTGTTTGGTGTTAAGTGTCTGGTGATTCATTCCTGCAGAGAGGAGGGGAGTTCTAGAGTTTGATGGTAGAACAGACGTCCTGTGGCGTTCTACGCTGCACCTCAGTGGTCTGAGTCTACGGCTGAAGCTGCTCTGATGTGATCCCAGTGTGGGATGAGAGGTTTTGTCCATAATTCTCTCTGACACCTCCACCAAAGACTCCAGCCTCACTCCCAGAACAGAACCAGCTTTCCTGATAAAGTTGGTTGAGTCTGTTAGCATCAGCTGCCTTCACCCTGCTGTCCCAGGAAAACTAGATAGAAGATGACGCTGGCCACCACCGGGTGATGACACATCTGCAGCAAGGTTCTGCAGATGTTGAAAGATCTTAGTTTAAGTTTCAGAAGCTAGCCAGGAGACAAAATTTGAATCTTCTGATCCATAGTCAGATCCATGGCACCACTAGCCCTACTAGTAATAGTAATACTAAAAAAGCTAACCGAAGTAAAACCAAGAGACATTTTGCATTGGGTGCTTTGGGCCAGCAGTCCAAAACCAAACGATTCAGCTGCACAGAACCTGAAATGTGAGGTTTGATATTTAGGTTCTCTAGGAAGTTTTCTTTTAAACAAAGAGGGTGGATTTTCAATAAGTGTTTCTCACCAAAACAGTGCATACCTTTGAGGTCTTGCTCTTTCTTCCTAAAAGAACATTTGCAAGGTCAGTCTTCTCATTCAAGTGTTTTGAATCCAAAACTCTTTATGTTCACATTTGCGTGCGGCGCTCTCCTTCTTCTTCTCTGCCTTTTTTTGAACATTGCATCCTTTCTGTGTGTCTCACTGTCACCTGTTGATGTGGAAATGGAATGTTCTGGGAGATGAATAAAACAGAAACCAACCTGTAGAAGCATAGCTCCATATCTCTGTTAGAGATAAGGACGACTCTACAAGGAATCTTTCAACACTAAACATCCATCCATCATCTATACACCGCTTAATCCTCTGTAGGGTCGCGGGGGGGCTGGAGTCTATCCCAGTCGACTCAGGGTGAAGGCAGGGGACACCCTGGACATGTCACCAGTCTATCACAGGGCTACATATAGAGACAAACAAGCACACTCTCATTCACACCTACGGGCAATTTAGAATCATCAATTAACCTCAGCATGTTTTTGGACTGTGGGAGGAAGCCAGAGTACCCGGTGAGAACCCACGCTGCACAGGGAGAACATGCAAACTCCACACAGGAAGATCCCAGGGGTCCTAACCGGGACGCGAACCAGGGATCTTCTAGCTGTGAGGCGACGCTGCTAACCATCGAGCCACTGTGCAGCCCCAACACGAAACAGAGTTTCAAAATAGCTGCTGAATAGTTTTTTGTGAATCACTGTGAGGTTGTCACACAACCAGTGGACAGGTACTGGAGGTTGCTGCTTGTAGCCAAGCTGGATGAGAGTCCAGCACAAGTTTTGATCACTTATCTGCCTCGGGGGTGCTGGAAGCCAGATTTTTACACCTACAAACAGAACCATACTAGTGGTCAGGCCTCACTCTTCGGAAGAAAGTGAATAGATGTGTTTCCCAAAATGCTGAATCATTTCTTCTCTTCAGGATTTATCAGCCTAGAGCTTTCAAAATTTGCAAGTGGAAGCCTGAAGCTATGAAAAATTTGAATTCCGGGAATAATGAGAAGGTCATGTCTCCAGAAACTTCACTCTTTACCTCACAGAGGCTGCAGTCAGTTCTGATTTTATGTCCCACACTGGAAAACCTTAATCAGTTCATTTTAGCGGCCCAATTTAGAGCTGCGCCGTTCACCAGCTCCGCCTAATGAGGACAAATCCTCCTCTTCAGGTAAATCAGCGATGCAAGCTGGCATCACGATTCGCCACAATGCAGGTCCAGGCTCTCCTGTTAACCAGAGAACATTATGTCCCACTCTGCACTGGTAGCTTCAATATAAATAGACTCTCGGCATGAGTCAGGATGCACTTGCATTTCAGAGTGAGAGACAAAATGACCCTGGAGGATGGTGAGCATCAAAACCCTGGGTTTGATTGTAATGTTCTGGCTTTTCAATCATCACGTAGCGCGGCATGGCTGCCTCTCTGCTTGCGCGCCCATTGGTGTATGTCGCCCCATTATGCCCAAAATGACATGTTTGATGATGAATGTGTTATTGTCAAGTGGAGTAAGCATATACTTTCCTCTGAAAACATCCTTTCTGAAAATCCTTTTCATTTCATAAATCAAAGGTAATTGCTCATTCTTCCTATTATTCGTGCCAGCATGTGTAGCGCAATTGACTTTCCTCTCTACATGAGTCACGATTTATTCACAGAGACACAAGAGTGGGTGACCGCACATCACTGGAGGAGGACCGATGACAAAATTTTGTTTGCTGGCTTCTCAGTAAGCATTGGCTGGTGCAGTAACACTGCCTCTCTATGTGTGCTTTCATTACTGTATATCCACTGTTTGAGAAAAAAAAACACTTCAGACATGCTCTATCTGTGGGAGAGTGCTTTTTACAGTCTTTCAAGGACTCGACTCATCCGTGGATCAGAATGTATTCAGTCTCAGCCCCTTATAGGTTTAATGTTTTGTGTGGAACATAATAATATATTTATTTGCAGTGCTGTTTGGACATGGCTCATTTGGAGCTGTAATCATTTTGGCGATTATGTGGGTGCACGTTCTTTGCTATTTTTCTTTCAGCCTCAGGTTTCCCAAAGCTGCAGGACTGAATTCATCTTTCTGCGTGATGCTGCATGTTGTCAGTAAAGATGACTCGCTTCTGCTGGGATGCACGTGCTAATTGATTTGTCTGCAAGGGTGCTTTGATTTAAGCTCGACGCGATCCTGACACATGGATGATGTTCTTGAGGATAGATGGCAAGCAACAAAGGAGACTGAGAGATCACGTAGGAGGAATTGTGCATTTGAAAACACAATCGCGCCCATCCATGACATGCTCAGGGAAAATGCAGAGCTCTGTATATGCAGACGGAGTTTGAAAAGGAAATGGTTGTCTACACCCCTACATCCTGTTTTGTGAGGGATCTAAATGTTGAGGATTGTCGGATGGAGTTTTAATCAGTGCTGGAAAATGTTCTCATCCAAAGGCAGCACAGAAACAAACATCTGCAGAGACTCCTGCGTGATGATTTCTGCAGATTACTGTAGTTTTCCCAGGATCTGTTATCAGCACTTGTCTGCATGGCCACTGAAGAATGAAGGATCCTTTTCTGGTCTCCGGGGTCGACAAAGCCGGGTGATCTGCGCCTTCTGGTCCGTGCCGCAAGCTCGATTGAGCTCGGGATCGATATAACCCAGTTTAATCTCAGTGCTGGTGTAATAAGCCAGAGCATTACTGCTGTTGGGCGCCTGTAAGAAAGAGCTTCCCCCACTGCACCCAACCCCCTTTCAATGATTGAAAACCAGATCTGTGGAACAGAAAGAGAGCAGGCAGGAGGAAGGAGTGAGTGTGTGTTGGTGTGTTGATGTGTGTGTGTGGGTGGGAAGGTGTGCGTGTGCATTGTTTGTTCGGATAATAAGTTTAGGTCAGAGTAACGGGCCTGTTAAGACAGAATGCTGAAACTAAAACTACGTAAGGCAAAAAAACTCAACTTAATCTTGCAATAGATTAAAGATGTTTGCACGGAGAGGATACTAATTTCAGATCTGAATGTAATTTTCTAACCACCCGCCGTTAAGCCCATGAGTCAACCGTAGGATGCCTGCAAGGTTTTTCACTAGGAGAAAATCTAAATATTTCTTTAACTGCTTATGCTGCTTCTAGTAATCTGCAGTTTGTTTCGACAGCAGCACATCTGGAGCAGCTGGCCTCTCAGAAAACAAATGTGTGAAGAGTCAGTAGGGTCATCTATCAGGTTGGATTATTTGTGGGGATCATCCATCAAACATGTACCACAGGAATTATTGATCTGGTGAGACAGCGTGGGTCAGGCCAGACACATCTTGTTTTTAACGGATGATCGGAGGGAATATGAACCTGCAGTGCAGGAGAAGCGTCAAGGCATGGTTATGTCATTTCTGGGTTTCTGCTTCTGACACTGGTGTAACAGAACATAGACCTCCTGCTTTGTCATGCTCACATATTTCCTGGAAATTCTGTACAGCATGCACTATTTATTTTCAACATATTAAAACTCACGTTCTGAGTCAGCTGCTTGCCAGAGGCAATATATTCCTACGTGAGTTTTGTCGTTTCACATGATAAATTTTATTCCAGTCACTGGTTTAAAGAGGCTCTGATGGAGAAATGTGATGACATTTTAATCTGAATCTTTTGGTAATTAAATCTGATCACTTCACAGCCACACAGTCCTGCTGAACAGATTAGAGTTCCTGACTGTCTTAATAAATAAAATTGAAAGGACGTTTTTTAGGTAATGTCAATAAGGATATGAAATTTTTCACCCCTTTCAAGTCAGTAGATGCACCTTAGGCTGCATATACAGCATTGAGTCTGTGTGGATAGGTCTTAATCAGCCTTGCACATCTGTAAACTACAACTTTATCCCATTCTTCCATGCAAACCGGTTGGTCGCTGGTTCGCGTCCCCTGACTTGCAAGAGGCTCAGTCGCCATCACTGTGGGCCCCTGAGCAAGGCCCTTAACCCCTGACTGTTCCCTGGGGACTTCCACAGCAGCCCACTGCTCCTAGTATGGATGGGTCAAATACAGAGGACAAACTTCCCCAAGGGGACTTATCAAGTATAGTTAATAATAATAATAATAATAATAATAATAATAACAATAATAATAAGCTCTGTCAGGCTACACAGAGATAAATAAGACAGTAAGATAAATGGCACTACAATGGATGGGTGCAATGTTGTAAACCTGATCTTTATAATATCACAGCAGAGTCTTTGGTGTTTCACCACAGATGTAGTGTTTTGCTTGTTAAGATACTAAAGCCTTGCTTGCTTTAGCTCACTGGCATCAGGCGTTTGTGTTTCACCAGCTGCATTGGATGGCAGCTCACCTACAATGTTCATACAGGTAGATGGTCAGTCCCCTGATGTAAGTGTCTGATCTAAAGACAGATATAAATCTAGTACATTTAAAATCAGTGCACATTTCACATTTAATGCATCTTGCTTGTTTCTATTTGTGTCCCTCTCAGTCATTTATTCATGGTCAACTGCAGATCACCCTGTTATTATTTCCTCCCCATATTTGCATGGCTGCCCTTTGGTTCCTCTCATTTTGTGTCTTTGGACAACTTCCACCCAGAGCATGCTGGGATAGCCTCCAGCCTTCTGTGAGTGTGCAAGGATAAGTGGCTATGGAAGATGTAAACGTGTGTGTGTCCCCTTTTTTGACTAATGCTGATGTACATTAATAAATTGCACCTAATGGTATCATAACAGAACACATTCTGTCCCAGAGGAGCCACAGAGAAATCCTAAAGACGATTCACTTTTTGTTTTAACTGAGCATTTTATCCTCCCTCCAACTCGCTTTGCATATATCAACAGACAGCACAGTTAAAAAGAGGAGGGAGTAGTGTGCTTTGCAGTGCAGCTGATTTAGGGGATATTGGTAATTACTTTGCAAAGAGACCCTGGTTAATTGCAGCTTTTGTTATAGTTGCCTTTTTTTTAAATGTGATGTGACTGTGATTTGTGGGTTTATTATGTAGCCAGTAAAGCGTTTGGCTGCATTCAGTACTGATTCTGTGCACTTAAAATACAAAATAACCAAGATATTCTCTATCTATCTATTTATCTATCTATCTACTGCAGTGTGCTGAAATTTAACTGAACATTTGCAGTTTTCAGTTATTTTGCTTCGCTCACATTTCATTTTGCATCATATTTGCATTTTTAGCATCTCGCTGATGTTCTCATCCAAAGCCTCTTTTGCACTGAGGGAACCAGCAGAATAAATTTCCGAAACTTTCTCTTGTGCCAATCACTACCCCTCCCATTAGGAGCAGTGCATGTTAAATATATATAAAGTTCAAGAGTTGAACTCGGGCATGGGCAGCTTTATCCATTTCAAGGTGACAGAAAGAGTTATGGATTTCCGGCGATGTCCCCGCAGTCACCTGAAGACCTGAAGTTCCTGTGCGATCCTCCCCGCCGTGGAGTGCGGCACCAGTCCATGTGCAGCGCTGGCTGAGCTGTACTACAATCCCACTGTGGGTCCTCTGGGACTGAGGCTGGTGGAGTGGAGGATGGGAATCCGGGGCTCACAGTGGCAGAGCTGCTGAATTATTCATGCCCCCCCCACCTCCTCGCCAACCCTGCTTGCTTCCCTTCCTCTCTGCAGTGCATCGACTGAGACCTCCATAACAGTGTGAATGAAAGATCCCTCTCTCTCTCTCTCTCTCCCCTTCACTAAATCTTAAATGGAGTGTTCTTTGTTGGTTTTCGCAGCAATTTTGGGGGGAACATCTACGAGATACAGCCTTTGTGATACCACAGAATAGTACAGGGGCAGAAGTTGGAATGAAGGTACACCCAAACTTTGGGACAAAGAACAGCCAGAGGTTATTTCTGTTTTTTCCAAATGCGGCACAGATCACAGATTTTTTTTTAAAATTTAAAGGAAAGAAAGAAAAAAACTCCTCTGGAATCAATATGTCTTGCAGAAAACAAACACTGCACAAATCTATTGCTTGCACAAACACGAGTTTAAGTGCGGACGCTCAGATGCGAGGCGGTGTTAAACAGGGCCTGAGCTACCCTTCTTATAAATATAAGGCTCTAAATTTGAGTGACCTTAGAAGCTGTGGAGGAAATGGATCTGCTGGAGGGAACAATTGTACTTGTTCCTTCGCATCAGCCTCCTTCAAAATGTCAAATTTGCTTTTCACCTCGCAGACACAGAGCATCAACTGTACGCGTCCACCAGCCCAGTATTAGGCCGACTAATGAGAATTAGTTTTGCTCTACATTAGTATTCAACAGAGTCCCAGGAACTCCTACCTTATTAGCAAGACTCAGCACAGGATACGGCTTTTATTTCTGTGCCAAGGATGGATGGATGGATTTTTTTTGTTTCTCTCTCTGACCTTTATCTAAAAATCAAAGTACAAAGCAATAGGTGTTTGCTCCATCTCTCGCTGTGTTTTCCATGCATAATAATTCCCTTCATGTCCAGACAACAGCGGCTCCCTCCCCCCCCAAACGACAGCATCCTCCTCACCCTTTTATGTCCACTTCACCTCCTCGCCCGCCCGTGCCCCGCTGCTGTTTAGCTACTTGCTTCCGACACTTTGCCGTCTCCTCGCCCTCTCTCTTCATCTCAAGGTTCATTTGGTCGTCATGTTGCTCACACTGTGTCAGTCCCGAATGTCTCAAGCTGTCACAGTTTGTCACCGCTGATGCGCGGTGTCAGAAATAATTGCTTAAGATAGAAAACGAATAGCAGCATGTTCTGGGGGCCATGTCTTTCTCTCCCCGCCTTCCTGCTCTCACTGCAGGGAGGTCATTAAGGTACACTGAGCTGTGAACGGGGAAGACAGGAACAAAAGGGTTTTCAAGCTTTTTATTCATACTGTAGTCCAATTAGGATTTTGGGAATTATTGTTTCTTGACTTTGTTGATGCTTAAAGCAACGTTTCAACATTGTGGGAAACAGGCTTTGTTGCCGATAGTTGGAGAAGATCGATACCCCAATGTGCAATATAGCTGACAGCCTAGCTTACTTTGGCATAGGCCGTGTTCAACACAAAAGCTGCCCAACAGCACCTCCAAAGCTCACTAATTAACATGCTACGTTCATGTCGTTTAGTTTTGTACTACAGCTGTAAATGCAAAGACAAATTGTGATTTTCATGTCAAAGCCCTGCCAAGTCGGGAGTGTAAACCCAAGTAAAAGCACAACTTGCAGTTTTTTTTTGTGTTAAAATGTGATAAATGTGGCATTTTATGTGGATGATGAGATTGATACCACTCCCTTGTTGGTAATGTGGCGAGGGGCACCAAGAAGAATTTAGGGAGAGCCGAACAACGCCACCTGGGGAATTGCACCCCAGGAAATACCATTTGAACCCTCAATATTACTGGAGAATGGATACGAGGCACACAGAGTCGTTACTGGAGAGACGGACGCGTTTCAAAAGTAAACCAAATGTTTTTATTTTTAATAATCAAAGCAGAGTAAACAGGCAGAGACTGGAGCTGCTGGAAAGAAAAAGGTTAAGGGACAAATAAGATTTATAAACAAAACCAGTAAAGTGGATAAAATGATTTCTTTATTACAATTAATGTTAAAATATTTCAATATAAACGGTGCACTACAATAAAATCAGTCCAAAGTAACCAAAAAGAAAAGAACCAAGCTGAGGAGGGGCAGACTGCACCAAGGAGTGTCCGGGGGTGCCACCACGACTCACCTGGGTGCAACGCCGCAAACCTCACAGCACAATGGTGCCGTCTATATTGTGTCCCCATGCATTTACTCATATGCAAAAGAAAGTGAAAGGACCTCACCATGGGTGCCTAGCCTCCCCACAAAATTGCACTCAGCTCTGGGAAAAAAGAACTAAATACAAAAAGAATCTGATGCCAGTAAAGTAAAGTAACCCAGTTGGTTTAACAAAAGTAAACCTCAAAATAACTCAAAGTATAGGCCAAGCTAAGGCAAAACTAAGGACCAAACAGCAGTGGCATAAAAGGCGAATCTGGAAAAGAGAAGTTACAATTAGCCAGACTCAAACCTACTAATAGGCTATATTGAACTGCATTTTAAAACCATGACCCTACTCACCACCTCTGTCATGGGGCATTAACAATAACAAGTCACTGAGGGCAGGGGAGCAGCAAAACACGCTTCGTGTATGTTCGACCAATGCTTCAAACAAAAGGTAATCGACTTGAAAAGAAAAGCAGTTCCTTCCACCTACCTGGGCCACCAAACACCACCGACCACAGCAGGGGCAGAGATCAGGAAGCAGAGGGCGAACAAAGGAACAGCTGTCCGATATTGCCTGGCCCTGATTAGGGGATTGGCCAGGGGAGGAGTCAGGTCAAGGCAACCTATGCATTCAGAAACATGATACATTCACCTGCATTCAGGGAGTATTCCCCACTCCAGTAAGCTCCACATGAAACTAGAGCCAGCAGTTAGCTCAGCTGAGCATAAAGATGACAACTTGGAAGACAAATGGAAACAAACAGCCTGGTTCTATCCAAAAACTGAGTAGACCGTCTTCTTCTATGGATAATTCAGTGAGTTCTTAGCAAAAAAAAAAATGTGTCCATATCCCAAAATAGTGAACAATTCCTGTAAATGTTTAGAATGTGATTTTGCTAGGGGATTAGCACACAAAAAAACTGCCCAGGTCTACTTAAAATACCATTTCCTCCTGTATAGTCGGGCAGCAGTGCTGTTTACTTTCCTTGCTTTAACTGTTTGCCTTCTGTCACTGGGGAAATTCCACATACAGTCTCCCAGTCTGTGCACCTTTCATTTCTAGCCATTTTTCATTTTGTTGGCTCATGTTAGCAACCATCTGGCATCCCTAGATTGTGGTGCAGCGGTGCTTTAAGGGCTCAGGTTCTGGATTACTGATAAGAATTTGGAGGGTTTGAGTCCAAGCATCACTAAGCTGCCTCTGTTGGACCTCTGAGCAGGACCCTTGACCGCATTCGCTGGAGGCCGTACAGTGGCTGACCCTGTGCTCTGACCTCAGCTTCCTAACAAGCTAAGACATGCAGAGAAACAATTTCACTGCGCTGTAATGTTTCAGCAGTCTTGATTAGATATACTGTTTGCTATAAGGAGGGAGATTTTGTAGTGGACTTTTCCCTCCATCCTTCCGTGAGTGCTGCTAAAACAAACACTGCTGTTAAAGTCGACAAAGTTCAGCACTGTGTGTGTGGACTGACTGTGCACAGCTTGATAAAAAATGATGACTCAATAATGAATGTGCAGATTTCTTAATTACAACACCGGAGGACGTCAACTATGGCTGACATTTTCACTCAAGGCTCTTTGATGCAGTGCTCTATACTTTATTTATTTATGTGTTTGTTTAACCTTTTACTAGCTGATGCAACATAGCCATGCCTGGACACCTTTGGTTAGCAGGTTAACAGTTTTTGTGTTTCTTTAAAACACAATCCTGGCTTTATTAGAGCTTCGGTAATATTTCAGCCATCGCTTTATCACAGCTCACCAACCGACCTCCTGGTTAACCTTTGACCTGTTCCATATTTACCATAGCTGTGTGCGCACACAGACTGTAATGAGGACATTTAAGATGTGCTCACATTCAGTTTTACCTTTGTGCTTGGAATAATGTCATTAAACCAATGGCTTCCTCTGATGCTTTTCTAGTTTTTCTTGAGAAACCTGCAGAAGGAGATGATTTATAAAGTCATGCCTCTTCCTGGTAATCCCATGATTAATACAGTAGACACCCCACCACCCAGCTGCTGCTCATCTGTATGCATGCATGCACTGTTTACCCTGTATACCATTAGGTATTTCTTCTTCACAGTATGCCAACCCAATACAAATAGCTCAAACCGATAACTAATGATAATTTCACGTGGCCAGGGATTGAACTGCCAGCTCTGTGATAAGCGAATAACCCACACCACCATCGCAGCCGCAGCAGCTCAGGATGCATAACATGTATTCCAAAGATCTTCCTTGCTGCATCTCCTTCCTCTTCATCATCATAATCCACCTCGTCATGAGGGAATAAAAAGAATAAAGTGCTGACTTCAGCAAAGAAATGTTGAAGATGAAACAAGAAAAATCAAACGCGCACACGCTCCTGTGCTTGTGCATAATAAACATCTTTTTTTGGACTTACAATGACACTGCAGCACCTGCAAAATTGTTACAGGCTGAATTGTCGGTGTTGGATAATGAGAAATTATGCGCTGCAGAGAGAATGCTCAGCTTAATTTTTTAATGTAAAAGACATCCCTATTTTTGACCTGTTATTCCTTTGGGAGTACAGCTAGCGGGGTTGAATACAAATTGCTGTCTCTGTCATTGTTTGATCCTTCTTCCCTTCCCCTCACTTGTTTCTGCTATCCTCTAAACCGGCAAAAACCTCAGTGTTGTTACTTTACACTGCTTCCACCTCAGTTATCAACAGCAGCCTGTGCAGAAACGTTCTTCAAACTCTGCGGTTTGACTGAGCTTCATCCACCTGGACTGAGTTCACGCATCCGAAATCATCCTGAAGCGAAACGGCATATAAGTAAAAATAAAATCCCAAGGTCACAGTGTTGGTGGCGGAGTGCCAGGGAGAAGACAGCGCCTGTGGCAGGAGAGAGCAAGGAGGCGGGAAAGAAGACTCAGAGATGGCAAAATCACCGGGGGCACTGGGCTAATGAACACACCACGGGAGCAACAATAGCAACAACAACAGGAGGGCTCAGCTCCTCGAGGATACTAACTGTGCGTGTGTCATTTATCCTTGATTTGGCTTCACATTGGCGGAGCAGACATGTTTATTTGTGCTCCTATGCTTTTTTGTATGATTGTTTTGTTTGTTTCTTCGTCTGCATTTGCAGCGTGTTTTGAAATGAATCTGAATCAGACTCTGCTTCAGTTTCTCTGCTACCGCATTAATACCCAGTCAGCCATCAAATCCCTTCGGAATAACAAGAGGCACATGGCTGTGTTCTTTCCCCTTATCTGTTTGTCACGTACACCACCATTGTAACACCAATAACATACAAGACTACAGAGCATCTTATCTCTGTACGCTGATGATGTTTTACTGATTCCTCCTTTGCTTCTGATCTGGTATCATCAAGCAATTACATATTGTATAAATGGCCCATAATTTTAAATACTGTGGAAAAAACAGGCCCACTGATTGTTTTTTTCCTCCAAGCAGCACTGATATCAGTATTAACAGACAAATCTACCATGGTTATTTAAATCTGAGGATGAAATACGCCTCCCATAACTGTATGAACCCTTCTAAACCTGTCTGTACATTTCTGAATATACTGCCGGCATGGTCACATTGAGACACTGTTCTCCCCAGAGTGTTAATTCCTCACATAAGTCTCTTCTGCACAGAGTTGGGGATACTATTACAGTTTAGTGTCCTAAAAGCACCAGGGGACGAAATGCAAAGGCTCAGCAGAAGCAAACATGACGCAGAAGACAGAGTCAACAAAGCGTCTCAGCTTAGCGACGCACCATTAATGAAGTCTCTAATTCCTTATCGTAATGTAGACGAAAGAAGCTTGCATACAAGGAGGAGAGTTATCATTAAGCTGCTAAGTTTTACAATTGTGCAGAGAGCTGGAAAGACAAGGCACAGAAACATTCAATAACAGTCGAAAGTAAGCCTGCTCAAAAAGGACAAATCACATTTAGTTTCAGCTGAAGTTAGCCTTTTTTTATTATTATGTCAGAGGGAAAACAGTTTTCAGGGTGGCACAGAATTTACCAAGCACAGTGAAATGACACAAACATCTGAAATTAATCAACAATCCAAATCCATATTACATATTAAATCCAAAAAGAATTTTAGTATGGACCAGGTTCACAGTGGAAAACTGAAAAGCTAATATAGATTTTTACAATGCAAAGAAATGAGTATTGAGTATGGAGTATTATATTTTTTATTCAATGTATTCGTCCCCATGTAATAATGAATTTATTCATTGTATAATAACTGCTTTTGCAGCATGCTATGGCAAATAGTATGTAGTAAATACTACACAGAACTACTGTGTAATGTGAATTTAGGGTATAGCTTGTGTCAGCACCATCCTGCTGAAAAAATAAAAAATGAAGTCAAAGATGAAAGTCGACCTTTATGAGACCAAACAAACCCTTAAAATGTCCTGCCTCCTAGCCTTCCTGCGAAAATCTGACTCCAAAGATTGTCATCAATGCCTCAAACAGCCACAAGTCTTGTTTTTCTAATCAGAAAATTACCTCCAGCAGCAAGAGATGCGATAAGGCAAATATTGTAACGCAGCACGACACCCTGGAAAAACAGGAATGAACCTGTTTCTGTGATAAGATGCCTAGAAATGGGAAAATTGTATTTTACAGAATTAGGGTGCTCATTAAAAGAATCCTCAAAGGTTTGTGTAGGTTTTTATTTCAATTGGAAAACTGTTCAGCACATAGTTGTGAGCAGCTACAGCCTGGTACTAGCTGAGAGACTAATATTTACGTATTAAAGCACTTGGTTATAAGAAACACACTACATGAGGACATTTTTTTTTGCCCAGGGCATTTTTGTTTAAATTTTCACCTGGAGAAAAAAAAGTCACCAACAGCTCCATGAGTATAAGGTCGAAACTAGAATGCAGTCAAGCGAGATGCAGATCCACACCGGATGTCATCCTAAACATGGCAGGTAGCCCTGCAACCTTGACCTTTGACCTTTTGACCCCAAAATTAAGGGGTGGCCAGTGTAGGTCAAGATCAACATCTGTGCTGAGTTTGATTTTCCTTTCAAGGTCAAAGGTCAAGTTCCATGCCAAGAGGTGCAGTGTGATAGTCCTATCTTTAGATATACCAAAGTTCATCATTGCAAGCTTATATAGGAGATTATAAGGGGGTTTTGCACTAAGTAGCCCTGTGACCTTGACCTTTGACCATTTGACCCCAAAATTAAGGGGTGGCCAGGGTAGGTCAAGATCAACATCTGTGCTGAGTTTGATTATCTTATCTGTCTTTGTTATTGAGTTATGGTGTGGACATATACACCCACACACATACATACATACAGACAGACTGCAGTAAGTTCAAGGTCAAAGGTCAAGTTCAAGGCCAAGAGGTTCAGTGTGGTAGTCCTACCCTTAGATATACCAAAGTTCATCATTGCAAGCTTATATTGTAGATTATGAGGGGATTTTGTACTAATTAGCCCTGCAACATTGACCTATGATCCCAAAATTAATGGGTGACCAGGGTAGGTCAAGATCAACATCTGTGCTGAGTTTGATTATCCTATCTCTATTTGTTCTCGAGTTATGGTGCGGACATAGCCACCCAAACACCCACATACATATATTCAGACAGACAGACAGACGGCAGTGACGGCCCTACCAACGGCCAACTCCGTTGGCGTGGGTAATGAACAATCATGCGCTCTATGATAAGAGATACTGGATAGAATTCGAAATACAGCAAGTCTTCTTGTCCATTGTAACACGAAAAAACTGACATTTTTGCTCCCTCTTCATCAAAACTGCAAATTAGAGAGTAACTAACTGATGTTTCTGGACCAGCCGCAGCTGCAACTCTACCGTATTTGATGTAACAGATGTGCACAACAACAGCACTACATCCATTTTAATTATGATAGCACCATGCAGTGTCTTCAGTGAATGCATTAAGCTAAAAAAACACGGTGGCAGATTTAGTTTTAATAGGAGAAACAGGGGCCTCCAGGGTGGAAAGGTTTAAGTGCAGGAGCTAATTTCTATTTAGGAGCAGACTCACACACAAAAACATCATCCTTCCATCCTGCCTGATAATCAGTCGTATCGCTATGGTTGGATTTATTTCAGCGGTCAAAACATCCCATCCTTCTTAACCATTCTTCGATCTCTCTCAGCCGTCTCCTATGCTGACATTTATCTCTCCAGGGAAGGGTTACTGGGTGCACATTCACTTGTCAGAATCAACCTGTTTGAAGTTCATTCTCCTGTGAAACCACCTCTCCGTAGGTATTGGCTGCTGAGCGCTTTGCCCCACAGCAAATAGGGGTTAAATATGGTGCTCACAGCCAAATGAATAGCATGTTGTTCTCGTTCCTTTTCTACATTTGCCGATGATCCCATTCGGCCCACAGCCAAGTTTTATTATAAACTAGTCACTTATAAAGGCTTCTGTCTCTTCTCATATGCACTGAGATAGCAGGGAGGTTGGAGATGCTGCTCTACAGAGACATCACCCACGCCCCATGTGTTTGCTGTCTTGTAATACCCTTGCCGGATTGGCTTTCAATCAACACCCATACTTCTTCACATGCATCTCACCTCATCAATATTCACATATCGATTTCCCCCCCAGTCTCATTTGCACCATCGGTTAAATCCTCGTCATTTAACTCACAGCGGCGAGTTTGTGGCTTCCGCATGCGGGTCTATTGATAGAACAGAAAGTGAATGTATAAAAAATCAGCTGCAGCTGCCTGGTATTGATTCGCAGCCCGGTTATATAATCCACATGGCAGTTGTTTGGAAGCTTTAGGATTATTTTTCAAGCTTTCTAATAGCTTTTAATCTGGATTCTCCCCAAAAGTAGAAGTGACAGTCATATTTTGTGGTGAGATGAGTTCATCTAAAATTCCACACCATCAAGAACTCCACAGTGAGGATGTGTTTTATAGCACAACTGCAGGACTAGCAAACAAAGGAGACAATCAAACGCAGAGAGCCCAGCAGTCATGACAATAGCACATGCATGAGTCCGTGGAAACTGTGTATGTTTGCTTTTTAATACTTTGTGCGCCGCGTATCTTATGCCCCCTGAGGACTTTCATCCCCTCCCTTCATCCCCTCCCTTCTTTCCCCTCTGTGAAATCAATAATGGCAGGACACAATGCAGTGTTACAGTTATATTTAACAGCAAACATGCCTTTGAACTGCTTGCTCCTATCCATCAAGGAGGGGGAGGGATCTCTATGTGTAATAGCAGGGGAGGGAGATACGGAGGCTGCGCCAAAGGTCCCGTGTAGTGAAGGCGTTCAGGCTTTGTTCCACGTTGGAGGTTGTGGCTGTCTCACTGTCTGTCGAGGCTACAAACGCTCATGTGCCGGGACATGATCAAACATATTCAAATGCTTGCATTCGCCAGGGCCTCTCCTGTATCTCATTAGTCTGTATATGGCTCTCGGCGACCTTGAGAATTGTTTGTAATTCACAGGAACGGACCAGGACTTCAGATGGGTTTTGGTTTGTTTGCTCTCCGCTGTAAAAATGCTCTGTTTAAACCTTAAATGTCACTGATGATGGTGAATTATTAGGCTGTGATGTTTGCAGGTGTGTGAAGCTGCTCGGGAGAGAAAGAGCATCAGATAAATGTAAAATAAAAATAAAAAAAAGACTGTGGTGCTGAGATTTAATAGATGCCTAGGAAAAGGCACACAAATGAGGTGATACCCCTGCCCTTTAGAGACAGCCGGAGGACATGAGCGAAGTGAAGCATGTCTCAAGCAATGATAAACCTAATCTCATTCATCTCGAGGTCATCCAGGGAGGTTAACATCGGCTCAATTTCTTTTCACTGACCTCACTGTCAGGAGGCAGCCAAGAACACTCAAACCACCAACAGTACTATATGCAAATGTGGTTAAATAAGCAGAACATTTGGCCTTTCCAGTGCCACAACTGTTGTGTAACGGGTTCAAGTAAAATGTGAGGCCTTAGTTGGTGTCATAGATAAGAGATATAGAGAGGAGAGAGAGGAAAAGGAGACAAATTATAGATTCAATTATTTGTGATGGTGCCATCTTCAAAGACCTCTTTGAAGCCAGTGAATCACATCTGGTCAGAAAGACTTTCTTTGACCAGGTTAATTTTCCCCTGAATACACTTCTTTTTCCACGGTTCTAACAAAACAGCTTGAGATCACAAGGCACACTGTCAAAGTAAAAACGTATGGTTGTAGAACATCCATTCCCCTCCTTCCACTTTCATTTAACTTCATCTGGCATTTAAATCTACTTAGTCACGATAAAAAGCGGGTTTAGAAAGGTATCGCTTTTGTGTGTCAATACTGAACTTCACTGACTTGTGCAAGTTAGACTCCGTTTGTTGTTTCCACTGCTAATATTGAATTAGTAAGCAAACTCTCTGCCTAGTGTTTGCTGAAGCCGGAACCTTTTTTCTCTTGCCATGCTTGAATAAAGAATTAAGGAGCTTAAAGAGACAATGCAGGAGGGCAGAGCAAAGAAGGAACACAGTGTCTCCTTCCCTAAAAGAAGTCCACCTGTGCGCTACAACGGAGAAAGGAACATTTATCTTCTGATTTAATCCCAGAATGTCTGCTGGTGTTTCCACTTTCAAACTCGCCACTGTTTACCCCCCTTTCAAAGAAGCCCTTTCTTGATCCCTCTGTTTTAAGTAATTTTAGACCCATTTCCGAGCTGCCATTTTCATCAAAGATTTTAGAAAAAAAAAAAAATCATCTCCACCCAACTAATCTCTTTTATGAATAACAATGAAGCCTTTGAAAAAATTCAATCTAGTTTCCGCTCCCTGTCAAGGTCACCAGTGACCTACTTCTTGCAGCCGATTCTGGCTTGTGCTTCATTTTAATTCTCCTTGACCTCAGTTCAGCCTTTGATACAGTGGATTGATGATATTTTAATCAGCCGCCTGAAGAACTTTGTTGGTATCAAAGATGTGGCTCTGGCTTGCTTAATTTCTTATCTTTGCAACAGGTTTTTGTCTGCAATGCTTGAAGATGCTCCTTTTATTTTGTGGCGTCTCCCAAGGGTCTATTTTGGGTCCCCTGTTATTTGCCTTACAAATGCTACGTATAACACTGATTTGCACTGATGTTTTAAATCCTGGATGAAGCCGCCATTTAATTTACATCTATGGGTGGTCAAGACATAACATGAAAAGTACCCCTAATTGCCAGATCCTAAACAACCAAGTAATCAAGCTGTTGTATTTATTCACACTATTTCCAATTATTTTACAGACACATGCCTTGATTTCAGGGTGGACACAGGCCAAAACAATAACCAGGGGTCTGTTTTGGCTCATGCTGTAATTACACATATATATGCTACCCCTGGGGCAAATCATGTTTGACACTGATTTGCATTGCTGCACAGATGACACCCAATTATGTGTCCTGATAGAACCTGGTACCGCGGCTGCATCCTATATCATGTCCTGCTTCACTGAGACTAAAAATTGGATGTCCAAAAATTTCTTGCAGCTGAATAAGTCCAAATCCGAGGTAATTATAATTACCCCCTGTGGTTCCAGCACTAGCGTCATTAACATTTTCTCCTTTGAGCCTGGGTGCCTCATCCTATAATGTTCAATAAGTTACACACAACCTACATGTTATTTTCAACTCTGAATTGTCCTTTAATGCTCATGTGGCTAAGTGCGGTCCTGCTTTGCCTAACTGCTCACCCAGATCAGGTCTTTCCTTTTCTTTTGCAGACTTTAAAACGATCATTTATGCTTTTATTTCTTTCAAACTTTACCATTACAATGCAAGACAAGTGATCACATTGCACCAGTCCTCGCTACTGAACTGTTTTAGAATTGATTTTAAGATTTTATTGCTTGTCTTCAAAGCCTTGAATGGGCTGACCTCTGCCTACTTACTCCCTATGAGCACGATCATTGCTTGAGGTCTTCTTGTAGGACCAAACTATCGATTCTTTCTTCCTGTTTTGTCACCAGTGGTTCTGTCTGGGCACCTTGACATGTGGAAACTCCTTGCCTGAAGTCCTCAGTTCAGTTTTATTTCATTAATTGCGTTTCAATCAACATGTTACGTCACCGACCCGCTCCTGTTGCTTTCATTTAAGGAACATGGCGAAATTGAAATCGATTGTGTCTCGAGCAGAGCTGGAAACGCTTATTCATGACTTTATTTCTTCCCAGCTTGACTACTGTAATTCCCTTTTTTCCTGCTTAAATAAATCCTCACTTCATCGTTTACAGTTAGTTCAAAATGCTGCAGCCAGGTCGCTATCTAGGCCTAGCAGGACGACTCACATCACTCCAATTCTTCACTCCCTACATTGTCTTCCCATCAAATGCCGAATTCAATTTAAAATCCCTGTCCTTGTTTACAGAGCCCTTCATGGAGAGGTACCTGATTATATCATTGATCTGCTTCAACCCTGCATCCCCTGTAGATCTCTCAGGTCCTCGGTTCAGAGTTTTCTAGTGGTCCCTTGGGTCTGTTTTAAAACTAAAGGGGTTTGTGCTTCTGAAGTTGTGGCACCAACCCTTTGGAGCTCTCTTCCATCTCAGCTACGCTCAGCTGCTTCGGGAGATGTTTTCAAAAAGGAGCTGGAGACACATCTTTTTAGATTTGCGCATATTGTGAATCCAAATGATTGATTTGATCGTTTGCATTTCAGTATGTCATATTTCCATGCTTTGTTGTTGTTGCTGACTTGTTCTTTTATAGCCTGGCTACTTAATATTCACATTTATTTGTCTTTCATTATTTTCTGGATAAATAGAAACCAACTTTAGAAACATGAAACCTGTGACTTTAACTCTCACAAAATTAAAGCTGGGCTGCACAGTGGCTTGGTGGTTAGCAGCGTCGCCTCACAGCTAAAAGATCCCCGGTTCGCGTCCCGGTTAGGACGCCTGGGATCTTTCTGTGTGGAGTTTGCTTGTTCTCCCTGTACAGCGTGGGTTCTTACCGGGTACTCCACAGTCCAAAAACATGCTGAGGTTAATTGATTGTTCTAAATTGTCCGTAGGTGTGAATGAGAGTGTGCTTGTTTGTCTCTATGTGTAGCCCTGTGATAGGCTGGTGACCTGTCCAGGTGTCCCCTGCCGTCGCCCTGAATCGACTGGGATAGGCTCCAGTCCCCCCGCGACCCTACAGAGGATTAAGCGGTGTACAGATAATAGAAGGATGGAAAATTAAAGCTGCTGCAGCTTATCAACAGCTTATGGAAGGACAACTTGCATGTTATTTTAGTTGCTTGTATTGAAAAAAAACAGTAAATCATTAACTATCATTTCACTCTGCACCCTTTCAGCTCACTTTTTGAGTTAACAGTCTGCAACTTTCTCGTTTCTGGTCAGTATTAATAGCCTGGTTCAGACACAGTGGGTGACAGCTTTATCTAAAAACTAGAAAAACAGAAGAAGAAAGTGTGTGTACACTTCACTTCAGCAGGAACTTTGTGTGAGACAAAGTTTGTGGTGAAAGTCATGCAGAATCAGATAAAGTCTGAGCTATAAGGAGCCTTAACTCCAAATTACTGCTGCTCCATGTAAGCTGAATGTGGGAATAAGCATGTTCACCAATAAACTTTAAAGAACCTCTACGATGAAAATTACATTTTTTTGCCTCGTTAATGTGTCCATATGGTGTTTTCTATACACTGGAAGGCACGCCATGAGCAAAATAAGGAATCAAAACCATGTAATTCCACCTTGAAGCTACAACATACTAATGAGAGTCCTAAAATCATGGATTCAGACTTTCGGGATTTTATACATGAGAAACCTCTGGAACTAATCCTGTCAAGTTGTCGGCTAGGACTTTCTGTATCATTATTTTTCTTCTGAATCAGTCTTGCTTCCTCCAAATTAGAACGATCTCCAAAATCAAGCCGATGCTCTCACACCGAACCTGGAAAAACTAATACATACATTCTTCTTTTCCCACTTTGATTATTGCAACTCCCTTCTCTCTGGTATTCCTATGAAGCTCCTCTGTCGTAGCAGTTACACTTCTTACAGACAACACCAGATCACGCCTGTCTTGGCTTCCCTCCACTGGCTCTCTGTCTGTTTTAGAATTGATTTTAAGATTTGACTGAGCACTTACTCGTCCCAAGCTACGTTAGTGATCTGCTTACCTCAGATCCTCAGGTGGATCTCTTCTGGTCGTTCCCAAGTCGAAGCTTAGGTCTAGGGGTGAACGAGCGTTCTCCACCAGGGCCCCTCGACTTTGGAACAACTTGCCTGAGGAAATGAGGCTTGTGAGTCAGTAACTTCTTTTAAATCACTTCTTAAAACCCACTTTTATAGACGTGCTTTTATCTGAAGTTTACTCTCAGCTTTAATAACTTTTAGTGTTTTATTGATTTAATTATTTTTCTGTATTACATTGTTTTTATTTGATATGTTCTCTCTGTTTTTAGCTGCCATGGCCTGGTGTGATGTCGTTGTTAAATAATTAGTTAATTAATTAATTGTAGTGTTTTACTTATTTTATCCGTATAGTGTTCTGTTTATTTTATATGGTCTCTTTTTAAACAGTGTGATGTTGATTTTAAACTGTTTTAATTCTTCCTTATTCTTCATTTTAAATCTTGCTTATTATTCATTTATTATGATCATTTTTACTATTATTATGTTGACTGCTCTGCCACGTCTCCTCATGTCTTGCCTGATTATCTCTATTCTCAATGTGTTTTGATTGTCAAAGTATCTTGTAAACACTGTTCTTAAAGGTGCTATATAAATAAACTTTGTTGTTTTTTTTTTTTACTTTGAAAAGGTATGCCTGAACAACTCCAATGCTACAACTTGCCATTACAGTGTTTGAGCAGAGCTGTAGGTGAGCTGGTGTGCTCAAGCTGCAGTGAGTGAGGAAGGGCAGGAACTTCATAGATCTGCACATTCCAAAGCAGGGAACAGTGTTGAGTTATATTTAAGCCAATTTTAAGGCAGGATGGGATTCTTTTCATGAAAAAGCCTTCTAAATATGCAACTTTGATACACAGAGACAAGCTTTTAAGTGGTTTAATCGGCAACCGAAGAGGGTCTTTAAATGTGATAACAGGTGAGTGGAGAGGGAAGTTGTCATATGTCTGTCAGTGCAAACACAGTGACTCCCAAAGCGTCAAATCTGTATGCAGGATTTCTTTTATTCAGCCATTCAATCATTTGCGGCACCATCCATCACAACTTAAACTCCCCCAACAGAGGGACACTCCAACAACCATACACACAGATGTTTTTTTATTATTACAAATATTAGAATAGGCTCTGTGCACTAACATGAAAACACTACTGAACGCAATCCTTACATGTAAAATTTAAAATAAAAATAATTATAGTATTATTAGGCCACAACAACGTCTTCAGGTATCAAATCAGAAGGGTGGAGGAAGCAGTGAGGAATCTAAAGGCATGTAGATGTACAGCACTACAGTACTAATAATTTATCTATCAAAACAAGAAGAAGAAGTTAAAGACGATATACATTTGGAGTGGGTGACGCTGCGTTACATATTTACATCATGCAGTGTATTTAGACTGCAAACCCGTGGCCATATGCTACGTTCAAATTCAATGCCCACGCAGATTTGTGAATTTATGTGTATAAAATATAGTTTGGATATTTGAAATAGACATCATTAAGGTAAGGGGGTGCATCTTTTAGCGCCATTACGTGATTTTGCTGGTGAGGATACGTGAAAGGCACAGAGAGTGGGTGTTACAGTGCTTTCCAGGATGGGCAAGGTCACCCATCGAATGACAAATGATGTGCTAGAAAAGATCTATTACGCCACAATAACTGACACCTAATTATATGGAATGATTAAAAGGTTTTTGACTGCTGGGTTGGATGCGGATCAACGTCCTCATCCGGCTATGAATAACACCACATTAACTCACAGTTGGCCGGCGCGTGTATGCAAAACGTCTGCGTCTTGCCGCAGTAGATATGAACAGATTCACACATTTCCATTTCAAAAACATCAAGTAATTCATCAGCAGTACTTCAGTCTCTCTTTAGTAACGAAGATTCCACACTGTGAGCGAAAAAAACAAACAAAACAAAATAATAAATGACTGGATCAACCTCAGTGTTTGCTTCCAAGAAATATCACTGCGAATAATAAAGTGCGGCTAAAGAGATAACGTTCCTCAAAGAGAAGACAGGTTCAACAAGTGATACAGCAGTGACTGACAGCGACTCGCACAGCTGGGGGAAGTGGAAGGTTCTTTTCACCAGCTACTGTTTAGAGTATTGTTCACCACCAAAACAAAGAGAGACACAATACTGCAGAATTCAGGACTCAAGGCAAAAAAAACACAAGCCTTGCACCACAGCAACAAGTGTCCACGTCATCGGACGCATACGGAGTGTGAGGACTAACGGGTGTTTGACCCCAGATGGGTGATGAGCACTTTCAGGATAATGAACATTCCAAAGGCTGACATTCATTTTGGTCCACATTATGTCTTCCTCTTTTTTTTGTTGTTTTCCTTTCTTTTGTCTGAATATGTTTTGTACTCGTCACCGAGGAAACAGCAGCACGCCGTTCCTGATTAAGTGACCAGACCAGACCACGACGAGCCAATTCACCAGACTCGGGAAGCGTCGAAGGTAATCTCAACAGAAAAAACAACCAGGGAAGTGAAGATCCTCCAGTGACAGACGCTTTCAGTCTGGATCAGGCCGTTCTGACCTGAAACTGTTCCACAGCGATAAGGCTGGAAGGCGGAGGAGGCGTGATTGTTTTAGACGGCACTTAAACTCCAAAATGTTCTTTTTTTTTTGTTTTCGTGAGGCAGATTTTGTGGCTACTGATTGTGATTTGTGAGTGTGTCCTTATCTCACGTCATGGTGAAATGGATAGATGATTTATTTATTTAACTTCACTGCTGAGTTCAGCGCTCTGCTGCTGATCTACGCAGATACAGTTCCCAGCTTTAGCTTCAGCTGTTGGACTGTTAAAAAGGAATGGTGTCAAAACACAGGAATGGAAAACGAATTTCTCTACTTGTCATCTGGATATGGTTTTATCTTTATGTCCAAACATTTCATGAAGAAAAAAGACATGCTCAATATTCGGCATGTCTTTTCTAACAATAATAAAAGGATAAAATAGTATAATAATAGTAACAAATATGTATAATTTGTTGAAATTTCATCTAACAAATTTCATTAAGGAAATTCGAATCCTTACCCCATTAAAACAACATATCACAGTTTCTGTACTCAGTAACTTTCTCAGAAAAAGGAACATATATAACTCATTTCATTTTCAGTGGAGCAAAAGATCCTTTTTTAAAGGCAGTGCCCCACCTGGTGGAGAGAGGCATGGTGAAGCTGTGCAGCGTCTACAGTGCTAAAGTCTACAGTAATACAGCATTACAGTATGATCGATAAAAAAAAGTATTTTTTTGCACAGTGAACGTATTTCTACAGCTACAGCGCTCCTTAACCAGAAAATGACAAACTCCCTGTACTGCAACAGGCCACAAAGAACAGAGCATAAGCACATAGTAACACAGTCAGTGAAAAAAAGGTATTAAAAAAGGGTTGGTTGATTGATGCAGACACTCCTTTTCCTTCTTTAAAAATATCTTTAAAATATTAAAAACCCTCCCCATCTATCCTCAACTCCCCTCTCCACGTTTGCCAGGCGACACAGTGCCCATGGAGTTCTTGTTTCTTCGTGTGACATGAGAGGAGCAGCAGAAGACGTCATGTTGGAGAACCACACAAGTCTGTTCTGTGTTTGGTGATGACGACCGAAATGTGGTGACAGTGTGAAAATTACTCTACTGGTGGATCCGTCTACGTCTAGTCAGCAGACCCTTCTCGTTCGCCCGGTCTGAGAAAGAGTTTTTTTGTTGGGGAGTTTAGAAACAGTCACTCAGAGCTGAGAATCGGCTCCCAGGCTGTTGAGCTCCTCCGGCGAGTGCTTTTCTCCCCCCGTGGCTGCCGTCTGGCGGAAGCCGGCTGCAATCTCGTCAAACGTCCGGCCCTTGGTCTCTGGCACTTTGAAGTAGGTGAAGATGAAGAACATGAGCAGCAGCACAATGAAGATGACAAACACGTAGGCACCACAGAGCTCCTGTGAAGAGATGCAAGGGGAAAAAAACAGTTATCCAGTGGCATCCTGGCAGGGTTCAGTCCTCAGATGATCTGACAGTGACGATGTAAGATGGATTTATTCATTTCTTAAAACAGAAGAGCATCACAACATTTGATCCAAGACTTCTATCCTTCATATTTTCTAAAAGTTTGTTGACTTGAACATTAGTACCACATTAGGGTGTGCATTTTAAACTAATCACTACTTTTCCAAGCTGTTCACTATTACTCATTAAGGCCGTCTAAGAATTTAACCCTCCGAACCCCAAAACCTGAGTCTTAAAGGCATGACACCTTTTAGAAACTACCAAATTTACACCTGTTATCACATCAAGAATCTGTGAAAACAATCAGATTTTCTTGTGTGACTTACAGTTTTGTCTGTAAAATTAACCTAATCTTAAAGCTGATATATTTCACCAAGATCACTTCATTGTACTTGCTTCAAAAATAAATTGTGTGCAATGAATGAACAATGTACCTTGTCGTACCGACCTGTGTAACAAAACCCAGCTCAGTCTAGTCACAGATACTACATGAGATGCATTCTACAGTCATTTTCTTCTACTCACCTCTATGTACTGGAAGCCCATTCCCACTATGAAGTTGGCGGTCCAGTTGGAAAAGCCAGCCACAGCGATGGCTGAAGGCCTGGGCCCCTGCGAGAACAGCTCTGCCACGATGAACCAGGGGATGGGACCCGGTCCGATCTCAAAGAACGCCACAAAGGAGAAGATCGCCACAATGCTCAAATATGACATCCATTTGAGCTTTTCCTATAAGAAGACAGGACAGGAAAAAAGATTTTTAAAAAGGATTTAACATACAAACTGCAAATCCAAGTCTTCCAAGGATCTGAAACTTGTTTTTACTGAAGTAAAACCTACCAGCAGAGCCAAGGCGATCGTCATGAGGACGGCAGATCCGGCCATTCCCAGCAGCCCCAGGAGGTGCAAAGACCTGCGTCCTGCACGTTCTACAACAAACAGCTGCATGAAAAATAAACAAGATGAGGGAAAAGGTCAGTGTGCTCCTACCACATAATGCACCACAGTGAATTATTCATACTCTTTAATACGGCCTGGATATTAGCTTCATAACTCACTGACTGGACAGAAAAATACCCTAGTGCATTTACAGTAAAGACCCTCACACTGACTGCAAAATCATTTCTGAAATGTGCAGTGGTAGAACTCAAGCTGAGCATATTCTATCACTGATACATCCAAAAACAGCCATAAAAAATCCTGAATATATCTCCATAACCCCATGTGTTGGACACCTTTTCATGGCACTTCACTGTAAAGTTTCAAAACTCTGTCATCTACTCACCGACACCACAGTGAAAGCTGTGTTAACTGCACCGGCTCCAATGGTGGCGTAGACAGGCTGCTCAACTCCAGCTTTTTCAAAGATGCGAGTGGAGTAGTAGAATACCTAAAAAGTGAAACAAACACAGTTGACATGAGGGGTGTGATTTCTGATGTTAAACTCAATATTTCTCTCTGGCTTCTGCGTCTTTTCTCAAAGATCCCACTGTGTTCTGCCTTAAAACTCACAGCGTTGATGCCAGACAGCTGCTGGGAGAGCTGCAGGATGACAGCAATGAGGAGGGGCTGACGGTAGAGCGGCGAGCGGAAGAGCTCCACGATGGTCACCTTCTTTTCCCTCATCATCTGCCGGCTCTCCTCCTTCATCTCCTGCATGTCGGCGCTCACGTCTGTGGTTCCCCGGAGCTTCTTCAGCACTGAAATGAGGGAAGAAACACATAAATGTATGACAAACTGGATTTCAGTGCTTCAGTAAAGATAGTTTTCAGTTACAGCCCTTGTAACTATGTGTATATGTGTACGTGCATGTTTGTAAGTGCTATACGTGTATATGCAAATACATAACTGGCCATTCACACTGAATTCACGTATCTATTAATCAGTTGCCTCGTAAGTTCACCAGTTCTTTTTATTTGATCTGTTTTTATTACATCTTGAGACATTTAAGAAGCCTCTTGGAATCTGTGATAAGTTTTGAAAACTGGTAATTGCTTTGAATTTTAGGGTCTGAAAGATATCACAGTTTTGAAAATGCCCCCTCACAACTGATCTTCTGTAATAACACAAAATAATACATTATAGAAAAGCAAGAAACACTAGCGTTGACACTAAACTGGGTTTTATTTATTTAGAAGGCTCTTACTGTTTTCTACCCCCTTACATCAGCCTACTGCTGTCTTTTAATGTGAACCCTTAACATACACGCTCAGATGACTATATGAAGCTGCAGGTGCTGTTTTTACCTAACTTCAGTTTATTAAATGTGCACCTGCAACACAGAATAAGCTGCAAAACAACCTAAAGCTTGACTCATTTTTAACCTTTGGGCAATTCAGGTTTTTAATTTCATCCTATTTAACTTCCAGCTGCTCTTGCTTTAGTTGATTTATCTGTTTTTAAAACTTAAATGCACTAATTATTGTTTTCATTTTGCTAACTTTGCTTTTAAATATTTTGGTGTTATCTGAGCCCATTTGTGTGCAAACACCTGCTGTTGTCTTACTCGGCTGCATTGTAAACGAGGCCTTCGTACCTCAATGAGTGAATGTATTCACTACAAGCTGTAAACTCCTGTGTGCATAAACTCACCGGTCTTGGCCTTGTTCTCTTCGTTCTTGTTGATGAGCAGGAATCGGGGGCTCTCAGGGCAGAGAGGCAGCAGGATGCACTGTATCACAGCGGGGATGAAGGTGAAGCCCAAGAGGAGCGGCCACAGGTTCTTGTTGCCCATGATCGACTCCAGTCCAAACACCTAGAATCAACCCAGACACTAATGAGCCACCTGCACAGCAGATGCACGCCACATATCAAAGGATAGCACCAGCGCAATCGCTAAACGTCACTATCAATGCTTGTAATTCGCTGCAACAGCTTCTGTTCACCGACCTGTGCAATGAGGATGCCAACGACAATGCCCAGCTGATGCAGGGTGCCCAGGGCTCCTCGCAGGGATGTTGGGGAAACCTCACCCACGTACATGGGCACAAAGCCTGTGGAGAGGCCGGAGTAGAGGCCGATCACAAACCGGCCGATGATGAGCATTTCCCAGGAGCTTGCCATTTTGGAAAAACCCATCAGAATGGCTGCGATGAAGGCCAGGACGTTGGCCATGAGCATAGAGTTCCTCCTGTAGACATCAAAGAACAAAATAAGGTTACATTTGAACATTTAAATTCAGATGGGCTCTCTGCAAAACTCCACAAACTCCATAGACCTGCATGTCAACACATGTCAGCACATTTAAGTGTACATCATATCAGCTCACATATAGCCCTATGTGTTGCTTGTTAATCTGTACTGTTTGAACTTGTCGTGCTTTATGAGGATGTAATTAAACAGTAACCTGACATTAAATCAAATATAATGAGTTAGTAGATCCACACTAGCTGTGTTCACTGCAACGTAACTCATTCTTCAGAGGAAATCAACTGTGAAAAATGTTAAGTTTGTTTATATCCACAAGGCAAAACCTTCCCAAAAAGTGCCAGTGGTTAAAATTCTACCTACCTTCCCAGGCGGTTGACGAAGAGTCCGACAGAGAAGGAACCAAAGATGCCACCCACAGAGAAGATAGAGACGGAGATGGACCAGATAGCTGTGAGGGAGTTCTTAGTGATCTGGTCATTGTAACGGTCACTCCACGTTTCATTGATGAAGTTCTCAATGATCTGTCCAAAGGAAACACATTTTGTTGTTATTGCACAAACAAATAAAGGTAAAAAAAAAAACTTCAACTGACTTTGCAAACGGCTTTTCTCATTGGGTTGCAAAGAAGATCATGTTCTCATGATTGCACACAACTATGATTCCAATTTAGAAACAGGGAGTCTTTATTATAACAGCTCTATATAGTCAAGCCAGGCCTCCACATGGTGTCAGCTGAGCTCTTCCTGTGTGACCAGCTGATGGCAGCACTGTACAATCATTGCAGTTTGTTGACAACCAGGAAGCTGACCAGCCGCTGAGTGTCAAGTTTCTTTTCCCCTCCCACCCTGCGTCACACCTCAGTCCACTGTGTTGACAAACACGCCCAGGAGAGCTGGTGACAGGGCTTAAGTAGCAACGCCTGCGTCTGTTTATGTGTGTCACAGTGACAATTCACACATGATTCAGAAAAGGTCACCACCCCGTCTGCAACCTCTCACAACTCTGTGACTTCCCCAGAATGTCTCTGACCCCAGCCACCACCATCACGACTGGACGTGAGCTGGTTCTGTCGTGTCTCTCTGCCACAGTGTAACATTCCCCATATTTAGTTGGAAACACTTGTCAGTTAGCTTAGTGCCAGGGATCTCTATGTCCTGGAGCTCAGACATGGCATGCGGACTATCGCTTGTCAGAAGTTTTCCTATGGCGGACGGGTACATATAGAATGACGGTGCTGACACTGTTAACGCAGAGCTTGGGTCATACTCACTATCAACTTACACTCACAAGACCTCGCCGGGTGATATCACAAGTATGTTACGTGCCGCACTGTACCTCTGACCTTCATCCCATTATGTACCCTTTGAAACACGCTTTATTTAGAAGAACTGATCTCTCAGTTTGTACGTGTGCAAGCAGCAGCAGAAGCAGCAGCAGAATGTAATTAAGTACAGTCACTCAGTTCCTGTACTTAGTAATATTTTAGGTACATTTAGCTGACATTTTTAAAATGAATTTTCCTTAGGGCTGCATTTCTATTGCTACTTAAATGCAGTGGGAGCAGGCCGTGGACACTGCATCACCTTTTTAACTTTAGTTTTATTAGATAGGACAATGTAGTGGTAAACAAGGGACGAGAAAGGCCAAGAATATGTAACACAAGTCCCTGACTGAAATCAAACTGTGTATACTGCACATGACCGGGTTGACTATCACCTTATAAGTTGATATGGCGAACTTGTTAGCGTACAGTTGTTTACTTAAACATTCAGCATTTAGAGAGCAGCGTCATCATTCATTAGGAGTCCTTTTCATCTATTGTTCACCCTCTTCAGGCTCTGTTTTTGGTCTCTACCAGCTCCTAAGGGGAAACATCTGATTCTTTAGCTGCTAAATTCTCCAGCTACTTGTTAACTGTGCTTGGGTGCCGTTTGGAGCTTTGTCACTGAAGACATCTGGAACATCTTCACGTGAGTCCAAACAGTAAAGCTGTCTGCACAGAGAATGAGCTCTGTAAACCTAGAGGGAGGCTGCAGATTGAGCTGATCATTTTTGTTTATTCATTGCTGCAACCTTTCAAACTATTTCATGGTGTAATTTTAAACACAGATATAACAGGACCTCATGAGACAATGGGGACAATATGTCATCCACACCAACTCCAACTGGTAGATGAAAGCTTGCATGACGGACCTTGAAAAGTTACATAATTGTTTTGTGTTCTCTCCACGGTCTTCCTCTCAATTGGCTGCACAGAACAAACCACCAGCTGGCTCTAACTACACAATGAAACAAGCTGTCTATTCATGCTGTCAGCCTGTCAGTGGTGCTGGAGCTGGCTGGCTGGTGACCAGATTGTCAAGGTAAGCGCTGTATTCAGTGTGCTCAGTGTGAAAATAAAATGATTTCTTCAACACTGAACAAGTGGCAGTTTCCCCTGCTCTGAGGACCAGTTTTATTTTTTCACAAAATGTTCTTGAATGAATGTAGGTCCAAAAGTATTCTGGAACACATACATACAATATGTGAGTTGTATATATATGTATTGTTTCAGGAGGAGGGGCCTAGTAGCTGACATGACTGAAAAGGCTTCACAGAAATAAGTGAGGCTCCAACACTCTGCACCACAGATCTTCCTAAAGTACAGGATGACTAGAACAAGGCCGTTGAAAAGAGCCTATCTAATCAGAGACGCTGTAACACAGCACAAGGTCTGCGTCACAGGCAGCAGCTACATCTCCGCAGCCTTTATCACACACAGAAGAGCAGAGGAAAAGAGGTGCCTGGTGATAATCTTAAGCACTGCTGCTATTTAAAAGCTTGTTTTTATAAAATTATAGCCTCAGAGGTCATTATAACAAAGCATTAAGAGCCTGTGTTGTGTAACTTTTTCTTCTTAGCTACTTGCATGTGACATTGCTTAAACGGGAGCGTGTCAGTGAGTGTGGGTTTGTGTGTGCGAGAGACCCGGGCTGGGTATTCAGAAGGGGATAAAGAGTTCAGAGGACAGGTTCACACTAGCCCAGTGTGTTAAAGACCACGTATTCACCGCCTCCCTCTCAGTCCACAGCCCCTCACTGAACCACTCACAAGGCCCTCAACGGCTGAGCGTGAAGCTGAACACGTGCCGCTGTTATTGTGGAGAAAAATTTGTACAACAGCAGCAGCTATAGTGTTCCTGAGGCAAAACACAGGATTACATAATGTGAAGTATGTGTAAGTCTTGATTACGTTTCAGCAGGGACAGACTTGCTAAGCTGCATTGATCAGCCAATCAGCAGTAAAGTTAAATCAATAATCTGATTATCTAAGTAATATTTTAGGCTAAAGGTGCTGTTGGTTCTCCTGTGCACTCTAGAAATGTGTTAGATCTTTTTGTACATTTAATTGTCTTTGACACTTTTAGACCAAACTACTTATTGATTAATTACAATCAGAGAGAGATTCTATCTTTAATCCATACTCTTTACTATTTGAATTCACGTTTATTTCTGTTTGTTTTTTTCCTTTTTTATCATACATATAGAGGGAATGTATCCAGTTTAGCTTTCTGCAGTTAACTGATGAAAGATGCTCATTCATAAAGGGTCCTTCATTCTGAAGTACAGGAAAGCTTTGACAGTGTGATGACAGTGAGCAGTCCAGCTGAGAATGAGGCTGCCCTCACCACCTTCTTCTTTTTCTTTTAAAATTGTTCTTACTCTGGATTGTTGTACTGTTGCCTATTTTTTACTCTGTATATTTATGTATTTATTGTATTTTGCACCAGGTAATGTGTACCCCTCTTCAAGATATAGGGAACCTGTACCTTTTTAAAATTTGCACTATGTTGTCTGTCTTTTGTGTGGGACTTTATGTTGTTTATGTTCTACAAGAATATTCAATGTCACTGCACAATGTCCTGTTAAATAAATACACAAATATACAAACAGCTGTGACTGTAGATCACTGTGACAGTCAGCCTTCAGCACACTGAGGCCACTTCATATACCAAAGGTAAACACAAAGAGCAGAGCTCTGGCCTGTCTGGTGACACAGGTGTGACCTGGGGAGAGACGACTCTGTTTCCACAGGTTGTGTTCAGACCAAAGCAAACTGAGCAGACAGTAGTTGCTTACACAATGTAGACATTCCACGGGAAATGAGTTTCTTTGCTGTACCTATCTGTTAATAAAACCTACTGCAGAGTAACTCCTCAGGGGGCATGGGAGCATCTTTTCAATTACTTTGTTTTGTTATGGGGATGGGTGACCATCTACCGCCTACAATTCATTTCTTCGAAAGTTCATTGTCTCGCTTTTCTCTGTCTGGTCAGTGTCTGTGTCCATTTTTGGGCAAAGACACTCTTTTTTGCACAGTCTGTTAATACAGAAGTCCTTGGACCTGCAAGGTCTGAATGCAGCTATTATTATCTCACCTCTTAACCCCCACCCTCCCTTCTCTGTCCTGTGAGAGTGAACAGCTTGTTCTGGGACCAGGTTGGCAGAATATTTTACTGCATGAAAGACAGCATTTGTGTACTGCAGATGTTGCAATATTGCATCTTGATTGGTCCCACCAAGCATTAAAACCTTCTTGAAAATAGTCTTTGACCAGCATGTATGTAGATCTGGTTATTATGTAATTTTGGAGGCTTCTGAAAACAAAAGCAGAACAATATACATTTCCTTAATAGTTGTTGCATAATACTGGGTTAGTTTTACCTTCTTGTACTGAACAAACAGAAGAGTACATACAACTCACCTTTTGAGGGGCATTGATAACACCTGTGTTGTAGCCAAACTGCAGGGAGCCAATCACAGCCGCCCCAACGCTCATCATCAACGGGAACGTTATTTGCTGCAAGAGAACAGAGTAGAAGAAGCGCTGTCAATGAAGAGACCAGTTTGACCAGTTACTCACCATTTTTTCAAACAGACGAAACAAACACAGCTGCCCAAGAGCTGGGATGGGTTCAAATAAAAGCTGTATCACCTGTCCGGTTGGACAAAACGTTTTACTTGAAAATGGAACTTATTTTTGGGATGAAGCATTCAGTATCTTGCTCCATCTCTGACCATGTCTGTTTTTGTATTACCTGTGGTTGTCCTTCAGCCACTGCAAATATCAGACTTAAAGAAACATCCAGCTTGGCCAGCAGCTAATTTTATCTTCACCGCAGGTTTGTTATAATGCACAAGGAAGGAAGTGTTGAAAAATAAATGTTAAAAATATGCTGAAGATGCTAGGTATCAGGCCCCATTACGCAACACGATGAAACTAGACTGCACATAAAAAGATGCCTCATGGCCCCTAAAGGGACCGGATCCAGACAAACAAGGAGGAGACAGAGCTCGAAGATAAATTTTTCTAAATATTTCTGTTGAACTAATTATTATTTATGTGTTATTAAAATGGACAACTAAAGATGTGTTTATTTATCACACTGAACAAGTGCATTACAGCATCGATAATCATAAAGACTCATTCTGAGAAATAAAAATGGAACGGCAGTATAAGGAAATAAAAACTAGGAGGTCCCTTAAAAACTATATTTACTATTAGTGACTCACATAGGGGTAAACGCAGATCATGTGTTTTTACAATCAGGGCATGTTTTTTGGTCTGAGGGGGTTTCACATGTCCGGATAACTGACTAAACCTGTTTCTTGAAAGGGATCCAGTTTAGACCCAGGTTTACTGATGTTATTGTCTGTGTTCCTGTTCCTGTTATTACAGAGTTCATTTCTGGCCTGATCTCACTAGAGCCTGGTAGATTAGTAGAGATTTTCCTCATACCAAAAAGTTAATAAACCAGCGCGGAGTACGTCGCTGTCTATTTCCTCCTCTCAGACAGGGAAGCAGCAGCCTCAAGCTACCATCTACCTTTTTACGGTCGTCCGTCCAAAGCTACAGTCATTTCTATTTGTGCTAACTGTACATGTACCAATCTTTGAGTGTTTTAAACCTAAAAGCACGTACATCACATTTTATATGTGTCCGCCAAAGATTGCACATACTCCAGATTACATTTAAAGCAAACCTCAGAAGAGTTGTTTACCATTTCCACCTTGTCTGGTGATTAAAGTACTTCCTTAAGGCCCCGTGATTCACACCGATCCTTTGCCAGAATGATTCACACCAGATAGCTTCCTCATGTTATGCCAACAACAGACCTTCATGAGAGTGGATGTCACCTCAAAGCCTCTTGCTTTTAAGTCGCGCAGAAAGAGCGAGCAGAAGTACAACACAATGTTGCAAGAACTGCCTAGTTTCACTTATTTTTATGATTTAACCTGTTGGACTGAGTAAGAACAGGCACAAACCAACAGCGCCATGAGTACCTTAAATCTACTGATCCACACAAGACGTGAGATCACAACCTACGTTCATCCTGCCGATGTGCCCCTGAGCAAGAAAGTAATACATCTATGCAAACTATAATGTCTAATGTGAATCTGTCATGCCAACATTAATATAATATTAGCTAGTAGTTTGTTTTTAAACTTACAACAACTGGCTTTTGGCTATTTGGGGTAAAGCAGTAACAAGCCGTGACTACAACACTGACATACTGTCAACTTTTAGGTTGATAAGCAAGATCAGGTGCAGGCAGACAGGGCTTAATCTCCACATCTATTCCTGTTCATCACCTGCAGCATTTTTAATACTAAACTAAGAAAGAACAAGTACTGACAAAACAGAAGACAGAGTTCTTTCCCTCTCAGCGTAGTCCGTTTTTTGCTCAGCTTCAGCTTGGAGCACTAGAAGAGAGAGGTTCCATCGACCAGCTTTAATGCCCTGACAGTTACAGAATGAAGAGAGTAAGCATTCTGGACTTGCAGACTGATTATTAAGTATAAATAAGATGTAAGAAAGCAAGTCTCTTGGACATGAAAATGTCACAGAAAGCAGAACAAGCTATCAGACGCCACCTCATCTCCACTGCTGATGATACTGAAGTGCTGAGGTCTCACTTCCACTCTGCCTGTCTTGCTCAGTTTTCAGATTCTCTCTCTTTCTGTCCTCGTTTGAAGACAGAACCCTGAAGATGTGATTTGTGTTCCTATTTTTTTCCCCACTACATTTAGAAACATAAGGGTGGAGATTATTAGAAACACATTTCAATATGCATTCTCTGAGCACTGTACTAGGAACACCAAGCTTTAGGTACCCTATGTACGGCTGTGAATTTCCTGTTGGACCACATTCCACAGGCGTTTTACTGAACTGAGATTTAGTGACTGGGGAGGCCGTTCACGTGCATCAGAAAATGGTAAACTGTGGCCATGCAGGGACGCACCTGGTCAGCAATGCTTAGATATACTGAGGCCTTAAAACCATCACTGACCGGGATTAAAGGGCCCAAAGTGGGCTCAAAGTGTGCCAAGAAAACATTCCCCAACACCACCACCAGCAGCCTGCACTGCTGACACAAGGCAGTTTGGATCCATGGATTCATACTTTTGATGCCAAATTCCTTAGAAGTTGGATTCACCAGACCAGTCTGTTTGTTCAGTCTTCAGTTGTCCAGGATTGGTGAGTCTGTGACCACTGCAGCCTCAGATTTTGGTTACTGGCTGACAAGATTGGACTTCTGCTGTTGTATCTGCCCCAAGGTTGGAGTTGTAAAGGGTGGTTATCTGAAGATATCTGTCAGCTCCAACCAGTCTGGCCAGTCCTCAACAGGGTGTTTCCATGTAATGTCATGTCATACAAAAGCACTGGTAATTACAACAATAGTAAATATAGATCAATTAGCCCTTTTCTGACAACCCCAACAACAACTGAACATTATAAGTGTCCAAAATGTACAAATTTGTCTATAGTCTATGAAGACATAGATGCTAAAAGCTTTTTTATAGTTATCAGAGAACCTGAAGAAAAATTAATGATAAGAATATTTGTTTAACTTACTAAACAATTAATACCTTATTACCTCTTTGTATTGCTATATTTGCCAAATGACGCATGGTTCCAGACTCAGAGATTGCAGGTCTACGATCCAGTGAACCGCCCTTTGTTGATCTGTTGGATTTGGCAAACAGTTGCCTGTCCAGAAGTTATGAAACAACATTATCATTCATTTGGAGTTTGCTTGTGTCCATTTAATTAATGTAAATACAATATTTGTTATTGTCTTGCTGTACACCAACCCGAGGGAAACATCTGGTAAATCTAAACTGTAAAGCCAAAACAGTGAGCTGAAAGAAGCTCGAATGTTTCATAAGGTTGATGGGACAAATGAATTACGGCCACCGGGAGCATGCATTCTTTTTCAAAGTCTTGCTTAAACCTTCAGGCTGATTGTCAGGAATTTTCATAAAGCTTTAAAGCTTTTTTAAAAAGCTTTAAACCCCACCAGGTTTCATTAAAAGCACTATGGACGGACTGTGCATGCTCCTCTGTAATATCACCGAAGTGCTGCAAGCTATTTTGAAACAGCAGTATTGTTTGTGACAGAAGTAGCCTGGGTTGATCTAAAATTGTTTATACGCGACCCACAGTTCCTCCCCCACGACGTAGGGGGAGGAAAGCAGGAAGATGAGGAAGGAAAAAAAAACCTCTGTGGGGTTTTTTGAGGTAGGCGATCCAGCCCTGTTCAATAGGAGAAAAAAAGGGGCCGGCTAAAGACACTTAAAGACCCGCCTTCACCTCGGAGCCAATAGGATCTCTTGTTATGAGGGTCATCAAGTCCATATAGGAACTGTTTAGGAACAGTATGTAAACACAAGCACACTCACTCTTTTCAGCGTTGTGGGCTGCTGGGGTCTTAAAGGAACCGATGACATTCTGAACAAGAAGCTGCACGAGGTTTCAGTGATCAGCTGGTTTTTACTATAAACAGTGAATTCTTCTGGGAGAAGTCAGCACTGGAGTTTGTTTGGGGTCTTTCCTCCTTTGGGAATAGCTGGAATTATTCACAAGAAAAACTCCCTTAAATGTTGATGTTTGAATCCAGCAGCAAACAGCTGTGACAAGTGGGAACAGCAGAGTGAGGTCGAGTGAAATCAAAAACTCCTCTTTCCCTTTAACCTACGTCCCCCTCAACCTGGCCTCAACACACACATACTGTTTGGACAAGCCAATGAGTTGTAGGCCAACATACGGTAAATATTGTTTTAAAAAGGTATAAATCTGTACATTTTTCATATAAAGTTAGATGTGATCCATGTGTTCTAAATAAATAGTTACGATTATAAAATGATCACTTATTTAAACTCAAAATGCCTGCAAAACCTCTTCTAAATAGCAAAATAATCAAGTAGATGAGATTATTATGCTTCCTCGTGCACAGAAACGAGAAGCACAGCATAACACACGACTTCCTCACAGGGGAAACAATGAAGTCACACCCAAAACAACTATTTTATGGTCACAGCCTTCAAACAGCCACAGGTGACCAGTCCACCTCTTCTTTTAACTCCAGTTAACGCCCAGGCATGCAGCCTTCAGTTGTGCTTTCAATTCTAAAGGGAGTTTTTGTGTGTTGTGATGGATTAGCTGGTGATTCACTACTGGCATTTCACTGCAAAGCATGCCAATGTACGTGCTGAGATTAAGGTAGTATCCCTTCCCTTCTCCCACAAATTTACTTTATTTAAATGCTTCCTAGATTCAGCCATGCAAATGTCCCCTGTTTGCATGTGGAGCATGACGCGAGGAAATTCGTGCCTGGTCATGGCTGCGGAGAACAATTAAACACTGTTGTTGGTAGCTATGGTTGCTTAGCACCACAGGGTTAAGGTTGACACCAAACAGGACTCGTAAACTGGGAGCTTGGAAATTTTTAGTTTGTGCCAATATTTATGCATCAACTCACATTCAACCATGCTATTCTTTTTCTCCATCATGGAGACAAACCATAGGCACTTTCACTGGATCAGTGGTAATACTGCATAATAAGGAAATAAGGTAGAAGAGCAGATTTGTCCAAATTAGGATATGTGCAACCACAACAGGTAATATAAACCACAGTTTTACTATTTATACTTGAGTGAAGCCTCATCCATCACCCAAGACATACTCAAACATAAAATCCACGAGATTCATTAACCACAGACTACAATCTTAAATTCTCTCTTGCTAACTCTACAAGCACAAACCTGTTTTACAACTTAGTTTGAGTCTTTGTTTAGTCAAATACATCCACTAATGATTAAACACAGTAGGAAAAAGTAACTTAAGCACTGGCAAACAAGCCCAGCTGACACAGGGGTGAAGTAAATTCTTTCAGACAGAAGGTCATCTCACCAAAGTAATCGTTCAAAGAAAATGAGGTTTGGCTACGAAGGAGAAGGTCAACAGGAAATTCAAGAGTGCTACAAACACCACTCTGAAGCTGGTGACCTGTTTAGAGCAAAAGTCACAACGAGGCAGTCATTAGGTGTCGTAGCTGTAACAGTCATGTCAAAATACTATTATAAAAAGATCCTTCACTTGACAAGAAGCACCAGTTGAACAAAGCATCAAAATGTCACTTAAATTAAAGTAAAACCTGCTTAAAACACTTGTAAAGCAAGTAATCACTTAATTCCAGTCCTATTCTGCAAAGTGATCAGTGACTCTGGCTGTCACATACATGCAGTGAAGTAAAAAGTACAACATGTTCTTCTGGAATGTAATAGAGAAAAAGTATAAAGTAGACTTATACGGAAACACTACATTAAAGCACAAGTACTTTAATGAAATGATTATTGCCACAACTTTGCTATAGTGTCTGTAATTTTGAGCTTCTGTTTTGCATTATTCTGAAACTATGTCTCTTATTTCTTAAACAACTAATTAAAAAACATTTTGTTGAAGCAGTAAAGTCAGCACATGACAGAAAGTCCTAAAGGCAACTTCCAAAAACAACCGAGTACTTTTTTAAGTCAGCAGGAGTGGCGGAGGCTGTATTATTATTAATAAGAGATATCTCATTGGTAACAAGTTATCAAAGTTTGTCCTCTTTATTACCTCTACAAGCCTCTCCCAGGTTATAAACATCCTGCCTTTGTCATGTCATTTCATGGCTCTCTGTATTGTAGTTTTACTGTAACACTTCTCAGTTTGTGACTCATCATGACCGGACTCAGGAAGGATTCCTTGGAAACACTGTTTAAAAATTAAAAAAAGCAGAAGCATTAGAGTTCTCTCTCGTCACTGTGAGCCCGACTGCCAGTGCTGGCCTACGCTGCTACCATCACGTCCCTCCTAACGTCACCTCATGAGTCTCAGCTTACACAGCTGTGGGGAATCCAATATGTGCCCTCCTCCGAAAGCCTCCTCGCCCCCACGGCACATCCTGCTCTACGAGGGCTGTTTGCAAATAAATTTGGTCGCATGTTTTAGCCTCTACAGTTCACCACACATGAATGAACAGAGGAAAAATGGCTGTATCCATCAAATTATTGAAGTTACAGCCCAGATACTGTAACTGATCAGTGCTTAAAATGCTTGCATGCACTTACACTTAACACCTTTTATGCAGTTAATATGGTTATTAGGTGATTCATTAAAAAAAGGTGAAATGATGTTAAATTGCACAGCCTAATAAAGCCATTGCATTTCTGTCAATAATATCTTGCACAGGTTTACCCTGGTTTAAATGTTTTTAGTGCAGATAAAGCAGGGGGAAGCATCCCTAATCTCTGCAGTAATATTGGGAATAAAAAATATAATGATGACAATTTAATGTTTTAAATTGATTTTCATACTATAAATGATTTGTAATTGCATTCAGGTTCTCCTGGTTATTATTACCTTTATTGAAAACACTGTAGAGCAACATAATGTAACTCACAGAATCGAAATCCTGATTATAAATCGGTGAATCATTCGACCTACTAATCCCAACTGAAAAGTGTTTAATGCGGTGTCTACCGGTGAAACTTCAGTTCGTGACAATGTGATTACACAAAATGTATTTATAGTCCCGCTCTATACTTAGGAATGTTAGTGGTGCTTGTGCAACAACAGGATTGCTGAGGGATTCCATTTTCAATAGCGACCAGTAACAGCTCAGTGTCAGTGTGGTCCTTCAGATACTATGATATCAAAGCAAATATTACTTGTAAAAATTACTCGGAAAAAGGAAAGACGATCAGCATCATTGTCAGTATCAGTGCATTGAAACAGGGCACACAGAGGAGGAGATTACTTGGATTAAGAAGTAAAACAAAAAAGTATTTCAGTGCTGTCAATGAAACGATTCGGATGTTGGACAGTGAGAGTTGAGAGGAAATGTTTAAAGGTCAGTCGTCAGAGTCAATTCTGATTTGTTGCATCAAGCTAACTTCAAGTGAAAAGACGTCAAAAGAGGATGAGGGGGACGCCGTAGTTCAACAGTTATGCGAACAGCGACTGGAGGTGGGGATCAGCGGACTACAGTGTGCGCTAAAGAAAGTGAATTAAACATTCACTCCTGCCTCCCTGTTCGTCTCAATTAAAACCCTCCTAGATCTCTTAATCCCAACTTCTGCAGCACAGCCTCATTATGACTCATTATAACAGGGCTGACAGTTACATTACAAGACATGCATAGGGAGCTAGTCATGCAGATCAAAAGTAAATCTACTGGACTGTCTTTTAAGAAAAAAGGCAGGAGTTGGCAGATGGCTGAAAAGGCAGAGGATGGAGAGGAATTAAGTCGATGCAATTAAGGCTGTACAATGTGACGCTGTTTTTTGGCTCTGGACTCTCAATCAAAATACCTGCTGTTGAGGCTGTCAGGAATCAAAAGTTTCATTTACAACAGAGCAGGTCAACTGTATGCTTGGCCCCAATTAGCATTTTCTAGTCTTTGCAGAGGAAAGTAAGTCCAAATCAGTCCACAAACAAACCTGTTATTCAGATTTATGCTCTCCAAGAGAAGCACTGAAAAAGAATCTCATTAAAGATGAGAAAAAAATTACTGAAAAGAAAAAGCAATAAAGTGAAGTTGAATAAATGTGTACTTCTACAAATGTGCAGTCCATAAACTTGACCAGGTGTAGTGTGAGATCAGCAGGACCACACCTTACGGAAACAATAGATGCCGTGGCAATGCAAGCACTGAGCATACAGGCTTATTTGAATATAGAAAATCTAATTGTAAATCTCCCACTTCTGATGCTACATTAGCTGTTCCTGTGAACTCGAATTACTCAGTGAAATTTCTGCGTACTTTATCTGCACACACGCAGTACTAAGCACAAGCCAGGTATGAAAATCCCGACCACGAGATGTCGATTAGCCTGTGCACAACTGCAAACGCACACAAACAGCTCAACGCCGCTGTAAGCAACAAATCACAAAGAGGGAGCGAGCAGGCTGGGAAGGAAAAGGCTCAAGGCTTTAACGTGAGTTGGCAAGAGTGTATTCCCTCAGCGGGCTCTCACTCTCACTGGAAATGCCCTGAGTCGGTGTCACAGTGGAGAGTGGGAACATTGAGAACTATTCCCATCACGTCCACAACAAACCCCCCCCCCACAGCTGACAGGCCACGATAGCACAGAGTGCACAGCGGAAAATAGTGTGGAGAGATTAAACAGTGACAGCAAGGGAAACATCTTCTGACCACCATGTCAAACTGAGCTGCCCTGTGCTGCTCCACTGGGATCAGCTGGTCTAACGCCAATAAGAAAGCAGGAGAGGGAAGAAGCTTCTTTTGCATACGTGCATCTTTGTGCTGCAAGAAGTGACCAAACGCCACACGGACGGAGGCAAGGTTATCAAGCTGCTGATAAGTCATGTTTACTTCCTGAACAATGATCATCGCAGTCTTTAACTAACATGTCAGTAATATATCAATGTAAAAAACTTATCAGAACCACATAGAGGAAGGAACTAACTGTTTTTCTGAGATGATGTCTTGAAATGTCTTTGCTTGGTTTTATTCCTCAAGCAAAATGCTAACATACGCTACTTATAGTGTCTCATATGTGACGATTTGCTGCTTCTTCCTGTCACTAATCATTGTCATTTGTCAAAATGATGAGATGTTTTAAACCATCTGAGAACTAATGATGAGCAGTTTCACTATTTTCTAACATTTGAACTAATTAACTGAGAAAATAAAGAATTGACTACACAATAATAAAAAATTATCATTTCATTTAACATGTGCTGTTACAGATCGAACTGCCCAACAGCATGTTAAGTGGTTAAAACGGCACACTGAAAAACATGTTAATGCACCAATAATAACAATCCAATTATACAGAGAGATGAAATGAGTCTGTGAATTCAACTGGTTGATTTGGCTAGTATTTTGATACTGATTAACACTTTAAATCCAAAGATTAGAATCAGAATTATTGCCAGGTGGTTTTTCACAAATGAAGAATTTAGTGCTTTACAGTAAATGTTGACAAGTAGAACAGTTTTAGACAACACCACAAGACTTGAAAGAAAAGCAAGTGCTGCAAGTAAAGAGACTGCAAATTTTACAAGACAAATGAGAATCAAGTGCTAAGAGTAAAAATAAACGGCAAGTGTAGGAAATCCAGGGAGTTTTAAGTAATAGAAAGTAAGGGAAATATTTACAATGTGCAAATTATTCACTTGAGAATGTGCTGATTTATGTAGTGCGTGGTGCAAACAACTTGAGATGTGCAAAGTATGATGCACAGGATAGGGTCAGTTTTTCAAATGTGATGATTTACATCTTTCGGTCATAAAATACAATCAACTATCACCTTAAGCTCTGAAAAAATGTGATATTTGAGTATTTCTAATGTCTCACAGACGAGACAGGAAAATAATGTGCATTTACAAAGTTACCTCCAGCCTCATAATAAATAACAGAATGCAGTCCTTCTCCATCACAACTACTTTACTTTAATACACTTTGATAGTATTCAGACTTGGGTATTTCACTTCTTGTATTTGTATTTATTCATTTTTTTGTATTATTACTGATATTAATTACTGTAAACTCACAAAATGAGATGTTTTAATCATGTTATTAGGCTATCAGAACTCATAATGAGCATTTTCTACTATTTTCTAATGTTTTATTTGATAAACTGAGGCAATAATAAAAATCATTTGCCCTAAATCACTTTATAAAACGTGTTGTTAACAATTAAACTGCTCAACAGCGCATCAACTGCCTGACATTTCATACAATAACATATAACTTAATGCATCAACAACAATAATACCTATTTTGATATCCGATTAAATCGATTTTAATCAGGTTTTTTAAGCAAAATGCCAAGCATTAGACGGTGCCAGCTTTTCAAACAAGATGATCTTCTGCTTTTTTGGTCAAAATTATAAATAGTATCACCTTAAGATCTGAACAATGCCATTTTTAAGTCTGTCTTACCAGATATTCTTCTGCATAAGAGCACTTCTACTACTTTGCTGGTACTTTTCTTGGGTAAATTATACACTTTGGCTTCTGATCACATAAGTGTAGGTTTTGCTTGAACACTTGTAGTGACAGATTAAGTCTGGGGGTCTCTCCTCACTACATTTTAAGTGTGAAACCCTGACCTCCTTGCATTTTGGGGAACTTTGGTGCACAGATGTGTGCCTTTCCCAGAATGCAACTTGCCTGTTTTCTATTGTGGGGGGTCAAATCCACTTATCCGTGTATTGAGGGGGGGTCGTATCCCTGCATCTTAAGCTCTGAAAGGCCCCGTCAGTCACGTAGCCTTTACACAGGAACCTCACCGAGCAGCAGTGACATAATACTGCGTCATAGCCCCAAACGGAGGCGGCCGAGGCGCGAGACGGGACAATAACCGCCCACCCCCTCTTTCCTCTCAACGTGACGTCAAATAAATACAAAGAATAGCATGTGCGACATAAAACTGACTTTACGAAGTTTTACTCCTTTACGACTATTTAGTTAGCCTGATATAAGCTAGCACAACGCGCTATGGTTAAGTGTCAGAAAGTTCCTGAAAAGCGTCATGAAGCGCATGAGAAGCGATTAAAATCTACTTTTAAGCGCACTTGTGCGGCAGAAACACTGTCTGGCGCAGCAGCGGGCACCAACACGAGCCGCATCACCGCTGGAGCCACATGTGGAGGCTGCGAGGTGAAAACTAGTATGAACCCGCTGAACCCAGCACTGACAGCACGGAGCTCAGAACAGGTCTGACAGCCCGCTTACCTTCCCCGAGTCCATGGCAGCGACCCGGCCCGACTGCTTCTTTGTCTGTTGTCTTTCTGAGAGGTGACGGCGATGGAAGAACTTCCTCGGAGGGTGTCCCGGCGTGTCGCTCAGAAAGTGTTCATCTTTTGGGGGGGTTGCTCCGCTGAAATGTCGTCACTTCTTGTCTTCTAACAGAGAAACTCTTCTGGAGAGGTTTGTCGTTGGAAACGCTGGAGCTGGATGTCGGCTGTTGTTTTTCTTTCTTCTCCCGGGTCGGTGTGGTTTTGGGGGGCTCCGGCAGGTTTCACGCACAGCCTCGTGGATGTGAAAAGTCTTCCAGGATGTTGGAAGTTTGTCCAGCCTTTGGAAACTGCTCTTCGGAGACATGAGCAGCGCTTCGGCTAATATATTATAGCTGACGCAATTTTGCGGGGTGTGTCCGAGCTGGAGGCCCGTCCTCCCCGGCAGCCAATGACCGAGTCTGGCATCAAACACACACACAGGAGGCATGGATGTGGCGGAGCAGGCTGGCCTGGAGGTAACTGAAGTGCATTTACTCGAGTACTTCTTTAAAAATCCTCATGTTGTACTTTTAGGCAACTTTACTGTTACAAGACCTATAAAGTGCTTGTAAAACATGATCCAGAGTTACAGTTTTGATAACTAGGCCTACAGGTGAAGCAATTTGTCAACCAGATGACAGAAAATTCCTCTTCAAGTATTTTTTTCTTGCATAAATACCCCAAACTTACTATTCCAGATTCAAGATTTTATCACTGAAGCTGTGCTGATAGATAACTTACAGTACACTTTTAATTTTCCTTCTTTTTTTATTCAGCTTTACTTACTAGTTAATTTAAGATAGCTGCATACAGAACATGTGAAATGCTCATATAATATAATACATACAAGTACAGATGAAAACATTTGTCAACACAGTTTTTAAAAAAGTGACAGAAAGTTCATTTTCATTTCATTTTCCATTCAAATTATATCCCAAATTTTATGATTTTAGATTCTCAAATCAGGAGATTTGCCAGTTTCCTTTAGAATTACTTTATTTTTATTGTTAGTTAATGTCAGTAATGTGTTTAGTATCAAACAAAGACAGGAGGAATGCTAGTAGTGCAGGCAGGCTGTGGTGAAAGTACATTAACTCAAGTAGATTTGTAAAATTTCCATATTTTCTTATGAATCAATAAAGCTTTATTGATTCATAACAACCATATGACATGCTTGTAAAACGTGATCTTTTGTTGAAGTTTATATAATTAGGCCTACAGCTGATGTGTCAGTACAGGTAATTAATCGACCAAAAGTTAATTTTAAAGTAATTTTTCATGCAAAAATATCCCAAAGTTCTTGATTTCAGATTTGCCATTATTCTTTTGAATGATTTTATTACTTATCACTCAAGTACATGTTTGATACTTTCATGTTGTATTTTATCTTCAGCTTTAGTTACCTGTGATTTTGCATAGTTAAGATTGTTGCATCCAAAACATATGAAGTGCTTATAAAACATCTGTTATAGTACATGCAAGTACAGCGTACAGAGTTTCTCAATACAATTCATCAATTATCTCATGACTCTAGAGTCTCAATGAGAGGATTTGCTGCTTTCCTTCCAAATGGTTTTTCTAATTTTTAATGTATCGTTAATAATTTTGAGGGTTTGACGGTTGCTGTTGCATAACAACCATTGTGATTATGTCACTCTACCGTGAAATGCCGCTTAGTCAAGTCAAGCCAATTCATTTATAAGCCCTTTTCAAAACAAATGCAGACCAAAGTTCAGTATAACTACACTCCTTTTATATTGCACACATTATTGTGTTGGGTGAGGAGAACATAATACTGTAGGTAATTTCATCTACCTAATATTATATTATATTGCCATTTAAACTCAAATTTCTGCATGAGCTGATTTAAAACTAAATTCAAGTGGAGGGAACTTAATGAAATTGTTGGATAACTCAATTTTTCTTCACATTAAGTTTGGGATTTCACGTCCTCTCCTATATCTGAACATCCATTTCAGATGGTTAAGACTGGTAATTAGAAATATGCTTGATAGTACAGCTAAAGCTAATTCTCCTATCTCAACGTGCCTGAAGATAATTTTGTTGCCATAACTCAAACAGCCCAAACATGACTTTTTTTAGAGTGTAAAAGAACATCCTTGAGGAAAAAAATAACAGAACAATATGGGATTAAAAACCAAAAACAAAGAAACAGCAACAAACAGGTAACAATGCAAATATCAAAATTTAGTCTGGTTCAAGAGCCAGAGGGTTAAAGTGTGTTTTAAAACAGGTTTTAAAAAATGTCCAATGTTGGTGAAGTCCTGATGTGAAGGTTCTGTTACATATTAATGCATCAGTAATAATAATTATATCATATATAATAACAAATCAACCACTGACCTATTTCTCTGCATTGAGTACATTGATTACTTTTATATATTTAATATTTCAAATATTCTTTGAGGTGATCATATTTACATACTTTTACTTTGAAACATCTTCTACTGGAGTATTTTTAAAGTGTGATAAAGTAAGAGAGTAAATAAATTAGAGTTGCAGCTTAAAGCCCTGCGCTCACACCATTGCCTAAGTATAGGTGTAGAAGTATTATCAGAAGAAAAACATAAGCAGCCAGAAATGTCTGTTTTTAGATTATTTGCTGAAGAAACCACTTGACCAGGAAAGTACATCATCGCATCGAGGCAGAAATCCACTAAAAATACTTTGCAACTTTGTCCACAAAGGCCTCATTCACCCAGAGATATTCAGGGAGTGAATGCTGTGGTTTAGGCTGTATGGACAAATCCATCCATCCATCCATCCATCCATTATCTATACATCGCTTAATCCTCTGTAGGGTTGCGGGGGGGCTGGAGTCTATCCCAGCCGACTCAGGGCGAAGGCAGGGTTCACCTGGACAGGTCGCCAGCCTATCACAGGGCTGCACATAGAGACAGACAGCCAAGCACACTCTCATTCACACCTACGGACAATTTAGAATAATCAATTAACCTCAGCATGTTTTTGGACTGTGGGAGGAAGATGGAGTACCTGGTGAAAACCCACGCTGCATGGGTAGAACATACAAACTCCACACAGGAAGATCCCAGGCGTCCTAACCGGGACACACCGGGGATCTTCTAGCTGTGAGGCGACGCTGCTTGTATGGACAAATCGTCCTATGGAATATGTCATATATCATATGTCATCTCTGACTAATTTGCTATATATTAAATTAGTAAGATTGTAGTGTTTTCCATACTTGATAAAGTCTGTCATGTTAATATATGGACAAAAGAGTCTGAATTGCTTTCAACATGTGTTATTTACATTTTATTTATTTATTTCCATTCCCAGAGATGTCAAAAGGCTACTGTACAGTCCACTTATGTTTAAAAATGTATTTTCTATTGATATGAATGCATTTGGGGTTTCAACTGGTATTGAACACGACATCTGCCTGTTTGCCTTCAGTTCTCAGTTGTCTAACTATGAGTAACTGGTCTTTCACCAGCCCGGTCAAATGACATATCTGCCCTCTGTTCAGCCCTTCCGCTGTGATCTGGGATGTTTATTACCAAAGGCTTGAAAAAACAAATGTAAAAAATGAAAACTGTGCACCACCTTTTGTTTGGCACTGAGGGGGAGTTGTCCGGTTTGAGTGTGTAAAAAAAATTGAGAAAATAATTAGGAGCACCCAAAGGGAAATGCATGTGTTTGCACAGTGGCTGAAAGCACAGAAGAGGGAGGGATGGATGGAGGGCAACCGGTTGAAATTGTCAAAATTTGTTCCCTTCGTATTTAGTCATCTGCCTTTGAAAGCTTGGGAAAACAATAACAGGGAAATATTAAGGAAAGGCTCGAGTGGGAACCCCAAATAAACGGAGTCAGTTTAGCGACGGAGTGAAGGGATACAATGCAACAAGTTTAAGTTTGTGTGTGGGAGGCTGATGTCTAGTATCACATCACGCTGTCACATCCGTGTTTCCAGGAATCACTTTCACCATTCATTTCCTCATTCATTAATCATACATTCGTAGTTAAAAGGAAATAAGAGGGCTTTTTTTAATATCTGAAGCCACTAAATTTCACAAGCAAAGATGAGGTTTACACGTGATGCACAGGCCTCTTGCTGCAGGTGGACGGCTGGCATCCGGTTGGAGCACGTTGAAATGGAAAGCAAATAATCCTGACGGTGGAGGAGGAAGAACGTCTGTACTCTTACAGCAGCAGTGAGGGAACAACTGGAAAAAAGACAAATTGAGGAACAGTTTATTATTGTTTGGTTCGAACCTGCAAATCCTTTGAAACCCCAAACGAAAACAATAACAGACATTTTTTTTTTCCTGGAACAAAGAGCGAATGTTCTGAAGGATGGTATTGTATCGTAAATCAAACGCTCAGGATGCCAGTCACAAGGAGTCTGACTCCTGTCCGGTTTGAACAAAGCCTTCACACAAACGCAGCAGAAATTATTGACTGCTTAGCAACACCTGAGTTCTTTCTGTTGTTCGCTTCTTTCCAGGAATCCCCTTCGGAGCTGGGGACGATTTCAAGACATTTTGGAAAATATGCTGCTTTACTTCCTTGCTTAGCATGTTATATCACATTTATTTGATCCATAGAAAGACATACAGCTCAAAACAGCACTCTGTGACAGAACAGGGTAGGACAACATGCTATTTAGTGAGCATTTTTAAAGGTGCTGCCAGTCAGAAACTTTCTCATGCAGACATCAGACTGGTTCTCATAGTCTTTGGCAAGAAAGTAAACATTGGCCAGAATATTCTCTAAGTCATTAATTTTTGTTTTTTTGCAATTCTGGACTGCTTTTATATAATTTGTAAGTTGGCTTTATAAATCCTAAACAAACAGCATATGTCGTGCTCATTAGTGATCTTTAGAAGTGCTGCTGGAAAGGATTCGTTGGTTTATCAGTTAGTTGACTGTCCGAAAATGATTTGACAGCTTTGGTCATTTTTCATGTCACAACATTTCGTGGTTCCAACTTCAAACATGATGATTTGCTGCTTTTTCTTTGAATTAATGTGATCATTTTAATGTTTCATTAAGGGGGGCTGTACGGTGGCTCGGTGGTTAGCAGTGTCGCCTCACAGCTAGAAGATCCTGGTTAGGACGCCTGGGATCGTTCTGTGTGGAGTTTTCATGTTCTCCCTGTGCAGCGTGGGTTTTCACTGTTACTCCGGCTTCCTACCACAGTCCAAAAACATGCTGAGGTTAATTGATGATTCTAAACTGTCCGTAGGTGTGAATGAGAGTGTGCTTGTCTGTCTCTGTATGTAGCCCTGTGATAGACTGGCGACCTGTCCAGGGTGTCCCCTGCTTTCGCCCGAGTCAGCTAGGATAGGCTCCAGTCCCCTGGCGACCCTACAGAGGATTAACCGGTGTATAGATAATGGATGGATGGATGTTTCATTAATAATCTTGAGTCTGGACCAAACAATCAGTTTACTGATGAAGGAAATAATTAGCAGATTAATCCATCATGACTACATTTATTAGTTAACATAATAATTAATAAGAATTCAACCTTTATTATTACCTGTAGGGAAATTCAATTGTGCATTTAACCCGTCCCACACACATTGGGTATTGGGAGCAGAGGGCTGTCGTGGTGCAGCGCCCGGGGAGCAGTCATGGGTCAAGGGCCTTGAGCAACGCCCTTGTATAATCGTACAACAGTCACAGGAGAAAATGTTTTGTGTTCACTAGTTTTACTTTTATTACGCTATTGTGGTATTAGTACTTATACTAAAGTAAAGGATTTGAACTCTGTCTCTGCCACTGGCACCAGGTCATAACACCAGTAATCTCAAAATAAAAAAAATGGGGAACCCAGCAATTCCAGCGAAAGTGGAGAGGAAGAAGTCACTTTTAAGAGGAAGAAACCTCCAGCATCTGCCATGACTGTTTGAGGTCAAACATAGACAGAAGAGATGAAGAAACAACAAATATATAAGCACTGGGCAGGTTGGTGGGGCTGGTCAGTGCAGATCAGAACCATGCAGCTCCAGAGCCAGAGACACCTGCAGAAAGGTGCACGGAGAGAACTTGGCTACAAAAACTCAAATAAAAAAATGTGTCTGATTATTCCTTGAAGTCATTTTGTGGATGTTTTAAACACCAATACAATAATAATCGGGTGTATATGATTTTCCTTATCGATCTCACGTCGTCAGCTTCCCCCACTGAGGACAGGTGTACATGTTGACCTCACATGCACCTGACAGCACCTACCGGTCTAATTTTCACCTGAGTCAACCGGCGGATCAAATTCCCCTGTTTACAATGGGAGCCCAGGAGCTGGTCTGTGTCCTTGTGCACGTAGGCTCCCCCGCTTTGTTATTCTCACCAGTCAGTGTCCATCACCAGCTTTTGTGCTCCCAACGCTTTACTCAGGACAAGCTGGGAGTTACAGGGGACCTCGCAGTTTTCTCTGAAACACTTTTCAAGGAGTCCTCTGTCTGTAGTTACTATAATAACGCCGAGCTGCCTTGTAAAATGAACCAGCCGAGAACATCTTATCCATCCAGTTTCTACCGAGGTCGTCTGCTTAAATGGGTGTTGCTAATTAACCTACCTGACCGAGGTGTGTGTGGTGTAACAAGCAATAGCCAAATAATCATGTAGAGATCGCTGGAAGGCATGTACTTTCATTTCAATCTCTGTTGGTATGTGCCAGTATGGTGGAGGAATGTAAACCACTGGATTTTTTTTTTCTATATAAAAGACCAGTGGAATATTACAGGCATCCATCCATCCATTATCTATACATCGCTTAATCCTCTGCAGGGTCGCGGGGGCGGGGGCTGGAGCCTATCCCAGCCGACTTGGGCGAAGGCAGGGAATATTACAGGCATGCAGGTCTAAAATGGTTTTTAAAAAATCATCTGTATGCGATCAGTGTGGAACAGGCTGTAGTTTTAAGAAACAGTTCAACAATGTAGATGCCTAAAATGATATTGAACTAGCAGCCACCTAGCTTAAACACAGGAAGTGGGGTAAACACCTATCCTGGTTCGGTTCAGCAAAATCCACTTACCAGCCCCTTTAAGCTTCACTAATGTATGTTAAGCCTAGTTTTTTTTTTAGTCGGTGCAAAAACCTAATTGCAAAAATGAGAATTTGTGGTTTTATGCTAGGTTATGTGTGACCTTTGACCTTTGGATAGCTCAATGGCTGCTGTTGGTAGCTTTATATTTACAGTACATTACAGACGTGTTTTCATGTAAGTGTTAATAAGCATATATTCCAAAATGACTGTTTCCATAAACTTACAGTGATTGATCTCTACATTTTGCTGCATACTAAACGTTTACTCTAAACCTGGCCTCGTTTGACCACCATTCAAACCTGTCACTGATAATGTAGAAAGATAAGAAGTCCAGTCTATGAGCGGAAATGCGACAGCAGGATGTGCATTACGACATCCACCTGTCCGGCACACTTTGCATCTTTGCTGGAGCTCTTCCGCAGACCGAACATACAGACGCAATACAGGCACTCCCAAGAGCCTGGGCTTGGGTCTGTCAAAAAAAAAAAGCAGTTGTGTTTCCTGATCCGCACAGCTTGGGTTGTACTCCAGCAAAACACAAACGCATCAAAGGCCTTCTTTCATCGTGGGGTCACAAAAGTACATCACTAAGGCCTGTTGTTTCTGACGCTACTGACTACAGAACATGTGACACTGGACACCAAGGTTTGCCCTCAGTTGCCTTAAATCCTCATAGAAGGTGAGAAGTTAGGATTGGCAAGACTTTGGTTAGTGATAGTTTCCACTGCTGCTTGGAATTTATGATGAGCACCTACTTTCCGTAAGTACAGGAAGGAATCATGCAAAAAAAGGTAACAGTTGCATCAGTACTGTCATCAGATTAGTTCAGTCATTACCAAACTAAATTCTAGAGAATTTCATGTTAGGGGGAACTATGATTTCATGCTGTCATCACATATTCCAGGATTCTAATATTGAGACTGTAGTTACGCCTAGTTACAGAGCAGTGACCTTCCTGTGGCACTGGTTTTCTTTCACTGGTAAAGAGTTATGGACTTGGCTTCTTTGTTGGAGGTTTTCCCTTTGGCTCATCACTGACAGACCTGGTAGGCCAAGGCCACAGACTGACCTGTCATTCATCTTTTTAAGCTTTTACAATGTAATTGGCCAACTGGATCTAATGCCAAGGCACGTCTACTACTGCAGTCTGTTTAAACAGTGGGAGATGTCAGGATGGGGTTCTAACCAAGTAGGGTGACCGTTACCCCCAGAGGCATCGCTTGGAAAACCATGGATACCCCAAATCCAGTGAAAAGTACTCTGGGACAAAGGAACTAAACCAAAGAGCACCATAGTTATTTGGGACACTTTTCGCTGGTGGCATGTCTCTAGGGACAGCAATGCTCTTCTTGTCAGTCAGTTTGTTCCAGACTGAGATCTCTCAACAACAACTAGACAGACTGCAATGAAATGTTGTAAATCCTCTGGGGAGCATGAACACTGACACTGACTGAACTCTAAGACTCTGCTCCTGCATGCAGTCATGCATTTCTTCAGTGTATTTTTCCGTCACAAAGTTAGTTTCAGGCCTTATGAGCCAAATATGGGTCACCCTGTTTGGCTCCAGCTGCTCCAAAATCAGTTTTATTTGTCAAAGAGTACAAAAGAGAGTAACAATTGCCCGGAATGACGCCTGCTACATGCTGTGACAATCAGGCTCCCCTGTGGACTGAAACTGGAGCTGCTGCAGGACAATTCCAACACGTCTAAAACAGGGGCGTCTGCTTGACTAATCTCTGTTGTGCTTTGCGTATCACTCGTCACAGATAACCTGGGCTATATGTGCACACACACTCACTGATTCCCATTGAAACATCCACTACCAGGCACTGTTAAACAGATAAACCTTCCCACTGTGTTGTCACATGCCTCTTAGGCAACACAATAGGCTATATCTACAGTCAACAGGAATACAAATTGGAGTTTAGGACTGCCTGCCGGATTTACCTTTTCACAGCACATTCCACTGTATACTCAATTCCACCACCATGGTTATACTTAACCCCTTAGGCCCTATACTACTCTTTAATTTAATTTCCACTTCCATCAGTCAGCAGCTCCACGGAGAGCCAAAATGAACAGCCAGGGCCTCTACTGTTAAGAGACACCTGGGAGAAGTTTTGAAATACAATAAGACTCCAGAAGGACTCAGTGAAGAGTCCCAAACCTACTCCTGTTACAGAAAAGAAGCACACCCATTCTAGTCATATTAGTGCTATAGGCAGCTTCCTCAGCAGACTTGTAAAACTGCATTTTAGTAACATATATAGCCTAGTATCCAACACAGAGATCTGCAAGAATACTGTACTGATCAAAAAATGGAAAAAAGGGAGGAAATAATGGCAAATATCTGTAAAATTATGATATTTTCTTTTGATTTAAAAATTTAAAAAACGTGTAATTTTATGTCCAAATATTGCAATATTGTAAAAGAACAATTTTGCATTTATAAAAATATGATTTTTTGCATGTGGACAGACAGTTTTGAAATGTTTTTAATGGTTAACATGTAAAAAGGCATTAGTATTGCAGGTATTTCTTTATAAATAAAAAATATTTGATACATGCACTGTTTTATTTTGTTTTCCTTCATTTAATAGCCATCTTCGGAGAAATTACCAAACATGGGGCGTCTCTGAAGGCAGTGGGAACAGACTCATGTTCCATGTCATTCCAAATATCCCTCTGCCCTTTTTTCCCTATCATTGTTCTGCTATCTACTCTCTGATAAAGCCCCCAAAAAACGTCAAGAGTCCTGAGCGAACTGATGATGTGGCAGTTCAGAGAAATGGTGGCATTACAGGGAAAGACAAAGTCAGTGAGCTTCATCCTTTAAGAGGCCCAGCTGTCTGTTCAAAAGTCAGTAGTTGAGTCTGAACCAAAGCTGTGGACCAGTAAGCATAGAGCTCCCTAAAACCTCCCTGCTAGTAAAGAGGCAGTAATACAGCTATCATGAAATAAAGCCTGTGATTATTAAGCTTGTGGGGCTGATATTATACTGCAAGAAGTTTTTTACGTGTGTTTTGAAATGCAGTGCAATACAGAAGTCTCCTCCCCTTTTTTTTTCAACAGTTTATTTATCACATCCTGTTGAGAACATGTTTTTCAGAGAGCTTTACCTTTCACTGACACACCAGCTAATATGCAAAGTCATCATGAGCAAACACAAAGGAAAAGCCTCGCAGCAACAGCAGCAGTGAAACCTAAAAGACACATCTAAGACACAATAATCTATGCTGTTCTTATAATTTTTTTTGCACGCTCTTTGCTGTTTCTATTTAAAACAATAGAACGTAACAACAAGTGACACAACATTCATTTGGTATGTAAGCTGTAGTGTATCTAACTTTAGTCAGAGGGGTTCCCCGATGGCTACTGATAACCTTTCACCCGGTGACCTCTGACCCTGGCCTCAGCTGACAATGTTTTTATTCTTTCACAGCTTTTACAATGCAAATAATAAGAAAAGGAGTTCTCCAAAAAAGCTCTCTTTTGATTTAATCCCCTACTCTTCTCAGAAGGGCCGTACAATCGAAGCTCTGTTGTGACCTTCTAAAGCTGTGGCGTGCAAATCTGAATCCCTCTCAACTGCTTAAAACCGTGGCCCTCGTCCAAGAAGCCTTAGCCGACCACTTTCAAGCAGGTTAAAACATTTTATTACTCATGTAAATAGAAGAACTCCTTCAGCAGGGTTACTCTGCTGGGAACAGGCTCGCAGAAAGAAGGAGGGAGAGCTGTAGGTTTTCCGTCAGCCTTGTTTGTTTTCATGTTGGTGTTGTTCGACTTTCGGAATTAGCGCTAAATATGTTGCATAACTGGGGTGGAATTCAGGTGCCTAGGAAAACAATCTGAACTCATGTTCACCTGATGTACGGTAACAACCTCGACATTAGCACTGAGCTGCTGTTAGTTTTCATTACAATTAATTGGTGAAGAGTCATATGTTTACATGCAATAACTGTCTTCATTAGTGTTAATGAAGACAGCATTTAGAGTTACTGATGACAGTTTAGCACACCTGTAACTGAGATAAGCGTCTCATTCAGGAGGCAAACATACACGTCACCCACAAAGCATGATGCGATTGCTACACCATGGTTTGTGGGCTAAAGTCGCCTCATGGTAGAGTTTTTGTTGAAAACATCAACCAAGTCTTTTCTCAGTGGTTACTAACCCACTGCACAGTCAGCTGATTCCCTGGTGGTTTAAACACCATCAGTTCCATTGCAAGGAGCTGTCGAACTCATATCACTGCTTTGCTTATGTCCACATTTACAGCACAGACAACTCAAACTCAAGGCACTAAATTGCATCTTCGTTTTTTCTTCTGCTACTGGGAAAACTATCGGTCTGTGCTATTTGCATTGAAAAGTTCTTGGACAGATGTGTTAAGCTCCAGGATATTTTGAAGACATGTATGCTGCAAATAAAATGCTATTATTCGCTATTTTGTCAATATTTCATCTGAATTTATTTTTTGGTGTGCACTGGTAGTTCACCTGGTAGAGTGTGTGCCCCGTGGACAAAAGCTAATTTCTACAGTATAACAGCAAAAACATGGAACTCAGTTTTGCTTTGTTAGAATACACCGATCAGCCACAACATCATGACCACTGTCAGGTGAAGTGAATAACATTGATCATATTGCTACTATGTGCTGTTCTGCTGGAAAACCTTGGATTTTAACACCCATGTTGATGAGATTTAGACACCCAAATAAATACTGTCCCACAACAAGCACACTCCCTCATGCAAATGGAAATCCCAAATGTCACTGGCCTATCCCCACAGGAAAATGCACCCCACCACATGGAAACAACATCAACCAATCAGGACCATGTTGAGGAACATGACAATGGTCCAACATGTTGATCTGACCTCCAAACTTCCTACACCCATTGTGATCAAGCATCAACAGGATGCAGTGGAACAAGTTTGATTGACAGAGGCCCCACTGCACAAGCCAGAGAACCCAAAGGATCCAGTGCCAACGTCCTGGTGTCAGAACCCGTGGGACACCCTGAGAGGTCCTCTTGTCCATGTCCAATGGTTCAGAGCATTTTTGCTTACCAACACAATACTAGGAAGGTGGTTATAATGTTATGCCTGATCGGTGTATGATACAGTTGCATACATACGTGTTCAAGTGTGATATTTGGCAATAATAACTAATAGATTTAATTTGTCAGGCTTCATGGGTCGATTTAAAATCACTAAGTGCCGCTTTTTAAAATAGATTTTTTTTTAAAAATTTTATCGCAATATGTAAATCAGCAGAAACATGCTTCAGTCAGGTTGTCCATTAAAATTATTATGATTTTTTGAAAGCTTTTGTCAAAATTACATCTAAAGTTCAATCTTATTATTATTTGTATACAAATTGGACAAACCTGGTATTGATGAAGTAGTGGAGTATAATAATCAGTTCATCCAGAGTTCAACTTCTGTCAACTGTCACGTGTTGTCTTGTTGGCAGTGTACAAAGTTATCATATTATCTGTGTCTCGCCATCCAGTTTTCTGTAACCCCAAACCGGTTCAGTCAATGACTTCACATTCACGTTGTCACAAAGAAAACAAACAACAGTGGCCACTGCACAATCTGCAGATGTTTATTACATCATCAAGCTTCCAGTGCCATCTTTTAAAGTTAATGTAGTAATGCCACATCAAACCTACATAAAACACCTTGAAGAAAACTACAGTGTTACCATACTGCAATGGACAGAATGATTATATCTCAGAGCACTGTTTCCGTAAAACATCCCAGAGAGAAGACAAACACAAGAAGAGCTGTTTTAAAGGTTCCTGCATATCAGTTGCTGTAATTCAGCTTAATTAAAAGTGCAGAGTGGACTGAAGAACATGCTCACATGGGAACACATGGGCATTGTTTCCGCAATTGTTTTCTCCAAGACGGCTAAGCTCTTATTTCACGCAAGACAAAGAAAGTCTTTGTCTTCACGCATTCATTAAAGTTTTTGAAAAACTTTCTTCCAGGTCTCTCTGCACTGTCTGATGGTGGCCAATGGTCCATATGAGATACAATACATGATGCAATCTACACTGACATCTCTATTGTAAGAGAACCAGGAAGTGACTCACAAGACTTTTACTTTAGTGAAAGACACGTGTCAGAAGGTTTCAAAATAAGTCACCTTTACTTTGCGTCAAGCTCTGCTCCTGCAGGTGTAAACAAGATGATGAAAAAGATACTCAGACATACTGTAAACATAATAGGTACGTGTACATAATCTCTGTCAGCATCTGCAGCATAAGACCAGTGTGGTTTGTTGTTGTTTTTCATTGTCATTCCTCTCATGCCGTCAGGATAATGATATATTAAAAAGCTTCCAAATTCATATTATAACTTTTTGTGATGTCTTTAGTTGCCTTATTCAGTTGGTTTTAATCCAATAAAGATGACTCAGGTTTGATGCACAGCAGCTTGATTTCATTACAATTCTTCAATTTGACATCAGCTCCTTAAGAAAAACCACTCATCCTTCCCATTACTAAAAGTAATCATACAGCTGCTTATCCTTTTATTGAATGTGTTTCTGGAAAACAGTTTGCTACAAACACACTTGATTTTTTTTTTTTATTCTAAAGACATTTCAGGTAGTGTTTTACAGAAGCAGAATATTATCACATTCATTTTGACAATTATAGTGAACCAACTGAAGGGGGAAATGCTGATGGAAATATTAGACATTATTATTATAAAGAATCAGAAACAAAAACATCTGAAATGCACGCATGCATAAAAACACACAAAAAAGACATTTTCAAGAATATTTTATTTCACTTTTGATTATCATCAACAGTTGTGTAGTTTCAAAATAAATGAAACAATATTAAAATGTTTTTAAAAAAATACTGTTTTTCTTTAACTAGACTGAATTATTATGAACATATCTTTTTATATATGTTTTTGGGGGGAGTTTTTTTCCCATTTTATTGATAGCAGGAGAGAGACAGGTTGAAAGTGGATATAGAGGAGAGAGAGACACACAGCAAAGGGTTGTGAGCTGGACTCGAACTCACGACCGTTGCTGGTGACCTGCACCCACACAGTTATACCTTTACTCAGCGAGCTATACGGCAGGCCATGAACATATCTTCTCAATAATCATGACTATATTAAGATGTGTTTAAATAATCCAAATAAAATGTTGTTGAAAGCAAAAAAATAGAGTGTTATTATATTTCCAGAAGCCATTTTAGAAGACACCGGCAACACATATTTCATAAACTGATGCAGATCTCTGAAACACATGGCAACTTTCCAGTGATTATTGCACAATTTTACTGGTTAATTTAGCAAGTCCTGTGACCTCAAACAGTCCTGCAGAGAAGTAAAAGTGGATCTGGAAAGGCCTGCAGAAATCTTGTTTCATGATTTATAAGGTTTCAGGACCGATCTTCTTGTTGTTTTCCTCATTTTTGTTTTTATTACTTTTGGGATGAACTCTTTTAACTGTACAGAAATCGTCACGTGACAGTAAACACCCAAATGTACATTTCAGCACTGGAGCTCAAATCTCTTGTGCACACTGGTTTTACAAGATGTAGCTTAAGTGACACGGACGATGTGGTAAAATTAACATGCATGCGTCCATTCAGCACAAGTAAATAACACCAACATTCGCCGAGGCAACAGACGACCGAGTGGTCCGGTATGCCCAAGTGTGTGGTGGCCTTTAAGACAGTTGGCATGTCAACTGTGGTCTCTAACGCTTTCCCAATCCCATTCATTTCACTTCACCCGTTGCCTGAGAGGTTGTGAAACTGAACGATAAAGCACAGCAGCTAACAAAAGATCATGTGTGGCAACAAATCATAATCTTATCACTTGTCAGTCATATCACATATCACTTTTCACTGGTAGCTTCACTCTTCAGTCCCTTCACCCTTTAAAGAAAGGGATGAAATGTGAAAATGTAAAGCAGAGGAGAACATTCACATTTGAATAGAGATACAACGGATAATGCTAACTCAGAAATATGTTGGTTTAATCTGAATTTTAACCAAAATTGGGAGTCTTATATAATTAATGACCACGTCAGTTTGAAGACTTAAGAGTCATCTATGCCAGCACAGTAGCAACCCAACCACGTGAAGTAGCCCAAACAACAAGTGGATTCAAGCATTGCTCAGGTTTTTGGCACTGTGGTCACAGAGCAAAAACTAACCAGAATGAACCGGCTGAATCCCAGCACAAGGACTCAATGCCCATTCTTCCTCTCCCCATCTTTCCCCATCCATCTTTGCAACCCACCTAGGTCCAACAAGGTCTTGATTCACTGTAACTGGCCCTGTCACTCTGCCCAGTGCCCCTCCAGAAACTCAGTTGACCAGGCAGCAGGCAAGAGGCCAAGCAAGGCTCTAGCTCTCAGCTAAATCGCTGACACACTCCTTTCCTTTCTTTCGCTGGGCCCACAAAGGCTGCACCCCTAGTGCCACGGGCCCCTAAGGCCATCCCGATTAAGACGCCTGTGGGGTGTGTGGAGGGGCGAGGGAGCTGGGGAAGCTAAATGTGTCTAATCCCACAGTAATTAAACAGGCAGAAACAAAGGAGGGCAGTATGAAATATTACACTTTATCGTAAATGTGCGGCGGTAAACTTTCCCATGACCCCTTTACCATTGTTTGACTTTGTCCGTAAGTTACATCACCTTAAGTTTTGGGTTAATGCATGTGTCTGCTGTCTAGAATCTACTGTTGAAAGAGTTAATTTACAAGCATCTGCAAAAGAAAAGCTGCCCATAAGGTACCTCTGTGTTCGATTGATGCATGCGGTTATGTCAGCACATGCGCTTTGTATTCTCGGGTGCAACAAGAAAAGGAATGCCAGAAATAACTCCTGGCTTCTACCCAAATGGTACCAGCCGTCCACCAACACACACAAAAACTTGAAGTCAACTTTTCAGTCCAATTAGTGTAGCAATAGAGAAAAGCTCACATTCCTCCTCAGCAGAGTAAAAAGTGAGAGTCAGGAACAAGTAAAACGATTAAAGGAAGAAGGAAGCGCAAAGGGAATGTGGTTGTTACGAGCAGGAAATGGATGAAAAATCTCGCAAAAGAAGCTGCAGCTGACAAATGTGCTACAAGATCAATATCATGACCAAGAGTTATCAAGGAGTTAAAACTTGTACATTGTCCTTCATTAAAAAAAATTTTAAAAAAAACAGTAAAGCGGGCGCATTATAATCTCCAGCTCTGAGCCCACCTCCCTCTCTCCTCTTCATTATGTTCAATTAGGAAAATGTCACTCCCACTGCTGCCTCCAAAACCGTGCAAAATGGAAAAACAGATTGTCACATTGCATTAGCGTGGCGCTGCCGTGTTTGCTGAAATCCACTGGAGCATCTCGGAGGTCTGCAGCCAGGGCCAAATGAGGTAAGAGGGGGAAAGAAGCCAAACAGGGGACAGGCACGTCTGCTGTTATCTCCAGAACTCTTACTTTGTTCAGGTGGAAATTTTACTGTACAGTAAGTCGGCGCTGCTGTCTGCCTCAGCGGCCCAAGTCTGATAAATCTGCTCCCACCCTGCTTTCTCTCACACATATATAGTAGAAATGAGCTGCTGATTATTCCATTTAGAGAAACATATGCAGCTTAATTATAATAAAATAACAGTCTTAGCAGTTTGAGGTGTGATTTTTTTGTTGTTGGGGAGGAGTTTTTCCATTTTAATGATAGGGAGAGAGACATGCAGCAGGGAGTCGTGAGCCGGACTTGAACTCACGACTGCTGCTGGTGACCTGTGCCCACATGGTACCACCCTAAACTCAATGTGCTATATGGCAGCCCTTTTTGAATTAAAGTGTTAACAGAACAGTTCCAGTTTGTGTGTGGCTGCATTTGGTGGTAAACTGAACATTTGGTGGTTTTAGTGAGTTGATTGCGGAACAAGCAGTTTGATAAGATCGCCTTGGAGGAAACTGTGACGAATGATGAATGTAGAAAATAATCAGCGGAATAATGACTAATGGAAATAATAATGGGCCGCAGCCTTAATGTAAAGTAAATGATCATACCAAAGCGTTATTACAATGCACAGCACCTCTTATTGTCACCATAAAAGAAGGACCTCAGCTATGATGACTACTACTTGCTCTATGATGTTTATCTCATGCAAATTGACTAGAATGTGTCAAAACGTATGAAAATGTCGAAACATCTCAGACCACTCCTGCAGCAAAACTCACGTAAAGCTGCCACCTTCCATGAAAATGAGAGGTGAGTCTTTTATACTCAAAACACGCATGTAGATGTGGACTATTTTCTCAGGTAAAGCTAATATATGATAATATTCTGTCCTCCACCTCTGAGACAGCACCAACTTGTAAACAGGTTGCTAGCAGTTCATCACAGACGGCTCATAGTTCAGCCCACAGCGCCTCCCAAACACGACTCCTTAAGGACACGGCCTTCTCCTAGGATAAGATGAATGACGTCTCTTTAAGACTTCAGGTTGTTCAGGTCGTTCAAGGATACCTCTGGAGGTGATTACCCTTGGGTCTCATTTTCATACTTTTCCATTACTTCCATTCCAGAAATAATATTTCTTCACTAAGTTGTAGATGGGGGGAAAAAACACGATGGGTCAGGTGATCATAAAGGTTGTAAATAAACCTCCAGGTTAACCACAGGTATTTTTAAAAAAATAAAAATTGCAAAATTATGACCTGTGTGTTGCAAACTTCCTGCTTTGACTCTGATATGCAGTGTCTGACTAACATCCGAGGTGTGCTACCTTTCGCTTTTACCTCAAAATAAAGTTTGCATCATCTCTTCAAACAACCACACAAGCTGACTGACTCCACATTTCTTGCCCTGCCATGACTCATTTGTAAAGATGTTCCCAGATCTCCGATACAAAGCACAGTACAGTGTTTGACTTTATCATACCAGAATTATCCTTTAGGAACTATTCCCTCAGTACAAATCTGTACTAAATTTTACATTCCCCTGGCCTGGGGTTGTAGTGCTATCTTTCTCTGTGATTGCGTTTTGTGATCACGCAAGGTGGTGAGTAAATGTGAGCTCATGGGAACCACAAGAGAAACCTGAGTGCAGCTGTTGCTTTCAGAATGACCATGCATTATTAAAACACTACATTTAAGGAAGGAGTGCTGGAGGAGCCGGCCCAGTCAGGACTACACTGGTTCAGCCGCTCTCTCTGGCATGTGACTATGACACACTCGCCCTGTTTCTCGCTCATCTCTATTGTTCCTGGTTGCTCTTATTACCTCTGAATGGCTGCCTATATGGTTGATCCTGTAGCTACTACCTCCCTTTCCTTTGTGGCTTCCATCATTCACACTGGCTTGACAGAGATGATATAAACAGAGGTAGTCGGTCAGGCAGGCATGAAATAAAGCGCAAAAGGCATCCAGTAGTGATTTATGCAAGGATAACGCATTAAATTTGGTATTTATAACAGCTTAAGCGAGGACAGACTCACCTTTCTTGTTGTCTTTGTATAAGCTCCATTTAGTTTCAGTTTAATTTAGGTTAATTTGGTTTAACTCAGTTGAAAGTTAGTGATATTTATGGTGCTACAAGTTTATTGTGACCTCTATTGCCAGAGCAATATTTTGTGTTAACAGTAATATGTGATTGCATATTTTCCCTTTAGGATGAATAAAGCATTCATCCATCCATCTATCCATCTATCCATCTATCTATCTATCTATCTATCTATCTATCTATCTATCTATCTATCTATCTATCTATCTATCTATCTATCTATCTATCTATCTGTGTATCTGTCTATCTATCTATCTGTGTATCTGTCTATCTATCTATCTGTGTATCTGTCTATCTACACGTGCCTCTAATTCTGAAGAACTGAAGTAGTTCACTGGAAATGAGCAAATCAGCCACTCACATACCACTTCATTTCCGTTTTATTTGTATTCGCTCAGCTGTTCATGGCAGACGTGCACTTGGTCTCATCCACGCTCTCTCATTCTTTCTATCTGAGTCACAGACAGTTACCAGACTGCAGCCCACTTTAAGCTGCTTCTCACATTCTGCCTCTTTCCAGATCACAAGCCCCTGTGGTTTAAACCCTCAGCAAGCTCTTACACAGGCCTCCTGGAAATAGAAAATGTGTGCGTGCAGGCAGGCATGGTGCAGCAACCTGCAGCAGGTCAGACACACCGTTAGTAAACCAGTTGTCATGAAGCAGAAGGAAAAACTGGTTTGCCGTATTTTTTCAACTATTCAGAGAAGGTTTTTTGCATACAAGAAATCATGCTTCAATGTAGGTCAAACTACTGCAGCATGTCTGGTAGAGCAGAGCTGCTCTTATGCCCCGCCTACACTGTCCCAAGTCACCTCAGCTAACCTCAAACACACACACACACACACATGAAAGAAAAGACAAAGAAATTTTGCTTGTTTTTAATAATAATAACCTGTTTGGCTTGGCTTATTCACAAAAGCAACAGGCAAATGTTTTCTGCCATATTTGGGTTTATGCAAACTTAAATGCAAGACCATCCTATAAATATACCATCGTTTACTTTTGCTCTACAATTTTCAATTTTTTTTTTTTTTTTTTGCAGGATGCTTTTTAAAAATGACACCTGGATCGTCGTAATAAACAAACTAGTTTCTCAAGGTCCTGCCTATGACGTCAGTGCTCAGACTGCCTAGCTGCTGCTTTTCTTTTTAAGCTGCCATTTTATTTCGTGCAACTTTGATGTGCATCAGGATGCTTCTGATTGGCGTCATATCCGATGCGTGCACCCCCTCAGTAAGTTCTGAGCAATCTCAGTGTGACGGCAACCTTGCACAGAAAAAAAAAGAAAAAGAGAATGACCTACTTTTAGCAGTTTCACATCGAAATGAATAACCAGCCTCACATCTAATAAACTATTTTCGTTTCCCGCAGCCCTTCCCTGATGACTTAAACATCATCCTTTTTAAATTAAACTTTGGGGCGTATAAAATGAATAAAGGTATATCTGCATGGCTTAGCGAGAGGAAATGAGCATTTTCACTTCTTTATCTGCTTTCATCTCTCTTCGTTCCTCGTCTTTTTCGTGTGTGTGTGTTTTGAGGTTTTCCAGGCCTTGCAGAGCGGATGAGCTTCGCAAACATCGACAACCAACTATTGAAGTTCACATAACCAACAAACAGACCTGACAGCATGGTGAAAATGTCTAGCAATCTCAGGCTCACATTTAAACTCTCACTGCCCCTCTCTTCGGCTGTGATTTCTGTCGGTACAGCTCTGACATCTTCACACTGACGGGAAAAAGGAGAAACTGTCAGCTATTTCACAACCTAAATCTTACTGCTCCCAATTCTTCTTGTTTTTTTTCCCACTTTACACGGTAAATGTCCACACTTTCATAACATCGCCCGCACTTTTATATAGAAAAAGATTTTCACACAACAAATGAGAACATTTTGTCACCTGTTTAAAAGAACAGGAACAGTGACATATTAAATATCAACCTAGAGAAACCGCAGGAGAGAGGAATTACTATAATTATTACGTTGGATGTTACTTTTGTTGCAGACAAATACATAACATTCAGTACAGGTTGTGAATTAATCATACCACAGTATTATTTAGTATGTCAGATGCTGTAGGCTTTGTTGATCTATCTTTATATCTCCGTATTAGCTGCTTCTGTGGGAACTAATATGAACGTCTTTTTTTTTCCATCTATAATTTGCTGACAGCTGACTGGAAAATGATGAGAGTAAGCCAAGCCAAAAGGCAAGACACAGGCACGGGCAGCTACAGTACACAAACAGTTGATGGGCCATTCACTGGAAAGCAGCGAAAACCCTGCAAAACACTGGACCCTTGTTCCTCCTCACACATCACTGCACAATACCCAGCATGTCGTAATGTCGATGGCAAAAATCCTATTATTCTGATCGGGTGTGCGGGAATTGAAGTAATGAGTGTGCTCCGTGTTTTCTGCCATTCAGTTTCCTCAGAAGAGGCGGAGGCCCTTTAAGCTGCTGTAACTCAGTTGCCAGCGCTGCTGCTAATGCCAATTTAAAGAAGCTCATGGTGTTATGCAGAAATAAATACAAGTAGAAGGTATGTGGCTGCTCAAGAGCAAGCATGCCGGAGAAGAAAGGGGCACGATGCAGAGGAAATCCTTTTAAACAGTTTCCAGGAATCTTAATTCATTCTCACACATCTAGATCAGTAACTGGAAGGGTCAAAAGGTCGATTCTATAGTCTTCAGGCACATCAGGAGGACAACGTGGACAGCTAGTCTTCCTTATGTGTCCTTGCTTCGTACAGGTTTGGCAGTTTCTTTGGTTTAGTGTAAATATTGGTCATAGTGATGCAAGCGCACCATGATTAAGTGTCCGACGCACGGGTCAAAGTACAGGACGCTCGTAATGCCCAAAGCTTTTTATGTGAAGTTTGCCTGCAGCAGGGAGGGGATGTCTGCTGGGACTGAATCAGACTAAATATCCTTCCTCACAATAGTCATCCGTGTTGTGCAAACAGCAGTGAGACAAATCGGAGAACGACAAAACAATGAGGAGAAATCTAAGTAATTCTTGAACTAATAAGCAAACTTTGATGATAGAGGCCGCTCTATCGTCATTCCCAAGCTCTTTCATGCGGGGGAAAAAAAACAGAACAAAAAGGCATCAGGGTGGCGGTTTGGGCCGTCTTTGAAGAAAATTATACAAGCAAACACAACAGGACTGACCAAAGAGGAAGCAACCACACACAGCCTTTGACTTCAGGAATTTTCATTGTTTGAGGGGAACAATTAGTTCCTGAATGCTATTTAAAACACCTTTTACAAGCCTGAATGATGACAACTGGGGAAAGAATTCTCACAAACCAGACTTGATGCTAAACCGAGCATAAATGAAACAGTTTGAACATTTATTCTCCTGATATTCATGGATTCATTCTTTATATCTCTCTTTTAAACCAATGGGTTTTGCTCATTTACAAACACGCACTCTCTACAACTTTCAAAATGAATCAGGGAAGTCAGTCTTCGCATCTTCACAAGTGTGCTCGTGTAGTTAAGTGTGTTAGACTGGTGACTATGAGTGTGTTCCTGAATGAGCGTGAGCCCGAGTTCAGAGAGTCCTCTGCAGACTGCTAACCTGATGGCTCCCCCTTGTGGATGAAAAACTAAATAACAAACCTCAAATATGTCAGAGAAGTGTCTTGTTTTGTTGAAATGGAAATCACTGTGGTGTTCTTTTATGTAGACTAGAGCATCCACCAGCGGCTCCCTCGCTCAAAGCTCACTGTGGAAGGCACTTACACAAAAGCCAGAAAATATCTGAGCACAGAAAGTTCCCAGTGCGAAGGTGAGTACCAGAGGTTACTATGAGGTGGGGTTTGTGGATGATGGAATGACGTTTACAGAGCATTTCCTGGATGAGTAAAGCAATAAATAAAGAGCACACCCTTCTCGCGTCGTGATGTTTGCTTTTGCTGTGTGACTTCCTTAAATGTCCTGATGTCTCGTCCTGTCGATGATGTCATCTATGGCGCCAGTCTAAACTTAGCAGTAACTTCAGCCCAGAGTCTCTTAAAAGTGTATTTTGCTCTTTGAGTTTAAAATATTGTTAATGTCTGAGGAGATGATTATTCCAAAGACATACGATCACCATAGAATAGCCAGAAAGACGAGTCAAGTTAGTTAACTGTCAATGGAAAGGTCTCTGCTGCTTCATAAATAGTCTTTTTTAAATGTTAGTTCAAAGTTGCAACAGCATCAGCAAGGTAAATTATGAGTAAGTTGGGAATATTTTCTATAATAACTGATACATTACATGAAATCAGACATCATACAGAATGTGGCTCATCAGGTCAATACATAACCTAATAGGTAAGTTAACTGGATATTGATTGAATGTCTGGTACTTCATGTGACTCTAACCCTGACTTTAGTCCTGAATTTAGTCTTGATTACAAGTTGAATTCTGTGCAACAGACTGTTTCTAACCCTCTGTAAGCTCTTTCCCAGACACTGAACATCTATACATGTCAGAGCCTCCTAAGCATCTCTTAAAACTCAGTGAATGTTAGTGACACATTAAGATAGCAGAGAATGTAGCAGTGAACTACCCAAATGGAGTTCATAGGACACAATGGTTCCAGTAGAAACCATCATGGACTTCCTACCATCAGATACCACGCTGTCTCTCCTATTTCTGATGTGATGTTTGATCATACTTAACAAAGGTAAATAAATGCAGCATTTCTGTGTACAGTTTAATCCAACAGCATACTTTGATATTTATTTAAAGCTTAGGTCATTTTTGTCATTTTCTTTGAGGCACCTTTATCAGATGGCCATACACTGATCAGCCACAGCATTCTGACCACTGACAGGTGAAGTGAATGACATTGATCATATTGGTACTATGTGCTGTTCTGATGGAAAACCTTGGATTTTAACATCCGTTTTGATGAGACTTAGACACTCAAATATACACTGTCCCAGAACAAGCACACTCCCTCATGCAAATAGCAATCCCAAATGTCACTGGCCTACCCCCACAGAATGCACCCCACCACATGGAGAAACATCAAACAATCAGACACATCTCGAGGAACATGACAATGGCCTAACATGTTGATTTGACCTCCAAACTTCCTATAGACCCCATTGTGATCAAGCATCAACAGGATGCAGTGGAACAAGTTTGATTGACAGAGGCCCCACTGCACAAGTCAGAGTACCCAAAGGATCCAGTGCCAACATCCTGGTTCCAGACCCCATAGGACACCTTGAGAAGTCCTCTTGTCCATGCCCAATGGTTCAGAGCATTTTTGACCACATGAGGGGGGCCAACACAATACTAGGGAGGTGGTCATAGTATTATGCCCGATTGGTGTATACTGCCATATATATATGTGTGTGTGTGCATGTGTGTGTGTTTATATACGTTAAGGCAAATGACAAAAATTCTTTCTTACTGTGGTGTCATGTGGGGTCCATGTGGTGTGGTAAATGCTATCACTTTAGCCTCCCAGCCATTTCTGTTCTCTCACAGACAGTTTAGTGTTTTCTTGCAGGGTCCTCTTCCCTCTACGGCATCACCTGATTTATAATGTAATGAAGTCATTGTCTGTCTCAGAAACAAGCTGGTCGATCATGACTTTTAAAGGAGTTTTTTTTTTAACCTCAAGCCAAAGCAACTCCAAATGACTACTACAGCTATAAACGGTTTTATGTGGAGACCTTTTCAAACACACCACTCTAAGCCGTAAATAAATCTCTCACTGGCTGCGACTTCCCCAGAAATAAAAGCAAAAGAAATACAACTTAGACAACATTCAGCAATGTCTCGTGACTACGTGCCATTTATAGATGAAACTCTCATGTGTTTTCCTATGTACTGTGTGACACATTTACACAGACATTAATAAGAATCATAGCATAAGAGGATATCAATATTTTGTCAAGAAAATAAGAAGTTAAATAAGAGACAAAGCAAATGAAGACTGTATAAAATAAAAGTTTTAAATCTGCCTTTAAAACTTTAGTAGAAATGGGTACGTTTTAGATGCCTCTGTTAATTCCAGCTCCGTGCAACACAGTAAAAGCTGCTTGTCCATGTTCTGTTTTGACTCTACTGCTACATGATCTAAGAGGCTGGCAGGGTTTATTTGGTGAAAGACATTCAGAAATGCACTCTGGAGTAAAAACCACATCCCCTTGTTTGTGGTTTCGGTTTAAAATAATAAATACTTAAAGAACCTGGTATACATTTCTGCATGAATTATGTCGGCCAAAAAAGCCTCCAATCACAAAACAGTCAGAATTTGTGTATGAAGCAATTCTTCCGCCACTGAAAGAACAAAAAGCAGCGGTGCAAGAGTGGGTTTATCTAGAACCCTGCACTTCTTTGTCGCTGTGCGTAAGTTTTAAAGTTTGCAGTCTATCTTACATTGCTCTGTTTGAAAGCAGTGATCAGCACTGTGGAAGCACATGGACTCTTGCATGGTTAAATACAAAAGCACTCCATCCATGACTTGACTGTTAAAACGAACAAGAGCCCACATAAATATTCCATAAGGACTCTCATGTATTATCTGCACACTATATCTGGTCCGTGATGCTGTGTAAGAATCACTCTGAAGGCATGTTTCACTTCAGCAGACCGGTGTTTGAGTCCAGCGTTACCTCTGCTGCAACATCAAGATCACACATCAGCCTGACTGCTGGCTCATAACATGTCTGTGGGGATTAACCACGTTACTGAAATGATACTGTGTTCATACTGATGTTGCGAGCGAGGTATCAAGGGAGCAATGAAAGACCAGATAATTAACTCAGGGGCCAACCAAATAAGTCATATTCTGATAAATTATTCAGTATTTGTAGGGGGATGAATGCACTCCCTCCTCATATTGCTGGCAACACAATAGCGACTCACTGAAACATTAGCAATTCATTGCTGTCCATTTTATTACCATGCCGGGTCATTTCTATGTGGACGTACATTACAGATTCAGCGCTCGTACAATGTGGTTTTGCACAGAATGAAAAATGTAGGAAGTGATGAGGACAGTGAAGACAACCGCAGTGAACAAGAGGAGAATTCTCAAGAAAATTTAAGAAACAAAATGTCAGGAAAAGTGTTCTTATAAATGTAGATTCATAACAGCAAGTCTGGCATCAGTAACCTCTGACCTGATCAGTTTGAGGACTTGGAGCTAGAAACAGAAAATATCTGGTGTGTGTGGTTTTACTTTAAAATATGGGTCAGTAAAAGCACCAGAAACTTACTGTGTCTAAAACAAGTAGTAACATCTTTAAGTTTGTGTTGCTTCCTTACATTTCTCAACTCATTTTCTGCGAATGAGAGTATTGTCATAGAATGTTTTTATGCAACTTAATGTTAAAAAGGAAATACAACCTAAATACATAGATGAAACAGAGCATTCCTTTGTTCATGCATAAACATCAGACCTGGTATGATGCAGTAGAATGATGATAATTCAATAACTGGCCCACTTACATTGATAGGAGTTGTCAATAATGTTTTGAGTTTCACCTGTATATTTTCTGCAGTTACCTTTCTAAATATATGCTGCAAAACAGGTCTATGAAACTATGAAATATTTGAAAAGCTGCACTTTCATTGCTCATCTTTACTGTATTTATTATTATAGTGTTATTATTACCCTTCCATCCCACACCTTCTTACAGGATCCACAAGATGCAGAGCTTAGATGCTGCACTTTTTTTGTCCCAGTGATTTCCAAGTGTTGTGGTAATGTGTTGACAGGGCCGGTCTAGTACTACTAGTAGTACTACTACTGTTAATATCTGTACAATATTAACAGTAACCATACCTTTTTAAAAAATCAGTCTACTGTTTCTGCTGTAACACACAAATACTTGAAAAACGTTTATTCTGGGCGACATGCTGGTTCAGTGAGCTGAGGGAAAATGCTCCACACTTGTAAGTAAGATAGTATAAAAGCTGCAAAGCTGACAATCAGCTTCAGGGCCCTTGAGCAAAACCCTGAATGTCTTCTCCAGGGGGCTCCTGGGTGGCTGTTTTGTGGGTCCTGACCTCTGATTTTGAAGTGGTGCACCATATCTTTAAGGCTTTGCTCTGGTGCCTCTGTAACAGTGTTAATGTCTCTGAGCTGCACTGTGAAAAGCAGAGTTTTAGTGGAGCTGCAGTGCAAACAGAGCACAGTGCAAGGGTTAAAGCCTGCTGTTACCATGGAGATCAGGACAGCGGCCACCACTTGACAGGCGCATGGAGGAGGGAGGGGGGGCTGCTGATTGACAGCGAAAGGGGCGGGGTCATATAGAATGCTCGCTTTTCATTGGTCAGCTTTGCGTCACGTTCCCAGTTTGGAATGCAAATGAAAAAGAGTGGCTTCGGCCCACCTCGACTCTGCTCTGCCGCCGCCGCTGCTCTGCTCCGAGCCTGTTGGGCGCAGCGAGCCACCGTCCAGAAATGGTGTAGGATATCAGGAGCAACACCGAGGAAGAGCGGCTAGAAAGAGGAGCGAGGTTTCGAGGTTTACGAAAACGGTAACGTATACTTTGGTTCTCGCGGTGTCACGGTCGGTAGGAGGGTCATGTTGGCGTTAGTGTGTGTCGGAACGCGTGAGGTTAATCGGTCGCACAAGCTAACGTCTCCCCGGGGCCCCAAAACAGCAGCAAGCAGCAGCATTTCTTTCTAGCTTGTTTGCTAACGTCTCTGTTAGTTTCACGACTAAGTTTAGTTTGCAAATCCTATGAATTTACGTAGCCACTAAACAGCATTACGGTGAAGGACAACAACCCTAAAGGAGCTAACGTTAGCCACTTTTGTAATGGAATTCAGTGCCAGCAGGAATGGTAAAAATTAGCCATCATCAATGAAAATTAGCCCACGAACGAAACGTTTAAATGTAGTCCTCTGAGCAGCAGTAGTGTTTCCTCTGGTTAGCTTTGCGTCATGACTTCAAAAAATGTTTGCTAAAGTTAGCTAGGAGCTTACTTAAGGAACTTTGGTGCCATTGGTCATGACCTTTGGCACAGAGGAGGAGCTAGTTATTTTGACAAGTGAAGGTCATCACTGGGAATGGCCCCTCAATGTAGTACCACACAGAGGGAGATGGATAAACTAATCCCACAGGGGAATTGCAGTGTTGCAGCAGCCAATCCATGCGAATCACAAAGCCAATGGGTCTATGAATAAACAATGCATATAAATGCTAAACATCTGTACAGTATCTATATGTACCAATAAGATGTATCCAAAAAACTTCTCACTTTATTTTTCTTTTGGTCACCAGGCAGATTTTTCCCTTAGCCCTAAATGGAAATCCATACAAAACAAAACAACCACCATGATCTGTCCAAAAAAAATTCAAGAGTGAGTGGGTTTCACCAAACATTTGTGAAACCAGGCTGCTGCTGCAATTTACACCAATCTGCTTGTATACCAAATCAGTACATTTTAAGACTACAAAGTATTGAATTGGACTAAAAAGAACATTTAATGCAGCAGAACTTACAGCTGCAGGTTTCCTCACTAGAATTGTTGCTGTTGATTGTCAGCGTTTGTTATTGTGTCTGTGCATTGGCCAATTCAACTGGACACAGTTTCCACACTTGCTTCTATTTAATTATGTTAATCATTTTCCAAAGGTCATGTGGTTGATGTGATTAGTATGTTGTGGTTATGTTTTTTGGCTTGAAGGTTATTGTGTGCTTAATTAGTAAGCATTCTCTAAAGCTAATTAGGTGAGAGAGTGACTTCACAAGGTGGCACAAATAAGTTGGAACCAATGAGTGGTCTAAACCTGTAGACAGCATGGCAACACCAGAAATTTTAAGATTTAATATAGATGCATTCTTAGATTGCATTAAATCTTGTGTTTATCTTTCCCTGCCAATGTTACTATTCTTCAGATAAAGCCAATTTTGTCCATGGGCGCCCTTTCTCCTGAGTGTGTAATGGTTGACTGTAGTACACACCTCCTCCTCATTATCTGCACTTAGGAGGGTCAGATCATGCTCAGTAATTTGTGTATTTTAAGAATTAAAAGCAGCAGCAGGCTCAGTGAAGAAGCTCATAGATTTTCTTCAGGGCTACTGAGGTTAATTGCAGGGAGATGGACGCTTCATCGGCTTAAAAGCACGACAAGCTGTTATTATGAAATAGAGGGATTCCTTTTAAAACCCGAGATCACATACTCAGGAAAAATCAGCCAGATATAATTGCTTCCAATTTTATTCCTGACACTTGATCCGATGTGGTAAGCTGTTATTCAAAATAATTGCTCTGTGCTATTTGTGCAAGTGTCATGAAAAGGCTGATTTGTTTATTTCACAGGAGAAGGAGAGCCACACATCATTCCCATGTTTTGTTTAGACATGTGATCATTTACATGTGAGATGGCCCCAGTGCTCCCTTGGCTATACCCACTTTACATTCACTTGCCTCTTGTACTGTCTTGAAGTGGGGATAATCATCATTAGTCTAACTGATGTGTTTATTCAGCATAAACAATTAAACTTATCTTTTTCTTCAAAATGACATACCTGGGAATGCTTTGGTTTGACTCACTAGATGTGTGAAAGGTGCCTCTCACAGCAACAGCTAACATTTCCATTTTTAGTCACAAACATGTTGGCAGTAAGTGTGCATTACCGGTATATCAGAAAATACTTACTGAAAGTTGTGTTGTCAGTAATGGCATCCATATGAAGATCATGCTTGATGTGTTGTCTCAATACCATGGGTAGACATTAAATTTTGTGAGAATTTAAACCTTTTTAGAAATGGCATTTATGCTTAGATTAGATGGTTTGAACTTATGCTACTCCACATCTGGCTGCGCCCTTAGTACATAAAAAGGTTGTTGTTAGCCACTGATGGTCAACATGCTACATAGAGAATCCTTTTAAATATCCACTGGAGGAAATGCAAGAACAGATGTTTGACAATGTTTGCCTGGAAAAAAAAGTCACATGTTTTCTACTGTCAAGGCGAAGTAATTTGCTGATCTGAATGAGTGATTGTAGCGACTTGGAAACTGTAGTGTAGTTTATCAGTACAGGTACAGTTAAGGCAGGGATTTTTATGCATGCTTATCTGCCCCAACCTGCATGTTACAGTGGTAGGAGGTTATCTGCAGAGTCACTTTGCTTTTGCACTGAAGTAGTAAATGTCAAAAATTTGCTAACTCATCTTACAACATATGAAACAAGGTCAAAGGCTGCTGCAATTCAGTATGCATCTCAGTGAACAGATATATTGATTTTTAAGTTGACCTTTGTGTCCTCTTTAAAATGTTTTGCTGTCTAAGAATTTACCAGGCTTTCTATCAGGATGTGAAATGTTTGTTATGAGAATAAAATGAACAAATGAAAAGAGAGCTTTTCATAATTTTTAATGTCATAAAATAACAAGCCTGTGTCATTGTGGGCACAGTAATCTCGTCTATAAAGGTAATAAAGGAAATACACACACAGTTAAGCTCCCCAAGCTACTTGAAAGTTATGAGTTCAGTGAGCAAGGGGCTTCTCTGTTATCCTTTGGATAAGTTGTGCTTTTGATGTCTAGCCAGTCCATTGCTGGCACTGATACAAATTTAAAGAAGTTGTTTCAGATGAAGGTAGTGAAGCACTACATTTCTGTGTGCTGCTGCTCATCCTGGCTCATACCTGACCTATTTTTTTCTCTTGGTGTGAAAGACGCCTGAGAGTGATGCCTTAGAGACTGCTCTGATTGAAAAGTCTGGATTGAAGCGTGCTGCTAATCTGCAAGCTTTGCCAGAACTATTTAACTGTGGTATTTATAGATCAGAGGGAGAATCTTTCATTCCTCGGTACTGCTGTGCCCCCTCTCAGTCTGTCTCTGTGCTGTTCGATCTGCCTCTCACGGGTTTATTTTGAGAGGTATTAACAGTCCAAGCAATTTTTTTTAGCATCTAGTTGAGCATTTTGCACCTTACAGGCTAAGGCCGCATAAAATGAGGCTAAACAGAAAAAGGGCAGGGGCCTCTCGGGAGAGTCAAGTGAAAGTGTTTTGTATCTTCACAGCATGAGGCTACATGTACTGGAATCGCACACACGCTCAACACACTTAACCTGGAAAGTAGCCAGAGTCTCTTTGTGCTGGCCTACTCAGCTGTGGAAGGCAAGGTCTGACGGAGTCAGATGGCTCAATTACGGATTGCCGACCAATCTTGCCTCGGGATCAGGGGGTATCTCTGTCTTACACACTCTAACAATGGCATTGCCCTGCTTACACTGTTTGGACAAGACCCATCAACAATCATCAGCCTCAGGGGATGATCCAAACATCACCAAAGTCCTCCAAGGAAATGCTGCTGTGTAGAGCACAGAATCTAGAATCTGACTTTAGAATGTGGAGGTCATAGGCCAGCCCCTCTCATCTATTACACAGCTTGTATTTTTGTATGTTGAGATAGTATTTTGACTTCTGTTTTGCACTTTATGAATTCAGCTTGTAGCCTCCTATGCCCTCGCTGTAGCAATATTGTGTGGACATTAGCTGTTTTGTTGTCATGTAGGCTCTGGCCTGAGTACCTTTTAACTGTATGTCTCGTGTCTACAGTCTGGATAGTTAAACTTAATGAGCACAGTTGAACTGGCACTTGTGTAGGACTGCAGCTTGTATTTTATATCGGTAGATATTAATCTAATGAAAAATGAACTCCACGATTTCCCAGGTTCAACAGTTCTGTCTTCAGATTGTTTGTTTTGTCTGGCCAGCAATTCAAATCCCCAAAATACTCACTTTACAATAATAAACAACAGAAAAAGCAGCTAATCATCCCATTTAAGATGCTTGAACTAGCAAGTAAAAGACTTTTGAAAGAAGATTATTTACTTATCAAAATTGTTGACTAATTCTCTGTTAATCCTGCCATAAATAAAGGATGACAAGTCTTCCACTTAGAGTATGCTTTTTCCGAAAACACCTTAACCAGCTTGAACTCTGTTCATAAAAATTAATCAGTCTGGCAGACAGATGCTATATCTCCCCTGTGTGAAATAAGTAGGCGCTCCTTACCAAAAAATAATTGAAGACAGACATAGACAAGCTCATTCAAAGAATATATTAAAGCCTTCAAGGCACAAGCTGATTTTCTGTTTTAAGGGACTGGTATGTTTAATGAATTGTCTGGGGTTATTTTTGTCCATATTGTTTAACAGCTCATAACTTGCTGTTTGGTCATTTCATACTTTAATGATGAATCATAATAAGTATAGAGTTTGTATAGGTTTTCAAGTAAACTTTTTAGTACATTGCTTGGCAAAGAATCTGAAAACAAGGCTCATATGGTGCCTAGATCATTTATTTTTATACTGCTCTCCAGAAGAGCTTGTTAGGCATCAATGTTCTTGAAATTGATAATGAGCTTGAATGTCCTTTGAGCAAAAGGCGGGGTTTGTTTGATTAAAGCCCCGAGTTGGACCACCCTTTATCCCTCCCTACCCTGCAACTGCTTTGTTTCTGATAGCAGTTCGGAGTCTCTGGCTTTTAGATCTCGAGGTCCATCATCAAACAGTTCATATCAAATTGAGCCACCCCTTCCTTGGTCTTTCCTTCTTGTTTTGACCCCCTCTGCTGCATGGCTCTCTTAGCCAAGTGTGAGATTCTAGGCTTGCATTTCTGGCTGCACCGCCAGCTAATCTATATGCTAATGAGAAGATAATAATCAATGAGGTTCACGCATGGTTGGCCCCAATCAATACCACATTGCACCAGCAAACGACTCAAATGGCTACATTTCATACAGTCAGACAGTTGGGTGGCGTGTTAATGTGGTGGGGCAGACTATAAGTATGCTATTATCCTCTGGTTATATCTAGCCTATTCCACATAAATGAATTCTCTTGTCATTAAAGAGAGGTTTGGATTCAGCTGCAACGCTATCCCATTTCACTTTTATGAGGGCTTTGCAATTTTCTACCCTTGTTGTTTTGCATTTCATTTCCATAACTGCTATGAATAGGTGGTTTGTCGCTTTCCTGCTGTGTTTGGGCTGGCATGTCCTTCACTGATTCTGATTTATATCATTAGTTGTGTTAGGGATTTTATAGTGTCATTTTAAGTAGGTTTGGGGTAAATTTTGTTAAATGTTTAGTTTACCTCACATAACGCAGTTATCTGATCATGGAAATTTTTTTTTTAACTCTCTAACTTTAGTGTCAGTCTAGTTATAAAATTGATGTTGATTACTGTCCTGCTAGTAAGATAATTGGTTAGATGTTCAGCCTGACTATAAGCCACTGCTCCAGTCCTTACCTGAATGTTTTGATAGTAAATTGTCCCACTTCAAGATGCATTCTATTTGTGGAAATGGAGCTTTCTATAAATGGTTTATTACCTATGCTGTGAATCTGCAGTCAAAATTGAGCTGCTAAAATGGAAATATAGCCTTTAGTTTTCAACAGTCCAGATTTAGACGAAGCAAAAACAAAAAAGTAACATTTCTGGGCTGTCGTTTTAATAAAATACCTTATTACCTTGGCTTGATAGCTTTTCAAAAATAATTTAGGTTATAATTATTGCATTCTATGTTAGAGGGGTTTATGCATCTTTAAAAAATTCAGTATTCAGGGAGCATCAGAGGGGGAGGGGAGAATCAGTGTAAAATCATTACCATCATCTTCATTAGAGAGGATCCTGTTGTCCAATCAGCACGCTGCTTTGCACGGGGATTCCATAAGCACCCCGTTGGCTGTCGCTAGGATACCACATAATCAGGAGGCAGGCCGCGGCCTGGTTGGTGGACTCCGGTGTTGATGCTGGGACGACGAGCTCGCTGTGTGTTGGGGGTAGACAAGAGGGGCTGGGGGTTTGGATACAGCACAGAAACACCCTTGCACACGCTCACTCATTCACTCAGCCAGCCACTCAGTTAGACAGACAAAGAGGAGCAGCATCCTGCAGGAGGACAGCACGCTCCCGGGGGATGGGGCATCATACCCCTGCATCGCGTTGGGGGTGTCGGAGGAGGTAGGAGCACCAGGGTTTGGGGGGCTTTGTCTCAGCAGCAGAGTAGCCCCTCACACAGACGCACACACAAACATACACACAGGCACACATTTCTCAGTGGATCTCCTGGCTATTAAAGCCATTATCACACATCAATCGATTTGTACAGCTGACAAATGCATTCTTGAGGTATTTTTTATGTGGGTCATGAGAGTTGTCCTATATGCGGACAACAGGATAGACACTGATGGAGGCTCCTGCACTTCTTTGCTGTGATGTAAGCTCTTTAGAGACAGCCAGTCTGTCTGACAGTCTCTTAACAGCTCTCATCGTCCTGCTGGCTATGGAGATCCTCGAGACACAAATCTGACAGTCAGTTTGTGTGGTCTTATAATGCCAGCATAGATAGATCAATATGCCGTCTTGTTAGTGGCGTGAAGAGTTGAAATTGTGTTGTTATGGTCTTGACTGGCTCTTTGCAATGTATTATAGGCTGCTGGTGCTGCTTTAATGTGCTCTTGTCTTTAACACATTGACTTTACCACTCTTCATGGGTATTTGTTTTTCCTGAAACCAACTCAAAGCCAGATTGCAGACATGAATGTGGAAGTGGGATTTAGGATTGGAGTGGGGGTCTTCATTGCACCTCTTTACTGATGGATGGGTGACTCCTCTCAGAGAGACAGGGGTTGAAGGCATCATTACCAGAGGGGATTCCCTCCCCTCTCCACGCATAAGGAGGCAATGGGAAGCAGACCTTGGGATGTAGGCTAATGACTGCATACAGGCAGGCAGGCAGGCTTTGGCAGCAGTGGTGCTTTGTTTACAATCAAAAACCCCACTTTGCCTCACTGGATTTCAGCCATAATTCTTCAGATATGCAATTTTGAATCAGTTACAGGTACTACTGAATGTAAAATAAAGGAATTTACGTTAGTGTGTATATCCATCATAGCAGTTATTACTGAATTTTCTATCTTTTCAGTTATGACCTATTTTCATTGAGATTTGACAGGGTTTGTTATTCATGCTAGTTTTATTTATGTAATTCAATGCAATGACACCTGAGATTTTTACTCTTCTCCTTACATTTGTCCAGTTTTGTGTATTTAAGCATTTTTTAAATAGAAAATTGCATTGCTTGATTTGGCTGTTTTTTTTACCACTCTTACAGAAACATACTTCTAAAGTTTTTATTTAAAGCTCATTCAATTCTGCAAACAAAAGTCAAACCTAGATTCCAGTTTTTTGCTCACCAATTTGTTTACTCAAGCATTTTAGAGCTATTTGCGGTTGTTCTGCTTTTCCCATTTTAGGGAATGGCATATGGTTTAGTGCGATTGCAGTTTGTTTCCAAGTCTTCTTTGTAGCTAAGTGGGCTATAGAGCTTTGCTTTGGCTGCTAATCCGCTCAAAAGAATAATGAGGAGGAGGAGGAAATAGCTTAAGAACTGCGGCATGGTGGCAGCATTGCTTCTTATTTAATTACTTCCATCACACCCTCTTCCCACTTCCAGCCCATTTAAAGTCCTCAACCTGCTCACTCAACCTTCACCCCTCACTTGCTCTCTTTCACTTACAGCCACCATAGCTTAATGTGAATACCTTTTAACCTCAGGGCTCGAAATTCCATGCCCTGTTTTGGCCTCTTTTTTCCCCAGCTCTAGCACACACTGATTAATCCCACCTTCTTATTTATACACTGAGGTTGTTTTCTTGTTCTGTTAAGAAACAGAACATTTAAGTCTTTCATTTAAGTCTTTAGAACTTTATGCATTTTCTAAAGCTTTGTCTTTTTGCCTCCAACAAATGCAAGGATGCTTTCTCTCCTCCCATCTTCTTCACATCTTTTCACCTGCCATACTGAGGCCCCCTCCATCTCATCTGCCTTGAAGAGCTCTGAACCTTTTCCCCCCCGTGCTAATGGATAGCAGAGCACCAGGGGACCAACGTTAAAAAGGCTTTTACGGAAGGGGCCTCAATCATACGTTGTTATACTCGTGACTGACTAGAAGAAATGGATCTGGAAATGTGAGATACGTTATGTGATAGAAATGTGATTTTAAATTGACTCAGTACTGTTAAGATATATTGTATTCTAAACAAATCACACTTACATTCAAGTTGAATGACAGGGTGTTGTGCTCGTGGTTTGGTTTTAATCTTGTTAGCCTTTGCTGCCTTCCCAGTTAACTTTTACCAAATGTGTGTTCATGTTTACATTAAATGTTCCATTGTTTAGATGTAATTTAGGGTTGCCACTAATGTGAGCCAGCTATGCTTCCTTTTATGCAAAATTCCACAGATTTTATTAGCTTCCTAAATTGAATTGTTTGTGTGCTTCTCTAACCAACTGTGTTCCACAATACCTCATTTTTTGAAACATCGTATAGCCTTTCAGAACCTGAGTTAGTTTGTGATCTTAAAGCTGCACAAAGATTGTTCGTTTGAGCAGGCTCTTCAGTTTAGATCTGTTATTCCTGTTGTGTCTGTGAAAACAAGAAGAAGAATAACACACAAGAAAATGGACAGGTTCCAAATTTGAAACAGAAACAACAGAGAGCTTTTAAATATATTTTACATCCTAACAAAAGACAATATAATGAGGTACGTGACCCAACAATAGCAAAATGCAAATGAGTTATGCTACTGAAGCATGCTGTCGTGTTCCCATGTTGGTTTGTAACACAAGAGGCGATAAATGCAAGAACAGAAGAAACTGTTTTGTCTGATTTACCAGATTGATCAGCTTAAAAAACTCCAGATTTGAGATGTTTTTGTTGTCCATCTTTAAACCATGTCCTCTGTTATTTCAATTTCAGTTATAAATGCACAGTCGGCTATGTCCAGAGGGCTTGTGGTTGCAACATTAGGCCGAAATGATTTATCTCTAATGCTCCCACTCATTTTTACTTCCACCAGTTGATTACTTCCTTAATATTTTAGACGCATTACTGGTCCTCTATTTACTTATTCTGTTTATGAACTGCCATGTTCTGCTGTACTTTAGCTTCTGCTACTCAGTTCTGCTCTTCTTCTGCTTGTCACTTGTATGTAATCGTAGAAACCCATTTCTTGAGTGTCTGTTCAAAGAAAGTATATGGTGTTTCCTTCTTCTCATGTGCTCTCTGTTTTTTCCTCTACTCAAGGCACAGGAGAGCCATTCAGAAGAGCCGGGGGTCAAAGGTGAGAAGAGCAGAGGGCACCATGGAGAGTGAGCCGGGGGCCCCTGCCTCCGCTGCCAGCAGTGCCGGGACCACCACCACCTCCTCCTCCTCCTCCTCCTCCACCACCACCAGCTCCTCCAGCACCACAGTTGTCAGCAGTAGTAGTACCTCTAACACTACTGCTACTACAACTTCCACTACTTGCACTAGCAGTAGTAATAGTAGTAGCAGCAGTAGTAGTAGTAACACTAGTAGTAGTACCAGCAGTACTACTGCAGCAGGAAGACAGGCAGTGCCTCAGATATCTGTTTACAGTGGATTACCTGACCGGCAAACAGTGCAGGTGAGTGTCTTGGTGTTGTATTAAAATACTTGAGAGCCTGATACAAAGTTAAGGCGTGTGTGATGTACTGACACACTCAGAACACAGGCACATAGGTTAGTGTACTTTCTTTGCTCTGCTGCCCTCTGTTGGTGTTGGAAAAGCCACATACAGCTTTCTGATTTAAAATGATGTTTGATGGTGCATCTTGTAACTGGAAATAATTAAGTAACATAAGAGGCATTTGTCTTCCTCATGAGGGAAACTCAAATGGGTGGTCATTTCACAAGATGTGTCCACGTTGAAGGAAGGAATGCTTTCTGTGCTTTACGGTTCTTGACCCTTTAACCCCAGGATAAGCCTCTACACAGGCTTAGTCTCTCTGAATAAGGTCCACTCAACTTTTAGTGGTGATGCTTTGACAGCAGGGTTATTGTTATATTGGGCCCTCCTTTTCTTGCACTCGGCTCGCTTACAATTAAAAGGCAAACACTATTGTCACCAAACAGCCCTCTGAGCAGAAAGGACTGCTGGTCATTTATGGTCAGTGAGAGCTGAATATATGCACGTATTCCACCTCTGCTAATTTTACCCTCATTCCACGAGGTGTGGGTCCGGATGGTTTTGTGACACCATGGATCACAGGTCAACATCCTCTCTAGTTACTTGGCAACATGGCAGAGGGCAATTGCAGAGGTGAAGGGTGAGGATAGTTGTTTCTAATTGCAGAGGTTTAGCTCTGTTGTAACTTGGTCAAGGAAATGTTGGGACTTTTCTGGCTGACACTGACAGACTAGGTTGTATTGTCTCTGTGCTTGCACTGATCAGAGGTTTAAAACACCGACTAGTTGTCTGTATTTCTGGATCATTTGATCATGATGCTTAATTTGCAAGGATCTAATAGGCTCTTATTTGATTCCACCACAAGTAGCTGGTAGCTACTTGGTACTTTTTGCAACTAACAGTTTTTTTTTTACTGATTAATTTAGAAAATACTCAGTAATTAATCTGTGAAACATTAGGAAATAATGAGAAGTTCACATTTTCAACACCAAGGTCTTCAAAGTTCTTGTTTTGGTTCAAGAAATGATCAAACTCAAACATTTTTCAGTTCATCATGATGTGAGAATAGGAAAAGCAGTAAATTTTAACCTTCAAAAAGCTTGAATTATCAATATGTTTCGCAATTTTTTATAGAGTTGCAGATTAAATTTTTATGTCGATCAGCTAATTGATCAGCCAGCACAACTTAGTTACCTGTTTCAGCTCTAAATAAAATTGAAACTGAGAATATAAAATAATTTTCTTTTAAAGTTTTTATATCAAATTAATATATTCTGTCACACAAACAGTAGTACCTATGAGGGCAATTCATAAAATGCTGCTGACTGTGTATGGTTTTCTAAGTTCCTGGGTCAGTGTGTATTTTGGTGTTTTCAGATTCATTGTACGGGAACATGTCCATGTAATTGAAACTGCACATGACCTCTGCTACAGCTTTGCCTTTAGCCTAATGGAGTCCAGGCTTGTAGGAAGTAGTGTTAGTGCTGATGCTAGCTTTAATTGCCTTTAATTGCCTTGTCTCCTTTTCCTGGCAGCTTTTCTGTGCGAACACATTTTATACTTTCTGTATGAGTGGTAAAGTCTGAGGTACCACTGGCATTTATATTGTTTGCAGATATAGTATATGTGTAATTTCAGGCAGCATTGTACAAAGTAGTTGACATCTATTTTAGTGTAGGAGTGATGTGGATGGCGTCAAGCAGATGTGTGAGAATGGAGAATGGAGCAGAGAGATCGATCACCCACTCATTTGAATTTAATACATAACTCTCAACCATCTCTTATATTTGCAGGTATTTCAGCAGGCGTTACACAGACAGCCTAACACAGCAGCACAGTACCTGCAGCAGATGTATGCTGCTCAGCAGCAGCATCTGATGTTACAAACTGCAGCCCTCCAGCAACAGCACAGCCTCAGCACAGCTCAGCTCCAGAGCCTGGCTGCCGTACAGCAGGTCAGCAAACAATTATCACATGTAATTCATTCTCACAGTTTAGAAATAATGATTGCTGTCATTGTTGACCTGCTACAAGAGTTTCAGAATTTGTACATCACTCTCTGTCTCGTTCCTTCCTGTCTCTCTCCTGCCTTGTGATAGGCCAGTATTGCAGCTGGCCGACAAAGCTCTTCACAAAATGGCACTTCATCTCAGCAAACGGGATCTACTCAGGCTACGGTAAGTGCAGTTTTGAGTGTTGAACCTCCCTCCTAAAAGCCTCTTTAAGTTATCTTTTTCCAATTAGATTATCCAGGAATTAAGCTGATTTTAGCACCAGGATCTTAGCAGCTCTATCCGCTCTGCTCCTTCTCTTTTACATACTTTTGGAGAGATTGAACTTTCTTGTGATAACATATTTAGTAGTAATAATGTTAGGAAGTTAAGAGTCTTTTACAGTTGATGTTAAGAAGAATCTTGTGCATAAATATCTGTGGAGGATCAGAAGTGTATAACCTAATGTTTGCTGTTTGTCTCTTCCCATAGATCAATTTGACCACCTCCCCAGCAGCAGCTCAGCTGATCAGCCGGGCCCAGAGCATTAGTTCCACCCCCACCAGTATTTCCCAGCAGGCTGTTCTACTGGGTAGCCCATCCAGCCCCACTCTCACAGCCAGCCAGGCACAGATGTACCTGCGTGCACAGATGGTGAGACTGCAGACACAAGGAGCATAGCCACTGGCACATTAACATGAGCGTGCATACATGCATAAACACAAGCACACTCATATACTGCTTGAATAAATAAGTGCAGTCCAACACAAATTCTGTCCCCTGGAGGCTTAGTGTGTGTTTTGGGCTTGGCGTGTGTGCATGCCATAGGAAATGATCTGCTTTATTTTCATCTTGCCATCAGAGTAGGTGGTCAGGATAATCTGTCCAGCCCCAGAGGCCTCATTACCAACACAGAAGGCAATGTCTTGAATGTGCATGAATGCTCAGAGAACATTTTGGAGGTCACAGGTGTTCACTGTTCTTAAGGTCCAGTTGTTTCTAAAATGAGTTGCTGGAGGAATATAAGGGCCTATTTTGGTACAGCTGGTTGTGGGTAACTTGTCGGTTTTAATTTGCCGTCAGTTGTGCAGCTGGCATACAGACTGTTCCTGCCACCTCATCATGACAAAGTACACAGCATTGTCACATGTGAGTAATGCTTGTAGCAAGCAGCAGAACAAATTTGTCAGTTTACAGTAGACTTCCATTGGCTGTGCTTTTGGTACAGTCTTCTGGGGTTAAATTTGTCCTTATTATTACTACTGTTCCTCCAGAGGTACTGATTATTTCTACGTATGTATGTATTTTTCCATACATACATTGATTGCAGGGTAAAAAACATTGTAAATGCATCCTTACCCTATAACAGTTGCATCAGTATTTTCATTTGTGTAGATCATTTAAAAGATAAAAAATTAAAAAAAGAAGAATACAATACAAGAAGCATTTGTCTTGCGCTTTCAGTTCTCCTTTTAACCTTTTGTGTGCGGTACTTTCTAGGCACAGCAAAGTAACCTGGTGCAGGTGGCCAGGAGCCTGGGTCGGGCTGTTCCTCTGTCCCCACAGCTCATCTTCACTCCAGCCGCCACAGTGACAGCGGTCCAATCAGAGAGTTCCACGCAGGCCTCTTCACAGGTAGGCTCAGGAACATATTAGCACTAAAAATATGACAGTCTTTCATCTAGCATGAACATCCCTGTCTGTGTCCCTCTGGTAAATGCGAATTTCAACATAGAGGTGATGTTTTCACACATTTTGCAGACCAGTAATGAATAAGAAAATTAAAACATATTATAACTGTTATATAAATAACAGTCTAATATGGTAAATGGTCTGCACTTATATAGCGTCTTTTTCTACCTTAGTGGTATCCAAGGCGCTTTACAATGTGTTTCGCATTCACCCATTCACACACACATTCACACACTGATGGCGACTAATATGCATCATTGTTTTTCCGTTTAAAGCAGTGTGAAGTTCAACTTTCTTAATTCTGTAGTGAACACACACTGACAAACCTATAAAAATGTGAATCAGTTTGTGTAAATCTCCATATTTTTGTCTCTCTAAAGAATCAAGTCCAGAATCTGGCCATCCGTGGCCAGCAGGGGGCAACCACGTCCTCCTCTCAGACTCAGACCCTGCAGGCTCTCAGTCTGAAGCAGAACCCTGTGCCCATTCAGCCCGCCTCACTGATTAAGAATCCCAGCCAAGGGACCCAGGCCTCCACAGGGGGGAAGGCCAGCTCCTCCGACGGCCCCTCTGAAGGAGGGAAGAAAGGGGACAGCGCAGCAGTAACAGAAGTCCGAGCTATAAACATGAGCCGCAGTGTCACAGCTGTCAGTGCTCAGCCTCTGATTGCTCCAGGTAGGTGAAGCTTGCATCTCTACAATGTTTAAACCCCCAAACAGATTTAGTGGCCTTTGTTAGAAAAATAATAGATATTAGTAACATGAATATGAAATCTGAAACAAGTAGCTGCGTAATAGGTTAGTGATTTGACAAGAACTTGCAAATATTTTACAGTGAATCTTGAAAATGCTGTAAAATATTTAAAAAAGCTGACAATAATTAGTAACTTTTAGCCTTTGATATGGCGCTGTGCACTGTAGTGTCAGTTCAGTTGGTCGGTTCACTGCTTTGGTCCAGACTGAAACATCTCAACAGCTGGACAACATTTTGTTAAAATTTTGCACAAACATTAATGGTCCCTAGAGGTACAAAGCAAATGACTTTGGTGAGCCTCTGACTTTTTTTCTAATGCCACTTATGGCAAATGTCTTAGCCTGTAAAATTTCTTCTGCTCACCTATTTTCAATTCTGTTTCTCAATGCTTTCTGTGTAAGCACAGATGGAGCACGGTTATGTACTTGAGCTGCTCTGCTAAGATGCTGCTCATGCTATAACTTTTCCTCCACATGGGTTGCAGAGAAAGTAGTGTGTATGTCAAATGTAAACAGCCCACATTTTTAGAGGGTTTGTGTTATTTCTGTACAGACACTGACACTCAGTGTTCCATAGGACGTTTGTTTTCATTTTTGTGGGCAGATAAGTTAAACAGCCAAATCGCCAGCCAGCTGCTGCATGCTTCGTTTTTTGACAGATGTACATTTCAAACCTTAAAATAGATCTGGGGCTTCAGGCACCCATCATATATACATTAGAAATATGCCCTTGTATTTATAGTGAGATTAGATGAGAAAAATTGTAACAGTTTGCACTTTTAATAGCTTTTTCCTGGGTGTTGCTGTGACTTGTCAGGGCCTGCATCACAAATCCATTCAGTCACTGAAGGGGTGAAACCATCCGTATTAGAGACAGTGTGTTGGATTGTGTCTGGAACAGTCTAGCTGCTTTGTGAACTAGAAGCTGTGAAAGGTACATTGCCACGCAAGAGTGTTTTCAAGCCACTTATTGTGTAATTGAAAGTCAGCAGCTGTTTTTTCTTCATTTTTTGTTTGAATGATTGTGAATGAGCCAGCAGTACAAGCTGACTGTGTTAAATTACGTCTAGTTTGTTTGCAGGAAAAGCCCCTTCAAACGTATTTCCTCATTCTCAAGAGAGTTCTCATAACACATCACATTTCACGAAATAATTTGTGTATACATATACCATAGCCTTGTATACGTGCATGACTATAAGCCTTTTATACATATAATGTTGTGTTAATGAATGGTGTTGTTGTTGTCTGCTTATTGGGATGTGTGTGTGTGTGTGTGTGTTCATGGGCTTCTGTGTTTGTGAAGGGAGGGGGAGTAGGGATTATTTGAGCGTGTCAGTGCACAACTGTGTCTTGCTTTGTTTCAGTAATGGATTCACATAAAATGAAAGGGAGGATGGAAGCTGAAAATCTGGCAGCATGCTGTCTGAAAAAAAAAATTAACATGGGTTGCCATAGCAGCAGGCCACGAGGGACAGGTGTGCACATGAGATGCTGGGGAGTTAATACACTGTGGATCAGGAGGAGGAGAGGCTGAATGGCTGGCTGATGGATTCAGATTAGAATAAAAGCTTCAGTTCAGCTTGACTGAGACTGGGTCATTATGCACTTTAATTTCCGGGTTGAAATCACTAAAGTTTTTATGCTGACATGCCATTGTGTTTTGTAATTCCTAAGTTTCATTAGCTACTTTGATGCTTAGTAGTGTGTTATGGCTAATAGACAAAACGATATAACTGCAGGAAAACCTAAATTTTGCTGCTGGTTGGTGTTGTGTGGTAATTTCACACCCTTTGTATAACTTTGTCTTTACAACAGACTGCTAAGATGTAGGCTCTAGATCACTGACTGTTTTACACATGTCTGATAGTTTAAGTGTTGGTAAAATATTGGAAATATCATTTTCATTTTGATAATTGTGAATTAAATTGCTTTAAAATCTAAGTAATGACAAAACGTTTTTAAATCGCACTTAAATTGTGAGTCAGATTTACCACATTATTGGCTCATTTAATTGCTCACTTTACTCACAATGTTAGTACTTATGTCATGGACAAGTATAATTTGGAGGCACGGACGAAACCTAATGCTTTAATCCCAATGCAGTTGAGGGTAAAATATCATAAGGATGTGGATAGTAGTTTTTCACTCTACTACATTCATCTGACAGATTTATATACTGTTTCAGAGGAAGATTTTACATAGTGGACCTTTTTCCAGCATAGTAGAATATTTGTAGTTATAATTCGCTCCACAACCAGCTACAGCAATAAATCGAATTTATCAGTAGTAACAAGCTAATACAGTATTTGATACGGTACGGACTATTCAAATGCATTTTAGTTTTTGTACTTGACGTGCATTTTTTTTGCTGCAAAGTACTATACTTTTTGTATTTCTACAGTGAAGCATTACTTCTTTTGACTTGAGTTAAAGGTCTCAGTGCTTCTTCCACAGTTTAAAGACCTGATAAAACTGAGGTTTTGCTTCCACAAGCCACAAACCCCTTCACTATATCAGTAATCAGGATGAAATAGTGAATATTGTGTTAATCCAACTCATCTTGACCCTATTCTTGTTACAATGACTCAACAGAGACCAGTCTGGCCTGAGAGAAGGACAGAAATGGCGGAGGTGTGATTAATTGTGCTTGCTATTTTTGGTAGTCAGGTTTTATGTGATCGAGCAACGTTTCTGTTACTGTGAATGTCACGAACAACAGTACTTAAATAGGAATTGGGCAGGGAAGAAATTTTTGGCCCTCTGGCTTGGTAGGGAGTGTCTATCATCACTAGAGCCAGCACTTTACTATGAAACCACAGCAGGGAACCCCCAAAAGCACCACGCTCACAGATTCAAAGAACAGATCTGCTCATGATGTCTTTGTCTTGGAACAGTCACGTAGCTACTAGCAACAGTATCAGTTGCCAGCTTCACTTGAATAAAATTACATAAAGCTCTGGAAATGCAGCAACTTCTATGCTTGAGTAGCTCCTCTTTAAAAAAAAAAAGAAGCTGACTGTTTCAAGAGTTCACTTACACATCTCCTTTTTTATTATTTATTGAAATTGACACTCAGTATGCCATTTATTCTCCTTATGTTGATCTGAAAACATAACAGTACCGTATTATACCACTGCCACAGTCTTTAGATTTCCTTTTCTCCCTGAGGGTCTGTCATTGTGTTTTCACTGTGGAACAAGAGATGGATCTTTTTTTTTTTTTTTTTTACAAAGCCAGTCAAGAGCTATGTTAATGTTGCTAGTATTCTCCTAATTTCCTCACTATTGAAGTGAGGAAAGACGGCATAAGGCCTGCTGTTGCTGTGTTGTTGTAGATTGGAATGTGTTTCACAAAAGTAAGCCAAAGTGGCAGCCAGTGAGAATGTGGAAACTCTGGGATTTTCCAGGGCCTGGTGCTTCAAACACTGAAAGAAATGTACACTGTCCTCAATCTCAGGACATTGCACAACAATACACAGATAGCATAAGAGGCCTTCAAACATCCATTACTCAGGGGTAGTGGAGGCCGCCACCACATGCTGAAGATTGTATGATTTGCATGTGTATGTATGTGCGTGGGTGTGGGGTCTGAGTCATTCCAGTCCTTAATCTCTAAACCTTGAGGGGGGAATAGCTTTTAAATGAATTTCCCTGTCTTCCTTTTCTTCCAAGACTTCTCTCTGTTCCTCATTAGGGCCTTGAGAAAGTTGTCAAGAATCATGGGAAGAGGTGGTTGTATCCGGTGTGTACTGTATCAGAAATCCCCCTCCTTCATTCGTACTGGGGTTGGGAATCTAATGATTTAGTGAGCTTTTGCGTAAATGTGGTGTTATTAAATTACACAACAGTTCCTGATGCATTTTGACCCCCAGGGGACCCCCAGATTTCCATAGTTTGTTTTATTTTTATTTTATGACCGCACTTACAACACCAAAATTATCCACTGTTAAGAAATGAAAAAGGTCAAATGGATTGATTTTACCTACACTGTATATGCAAAAAGGTTACACTCAGGACCCTAAAGATGAAATTTAAACCAATTAAAACTGCTGTTTTTGATCCCCCTGCCATTAGATTATGAAATCATGATTTTTTTTGTTATTAGACTTGCATGCTGGAGCTTTGGCTTCAGAATTTTCATTTTTACACTTTCTACTAGATGTCATTCTTTTCATATTTGGCCTATGGAGCAAGTACAGGCTGTATGTGTTTGACTGTTTTATTCCGCTTCCTGCTATATTATGGAGCACTGCAGGCCAACGGAATGAATGTTTACAACTAAATTGGTTTGGGGCTGTTGGTAGGGATGTCACAGTGTGATGACTATGTGTGTAATGGAAAATTTGTGTGTGTCTGTATGCGTGTATATTTGGTTATTATGATCAGGACTGATGGTGGTTAAAATAAATCGGTCATTAAAAGTGGAAAATAATATTAATATATGACCACCAGTTTCACGTCCCAGACTGTGAATATCATATAAAATATTTTCCCCACAGCTCTTATTACATAGAAAACTATTAATTTCTTGCCTTTTATAACCAAGAACAACAAAGATGCCATGTAAACAAACTGGCATTTAAAATCCTGAAAATAAATGAATATTTGGTGGTTGTGATCAGGGCGGACATGGAATAAAAGAAACAAGTCATTAGGTGAAAAGAAAGTGAAAAAATATAAATAAGTGACATTTTTTGGCATTGTTTTTGATATGTGCTTTTTGTCTTTAGGGACCTCTGTGTAGCCTTTTTAAATTGATGCCTAAGGGTTAAACATGCAGAGGTACATATAGCACCCCTTCAGTCAACACCAGCCTCAAGCAGCCTTCTTCCTTGAAAAAAGTAAACCGAGTGTCCACTTCTCAGCTTTCAGTCATGTTACTCATGTCATGTAGATGGACCTGTTGACTTGTAATGGTTCGCTTATGTGTAGTTTTAAAAGCTAAGCATGCAAGTACGTTCTTGAGCATGGAATGATAAGTTTGACAAAACAATGTCACATTCCAGTTGCTGGGTTTTCAGTCAAAGTAGCAGTGTGGATCTGACTATGATGGTGTTGACCACTTTGGTCCCGACTGCTCGTCTAGAGTCACCATGAGGCTGATATTTGTGGTTTTAGGTGACCTCAGCGGATATTAAATGGATTGACATGGTATTGGGTGCACACATTTTTGTTTGCCATCAGATGAATTTGTAATATTTTGGTGGGAAACCTAACTTTCTTCTGGAGTTTCCCCAGTAATGTGATGTGCCCCCAAACCTAATGACATTCTCTTTAGCAACAGCTTTGCTTTGTGCTTTGTGCTAATGACAACCAGGGTAAACATTAAACCTGCTAAACATCGACATGTGAGCATGATAACATCAGCGTTTTGCTAGTAAAGAGTCGCTGAGCTGAGAACATGGCAGTAGAATCTTAGCCTTATTCTTTCATGGATGTTTCTATCCATAACATATGAGAGGACAACTGAGCAAACTACATTTGCTAAAGAGGACCACGTGATACAGTTTACAGTTTTGGGAAAGTTGTACTAAGTGGACCGTGATGTTGGATTGTTTGAACTTTGCATGCCAGATAAAATCATTGTATGATGTTGTTAGATCTCTTCATCTGTAATATTGTGGTTACTCTGCTCTAATATTGGTACTGTTCAATTTTGAAACCCATAAGTTCCTACTTTAAAATTCAGATTAAAGCATTTTGTGGATTGATGGTAAATTTTTAAGAGAGAATCATGATGCCTCTAATCATTTTCTTTAGGCATTGATTGACTGAACTGATGGTTGATATTGTCTATTACACGGCCTGTTTGAATTCTTTTTCAAGTGTGAACTATCATGTAGGTCAGTATTCTTTAATTATCATGCGACTTGCTGTATCCATCCGTCCTCGGCTCATATTTATTCTACTTTGAATATTGTGAATATTAAGTGAAGGTCTTCTCAGTAGGCCACAGCTAACCATATTTTCAGTCAGAGGGTTCCACTGCGTCTCCCCATGTGAAAAAGAAAACTCTTTTCAGCAAATTCTGTAGCATTAAAGGGACTAATAACATTCAAACTCTGCTGGATAGAAACATCTATATTTTCCACGGCAGGGCACAGACTGTGGTTAGTGCCTCACGGGGAAACTTTGAAACCAGATGGAGCCTATCCCACACAAAACATCATGAAAAGAACTGGGGGAGGGCGGTGTGGCGAGGGGGATTTGAGACAAACGCTGATGCACTTGGCAGTTTTCCATTCTTGGATTTATTGGGAGGTTTATTACCATCACCAAATGCACTTCAGTGTTCACACAGGTCATTCAGCAGGAAGTAGTCTAAAGTACTTCGGTGTAACTCTTGTCTTGACTGTTTCTATGTAATAAGATCAAGTCTGTGCTCTTATTGGTGAAGTTGTTAGAGATCGAGGAGGCGGGAGAAAGGCTAGGACCAACTGACTCAACATTAACTCTGTAAAAGGTGTCATGGACAGTTGGCTGCTCATGCCTGTTCCTTGGGCATTTCTAATATTAGCCTAGCCTCTGGCTACTTCCGCTGAACACTCTCCCACTCACACACGCTCCCACAGTACAAGATTGATGCGCTGTGTCTTTGGCTTCAGGGCAAGTTATGAGCTCAGGATGTCTTTTTACCCACAACAGCCCTGACAGGTGGTGACAGACCATTTTGAAACGATTTGTGAGTAATGGTACGGCCAAAACTGCCACAGTGTGCCTCTCTCTGTGCACCTTTCAACAAGCTCTTAATATTACATCCTGTCAACAAGGAGCACACAGGTGAAGGCTACGCTACAAAACAAGCTCTCTTGTGCAGGCGTCTACATTTTTCACTGTTTATGAGCCTGTGGCACAGTAGTCCTGATATCCAGAGTTTGGACAGTTGTGAGGTCACATGACAAAAATGATGGCTATTATTTTCAGCAAGTTTTAATTCACTTTGTAAAGATATCTCACAATTATCTTACAGAAAACCATAATGGTTGATTTGTGACATGAAATGTTAAACACCAACTTTTGTTTGCAAAGGGCTGCAAATAATGATTACTTTTCTTATCAGTTTGTCTGGCAAATATATTTTCAGTCATTTTTGTTTTTATCTTTTGAAAGCAAAAAACGTGAAAAACATCCAACATAATTTTTCTGGAGCTCAGGGTGATGATGTCAAATTAGCAGTTCAAAAAAGGGTATTAAATGAAGAAGCAGTCTCCTCATATTACAGAAGCTGGAACAGAGTTTTCTCTCAGTCGAAGCAACTTGCATATTGTGCCACCACAAGTGACTTTGTTGATGATCAGAGGTGCCTAAAATGGCCACCACTAAAACTTTTCCAACCTTTAATTCTAACTAAAGTAAAATGATTTTATGCCTGTTTTTCAGTGCAAGTATGCAAGAATTAAACATTACTTTATGTCAGTCTGAACTCTGAGACTAGCAGACTACAGTGTACTGGCAGTCACCTAGATGTTTAGCCTTGATGTGAATTTCAGACACAACTGAAGTGTCAAGGCTGGTGGACACAGCAGTTGGTTGAATTAGTCTCTATTGTTCTCGTTGCAGCGTACGCGCAGATTCAGCCTCATTCACTGGTTCAGCAGCACAAGCAGCAGCAGCAGTTTGTGGTCCAGCAGAGCCAGAGTTCCCAAAGGACAACGGGCCAGTTGCTGCAAACGGCCTCCATTCAGCCGTCACAGCACCCTGTCCCCGTGCTGCCCAAACCTGCTCCACACCTGCCCCCCACACCCAGCCAGCAGGCGACTATCTTCCACTCCACTATCAGCCCCCACGCCCTACACTCCTCCCTCAACCATGCCAAAGCTCAGCCCGTCCAGCTCACTGCCATCAACCTACAAATACAGCCAACGGTATGTACTGATGCACACAACAATGTCTCAAACAGGAGACCTTGACCAGCAATAGGACATTTTCAAAGCTTCTTTTATCTGCATAGTTTGCATCCATGGCAACTATCTAGCTGTCTTTCAGCTTTTAGCGGCATGTTTCTACATTTCTTCTACCTGTGGAAGTTTATATAAAACCAATTGGCAGTGCTCTATCATGTCAGCCACACCAATGTGCTTGGGCATTTAAAGCCCATATATAAATAGCTCTGAAACATTCAGAGGTCAAAGACTCCACAGGTCACCATTATTTAAGAGCAGAATTATTTGTATTTTAATATTTACATGATTTAGATCATTCAGATATTATAGACAGACATCCCTCTCTTACAGTAACATGCTGCACACTATCCATTTAGATGTTTCAGAATTGGATAATGAATGTGACTAATTTGTTGTCTTAAATTTGTGTCTAAAGGAACATAGGTTTCTGTTTAATCTGACATCCTGACTTTTTGTGTTCTTGTACACATCCTTAAATTTAAAAACCAGAAAAACAAAAAGCTCTGTTCCAAGAACACCCACAGTCTGCATTTCTCCTCCAAGACATACATGTGAAAAAAACACAGGAATCTTCTGAGTTTGGGATTCTTGGTGTAATATTTTCCCACTGGTGTGATATTTTCCAAGCCTAATGGTTTTCAGTTTTGGAGTCGCTGACATTAAAAACACTAACAGCCCCTGATGGGTGTTGTCATTCCTGTGTCAGATATCCTTTCTTATGCCTGCCCTCCTGTCTTTTGTTCCTGATGCACATATTAGGCCTCTCGAATGGTTCAGGACAGCAAAGATAAGCCAACCTCACTAGTGGTCAGGGAGACGAGTCAGACTCCCTCCACGCAGCAACAACAACAGCAACAACAGCAGCAGCAACAGCAGCAGCAACAACAGCAGCAACAACAGCAACCTGCACCTTCTCCATCACAACCCTCCAAGCCTGTAGAGCAGCCCAAGGTCAACCCAGCCACATCAGCTGTTCAGCCACAAGGTAATGACTCAGCAGGAATTTCCAAGCTGCTAAATTACTCTGTGGAAAACTTGCTTTTTGTAAATAAAATCGTAAACCAATTACCACCTTGGATAAGAAGACTGGTAGCAGTTAAAAAAATGTGTTAATTACAACTTGTCACCCGCAAAATTTAACTTCTTTCTGCTCGACTCTCCTTGGATTGGCTTCCACCTGCATAAATCTTTAGTGGAGGAAAAGAAAACTTAGTGCTTACACCTATTTGTATTTCATCACATGTTGTGTGATTTCCTTGAGCTGGAGTCTAGAATCTCAACTGATACACACAACTTATGAGAACAGTGGTGACGCAACATTATGTAACAGCAGGACATTTTTAGACAATCCCTCCAGACAGACATTGATAGTGTTAGGATGTAGCTGTACACATGGGAAATGCTACAAGTAGTTGAGCAACAAATGAAAAAAGAGAGCTTGACAGGACATGATAACTGGCTCCTCCCTCACTTCCACAGCTGGCCATTCACGTCTTGAAGTGGGTGGGAATCTCAGCTTGGTTTATTTGACAGTGCACAGCAGACAGATAAGTCATGACTCCACTGAATATGTAATGTATAGGAACGTTTACTGAGCGGCTGCTGTAACACTGCACTTCCACTGACTACACCAGACATGAAAGGCGCTTGTAAATGGTTCATATGTGCTGTGGAGATCCATGCAAATATAAAAATAGATCAGTGCCCTGTTTATAATTTTTACATGAGTTGTGTGTGGCCTTTTAACATGGAAATGGCTCATAAAGTGTCTATATTTTTTCTCAACGAAGCAACCAATATATAGACAAAGACAAATTTTTATCAAACAAGGCCTCCACTTTGGGGTTTTTGTGATCCTGTTAGCATTTCTTTTGCCAGTATCAGCTGTTGGTTGCTAAGTCGCTTTATTCCTTCTGTCGTTTATGACAGTTGATTGGAAGAATCAGTTTAAAGACTTTATAAACCCAGTTTTAATATCTTGGACTATATTTAACTATATTAACATATTTGAGTAATAAAATATGGGTAGACTTTGAAGTGCTATATGTATAATCCAGTCATAACGCTTTTAGCTGCAAGTATTAAGAAAATCCGTGAAATGTTGCAGTGTCAGTAAAATGCATTTTTGTATGGCTATATTTTATGCTTAATGTGCACATTTTGTCAGCCAGGTGATTAAGATAAAAGGTTGGTCGTTTTAAGATGCTTTAAGAGGATGATTATCCAGTAGCTATGCTCTGAATCCATTTCTGTGCTCACATTTCCTCTTAAAGGGTTGGTAACAGTCCTAATGCTGTGCATCTCATAAAATGAACTGTTATGTAAACCACAAATTGGGCAGTGAGTTGGATGTGATGTGCAGAGCAAAGAACTGTTTTAGTAATCTATTGGCTGCAGTCTTTAATGAAGATATGCCCATAATTTCACTGTTTGTACTTCAGAAATTTCAAATTTAAAGGTCTCATATTATGCTCCTTTTCAGCAAGTTCCCATAAGCCTCAGAGGTCCCAGAACAGTCAAGTTGAAGTTTGTTGTCTAAAAACCCAGTTTGTTCTTGGACTACAGCCAGGCTGTATTTCCCTCTTGTGAGCTCCACTGAGAATACGCTGTTTCTGTCTGTGATAATGAGCTGTACCTGTCCACGCCTCCTTCACACCCCTCTCTGGAGGACGTTGTCCGGTACCATGCGTTAATGTTTACTCAGAGTGCGTAGCTATGGCTCTTGAAAGTGGTTTTAGCATGGCAGCTAACATAAGTTATTTTTAGTAGCATAGTTAGCCATTTAGAAACATACTGCTGCAGCTGCAGAGTTTGAGTTTTTTTTAGGAGCCTCTCCTTCTGGGTCCGACTCTGGATCAAATTGATATGGTTGAACCACAGCGCTTCTAACAGGCTATCATGCTTGGTAGGCCGATACAGTAAAGCAACATAAAATGGTAATACTTTTGTAGTAGCTCCCATGTTTGTAGTTGGGTCACGGACAGCTGGTACCGATCCATGCTTTATCTTCAGATTTGTAGCGAATCCTGCTTTGTACTGGCCCTCGTTGAGAAAGCAGTCCGCAGTGAAGTGGTGAGCACACAAATCCAACATTTTAGGAGTTGTTGTGGGGACATTTCCATCGAAAATAAAATGAATCCACTGGACCTTCAAAGCCTCAGACGAAGAAGGAGGCAAAAATAGACTTCTGTGCTCGTTTGTGCAGCCAACAACAGAGCACCTGCCGTGCTCTGTGGTGCATTCAGGGGTGGTCTGGGAGTGCTGAGGGCTGTTAATAATGTGTATAGCCTATGTGTTTGAATCTGTTCACTCACAAAATAGCCTATACATGGGATTTATATCTTGTTATCTGTGGTGATTACCATATACATGATAGTCTCTCAAATGTTCTCACGGTAACGAGTGAAACAGACTCCAAGCCTGTCTGTTAGCTCCAGTCATAATGCTGCAGACTCTTGCTCTTGCAGTTTTATGTGATGATGGTGAAGACATCACATTACATACACCTTAAGTCCTCGAGGCTCAGTCTGCAAGTCCAGAGGGGGGAGATTTGGATTCAGCCAAACATTTCTCTGGGACGGTGTCACCAACCTGGAGGTGGTATTATTGCCCTTTATGACGTCTTAAAGGGCAAATCTCAAACTGGCTTGTTTGAGCACACATTTTCTGAAAGTGGAGAAAGCAAGAGAGGGAGAGGAGAAACTTCTCTCTTTTTGGAGGGGTTTGTAGACATGATGGGGACGCATATTATTTTTAGAAAACCATTCTAAATTTTTCATAATATGGGACCTTTAAGGAGGAATCATCCAGACAACAGCTGCTTTACATGTGGTTTCTTTGTTTTTTTAAGTTAACAGCTACAAATATTACCTCCACTGTATTTATAAGTCAAACTTTCTGCTCTGTACTAACAAATATCCAGAAAAAAATGTCCACCCATTTAAAACATTTAAACAGAAGTGTATTAAAAAGAGTAGACAACATTATATTGATGGCACACTGAGACTGCAGCTTACCAATGTTTTTTGTATAATTTAAGATCAGAATATATGCAAAGCTTTTTGTTCTTTTAAGATTTTTTGGACCAAACAACCATTAGCTGTAATTAAGCACAGTCATGTCCATCTCCTTTGTATTTTCTCTGGCAATAAGGTTTTTCAGACTCCAAAGGGCAAATCATTGGGTTGTTGTATAAACATTTGCACCATTTTGCAGCTGCTCAAGTTCCTGCAATGGAAAGCTGCCCATCTAAATGCTGCCTAGGGAACCTGAAATGCATTTACATCCTAACCATCCTACCCTGTTTATAAGCTAGATTACTGCAAGATTTTTTTTCAGACTTAGTATGAACACATTTCACTAATTTTCGGCCAATGATATGTTGCCTCATAGCTAGAAGATCCCAGTTTGTATGATGCAAAGGGACTGCATCAGAGAAATGTACATCAGGCACAGAATAGCTACAGATTATGTTTCCAACAAATGTAGCAAAGGCTGAAGTTTTGCTTTGCTACTTAAGTTCACAGCACAATGAATCTACCGATGGCTGTAGCGGTCCACCTGACTGAACTTTTACCCATAGCTTGTTTTGTGGACTACTGTTTTGAAGGTCACCATCTTGGTTGTGTATAGACTTAAATGCAACTGGACTTTTCTTTGCAGCCAGAGGAGTTGCCCCCTGTTGACTGTGCAGGTTTAAGGCACTTTCATCTTGGTGTGACTCGTCAAATGTAGGATGCAAAAAACAACTGCAGTAACCTACCATACTAAACATTTTACATTTTGCTGAAGATTTGGATCAAACATAAGGCAGTCTTGCTATTTAGCGGCATGCTGCGATTCGCTCATGACGATTGTGTTAAGTGTTGGGAAACACAAACCAGCTACAGCTTCTTTTTACCTTAGAGCAGAGTGATAGTGAGCTGCAGCCAGACCATTATGTTTTACAGAATGGGCTGGCAAAGCAGGACTACTTCTGTGTTGGCTACACTTTTCAGACCCAGAGGCAAAGTCTGCCTTTTATATACAGTCTATGCTTTTCCTATATCTTGATGAATGAATGATGAATTTATGCATAGTTTACATTAGAGAAAATCTATTTAAGGTACAGACATTCTGCATAAGTTTACAGCTCTGGAGGGGTCCTGTATGGTCAAGGTATTTCTTAAATCCCATTTACAACCCTGCTGAAAACATGCTGTGTTTATCTGCTGCCTTAATATTCTGTCATGGGTGAACTGGCCGTGGTCGTTGGGAGCAAAATAAGATATTTCGGTAGCTGACTTGCAGCTGGAGGCTCCGTGCTCGTCAGTGGGACTCTGGTTTGAGATTCCTGGTTGAAACATGTTGATCAGCTGCGGCAGCCTGAGGAGGATCAGGGCTGTGGGAGGAAACAGGGAGGCGGACCCTGTTAAAAGCTTTTCATTTACGGGTGTGAAGCGGCGCTGCAGCTTAAAGCCGCTCAGAGCAGCAGCGGCGGCAGATCGGTGTGTGTCTGTCTGTGTCTGTGTGTCGGATCATTAGAACAACAAACAAACCAAACCGCACATGTTTTCTGTCTGAACAGAGCCAAAGTTTCGCGGTAAGAACTCTTCTCTTTAACGTTCACCGCTTTAGGACGATAAAGCATGGCGGCTTCGTGTTTACTTTCGCTTTTGTGGGTTTCTAGTCAAATAGCCGAGGCGTACTTGTGATGGTAGAGTTGATCACATAACAGATTTGGGTGTGTTGTTTGTTATTGACCGACTATGTATCAGTGGATCACTTCACGTGTTCAGCTATTGTTGGACCGTCGACAGCAGAAACGCTATTTAAATTAGCGGCAGGCAGGTGGATGACCAGTACTGGTTTACATGTACATGGTTATAATGTGACAATTATGTGTTTAGTTAACATAATCGAACGATATAAGTATTCATTTCTTTGTATCAAACACTTCGATCAACCATTACTATCTGGCAAATAACAGCACAAATTACAACAGTTATAGTGTTGGTAATTTTCCTCAAAAGTTTAGGAAGATTTACCTTCCACATTTATAGGTGTAACTAATCATCAGTTAATCTGTGCATACAGAGAATGTCAGGAAATGTATCAGGTCATCCACTGCAGACTCCTAAAGTATAGCTGATATCTTTAAATGTCTTGTTTTAGTCATCGTAAAGTCTCAAAGTTAGTTTTCTATTGTGTGTAACAAAGAAAAGCTGTTAATATACACATTACAGAAGCTGAAACCAGTTCACATTTGGCATTCTCACTCAATAACTGAATCAGTGAATGCGGAGCTGCTGTTTATTTTTTGATGTACTGATTATTTTTCTTAATAATCCCTAAGTCAGTAATAGTAATAGTTTTCCTATGATATGTTACTAAATAGTGGGAGAAAATGCTAATTATGTGTTCCTAGAATTGGCGTACTTAAAATGCAACCATCTCATCTCCAGAAATATTCAGTTTGTCATCATATACACCAAGGGATCCATCAAATATTCAGTTTTGACAAGCTGAAACCAGAGAACGTGCTGCCTTTTTGTCCTTAAAGATGACTGAAATGATTTAGGAGTTGCAATTCTGAGAGAGTACATGCCCTTGTATATTAACTGGATGGTGTATTCATTTTTCGATCTGGAGGGGGCTCAACCAAGAGGCCAAGTGCGGCACCGGGGACCCCACCTCCAGCCATGACCTCAGGAAATGAGAGCGAGGCGCCCACCGTGACGGGCAGCACGCCGCAGAACGGAGAGAACAAACCGCCTCAGGCCATCGTCAAGCCCCAGGTCCTCACACATGTCATTGAAGGCTTTGTCATCCAGGAGGGAGCCGAGCCGTTCCCTGTGTGTGTAAGTACCCCATCTCTGCCGTACTGACAGGGAAACATGATAAACAACCCAGTGCCACCACACTCTCCAGTGTACATGTCTGCAGGGAGCTGTCAGAAGGCAAACACAAACCCTCTGGTAGTGCTAGTAGTGACAGCTCGCAGCTTCTGTTTGATTCACTCGTTAATTACAGGTAGATAAGACTCTAGCAGTGAAAGAATACAGATGGATGAAGGTATGTGTGTAATGAGCTTTGTAATATTTCATTTATCTCAAGGCATAAAGATGCTTCTTTAATCTGTGTCATCTCCCTTAAAATTGATGCCTTATTATCTGATGTTGTTTATACAGTGGATCTGTAAGCCGGGGGTTAACATTCATATCATCCCATCTATGTTAATCATTGAAAAAAAACAAGTGTTCAGACGGAACAGCACAATGACATGTGCTTGTTGTAATTTCTAGACTTTGAGCTCTCTGCCTCCTACTGGACATGTGGTGTAAATGCTCGCTGTTGCTGCATGCATATAGAGCCGAACAAGCACACTGCATTAATGCTGACAAACGTATTGAAAGGAAGCAGATTCTACATTTTAAAGACATCTGAATGGTTCACTGAGTTAAGATTGTTTATTATTCATTACACAATGTCATTTTTTCCCAGTAACAGTTTACTTGTTGATATTATATAACACTAACTTGATTTGCTTAAGCAATTTAGAATTATTTAATTTTTTTTTCAGTTTAATGTTCCGGATGTTTGACTAATTGAATATTTGACTAACTGTTACAGCACTATTAAATGCACATTTCTTGATTTGCCCACAGCATCTCCTGTTGTAGTTTGCAGGGCTCCATAGTAGCTTTTTGCATTGGTTGCGCTGGTTAACTTAGCTTTGTTAAGGTACACCAACACATAATTTAGCCACACCAAGCATTTTTTATCTCGTCTTTAGATGCTGCCCTAAGTGTAACCAATGGGCTTCTGCATTATGTGATGATGTTGTGACTCGCTGTGATCACTTGGAGGTCATCTGCAATTATTGTGACAATTCCAAATAATAAAGGAACCCCACCGTGTAATAACCTGCCTGCTCCATCGCCTCTCCCACAGGAGAATAGTTCAAAAGGCTTGAGAATGTGCACGAATGAGTGGAGCTAGCAGCAGGGGGCTAGTGGTGGGTTTATTTACTGAGTGGCCAGTAGTGCCTTCACAATTTCTGCGGGCTGAAACAATCTGCTGAACCAAAAGTGACCTGACCCCTAACTTGATTTTGCTTAGACATAGAGCACCAACAGTGTTTACAACTGGCATATCAAATGAGCTGCGATAATAGTGTGAGACAGTGGGGAACAGCAGGAGTAGAAACCACTACTAGACTGTAATGACACAAATACTGAAAGACACACATTGTCAGTCACTATTGTCTCTAATAAGGCAAATAGTAATCAAATGTCACTAATATGTGTAGCATTCTACTTGTACACAAAATAACATGAAACTAAAATAGAACACCAAGCAGCAGCGACTCAATCTTTTGGGTCATCTCCAAACAATATACTAGCGCCTTTGTGGGAGGCTAGCAGAGTAGCCAGCAGGAGCTCACAGCACCCAGAGTAGCAGAGGAATTGGCAGCAACAACGTGCACAGCAGACTATCGCTGATCTGCAATGTAATGTAGAATTCTGGTGGTGGAAAAAATAATGCTACACACACTGAGACACACCTGCTAAATGTTAGGTGCACCGGAGCGACCGGTGTCCACGGTCAGTCTCACTTGACAGATTTTTAGTGGCATGTGTGACCAAAATGTTCGCACTCTGGGGCCCTGGGTTGTTTATCATCAAAGCCTGAAAATGGATTTTAAATTATGAAGGATGCAAGTAGCTGTAGTAGTCATGGTCTTTGCTTTAGTGTTGCTGCTGTTATTTGTAAATGCAACTGTTCAAATAAGATCAGAAACGTTGTCTTTATTCGCAATCATTGTTTCTTATTTCTGGAGCCTGCAGTGCTTCATCTTAGTACACAAGTCAATATTTTCTCCCTCACACCAGGTGGAGCGTCTGCCCATTCTCATCGACAGCCCAAAGAAGCTGGATCATCAGCTCTCCTCAGACCCTGACAAAACGCCGGTCAGCAACGCAGCAAACACCGACTCTGAGCCCGAGGACATGAACCAGCCAGGTGAGACCAAACAGATTAAAGTGTAATAGGTTGTGTATATTTGTTTGTTTGGCTTCATCCTGCTCAGACAGTGCATTACCTCGCTTTCTCTCCACACATTCCTCGTTCTTATCTCCAATAAATTCATAAAGTGTATGAAATTGGAACATTGCTATGAATCAGCCTCATAATGTGGATAGGTCTGTTTACAAAGTCATGGTTACCGTGCAGAGCCTCTGTGATAAATGATGACCAGAGCCGATTCTGCTCACTCTACGGATGCTCTTAGTCTAATGAAATTGGCCTGCATATCTTAAGCAAACCACTTAAAATATGTGTGTCTCTTTCTTTTCCTCCCCAAATTAAAGGCAACCTGCATGTTCCTATAGAAGCGCTAAGTCCATTGTTCATCAGATGTAATATCAGTTTTTGTTTGGTGGTACATTCTCTTTTATGTAGCTTTGTTCAATAGGAAATAACTTGTAGTCTCATGGTAGAAAATGTGCAGTAAATGTCTAAATGTGTAAAGGACATGGAGGAAAACTTAAGTAAGATTTGCTAGTACAATATAAATTCATATCAACACTTGTAGCAAATGCCTATTTCTAGCTTCATGTTAAAGTAAAACACACGCAGGAATTGATATCAGTAGTTTTACGCACGTTAGCTTACTGCTGTTAAAAAAAAAACAACACACGGTGGAACAGACTGAGAGTATTCTTATGTGTCTCTGTGATATTTGATTGATACGTGTTCTGCTGAATAAGGCCATTATCTGTGCCTCCCCCAAAAACCATTTAAGAAAAGGGTAAAAATAACGAATGTGTTGGTATTGTACCACTTGGTGCACAGAAGGCAAAATCTGTGAATGAGATCTGCACACGGATTCTCAACCTTGTCCTATCTCTGGAGCAGAAATGTCAATTTAATATTGCAAAATAAATCATTTTGATGATCTACAGTTTCATTTTATGGATATTAAAGATAGTGAATATGCTGATTATTACATGTCCTTGTATGTCAGTTATTTGGTCAGAGTGGATGTCAGTCTTCACAGAATGAATGCGTCATTTCAGAAGAAAAAATAATGTTTGGAGTGTCTCATGTTTATGCTGCTTCCTCTCCCACAGAAAAAGAAGAGCCCAAGCTGACGTGCGAATACTGCGGCTGGGTGGATTTTGCCTACACGTTCAAGGGCACTAAAAGGTTCTGCTCAATGGTTTGTGCAAAGAGGTAAGTCACCTTGGTTTTTATATTTCTTTTCATTTGACAAATTAGCAGTTTATGTCATAATAAAAAGAAAAGCTCTAAAAATAGTGGATGTTTCTGAACAGGTACAATGTGGGCTGTACGAAGCGGATAGGACTCTTTCGTCCAGAGAGGAACAAACCAGCCAGTCGCTGGCGTCGAAAATCTCAGGGCCGCTCCAGCATAGAGGCGAAAAAACAGGTACAGGAACACACTCGCACATACTCGCACTCCTTCACTGTTGTAAAAGTTCCTCATCAACATTTTACCTCTCATCAGATACTGCTTCCACTGCACATTTTATACCCCGCACTTTTCACGCCTCATGCTTTTTAATGAAGTTGAGCATAATTTGTGTGAGCCTGATTATCTCCCTCTGTCTTTAAAGGGTCATTAAGTGCTCTATGATCTCTGTCAACCTTTATTGGCGACCAGCAGGAAAGGGAAAGCATTAGTAGAGATCTTCTGTCTACTGCACGTTATATAGATATCAAAAGCAACTGGATTGACCGGCTTGTTTTTTTGGCCGCATATCTAAGACTGCTATTAAATCTTTTATTGATATTGTGTAGTTGAACCTAGACACTGGGAGGGAGTTACTACTCATGACAATAAACTTGATTGATCCATGGACAGAAAAGGCAATGAGAAATTTATGTACATTATTGCCATTATTGCAGAGCGACAGTAATGTCTATTATGCTTGAGTTAATAAAGTATCCAAGTATCTATTGAATCTTGTAGGAAAAATTTCAAGATGTACATGTTTTCAGTGGCATTTGGTTGCCTATAGTGGTCTTAGCATATTTCTTAAATTTTGTTTTAGTAGTTGACCTTACAGGCTGTTATCTTGTTTTGTGTTGCTTTTTTAAAGTATTTTATATTTATTTTGTTCTACAATCTATGTTACTAGTTTTAAGTCTTGCTTTTTTGCACACATTTTGTTGTTGCTTGTTTTATGACATATCACTTTGGTCAGCTTTAGCTTTTTGCAGACGGGCTATATAAAGAAATTTGATTTGATTTGAAAATATCACATTAATTAATACAAAAAATATCAAGTTTTTTGGCCTGAGAGCTTTTTTTTCAGTTGAAATATCTTGAGTTATATAATGTGTTAATGGTTGGGTCTTGAACCTCCAGTGGGGGGTGCCTTTGTCTCATGTTTGTACTAATAACTGAGTTTTATAATTCAGAGGGTTCAACACCTGACAAAGTAATCTTCACGGCATTGGTATCGATCCAATAACCCTATCAACTCCCTGCAGGTGTATTATAGTCATTTGAAGCAATTGTACAGTATAAATCTTATTTATTGCCCCTTTAATCTTTGCTATGACTAATATAATGTCCCAGCAGTGTTTTACTGATGAACCATCACTTTCTCAAATACTGTGTCTTGACGTCATTCCCGACTACTTTACTTTCCAGAAGCTGTCCCCTTCCCCAAAGCAGACTCAGGGCGGTTCTGTGTCGTCGCCACATCTCTCACAGCCCAGTCAGGAGGAGTCCAGCCCCTGCTCAGACATGTCCAGCTACGAGGAGCCGCCATCTCCCCTGTCAGCAGCCAGTTCAGGACCCCTGGCTCCTGCTCCGGCTCCAGCCCAGGTCCCCATCCACCGGCAGCCAAGCAGAGCCTCAGATCAGGAGAGCTGTGGTGGCAGAGACGCACCGTCACTCTGCCAACGCTTCTTACCCAACGACCCCACCAAGTGGAACGTAGAAGAAGTTTATGAGTTCATCCGTTCGCTGCCAGGTCAGCAGGGTTTTTTAAGGAAGCACATTAATAAAGCTCTTCACATAACTCTGTTTAGAGCACAAACACTGTTTCACTGTGATTCAATGCATTTTGTTCCTCTGCTCTTCACACAGGCTGTCAGGAGATAGCAGACGAGTTTCGCTCTCAGGAGATCGATGGACAGGCCCTGCTCCTGTTAAAGGAGGACCACCTGATGAGCACCATGAACATTAAGCTGGGACCTGCACTCAAGATCTTTGCACGCATTAACATGCTCAAAGACTCTTAGCAGGAAAGCGTGTGTGTATGTGTGTGCGTACATGTGTGTGTGTGTGTGTGTGTATGTGTGTGTGTGTGTGTAAAACATAGCACTGACAGCACAGGGTACTGACTGCACTATGACCCGACCTTCTCCACACTACTGGACCGGTTTCTTTACAGAATCTCACTCGAGCATGTCTTGATCCGGCAAACAGATCATACTCGCCTGCATCAGTTCAGTCTCTATGTGACCAGTCGTGTGTGGCTCGTATGACTCTTGGTGATTTCATTCTCGTCGTCCTTCAAGCACTTTGGTCATACTGGACAAACCATTAGTGTGATCGGGAAGCTGTTGGTCTGTGTTTACAACCCACAGGTGTTGAGCAGAAACAATAACTGTATTTTCATAATGAGTAATTATGCGCATTTTTAAGTATCATATTAGAAAAGGTTAACTTAAAAAAGTGTTTTTTGACTTCTTTAAAAAAGACTTAATGCACTTCATGGGAGATGGAAACACCTTTTCCCCATCAGTCGGGATGCAACGAACATTTAATTCATGACTGATTTATGCTTCTTAAGTCTCCAGACAGCATTTAACAAAGCCACAATAGACTGACATGAAAGAATAATTGCAACTTGCCCAATTTAACAAAATTCCTGAAGAATTCTCTCCATTTTTTTTTTGTCATAGATGACTGAAGCGACGGGTTATGTTTACTTCTTCTGTAATATATTTTAGTGGTTGGTAAATGTAGCCTATACCACCACTTTTGATGACACTACAAAGCCAAGGTTGTTCATTTCAAAGCAGTTAATGGAAACAAGCCTAAATTGCTTCAAATTTGCATGACAGTTCTATTTAAACTTGGCTACTAAAATGTGTAAAGGAGCTTCTACAAAAGCCATGCCAAAGTTACACCTGATATCAACAGGTTGAGCTGTATGTCTGATGTGGATAAAAAAAAGGATGCATGTTGATGCAGGTGTAACTGTGTGCAGAACATGCATGTAGTGCTGTTGGATCTACCAGACTGGAGCATTTAATGCTTTAAACAGGAATGAAAAGTAAAGAGATGAAAGGAAATGAGGAGGGAGAGAGATGGGACTAACATGATGCAAAATCATTGTGGTTTATGGTCAGGCCCTGCTCTGCCTTAATCCCACATTCTTAAAAAACAATAAATCTGACCAACAAAGTACAAGGTCACCATATTTTTTACTCCTCCTGCCATCTCAAGCTTCCAGTCAGAAGGATACAAATTGCCCTTTTATCTGCGAAAGAAAAGCCCTACACAAGAGCATGGCTTTCCTTGACCTGAGACATTATCATCATCCATTATCTGCTTTATCTGTTTGGATCTGATCGCACTGCGGCAGAATTAAGATAACGAGATTGCTTATTAAAACCAGATGTAGACGCCAAAGGCCCTTATCAAACGTCATTATCCAGATAACACTTCTAGGTACCAATTCTGGGATAACAAGATAATTCCAGATGTTAAGGGGCCTTTGGATTCAGTCTGAGGAAAACAAATTCTCTGTAAGAAGTTCACCTGAAAGAAAATAAGGCTGAGCGAACAAGCAGTGCTGGAGTTCTCTACCTGTTCAGTGGTGCCCAGGTTGGGTCACACTGCAACCGTCAGTGCTGGATCGAGGCATTAAGACAGAACATGAGTGAAGTCTGAATTTAATTAGACATGTTTTTTGTACAGTTTTGTTAGCGTGTGAATGAGCGAGAGAGATGGCCGTATGTGTGGCTGGGAACAGAAGATTGCATTCATTAATTTGCTCATTTTTATTCAGAAGATGCTCCTTTTGCCTTTTCTCACAATAGGACTCTCACAGCTCTCGAATACAAAGCTGGAACGCAGAGAAACAGTCAAAGCAGCTTTTTTTGGGACATTGATTTTTCCTTTCACTTGCCAGTTTTCTCCTATACATTTAAACTGCTTACAAATAGTTCTTTGGCAGCGTTTTCAAAATGATTTACTAAAATGTGACATTGATTTCTTGTCTCGGTGTCATAAGAGGACACTAAGTTATCTGAGGAACAACTTGGGTTTGCTGCTCTCTTCACAAAGTCCTGCTCTTGGCACTTATTTTCTATTTGCTTTAATGTTATGAGATGCTGCACCTAAACTGAAAAAATACAGTGTGGCATTTGTGAAGCAATGTGTTACGGCCCTTGGTAACGTAACAAATGCAAAAAAGTTTGTATGTACATAACAACAACCAACAAGAGAGGAAAAGCCGAGTCATTTCTTTAAGTTATCCCTGTTATTTTAAAACAGAAGTTTCATGGTGTTCGCTATTTTGAAATATGCAAATGTATAAAATATCATTGGCCTGGGAGTTGTTTTTATTAATGTCTTTGTTTTCTAATGGAAAGATTATCTTATCTATTTGTGTTTTGTGGGTGTTATGGAAAGTCAACTTTTTTAGACGATGCTTTGTCAAATGCTTGTATTTATCAAAACAGTTTGTTACACATTTTGCAGTTATAAATAATTTGCAATACACTTCTGTCTTGAGATATTTGTTATGTGTCTGTCATGTAAACAATTGAAGATTGTTTACATGACGTAATTGCAGTTGATTATGTTCACGGACTGCACCAAAATTGCAGTGTGACAGCAGCTTTATAAACTTTCAGGACTTCGGTGCATATTATGCTGTATATTTATTATGGCTGCTGTTCGCCATTTGAAATTGTTATAGTTTCCACCACTGTGCCTTCTTTAAGTTTTAGCTTTGTAGGGAACAAAAATCCCAAACCTAAAGTTTACAGTGATATGAGTCAATGATTGGCATTATTATTAAGATATGACAGAAATAATCATCAACAGTAGTCATCAATACATTTTGTTTTTAGTTATTTTAACGTAATACAAACCAAATAAGAGTTTTGATTGATCCCTCGATCAAAACAAAGGATAATAAAGACCAGATTAAATGTGGAAAAGGGAATAAAAATGCACAAACCAAAACTACAGAAATATAATCGTTTTGAAACTGACCAAGTTTAAATTAATGAATTTACAAGCATATATGTATATGCTTGTAAATATATAAGAAACTCAATAATTATGAGCACTGACTCCATGCAAACAGACTTGTGACATTAAAAATGAAGTTCACTGTTAATGGGCGTCAGTTGTACTGTATATCTGAAATATCAGTGCCTTCTCGAAGTCCCTGGTTTTAAGGAAACGAGACCTTTCCAGCTGTTCATATATAATTTGTTTATACAATGGACCATGTATACAAACGCACCGGCCGCTTTCCACTTTGTTTTTCCTTTTTTTAACAATAAAACGAGGACCAGGTAGAGCGAGTTTGTTTTTAAACGACAAGCGGGGAGCAGCAGCAGAAAGTTACAGTAGTGACACGCCCATTGTTTTGATTTGAGAACGGGCCAAACCAAAAGAGTTACCGCTTTTTTTCTGTATTTTGTGGAGAAATAAACAAAAGTAGACCATTTATTGCGTTTATACCTGTATTTCGTATCATAACACAGCCGGATGTTTAGGTTTTAATCATGTGTTGAGACGTTAACGAAGTCTGTAACTTTTAACCTCCCCCCCATATCTCATTGACAATGGTTTAGCCCAGGTTTGAACTGGAACGTTGGCGTGTATGAAGGTGGTTTTTAAACGGAAGACACGAACCGAAGAGTTAAATGTTTCATCTGTCGAAGTCATAATAAATTCATTTAAATACCAACACCGGGTAAGTTCAAGTATGAAAAGCGTCATATTTTCATTACAGTGCGCGTTTACGCTTTTGTTGTTGTTATTGTTGCTGTTTTTTTAAATGTTACATTTAACTGAGCAGGTTTTTGCTAATTGGTATGGTAAATATAAGTTATGTGTGTTAGCTTGTTTTCTTAGTGGTGGAATGTACTCCAATACTGCATTGAAGTATATTTTACACGAGTCTTTCCATTTTCAGTTACTCCAGGGCACTTAAGTTTAATATAGCACTGTTTTTTTCTGTTACTTAATTTGTATTTCATTTAATTAGGCACTTAAAAGATTCAGATGTGCACCAAACAAACTGATATGTGATTTATGGGTTAATATGGGCTTCACTGATCCAAGGGGATCTACCCAGCAGCATGTAAAGTAATTAAGATAATATTAAAATCCAGTAATACACAGTATTCTGATATTGACTATTCTGCTTAACGAGTACTTTAACTTTTTAAAAAGTTCTTCAAATGTTCAGTTTGGTCAGTTGTAACATTGTTTCTATACTATCAATAGAATAATGTTATAGAATATAGCCCTATACTATATGACAGTAGTATATAATTTTCTACCTCTGCGTTTAGACTGTAAAATCATATTATCTGCCCACTTTAAAAACTCAATGAGAGTGTTGGTTAATTTAAATCCCCTTTAGGGCTGCAAGTAATTATTTTTAACATCAGTTAGTGAACAGATTGTATTCTCAAGTCATTGTTTTCTTCTTGTAATTAACAGAAAAAAGTGAAAAATGTCTGTTATAATTCCCCACTGTCCAGTAAGATGTTCACATTTCTTGTTTAATTCAACCAACTGTCCCGCCACCAAGGAATAGTTACTTAGCTATGAGAGATTTTTGAAGAAAAGAGGCAGTTCTTAACATCTGGAACTATCTTATGTTTAATGAATTTGTCTTAAGAAATTACTAAAATATTTGATTATCAATTAACGGTCTCAGCTGTAAACTGAATATGTGAACTAAATAGGGTTTTTTTTGTACTTTTACTGTACATGCATTGTGATATAATGAAATAAAGTTCCCAGTTTGACCACTTTAATGAGTGATGTAAATGTCGTAGACTGTTGCTGAAATGCCAAATCAGAGAGAGGAGGCCGCTGATGATTCCCCCGCTGACCTTCCCTGTCTGGAAAAACTCAACTCTCCTACAGGTATGGAGCTTTATTATAGCCGTTATTGTTTTCAGGCACGTTCAGGGACCATTAGTAATTGAATTATTACCATGGTGGCAGTTTTAATTATCTGTGGGTGTGTGTGTCCTGTCTATGGTGTCAGGGAGCCCACCCACTGCCTCATTATCCAGTCTGATGGAGCTGGAAAATTGTGTTTCCAACCTGAGCCTTGCGCATGAGATAGTAGTGAACCGAGACTTCTGCTTCAAACCCAGGAGTCCTCCCACAGACAGGCAAGAAAAACACTTTGGCACAGCCAAAGTGACCTTGGTTATTTCTAAATTAAGTGAGAGTCTAGACTCTTGAGCTGGCTTTTAAACCATTTGTCCTCATTTAGTCTGGAAGGTAGAGTGACAGAGGTTGTTCACCGGGCATTTTGGGACAGTCTTCAGGAGCAGCTGAGCAGTGATCCTCCAAACTACAGTCATGCCGTCACACTGCTGCAGGAGGTCAAAGCTGTAAGTATCTGCCACCCAAAGGGTCCACTGTGACGTCTGACTGCACTTCGAAGATCAAAACCAAAGTGAAGACAAATGCCAAATAAACACATCACTAACCTCACACAGAGGAAGTTAGTGACATCAGACTAATGATAATTGGAGCTTACTTTATTTAGAAGTTGCTGTTTTGTACTTGATTAGGAGTTAGTCCTTAAAATGTCAAAAAATCTGAAATATCAAGCTCATGTCTTCAGACAGCTTTCAGTTTTCTAACAATCCAAAAATGTGTTTATATTGATATAAAACAGAAAAATCAGCACATTCCATGATTTGAATTTGGTAATTTTGTTTGATAAATGACTGAAGCAGTTAATTAACCATTAAAATACTACCTCACTCTTTAATTAAGTAATAATAACTAACCAAATCTCTAAATGAGAGAAGGGAAAAAGTAACACGCATTTTTTGTGTATGGTTGTGGTTTCCGGTCAAGCTAGGTAAGAGATAACACTGACAAATCCAATGATTGAATTGTAAATGTGGAAAAAACATGTGGCAGATGTGGCTTTTTCTCATATAAGGTAGACTTTTTTCCTGAAGCTGATATGTCTTATGTTATTAGGCTGAATCTCTATATAATGTTATAACATGCAGATAAAATAAAGGATGAAATGGAAATTTCCAAACATAAACTAGAATAAACACATTTTTTGTTTCCTGTTAGATGCTTCAATCCCTGCTCATGCCCGGTCATGTCCGACTAAGGTCTCAGCTGGATGAGGTGCTGGACATGGAGCTGATCCAGCAGGAGGTCAATCATGGCGCTCTGGACCTCCACAGGCTGGCAGGATTCATCATCAACACCATGGCGTCTTTATGTGCTCCTGTGCGTGACCCAGAGGTCCGGGCACTGCAGGACCTTAGGGAACCTGTGGAGCTCCTGAGGTAGCACTTCTTTCCTTTATTAAGCTTACATCCGACATGGGCTCAATACACCCAGATGATTTTACCCATGTATTTCGTCCTGCATTTTAAACTGGTCCAGACTATGCAGCTACTGCATTTCTGTGTTAGTATCACTGCTAACCCACATTATTACAACAAATCTCATGTAAATCAAATCTAAATATGCGGCGTGACCAAGAAGTTCCAAGACTGCGCTTATAAAAAAGGATTAAATATGGCCACTTTTCATAGTAGTCTCCTTGTGCAGTGATGCGATGCTCCCAGTGTTCATGCAGGATCTCAGAGTCCCTTTTTGACCACAGGAAGGTGCACATTTGTGTTTTCACTATAAACCTCAAAGGTGCAAATATCAAATTCTGTGCACAGCCTTCATATTGAGGATTATCACTGGTTGTGACGGTTGGGTCTACGGCTATGACCCAAATACCAATCAGCAGTCTTCTTTGGAAGAGCCTACAGCCTCCAAGACTGCCGAAAGGTGCATCAGGTCAGCAGTGTGGCCAAGAGCATGCTTGTTCTTTGTTTCACATTCACTGGGTTGTGCACTGTGAATGTATCTCCCAGGGTCAAACTGTAAGCGTATAGTTCATGTTCTTCTGCAACTTCTTGAAGTGCACCAATTCAATCATCGCTGTCCATCTGTCCTATTCATCAGATTTGGCACCCCTTCCTGATGTGGTTCCTCTCCTCTAAAATCAAATTCAATTTGAAGGGTTCCCATTTTGACACAATCAAGGAGACTGAGTGCATGTTGCACATGGTGCTTGACATGCTTACAGAGAGGGGCTTCCAGGGAGCGATCCAAATGTAGCAGCAGTACTTGGGGTGGAGTATCACTGCAGAAGAAGACTAATTTGAAGGAGATCGCTGCCGAATTTCAATCATAATTAGCTTTTCCTTGTTATAGGCAAGGAATCTGACCTTTTGGACTGCACCTTGTATATGTATAATGCTCATCAGTTCTCTACTGAGTAGTGCAGGTTTAATTTAAGTTAAATACATTTTTGTTGGTGTGGTAATTAGATGTTCACTTGTGCATCCATACTGCCTTACATACTGCAAAATGTTTTAGCTATTTTTGCTGTTCAACTTCTGCAAAACCTCAGAGAGGCTAAATTAGTGCATACTTACTGAAACTTTTGAGGTAATATAATGATAAAAGTGATTCCCTTGCTCTTACCTCAGGGAGATCTTCCGTGTCTTGGGGCTCATGAAAACCGACATGGTTAACTTCACAATCCAGAGTCTGAGGCCTCATCTCCTGCAGCAGGCCGTGCAGTACGAGAGAGCCAAATTCCAGCAGATCCTGGACAAGCAGCCAGGTGAGGAAGGATTTAATTCCAGGGTGCTTCAATCTCCAACCTGTCTTATACAGTGAGAGTGACTGATGATAAAGGTGACTTTGAGAGTGTAGCATTTATGTTCATTGGATATTTCAGTTTTCAATTAAATAAATTCTGACCCTCCTCACTTGAAAGCACCATCCAACCATTTTTCAGCCTCTCTTATATTAGGTGAGGAGCAGGACAACCAATCACTGAACTCTGGCTTTTTTGGCTCAGATTTTCTATCTAAGTAGAGCTGGCTAATCACAGTTACTGGCACGGTGACAGGGCCACTGGTGCTGACGTAGTCATGTTAGGTAGGGACACTAAATATCCTTATGAGAAGTTCAGCTAGTCTTTTATTCTGAAAAATCACTGTCCTGAAACATGCATTTGGTTGGCAAAATAGTTTGGGAAATAAGTAGAGTTAGAAGGGCTGAAACTATGAATGACTTTTGTTACCAATTATTCTGTTAAGTATTAACTTGGTTTGTTGTTTTGTTTGTCAAAATCTTCCTCAATTCAAGTTTCCATTAGTTTTGTTCAATCAGGAGTCCAGAGCATATAGACATTCAATTTATTTTGATAGAAGAGCAAATATTGACAACTTAAGAAGCTGAAACCAGAGAGTTTTAGGCATTTTGTTTAAAAAATGACAATCAGATATCCAATTTGTTGCAGATAATTGTCTGTCACTGACTTATTGATTAACAAACACTTCTAAATTAATTGTCTTAACTTAGAACAGAAACTTTTAATTGCTGGAGTTAGAATCAATAAAGTATGCTGCAGACACCATTTAACTGGTTTTGCTTCACATGTTCCCTCATCAGACTCTTCAACCCTCGTTCACTTATTTCCTTTGAAGAAAACATGGTGTGAACACTGTGGATCCTCTGCTAATCCAGTGACACTGCTTTTATCTCGTGTGTATTTCTTTATAATTTTACATTTTTCCTCAGCTTCTCTGGACAATACCACCGCTTGGCTTCAGGCAGCAGTGTCAGAGGAGGCGTCGGCATTCACAGCTCAGTCTGATTCCTCCGGTCCTGACAGCCGGGGTCCTCTCAGTGCCACCGCTGTCCTCATCCGGGCCTACATGCGTCTGCTCCACTGGGACCCGCAGGACCAGAAATATCCCGAGGTCAGCTGCAGCCTCAAAAATTACCTCTCACCGCGCCTGTCATTACGCCAAGTGATATTTTATTGATTATGAGGGAATATTCAGTTTCCCAACGCACTCCTGCTCACCCTGCTGCATGTTAAAGCATGTGACAACACATTAGAGGTCTTGTAAAACAGCGGCTCCAAAGCTTTTTTATCAGATGTACCCACACAGTCCTGTCACATGAACTCAAATACTCATTAATCAACATCTGATGCGCTTCAAATGTCTTCAGCTGAAGTGATTTCAAACTTCACAGTACAGCAATCTCTTAACACAAGTGATTTAGTCAAGCTTGCATTTGTATGTAACCCTTTGAAATGACTGAAGCCAAGTTTTTCAACCATGTATCCATCACTATAGCTAGCTATTTTAATATTTTATCCGTTCTTTTTTGAGACATTGATTCAGCAGTTTATCTATTCCTTTTGGCTCACAAGATCAAACAAATATCAGTTTGTTTCGCTAAAATTTCAACAATGTTTCCATTAGGTTCAGCTAAGTATTTGAGTGATTTATCCATTTATTTTAGCTAAAAAAAATCACAAATTTATCTGTTGGTTTTAACTGACTAAATCAGCCACTTATCCCTTAAGTCTAGCATATAATTTTAGTGATTTATCCATTTAAATTTGTGTTTCTTTGTTTTATATATAAATCAAATTATACCTTGTTTTTTTTCCAGTTAGTTGAACTTCTTTAACGTCTTTCACATACCTTCTGCTAACTGCAGAAGCATCCCCTGGTTGTGAATCACATGTACAGTATCCAGTGCAACTTTCAGCCTCTGGTTTTCTTTGGAAAGGCTCATATTTATGCTATACATTTCCAGTGATTAACTGCATGACATATGACCCTGACTTGCCCTCCACACACAGACTGTGCTGATGGACCGAGCCCGCCTGGACGCTCTTGGCCGGCAGCTCCAGATGCTGGTCCTGGAGGCGTCGGTGCTGCTCCTGACCAGCGCTCAGTGTGGGGGCGTCGTTTTCGCCCTGCAGGGGTTTGTAGGTAAACTCAGGCAGTCCATCACTGCCCTGCTGGAGGGCAGTCACACCAGGTAAGAGGAGGATGTGGTGATGCATGTACTGGCTGTCATGGGGAACAGGTATTGTATGAGAAGGAAACCAATGGAGGTGACAGCAGGCAACTAGCTTGTCAGAACAGATCCAGCTAACCTCATTCTTTCTGTTCAAGAGAAGCCTCGTCATGATTAGTGGATAAATGTGGAACAGCAGCTTGTGATATTCGAGGCCTGCTCACACTGTGGCCCAAGCTGCAATAAAACGTAGCACAGGCTGTTTCTTGCTTAATCACCTTTATTAAAACGTAATTTTAATCTAAATGCCTATTGAGAGAACTACATGTTATTGCTTCAATGAGTCCCGGGACTCTTTACTTAACACTCTGTGCAAATGGATAAATTCATAGGCCTGTGACCCGATACACATCTAACAAAGCCTGCTGGTAACTGGTTTATTACTGGTTTGTGGTATTACAGGGAAGATGACCTGAAAATGGCCCTGTTAGGAGCTGGGGAGACGGTAGTGCAGCAGGTGACTGAAGCTCTGAGTGCCCAGGGAGCAGCAGCGTTGCCTCAGGAGAACCAGGACCTGCTGAAGGGACAAATATCTGAGCTGTGGAAGCACAACGACCCTGTTCGCACACTTACAGGTCAGCCATGAACACAAGATTAGATAAATTAACAACAAAAGTACAATGGGGTGTAAGAGGAATGATACAAACCCACACTTTAGATTTAGGTTTCCAAGTCTTTATTTGTGGATGCTGGTGGTTTTTTGGGGGTTTTGTGGCAGAAATTCTAATATTTAAGGTTGAGAAAAATGCTACTTGAAAAAAGCAGTATGATTTAGTGTGTAAAAACTTCTTGTTTGGAGATCCACCAATTTCAGGGGATAGAGAAAACAGGACTTGCAAGTGATTGTTTTCATTATCAATTAATTTGACCATTTCTTGAAAACAATATTTAATCATAGCTTCCCAGAGGTCATGCTGAAATCCTTATATTGCCTATTTTCTCTAACCAGCTCAAAACAATCAAATGTTCTGATATTTGCTATCAAATGGGACATCAAGGATGCAGATCATAGATGTGATGATTTGGGGGCAGACAATGTAATGCATTCTGCTGAAAAAAAATACTCAAATAATTTTTTTTATCAAAACACAATATATGTTGATCTTTATTAGGAACATCCGTAGAAGTCCTTCTACTGCATATACTGTAATACCGGTATTTATAACAGGAATCGACTAATTATTGGACAGGCTGATTATCAGATCTGAGATTCTGCATTTTTCCCATTGTTGGTACTGCTATTTTGTTTTAGCCAATTACCCATAAAATAAATTCATTTTAACATACGTTACTCTGGCTTTGATGTGGCCACCTCTCTCTCTATCTGCAGTCACCACTCTGTGGTGTCGAGCAATGTCCTGCCCACAGCATTATCTGTTATCTGATTAGTTACATGTCATAAGTAACGTCTTATCAACACTAGAGGATAAATGCTGAAAAGTCCTCTTTTAATTAAACACGTGTAAATAAAGGTTTGTGTTGGAGTTTGTGTCATTCCAAATTCTGACAACAAGATTTTTACTTTTACTGATGAACTATTTTGGATCCAACTATCCTGTATCGGCCTGGGAAAAAAATATGGATCGACCCCTGTATTTATGATGTAATTTATTAACTGTTTAAGCTCTAAAGCATAAATGGAAAAACGATTATATGATGGAGTTTTTAGATAATTTATTGCTGAATACTGTTGGGTTTAACAGCTAACCAAATCAGATAACATCAGGCTTGTGATTATGCAGGCTGATAAAAGCAAATACCTTTCAAGTAAAACCTGGAAAAGTCTGTCAGTTAAGAACGGTTAGTATATTTTGCTCTCTCAAATGGTGACATTTTGAGCATGCCACATTTCCACCCGACAGGAGAAAGACGCATTCTGATGCCAGTGAGTTCGGGTTTACCTCTGCCCATGTGGATGCTTTTAAACTTGGATGTGTGCTGGTGCAGAGCACTGACTTCTCTCCCTCCCTCCCTCTCTCAATCAAACATAGGAGAAAGAGTACAGGGCTTCCTTCGGGCCATGCTGCAGGGCGGCCCCGCTAAAAGGAGTCCAGAGCTGTCTGCTCCCCTCAGGCTGGTGAGTGCTGAGCTAGCTGAGCTGGGGACGGCCTTTGGGCGAATCGTCCACTTCAACCGAACAGTCTTTGGTCCCATCTATGCACCAATCCTCAGGAAACTGCTGTTCCCACCAGGAGAGTCTGAGGCTGGGGAGGACTCACGCTAAGCTGAGGGGGATCTAGGCGACCAATGGTGACCTGAACATAAGCTGCAATTTTATATTGAACATGTAGCTTTACAATGTAAATACAGTGGATGAAAATGTTTAAGGGAAAGTCGGCAATTAACTTTTACAGTCTCTAAAAATAATGTTTTTTAGATGTTAGGACAAAAAAATCCAAATCAAAGCATGAGGCATGAATAATTATACCTGTGCATCCTAACTCCAAACCTGTGTATGAAAACATTAGGAAGTAGCCGTGTGGAAGGAACAAATAATAGCTTCCACCATAAATTAGAAAATCCAATATCAGTCACAATTACTCCTATCAAGAGACTGGAATTCTGAAATGTTTTTTTAAAAAAACAAAAAACCAAAGAAAATATGCTAACAGTTTGCAAATAATACTTAAGCTTTACCATGTAGCTGGTTGTCTTTCTGTTGACAGATGTGTATGTATAACTTACCAAAGCCAGTGAGCACTTTTATATAGATTGTTTTTCCTGTGTGGTTGTTTTTTGCACCTTTGATTATAAACCAAACATATACTCCAGTGTTTGCCCTACAGCTGTGGGTGTTAGTGGGGAGGATAGGAGCAGTACGCAGACCTTTATTTGTAAAGCAATACCTCAGTTATTCATTTTCACTGTTCTCCAGCCACTGAAACATTAAAGACCAAACAAATGAAAACACACGCGTCCAAAATACTGAAAGTAATCACCTCTGTGAATTTTAATATTTTGAGAAAACTGCAGTGGGCTCAGCTTTATTAGTTCTATGGGTGACTTTCTTTAAGTTTTTTTTTCTTATTACAGTAACTAATAAGGTTCAGATGATGTTGTTAACATGTGTTTAGCATCACATGTGATATTACTGAAAATAAACTAGAATCTTTTAGGGGTTTTTAGGTTTTGGGGGAGAAACCGTTTTCAGTCTGTCTACATGCTGGGCTGTAGCTGACTGAGCAGCTATGAAAGGACCTGCTTATTAATGCCAGCGATGTTTTACATTTGAATTATTGCTTCTACAGTTTCAGGAAGCCATTTGTGTCTATTTATTTCCACACATTATGAAAATCGTTTATCAGAGTCTTGCTCATGTTGTCTAATTCACCGCAGCGAGCACCACGTTTTGTCAGTGTTGCGTGGTAATAACTGCATCTCAAAAATAATTGAGAGTTATGCAAATGAGATGCTCACTGTGACGGATCACTCAACGCCAAGTTTCAGCAGTCAAGACTTGCACTTGTCAGGCAAGTTTCAAGAGTCAGCTGGCGTATTTTCATGAATGGAAATAGTCGGGCGGCAAAATATTGGAAAAAAAATACTGTAATATTTAGTTTTTCTGCAATATGGACATTATTTACAAGATGAGTTGAATAACTAAGGAGAAATACATTGAAAAAATTATTAATTACTCTAGAATCAGGGAGATTTTGTAGGGCAGTGCATCTGCATAGAAAATAAACTATTTTTAAAAAAGCTGAAAATGTGGTGCTGCAATCCTGTAAATGTACAAATATGCATCAAACTAAGACTAAAGGCTTCCCTTCACCTGAATTGAGAGCATCTGCTTAGGGCAACATATAAATCAAACTGTACCCTGAGCACCTCACTTGCTAAACGTCTGCTTATGTCTCAATACTACAATGTTTCCTTAACACCTCTCTTGCAGACTATGGCAGCAGGTACCTAGGTAGCTGTGCACAGAGAAGCCTCTAGTCTCCACTCAGTTACTCAGACAAGTGTGCGACGACCACAATTTACTAAGCTAAAGACGGTGTCCTAATGGGAAGCTAAAATCGTGATCGTGATGATTATTCGAGTAATTGTGCAGCCCCACAAGTGATTAAGTGAAGAGTTTCCTTTTTGCAACCAAATCGTCCTTCTCGGTGTTTCTCTTCTGTTCCTTGCACATTTTACTGTGTACATGCAGAGACTTCATGCCAACAAATCCATGTCTTGTTAATAAAGTTAAAAAACTGCGTATCCAAGGACCCTTAAATCAGAGTAAACTATGTGCTATCAGACAAACGTCTCCTTTAGATAAGTCATGGAAAACAAAAACCATGCATGATTTCTTTCTGTGTCAGGCAACAAAAACAATTTTTAGCATGATGTGTTCTTACTTTACATCACACTTCCTGCAATGTGACTATTGCACATGCTCACATTGCCTTGTCTGTGCTGAAACAATACATCATCGTGCTGCCCTAATAATAAACAGACACAAATGGCTGCCTGGAGTGTAGCTAAAATACCACATTTGGAAAACGTTGTAATATAATTTGAAGGACTGTATTCATAAATGGAGTTAAAACTTGCAAAAACAATGGTAGTGCTCCTTCAGCTTCTAGTGGCTTTGCTACAGGTCCAAGGAGAACAGATGAAAAGTCACAGAGCTGCACATTTTGTAAAAGTTAAATATCTTTCGAGTTTAACGGCACTTCCTGATGTCCTGATTTTTCTAGACTCTTCAATAGTTTGCTCCATAGTTTGTATAGAAATGTAACAGAATGTAAAGTATGCTTCTAAAAAATAACTAAGTTGTTTTTTAGGTGTATTAATTAAGCAAGACTTGTTCATGCTAGCCTTTTTGTTTGTTTAGAAGAGCTGCAGTTTGAAAAATGTCTTAAAAATCAGTTTTTAATCAAATACCAAAGCTTTTTTTTTTCATTTTTGAGTCATCTGGGAAATACCAACAGTATCAGCACAGTAATACCCATCTGATCAACAGACACTCGGATGTTCAGCTCTGTGACTTAAAATTATTAAAATACATAAGAGGCACAAACTGGCGCTGATCATTTGTTTGGATTAGAAGTTGCACCACCCACTAATCTCTTCAGCTGGGGAAACACTGAAAGTATAACTGTACAGTAACTACCATGTTGTTATATTTGTCACTTTAAGTTTTGAACAGCTGGTGTAACGTTTTCTGTTTTTAACTCCTCCGCCATATAAAAAAAATCAATGCTGACAACAGACTTGAGAGGGATTCTTTAGTCTTTGTATTATTTAATTTCATTAATATAATATTGCTTTGAAATTTGAAACAGTATCACATTTTCATTGACAAACCATACTCTGTCCACAAACATGGGCAAAGCATTGTATGCTGGTACAGTTTTTCTTTTTTTTTCCTCTACATTTTGTTACCCTTTAATAATTCCCACAGTTACTATCTTCAATAGACCTGAATCAATAGAAATGCTCATTAATGGCCTATATCATTAATGGTCTACAGTGCTATAACATTACAGTACCTACATGACAAGATCAGAAAGTCACATGGAGGCCAGGAAATAGACTTGACCTTTCTGACTGACCTTTCTCAAGACAGGAGTGATACACAGGTCCTGTTTAGCCAGTGATGTGGGTCCACAGGTTACCTTTTCGTCAGTGTGTTGGGATTCATCTCAGGGGCAGTGGAGGAGCAGGGGATATACAGAGTGAGATCTAAATGTCAGAGTAGCGCTGGTTGGCCCTGCACATTGCGTAAGGCTTACCTCTCAGTTTCTCTCTCTACCTCTTTTCCACTGCTCTGCCCACTATAACTCAACACACGCGAATAAAACCACTCACATCGGCTGCTCCCCTTCAACTCACAGCTTGGTATCCGGAAACTTGAACGCTGGGGCGAGCTACACAAGGAAAACACCAATGTTAAAAAGACCGGTACATGCACAGCCATATCATGCCACCAAAACTTGCTTTAAATAGCTGCTGCTCATTAAAGTGTAATGCTTTTATATTATGCATCCATTCTAGAGCAGGTTGTCTTGGTGACACACAAAATGGAAGAACATACGTGACAAAAATGTTGGAGGAATGACGACAATGGCAAAATGTCGTGATGGCGATGAATCGCTTGTATTGGCGTGTAACGAAGAGGGGAGGGAACATAAAAAGCGAATGGCAGATGAGTGAGAGGAGACGAGACACTGCTACAGTACATACAAAGACTGCTCAGGCCAAGTGCATCAAAGGGTACAGAACACAAAAAACACTGCCAACATGCATCGTCAGTGGAAGCTAACAGTTAACAGTCAGAACAGAGTGGCAATGACACAGCCACGGTACCGCACACAGACCAGTTACATCTTAACAGTCTCCAGACACACTGTCTTTTGGAGAGGAGCTCAATCCCTCACTTCTCCTGCAGCACACAGAAACAAGGACAGTGGCCAGTGATGTAACAGTAACAGTCCAAACTCCCATGAGGACAGACAGAAACAAGGCGTACAGCACGCACGGCAGGTAGTGCACACGGGGGGGAGAACCCACAGATATGTGTCGACTCCACGGCGAGCATTTTTTAATCACAGTGCAGGAGGAAAATCCTTTACAAAAAAAAAAAAAATGGTGTCATGTTCTCAGCATAACAAATCCATTCGCATTAACACGACACCAGAGCAACGTTTAGATTTGGCTCTTTTAATGTAGTGGAATTAAATCTTTTCACCGCTGTTTATTTTCAAGTGACATACTTTGCGTGTACTGTACCTAATTCTAAATTGGTGTGAAACAGCATGGATACCTACCCATGTAATCATCATAATAAGATGCTATGTAGGGAAAGGTGCACTAAATTGTGCTCGGGGCTCATTAAAACACTCAAGTTAAATTAAATCTCTTCGAAAGTAGTTTCTTTAGGTTTAGATTACCAAAATTGTGAAATGTGAAACCAATGTCAGTACACCTTTTTTTGTTTTTTCTTAGTTTTTTTTTTGCCTCTGGTTGTAATAATGTCGGGATGCTTCACGATCCCTTCTCAATCATTCCGTGCCAAAGTGTTTCAGTTTGCCCCGTCTATCAAAAAAGTATCACAAAATGCACCAATGTCCCGTTTGCACCATAAGAAAAGAAAACAAGGTTTTTAAAAGGGATAGTGCCATGTTTTTTTTTTAAACACAGTGTTTCTTTTTTTCCTCTTTCTCTTTAAATTGACAAGGAGAAGATGTTGTGATTCGCAGGCTCTCAGTGCTACCATGAATGCTGAGAGGCACTGGGCAGTACAAGGCCAGAGCAAAGACTCATCCTGACAAACCTGTACCATCATCAGAACAACGTCATCCAACCAGTCACAGTCAATTTAATACACCGGGAAATTAGAAGTATTTCTCTCTTCTTTTTTTTTTTTTAAAAGTCTTTTAGAAGCAGGGTGGAGGCGTGCAGTTGTTGGGTGTCTGTGTTTGGGGGAGGTCAGGGGAAGGTGTTTTGTTTTTTTTTTTAGTTGATTATAGATAACCGAAATAAAGTCGGGCTGTTGTCCTCTGTAAAGTGTAGGAAAGTTGTCCTCCCGTGTGTGGGTGTACGAGGTCTCAGTTCTTGGTCCGTTTAGAGTTCAGACATCAGTGATAAGATTTGTGACCGATCCATTGTGGTCTTACTATGAGTACTGTACAAATGCGTAGAAAAAAAAAAGGTTGTTTGCTGCATGTTGCTGTTTTGTCTTTCATTGATTAATTGTCCATCTTGCATCCCATGCTAGCAAAGCAGCCTCCTCATAGTGCCTCACAGTGGTAGATGCCTGGTAAGACAGGACAGGCTACAGATGGAGAAAGAAAAAAATTAAAACTGTCTTGAGGCAAAACGACCAAACAATTAAGTAAATCAAGAATGAAAAAGAAGATTTTAGAAAAAAACTGAAAAGAAAAATCTGAACTTTATTTTACAGACTTGGAGTCTTCAATCTGTTAAAGGTGAAGTTTAGCATTTTGGAGAACAGGCGTGTTTGTTTTCTTGCTGGAAATGATGTGAGAAGATTAATAGCAAACTCACATCTGTGTAATTATGACTGTGCTGCCAGCAGCTGGCTAGCTTCTGTCTGTCTGAAAGTAACAGAATCAGAACCTCCGAAGCTTTCTGACTGGCATATCTTGTTTGTTTAATCCACAGAAAACCAAAACATAAAAATGACAAATCGCGCTTCAAGACTTCAAGACGTGGTTGTGTGCCAGACTAATCCAAACTTGTCAATTTTAAGAAGTGGCCAGTAACCGGAAAAATAATGAAGATGCAACTCTGGGAAACGGTGTAACAGTGATTTGTTGTTTTTAGACTTGTTTGTGGGCTTATGAGATGCCGCTTGTCAGATTTTGTCATTTTCATATTTATTACACAGACAGGAGAGTGGTATCAATACTATATAAAATAAGATATCTATCTCTCTGGAGGAAATTTAACAACCATATTTCCCAAAATGTCAAACTGTTCATTTAACAGTTTAACACACTGACACCTTCAGTATTACATAAAACCGTAGTTTACTCAATGTAAATTAGATTTAACATTTCTGGAAGTACTTCAACTTGCTGTTAGGTCAAGCTAGTGTGGAAGTCTAGATACAGAGCAAAATAAAAAAAATAAACATGCTTGTTTTGCCTGTGGAGAATCAATTTTTTTTTTAAAAATGGCTTGAAAGAGGAAGAATAATAAAGATGTAACCTCTGGGAGCTATCGGGGATTTGGAGGCAGATGCAAGTTGTCAGGAAGAGGAGGATGAGGAGGAAGAGGCAGTTTGGTTGAGAGAGCAGGGCCACTGTAAAATGAGATCAGTCCGGGATCATCCGTTCCAGGGCTCCGCCATTGGCTGCAGCAGCAACAGGCGAGGGAGGCTGCCGGGGGGGGTGTCGGGGTGGGGGAGGCACGGGGGGGAGCCGCAGGAGTGTTTGTCATGGCAGGTAGGAGGTTGGTGTGGGTCGCTGGGGCAGGGCAAAGGAGGGTGCAGGAGTAGGCAGCCCTGAGGGATGCTATACCATCACAGTGAGAAGGCACGGGGCTCACATGTATATATGTGTGAGTGTTTGTGTGTGAGAGAGATAAATAGAGAACCGGATGCAGAGTAGAGGGAGGGGCGGGAAAGTACTGAGGGGCGGGGGGTGCAGGGGGGCGGCTGTGGGGGGGTCCGGCCTCAGAATATGGTGGTCTCGTACTTGGTGCTGACGGGGCGCCTGTTGGAGTCCCGCTGGTCCAAGAGCCAGGTGGTGCTGCCCAGGGAGTGCATGTCGGCGTCCATCTCCAGGGGGTCGATCTGCCGAGGGGGAGGGAGGGAGGAGGGACGAGAGGAGGGCGTGAGACGTGCGGCAGTGGAGGCCATTGCGCCACACTGACAAGTCCTCAGCTCACACACGTGCATGTGGATTAGAGGTACAGTCCAGTGATCATGTTATAATCACAGACACTCAGGGCTCAATCCACAGAATGGATGATGTCTGACAGAAAATACACTGTGAAAGCCGCAGCAGTAAACCAAAGATACCAACCTCTGGGAGTTAAGAGATAAAGCTGATTAGTAGTTCGACAGCAGCGTGTGCTCTACACCAGTGGCTAGCATCATAGCATGAATAATCAAGGCACACAGAGGTCTACATACATTATCCTAAATCATTTTCTGACAAATACAATAATGTAAATGTTAAAAAGCTAAAGAAAAATCTCAAGTTACTTTAAAATTCCCTGCTTATGGATGACGCCTGAAGTTCAACATGTCTCGAAAGTATACAAAAAAACATGAGAAGCTGCTAAAAACCATCCAACAGAGACGACTTCAACCATCATGTTAATGCCGCGATGGATTAAACCCTCACTGGCACAATTTAGCCAACAGTCTTCATATAGAGAAGGTGATCAAGAAACCTTCTGTTCCCTGAATGAGCTGGAGCTAGTTGCATGTTAAACTCTAAAATGGAAGATGACGATGCGAGATGGGAAAGTAAAAAAAAAGGGGGGGGATGAGGAGAACGGCGATGGCTGAAATATTAAGAAACCACAAAACGAGGGGACGCGGTGCACTGCGGCACCCCGGCGACAGGGGAAAAGAAATCAGGGGGGGGAAAGGGGTCGGTGTGTAAGCAGATGTATGATGATTGAGGATTGAATAGAGGAAAGGAAAGAGAAGGACCTGGACTCCAGGGCTAACAGAGTGCAACGGGAGGAAGGAAGGACGGTGGGTGGTACACGTGTGACAGTGACAGCAGCGGCATTCGAGCAGAGGGGCACCCTGGGAAGCAGGAGGACCAAGAAGACAAGAACAAAGATATGTTAAAAAAAGAAGAGAGGAGAGGGACAGTAGCATTTCAAGGCACCGAATGCACAGTGAGGAATTCCATCAGCTGGTTTCACAGTTTGACACAGATTCTTCTACTTGTACTGACTGTTTACTAAACCTTGTCCCCAAATAGTGACTGTGTGATCATGGCTCAGCAGCTGCAGCTACATAAGCTTTGGATTTCTACAGTGGTGGTTGCTGTAAGGATTTTGGAGGGTGTAGCATGCGAGGAACTAGAATGCCTAGCTAACTATTTTACTACCTGCAATAACAATCTACTTCTAAAGCCAAGGAGTGTACCGCCTACACATTGTGAGGTTGCAGGTGACATTTTTAAACAGTTCGTACAGTTAAGCAGATTTAAACATGACACTCAAGCTGCGCGTTTGGTTCTGACACCGTCCCATAATGAAGGATAAGTGGAAATTAATTTAGCTTTCGGCCAAATCAAAGCAAAATTAATGGGACTGAGTGAGTATACTCTGATAAATACCCGTAGATTAGTCAAGTTCTCTATTGGCTGCAGTACCAGCAGTGTAAAATGAACCTGGCAGCAAGTCAGAACCAAGTCTTCAGGCATATTTATGCATGCTGGTGATGCATAGAGTTTGCGTACTGTAACTGCACGCCTTCGTTTCAGTGGGATTACCAATGTGCAGCTCGGCATGCTTGCAGATGGAACATATTCCCTCAGCTGTAAATCTTTATCGCTCATCAAGAATATCGACAGAAGAGGAATTTAAATCCCAAACTCTGAACACAACCTGCATCAGTTGCCATGGTGATCTGGCAGGTTATTGAAAATCCTGTCTTTAGGCTTGACATACCTCGCTTAACACATTAATCTGACTTTGCAGTGCGGCCCTCTGGAGTTATATTCTAACTATAATGGAACAATTAGCGCCATGATTAAAAATTTGAAAAAAAAAAACACACAACTTGGAATAACCGTTTTAGACGTTTTAAAAATCAGTTTCTGGATACATAAAAAGGTTATTATAAATGAGGTCTCATGGAGTACCACTACATGGCAGTCGTGTCCGCATAAGCAAATGTTTAAATAAGTGATCAAAACAGTCGCCGTGCAGAAAAAGAAATAAATTAACACGAGATCCATTTCATTTTTACACCCCAGTGTGAGTGATGGTCTCATCCTGGGCATCCTTATAAAAACTAGCCCTGGGTAACATTAGCGCCTCTGTCCTTACTGTCTTTACCAGACATGAGTGGATTTACACTTCAGCTAAGCTACTTGAGGTAGTAAATTTGGAAAATACACCAGTTAATCATCAACATAAAAGCCTTTTCTCACCTGCAATGCGGAATTTGACACTGTGCTTGCAACGTGTGTCTTTTTTTAGACTGTATTCCTTAAACGCTGAGTCTGTCTTTAGAGTCTGTAGCATCAGAATCATCTCTTGGATGCTTCTCAGGTTCTTCTGCTGTACTCCTACCATTGCAGTTACCTACTCTGTCTCTGCCGCTACAGTTGCGGCGCTCTTCAGCTCTGGCAGATCAATCATTGATGTCAAATGCGGCTGGTGCACCAGTGCAGGAATCACAGACACCGGATTTATCTGATGCTGGTCGCCTCAATCAGCACCGCATGAACTCATCTGGTAAGGGCTTGAATACAATGGACACTTATTTATATGTGAAAGGCCCTCTGGCTTTAAAACAGTCTGATTCTGATTTTCTCCATCCTGCTTGTGTTGTGTAATGTTATCGATCGGTGCTACACTGTTAGGAAATGTGCAGTTGCTTCATTTCCACGTCTCCTACATGGACCATCGGCTAGCGAGGCTGCTCACTTCTCCTTTCTTTCAGCACAGCGTCATGCATGTAGGCATCAAGCGCATATTAAAGACCCCTTTGCAGCTTTTTTTTTGTTTCAAAACGAGTCAGTTGAACCAATTAAAAAGTCAGCCAGAGACAGCTTTTAAAAAACACAACTCTGGGGGCTAACATTCGCTTAATTAACTCGATAGCTGCAGTTGATAAAATCTGCCTCAGTTGGCAAAATGGACCGTCGGCAGCTCTAAATGAGAAGCCTGCGTTTGTCTCCTTCTGTCTGAAAGCAAGGACACATTGTTTTTTTTTTTGTTTTTTTAAATGTCACAAATCTGTCATTGCTATCACTGTAAGCATGTGGGCCATGAAAGAAGGGAAAATTTGACAGATACAACAACTGTAACTACAGGGGACAGGGCTTAGCAAACTGTCAATCGCTCCCTGGGGGAAATGTATTTTTACAAAAACTGTGTGGCTGTCACAGTTCCTGTTTAAACCAACTACATTTTCTGGCAGTGAATAGCATTAAAACAAATTGCAGTTGACAGAAATAACCCCCCTCTCATCTAAAACTTAAACAAGCAGCCAGAAACTCATTATGCAGCTCTGTGATTACTCCATATATTATCCGTACAGGCAGGTAGTAAAACAAAGTGATTTGTGTCTATGTAAGCATGTGGTCCAGCAGTGGTGTGTGTGTGTGTGTGTGTGTGTGTGTGTGTGTGTGTGTGTGTGTGCTGCCGGCTGTGCAGCTCTCTCAGGTGACAGTGATCACTGAACGCTTATTATACGCTGCCTGAGAGGTCAATGCATCGCTCAGGGTGAACAGTTATGCAACACACTCAATCAGAAGTGAGGAGGCAGCGGGTGGGTCTAAACCGAGGCCTCGGAAACGTCCCAGAGGAAATCACACACACACCCGCCTGGAAGCAACAAATAAAACTATGCATTCATCATGTTTCACGTATGCACGAATGGAAAATCTCCCCTTTTACCAGAGTGACTCACAGAGTTGAGGGGGCGGGCGAGATGAAATTGGTAGCAAAGTAATGACTCATCACTTTCTACCACACACGCACACACACACACAGCAAATCTTCCTTTTTCGTAGGTGGTCCGCTGGGGGTTCAGCGGCGGAGAGAAAGTCGGTCACGAGGTCTGCGTGCGTTTTCTGAATTATGACTGCACGACGGCGCGTTCCTGCCCTCCCCGCATTCGCCGTGTTATTCTGAGGGTTTGTCAGGTGGTACTCACTGCTGATCTTCGCATGCTGCTCCACGACTGAGACACGGGGCGGCTGGTTTTGGTTTCTATGACCTCTGAGGGAAGAGATGAAGGGGGGACGTATTGTCTCGCCCTGGACTGGATCGCCATCTGATAAGCCACCTCGAACGCCTGTCCCAGTGTGAGGATGATCTCGTACGTCTGTGTCTGTGTGTGGATGGAAAGCGGAGGACAAAGAGGTTTAAAAAGTGCGTTCAAATCAGCAGATACTAAGCAGATCTTCTCCTCAGAGGCCGTCTGTCTTTTACAGCTGATTTAAACTGATACAATAACTGTTTGTCGTGTGCCTAACAAACCATTTAATTTCTCCAACAAGCTTTAGGAGGAGCTTTAATCCTTGCACAAACACGACTTAACACCTGGCATCAGTTGGATTACTTTGCTTGGACTATAAAAAATCTATTGCATACAGGCATTTTAATGACTTTTGAATGTGATTGTTGTCAACAATCTGTTGTGCATCACATGGAAAACATTTCCTGCTCTTCACATTTTCAGGATAATTACTTTGCGCAATTATCCACTGGCTCTTGTTTGAACATAACACATTTTTTGACAAAGGGAATATTTAACTGACACTCTGAGCATGGAGCAGCTGTGTTAAATACAAATCATCAGGGCCTAAATTGCTGTGTTCTGGCCTCGTCGAAGCCTTTGTCAATAGAGTTCAGTTAAAATAGTTTCCGTGCAGTCAAAGGCGGCTCCGCAGTGGTCCATCCACCAAATACAAGACATTGTTGTTGACCTTTCTGCAGACGGTGAGACACAAATGGCAACTTAATTGACAAATGCCATGCACAGCGGGAGAGAGACTTCAATCAAGCCGTCTGATGAGCCAATCGAGAAAATAATGGCCATAGGATGCTGCACGCCGCTTTAACTGCAGGATGCATGACGTCCCACAAAGGACACGTCTGAAAAATCTGTTGACAATGCAGTGAACATTTGTCAAAAAGCACACAGTGGAAGCTTTTTTTTTCGTTTTCGTTTTTTTTTTTTTTTAAGAAGGAGCTGCGTCACTCACCACTTCCACAGTGCTGAAGACGTGACAGAAGTGGTGGCCGCTCTTCAGATCCTTGGTGATGTACGCAAACGTGCAGAGGTCATCCGGGTCTTGTGCGGCACATGAGATGTTCCTGATCTCGTGCTCTGCAACTATAGTCTGATGGAGACAGGGATGAAGCGGGAATCAGCTGCCGATGGGGACTGAAAATGCGAACGACCGCAGACACACACACATATGAACATTACTTCCACATTACCTTGGTGGCTGCATCGATGAACTTGACTCCTCTATAGGTGATGGAAAGTATGACAACTGGACCCTTTCTTGAATCCTTTGATTTCTGGAATGGATGAAATTTTTTTTTTTGAAAAAGGGAAAGCAGATACAAAACCCCCCCACAATAGTTCATTTACTATCAGTGTGACGGTGACCAAAGTGATTGTCAGGTGTGTTTTACAGATGCGTCTTCCCTCTGTCACCTTGTTATTTCATGTCTGACATTTATTTGCTGAGATTTATTCATTTGTACTATCAACAAAGCAGTTTTCAGTTGTTCTTTTAAAGGTCAGAGCAAACAAAATCAGAGGGAACAAAAGGTTTTCAGTAATGCTCACCCTAATTTTAGCACAGGCATCTTGTGTGGACTCAATCCCTCGTAGATCCCTGATTATCATTGATCCCAGGTACTAGGAGAAACACAATTTAGAGTACAATTTGAGAACAGAACAGAAACACAAGATACCGTAATTAAAATATCTCGGTCGCTGTATTCCTTGGATAAACAGTGTAGTAGTAACATCATATTTCTGAAGACGGTGGAAGTGACTTACTGTGGCCTCGTACCCACAGGAGTCCAGGATGAGTTTCTCAGGCTGGTGATGCCAGGCGGACACCGTGGCGTAGGTAGCAGATTGGCTCGGTGGCCGGAGGTTCAAGCGAGAGTCTTTGTGTCGTTCGCTGTGTCTGTCCTGCAGAGATGCAAAAAGAAGAGACTGAACAAAACCCACCTTCTGTTCAGGTCCTGGTTTTCCCTACACATCCACATCTCAGTCAGTATAAACAATCAAGGTAAAACACTGTATTTCATGCTGGAACTCGCAGCCACACAGACTCTTAGTACTAATTTGTGGTTCAAGACTGTTGTACACTAACATGAAGGTAACCAAAGCCTGCCTGGTCAGCAGTTTAATGTAAGCCCTCTTTGATATTCTAGTAGTCTTATAAATATTCATGCATGACGAGCCTTTAGGTCAACGTAGGCCGGCCTCAGCTCCCTTAATAAATCACCTGTCACAGTAACAAATACTGACGATAACGACACACTGAGGTTTTAGGGAATTGACAAGTATTGATTTCACATATCACGGCCCCTGACTGGTGCCACGTTTTCCCTGTTTGCGGACCCTCCCCTGCGTTTCCTCTTTGGCCCCAGTGAGTCAGAAGCCAGGCACGCCAGCTTGACTGTCTGTGTCGCCGTTTGACCTTTAGTAAATGCTACAATTTGATCACTGAGTTATTCTTAGTCCGTCCCCTTACAGACGACACCAAGAAATTCAGGGAGGCTGAACTGAAATTCGCGACAAAGATCAAAAACAGCTGCAGGGCAGGGCAATAATTCGATGGGGTCGCGTTTTGACTTTTCCAGTCCAAATAAATGATTCTATGAAAAAAATGAATCATTAAAAAAAACTCAGTTCTTGAATAAATTTGCCATTTACGCTTTTTTGATCAAGTTTTTGTCTGATGTTCTGCAAGCCTTTGGAACAGTTCGACATGGGTTTGACTGTTTTGCATGTGTTTTATTATATATTTGAAACATGAATGAATTCATCCAAATTAGACCTAATAAGTGGTCAGCTGAGCTTATCGAGCCAAACATGAGAAAATCTTAAACATATGTACAGTAATACACATGCAGTTTTACATCCTGAAGGAGCAGTGCTAGGATTCAAAATACTGCTTTTCCACGTATCATCTAAGAGACTACATTTTCTGCAAACTCAATCAGACGAAACCGAGAAAATATCAGAGAGAAATCTGTCTTTTTGGCAAACCATTATAGTGATGCACAAATAATATGAAAATCCAGTGTTCCTATAGAGCAGCTTTATTGTTGCATCACTCCATCTTAAATACGGCTGCTCTGTTTCTGGCTTTCTCTTCAGTTTAGTTTGAGCTTCAGTTTTGCTTCCAGAGCAGCTCTGACGTCTGAACACATCGAAGTTTTTACGGCTTCAAGTGACAGCAGGTGAACTCACCACAGAGCGCGGCCTCTCGCTGTAAGAACGCAGAGATACACTGCAGTCTTGGTCGACTCCTCTCCGCCTCCGGTCCGACTCTGTCAGGGGCAGGAGCATGTCCATGGAGCGACTGGTGTAGGGGTCCATCTGACTGAGAGGAGACGTGGTCTGGGACAGGAGGTCATGGAACTGACACACACACACACACAGAGTGACAAACACACAGAAACATGGCACAGATTAATGATTTGACAACACTGTCTAACCGGGCTGGTTTCCCCTGATCTACATCCAAGCCTAATCCTCGACAAAAGAGCCTCTTCCGTGGAGATTCTCCATTCTTTTTAGCCCAGTTTAATCTGCCTGGGAAATCAGCCCTGAGTATTTAACTGTTGTGAACATAATGATATTGAAGAATCTCATTCCAAAATTAGACATCCGCTGCTGAAAGAAAAGGATCCATTTTCTCACAAAATGATGTTGGCATAGAAATACGGCTCGCCATGTCATGCTGTTTAACTTTGCCCTGAAGCTCTGCTTTGACTGTTGTTCGATACGAAAACTAACAGGGAGCAATCGTGAATCTCTGCTGAAGTACGACAACACATACGAACAAATGTGAACCAGTTTCAAATTAAAAAGTGCAGTTTTTTAAAGGGCATTAGTGACACTTAATGTGGGTTATATTAAGGGCATGTGCAGAGCCATCCTAATTGTGCACATTAAGCATATCTAATCTACTAACCAAATTAGCGCTGACAGTATATTTGCTCACTTCAGTGGTTAAATAGTAGCTTTAAAAAAACATCCTCCTTGGATTTCAGTGTATTTTAGACATTGCCACCAAACACTTGAGACCTTATAATAGATGATCTGTATCAGTTTCTACATTTCCAGTCTTACCATAATAGGGGACAGACGGCGGGACTTAGACGGAGCCTCTTCATAGGGTCTCTCTGCTAAAGAGGCAATGATCCTCTTCCGGTGGCCCAGAGGACCAATCTTAATAACCTAGAGAGGACGACATCAGAGCACAAGTTCGGGACTTTCCACCGCACCACCGCATCAGTTTCTCATGCACAAGAATTTATCTAGACTAGGCTAATAGAGATACATCCAAAATACACTGACACAGAGTTGGTGGCATTGCACCCCCTCACTGGCAGGCATTCACAGGCAAACAGAAATGACTCTCGTCAATAATTCAGCCTCAATCTGTTTTGCCGTAAGCTTTAAGTACAGCACTGTCTCCTTCTCAGGACACTCTATAATTCACGATCCATTTTTGGACACAGTGCTTAAGAAACATAGATGACTTTACCAATTTATGAGGCAATAAGATGTAATATGCAAACAAGCAAATGCGTTTCAGGTAACTGTGCGGCATGAATCCATTTCATTTGTCAAAACTTAAATGTGTTTGAAATTTACAGCAACACTGCAACACGACTATCCACAGTGACTCTGTGTCTCTTTACAAAGGCTAACTTCAAATCCTCACAGGAGGAACCATGGGTTAATTTTATGTAGTTAAAACTCACTATCCTAATACTGAACATTTGCATAATTGGCTATTAACATTCATGCTCATCCAGTAAAGGTGGATGTTGAGTGATTAATGCTAGATCTGCAATTATGTTGCCGGCACAAAATATTCCATAACAGGCTCATATGGTTCTTTGTCTGAGGGCTTCAATTATTTATTCAGTGAGAGTCAAAGGCAGAAGAGGCAACTGGTTTGAACGCTGGGTCTCTGGTGCTGTTTTCAGTATCAGTTTGCCCAGAATTCCAGTGAGACCAGTATACATGAGGCGTGTGAAATAAGAGAAAATTTAAGTGGTACTAAAGGACCTGGGGATTATATGGGAATGTAAACCCGCTCATCGATCATCTTGATGCTGTTTTCTATTAGAGGATGCAGGAAATGTAATGGGCAAAGTGAGTTCTGCCAAGATGCTCAGAGGCAATTCTGCTGCTCTGCACACTGAGAGTAATGCGTCCTGCTCCCACAGCCTCTCTCTGCATCGCAGTCTCGTGGACACCGTCCCTCACACTGCCGTAGACCGCCTTCTTCGGCCGCTGCTTTCCTGTTGCTGCTGCTACTGCAGCTGTTGCTGCTTTCTGCTGTTTTACCACCACTGTCTTGGCATTTATCACAACCAGAAGCCACGCAGTAATAAGTGGGAAAAATATGAAGGCGCTCTCATCCTCAGCTCCTACACTGCTCTGTTACTTCTTATAAATCATGTTGGATCCTCGGCTGCTGTTTTTTAACAGTCTCTTGGAACTATTCCACCAAGACTGATGAGATCTGCATTTAATCAAAAACAGCAAATAGTGAAATATGTACAGCATGAATTAAGCAGGTATAAACATCGGACGGACGCCTATAAAGTTGCTGTTGCTCAGTTCTTTCCTCCTAGTTTGGCTTGTGGCTGTTAGAAACAAAATCACTGGCAGTTTTTGTGATAGAGAGGTTTTTCCTTCTCAGTTTGTTCCATATTAATCATTTTAGCAGCCAGACGAATCTACTTGGTCAAATTATTCACAATAAATTAAAGATTGGAAGCAAGTCAGGTAAACAATTATTTTTCAGTTGAGCATAGTGTGTTTTTCTTCCCTGTTCTGTTAATCATCTTGCAGGCCCTCTTAGGAACCCACTGGGAAAACATAGCTGCACTCTGAGCACACACCAACAGACCAACACCTGCACATACGTTGAACAAAACAGGGACATGCAACAGTTTTTAATCCTCCTTTTTAAATTACTAATTATCATAAAACGTTACACTATTTCCATACACATAAAACTAAATCCCATATTTCCCTGGCATCTGTCACCACTTTCCTCCTAAGTTTACATTATCTGTGAGTTATCGACTAATTACTCAGTGATTTTCAAAATGTTTCTGTTTTAGTTTTATGCAAATGCTTCCAGCACTCCTCTGATATTTCAGCGCTGCACTGTAAAGTTCTTCTTAACCTCAAACACGAGCTACAAATCAAGGTGGCCTTGTCATGGAGGAGAGCAGTGTGAGTTCTGGTTAACAGTGTAATTCAAAGCTGATGACTGCGTATATCCACTGGGTCCATCAACATCAACTGGGTAACAGCAATCAGTGGCTTCTTACATTGACAATCTCCAGCTCCCACAGGTTCTTAACACACTCCAGGGTGCGGTAGCCGCTTGAGAGGAAGTTGGGCAGATACTCATGCAGGCCGAGGCCGTCCAGCCAGGAGGCGAGAGATGTGCTGCCATCACAGCCCAGCGCTTTAACCTGCAGAGACAGAAACGTCAGCAAGGATTCCAACTCAACTCTCTGGACCCCAAAATCTGGTAGCAGGTTTGTATGAAGCATGTTATCTTAAAAAAAAAGAAAGAAAAATCAACAAAACTGCACCATTTGTCAGCCAGAAACTATAAAAACAGAGAGAATCACTGGGTTTTACTTGGTCCATAAGAAAAGTGAGACTGTTCAAATTAACAAAATCAAAGCTTGAGAGTTGTGACATTTGATCAGAATCACATCTTTCCATATGTCTCATTTACAAATCAAATCAATTCTGTGCTTCTCAGTGCAGCCAAGGAGCCATGACACACTCAGCTGAAACTGAGAAAATAACACATACCGGATCAATAAAAATAAGTGCGGCACGACTCAGTAACAGCACACAGAGGAGCGGATTGTGAGAGAGCGGCTGGGCGACACATTCAGCATGGTGAAATATCCTGCTGATGTGCAGAGTGGTGCGAAAAACGCCTGTAAAATACCTACAGTAAGAGGATCACTGTTCTCCAGTGAGGGCAACACCTGGGGGCCCTTGGAAAAAAATGTTTTACTTAATGATTCAAGTTGCTTTTTCATTTTTTGTAAAATAAACAATCCAAAAAAAACTCTATGTTTGGCACCATAACTTTGTTTTACAGCACAAAAGACATTTATTCAGTTCTCTCTCCTTCTGACCGTGGTTGAGCTGTTCCCACAGAGGTGCTAGACTTTATATTGCAGTGAAAAAAATATTGCAGTGTGAGTTCAATGTGACAGGAGCAATAAAAAAAACCACCCACTAACTGCTTGGAGTTCAGAGGGTTAAAATAGGAATATATATATATATATATTATTTTCCAAACTGGGTTTTCATTCTGCCTCATTAAAGCCGGGCATTGCCTCGGCCATGCTGATGTTAGCATCCAGCTCCAAGCACCAGTATTACCCTCAGTACACCCTCATGTCAGTCATGAATACATGTTTCCTTACACTTGCCACACTTTTCACAGCTACAATGTTCAGACTTTATACTGACAGTTAAGTTAGACCAGCATGAATCTTTTAGTTCCATTTTCATAAACTGTTTTTATTAGTTTCATGCACTTTTGATTTTCTTCCAGTTCATTCAATGTTTACTGTGTTTCATATGAAGGAGCTTTCTATTTCAGCTCTCATGAACCACAGTTCATGCGAGCAACATGCCATTTCCATCTATCAATCCCAAACACTTGTCCCTTTATTCATCTATTTCTGGCTCATCTGCTCTTGTTTCCAAACGACTTGGGTTTGTGCCTTTTGTTTTTCCGAGACGCTGTCAGTCACTGTTCGTCCTCGGCGCTGAGGATAAGTTATGATGTTAATTACCTTGGGCAAGCTGCGTGCCGCGTGGAGGATTTTCTTTCGGTGTCCTGGGTCAGTGATCCCGATGTCTCTGAGATCCTGGTCCTCCATCACGTTACTTCCCTGCACGGGCACAGACACGAGAGAGACACACGGATAAACACATTCACACACAGGCACACACCCAGGCGTAGTCGTCGGACAGACACAGGACATGCACGGAGACAAAGCACAGTATGCACATGAAGTACAATAGCATGGAATACAGACTAAAGTGTCTTTCACACGCACACAAAAGACTCGATCGGGTCAATAAAAGTATCGTCAACTTGTTCTACAATCTAACTACCCGGATGAAATTGTAGCTGTACAAACACACACTCGCTCTTACCCCACACGACATGCACACACACACACACACGCAGAATACGCACATCCCTGACACGAGCAGTAACAACAGAGTGGGAGGACAATGAAGTCAAATAAATTGTGCATGCCAAGAGTAATCAATCTGATCTGGTGCGACTCAGAGGGAACAAAGCCTTCATAGCTGCAGCAGCATCTACGTGATCACTTTGCTGCTGCTGTTTCATTGAAGGGGCTCTAAAGAAATTCAAATATTTCACCACAATCTGCAGCGTCTTTTGCCATTTAGGACACAGAAGAAACAATTAACAATTACTTCTTTCTGCATCCTGAACTCTCGACCGAAACCTCGATCCTTGCCTGTTTCATGTAGACGCTAATACTCATTCATGGCTCCGGCTGCTTTGTCATCTCTTACAGGTTTATGGGCAGGAATAAAGACACAAGGAGCACCACGAAAATGTTGAGCTAAGCGTTTTCTCCCCGTGGACTGCTGCAGATTGATTCTCCCTGGCCAAGAATGTTAAAATGTTCTGTAGTCTTTACTCAATCTGCTCTCACTGGAGCCGTTTCAGAGCACAATGCAGCAGTATTCTCAGGCCTGTACCAGGGTGCACAGTTGGGAGATTACTCACTGATCGCTAGAATAAAGGTCAAAATGAAGCGGGGTCTGATGCAAGGGAGGCCCAAAATAGATCCTCCACTTTTATTAACACAGTCTGAAGTTTGATGATGCCTCGGGAGACTCTGCAAACTTATTATTTCAGGCTGCATTTGAAACATGTGACGGGAATGTATGGTTCAGTTCTTACATAGCTTATGAGCTATGGTGGTTTGATTTAATCTGATGCGACTTGCAGATGTAGCCATGGTAGAAGTCCTTCATCTCACTAAATGCACTCAGTTAAAGCAACAGTGAATTAGAATTGCTCTATTGCTCTGCCCCACAGAGGAATTGTTTAGAAAAATCTAATTTTGTTACTTTTTTTCAAAAGTCAGTGGGCATGATAATGAACCGGCGGAGAGAAAGGGGGGGAAAAAACGGTTCGTGTGTTTCAATATGTATGTTCAGCTCCACGTTATAACGTATGAAAAAGACGGGGCTGCGGAGTCTGATGCAATATTAATGCAGGGGAGATGCAATGTAAATGCATGATGGGAAATTTGTAAGATATTCTGCACCAGACAATTTGCATCATTCCCACATTAGTTTGGACATCAGAGCAACAAAGCAGAATGTGATTTCAAAAAAAAAAAATAAAAAGAATGAAAGAAACGATGTGGAATTTTTGACTGAAATAAAATGTGTGGGCATGAAGGCCACGGAGAATGAAAGCTACGGGCGCCCCACTTCTGGTAGCATGAAAGGAGCACAAAATGATAATCGTCGTGTAAAAATTATGAGAATGGGCACACAGCTGTTCATAATTTATGATCCCTCAAAAGCTGCATCTCAGAGCAATCATCACATGCGGAGGGGCCTGCCGACTCATGTGAGAGCCTGCTCTCCTGCTCTGGTGGGCGGGCCCGAGGAAACTTTCCAAGCAGCGCTGTATATCTTCAGCTATGACAGCGGCGGCTTGTAGGTACAGTACGGCTCGCAATGCTGCCGCTGCAGAATTAGATTGAGGAGGGTTTTCATTTTCTGCGAGGGCTTACGAGGGACGCGATCTGCTTTGGGTTTCGCTCCGGTCTTGTTTTAACGTGGAGTGAGCCGCAGACATGGTTAACCGCTCGGTACGTATGCAAACATGACACTGAACCCGTGATGAGCCAAAGCGCTGCCCTCTGTTGATCAGCTTGCTCGCCTTTCGCAATGAATCCCGCAAATGAGTCGTGATATTCAAGTTCAGTCAGATTGATCACATGTGAAGCGAATCTGGCACAATCTAAAAGGGCACAGTATTAAACATTCACAAAGCCTGCCTGACTACGCTGACCTTTCCCTTGTTTGCAACCTCCGCATCCTTGTAAATATCCATGGGTAATTTGCCTCGTGAAGCTAATGATTTATTTCCTTGATGCGTCAAGTCCAGCAGACACATTAGTTGTGGCATGAAAATGAACATCAGAATGCCTGATGACCCACAGCCCTCATCACATTACGTCAGGCGAGGCTTGGTCAACATGGGCTCCTCAAACCCAATCAGACAAGAAGGTTGCTGCATTTTCTTTACTTGAGAGGACTGTACAGTTTGGGGCGATATAAAGATTTGTCACGAGTGCAGAGATACTGCTGTACAGTAGCCATTCCTCTGCTGCAGACCATGTAGCAAATCAATAGGAAGGACGGATTTATGGCAACATTTGATTTACGCGATTTCTTCATCAATTTAATGGAGCACCCTTTTTATCATACATTTCATTTACTAGATTCGCAAAAAAACATTATCCAATTTCGTCTATAATCTATTTCTTCTTTACAGTTAATAAAAATTGCATGTGTTTTGACTTTTATCATTATGACAATTTACTTGACATTTCATGTGCAATGATAAAATGATGATTTTGTCAGAAAATATGATGATTTATCCGAAATGTATTTTTTTTATTTACATAGATTCATTATATAAACACACATTTTTGATTATAATTAATGAAAATTGTATGTGTTCTAATATATATCATTAGTGCAATATACTTCACATTGCATATATGATGATAAAGTGATTTTCAGGCTGGACTGAGTGATTTACCCGAAATGTAATTTTTCATAGCTTGACATAAACACACATTTTTGATGACGTTTTTTAAAATTTGTAATTGCGACCATGATTTGTACGAAGCATGGGTCGCTTAAATATGTTGTAAATGTGTTGTTCCAGTAGAGACCCCACTCAGTGAATCAGGTCTTGCTTGTGATGTGACGGCTCCACATTAAATCCAGTGTGATTACAAACTTCGGTGTTTTAGCTTGTAGCTAGCTTCACCGAGTCCTGGTGGGTCAGCATGTTACTTTACATTGAAAGTGTGTTTTTATATGTAACGTCACACGCAGCAATGTGTAGAGATTTAAAATTTGTGAAATCAGTGAACTAGTAAAGGGATTACAGCTGACTTTCAACAGATACCTTGAGTTGAGGCATTTTGAGGGGGAGTATTAATCAACACATCCCTACATAACATCCCCATAATATCCCCGTAATTCAACTACCGTCATAGCTTTTCTAAATCTTTATGTTTCTGAATGATCTCAAACACATCTTTAGCATTTGCTTACTGCACTTTTCTATACATGAACACCATTAAATCGGCATTAATATTGATAAGTAGATTATGAGTGATTTACTGGTCGAGTGATAATCCATATAACCCACTTCTACTGTATTCCTCTGCTCTAAGCACATACATTATGACTCTTGTAGCCTCGATGTCATCTCATGAACTGGCATAAGTCTGAGCCTACAGCTTGTATCTGCAGCACATCTCATCTTAGGAGTCATCAAATGCTCTGAAGTGCTCCCATTATATTGTGATCTCATGCCATCCAGAAAGAAAAACAAAACTGAGTGCAGCACTTCTCAACTGGAACGCATTATGAATACAATCACTTTCTCTCTGAGCGCACTGGTCTCACTTAACTGAGCTCAGCTGTGACAAACAGATGTAATATACACACTGATCAGCCACAACATTAAAACCACTGACTGCTGAAGTGAATGACACTGATCATCTCCTTACAACAGCACATTTCAATGGGTGGGATGTATTATGCAGCAAGTGAACAGTCATTTCTTGATGTTCATGTGCTGGAAGTAGGAAAACTGGGCAAGCGTGACATCTGAGTGACTTTGACAAGGGCCAAATTATGATGGATAGACAGCTGGGTCAGAGCATCTCCATAAAGGCAGATCTGGGGAGGTATTCCCAGTATGCAGTGGGCAGTACCCACCAAAAGTGGTCAAAGGAAGGGCAGCCGGTGAACTGGCAAACAAGGTTCATGAGCTCCGAAGGCTCACTGACGTGCATGGGGAGCGAAGGCTGGCACGTGTGGTTGGATCCTACAGGAGAGCTACTGTAGCTGAAATTGCTAAAATAGCTTGATGTGGGCTCTGATAGAAAGACGTCAGATCACACGGTGCATCACAGTTGGCTGCGTACAGAACGTGCAGAGCCATAGAACAGTCAGAGTTTCCCTGCTAAGGCTTGTTCACTGCCAAAAGCTCCTACACTGGGCAGATGAGTATCAGAACTGGACCATGGAGCAATGGAGGAAGGTGGCCTTTTCTTATCAGTCATGTTTTCTTTTAAATCTTTTGGATGTGAGCGTGATGTTAGAAGAATGCATTTTGAGAATAAGGCACGTCTATGGAGGCAGACCTAGATATGGTCCTAACATCAATGAGGGTCTTACTTTAATACATACTGCCTATCTAAACATTGTTGCAGTCTACGTATACACCTTCATGGCAAGAGTATTCCCTAATAGCAGTGGCCTCTCTTCACACCATAGTACTCCCTTCACTAGCTGTTTTAGGAACATGACAAAAAAGCTCAAGGTGTTGACTTGACATCCAAACTCCCCAGATCTCAATCCGATCAAGCATCTGTGGGATATTGTGAAAAAACAAGCCTGATCGAAGGAGGTCCCAGCTGGCAACTTAATTCAGTTCTATTTATATAGCACCAATTCACGACATGAGTCATCTCAGGACAGGATCTGCTGCTAACGCCTTAGTGCCTGATTCCACAGGACATTTTCAGAGGTCTGTGGAGTCCAGACATCGCAGGGTCAGAGTGGGAACAACGCGATTTCATTCCGGTGGTTTTAATGTTGTGGCTGATGCTGTGTAGCCCATTGTGTTAATGCAGCTCAGTGGTCTGAGAAATGTCCACATTTACCCTTTGGGCCTACTTATTTACAGTGCACAGCCATGTTTTCAGAGAAACATGACCAGTGGATGGAAAATGTAATGTTCTACAATCACTGCCAAATGCAATATCGAGTTCCCTTGCAACGTTCTTTACGAGAAACACGATAACGCTTTTAGTCAGATTGTGGACGTCGTTCGAGCTGCAGTTAAATTAATGTATTAATATGCAATCTGACTGAGGCCTTTCAAAAATGCAAAACACTGATTCTCTGTGATCGTATTTTTTTAAACCCCATGGTGGGAAAATTATGTGGATATATACTTGCTGGCTAAATAATAAATTTATAACCAACATAAGCGTCCGCATGCAAACATGTGATGTTAAATTCTTATATCCACGACTATGCCATATGTAAATGCAGCATTAGAGCATGCTGCTGCAGCATAATCGTACTATGTGCAGTTATTGCAAGTCTGTCTCATAAGCACCACCAGCACAGTGCAGAGCATAACGGGTGAGGGATTTAGTGAGATTCTGCAAGCAACCATGCAAAGAGTATTTGGAGTAAACCACAGTGTGTTTAAATTGAGGGAGGGTTTTTCGTGGTCATCCGACTAAATCTACACGGAGGTTAAAGTCCAGGGCCTGTAAATCAGGGGGATTCAGTACGGGGGGGAGAGGAGGTAACTGTAGAAATGTACAGTAAATGAGATAGCATGATTGGGAAAGCTGGGAAAAAAGTTAATGGGTTTTGGTTGTCATTTGTCTTGCCACTGGTGACAGGCCATACTCTTTAAAAGGATCCAGCGAGCGCTCATAAATCTTAGCGGGGTCATGCATTACACCGAGGTGAAGTGGCGTTGTGAAGGAGAGAGGAAAGGGTGAAAGGGTGAGTGAGGAAGCAAAATAAGGGGGGCGGTGGAGATGGAGGGGTGAGGGTGGGGGAGGTGGAGCTACTAAGAGACAAGCAGAGGGTGAGAGAGCAGAGTGGTGACACAAAAAGACAAATGCAGCTAGGCTGACACAGGGAGAGACAGGGTGATGTAAAGTGGAAGCGACCCCTGAGATGACATGCTGCAGGTGACTCACCATGAATCGTAGGTCGTCAAAGCCATTGAGCAGGAACTTGCTCTCGTACTGCGGCAGCCCCACGTGCTCCAGCCACTCTCCCACCGGCTGGTCCAGGGCTTTACCACAGGCCCCATCTGCCGAGAGAGGGAAGCGCTTCAGCAGGGAGAAGCCGTTCAGCCGGTAGCAGCGGCACTCAGAGGACGACACATGGCATTGCCACATCATCCTCGGCCAGCAGAGGCAGAGCCGAGTGCAGCAGCACCAGGCGGGGTGGGGGGGAGACAGGGTCCAGGCCGGGGGTGAGGGGCTCCCACAGTACAGGCGGGGGCCCGGCTAAACTCAAAACACAGGAGGAGGGTAGGAAGTGCTGCAGGCACCGCTCGAGCCCTGCAGGGGACTGACTAGGCTAATATACACCCACTGGTGTTAGTGTGACTGACTGGAAATGTCAGGCGAGGGTGGAGGTAGTGCAGGGAAAGAAGCCCATCTGAAGCTTGGTATTGTTAGTTATGTTGGACTGAGCCACTACGGCATCTTCCAACAAACAGGGCTCACTAAACATTCCTTTAGTGAGCAGATGAGCAAGTGTAAAAACAAGTGCCTAGCTAGTCCAGAAAACATAACAATACTGAACACTGCAAGTCAAGAGACCGGAGGATTTTTCAGGCTGAGGGAAAATGGAAATTATTTATCACTAAATTAGACATTTTCATATATCACACATTATTTATTCTGCTAAAAATATCCCCGTCATTTATTCTAAAATCAGTAATTACTCCATCAGGACGTAACACAGAAATATTCAGTTCCCCCAAAATGAATTGGTCAGGGTTTTCACCACATACTTGTAAAGCTCTGGCTGAGTCCCATGGCTTCATTGGTCAACCTCTTTGAGAGCTAGGACAAGGCTCATACAATGAAGGTAGCAGCATTCTAAAGTACTGTTGAGGTACTCATGTTATTTTTGATCAAGGAATACACATTTGCTTAAATCATATTTCGTCCTTACTCCAGAGCCACACGGAGTACGGTCAGGTAGACATATTGTAAATCCTACATCAAAGAAACGTTGGCTTAGGATTTCCACAGTGTGCCGATTCCAAACTCCTCAATTCATAATCAAATCCAAGTATATATTCCTTGATAAAGCTCCAGGTAAGCTGTCTGCCAGTGGAAAAAGGCTCTGTGTCCTTGGTGGTGCCAGTGCTCCCTGTGCTGCCCAGCATTCACACTCTTCAGCAGGCTGCTGGCTGTGCGGCTCCGCCACAGAACGTGCTTCTCATCTCTCAGAGCAGTAAAATCCAGGTTCAGATCCAGCAGACGGGCAGGTGAGCCTCTTGAATCTGAGAGCGAGGATCACTGCAGGACCACAGTGCAGGTTAAGCTAGCTCCTTCCTAAGGCAGGCGCCCCCCGCTCCCACCCCAGCCCACCTGGCTCTTCTCCTCGCTGGGTACAGCTAGCAGCCTCTGTGCTCAGGGCAGAGGTTTGCTGCATCCCCTGCCTGTCTGAGACATGCAGGCAGCGCAGATGCAGTCACAGCAGCTGCTCCTGGCTCACACGCGCTACCCCTCACTGCTCACAGGGCATAACGTCCTGACGCCGGCTACTTCAACACGGGAGACCACGGATGTGTCTCAGCCTCAGCCACTGCTGCCACATCCTTCCCGCATCCACGACAGGCAACAGACTCAGTGATCATCCCCCCCTTTTCATCTGAGCAAATCCCTCAAGCTCTTCTTTTTTAACTCCCCCCCACCCCTCTTCTTGCTCTCTCTGCTTTTCTTTCTCTCGCTCTCGATCTCATAGCCCCATTCCCATAGTGTGTGATCGCACTGCAGGGCTGCCGTATGCTGCCTGATGAAGTGGGGTGCTGCTCCACGTAACCACCTCTCCCTCTCTCTCCCGCTATATCAATTCCCCTCCCTCTGCTGCTCTCTCTCTCTCTCTCTGCCTCCCTGGCTCGCACTCTCCCTCACTCTGTCTCGCTCCTTCGCCTCTCAAACACACAGAAAAATGCAAACACTCCTTCTCCCTCTTCATCGTCTGCCTCTCTACCCCCCTTTTCCCCCCCCTATCTTGCTCCCCTTTCTTTCTCATACAAATGCACACACACTCACCCGTTCAGTCTCTCCTTAACCTACCTCTCTCCCTCCACTGCACTGATTAGAATTGCACAGAAGCACTCTGATCTTGCCAGTGCAGAAAGGACACCACCATCAGAGGCGAGGAACAAGCACTGAGAGCCCAAAATCACAGTGTGTGTGTGCAAAGAATGATTAGAACGTAAAGGGATGACGGAACCTCCATCCTGCTCTGCAGGAGCAACCGCAGGTTTTTTCTTCTTCTTTTTTTTTTGGCTAACAAAGACTCTCCTCAAACCCCTGCTTATTACCAGAAGGCTTTAATTCATTTACATCTTACTTTGATGATAGGACAAGGGGGGGCAGCATTGATTCAAGTCAGCAGAGTCTCTAATGCACTTGTACAGGAGGATAGAGAAGAGAAGAGAAGAGAAGAAGAGAAACACTCTTCCAGACCTGTCTCTTCTCCATCTCGCCCAGTTATGCAGCATGACAGAAAAGAGGCAAATTCCATTATGTACTTCCAGATGCTCATGTCACGTCAACCATTTTTAGCGCACAACAGAGGCTACTTACAGGAAAAGCCTGGATAAGCAAGTGAGATGATATAAAATTCAGATAGATTCGGGGTAAAACAAAACAAAAAAAAACTACACAGCACCATTTTACTCTCGCACCCACCTATGCAGGGCTGCTGCTTACTGCGTCCAACACTGGTGTTATCTGGGTACAGCTGCAGGCAGAGCGTAATTATGCAGCCTTTTCAAGTTGCTTGCAATCACCTCACACATTCCCAGACGGGTAGTCAGCCAGTCAGCGAGGCAGTCAGGGCAAAGAGAAGCAGTGACAACAGAGGGGAGGCAAAGTGAAGGGCTATTGATTGAACCTCCCCCGTAATTGGCCACCTATACCCCTGTTGCTCTGGCGGTAACAATCAGGTAAAAGGCCAGGTCAGATCTCCGTGACCCGTCAGTCATCCGCAAGGACCGGCGCTCATCATTCGTTATCGGGGAGGAGAGGCTGCTATCAGATTTGCTCTGACTGAGGAGAAGAATGATGGAAAGAGGGAAGGAGAGAGGACGGGGGAAGGAGAGAATGAGCAAGAGGCAGATAAGACACAGAAAAAGACTAATAGAGGAGGAGGCGATGAAACATATGGGCAAGATAAGATGGTAATAGGAAGTAAGAAGGATTGAAGTGGACTAATTATGATTCACTACAAGATCCCACAACTCCTCCTCCTCCTTCTTTACTCTTTCCTCCTGAGCCTCATACCAAACTCAGCTTTTACGCCACAAGATCCAGACAAAGAGTGTTAAAAATACCAGCCACCCCACCCAATTACTTCCATTCATTTGGGACAGCAGCACCTCCCACGATAGTAGGACCTAATTACAGACTGACAGAGTATCCAATGCTCCTTCGTTCGTGGGGTGGGGGGGGAACTGGGTCACTGTCTTATCCCCTGTTAAACAGGCCAAGCTGTCAAATCTATCCATGTGGGTTTCCATTCTGTTTGAGCACTGCAAGGTCCAGACTCGGCTCCATGAAGTGCCCAGAAAGGCCTGTTTACTGAGGAGGAAGGTTGAGTTTGTGCCTAGATAAAGCAGTGCCTCTTTATCAGAGCAGGAGAAAAAGCAGTAGCTCCTTGTCAACACACCCAAGCACTGGAGAAAATGAGCCGCAAAGCTGAATTAATTCAGGGAAACTGAAGGCGGACTCTTTTCCTTTGAACGTCAGCGTGCCTGTACACAAACCCAGCCGATGCCTCCCGTGTGCTGTTGGCTGTGCTCGCTCTCTCCGCTCCCTCTCCCTTTTTAAGCTCATTTACTCAGTTACTCTCTTAGCGCACAATCGACGCACCCTTGACGGACACACAACACTAACAACCTCACCCTTGAGCGGGTGCAAAATTGCATAGAAATGCCTTTGTTGACCACGAGAATCTGATGTTCTGAAACCTGAACCAGAAGATGAACCGACCATCCTTGACTGCAGATACGAGAGGGACAGTGGGGCTATACGAGGAGAACTGAAAATACACAGAACAGGGAGAGAGGATAAGGTTTTCCCAGTTCTGTCACAATAAAAAGATAAAAGTAGGATGAAGATTTACAATTTAGGTTTCCATCTTTGTGTAATCCTTCTTCTCCTGTGCATCTCCCCTCCTCTTTCTCTCTCTCTCAGTCTCCCTCCCTCTTCTGGTGATTATTCTGAAGGGTACCTGTTTGTTCCCTTTTATTACATTGTGCGAGAGAAAAAAAAAGAAATATGACCTCTTTACTGAGAGACACATACAAAAACAGCAACAAAGGCATCCTCGCAACCTCCGGAACTACTTGTGCACGATCTCCGATTAAAATCGGAGCAGCAACTGCATGACTCAGCTGAATCTGGGACACTTTCAGCATGCCATCCTTCAAACGGGGACTATAAATAGCGCACACCTATAAGTGTGGAAAAAAGGAAAACAAACACCATGTTTCCTCTTACGTAATGTGGAATAACTTCAGGTCTTAATTGTTGGGATAGCAATTAATCTGAGAATGCTCAGTGAGCTGGAAGAGTCCACTTACAATTAAAATCATAAATTAACGCTGCAGTGGGCACCAGCTTTGTTCAAAATGTGGCTCCATTTGGCCTAAAACAGCTTCAGTGAATACAGTATTATGTAATATGGTGAAAGAGGTAATGATAGCGGCTAATTGTTTTATTTTATTTCATGACTCTTTTTAATTAACTCTCTGTGTATATGGATGTATTTTGCTATTTGGAGCGCCTTTTATATTTTGTAGGGCACTCTGATATGCATTTTATTTTTGAAAGGTGATGCACTGATGGTATTTTTATGATATAGGTTTGTGGTTCATGAGGCAAAAAGAAATCGACTTTCTTAAGGCCACTGCAGTTCAGCTTGGTGACTAATTCTATAATTTTAATCCAGAGCCTTTGGAAATGAAGATAAGACAATTACATTTTTTTTTTTTTTACGTTATTAGGTTTTTTTTAAATACGCTGGGGAGATGTGATGCCAGAAATGCAGAGTAATTACAGTAATTACCTGATGACACGTGGAGAGTTGAATGGTGCTGCGGCATTAAGTCTTAATTCATTTAAATTCCGATGTCAGTTTTTTTTCGTTTACCTCCAGCATCCGTCTTAATGTTTTTTTAATCACAATTATTTCACTGTTTCTGCACTGGGCGGTGTCACACCTTGCTGTGGTCAGCAGATGCGGGTAGCCCACGAAGCATGCTGCACAGCATAACTAATGAAAATTTCATCTAAATAAATGTGATGAGACACGTAAAAAGCAGCCCTTTGCTTCGAAAAGCTGTTACACAATCCTGTATGATGAACCTCCTTATGGCACAGTATCTAATGGAGGTAGGTTTACACTGTATCAACTCAGGAGTGTTATCTAAACAAACCGAGCTGATGCCAGCTGGCTTCTCCCTCTGCACCGCCTGAAGGACACTTGATGAAGCGTACTATCAATTCAGGCCCTATTGAGATATACAGTAGCTGGAGTAAAAAATACGACAGCAAGGGGAATTTAGAATCAGATTTCCCATAAAGTGGAAGCCTCGTGTGTAACAAATAGCAACAAGGATGTGCCAAACAAATGTCAGCTTGAATTTCTAGGACTTGCAAGAACAGTGAGACTAACCGCTAGGTAGCAGCTCGTAGTTGCATGGTGTTTGGTTGCTGCAAATATTACATATAATTCCTGTTCAATAAACTCTGGAGGACTGTCATCAATGCAGCACCAAGGGCAATTAAGAGTTAGATAAATGGTTAATGAATGAAGACTCACTTAATCCCCAGAGGCAGTTGTCACTTTGAATTATTCAAATAATAAATTACACACCACATACTCATACCTTGGACGGAAAAAAAACACTCAGCAGTGCACATATAGAGTCTGTTATCAGGACTGCAAAAGAGGTTCTGAAGCATTACCTGTGCCTGGTGTGGGCTGTCTGTTTTTGGATGTTTCAATGCCTGCTCCAATCAAGTTCATAATCTTCTCAATCTGTGAAAGAGAACAAGCATGAAAAATCACCTTGCATTGCATTATTATATGTCAACACACTTTGCATTCACGTAAAGCATGCATTAAACTCCCATCTAACCCTCCTTCATGCTGCCAAACCAATTATAAAACAGGCTGAATGAGTGGGACTGGGCTGAGGAGTTAGGAGTGTGTTGCTGCTGCTGCTGCTGCTGCTGGAAGTGTTGGGAAGAAGGCGGGCTGCTTTGCAATGATGGATTACAAGCAACAGTCCAACGTGGACAGCAATTCAATGACTAATCCACCACTCAGCGAAAACACAGCTGGCTGATAAGGTGAATTACAATCTAGAATCTCCAGAAACTCTAAATTATTGCTGCCCGCAGGACGTTCTGTAACCGCGTCCAAGCCGTACGAACTGCGCCTCAGGAGATTGAGATCTGCTGCAGACTGTTTCTCAGGGAGTATTTGATTTGCCCTCTCAGAACTGTATTATTTAGGCTTCACAGAATAAAGCAATAGCTTACTGCAAGGTTAAGTGTGCACAATGCTGCATGCAGGAGATTACAGAGCAGCTCGGAGAAGAGTTGTTTTGGGGCTTAGAGCCAAAAATGTTTATTTAAGAAAAAACTCTGACTTTCCAGAGCCAAAACACATTTCCTGGTTGTTTGTTTGCTTTTGTTTATTTTGCTGAATAACTGAATAGCAGCTGAAAATTGCAATAAAGTGCTTTCGGGGGCTAGATGCAGTATATGCCATCAAATTCTCATAGGTGACACATGAAATGCAAGCAGAACCAGTTATAAGCATAATAATATTTTTTCATTCCAGTAGGGATGGATGCACACAGATAGACCAGATCGGTATCTGCCCCAGTGTTGACCTTATTATTATCTGAGTGGATTGGATGTTGGCAGGGGCATGACTGGAACTGGAGCTGCACTTCCACAGACTCACAAAAGTTATAATAAAACTCAAAACTAAAGCACCTGAGGGCAAAATATCCGTCTTGCTATGTTTTTCCACAATGCATCATACTAGTAGTAAATGCCCAAGTCTTCTAAACTCTACACCCAGAGCTTGTAACACAGGATTTCTGCTACACACCAATCAGCTGAAACATTAAAACACTAATACTGTGTGCTGCCAAAACAGCTCTGACCCAAGCGATCACCGCAGATGGCCCTTGTTCTGCCTGAAGTTTCTTTGCCCTAAACGAGAGAATTTTCTTCCCCCTGTCACTAAGTAATTGTTGGATTCTTCTCTATGATACTCTTGTAAGGTCTTTGGTATACTTCATGGATCTTGTCTTTTCATATATAGAGCTTGTTAGGCAGCTGGGGTCAGAGTGCAGGGTAAGTCACACAACGCCCCCCCTGGAGCATATAGGGATAAGGGTCTTGCTCACAGGCCCAACAGTATCAGTTTGGGTGGTGCTGGGGCTTGAACCCCTGACCTTCTGCAGCTAGTCAGTCTGTAGCCCAAAGCTTTACCTGCTGAACCACTACTACCTGCCTCTTTGACCTTACTATGTGAAATACCCTGAGATGAATTATACCAGATGGGGCCTCCGCAGATCAGACTTGTTTTTTCCAGCACATCACACAGATACTTAGATTGGATTGAGATCTGGGGAATTTGGAGGCCAAGTCAACACTTCGAGCTCCTTGTTATGTTACTAAAACAATTACCGAGTAATTTTTGCAGTGTTGCAGAGAGCATTACCCTGCTGAGAGAGGCCACTGCAGTTAGGGAATACAATTACCATGAAGAGGTGTACGTGGTGTGCAACACTGTTTATGTAGGGAATACAAGTCAAACGAACATGCGCATGAATGTCAGGACCCAAGGTTTCCCAGCAGAACATTACCCACAGCATCACACTGCCTCTGCCAGCTCTCCTGCTTCCCATAGTGCATGCATCACATGCAGGATGTACTATGGGATGACGATGATGTGGACACACATATACCAAGGGATGTAAAACAAAACCATTGCTCCATGGTCCCGTCCTGACACTTCCATTCATTGTAGGTGCTTTTGGCGGTGGTCAGGGATAGCCATGGCTCTTCTAGCTCTAGCTTCCACTCTAGCTATAGGAGCTCTATACAGTAGCTCTGCTGTGGAATCGGACCACACAGGTCAGCTACATGCTTCAATGAGCCTTGAGTCCCTATGACCCCTGTTTACCGGTTTTCCTTTTGGTAGGTACTAACCACTGCGTACTGGGACTACTCCACAAGAACTGTCATTTGGGAAAAGCTCTGACCCAGTTGCCTTGCCATCACAATTTACCCTGTCAAAGTTGCTCAGATTCTTATGCTGCCCATTTTTCTGGCTTACAACACATCAACTTCAACAACTGACTGTTCACTTGTTGCCTAAAATATCCCAACCCTTTGACATGTGCCACTGTAACAGTCTAATCTATGGTATTCACTGCACCTCTCAGTGGTTTTAATACAGTGGCTGATTGGTGTATGTCTGACCTGTTAAATGATACCAGTGAGCTCATAGAAGAAGTGCTTGTTTTGTATTTTTAATACATTGCATTTGGCATTTTTTAATTTCATTTAAACCAAAATTTGAGAGTATGTCAGTCTGTGTCTTTTCTTATTGACAGTACGCAGCATTTGAGTGCCCTAACAGTTACAATAGGAACTACAGACAATCAGTCCTGGGAGAGACAAATCTGATTTATTTTATCCCCCTTTCAAAGCCACAATTTATTACAAACAAAAGCCGGAAATACTACAGGGTTGAGATAGTCTCTAATGCTTTTCCTTTTCTCAAACATTCAAAAACAAGGACTGTACTTATTGATTTTGTTCAGTGCAGTGGGGACAGACATTTTATTTGTGAGGAGCCAATGTCATATTTCTTCGGTATAAAAACACACAGTAGTGTATTCATACATCATGATTTTCCAACTCAGCCAAACAGTCTGGGACTTATATGTACTGCATATTTGAATAATAATCACTCTCATCACTGGCTAAGTGTTAGCATTTGTCTGCACAGTGCCACGCTATTTGCTGACACTTCATGCTTCAAGGACAATAAGACCTCATGCACAGAACAAATGTACCATTCACTCCATTATACAGAGAACAAACTACACATATTAATAGCAATCAGTATCCTTACAGAGCCAGGCATGGCCTCCCTGGGCCCTGAGCAAAATTCTGCTAAGGGGCCCTACCTGATCAGTGAGACATGTAAACCATTTACCATTGCCACAACTTCACACCTGACACCCCAGTAGTCCCAACCTCTCTCCTTTGAAACAGTTTGCTCCATTTCTTAGACTTATATAGGACAAATGAGGTTTAAACAAACAACATGTATTGTGTATAATATTCTCTATAGAATCTTAGGATACAGTTTCTATAAAAAGTATCCACCCTTCTTGGAAGTTGCTTTCATCTACACTGAATGATTGTCAATTTAATTTGGCTTTTTTTGACAAGAAATTACAAAAACAAGACTCTTTCATGTCAAAGTCTGCATAAAAAATAGAATCATCATAATAAAGGCAAGAGATAGCTGAACCAAATGCTCCCTGAAATGGTCAACAAACTGCCATAAAACACAAGATAAGAAGAAGAAGAAGGAGAAGACAGTTGAGCCTTCCCAGCCTGCATGCTTTGCTAAACTGTGTGCTTGAATCCACTTGTTCTGAAATATCCTCACTAACATCAAAACAGTCATTGTTTTATGACAGTCGGAGGAACTATTTTCTAAAATTTAGCCCAAATTTGGAGTGTTATTTCATGCCCTTACTGATAAGCTAGTGTGATATGCTTGGTATGTGTTTATACCTTAGGTTCTCTAGCTTCATATGATATATATACCTCCTGTACTTTGCATTAACAATGGACCCGCTACATCCACTAAAAGGCGCTATATATTTACCTGACCTAACCCTATATTCTGCAAAATAACTACTCTTAAAAGTACAATTTATCACCACAATCACACCATTCCCACCATGAAGCATGGTGGTGGCAGCATCATGATGTGGAAAATGCTTCTTGGCAGCAAACCCAAGAGGACTTGTGATGGTAGAGGGTGAAATTAATGCAACATGTAGAGAAATAGTTTTGGACTCTGCTACCTAGTATTTAGCCCTGTTTTCACAATATTATACAACTAGCTTTGGTTAAACAATGTGAACATAAACCTATATACTATGGCTGCAGCTAAAAAATCCTGTCTATGCTATGGCTTGGCTGAATACTTGAAAAGTATTATTTACTTTAAGGTGTGCATCCATACTGCACATAATCATTGCACTGTTTTAAAACTATGTGCATACAGTAGGAGGGCCATCAAAGCCATATATTGTCTGAACTGGTGTCCACAGCAGTTGCTGTACATGCATATGAATGCCTGTTGACATGCAGCACAGCTATCTTTCCCGAGCTGCAGTTTATTAACGCCATTGCCTGTTGATGTTGTTGTATTTTACTTTCACTTTTGTCAGGCGCAAAGTCACAGAACGCAGTCCTGGAAGTGGCTGACAAGCACGACAGACACAGACAGACCAAGAGATGCAGTGCCCAGCTAGGTTAGGAGACAGACAGGTTAGTGAGAGATGCACTGCAAGCTTGCACATCAACTTAATGTTACTGTTATTTGCTGACATCAAACTTGGAGAGGAGAGTTGTAAACACTGACACCCACTTTGACATGAGTGGGAAGCAAAGCCCTTGCATAATTTGTAGGGGCCTACGCAACTTGCCTAGTACGTGTACAGAGCCACCCAGCTCTGTTCAGCTACTGCAGAAAAGAGTGTAACTCCAAGTACATGTTTTGACAACTTTAAGCCAGCCAATTAGCAGACTGGGGTCACCAAACTATTGCAGGCTGGGAACTAAATTTAGAATCACTGGAGTAGTCTATTCACAATCAGCAATGAAGATTTTTTGCAAGCCTGAAAAACTGATTCTGCTTTCACCAGTGACACCAGAGACACAGTCAGGCTTATTTGATGTAATATTTAGTGTTTGAAAAAGCCCTATGCACTTTGCTAGTGGCATCAACACTGTGGAAAAGCCTTGATTCATTTGGAAGTCAGGCACATGGGACGCATGGCATATGCCTCCAGCAATACAGACCTCACATTACTCTTTGAATTAACCCAGTTACATTCTATATCACACACACACACACACACACACACACTCATCGGGACAGCATTACGTCTAAGCTTAAGTGCACCTTTAATAAAACCTGTCATCAAAAATGCTTCTTCCGAGAAAAACACCTTCATCGTAGTTAAACTGCCGAAATATTTCACAACTTCATGCACACACCGCCTCATTAACTGCAAATCAGTAGCTAAATGTTTGGCACAAAAACGCTGCACATATTTCTTTGTTATTAAAAAAAAGAAAGTTCCTATCAAATATGTCATAAACATACAGTCCTGTGCAAAAGTAGTAAGCACTAAAAGTAAAGAGAGAATACTTTGAAAGCTAGTAGCAGTTTCTCAATAAACTCCATACAAAGTGAAATTTTAAAAAAAGAAATCTATATTTGCTGTGTGTTTCACACATTGCCTTTAAAACTGCATTAAGTCTCCTAGGTACATTTGTACACAGTCGTATTTAGCAGGCGGGTTGTTCCAAGCTTCTTGGAGAACTTGCCACAGCTCTGTTGTGGATTTAGTCTGACTCAGTAACTCCTGTCTGTTCATGTAATCCTGGACTGACTCAGTGATAAGATCAGGACTTTATTCTTTGACTCTGGTTCTATATTTGGTGTTGGAATGAATTTGGAACCGATTATACCCCTCTCTGATGGTGCTGCGTAAAGCACTAGTCTCACATAGCCAGACTGTTCTCTAGCAGTGACACTGGGCTGTGCAGAATGGTCTGGCTGCACCTCATTATCATTCTGCTGCAGGAGAAACAAAAAAACTCTGGTGTGTTTGTACATTGGGTAGCACCGGCTCTGTCGAGGAACTGATGCCATTACATTGCTTTCTACAAAACAACCAGACTCCATTGACAAAACTATAATTTTACCCTCCAGATAAAGCATCAAAGTCACAATAGCAGACCAGTAACTACTGTATTCTTTGAGGTTAAATTGCTGTTTTTGTGAATGGAGTCTGGTGGTGTTGAAGAGTGTGAGGTAGCGGCTCACCAGCTGTGATCTACAGTAGGTAATACACTGACTATGGATAAGCACCTCTTACAGCCCCACTTGAAATGCTCCCAACTAACACTTCGACCTGTGGTTAAGGAGAAAATGGCTGGAGTTCACACATTTCGAAGCCTTCTCATGCCTGTGGAACTGGCCAATCAGAGCAGACTGGGTTTTTTGAGAGAGAGGCGACTTCTCTAGCTCAGTAATTACCGTGTTTCTTTAATCTAAGCAAAATATATATGTGTGTGTGTGTGTGAAGGAGCAAATCCACTAAATTACACTTGAGATTTTGTACAGAATAAACAAACAAGATATAATGTATCAGCTGGTGAGCTTCAGACATACTTGTAGGCAGATTTTATGCAGATTACCTTAAGTGGCTGTGGGCTCTAGCTTCAAACTGAATGTACATCTGTACATTGAGAGTAGCATAAATCTGAACACAGAGGAGGAAAATTAACAGGCTCATTTCAAAGAAGGGCCAAACTGTTCATTGACATCTGTTTAGTACCTGCTGTTTATATCAATGCACTTCTGCAACAATAGGGAGCTACACAGGCACGCACAAACCAAACCAAATAGGTATACAAAATAATAACTGTAATTTCCCTGTATAGCCATGAAACTGAGTTAAGCCTTGCTCTGGTCTTATTGGTATTGTATTAAAAATGAAAAGATCCAGTTACCCTGACCTGGTAGTCTGCTCTCAGTGAGAATTAATTTGACTCAAAGTGCACTTTCTCGAAAATGTCTGAGAGCAGGACGGAAATAATCTTGTAAGAAGATCTATTCGCACAGAGATGTAATTGATAATGCTGTTATGAAGTGCACGGGGCTCTGAGTGGACTGTATCATTAAATCAGCAGTGCTCAACTGAGTACTACATCCTGCAGTGATTTACATGTTAATACAGGTTGATCTGCTTCTCCGTTTCCTGCACTTGCTGCAAAAAAAATTATCCAATTTATGTCACCTTTTCATGCTCAAGTGTTGCACTGAAAAAGATGTGACATTGAAGGTGAAATCGTTTTGCTTCTTTCCAATGCAAATCAACCGGCTGACAGAATTTTTTGTGATCCGTTCGTGTCCTTGGCACTTGTCTTATTCTGCATTGCCTCTGGACATTATTGCTTGATCCTCTCAAACTTGAAACAAGCATGTATCTAAAGAAAAACTCAGTTCTTTTAAATATAAATTATTTTTAAAAGTGGCAAGTTAAGACAGTTGAAATTCCCTGGAGTACACTTGTCACGTGTTTTGTCCAGGAGCCTGACACCAGCTCTTCTAAAGTCTGGACTCAATCCAGTTTTAAAGATTAACATTAGGCCTGTGGTGGTCAGATAATTTCATTTCATTCATTCATGCTCTCCTCTAACGTCCTCTCTGATATGAGGAAAGGTACTGTTGGTACGGAGGTGAACAGTATATAATCCAAGTTCATTTGTCAGTCCCTCCAGGAATTTGCGATGTTGCGATCGCAACAATTAACGCAAATTCAACCAATGAATTCTGCATGGCGTTGCAATTTTGTCCAATCCCCGTGACTTTTCCACAATTTTGTCCCGCCTCCCGTGAGTGCCACCAATTATAGCAGTCCCCAGCGCAAACGTAATGCACGTACGTCACCGAATTCACTTCTTTGTTTATGGTTTGAAGATACGGATACATATGCTACAAAAACTACTGCAAAACAATTCCCTGATGTTCTTCACGAGAGTGGAGGTAAACTGTTTTGCACCCTGTGGAATATAGAGGTGGAACACAAACGAAATTCATTGATTGACAAACATTTTTCTACCGCGACACATATTAGGAGAATAGGTGAAACGAGCGGACCACAGACCAGACACATCACCGTGACGGAAGCTGTTGCATCCAGATCTGTCGTGAGCACTGAAAGAATGAAAGTCAGTTAGATTAATTAACTGACGTGACGAGCTGTGAGCGTGTGTGTGTGAATACATGTGTGCCAGGATGTGAAATTAACTTTTTAAACTTTTAAAATTTTTAATGAATTATACAAAACAAAGAAAAAAATGCAACTTTTGGACAATTTTTTACTGTCTCCCGCAATTTTATCGCAACAAATACGCTTAAAACATCGCAACTTTCATAGCAATTTTTTAGAAAAGCTCCCGCAAATTCAGGCATTTCAGGCCGCAACAATCTTGAAAAACGTCCGCGAAATCCTGGAGGGACTGATTTGTAGCTTGATAGAAAGAATTCATATGACCACACCATACTGGCTGTGAGTGCAGGGGAGGCAGAGGGACCGGTCGACACAACGCCTTTCTCCAAGTTTATGTTCTGCTTGTTCAACAGGTGTTTGAAACCCAACTTGAGAAAGACATCAAGTAAAAAATAATGTCAAGTCTGATTCCGTCTCTTAGCTATGTGTCCTCTGCTATGTCTGTGTGTGTGTGTGTGTGGGAGGAGAAATCCATAAAAATCACTCTAAAATCAAGATTTGAGCAGCGTCCCTGCTCTGCATCGTGCTCCACATAATTAGATGTAATTATTGTCTGAGATTATCAAAACACGAGCAATAATTTTGTCCCTCTTATCAGCCAGAGATATATTGTGCGTCCCAGTAACTTTTATCATTTTGCAGACAAACCATAACACTGCATCGCTGACTTGAGTCAATGTGGCGTCGACGTGTTGGAGACTGTGCCTGCTACTTTTGAGGGAGATCCATATTAGCCAGGAGTCGGTCAGTTTTACCCAGAGTGAGTCAGCTGGAATGAGTTCCTCTACAGTCCTTATTATACCTACACTCATTTTGTGCACCACTGCCCCTGAAAAACATACAGAAGGTATGCATATGTGGCACCATTCCAGGAGAAAAAAAAATTAAATCCTCAAATACTGAAAACAAAGCAGCAGATAGAATATTTTAATGTAATTAGAATTAATTGGGCTTATAGCTTGAGCCCATAAGGGTCTTGGTGGCTGTTTGGTTGAATTGCCATCAGACCTGCTCAGTTTGCGGTTCTGGGGATTTACTCTTCAGTTCTACGCATATCATTTAATTTAACAGCCAAAATTTCACTGTAAGGTGAAATGTCTGCAGCCGTGAAAGGGCCCAGAGAGAAGATCAAGTCTGATGGTTCCAACATACTTAAACATTAAAATAACCGCATGCGACAGTTAATAGGACAATAAATTCCAGTGGACAATATCAACAAGTGACTTATGGTGCTAAACCTTGGATAGCAGCACCCTCAGCTTTAGGCTTTGAAGAACACAACCGCAAACAGATCAATAAATGACACAGATAAAGTAGAAGCCTGTGGTAAAGAGGATGGGATGGCCATAAATTGCTCCGAGGTACTGCACAGTGGTTAACTCCAATGCATGCGTAGAAACTGTTCCATGATAACACTAATATACACGGTAGAGATGTTCTCAGAATGTCAGTGTGCTTGGTTGTCTCTCTCTGATAGACTGGTGACCTGTCCAGGGTGTATCCTGCTTTCACCCTAAGTCAGCTGAGACAGACTCCAGCCCCCCCACGACACCTACAGAGGATGTGTATAGAAATTGGATAAATGGATGGATGGAGATGTTCTGAGCCCATCTAAAGGATCAGTATTAGAGCAGCTAAAATAAAGCTTCCATGTCCTCTTCAGCGCTCTTGAATAACAGCTGGGCCCTACACATATGTGAGTGAATATTATAGTGTCTGAATTGTTATTCCTCCTCTCTTTTTCATTAACAAAACACTGTACAAAATATACAGGTGCTGGTGACAGGTCATATCAGCCGTCACTAATTGACGCCAAATCCATAAATAACGTGATGAAAACACAAATCCATTGTTATGGCTATTGTTAAGTTTCCGTTGGGCCCAAGCAACAAATCGATGGCAATATGCACCTGAAATAGTAAATTTAACAATAGCTAGTTTTACTTAAATGCAGTAAAGGTAAATGGTCCACAGTTATGTAGCACACTTTTTAAATCTCAGGCTCCAAAGAGATGTGTTCCTTATTTACGCTTACACTCACACACACAGGTGGCAGAGTTGCCGTACAAGGTGCGAGCCTTAATTATAGCCTTAATATAAGGGTAATAATTGGGAGCAACTTGGGGTTCAGCGTCTTGCCCAAGGATCCTTTGGCACATGGAGAAGCTGGGGGTCGAACCGTTAACCTTGGACAACCCACTCTACCACCTGAGCCACAGCTGCCTTATTAGTTGCAAACCACTATGGCAGCACATAACAATATGAACAAACCCAAGGAATGCTTCTTCCTCGGTTCATGACAACCTATCATGTCTCTTGATAATGCACTCCCTGTGGCTACCATGCAGGTTTCCTGAGGTATGTTACTCTGTGCCTGAAGACCTCCCCTTAGATGCTATTGTGAGACAGGCTGAAACAACTACAGCTCTGTGTCTGTCACAACCTCCACCTAAGCAACGTTTGCCTTCTGGCCTCTACTCAAAACCTCGGCAAGTCCCTGATACCTGCTTCAGGCCGGTCACTCAGAACCTTTACCCCAACACAGTGCAGGAGCTTTACATGCTTTCTTCATTTAATATGAATGACGTTGAGATCATTCCTTTATCCTTACTTCTTATATGTGTGCAAATTTAAATACTTGTGTGTGCTTTTTGTTGCTGTTAACATTAGTCTGACTTGCTGGATGTAGGAAGCGGGTATAAGCCCGCCATTGGCAGCTCATGTTGCTTTATCCCTCTCCTGCCGCTATTTGCATCCAGCAACCTATCACACTGAAAATGATAAGTCATGCCAAGGATTTGGATCAGGCAGTAAGGCAGCTCTGCTAGTTTGTTTGTTTTTTTCCGGTGGATTATCTATTTTAATCACTGTGCTCGTCTACCTGCATGCATTTTCATCATCACTATTTTTAAGCAAACATCCTTTGATTAGCGTCGCCCACGATGAATGTGATTGTTTGAAGAAATAAGAACAACCCCGGTGTTTATCTTCTTATAGCAGAGTGATAGCGAGGTGCAGTCAGACCATTATGTTCTACAGAATGGGCTGGCAAAGTGAGACTATTTTAACGTTAAAAGCATTAAATGTATACCTTGATAAATAAGCTAAAGTGGTAAACTTTAAATTAAACCCTTTTCTACTGGTCTTTATGAGAAATAGTTCATTAAACATGATCAGTAATTAGCAATATAGACGGAAGTGAAGCGTTTTATTCTGATACATTTTTTATCACCCAGCCCAGGTTTGCATGCTCTCTGCCATCTGTACTCTGCCAAAGACTGTATTTGTGGTAAAAGATGCATCACTCTGTAACGCTCCTGTACAGACTGGGAGATGAATGTGTCTATAGTCACAACATCTACAATAAAATCAGAAATCTTCTTTCTAGGCGGTCACATCATGTCAGTTGTCAGTCTTCTTGTTGAACTTATATCATAACTTATGAATTTCAATCAAAGACAACGATCCCAAGATGGGGTCAGCCCTATGTCCCCACAACCCAACGGTCCTACAGCCCCACATTTTAAAGATTTTTATTCCACTGAAAATTTTGAAAATTAGGTCCTATGTTCCCACAGCCCTATATTCCCACATCCCTATGGTCCCACATGTCTCACATTTCTAAGACCCTGTTTACACGAAGGGAAAATGCAGACATTTCCACATGGTTCGTCACTCCACAGCAATCCCATGTTGGAGTAGCAATGTTGAGCTCAAGAGAGTATGGAACCTAGCTCTCTCCTTCAAATCACCAGTCATGGGATTAAGTGGCGAACCCATAACTACCAGGGGTAGAAATGTGGGAACTGTGGGAAACATAGGGCCTAATTTAGAAAAAAGTCTTAGAAATGTGGGAACATAGAGCTGTGGGAACATAGGACTGTGGGAACATAGAGCTGTGGGAATATAGGACTGTGGGAACATAGAGCTGTGGGAATATAGGACTGTGGGAACATAGGACTGTGGGAACATAGGACTGTGGGAACATAGAGCTGTGGGAACATAGAGCTGTGGGAATATAGGACTGTGGGAATATAGGACTGTGGGAACATAGAGCTGTGGGAATATAGGACTGTGGGAACATAGAGCTGTGGGAATATAGGACTGTGGGAACATAGAGTTGTGGGAATATAGGACTGTGGGAACATAGGACTGTGGGAATATAGGGTTGTGGGAACATAGGGCTGTGGGAATATAGGACTGTGGGAACATAGGGTTGTGGGAATATAGGACTGTGGGAACATAGGACTGTGGGAATATAGGGTTGTGGGAACATAGGGCTGTGGGAATATAGGACTGTGGGAACATAGGGTTGTGGGAACATAGGGCTGTGGGAACATAGGGCTGTGGGAACATAGAGCTGTGGGAACATAGGACTGTGGTAAAATAGGGAGAGGCACCTGGCTGCAGACCTCCACTGTGAGGTCGCTTCCACTGTGAGGACAGGAAGTAACGGGTAAAAAAAAGAAAAGTACATTTAAAGCGTCCAGTCCGATAGGTGGCGGTACACATGTGAAGTTGGTTTGCTAACCCCTAATTAAATCAAATGAAGAAGCAGCCATTTAACGCGAGTGGTTGTGGCCGTTTCTCAATGTACGCACTCGTCCATGGTACTATCGTGACTGTGACACAAAATTTTGTTTTAAGATTATTTGAGGCGAGAAAGTGGATGTATAAACATCAAATCTGTGGTCAATTTATCAAGATAAATTCTGCTTAAAATTTTACTCCAACGATTTCGGAGATGTGATTGTCCCCATTAGACCGCTACTACCAGGCGGTCAGCGCTCACAGCACCCCGCTGACAGCAGCCTTAGCTTGGCTAGACTTTTTGACATCTGCCGCTGGCTCTGACGGTTCTTTAGCAGGTTAGAAGTAGTTTTACGGGAATCTAACGGTTACACTTCTGTTATTTATTGTCCCTGGTCGCCGATTTTGTCATTATATTAGTAATTATTGTGTTGTCTTCATTACCTGTAGTACGTCTTTGTTCTATTCTTGTGACTGTAACTGTGCATTGAAAATAACATTTCAGGATTATTCTGTTAGCAGACTTAAAAACTCACAATGGGGGCCTCATTCTCAAAATAATCACAAGTTAAATATACAAATTAAAACGATATAAAATGGTCTAGTAGAATTTACGCAATTTTATTTTGTAATGCAGCCCGTGCATTTCCTGTCCTCACAGTGGAGCTGTTCTCATAGTGGAGGTCTGCGGCGGAAGCGACCTCACAGTGGAGGTCTGCAGCCAAGTACTCTTGAAAATAGGACTGTGGGAACATAGGGCTGTGGGAACATAGGGCTGTGGGAACATAGGACTGTGGGAACATAGGGCTGTGGGAACATAGGGCTGTGGGAACATAGGACTGTGGGAACATAAGACTGTGGGAACATAGGGCTGTGGGAACATAGGGCTGTGGGAACATAAGACTGTGGGAACATAGGGCTGTGGGAACATAGGGCTGTGGGACGGAGGGCTGTGGGAACATAGGGCTGTGGGAACATAGGGCTGTGGGAACATAAGACTGTGGGAACATAGGGCTGTGGGAACATAGGGCTGTGGGAACTTAGACACGCTCCCCCGAAGATACCGCACCCCAGAGAGGCCAACCACTTCACACCTGTGGCCCTCACTTCTCACCTGATGAACACCATGAAGAGGACTGTCCTCAGAAACCTTTGCCAACTGGTGAGCTCACATTTGAATTGTTATTTTTCTTGCATTTTGTCTTATATTTCTTTGGTGCCGCTGTCACAATAGAATTTCCTCCAGTTGCGGATCAATAAGGAATATTCTATTCTATTCTATTCTATTCTATTCTATTCTATTCTATTCTATTCTATTCTATTAAGTTTATAAACTTTATAGTTTTGAACGAAAGTGTGTCAAATTTAGAACATTACAGCTTTTATTTTAGTGCTGCAGATACATACCTGACCAACATTTAACCGAATACAAATATCAAATCCGTCTGCGTATTGGAGATACCAAATATTAAAGGGTTCTCTAGTGTTTGCTTTTTTTCATCATACATTTTTAGGTAGTTAGAGTGGAATAAATGACTGTAAAAAGATGACTCATGGTAATTAAGTTTCACAAACAGATGGCAAACAATTTAAGTTCTTTTCTGTCTTACTTTTTTTCTGGCACTGTCAGCATCCACTATTTTCCGCGCTTTGAGCTGCTTTTTTAAAATTCATTGTGTTGTGCATGGTGGAGCAACAGTCGTCATCAACACACCGAAAAATCGAAACAATTTTTGCACAAATAAATTGGACAAAACTGAATTGTGTCACATTTCCCAGTGTGGAAAAAGCACTAAACTATGGAATTAGAACACAGGATGTGTCTTTAGGAGATTTGCTAATTCAACAAATATGTGATAAATTCATGTTGTGTGTGTTTTTAAATCAGCCTATAATCTTTTTTTTTGCATGTTACTGCTTGTCTTCGTCCCATCTTTCTTGTCTAGTAAACTTCATGCTAGCTAATATGATAGAGATAATGTGAAATAATCTTAAACATTGTGCTTTAGAGATTCCGAGTACATTATTGTTCACTGAGCCAGCGAGTCCTGCGCATAAATGATGGCTGCGAGCCCAAAACAGAAGAGATAATGGAAATGATGGCTGGATATCATAAACTAACCAAAAAGGCTGCTGCCTGCTTCACTGGCGCTGGTCTGGAAACTGGATTACCGCCTCAGTATCACTGTCAATAAAGACAGATGGGCCAGTAGCTCCACAGTATACAAGACCCAGATCACATAATTCTATCCAGCAGTTCTCGTGATTTGGATTGATTTTTATTTATTTGACAGCTTTGGAGCCGCACAGCATAAATAAAGCCGGCGAGAATGGTAACAGACAAGTCAGGAGGGCCTTCAAGGAGTAGGCTGTTTGAATTGAAGGGAGGTATTCTGACATGTGAACATGTTTTTTCCTTTCAAATGCATGATTTCATGGTTGTTACAAGAATCTCTGTGAGAGAAATTTAAAATTTTAGTTATTATGCAAAGAAGTGTGCTAGATCAAAAAGTTAATCTGAGAAAGACAGCATTTATTTAGGGCTTCTATAAAGACGTTGTTATAGTGTAGCCATGGATGTTGGTCATGATATATTAGTAGTGCATTCTCAAATCCATACTACTGTACGATATATTTTGTCAGAAAAAGATTTAATATGGCCCAATACATAGTATGTCAAATGTAGCGTGAGAAAAATATCACTGTGTCCTACTGCATCCAGTCCAGTTTTGCAGTGTCCAGTTGGCATGTTTTTCTGGCCATTCTGACCCACAGTCCTCGGCACCCTATGTTTCCACAACCCAATGGTCCCACAGCCCTATGTTCCCACATGTCTCACATTTCTAAGACCCCATTTACACAAAGGAAAATGCAGATATTTTCATGCGGTTCGTCACTCCACAGCAACCCCATGTTGCGGTGTAGCGGTGTTGAGCTCGAGAGAGTTTGGAAGCTAGCTTTCTCCTTCAAATCACCAGCCAAGTTGAGTGGCGAACCCCTAAGTATCAGGGGTAGAAATGTGGGAACTGTGGGAACACAGGGCCTAATTTAGAAAAAAAAAGTCTTAGAAATGTGGGAACATAGAGCTGTGGGAACATAGAGCTATAGGAACATAGAGCTGTGGGAACATAGGGGTGTAGGAACATAGAGCTGTGGGAACATAGGGCTGTGGGAACATAGGGGTGTGGGAACATAGGGCTGTGGGAACATAGAGCTGTGGGAACATAGAGCTGTGGGAACATAGGGCTGTGGGAACATAGGGGTGTGGGAACATAGGGCTGTGGGAACATAGAGCTGTGGGAACAAAGGGCTGTGGAAACATAGAGCTGTGGGAACATAGGGCTGTGGGAACATAGGGTTGTAGGAACATAGAGCTGTGGGAACATAGGCACGCTCCCCTGCACAGTGAGCTTACATTGTCTTGGGTGATTATAGACAAGCTTGAGCAACTGAGAGTGCACAGACAAATGACATCTCATTTTGGACTACAGACTGCAGCAGTCAAAGGTTAGAGCACAATATTATGATGAAATCATATGTCCCAAGTGTACACATACTGCAGCAGTACAGTACTTTATATGGTTTGCTGTAATGCGTACTGTTGTGTATTTTCCTGGGTACCCCGTCTGTGATCAAATAAAGCATGAAAAACTGGCTTTATGATTGACATTACATTTTGAAATGGATATGAATGTTTTTTTGTAACCTAAAATCTAAAAATATGTAGCATGCAACTGTTTATCACTGGCAGAATGTTCAAACTGTATGCATCTACAGTACCAGATGACCAAGGAAGATCAGACAACAACCAGAAATAGCCATGGCTAAATAATAAAAATGCTGACACCGTCTCATATGAGTATTGTCATGATTTGTGAGTTTTGGTTTTTAGCTTTGTTTGATTCATTTATGTGTTTTCCCTATCCTTGTCTCCTGTAATTCCTCTGTTTGTCTATCACGTCCCTTTTCACTTAAGTCCTGTTCAGTTTTGAGATCACCTTTCCTTCTTTTGATTGTTCTAATGAGCTTCACCTCTGTCTCGTGACTCACCTGTGTCTCGTCTCATCAATCAGTTATGAGTGTATAAATAGTCTCGTCTTTTCCTCTGTTTTTGCCAGTTCGTCCTGTTTAGTCGCTGGTCTGCTTCCCTTGTGTTTGCCAGGTTTTCCTCATGTTCCTCATTTGACTTTGGTTTCTGCATTTGGTTTTTTGAAACCTTACGTGTTATCTTAGTTCTTGCTTCAGTGTGTTCCTACGGTTTAGTTGCTGTTGCTTTAGTTGATGTTTGCCAGCTCCCTATGTTTTTTTTGATTCATTTGGACTTTGTGCCATTTTCTGGGATTAAACCTCGGCTTTTGATTTCTACAACCTGCTTCTGTTGTCTGCATTTGGGTCCTCTTCCAACACCCACCCTGACAGTTGTATTTTAAAGTAATGCTACAATACCTCAGTTGCAAACACTGGAGCAGCACAAACCTCTCGTTCTCTTCAGTTTAATCTGGTTTCAACACAAATGAGCCACAACAGAACTTCACCAAGACTCCACAAATGAATAGAATTGTGACTTAAAACAGGAAATATTTGACCAAGAAAGTAGCAAGAAAGCCAAAATATGTGGCCAAGCATTTGATGCCACCTTTCAGTACTCGACAGTGCTATGGACGGGTTTCAATCACCACTCAACGTTCAATACTCAGGCCCAGACATTAACCCAGAGCACCAGTGTTTCAGTTTGAATGTCAAAACACCACAAGGTTACCAGTGATTAAATACTAGTTCGCAAATTTGTTCCATATTAATATATTTCCAGGAAGATTTCCAAATGCAAAGCTGCTAGCATTTCACAGTAATATGCAAAAGAGAACCAGCTGCTCTTCTATCACCAAGGTACTTAATGAAAAGCATCAGTCAGTCTGACAACAGCTACGGATATCTCTGAAAGGATACGAAAATCTAAAAACTGCTCCTTCACTGAGAAACACAACGCAGTCATTTATAAGTTATGAAACTACAAAGCCACCACGACTGTCCCTTAAAATTTAATCCCCCAAACTGCTATTTTTAAACAGGCAAACCCACGTTTTTGCAGGAGCATAATAGCTCCAGTCCCTGCACATCTGGAATAAAGCTCTAAACAGCAGGTTTAAAGTGCGGCGGAGTCTGCCGTGTTACACCTGTTGAGAAATTTTTACAGACGACACGGCAGGTGAAGCAGGACCGCGCCTCCACCACCCAGCCCCCACCAGCACCATCACCACCACTCTCATATTCATGTACCACATCTGTCTAACCAGATCTTGGGATGTGTTCACTCTGCTGTAGCTATCTATATGAATTATGAACCAGCTTACACATACTTTAAAAATAGTCCCTTTTTATCAGGTGAAATAACCAACAAGAAAACGCTTTTTAAAATGAATTCCCTTTCATTTTAAGTGTAGCCAATTGAAATAAAAATACATAGAGTGTTAATCATATTTGGAGGTGTGGTATATCTTTTTTTCACATTGTGTGTACATATGTACAAACACCCAGTGAATCTAAAAAGACTGCAACAGAACAAATTTAGCGTACTTAAAATATAAGTATTTTAATTAAACATCAAATTCCACCTGTGTTATGTAAAACCACAGCCATTAGCAAATGGAGAAGAGCTGAAAAGCTTGCATGTGTAAAGACCTCGGGAGCACCGCTGGGAAATTCAGAGTACGCACACGAATCAAGCCACTCAAGCATCGGTAACATGTGGCTGTGCTAACCTTTGCCTTCTGAGTATTGAACAGATGCAGCGAGGACGTCAATCACCTTTATTATATATGCCATTTCTGTCCTGAGTAACGCACGTAATGGCCACTGAAATGCAAATTCTTATGTAATGATAAGCTATTTGTGGCACTGCTCTAAGAGGAAAAGGAGGAATCCACATTAAAATACATGAACTTACATGTGACATGAGAGTAGTGTTGATGTAACTTCCATCTATAGGTCCATTTTGTTGTTTAGTGCTAGCATATGCTGTATGGTTTTATGGTACAGTTTGATGAATTAGCTATTTTTATGTGTCTATTTTTGATAACATTTTCAAATTGATGGCTAAATTGAGAAGTTGGTTTAATTTTTCTAGATGTGTGCTATGGTAACATTAAATAGTTGATACAATGGTGGAGTCTCAGTCTTTGAATGGAGGGCGTTATTCATGTCTACAAGATGCACTGAGCTAATCTATACTTTAACGGTGTTTCAGTTTCCAGGTTATTTCGTATGAAGTATGATGTGTCCTTTCTGAGATGCTCTGATCGGTTCTTTGATATTAACCCTTTCAATTGTAAACTTTAAAACAGAAAAATACGGCTGCACTGGCTGATTCCGAACAGGGACAAAAAAATATTGAAGAAAAACAATTGATTTCTTTACCAACTGTGTGATTCAACACAGGTGTTGTGTTTCACTTCATGTAATGTATGCATGTTTTAATGAGGTCATGATTGGTACTGATTTCCTGCTTTGTTCTTTTTTTTCTAACCCTCATAATAAGCGGAGGCCCAACTGTGGGTTTGATGTTATAAACCTATGATTTCAAACATTGTTCAAGTACAGAAAGTGAGTTATAAAAAAATGTTTCAAATCCTTTAAAGCTTCCAAGGATGGGCTACAATAAGTCAGATTGAATGTTTAAATTGTCATGCAACATGATATCTGTAATATTTGTACACAGAATTATGAGAACTGAAAGTTAAAACTTACGGTAACGTTAGAAGTCTTACCAGGTTAACTTGGTTTGGTTGTAACTGAGTCTATTTAAGTTCAACTAGTTCAAAGAAGCCATTGGTTAATTAAACTTCTTCAGCTCCTTTGCAACTGTAGGTCAAGTTATTTCAGCAAAGTTTGCTGTTGATGGTAAAGTTTTGACGACTTCCTTCAGATTTCAACAAGGTGAGTTTGATTGTTTGACCAGCTTTCACTGGCTCCGCCCCTCTGCCCACATTTTGAATTTCCACATTCAAACTTACAAAGTTGGTTCGTTCAGCAGCTGCTGCTCCCAACGTTTCCTTCATGCATTTCAAGCATTTATGTCATTTATATACAAAACACATGCATTTCAAGGCATCGTACTAATGTATTAATTTTGCACTGAAATTTGTGCTAATTAATAATCATGTCAAATTTCCAAATATGTAAATATTAAACTTACTTTACAAAGTAGGTTGCTCAAACTGCATTTAAAGAATTATATTCAAACAGATGTGGCCCCAGGGACAAACAGTTTTCAGTGAGCGTCTATACCGGCCCCACCTAAACATCTTAGTTTCATTATATCCTCAGGGACCCAGAAACCAGCCAGTACTCTAGCTGAAATATTCTCTTAATTAATGAAATACACTCCATTGACAGGGAATAATTTAACAATAGTTTTGAGTGCTGTTTCAGTGTTAGAGTGCTGTTTTAAGCAAAAGTTCTTGAAAATGTACTCAAAAAAGTAAATATATAAAAACAGTAAACTAGATATCTTTTTGGGGTTTATGTTTGATTGTTGGCCAAACAAAAAAGGAAAATAAAAGGAAACTGGAATATGTAATTTTAGCTTTAGGACATTTTTCGGCATTTCCTGACATTTTGTACACTGAACAAATGCTTCATTATGAATGAAGCAGTCAGATGTATTGATAATAAAAAATAACTGTTGGCTTCAGCCTTACAGTTCTCCCATGATGAAATACATGAACATTTTTGTATTTTGTGTGTGTGTGTGTGTGTGTGTGTGTGTGTGTGTGTGTGTGTGCGTGTTAACTACGACAGAAAAGGTTCTGAATGCAAACTAAACAGTTTAGAGCTAAAACCCTGAATTTGGCACAGAGTCTTCCCACAAGACCAGAACTAAAAGACGGAGGATGGAGAAGCCGTCACAGTCAAATATCTAATAAATGTGCGATTAATCAAATTACGTGGACCCAGATGACATATCTCAGTTGGAAATCCATCCCTGCTACCACGGGCCTACACTAAACAGTAATGCAGGAGGCGCATCCAGGTCCCAGTCACATGTCAGAAGAATGATTTACTAATCCAACAAAAGCTGACAGGACAGATAGAGGACATCATAATGTGCCATCATAAATTTGAACCAGCAGACTGGCATCAGCACTCACCATGCAGAGATGCTGAGGGTGAGCATGGTATATCTGTTTGAGGTTTCCCACTGAGCATTTTCCTAAATTAAAGTTTCATTTAATTACTCCGAAGACAAATCCAGAAGGACTCAAACGAGTTAGAGCACCCTATAGTAATGTCCCATATTCACTCCTCCTCGCAGCAAACACATTTATTAATATAAACTTCTGTCCAAATAGTCCGTCTCACCATTTTTGTGTTGCATTAAGCAGTGTCAGAAAGGAAATTTTAACTGAGGCTGTCTCATCACATCAGCTGGCTCTTTGTTTAAGTAAGGTTTTAAATAGAATATCAAGTGCTTTCACTACAATAGGAAACTAAAACACGGTGAGCAGTTACATAAGCTGCCACACTTAATAAAACCTAAAATGTATACGTACCACTGAAAATGTCAATGGGGTTTAAAGGTTATACTTCAACACATACGTTCCTTTTTACAATAACATCATCTGAACGCCAGCATTTGCGTTCAGTAGTTGGGCTGTCTGTGTGTGCATGTCCTGACATGAGAGTGTTTTTATGTATGTGACCTGAAGCCCATGCTCCCTCCGAGCCTCGTGTGTCGTTTTAGTGCTTAATGTTTAATGTGGTGGTTGATCGCTGCATGAGATACAGCGGCTCCAAAACGTATTTGGACAGTTAAAGAGGCATAAAACGAGCCTGAGGTTTTTGAGGTGCCTTCATAAAATGTTAGTTGAACATATGGGTAACTGATTTTCTGCCTCTTGGAGCTGGTTAGTTGAAAGCAGCTGCTAAAGACGGGTGAAATGAGCTCAGAGAAAAGGTCAAGCGTTGCCACTCAATTCATGAAAGGAACAAAAACTCCATTCTCCACAGCACGGTGTGTAGTCAAAAATGTAAAAAATGGAAGACTTAAAAACAAAATTGGACCTCATGATTGTGAGTGAAGCAGGAGAACTAGAAGATGCAACTCAAAACAACAGCATGAGTACAGAGGGAGAGCCATATGACAGAACCTATTGGGCTTTAAGAATGAGACAGCTCGGATTAAATTTTCAAAAGAATGTGTAAAGAAAGACAGAAGCTTTTTCAGAACATCAGTCTATACGGATCTAATGGCAGAAGGTTTGTGTGCAGAAAGCCAAAGGAAGAATTTCAATCAGACTGCACTAAGAGTACAGTAAAACAGCAAGGTGGCTGCAGGCCAGGACTGTTTTTCTAAAGTCAACTTGTATTTATTGATGAAATCATGAACCTTGAGGTGTACAAGAAATTTGTGTGCAACTTATAGGCGGAAGTCAAAAATAATCTGGCAACAGAACAGGCTCCTTCAGCGGGATGATGATCCAAAACGTAGCCGACCCTTCCAGAGCCAAGACCTAAATCGCATAGAGTGCCTATAGGAACTATGGAGAAACAATGGTCTGGTCTGAACAAACTGAAAATCTTTTCACTGAACAAACTTTAGACCAAAGCTATGGGTTGTTTTAATGTCCAGACATCATGGAAACTAAAAGACAGTAAACTCAGTGATAAAGAACTGGGAAAGTGAACTTTAGTGAAGCCACAACTGGGTATCTAAAAGAATTTCCTGGTGGCCTGAGGGTCTTCCTGACCAAGGCCGATGACATTCTCACCAGATGAAAGTCAAGAGACAAGGAAAGATGGACCAGAGTAAAGGGGCCTTGAAAAAAATAAGTGGCATGTTTGGTAGTACAGGATCGGGTTAGTCTAAAGCGCAATTGCGTTGTCTATCCACATGAAACGCAATGTGTTGGCTACCACTGTCAGGTTCCTGTCTATCTAGTTAGCTCAGGTAACATTTTCAAAGGAAAAGTGTTGTTCTTTTTCAATGTTTTTAGCTTTGTGTTGTACTTAGTTAGGGAAGTTCAATTTTATTGTCTCATATTTCCATATTGGTGCTGTTTTATCTATGGAGACAGGTGAATAAAGATTTGTGTTATACTTAGACTATTGTGGCGTATCATGTTCACTAAAAGTGAAATGTAGAATCACAGACACAGTTGAGAGTCACATTTCTGGCCTGAACTATTTTCCCAGTCCACCCCTGGTGGAACTATTTTTCCTTGTACTAGCGTTGCCTTTCTTAAATGTAAATTCCATATGCTTTGACCTTGCATTGATTATCAGCCATCCAGGTCACAGTAGTCCAGTAGTGCTTCATTAGAAGGCAACTGGAATTCTCATTTTGGTTCTTGAAAACATTTCACCTCTCATCCCAGAAGTGAAACATTTCCTCAGCTTCCTGAGTTCTGAGGAAGTCTCTTGGACTTGGTTTTGCTTTGACATTTCGTTTTCTAATGCAAAGTAATCACATACATTGTCAAGTATGGCTCAAGGGTCCATAATATACTTTGAGGTCACTGGATACACACAAGTCGAGTCAGTTTTTGCCTTCGCCCATATACCCACACCCACATCCCCAACCCAAACAAATCCCTTGAAATGTGGAAGAGAAACAGACACTCAGGAACAGCTGCAAAACAGGATGCCCTTGAGAACAGGACACCCCACCCAACATGGCCTGAATAAACAGTCCTGTCAGAGAGCAGAGGGTGGAGCAGAGAGCGGCCACAGGGCATGGAGAGGTGACAAATAGAGCCACGCACATCCCAAGTACAAGTTCAAGATGTCTAAGTTTTCTGAGATGACACACTGATGCCCCTGTTGTCAGTGAACATGCTCTTGACATACTGTATAAGCCTCTTTAAGTGACCGCATGCTGAGCAGGGCTACGGTCAAGATTACAGAAGTTTAGTCCTGAGTAAGGCCAGGTTTTGAGATGTAGTCGAGTCCAAACAGGCTTGAAACTGAGTCAAGATCATGACAAATAAGGCAAAAATAATGTCATCGTGCTGTCAGATGTAGTGAGAGTGAACTTGGATAGAATTTCTTTTTCTGTTTCTTCCATAGAAACAAGATATAGAAGGGACAAAAATCAAAAAACATTGCAATGCCGAAGTACAAAAGGTCAAGAAGCCTTTAGTATTGAGCTCAGTCGACACGCTGTGTACTTCTGTTGAATCAGGTATCCAGAACTATAAAGGCTTTTGAACTCTGAGGAAGCAGTAGAGATTTTCTGGTGGTATATTTGTTTTTTTGGAGGAGGGTGAGGATCCATTCCCTCTTTTTTTATTCATTTATTTATTTATCTGATTGGTAAGAGGCCGTGTACAACATTAAACATACATGTTAACATTTGATGCATTGTACCTGAGTTAGCCTAAGGCTGATTTTAATCTGCTGTCCCCTGGCAAGTCACAATTAAAACGACACTAAGCAAACTAGACAGACAAGGCAAAACACATTACACAAATTATACACAGTGATACGTCAAACACACACATGCACGCGCGCACACGCACACACACTTTGTCAGCACCATGAGTATGTTAGAGAAATGGAACACCAGGACATTTGAGGACAGAGCAAAATAAACAGTTATGAGTCAAGCAAAACACAGAATATACTGTATGTGTATTAGATAAGGAGCCAGAAGATCAGCATCACTGTAATATCCTAAAAAAAAAAACAATCTCCTTAATTTGGGCAATTTTCTCTTTGCTCTGATGCATGTCTGATGTTGAAATTATGACCACCCTCTCCTTAGAGGATGCCTGGTCTACCCAGGCAGTGGCAGTGAAGGTGGGACTGGAGCATCTAATGGTGGTGACTGGATACCACAGGTCACAAAGACACCTTTTGGTCAATCTGATTTCTCAGTTAAAGCTACGAGGGAGTGGAATTCATCCCTACAAACATTAGAGTCTCAGGAAGCTCTGCAGTGTTTAAAACCAGCCTCAAGATTTGGCTGAAGTCAGCCCAAAATTGTCACCACCGACTGACATACCAACACTAATTGAATTTATTATCGTACACTGATGGGCTTTCAGGTCTTGTGTTGTTTTCTGTTGTGTACTTATTGTTTTGGGGTTGTTTTTTGTGTTCCTGCCCAGTGACAACAGACAATAGCTGCTAGCTAGCTCTGGTGTGATTAATTTTAATTGTCCCTACATAAATAAAAACAGACGAATGTAGAGTCACTAGGAACAAAGCTGGATTTTGTGTATCATGAATCCATCTCTGTTGCTTTGTTTTAAGATTCAAGTAGCGTTTCATTCATTATTGTAGGAATTAGCATAAATTTGCCCTGAAGCATTATTTACAACCTTGAAAAACAAAGTATTTATGTACAGCTATGAAAACAATGGAAAAAAGGACTGTCCACATATTTGTGCATGTTGCAACTTCCAAAGCAGCCAGTGTCACTGAGCAGGAAGGACCCCCCATAAAAGCCAGCTGGACTCGGTTGAGGCCAAGCAGAGCCAGAGCCAGGATTTTAGAAACACAGAGGTCACTTTCATCCAACAGCATATTTTCACTCATGTAACTGTGTTTTCTATTCTGTTTTCCATGAAACAAGTGATGGTACTGGCCAGTCTCAGCTTGAAGGTGTCATGATGAATAACGAATGGATACAAGAATAGGTGATCATTGGTTGCACTGGCAGCTAAATATTCATTCAAGTCCAAAGTTGTTTTTTAAAGGAGACCTTTTTACTTCGACTTAAATCAGTTGCTAGCAAAGATATCTGTTGGGTCTGGTGAGATATTGCACTGTGCCAAAATCGAGCCTGATAATCTAAAGAAGATCCTATAAATGTTGTGATTGTGATGGGAATTAAGCACTAGGCACCAAGTGTCAGAAATGTTCTATTCGGCTGTGGACATGTTAAAAAGCGGCACTGTTTTGCCTCCAAGCTGTGTAATTTAATAGTATGTTATCAACCATTGTCTCCATTGTCTCCAACTATTTAGGTTTTGGTAGGAAAGGATTATTCATTTCGGGGTCTTTGCAGCGCTTTAGGGTGTAGGCTGCTGCACTGACGCTCCAAAACGCTCAGAAATCACAAGTTAAGGCTTTTGGGGATAATGGAGGGGGTGGGGGGGTGGAGGATTGCTCACAGTGGGCTGAAAGTAGATGGCGCAAGACGGAGCAAAGGAGCCAGAAGAGTGCAGGAGGAGACAGTGGAAGCGTGGGTCGGCCCCAGAGACATGTACTGAGTGGATGTGGAATGACAGCACAAGCCCAATTAGTCTTGGATGCCAGGGCTGCTACAGGGAGGTCGGTGCAAGTGATCAAGCCATTCATGCATTCAAGCACTCGCCCGCAGGCATTCTCAGCCGACAGCCTGGGTAAAGTTACTCTATCACTGCTTCTGCTGGACTCCCGATCACTCTCATACTGCTGCCTCTACTCCCCCCCCCTTTCCTTCCTCTCTCCTGAAATGTGCTGCCTCGCCCGCTCCCATTAGTCTTTTTTTTCACACTAATCCTGAGTTGCTTCTCTTATCCGTCTGCCTTTTTTTTCCTCGCACATTCACACTCACTAACACACTCTCTCTTAAGGACATTAACACACTCCACCTGAAAGCCTGTCCATGCTTTAACAGTGACAGTGCACTCCCTCTGTCCTCCACACCCTCCCACTTGTTTCCCATCCCCAGAGCTCGAGTATTACCTCATCCCACTCAGAGGCAAAGGAAGGCATACGCTCCATGGACGGCTGCCCAGAGCTGCAGTTAGACACAGACCCACTGCGGCCAGCCAGACCTCCATCCTCCTCCCCGAGTGGTGACGCCAACAAGTCAGAGTCCGACTTGGATAAGCTTCGAATCAGCCCAAGGTCTGCAGGTCTGACTTTGACCACTGCTGCTGGTGCAGACTCAGCTGAAACTCCACTCGAGTCCTTCGTGTCAGCCTTTGGATTCTGGATCACCTTGGTGGGGTTGGCATCCGGCGTGCACTCTGCCATTGTTTTGGAGCTGCCAATAGCAGCTCGGGATCCTCAGTTTCCTGCAGTGTTCTGACTTGTTCAGTCAGTCAGTCCAGAGAGCTATCCAGAGTCTTTGAGGAGCTTCTAAACTTGTAGTTGTGGAACAGTTGTACTGAAAGATACAGATTTATGAAATATAAATACTGTAAACTCAGAGAATCCTTCTGCGCAGCCACTAAGTCAAAGTCACACAAACTTCTCCTGTTTGGGTGGGAAAGGCAGCATGTAAGCGAGAGACTTGTTGTGCACAGAAACAATCATCACGGTCCACCCACTAGTTGTATCCTGTAGCCCTCCCCTTAGTGGCTGACTGCCTATCTTTGATACTCCTACACTTTCTCCTGTTCACAAAGTCGGGTTTTGTTGTCAGGTCAAGTATGTCATGTTCTCATGCAAAGCCTAAAAGAGAATATTCCCAGAGGAATCTGAAAGTGTAAACCACAATTAGATGGAGCAAGAAGATGAACGCTTATATGGCACGTGCCCACACACACTGACAGATACACTGAATTTCATCTTAAGATAACCTGATGCCTAATAATTGAGACACTCATCACTGTTAGCCAAAAAACTCTTCAACACTGCATGCTCTTACCTGCTGCTCTGGTTCCTTCCCTTCCCCTGTTTTTGTGTCCGTCCTGCTCTGAGGTTGTTTTCAGAGTCTTCAGGAGGACTGGTTCTATCCCGTAGTGAGGATCAGAGGACGGGAGGATCCCAAAGCCTGGCCTTATTCAGACTGACAGCTGGGGTAATCAGGTTACTGACGCACTGGGTGGCTGCTCCATTTTAAAGGAGGGAGAGTCGGGATTCCTCCTTTGCTGCCTGTGTGTGTCTACAGTGTGTGTGTGTGTGTGTGTGTGTGCAGGAGGCTGAGGTTACTGAGTTGTGGTTAGCTTTGTTATTGTGAAGCAGACAAGGCAAAAATAGTGTTTTAGACCTTTATGGAACCACCTTGAACTGCCAGTGAGATTTCTATCATCCATCGGATCAGTCAGTCACTTCTTTGGATAGTGACCCTAAAGATGCTGCTCTGCTTTCCCTTACTTTTTCTCAGAGGAGAAATCTGTTCTTCTCTAACAGACTTCATACTTTATACCCACAAATCCAGTTAAGGCCAAACTTTTGACAAGGTGGTGAAACCAATTTTGATGTCTTCCTGTGATTCATTTGAGTGAAAATATCAATGAAATCATTTAACAAACCATAAATGCCATTGCGCTTTTATTTTGTTCTCTGATTTATGGTGCATATATCAGAGGTTTTAAAAAAATCAAGATAAGAAATGTTGAGGATATGGCAGGAATGTAGAAAAAATCTCACACACTCTGTGCTATTTATGTCTCCTCTCAAAAGGAGCTGACGCTGACAAAAGGGTCTCTTGTGAGGCATCCTTAGTATTCACAGGCAACCATAGCCGTGCACAGCGCCTCTGTGCCCTGTGCCCTCAATCAGCCAAGTTCCTTGCATGCTCACCTCTTCCCTGTGGGCAGTGCTGGTATATGTGCATGACAGAAAAGATAACATCCTTCGCTCACCAAGGAGGGCTCATACCGCCACACACTGCTTTGGCTGGCAATAACAAAAGCCACATCTAATGAAGCACGCTGAATTGCACATTTAATGATCTCTATGACGGTGATGAGGATGAAGCAGTTTACGTTATCCACATCTTCTGTGCCATTTTAAACAATGGAGGCTCTGGAATACAACATGTTTCAAGATAATGATGTCTTCACGGCATATTAGAGCGACTAAAATAAAACATGCATCCCCTCCTTCAGCTGGCTGGATGCTGAGCCTCGGGCTAAAGACAGTGGTGACTCATGAACACTCTTCCCTAACAAAGACATGCACACTGTGCAAGTCACAGAGAGGCAGCGCATACAGTAAACACACATGCTGGAGTGCAGTGTTTTCCTGCGCACTGGGTTTGTGTCTGTGTGCACAGGTTGTGTGGCACTAAATTGTTTGGGCTCGCTGACACATGGATGCTTCTTTTAGGATTTTGCTGGGTCTGTGACGTCCCCGCCACCCGCCGTATGTTTCTCCAGGTAATTCATATTTTAATAACACTGCACAAGTTCTAATAACACTTTTCTCACCACTCCAGCTTATAAATCATCATTCTTCTCCGCAATTTGGTGCCCTGCAGTTCCCACCTAATCAGCCGACATTACAGAGACGGAGAATGAGGCCACTGGGTAAAGATCTAATAAATTTAATCAACCTCGGAAGCTATTACCCTCAGATTGGCTTCAAAACAAGTGGTGCAAATCAGCCTCTCATGAACGCCATAAAATGTGCTGTACAATTCTCTATATGTCTGGGAATCTACAGACCCAAGTGACAGATCTGGCTCATTCACTGAAATCCCACTGCACTGTGTTTAGCTTGTTCTCCTTGGAGAGTCTCACAGGACGTTAACCCGGGTGTCACGGACAAGAATGCTCTGATGCTGACCTTTGAGGTCATCTGTTCCCCGAGGCAGCAGGGATGTCATTCTTCCATTTTCAGAGCCCCAAAATGTGGAAATACATACTGTCTATGACTGGACTAGCAGAGCAACCCAAGAAATAATCCTGTACTAGATTAGGTTTTGCTCAGGAGACTTGAAATAAGAGGTCATTTACAGGCCAACAGCACAGTGCATGCACATTTTGAAATAACGCCGAATTAAATTCTTTACCACGGCAGCTAAAGTAATGTTTTTGGGCATTACTTCAGAGCTATGGAGAACAGGTGTCTCCCTTTGAAACAACGCTGTTCAAATATTTCTTCACTGTAAAAGACACTTCAAAGTCAAGGGATGAAGTGAATCACTTCAAATAGAGGCAACAGCAAAACTACCTGCTGTTAGCTCAGAATGGCTAAAGACGTGGCTTCTGTGAAAGCTTTCCAACAGACAAGAACAGAGCTGACCTCTCAGCAGGGAAATGGGAGGGCAAGTGTGCATGGCTGAGTGAAGACGTAGGGCTGGATATCCGTCTGCATTAGGGAAGGAGAGGGAGCGAAAGGGAGACTAGAGGGTAGAGACGAGATCTTTTCTCAGCGTCTAACTGGGTTTAGTCGGTAATCGCGCTGGGTTATTCTGTGACTTTCCTCAAACACTCTCACATCAGTAGCACCTGAAACATCTGTAGGCTATGGGAAAATTGACAAGAGGCTCCTCACAGTAAACTGATCTGGCAATTCTCCACTGGCGTACAGTGTTTTACTGGCATTGTAGCCAGAGGAATTGCATGGCTCAGCAAAAACAATTTGAATAACCATAAAATCTGATGCAGACATTCATGGGACCATGGTTGACATTTATCAGCACGACCAGCAGGTGTTCATTTATTATCTCAATATCTAGAAGACGTTCATAGTCCTGTGATGATGAGCCAAAATTTTCATCATCGCAACTTTTATACTAGCACCACCATGAAGTTCATTTGTGTGGTTTTGAGTTGACAGCTTTTGAAGTGACAACTTTGTTGAACCATTTTTGCCTCAGAAAATAAACGTGCCCGGTATGTTGGCATATGATCCAGTTTTTGCAAAACTAATGACATTCCCATAAACATCAGTTGTAGTTGAAGGTATATGCAATTTACAAAGGTTAGCATGCTAATATGCTAAACTAAAAAAAGTGAACATGTTGATATCGGCAAGCGAGCATGCTAACTACACCCTCATACAACTGGTAGCACGACTGTAAACTCCATCTATTTTCTTCTGTTTATACGGGGATGGGTTGTGGATGCAGCAGCGCTATCCACTTTCTCCTGGGGGATCCTGAGGCGTTCCCAGGCCAGATGAGATATATAATCCCTCCAGGGAGTTGCAGGAGTACCCAGAGGTCCCAGCTGCATGTGCCCAGAAAACTGCCAAAGGAAGTCACCCAGGAGGCATCCTAATCAGACACCCAAAAGACCTGTAATGGCTCCTTTCAACGCGAACGAGCGGTGACCCTTCTCCAAGCTCCCTCTGGATACTCCTCACCCTGTCTCTAAGGCTAAGCCCAGCCACCCGATGGAGGAAACTACATTTGGCTGCTTGTAGCTACGATGTCAGTCTTTTAGTCACTACCCAGAGCTCATGACCATATGTGATAGGATATCTTGCACTCAGAGGGAATTTTCCCGTTAATCACAAGAGCCTATATTTATTGTTAAACACAGTCCAATGTCTAATAATGTGTCGAGTCTGAAGGTATCAGGACAACAGGGATGTAATCTGAATCTAAAGGCTCAGAAATGTGTTGATAAGCAGCAGATGCCTTTGAATGAGATGCATTGTTGTGTCAATGTAAAACACTGAAAGAAATCAATCCTGAGCATGACATTTTAGCCTTGTTGCCATGAAATCTCACCTCCACATAACTCGGTGACGTTATTACAGCATTCATACGGCATCCTTTTCAAAAGCAAAAGTATATTTTTGGTCTGGTGCGATAAGGGATTCATTTTTTTCCATCACGCTGCGCTGCATCACGTGCCACAACAAATGCTGCCGGCCACGTAAGGACAGAGATGGAATTAACAGATAAATCTAACATGCTGGAAAGATCGGAATCAAAGTGCACCGTGGAATCCAACTGTAGTTCTTTCAGTCGTATGTGAGATGAGAAAGGATGGCATGATACCCTGGGTGTAAGGGTGGGGGGAGGTGTGTGGATGCAGATGTGTGTTCACCTGCAGTGCATTCACGTATGGATGCATGCACATGTGTTATGGCTGCACATGTCAGTGTGTGTGTGTGTGCGCGCTTGTGTGTGTGTGTGTGTGTGTGTGTGTGTGTGTATGCAGGAGTAGATGTTTGTGCTGAAGCCAGAGGCACGCAGAGCTTCCTGTGTTAGGTTAATGCTCACAGTGAAAACAATGGGCACAGCTCCATGTTTCTGAATTCCCCATCAGGGGGTCGATGATGACAATGGCTACTGACAGATTAAACACATTCCCTGTTTTATTGCAGTCGACTCAGAATATGATGATTTAAAAAATAAATAAATAAATAAATGAAAGGAACACACCACAAATTTTCAATTAAATCCAACAGCTAACAATTCACTATGTCTTATCAGAGGTGCGTGGTGAGAGAATGAAGGAAAGACACATTTAAATTCAGAGGGAACAAAGGACAAAAGGAAAATTGAGGGTGTTGGGAGAGGGGTGGGGGGTGCAGAGAGACACAGAGGAGAGCAGGTAGAGCGAAGAGATGAGAAGCAGGGTAATTAATCCACAGATAATGCTGACGGTTCACAGCCAGGTCACTTTCAGTGTAACACCACCATAATAGCTGCCCTTGACAAGCTCAATATCCAGCGAGCGCCGGAGATGTATGTCCAAATGATAGTAATGATATTGGCAGTCATGAATCAATCAGACATGCTCCATATATTCAGCTCGGCGTCAAGAAATTTATTCTCAGGGAAGCGATAATGTAAGACAATCCGCTTCCATTATGAGCCGACTCACACAGCACTTTAAGAAAGATTAAGAACGCAAGTTGAGAATAGAGACATTAATCACTGTTGATAGTTGAAGGGAAATCCATTTATAAAATAAGAGTTTGCACATACCCAAGGTACAAAATAATATAGGAGCATCTTTCTACCGTCGCAACTCTGTTTGACGAACCCCAGTCTAGACCTGGCCTTAAAAACGTTAGTGCTATTGCTAAATCTGCCCTCATCTTTAGATACACAGCGCTCACCCAAAGGCTTTTAGCCTTTTTAACTTCTGAACATCAAAGATTTTCTAGAGAGTAGAAGAATTCTTTCCTTCCTTAAAAATAGACTCTGCCCTTGACTCTATATCGAGCACATTTTTAGAAGCAATTTTACTTGTTGCTGGAGTAAAAGGCAACACAGCACTCTAGTATTCAGCCCTTTCTCGCTGTCATGACGGGTTTTTTTTTTTCAGATTGAGAAGACGACATTACAGGAATTTTTTTTTTCCTAAACCTCGATTCACCTCGTTGTTCTTATTTTTAGAAAGAGAAAACGCTCCGATCGCATTGTGCTCATGAAATGCGTTATCCTCTTGGAAAGCTTAGTCAGTAATGACGTGCCAATGCAGAAGTGAACAGTCCCTCAGAGAAGCGTGCCTCGACAACATGAGCACTCTAATGGCAATAAAAACTCAGCAATTGTCACAAAATGAATAAAGCGGTGCCGAGAAATGGTTTGACTTTTCTTCTAAGCGATGGAATATGTTCATTTAGCAGAGAGCTGATTATCTAACTCAGATCTTCCGCAGAAGACAGAAGGAAGCAAAGCAGGAACAATACTCCAGAGTGCAGAGCAGTCTCTCGTCTACTTTGATAAAGACAGGTTTTGCTCGTTTCTAACAAGAGCTGAGTCCTTGTATTAAACGCCATTACATGCATGAGTGAGATGGCAACAGATGATGGGTTTTTCAATTCCACCTTGGGCGCATATTGACTGACAGAAGGGAACAACAGAAATTTCTATAGCGGAGATAAGCAGACAGACACTTGATTGCAGAGACAGCTTCCCGATAGAAACAATTTGGGATACTTGAGGCAGTTCCGTGTGCGCCTCCGAGGCTGGAAAAGAAACGATTTGTGAAATTTCTCTCCTTTCTGCTGGTAATCTTCCACAATCACTATGGGGAGGGGAAAAAAGTGCAGATTTGGCACCTTCATTTTTGGCTGTTTCATCGTGTGCGTTCATGTACAAGTGAAAAGGACTGAACTGGAGGGTTTTAAGATTGTTCATGCTCCAGATGAGAAAGAAGATGAGCAGGAGGGCTGTTATGTGTGCACAGTGCACACGCATGACTGTTGAAACCCACAAGTCCATGTTATGACTCTTTCTATTGCTCATTGTCATTTCCAGCATGTTGGCAGGGAGCAGTAACTACACAGGAAAAGGGCTTTCAAGTTTTCAGGCTGCTTGGCAAACTGCCCAACAGATACAGTAGTTGTAATGACATTATTTTATGCGTTTGTCGGTTTTTATGGCATTTTTTTAGCTTAAATATGCATGTATGAGATTTAAAGGTAGCTCAGCCAACAGTTTGGTTAGGACAGTTACGCGTGGCTAAGCTTGCTAGCTTACTCAGACATTTACTGACAGAATTTAGCTACTGTCTCATTTAGCAATATGAAATAACAAATTTACTCACCAAAATGTCAGTTTGCCAACACTCATGTTTTTTTTCAGTCACTCAATTACAGATAATGGCTACAACAAAAACAGTATTTGGTTTGACCTATAGCTAAAGCTAGCAAGTAAAGCTAATTTTCAAATGATGGAGCAAGAGCACAGTTAGAGCAGTTAGGTTGGTTTGTAGCTTTGTTTTGCAGCTAGTGCTAATTTTACAGAAAGTTTTCACAGAAATTACACATTTGTATGGAACAGCACATTTTCGATGGGAACAAATTTGGGAAAAAAGCTATTTTAGTTAAATATGGCTAGTGCTTTTGGGCTTTTTAGAATTATATCAGGATTTTAAAATAAACAAATAGTCTAAGAGTAGTCTGTAATTTTAGTTAGATATAATAGCTAGGGAAGAAACAATATTTACTTTGAGCTTTAGCTAAAGCTATTGGGTAAAGCTAATTTTCACATGATGATGCAATAGCACAGATACAGCAGGCTCATTCTACAGAAACATCTTCTGTCCCTAGCCTTCAGAGAAATATTACTCTTGAAAAAATAGTTTGTTACATTTTTTTCATATTCTATTTAAAAAAAACATTATTTGAACTATCACACCATTTGGAGCCATCAACTTGGTAATATTTGCTTTTAATCAATAATTATACAAAAGTGCTCGTCCCCACAGTCATTTACAGAGGGAAACTGCTATATTTTGAGTTTAAAAATATGTTTTTCTACCATTCAAAATGCAAAAATGTTTAAATACCTATCACATGTATGACGTAAATAACATATTAAAACAAAATGCCAAATAAGTATTATAAAATATATTTTAAAAGTAGTCGTCCCCTGCAATCATGCCACTGGTAAGACCATGCGACAAAAGTCTTTTATTTTGGAAAAAGAAATCACACTGATGACATCCCCTGACTTCCTTTGACCTCTTTCCTGAAGATCTATGAAGAAGGGCCATTGTCTTACCATTTTCTCTTTTCAGTTTTCAGAAATATTAACATCTCATGATTTCATATGAAGCTAGTTGACGTCACTGGTGTAACCTACTTTATTGGCAGGAAACTGCAAACAAATTTAATACTAATGTATTAAATTACATAATTTCACATACATAAAATGGTTTCATGCTCTGTAGACGCCATTTCGTAAATTGCATTTTTCATGAAAACTGTCACTGGTGTTACGTTCCTTATGGGTAACTAAACGTACAAAAAGATCCTGAAGCTTTCATTTATTTGTGTACATCAAGTCAATGACTTATGTAACAATGTAGTCAAGTTTAAATGTTAGAAAAAGAGCAGAAAAAATTAAGACATCTTGCCATCCCAAAAGTGGACGTTTCTGTAGAATGACCCAACAGTTTTGCTTGGTTTAAAGCTTTGTTTTGCTGCAACTGCTAATTTTGCACAATATTTTTTACAGAAATTAGCCATTTGCATGGAACAGTATATTTTATAAGTGGGAAAAAGTTGTCAGAAAGCTTCATTGGACAAATATATAGCTACTACTTTTTGACTCTCTAGGGCCAACAACATATTAAGATGTTTTTAAATGGCATAGTTTTGACAGTAGCCTGTAATTTATTGCATTAATAACTGTTAATTAACCTTCAGTCAGTGGCACTTTGCAGCTTTAAAAAAACTGTACATGCAAATTGTTTTAGAAGACAAATCAAAGGAAACTGGGCCAGGGCAAAAGTGTGATAGTGTAAATAAAGGTAAGATAAACTAGAAGTGGAGCAGCATCACATGAACACAGGGGCAGACTGTGCTTTAGACAAAAAAAAAGCCAGAAAATAAGATTTTCTTGCAACAAAGATGATAAAAGAGGCAAAAAATAATCTTGTGACGGCACATCAACTATGAACCGGGGACACTCTTAAGAGGTAGAAATTTGCAAGTGCTTTTATATGCATGTATGGATAAGAACCATATGTTGGAGGTGATGAGGACCCTGATGAAAAATTCAAGTCCTTTAGTTGGAGGTGAGGTTATATGAAAAATTTATTAGGTGAGGTTATTCCAAATTTAGACTTTCTGAATTGGGGAAAACAAAAACACTGCACAAGAGAATATCTCCCTTTGTGTGCTTTTGTTTTGCATTTTCATCAGCTTTTGAATATTACCTTCTACTGTCAGAGATGCTGGTGATGCCTGGAGGTACATGGTGTTTATTTAACACTAAATCATGATAATAACATAGTTTTCTAATGATTTAACAAGTAAAAGGTTTCCTATTTGATGATCATAACAGTACTGTAATATTGGAATAGTTAGTAACAATGAGGCAAAATTATTATAACCCACATTAAATAAAACAGCTAGTTTCGATGGTAATCATTCTGCAAATTAGGCAGTATTTGATCAACAAACAGCTCCATTTAGTAGCTGTTCTGGAGCTTTCCATTCTATCAACACTATTTTTATCTGCTGCGGATATGTATTCGTAGATGTTCTATGAGAACTTAGTGCAGGCACTTACTTAAAACTGAGCATCATAGTTCAGCCGAGGACACAGAAACTGGCTGACAAGCTTGTGTGATGTAATCAAAAGCCCCAGAACAGCTTCTGCTGCCATTTGTGAGAAGAACTTTGAAGCTCACACATGATGTGGGAACAGAAATCTTAGGAGGCAAGATCCATGCCAGCCACCTGTAGATGTGACAAAAAAACAAAACTGGAGGCTGGAAACAAGACAGAGTGCAAGATCAGATTTCAGTGTAGTCATGACTTTCATACTGACTGAAGCAGGTATAATTTATTACAATTATGCTGCTAAATAATAGTTTCCTTTGGGCCTTATAGTGCTGAGTTAAATCAAGAATGTCTGACAGGTCAGGTGGGTGGTTTTTCATTCATTTAAAGTTTAAAATCTATTAGAATTATTATGATGTTCTGACTTATTTCTAAGCAATTCTCCTTTATTCTCACAAACACTAACTGTGTCAGTAGAGAGTTGAGTGTCCAGTGTTGGCCTGTCCTTTTGACTTTATGAAACTCAACTGTAAAGTACAAAATACTTTGTATGCAAATGGTGACAGATGAATATTTAACATGGTTATTTATAAAATATGGCAATGGCCAACACAGTGGAGCAGGTGAAGGAGAATCACTGTCAGTGTCCACAGAGCGTACAGCTGGCCGGTGGCAGAGCAGCCGCGGGGCTGGCTAAAGACAGTTCATACTGAAGTAGGGCAGCTAACAATGTTATATGCGCTCAGAATGCTCACCCAGTGGCAGCCAGTGACTAGTTCTTACAGTCACATTTAGACATTTGGTTGATGACGCGCTGTCATTTTGCTCAAGGACACCTTGGCAGGACACACAGGCTGTTAGCAGTGATTGAATCTTTTCAATACAGTGGAGTAAAACTAACCACTCCTCATCTGCCACCCTAGTGTGCTACATTGTGCCGTCAGTAAATCAATCCTGGAGGGAAAAGAAATAATAATTCCATCTTTCTTCCTGACACTGACAAGACTCACTAATCAAATTAGTCATAATTGAATCTGATTTGATGTCATTCATTTGCTAACCACCCAGGCGTTGCATTTCAACATCTCAGTGGAAGAGAATAATTCACTGTGATCTCGGAGCGAGCATTTGATTTTAAGGGATGAAAAGTGCAAGGAAAAGTTGTGGCTGTACACGTAAAGGTACAGCAGCTCTGTTTTCTACAGCAGTTTAGTGAGAGATTAGATGCAGGCATTGCTTTGTTTTCTTGGATACTGTGGTGTAGTACATCTGTATCCGCCCGCAGGCCCATGGGAGCCCCTGCTGGCCAACACAACCACTGTTTGAAACAAGCAGATTCAAGAGGCTCTCCCTACGGCCAAGGAAAATGGATATTGATCTGGAGCCATGACTAAATGGATTAAATTACAGAGTAGTGTTGGTAGCAGGGAAGCAGAGAGAAAGAGACAAGAGGGAGGAAGAGGAGAGGAGGGAGAAGAGATGGGAGGGAGAGACAAAGGGGAGGAGGAAAGGAAGAGACAGGGGGTATTGAGAGAGCCTACCAAAATCTTTTCCTTGCAGACTGCTTTTCTTTCTTCCTGATTCTTTTAATCAATAGGCCACCCAGCAGCCCTGTGCAATCATCCGCTGCATGCCATACTCCCAAGCATCCTCCTGGTCTTCATGCAGTTATGAGCCAATTGGCTTTAGAGGAATTGCTAGTCGGGGGGATTATCATTTTCCATTCAACCAAGGCTGTTGAGTGGTAAGAATGCCAACTGCATGCTGGGAGCAAAAGAAGATGCATCATCATGAATACAAAACTCAAATGATCCTGCAGAGAGAGTAAGTCTGGGCGGATCCGGCCGGCCGTCAGTCACAGCCAGACCAGTTTGGTCTGAATAGTTCATCAATCAGCAGTCCTGCCTGAGTCCCTCTCCTTCACGGCCTTGCTGATGGGTCTGGGGGGGCAGAGAACGGCTTTCTGAATGAATCTCCTGTGAGCTGTGTGTGTTGATATTCGTGACATTAATACGTCCACTTGTGAGAGGAATATCAAAGAGGTGAGTCTGAACTGCACTGTAAAAATGAACAAGTTAGGAAAACTGCAATGAATTTCAACTGAATTTTGTCTTACAGATTTTACTTTTGTAAATCTTTACTGACAGTGTAGGGGCCAAATCAGGCCAGCGATAAGGTGCTGGCTGAGCCACTGACTTTTAATCATTTTATCTGATAAATATTACTGTTTGTTTATTAAGTGGCTCCTGGCCGTCTGTCATTTAGCAAAAGTGGCCCCTGGGCAAAGCAAACTGACTATCCCTGGCTTCGTGACTTAGAGAAACTAGAATAAATATCCCCATATTAACCAGCTTGTAGTAATGAACCCACAGAGAATTTAAACCTTGACTCTGCACCTCTTCTCAGCTCTACAGAGCTTCACAGCAGCTTTCAGCTCATAACTTTACTGGTCCGTTTTCAGCTGCTTTCAGCTTTAGAAAGCTCTATAAACCCACTGTACACCACTACTGCTTAGCACCGTATGGCAAATGTAGTAACTAACTGGTAAACACAGCAGAGCAAGATATTTCTCTTAGAGGTCGGAGGAGACCAAAAATAGAGCTAAAATTGCATCTCACCACTTTGCAATGTTGCTGCACATCTGTTGGATGTTTAATTAGGCAAGCGATTCCAGTCATATCAACTTAAAAGGTGGAGGATTTGTGTCACTTTGCAGATTGAAGTGTTGCTTTTGTACAACATAGAACCTGTAACTGCGTTAACTTAATGTGAACAGACTAAAGGAATGTCTTCATTCCTACTCATGGAGCATTTTCACCCTGTAGGTAATTTCTTGATTATCAGTGATGCTTAACGTGTCATACATATGTTAAATATGTAACATCAGGTGCCTGAGAGCTTCACTCCATGACAGATATTGCATTTGGTGTACTTTAGTACTTTAGTAGAGCTACTATAAATGACCACAACTATTTCAGTCAGTGTGCACATTATGTTAATCATCTGATGCAAACATATCATATGATCTGACACATAACTGTCTTCAAATTAGAAAAAAGCTTTCTAGGAAGTACGTGCTAGAAAGGCAATACTTCCGATCCGTAGGGCAGTGTAACGTTATCTGCATTTACTACTGCAGCTGGAACTGTGCCTGCACAGGCTTTGGACATAATTGTATTATGTATTATTGCATTATGCTCCACTGTGTGCAATGTCTGATTGGGTTAATGTCATTGTTTTAGTGTATTGTACTGTTTTCATTGCAAAAGATGTTATATATATTGTGATGTTGTAGCTGTAATGTAACAATATTGCCCAAGACAAAATTCCCTTTGGGACATTAAAGTATATCTTATCTTATTTTGTCTTTTCTTATCATTTAATTAAAGTTAAGTGGACACACTGAAAAAGCAGAGTTTAGACTTAAGAAAAAAGAAATACTGCAACCTTTTGTATCCGTCTTTCTGATTTACAACAACTTCTACTTAAATTTTGTACTGAATTAACTGAGTTAGAGGGACTGGCTTATCTTCAATCAAAGATATTATTAATTATTACGTACTTGATGATTGGCAGCAGGAACACAAGCTTCAGCTGATTATTCATACCAGAGATTATTCATTTTAGACAACAATCAGCAGGAAATTTTGTAAATGTCTCATTTCATCACACGACTGAACTCAGGATAATTTGTAAGCAGAGAAATTATGAAAGATGAGTTGGCCTAATATTACTGATTTTCATTAAGCTGACAAGTCTGGAATAACATAAACATGAATTCCCAAAGCCAGTTTTTCTATATTTACCAAGTGCCAGACACAAGTTAACATACCTCTCTGACATGTAACACATCCCAGCTAAAGACTGTAAGTCATCGGATTTTTACTCACTTGTGTTGCAGGTTTATTTAAAAAATGCAGCTCAAGCTCCTATTCATCCTACAAGACTATAAGTCAGTGCTTTCATGGTGTAGGAAATAGTATCCGTAATGGAAGTAGCAAGGAAATGCTGTTTCCCCCCAAAGGTCACTTCTTATGCAATCGTTGAAAATATCTGAGAACGACTGTTTTTGTTGATTCTAATTTGACTCATTTAACTTTCAAAATCTCTCCAACCCCTGTAGTGGATGTTCACGAGCGGTTTCCCCTCCTGTAAGATTCATTATAATACCGATTTCTCATGATTTCCTCAACTCCTGAGCTCTAATCATAAACACTTTTCACCACTCCACTTCATTCCCTTCAGGGCAACGCTCCACTTCATGGCTAGATTGAATATTCATAAAGACTCTTCAGATTTCAGATGACACACGGGCATCCGCCTATGCTCGACATATGCATAAAATGTGCATTAACATGGTTTTATTTCTGTCTCACTGATGTGGAGAGGGGATGTTTATAGGACATTTAATGGAATCCATCCCTTAGAGTGGCCAACAGATTGCATGTAATCTACCAAAGTCTCTTTGAAGATCACGGTTTACAGCATGCATGACTGACAGCTCCCAAAACTTATCTGATGTGGTGCACAGCACTGGAGCAGTTTGCATTGTCTTTGCAGTGCGTTCCCTCCAGTCTACAAGTATATAAATTGGCAAACACACCGTGAAGCATATGGCTATTGCCCCCAACAAATTTGTTTCTTTTTTATATGTGGCCTAGAAATTTCCTAAACCATAAAGCCACAAAAATGTCCTCTGGGAGTGGGAGATACAAAGAAATTTGACAGTCCGTGGAAGCACATAATCAGTCACTGCACATCATTCCAGTGTCTTGGTTCTAATTGCAAAGCATTCCAACTCTCTAGCTCCATCTGTTGAGACGTTTTCATAACTATCGGCAGACGTTTGTGATTACAGACACAGAAGTTACAGGCCGGCTGGAGGAGAGCGGTGAATTCTTGCAAGGCACTGTAGATACAAATGTCAGCTAAGATAATGATTCACTAGCTGCTGCACATTCTTATGTAAGAGCTGCAGTTCTTCAAACATGCATGACTGAGTAAACTAATGAGGGCCGGGTCAACTTTCTCATTTGTCTAGTGGAACAGTATTAGAAATATCCATCTGGTTTCTGTATCTGCCTGTAATATTCAGGGTCATCCCAGATGAGGCTCACACGCTGCACAGGTCATACGTCTGTCACAAGGCTCACACTCCGAACAAACACATAACCACCTGCAGGCTGAGAGGACATGTCACTTCCACTCAGGGACACCCTGGGTGCCAGAGTTGGGTTCAAACCAAGGACCTTCATGCCGTCCTGTGACAGTGCCAACTCCAAAACACTAAACTAGTTTCACAGTTTCAGTCTTGTATTTATTGGTTCTGTTTGCAAATATCAGGCAAGAGTAATGGACCTTACATTTCTTGTACGTCACAGCCGGATTCAACTCTGAATTTCAAAAGCAGAACAAGTACAATTCTGAATGCATTAGATTCACCTCGAGTGCACTCTTATGTGATCAAAATTCAACTTGCATTTTGCTTGTTTTTTCTCTTCTTGTGGCCTCAAACATATTTTTGAGTGATGTGTATAGTTTTAAAAAAATATCCCACATGCTGTAATTATAGTCAACAGCATAAAATTGCATTCAGCTACCCGCTACAAGCTTTAATTTTCAAAGCTGCAGCAGCCTAATAGCCTCCAGAAATCACTGTCTAAGCAGATACGCTATCACATCATAAAGCTGATATGTCAAATCTGGTAGCAAAAAGCTGCATTTAACCACATTAATGTGGAGCCGTGTTACTGGCTGATCTAAATGAACTCCCGATGGAAATATTGGGCTTTTTAGCTGCTAAATGCTCCACTATGTGCATCAGCTAGTCGCTAACTTTGCTGGTAGGTAGTGTACAGCAGGGTTTTCAGGCTTTTATATTCAAAATGCTTTCTGCTGTGTCTGGAAACGTTGCTGAAGTTTGCAGGCTGCATGAAAAAAAACTGTCAGCTGAAGACATTTAAATGCTCCATGGGTTTGTCACTGCTTTGCCTTGTAAAATATAAATGTATTTTGAAAGGGGGCTTATTAAGGAACATTACTATGTTACAAACTGCATTTACCAAAATAGAGAAACACAATGAAAATCTGAAGGAAAAATTAGGAAACCTCAAACACAGACAACTGAATTCTCTAATGAGTTCGGCTTACAGCCCACCCACATGGACGTTTTCACTTAGACTGCCCTATTAGAGCTCTTCTCAGTACTGTTCGCATGTGTGTATAGACTGGGCTGGATTGAAATCATCTTCTCTCTGCAAGTGATAACTTACCCTGTAATCATTGTTATTGGTACATTAAGTTTATGACTTCACATAATTTAAAGCTCTGCTCCAGAGAGCTTTCGTCTGAGGTCTAATCAGCCAGAATAATTAAAAACACCACTGTTAGTGCAGAGCCTGGAACCTTAAATAAGCTGTTGACATGAACTGAAATCCAAGGGAAACGGGTTAAAATCACGGTTTTATTTTCTCGAACCAATGCAATGAAATACAAAAAAACATTTAAAACCTAAAAACAAAGCAAAAATGTAGCAACAAATATCAAATCAAACACACTCTTTCAGTGTGCGGGCTGAACAGTATGTCAGAGTGAGAAGACATAAGGGATCTGAAATGAATTCAAATGAGGTGAGAAGTAATAAATACCAGAACATCAAAGTAATTATACAAAAATGGCATAATTACAATCAGGGACTTATGTTCGAGGTTGGAGAGAAGTTGACTAGATGTTAAAAAGTCGCACTGATGAATCCAAGACTTAGACCAATAGTCCTCACTAGACAGTGTCTGTTCATGGCAACAAAAAACACAGAGAAGCCACTCGGCCTTATCTGTCCGGTCGCATCATGCCCGGCCTCACTGGCATCATCATCGGTCGAGGATGACGCATCATGTGTGGCGGTCCTGGCATCATCTGCATGGGTCCTCCCATTGGTGGCCTCATGCCTCCTAAATGTCGCAGTGATTGGAGACGCAGCTTAGGTATTGATTTATGACAACAGTTTTACATGAACAAACACATCAGTGTACTTAAAACATCAAAGCTGGTCAGGATCTTGAACTATTGTTGCATATGAACTAGGTCACGGTAACATGAAAATATCTGTGCAAACTCTAATTTGTTTGTCAGTGGTAATTATGGTTTCAGCTAACAATGATCAATAGATCATGTAAACTATAACATAGCAGGAAATAGATAAAAATGTATCACAATATATCAGAGCCAGTACCAAAGATATTCAATCTGTAATAAAACACAAAGCGAATATTTTACTTTTTTCTTGAATGGATTTCAACAATTTTCAAAATTGTATTAAATTTACTGACTAATAATGTCAGAACATCATGATATAAACAAAAAATATATTACAAGAAACCTTAGGAATTGAAGGAGGAAACTATTATTGTTTTCTAGACTGTTTTACCTGTGAGAAGGATAAATAGTAAAAAGTAAATTATTCTTTGACAGGAGGGAGAATTAAAGGACATCCAAAACTGCATACAAACAAATCAAAACCCTGAGGTCAACAGCCTGCTCTGTATATGAGACCACTTAATGCAAACTAGTCTGATATGAGATGATATATCTGAAATTCTGAAAACATTCAGTCTACAAGCAATTCCATTCATGTTCCAGTTACACAAATCAAAAATTAGAGGAGCTTCATGATTCCTACCTGGCCCACCGGGCATCATCCCATGTGGTGGAGGTCCCATCATGGGCATCATTGGAGGACCTCCCATGGGGGGCGTTGGCAGCATCCCTGGACGAGGAGGACCACCTGTAGTACAAACAGCACATATTAGTGTCCAGATAATGTTAAACCTAAGAACATGAATCATCAGATTCATACACATCACGGTCAATTATATAACTTTTGGGAACTTAATGTGTAATTATTTCTGACTGGACAGATAACACACGCCTGTGTAAACTGTCAGCTGTGAACAAAATCATGTAAACAGTAAGGAGGCTACCTTTGGCAACACTCACACAGCCTCTGGGAGTGTGGTTCAACATATATGTCCACTCTGTTCCTGTTAGTTAGCTTTGTGGTTGCAGTTTTGTCAGAGTTTGGCATATAAAATGTTTTAGCATTTTCTGCCCAATACATCTCAGTGCTCTACTTGTTGACCAACTTGGAAACTCAAAGTGCCAAAAGCAAGGACTCTTACATAACGTAGAAATGCTGCTAATTTGCATCCACTAAATACAACCTAAATTTCTGCTTTGCTTTAGTTAATAAGATATTACAGCACAGATGAATGAAATGAACCAAGCTGTTAAATAAAAGGGTAATTCTCCTATAGGTTTATACTATGCTCCATGGTGTCAAACTTTATCCGTTTGAATTAGTTGTTACACATCATCCTACAGGAATGTAAAGCTTCACTTTTTTATTGACGAGTTATTCCAATGAAATGCACTTCAATGGAGCTTTAAATTGGTAAATAGTCTGACTGTAACCATAAAAAGCCAGGCCTCATGTTATGGTTGGTTAGTTAAATTACTACAAAGCTGAAAGACGGTGGACTCACCTGGGGGAGGGCCACCAGGGAACGGTGTGGGAGGAATCTTTCCCTGCTGGAACGCAGCCGCTGTTGGGAGAAAAGACGAAACATTAACAAACACAAAATTAAGTAAATATTTCATGTAGAGTGTGAATCACGGACAGAACAGAATCCTGGCACTGTTGTTTTGTGTTTGTTCAGAATTAAATGAAGCCTGGTTCATACTCGGTATATGAAAAGCAAACAACACATGGGGTCTTTCTAACATTTCTGGATAGCAGAACACACAACATTGTGTAACATTTGGGATGCAATGCTCCTGTCTGCAGCAGATTTAGGTTTTGAAACAGGATGCAAAATGAATATGATTGCCAAAAAGCCAGGAGAATGTGTAGCCCAAAATGATCTTTTTTAAAAGTTCTTATTGTTGCCAAGGATAATTTAGTGTGTAATACAACACATGCCTCCACAGTGGACAACACTACACATTAGCTTTGCATCTCATACGTGGATTAGTGGTTTGTAATCTCAGAGGGGGCCCAAGTAAGCTGGTGTATAGAGTGCACTGTTTAAGCAGAGAGCTTGGCTATCCCACACACGTGCATAAGCATGCCTTGTGTGGGATATGTAACTGGCTTTTACTGTCTACATCTAACAGGCTACTAAAAATGGAAAAGAAAAAAGCATGTAGTGCCCACATTAGGAGTGTGAATGGTTGACTGCACAACCAAACAAATCATCAGTGCTGCCACTGGAGACTGCTTTCACAAAAGGGTGGGCGATTTGATGGTCTTCCATTTTTACAGTTTGGCATATGATCTGCTTTCCAGGGGAATCGAGCCGATCATGTCATCAAAATAAATAACGGCGCTGTCCAAACTTCACTGCTGCCCATGAAGTAAGCAAAAGCTTGATTGGTTGTGACACAATTAGGACAATGCTCATTGGATGCACTATGCATCTTGGACATGCAATTTATTTTGTAAACAGAAGGGAGCAAAGCAGACAAAGAGTAGCAGTGAGCAGCTCAGCATCCCCAAAGAAGCACCATAGTGGCAGACATGTGAACTGTGATTTAAAATGTGGAACATGATTTTACCCACCCCTTGTCCACCCCTACTTTCACATTTAAGTTTAAAATACTACATACATGAATGTTATGTTCTGTACTCTCAAAAATGTGTGCCTTTTCTGAATCTTCCAGGTTTTACGATATCTATAAGAGGCCAAGACACCCTCACACCATGCGTTAAAACTACCATGCAGTAATTTTAATCTTTACACAAGACACCAAGACATATTTGTTGCTTACTTGTTTTATCAATCAGGCTCTGGGCTTGCTCCTCCATCCATTTCTGGTAGTAATCTTTCACATTTTCTTTGTGTTTTCGGCCACTGCAGTGGGTCTTCCTCACTGATGGCTTAGACAGAAACAGAATAAAATTATGGATATTTAACAGGAGCAAATAAAACAGAGAATTCTTTTAATGCTTTTCAACAATTTGATTTGATACACGTAAACACTACTTACCGAATCATGTGTGAGATAGGTATCACAGTAGTCACAGTAAAACCTGTGAAATGTTAAGACTGAGGTTAACACAAAAATCCAGATACTTGAAAATGAACAATAATAATAATAATAAAAAATGAGTGAAGCTATGATTACCTCCTGACTAAACATTTCCTTTAAAATACTCACAGAAATGCATTTTTGTGAGGAGTGAGTTCTGTGTAAGTCTGCCTATTTTGTGCCAAATGTCCAGCAAGACAATTCATAGTCTGTCTTCAAAGTTTAAGATCTCAAACACAAAATTTTACTGTTCTGCAGAAAATCTTTACTCTCTACAAGACACAATCCTGTAAGCTTTTGTTGCACTCCTGTCTAATTCAGATTAATTCTCAGTAAAATCTCACTTGTGACTTTCTGATTCACTTGTACTGGTTAAAAAATAATAATAAAATGATGACTATTTTTATATTTTAAAAAAAATGCATGATGTTATTAGCATCATGTTCATAATGTATCGGATCTTCTCACTTTCTTTGCTACTCATTTTATTGGGATGCGTTGATCTCTGCAGCTGCAGCCACTTTACAACATTGTGGTCCCAGTTACGACGTTCAACCTGGAGGTAAAATGGTGTTACTGTGCGTTAAGAGACAAACCTGTCACTACGTGTGTTTATGACTTAATACCACTAAAATACAATCTTGACCTACTCCTTGCTAAGAGCACACTCAGCAGTTATTTCAAACCAAAAAGGGGACAATGTTGGTTAGATAAGAGATCCTAAAATATTGAAATACAATGTTTTTTACACACTGTAACTGAGAAAACTCAATCTGCTGAAAAAGATCATGAGTTACGGTCAAAAACCCCAGAACAAACGAGCAACTTGATCTGGAATGTCAGTTATTTTATCGACCACATTATGATTAAAATCACAATATGTTACATTAGCCCAGGTTAATTAACTCTAGGTAATAAAAATGTTGAACATCAACGTGCTACGATAGTCTTGTGTGCCAGTCTTAGGTGGTAAACGTTTAAATCGAGGCTCGCTCCAGTGAATAGACATAGCCCAAACAAAGCTCCCGGAGCTCCTTTGAAAACGACGCGGATTAATACATTTGTTTAGAGACTTTAACTTTCCGCCCTTCGTCACTTAATACAACAATAAACGATTATTAACGTTGTTGAACGAACAGAGTGAAAGATTTAGCAATACAAACAGATATATCTGAACTTACTTAGGCATGTTTCACAGCAACCCCCGTCGAGAAAGCGCGGTTCCTGTGTTACCAATAAAGGTTCCGACCAGATATAAAGACCTACTCACAGTTAGTTCCGTCTGAAAGAACTAAAAATTGGCCAAAGCAAAGATTTTGTTTGCTTGTTACACCTTTACAATCTTTATCTGGCTATTCTTTAATAAATAAGCCACTAAACGAAAAAATATTTGGAAAATATTAGTCGATTTTTAGTTGTTGACCTATTTTTGCATTTAACAGTAAAGCATAATAAAGTTAAGAAGATACTGCTTGAACATTTTAGTGCTTTTAAATCTCAGATGACACCATTTAAAGTAAAATTTAGTTTTTGTCAAATTTAAGATATTGCCCACTTTAAGTAAACCTTTCATGATTACTTTACTGGCTCTTTTAACAGTTAAAAAAAGTAAAATAGTACAGTTAGCAACACCTCAGTACAAAGATTATCAGTTACAGATAAACTCCTGCATTCATAATTTTGACGAATTTACATTAAACTTAGTTGAAAAGTAATAATTACATGACTATATATATATTAAAGTAATCTGCCATTGCAACTTATTTTATGCTGCAGCATTATTGTCAGATTGTATTAACAGTAAATACGAAAACACTACTTTGCCAGCAGAATGGCCTTTTGTTGGATTAATATATTACTGAGTTTTTATTACTGATACATTATTATGAAAATAACATTTTAATGTTGTAGCTAGTTGAAGTGAACTTTATTTTTATTAACAGTTTCATATACTGTTTGAAAGTTTAACCATATAAAATCAAATATAGTGCTCATTCATTCCTCAAAGTTGCTAAAGATGTCAATACAAGTATAATGTTTCATACTAAAATTATGTGGGGTAGAAGTTCCCAGGCCAAAAATGGAAATACTTAAGAAAAAAAAATCTGTCAAAGTGTACTTAGGTGGTATGTGTACACTATTTTCCACCACAGCACCACATATGGTTATTGAAAAAATCAAAATCAAAATTGACAATAAACGATAACAATAAACTAAGTCAGATACAGGAACATTCAGTACCAATAATAAAACAACCATAACTTGCACACACTTCTTCATTTATGCATGTCCACTGTAACAAAACATACCAACAAAACTTACCCTGCCAATTCACATCGTAGATAATTCCAACAGTATTCTACATTTCTTTTAAAAAGTTAACAAAAACACAACTCATTTAAGTCTACCTATACAATAATACAAAATAAATAAATAAATATAAGATTGACTGACTAGTTCATTTTTTTCCCAGTTACATTATACAAAACTTAAAACAGGCTTCTTGGGTTATGACACTAACGCGTCACAATAATGCCACTAATTGAGAATATGACTAAAAAATATATGTTTTTTTTTAAAAGTTAAGTACTTCAAGTGTATTGTTAAACTATGACAAATCAAATCAATATAGTCATGGGTGCATACTGTTAAAAAACATTAGAACATCTATAAAAATGTAATCTAATATTTCAGTATCAGCTTTAGACGTTGTGCAAATAATACATTCAATATTATACATTTGAAAACCCACATAAGACTAAGCTGCAAAATGAAACATTGATGTCATTCATCAACTAAAACATTTATTAATTGAATCCGGGACTGAAGCCTGTGAATCTGCAATACGTCACATGCTGTATATCTGAAGAAAACTACTCTGTATTGTGTATTGTGTGTATTGAGCATACTAATACACAGTACATATCCCTGTCATATGCAAAAATCCTACCTTCATAAGGATCATACTTTGTAGTTTTTTAAAAGTTGATTGCTGTTTAAGTGGCAGAAATTCAAGGGCTCTCAGACTGTGAACATGGTCATATTTATGAAAGGACCACTTCACCAACTGAACACAAGTCAACATGAGTGCTTCCTGATTCATTTAAAATCATCACATTTTTAGAACAATTTCTGCTTGACCATCTCTGATTTGCCTAAAAATTTTGGATATGTATAAAGATATTTGTGAAATGTTAGCTTGATATATATATATATATATATATATATATATATATATATATATATATATATATATATATATATATGTGTGTGTGTGTATATGTGTATATATATATACTGTGTCTTCTCAAATTGCCCATCAACATGCTCTCAGCACAATAAAATTATTTGGAATAAGAATATCTCAGGGTTAGATAAAATCCTGAAATTTTCACTGTTATTTCTCATCATGCGATTGATTCAGAATCTACAATATTGGACAAGTAAACCAAATACATTTTGATTATAAATGAGTTAAAATATCTCTAAAAGTTCTTGATATATTTATCCCAAATTTGACAGATACCATTTTAAGTATTCATAGTTTATGATAGAAAAAGTTTAAAGCAAATCAGATATGGTCAGGCAGAAGGCCCCCGATGACTTCAGGATGGAATAACCCTGCTATGCCAGTGTGTGAAACATTTATATAATAATGCATGATTTAAGTTAGGTTATTGTCATTTGCAAGTGTTTAGTTTATAGTTATGTTGAATTTGTAATGTTTATTGTGAGGTATTATAAAATGCCATTTAGTCAGTGTAGAATGATATAAATGTACAAATTAGCTCGGTGTTTATATACACTGACAGCTGAGTTCATCTCTCTAGTGCTTTTTGTTTTAAATAATATAATATGGTTCCAATACAAATAAAAACATTTTTAAAAAGAGAGAGTGGTAGTTTTGTTGGTTAAATACCGGCTATAAATAATGTGTAATTATTGTATCCGGTATTACTATTGTGATGCATGTGTTGGCACTGGGCTGAAAAATGAGCAACATGGACTTCATTGATAAACCAATGAAAAGGCGGCTACAAATAGCAACAGATGACGTCGACGCCCACTAAGTGATTGGCGAAGGTGACGCGCGCGCTGTTGCAACGTCAAACATCGTCCCCCTGGTCGTGCCATGCGCACTGGCGCTTGTTGTTGTTGAGCTGGTTGTTATGGCTGGACAAGGCCTCGGACTCAACTGAGAGAGGAGCCCCCTCCCCTCCCCGGACCACCCCGTCTCCGCTACGGGACACCCGCCACCCATGGAGGGCACAGACATGGACGTGGACGCGGAGCTCATGCAGAAGTTCAGCTGCATGGGCACCACAGACAAGGACGTCCTGATTTCGGAGTTCCAGAGGCTGCTGGGCTTTCAGCTCAACCCAGCCGGCTGCGCCTTCTTCCTGGACATGACCAACTGGTGAGTGCGGGGACTGGAGGGCCTGTTGTCGGGCAGCAACATGACGCGGAGCTAGCTTTATAATTAGCTAGTTAGCATACGTTAAACTGCTAAGAAACATGGAGGCAGACACACGGTGCTAAGTTAGTGGTGTTCACAGCAGAGGCGTTAATTTCATCATTCCCACACGGGAAATGGTAGTTAACTCCTAACGATCTCTCAGTGGCGAACGGAAGTGAAACGGTGAAGTTTTTCCTGACCCTTAGTTGTAATAAGATGGAAGAACTGATTAAAAAAAAACAAAGAGCAACCTAGCTAGCGAGCTAGCAGGCTAATTTAAGCGCAGGGAACTCTCGGTGTAGATTATCTGCCATGTTATATAATAGTGAGCACAGCCAGTTAAACAGCGCTCCTCGGGAAGCCACAACTCAAGGCAGCGCCAGTCACTTCACGTTAGTCTCATGACGTAACCAGTCGTGATCTATCAACGACCGACAACAAGTGGTCCTGATCAAAGCGTCTTTGTGCTCCTGATTAACTGTACTCATGCTTTTAGTTGATCAGTAATCAATGGCTTTGATTGCATCACATTTAAAGATAAAATCTGCCTCCCCAAAACGGTTTCTGTGAAATCAAGTCTGGAAGAAAACTGGAAAGATGAGATGATCACGTGGCTGATGCTGGATTTTGTCCACTAGCACCAGTTTTAGTAATTATTGGGGAATCCAGAGGTTACAGTACTAAATGAGCAATATTTTTGAGTTACCTGTCCACTTATATCCTGATATGTTTTGTTTCTTGATCAGATAGAAAGCAGATTGGTCACATTTATTTAGGGATCAGTCCCCTATCTTCACCCATATCACCTTGATTGTCAGCTAATCACTATAATGATGCTCGGTCTGTTAAAACAAATAGATATCGTCTTCTCTGACTGTGGAGCAGCATTGTCAGATATGAGACCTCCGATTATTCCAGCAATATCATCAGGGTTACCTTAGCTCATAGACTAGAAATGTATATTAAAAAGTCTTTGATACAAACTGGAGGTGTGCAATGTCGCAGTTGTAAACCAGTCGGTAGTCTGACTCACTGGATGATTGACCACACATTTCAGGTAGGTTTTCCTCCCCTCAAACTATTTATGTGTTAACATTTTCAAAATCCCCTTCACTACAGGGAACAATAACAGCAACCTCATGTCTCGCACGCTAACACATTGGAAATTTTAAGTTTTGCAGGAGATTTGGATAGTGCAGTTGGGTAGCTGTGCTAGTTTTTTGGGGGGAAGTGGGGGATTAGCCACTTAATGATAACCTATGTGATTTCAAATGTTCCACTAAAACTATTTTGCCATCACATGTTTACACATACAAACAAGCAAGAACATTTTCCCCTAGAACAGAGTGATAATGAAGGTATGTGCCTTTCAGAATGGTCTGACTAAGTGAGACTAACTAGAATAGGTCTATGAAAGGCGTTGTAAAGCTGCAGTGTGGGAGGTGTAGGAATCAGTGTTTTGCCAGACCCACACTACAAATTAAAAATGTCAGTTAGCTTAAAACAAAGAGCTTGATGCACCATCCAACAGTGTCTGAAATGGAGTAGTTATTGTAGCTTAAAGTAATGTATCACAAAAATGTTTAATTTCAGTCAGTATCAATAGTTATTGATAATATTAATGATTATTATGCACATTGGTTTTAACAAACATCAGCAGAAAAAATGTTTAATTTGAATTCAACTATCCTAGGCTGCTTTGAATTTGAAGCCTATTTGTTAAAGTACATGCTGAGGTTAAGGTTTTCCGGTTTCTGGCCTAAACTTGGTATCACCAGTGGAGACGCATCGTCCTCCACCTATGCCCGATGTCAAATCCGTCTGGCCTTGGAGCCGACTGCTGGGAGTAGGTCTCTTAGGTGTAGGTGGTGTTGGACACAGAATTGGGGATGTTGTTAGACCATGAAACCTGTCTTGCATGGGCAACCAGCAGTGGTATCCTCACCAGAGGATATCTGCAGGAGTTGGACAGGGGTGACAAGATGTCTAGTCTGGCGTGGAGTACAGTGGGGTTCTGCACACAGCATCTGATGCATTTTAATAAAACTGTTGAATATTATGTTGAACAGTTTCTGATCTGAATTGTTGAAGTGTCTGTTATTGGTGGATAGTGCAATTGTTTTAAGGCAAATTCATGTTTTGTACATCCGCAAGGGTACATGTGACGTAAATTTAGTCATCCACCCAAATCCTTAAGGGACCCTTTGCATACGTCTGCATGCAGCCCAAAATTTGTGACAGTGCAGCCACGGATTGACCACACTATGAGCGCCCCAAATGCACATGTGCAAGGAAAATAAATGGTGATCAAAACAAATCCTCTCCTCATAGGACAGACTGTATAAAGAGATTCTCTGGTATCCACACCTTTTATAATTCATCACTGAGACCGATGTAAATGAAGTAGTCACTGCAGAACTTTGGTGAAGCTTTGATTTGTTCATGCTTTCCATTGAACCAGCCCGAAAACATTGGGTAGTCTGAAATTCTCCAGAAATTCTGTGCTATGTCTATCTACTGTGTTCAGTGCACCTCAGGAATGATAACTGACATGGTGCTACAATCTGTAAGTAGCTGCTATATCCTGTAAAAATTGCCATGTGTTTCTTGTGTTTGATAACAGGGGCAATACAACTGTTAGCACAGACCAGCACTACAGCTGTTAGCACAACCTATTATAGTATGAACAGAGCTGCTTGTGGATCAGCAGTCTGCTTTAAAAGTCCCCATTTGTCTGCATGCACAGATGTGGAAAACGTGATTTTTCCCCTTTTGCCCAGGCCTTGTCTGAGACCCTTAGCTTGCATACTTTTTGGAAATTGTGGGATTGCATAGGTGAGAAGTTATGCAATTTTTCTTAGTAGCGCTTTAAATAAATGGCATTTGTTTAAATAACTGGCATTTGTTGAAAAACGTCTCTGCCCTTATTCCCTCAAGAAAAAAAAAATTACAAGTTTATTCAAAAATGGTGAGAACAATTTTCCAGAGCCCACATTGGTCATTTCAACACTTTGTCCAGCAGTCCAAACTCCAATAACCTGTAGTCTTTTAGAAGTCTTACAAAATTAGCATAGTAATGCATTTCAGAAGCTCTATCTAATGAAATTGGAATCATTTTTGCATACCAAATTATGTAATAGTTCTGGCAAACACAAACACAAAAGTATTTTTATCTTCACTGCAATATGAGCATGCACAAAAACATGTCGCAACAGACGGCCTGAGATGAAGCAGAAAAGTGATTTTATTTGCACGTGCCATACATTCACACTTAGCATTCACACCATTTGGCCAATCAGATGAAGTCCCAGGTGGCCGTCTGCTACCTCCACATTAATTGGTGTCAATTTAGTGGCAACTGTGAGAACAGCGAGGATGGTGGCTGAGGAAGGAGAGAAGAGCGAGGGGAGGGTCAACAGATGTTTTGGATGAGTTTTGAAGAAAGTGTAGGGATCCGGGAAAATTCAACTTTAATTTCATAGAGTTTTAAAGTTTTGTTTATTTAAATGTATGTTTAATTTAAATTTATGTTTTGATAATTGATTGGGAGCTAATGTGCAGTTTGTTTAATGAAAGTATATTTGAAATAATTTTATTTCATTATACAGTGTGCACAAGCTATTCATTGTTTGTGGTTAATGTTAGCAGTGTGCATATATATATATAGGAACTGTACAGCTAATGTACACTTAAGTATTTGTTCATTTATTACAGGTTCAATCATTGCAGTCCTGAACAATGTTATCGTACACTGCCTCATATTATACATGCCTATTCCGTAAGGATTTAATTGATTGTCTATATTGGTACAGAATTTTTTTGTTGATCAGTGGCTTAACCTCTTCAGTGTTATTTTAATGTGCTTCACATATAGATTTTAAAAGTCAAAAAAGTCAAAAAAAGCTATTGTATGTGTTAATTTCTTAATACAGAAGCTGCTGCATTCTCCACTCTCTGTTCAACAGTTTCAGGACTTCTCTTTAGATGCTCTGCTGACAGATTGTAACTGAGGGACAGTATTTAATTTATGTTACCCTTGTTTAGGGTGGTTTTTCAGTCAGAATCAGAAGAGTAGGTTGAAGTGTGCTGTCGCCACCTCTCCAGCCAACGAGGTGCTCAAATAGCAAGGAACCAAAAGTAAAATAGACTGCTTGGCAATACTAGCTGCCTAACTGGGAATTTTAAAAGAGTGGACTGTGTATATGATGAAATAGTCAAATAGTTTGTGAGGAAAGACCAGAGTTCAAGCCCCCTGTCCTGGCAAATATCTGTTATTTATGTTGTGAAACATAATTGTAAAGGCAGGACACTCTTTACAAAAAAACAAAGATTTGGACATTCCGTTCTCTTGATGTTCGTTTCATAGCCAGGAATATTCAGGTAATGTTGACCCTTAACAACACCATGCCCTTTGTTTTATGTTGGAACAGGAATCTGCAGGCTGCTATTGGTGCATATTATGACTTTGAAAGTCCCAGTGTCAACACACCATCCATGTCCTTTGTTGAAGATGTGACAATTGGCGAAGGAGAGTCTGTCCCTCCAGATACACCGTTCACAAAGACCTGGAGGATACAAAACACAGGTGCTTGTCTCTGCATTGAAACTCATGGCTTATATAAGCAGCCTTTCTCAGTCTGGATGTGACAGGCATCAAATCACTGTCCTGGCTTTGTTGTTGAACTGTGACTGAATTCATCTTTGTTATTTTGTAGGTGCAGAATCGTGGCCACCTGGAGTTTGTCTCAAGTACATTGGTGGGGATCAGTTTGGGCATGTAAACACAGTAATGGTGAAGTCTCTAGATCCCCAGGAAATATCAGATGTGAGTGTGCAGATGCGAAGTCCCACAAACCCTGGCATGTACCAGGGACAGTGGAGGATGTGTACAGCCACCGGATTATTCTATGGAGGTAGGAAAACAAGATAATTTGACAAATTTATAACAAGTTAATTTATTAGCTTCTGTAAGCCTAAAGTTGTTTTGTCTGGGCCACCAAACCAAAAATATTCAGATTAAAGCAGTGTAACATAGAGAGCATTAGTAAATTGGTATCTTGACTCAGTTGTCTATGGAGAGCCCACATCAGTGCATGTTTCTTTTTCCACAGATGTAATCTGGGTGATTCTTAGTGTAGAAGTTGGAGGTCTCCTCGGCGTGACCCAGCAGCTGTCCTCCTTCGAGACAGAATTCAACACTCAACCCCAACGCAATGTCCAGGGAGACTTCAACCCCTTTGCCTCGCCACAGAAGAACAAGCATGATGCCACTGACAACAGCTTCAGAGATCCTGGTGGAGCCTGGGAGCGCACACAAGAGCCAATCCAGCAAGATCAGAATGGACTGTCTCATAATGCTGTAAATAGGGCGTCAAACGGTCTCCAAACCAATCTTTCCGTGGTGACTTATGGCCAGGTAGGCATATTCAATTCAGTTCAGTTTTATTTGTGTAGCACATATTTACAACACATGTCATCACATAGCACTTTACATAGCAGGAAGAACAGAAAACAGAAAACCCAACAATTCAAAGTTGGTTTTTGATTCCCTGTGAGCAAGCAGTCAGCGATGGTGGGAAGGAACCAGAAAAACCCCTAGGACAGGAAGGGGGAAAAAAACCTCAGACAGAAGCAGGCTCAGGAAAAGCAGCCACCTGCCTTGACCGGTTGGGTTGGGAGTGGGGATGAGGAGGGAGGGATAGCAGAAGAGGTTGGGGTGGGGACAGCAGGACAGCAGGTGGAGATGCCAGTGGCTGCAGATCAGGGACGTGGAGCTCCAGATGCAGAGACTTCCGCATACATAAAAACATGAGTTTTTAACATTGCAAATATATTCTCAACTTTGAATCTACATCACCACATTCACTACATTCATACTGTGATATCACATATGCAATCTACAGTTTTCATGACACCAGTTGTCAAGACATTAACTGTGGAACATTACTTCGAAGTATGGCTTCTAGGCTTGGAGTTGAATTATTTTCAGACATGATATGAAACTTTGCTGGCTTCAACACTATGTTAAAGTAATAGCATTCTGTCATACAGACATAGGTCACTTTTATGTTCAGGTTCCTCATGGTTTCATTCAGTAATATCCACCACAGTGACAGAGAGAGCTGTGGTACAGACGATATATGTGAAATTCACCAGTTCATCAAGATTTAAGGAGTTACTAATGAACAAAACACTGAACCTGAATTATTAGCAAACTCATCAACTGTCTAAATAACTGTGGATTGCCCAAAGTCAGTAATAGCAAGCAAGCTCACCACTCGACAGCCACTCTGTAAAGTTAATTGTAATAATGCCACCACAAAGACATTAAAATTCACCTGAGCGACTTTCTTTTTGTCCCTCCAGAACCACTTTGCTCATCAAATGTACATGTCTATCCATTAATGCAACAGCATGCAGCATGCTGTTCAGACTTCTGCTGTGTTGAAAGTCATATCGAAATGTTGCCACGTTCCATGCAGCAGGATTGTATATGACCAGGGTGGTCATTCAGACATGATGAAGACGCATTCAGATGCAATCAGATGGACAGAAAGAAGTGCGTGTCTGAAAGTGGCTTTAGATTTAGAGAAATGGAGCACAACCAGTAGGTCAAATGTTGCATTATTTCCCACAGTAGTCATAAGACGAAGAAGAGCAAAGACATTTCCTCATTTCTTGTGAGTTTATTAGTTTTGTTTTGAGTGTTTAATTATTATTACAGCTGAATGAATTTGCTAGTGTGGCTGAAAGTGTTGATAAAATCAGTATAAGAGATGTGTGCTGTGACCATCACGTGAGTATTGCTACTGTTTAGCTAATTCTTTGTGCAGAAAGTTCTACCTACAGCTTATTTAACCTAAGTTTGTGATATTTGTTGAAGAAAAGTTGTCACTGAATTTATTTGTCCATGTAGTGACTCGCCTATGCAATTCAATCACCTGAATCTCTCAGATGGACCCACTTTATTTTTTAGTATCATCTCATACCTATCGCAGCTGAGCCTTTATGCACAGTTTGACCTCAGAAGCTCTCCTGGGGCGGTTAAACTGGACTGTTGAGAAGCATTTGGCTTTGTTAGCCATTCAGGGCATGTAAATGAGCCATTAATTCAAAAGCAGATTGGCTGAGCGGCTTCCTACAAGTACTGCAGGTTTTGTTACTGCCCTGAAACTAAAATTAACAGCTCACAGGGGTGTTGCTCTCACATACATGTCACATTAAGAAGTTTTTTTAAAAATGTATCATCCATGTTGGAAAGAAAACCCTTTAAAAACTACAAACTCATAACATGTCTTTCATTTTTTCCAGGGTATTCACGGACCCTATCCATTTGGACAGAGCTAGAATGACAAAGACCCCCCTCCCCGCCCATGGTGGATGATGAGTTTAACACCCTGGGAATCCTTAAATGCAAAGGAGTCTGAGGGGGGGAGGAACAGTTGTTTTATACTGACTCATGACAACCCTCTCCCCAAAAAAAACCCATGGCCCTTTTCACAGGAACACAAACGACAGTGAGGTGATGGATTACATCTGCTGCAGTGAAACATCCCACCTGACATCAAAACCCGGATTCGCATGTGTGAATGCTTCATTTAAGAGTGCTATAAACCCTTAAAAACAGATACACACGACTATTTTTATTTCCACTGTAAAACACGCCTAATTAAAGGGAAAATCACCCTAAACAATGTGCATACTATTTGGTAATCCCATGGGCAATTGGATACTTTCTCTCTTTGGGGTTCCTACCAAGGTCTGGAATAGTTTGACAAACACAGAATAGTACAGAAAATGAATATTGGTTATTGATCATTTTGAGGCCTTAAAGTATTTAAAAGAAGACACAACAGTTGAACTGAAGTGTCTTTTTTTGTTGTTGTTGTTGTTGTTCACCACGCCAAACAGTTTTTATTTATTTACTAAGATCCAGACTCCTTTAGATGACAGCCTTACACCAGTTTCACCACAAACCCCGCTGACTAATGAGACGGTTAACAACTAGTATAAAAACAAGTATGACCTGTTGTACCAGATTCGTCTTTATAGATTAATTCCAGAGCTTGAAAGACAGTTGCTAAACTGTTGTTGGAGAAATCTGCCTTTGAGTTGTATTCACATATATGATGGCGGGGGGATTATGGGAAAGATTGTACACATCTTGTTCACATCAGCGGACAAATGGAGATGCCATGCCATGTTTATGGTATGGCACTTCACCCATTGAATTTGGCTCCCTTTGAACGTCTGATTTGGCTGAAGCGAGGCTCCCGCATTTGTTTATTTTCAGACATTCCTGTAATCGAACGCTGTGTGAGAAATATCGAAGCTTTCAGAAAACTTTCCACTTGTTGAGATTTGGATTGTAATGAGGTTTACAAGCTGACTATGGGGAATTCTGGAAAAAAAAATGACACGAGCACGGCCTTGGCTGATCTGTTGTGTTTAAGTGACAGGAGCAGTTGTTGGAATTTTCCTTTTACCATCTCAGGTCCTCCAATCTGGTATAACAGACCGAACTGTCTTCATTCTGTCTGTTTTTTTTCACAGATGTTAAAGTCAAACTTGGTGCAATCTCAGACAAAAGTTGAGATTGTATGTTCCTCTGTTTATTTTTGAACTTGAGAGTAATAGAGTTCTTCAGCTGAGGTGACTTAGAAATTTACACCAATATCTGCTGTATTACATGTTTAACTCTGAAGTTATAAGTGTTCATATTTTCAGACTTAAACTGAGCAGTGTTGGACTTTTCTGGAGCCCAGGTGCCTGAGCCAGGTCAGATAACAGATATTGAACCGTTAGCTTTGGTCTAAAGGGAGTTGTTTTTTTTGTTTTTTTTTAATATACTTCCACAAAGATATGAAGAATTAAGTATTTGTGTCAGCCGTTAGCTGAGAAAAACAAAAGCTTGTAACTTTAAAACTTGGTCGCAACGTTAAAATTCTGTCACAGGACTACATTACACTTAGGAATTCACCATTTTTGTCCATAAAAATCACACCTGAAGAATACATCCGAGACTTGATCAGCTAAATGATCTTGAGCACTGAGATGAGGAAAGAGATTCCTGCACCTTTGCGTAGAAAATACTGGCGATTCTTGTGTAGGAGCCCCGTTTTTCTCCCAAAGATAAAACCCAGAGAGCCGAGACACTAATTTGTGCTGTCATCAAGCCACACAGTCTGCAGGTGCCCCGTTCAGACTGCATGGGACAAGGTGTGTGTGTGTGTTTTTTTTAGGGTGGGTTTTCGCTTTAAATAGATGCTGAAGCGCAAAAAGGATGCGAGTGAGTTTGAGGAAGTGAGGTGTGAGGAAGGGTTGAAAAAGCCATTTAAATCTATTTTGCCTGGTGAGTGACTGTAGTTTTGAGTCCATGTCTACAGTATGTGTACTAAATATATATATATGTATGTGTGTGGGCGCGTGCCTGTTAGGTGTGCATGTATGTTAATGGTTTCTGTTTGGATTTAACTGACATAAAATGGTGTATACTACTTGGGCAAAGGATGACTTGATACGTACACATCAATATGGAGAGAGCTTTAATAGGCATGTACCTCAGAAGTATTTTTGAGCGACTCTTCTACACTTGGATGAACTGATTCAATAATTACCCTGTTGTTATTTATTTTGCTGTCTTTATGTGCACTGCATATTCAAAAGGTCCCATTTGTAGCCAGCAGGTGGTGCTAAAAATCAGTTGACCAACTTAAACTTGACTTGACACCATGCTACACTGTAAAAATGGAAAACGCGACGAGTTGTAGTTTGACCCTGGTGGATGATCTAGACGTGAAATTTGATGATTTGCATCAGCCTTATTAGCACCGGTGTTCTGTTACTGCTATTTGCACAGTGCTGCCCGCCACCTCTGATGAGGAAAAGAAGAGATTTTTGGCTTATTGTGGATTGTTACACCAGCATTTTTCCAGACGATTCTATGTTTGTTCGTTCCATCGCAGCTTCAGGTTCTGTTTTCAAACTATTGAGCGTACACATTTTCACCAGATTCATCTCTGCACCAGTGTCTCATGTTGAAAATATCCATGTTATTTTGATCACATGAATGAGTTTGACTGCTGTTACCCCTGAATTTACACTTCAGCTTCAGTCATTATGTCCAACAGTGGTTTACGTGTATTTTTGGCTTAAAAAATAAAATGGAAAAATCTGTTGATAGAACTCTGTGATAGTTGTACAATTTTTTTTCCTAAGGAGGAATTCAAACTCAATTTTTTGTTATTTTTTGGTACTTTAATTGATCAAACTTACCCCAACTTGTTGTTATGAACATCTGAATGTCATTCACAATATTCAAACTTTGTTGCCTCTATTATAACATTTGTGAAACTCACCAGCATTCTGCTTTTTCTGTGTTCAAGAATCATCTGAGAGTCCTCCTCCCAAACAGTATACACTGTTGATTCTGTTAGTCACGTCGGTTTTTTTCTTCTTTTATGTGTGCGTGCGCTTCCTTCTTGTGGGATTGCTTGTGCGTGTGTGTGTGTTTGTGAGAGTGAGAGACAAATGGTGAGGAGGTCTGAAATTTGCTGGATTCATTCTCTAGTTTTAGTTTATGACTATGTATGGACTTGAGATGGGTGGCATGGTGAGTGGATGGGATGAAAGTTTACATAGTCCTAAGATAGCACATTTATCTGAAGAGAAATTGTCAAAATAAAGCTTTTTTTCCCCTGTATCTATAATTAAGCATTTGTATGATTAAATTAACACTGAAACAGTGACTAAGTTGCCTTATTTGATGGAGCCAAACACCATCTCATCGTTCTGTTACACTTTCTCGCCATGTTAACCTCAAACTCCCTGCATGGTCATCGATTAAACCCCTAAACACTCATTTCTGTGTATCAAATTAAATACTTTAGATGGTTTTTTTTCTGGAAAATAATGCTTTCCTGTCTTGAAATTACTAACATGAACATGCATATCTGAGTCCACCTCTCAGTCCTCACACCCGCACTTACTGCAGCTGGAGCACACCAGCTCGAACACTGTAAAACCACTCTGTGCTACACAATGGCAAGTTGTAATATTAAAGTGATTCAGTCATACTTGATATTTAAAGCCTCATCCTACAAGTTGACAGGATTGGTTCATTGGGTTTGTTCCATATTTGTTTTAGACTCATCTGTACACCTGCCTCAACTGCTAATTTTGCTCATAATATGTCTTCCAGTACATGACAAACACTGTATAAATGTGTTAACAAGGTAGATAACATGAGGGGATCTTTAAATTACATCAGGCTCTGACAGTATCTTGTAACTGTAAAGCTGCAGTGCCAGCAGTTCCACACTTGCACTTTGAGTCAAACATTTGCTTCCCACGTATCAGCAAGAAAATTAACAGCAGGAGAAGTTCCAACCTGCAGGTGTAACATGCTGAGTGGGTCACCAAAGACAGAGAATATAAGCTTTTACCATTCTGGGACCTTAGGCGCCTTACGGAAACATTCCTGCAGTTTTAAGTCTGTAGGCCGGTCACGATCCTTTTTTAATTCAGACTGTATTATCTGCATGACTATTTCACTGAAAGACAGGAAGTGTGATGGTCATGGTCCCCAGAGGGCAAACCATATTGTCCTGTAGCCCCACCAACAGGCTGACATCTGTCAAATCCTTGTTCAAATCAAAGTTTTGAAGTTTCAACAGCTACTGGATGACAGGTATTCTTCTGTCTGTCTCTTAGTTTGGACAGGTCTGACTTAGTTTTTAATTTGAATGAAAATATTACAAAATAAATAACAAGGGCAATGGATGCAGAGGCCTAAAAAAACATCAAAAATAAAATGTAAACTATAATTGGCCAATCTAAATAGAACCATAAGGCCAAAATGCCTGTATAAGATTACATTTGAAAGGTAACATCTCCTAGTTTCTAAATTTTGTAGTGATGATGGTAACAGATAAAAGGTTATTTCATGACATTCCTCTAAAAATCACAAATGGGAACGCTAAATGAAAGATCAAAGGACCATCACAGTTGTTATAAGACTCATCTTCAGTGGAGCATTCATGGCAGCACTTACAATATTTGTTGAGATATTCCAGGCTGGACCAACCTGTTGGACTGACTTAGCATCTATGTAATGTTAGCCTGCAAGGATAAACATGAGCTAAACCATAATAATTCCAAGACAAGCTGTTTAATTTATATCTAAAAATAAAGTTTATTTACAAAGCAAAATGCACAAAAAGCAAACAGATGTGTTGAGAGCAAGTTATAATCAGCAGCCTCATACACAAACACCCATGCACAAATGAATGAAGAGATGAATGAAATGTATCCAGCTTATTTTGGATAGATGAGCTGTGTAGCTGATATTCATGCGAACAAACAGTGACCGGTATCGGTCTGGTATCCTGATACAATTCAGAAAAAACAGCCTTTTCCACAGAAGTGCCTCAGGTCTGAAAAATTCCCGTTAGTGATGGCATGATTTGGCTCCGACATTCATATATTTCCTATTAAATTCTGCACCGTCACATGAGTACTATATCCCACCAGTGTCCAAAGGAAAACGTCTGTCTTTGGTGGTGTATTAAACTTAACTCAGATGAAGTTAGGTCATATATCCCCTCCGTACTATCTTGCCTTTAGATCACTGTGCTGCAGGATGATCCTGTGCAGGTGCACTGTACCTGTGTGTTTTTGCAAAGACAGACAGTGTGTGTTCCTGTGAGTGGGTGGCTGCAGCGAGGCGATCATTTGAATGAGGCTTGTGCAGGCATTGTGTGACAAGAGTAGCTGAGGGCAAATATTGACTTTTGTTTGTGCGTGAATTCTGCAAACCCTCTATCATATCTGCCATCTCCCTCCGCACTTGGGTCAATAGGTTTGCTTTGTTTGATAACTGCCCATCATTTGTGTCAAGTGGAACGGGCCTGAAGCTCGAGGCTACAAGTGAAGGAATGAAACACAGGTGTCTCAGACTGACAGCGTTTTAGTCTTGGAAAATAAGCTCAACTATTACTGCACTAACATACTGTGCCTAATACTGTGCAATGCCTCTTATTTGTCTTCATTCATGCGGTGCTTTTCAGCAAGTTAAATGTGCGAAGAAAATTCATGTATATGATAAAAATACATGTTTTTGATCCATCTTATTCCTCTTCAGGATCACAGAGTGTTTAAATAAAATATTCAATGAAGATCTGGCTGCTACAAGACTCTCAGGAAAATGTTTAATTTAAGAATCTCTGTCTGTTTTGCCCCCAGCCACACAAACACACACACACACCACTCGCCAAATACATGCATCATGACACAGCAGCGTTGTAAGATTTTACTCTTAAAAATCGGCCACTGAAGATAAAATGTTGAGCGTTTCAAACATGACTGCTGCATTTAGTCATTCAGGATCATTTAAAAACCGCTCGGTCGTGGTTTGAGACGGGAAGCAGCCGTGTGTTTTCATACGCCATCTGGTTAATAGAGGACCTCCTGCCTTGGAAGTATCAATGTGATTAGATTAGGGATTTTATTTGTCCGGGTGGGAACACACACTGGCATCATAAATGACGGGCAACGTGAGCCAAACTTTTTTGTGACGGGATGTCTCCGAGCATCAAGAACTCAAGAGGAGAGCAAACAGTGGAAGATCATTTCCTCGAGTTACAGCGGCAATGTAACCGTAAAGGTAATTCTGCTTCACAAGCAAATTCACCCCCCTGCAAATTGTAAAGTAAACTCTTCGTCTCCTGCAGGTGCTGCGTAGTAGCGGATTTAATTGCATATTGCTCTTATCACAGAGGAAGTAAGTTGCACAAGTTGGAAGTCCTGAACTGAGGCCACTTAAGTACCTAAGATATTGATCTAATCAGTATTTTTATAACAATGGATCATAACAAAAGACAATATGAGAGAACCCACTAAGAATTTTCTTTAACTTTGTAGCTCCCCGCATCTCAAGTATTTTGTTTTGACTCATGGCCTTAGTTTCTGACTCAGAACTTTACTGTTTTGCTCTTTGCTCTCATTAAGTGTAATTTTCAGCTAAAGCAAGCAACTGAATTTAGCAACACCAAAAACAAAAACAAAAAAAACCCCACTCTGATTAACCAAGTGTTACTACCTGCTTTGCCAGAAAACACACAGACTGTTAGCGACTGGCTGGTGAACACAGTGAGGCAATGCAAAGTTAAAAAAAATGTCCCTCAGGAGTTGGTGGAGACCAAAACAGAGCTGAAAGTAGAGAAACTGGTGCGTTTATTTTCGTCAGATGGACAGAAACAGGACCAGGAGGATAACGCAACTCCACAATGTCTGATACACTATATTACCAAAAGTATTTGCTCACCCATCCAAATGATCAGAATCAGGTGTCCTAATCACTTGGCCTGGCCACAGGTGTATAAAATCAAGCCCCTAGGCATGCAGACTGTTTTGACAAACATTTGTAAAAGAATGGGTCGCTCTCAGGAGCTCAGTGAATTCCAGCGTGGAACTGTCATAGGATGCCACCTGTGCAACAAATCCAGTCGTGAAATTTCCTCGCTCCTAAATATTCCACAGTCAACTGTCAGCTTTATTATAAGAAAATGGAAGAGTTTGGGAACAACAGCAACTCGGCCACGAAGTGGTAGGCCACGTAAACTGACGGAGAGGGGTCAGCGGAATGCTGAGGCGCATAGTGCAAAGAGGTCGCCGACTTCCTGCATAGTCAATTGCTGCAGAGCTCCAAACTTCATGTGGCCTTCAGATTAGTCCAAGTACAGTACGCAGAGAGCTTCATGGAATGGGTTTCCATGGCAGAGCAGCTGCATCCAAGCCGTACATCACCAAGTGCAATGCGAAGCGCCGGATGCAGTGGTGTAAAGCACGCCGCCACTGGACTATAGAGCAGTGGAGACGCGTTCTCTGGAGTGATGAATCACACTTTTCCATCTGGCAATCTGATGGACGAGTCTGGGTTTGGAGGTTGCCAGGACAACGGTACATTTTGGACTGCATTGTGCCAAGTGTGAAATTTGGTGGAGGAGGAATTATGGTGTGGGGTTGTTTTTCAGGAGTCGGGCTTGGCCCCTTCGTTCCAGTGAAAGGAACTTTGAATGCTTCAGGATACCAAAACATTTTGGACAATTCTATGCTCCCGACCTTGTGGGAACAGTTTGGAGCGGGCCCCTTCCTCTTCCAACATGACTGTGCACCAGTGCACAACGCAAGGTCCATACAGACATGGATGACAGAGTCTGGTGTGGAAGAACTGGACTGGCCTGCACAGAGTCCTGACCTGAACCCGACAGAACACCTCTGGGATGGATTAGAGTGGAGACTGAGAGCCAGGCCTTCTCCACCAACATCAGTGTGTGACCTCACCAATGCGCTTCTGGAAGAATGGTCAAATATTCCCATGAGCACACTCCTCAACCTTGTGGACAGCCTTGTGGATAGCTGCAAAAGGTGGACCGACATCATATTGAACCCTATGGGTTAGGAATGGGATGGCATTTAAGTTCATATGTGAGTCAAGGCAGGTGAGCAAATACTTTTGGTAATATAGTGTTGCATGTTCAGAATACCAACTTTACACGGGGATATTACAGTGTTGTGTTTACAGGTTGGGATGTGTGCATGTTTATGTATGCATGTGTTATTGCAAGGGCGCTGGCTGTCTGCCATGGAAACGTACTATAAGTCATACTTCAAAATGCAACATACTGCAACATCAGGAAAGAAAGCTTGGATTAGGGACTGATTAGAATTAGGGCTGCTTAGACATTCTGAACAAATATTACTGCCTACCCTTTCTAGGGTTTTTTTTCATCTGGTTTCCATCTTTCCATATCTCTGCTTGTATTATGATCCACTACTAATTTACTTTTACTGTTTATAGCTTTTATCAAGTGTTTTTTACCTATCAATAATCAGTCATTATAATAACGTAGCTATTTTGAATAAGTCGGTCCTCAGCCAAGTGAGCAGCAGTGTGTTGCTTAATAAAATGTGATGTAATTCTTTACATCAACAGCACAGATCAATACTGTTTTCTGTCGCCTAAGAAATCCCCCTGAAAAAAGCTACAAATCTCTGGAACTTGATTTTCCAGTCTCAGCTCCAGCTAAAGAACAAAACAGCAATTCATTCGAAAAAGTATTACCTTGAGCATTGCTCACCTGCAGAGACAGTTAAAACCTTAATAATGGATCTTTTCACCCTGAGGCACGATGTGTTCCTCCCTCCTCCACGTTGAGTGTTGGTGAAAGCAGCTTTAAGGCTAGTATTCTCTGAGTAGACTTCTCTAATCTGAGCCTCTCTCAGTGGTAACAGCCCCATGTTTACTTCAGTCATTTACTTAACCACATTCAAGATGTGTCTCATCTTGTGTGTTGTCAGTTCCTCACAGGATGCTATCAAAACTTCAGTCTCCAGGTTGATTAGCCTGTTGATTAGTGACATGTGTCTCTATTTCTTGTGGCATTTTAACTGGCAATTTGGAAAAACAACAGCGGCTGTCTCTTGGATGTGTCTTTTACTGCATGCAAAATCAATATCACACTATCTACTGTTGTTCCAGCTTTGCTGTGCCAGCACATTCCTTTGTCTTGTGCTAAGCAAAGTTGCATCAAGGAAAGGTTGAATTACAGAAATAGAAACAAATAACTGTGCAGACAGGCTTGAACAAATGTATTGTAGGAACTGATCGATTTGTCCAGTTGTCTGACCACAGTGCTGCTGGTTTGTGGAGGAAAGTATCCACCAACCATGTGATGTGAAAATGAATAAATGATAAAGATTGACAGTAAGCAAACCTGATTAACATTTTAGCAAATGCTAAGGCTTCAGTGTGGCACTATATACCACTAAGCAAATGAATGCAAAACATGTAACAAGCACAATCAAAACACTGGACAATTGACAGATTATAAAATAAAAATGAGTTAAACAGAAAACACAGCTGTTTCTAGCTCTATAGGTTTCACTGTGTGATTCTGCCTTACGTGCATGTAAAGGCTGGAAGACTGTACGACTTGAGAACTGGGAACTATTTATCTTTGGGCCATTATCACTTATCTTATTGATATAATGAAAGTGGCTTTGGCCAATATTTGTGTACTAACAATGGATCACGTGACATCATCACAATTTCACTTGAAGTGATGAATCCACACAGAATAATGACATGACCACGCTTCACCTCAGCTCACTATAGCTGCTTTGGCATCTTTCAGCAGATTGCTTTAACCTTAGAGGCTGCTCATGTACCACTTTGGTTAACTCTCTCTACTCTTTTGGGTTTGTTTTAGCCTTGTTTTTAAGTAAAACAGGCACAGCGAACATCCACCTCAGCCCCAAACAGAAGACAGAGATGACAAGGTGCTGAACATGATAGAGCATTTGTTTGCTAAAGAGACAGACATTTACCTCAGCAGTTGCTAAAGAGCAAAAAAAGAGCTAAAAGTGTCTTCTTATTGGACTCACATTCATCAGAGGGCCACAAACATACATATGAGGGTACTTCAAAAGGTTCTCAGCCTCAAATCTCCCATTTTGCAGCACTACAAAGCCTTATATCGCTGTCCAAAAAACCCAAAATGTTTTAAATAATTTCAAAAAGAGGAAATGAAAGCTTTGAGTGGGTGTGTTGTTGCTCCACAACAATACATTCATCCACTCTGTACAGGTGGCAGAAGCAGCCAAATGTGGCTTTGAACTGTTGCCCCATGAACCCTCCTCACCCGACCTGCACCGTCTGACCTCCATCTGTTTCCCAAAGTGAAATCTCACTTGAGTGGTTACCATTCTCAGAGTGATGATGAAGTCATGCATGTTGCTGAGAAGGTATCTGAAGGCCCAAGATGTGACCTCCTTACGTGAAGTCATAGCGAAGCTTGAACATTGGTGGACCAAGTGCATTAAAGTTAAAGGAGACTATGTTGAAAATTAATTTTACTGTATAACTCCTGCATGTGTAAATATGACAGAGAGTGTTAGCATTTTTTTTAGCATAGTGTTTACAGCTTGTTTCTGTTGCCATGAAGTGGCACAAATTAATTAACGATGGAAAAGAAGATATTTTTATGTGATGTCTTGATACTATGGCAAGCCGTTGTGACTGGTCAGTTTTCTTTCATGATATCTGCAACTGTTATTTTGACTAATCGCAATGACCTTATAGATATCTTCAATAAAAATTCTGACAGTGTTTGCAGAAGCAGCGGCAGTTATTGCAGTGGATAAGTTAATTAAAAAACACCATTAAACAGAAACAGCTTATCAGCAAACCAGGAAGACCTTTGTTCATGAAAGACTAGTGCTCATAATTTACAGCATAGAAGTCTAGATGTGCTCAAAACAACAAATGTCTTAGTTGTGAAACGGTTTGCTATGAGGTTATGGCTGCAGTGCCAACGTATGTTTGAGAAGCAAGTTGCCCTCGCCTCCGAGCCGCTGTAGCTTCTGATGTGACTATGGATATGGCTAAAGTTATTTCCCTTGTCAAAACTGTAATTCAAGACATATGTAATTACATTTTGACTGCAGGCCGAATTCCAGTTTGAGATAGCTATAGCATTATTTTAACTTGTCATAAGTTCAGTTCAGGATATCAACAACATTCTGACTGGTTAAAGCTTATTTAAAAATATCTAAAAGGCACAATGTAGGTATCTTGATCTGATGGGAATTCAAGATATCGTGAATAGGAAGTATGACTAATCAGAATTAAACTAGTCATATAATTCCAATGCAGATATCCACAGTGTAAATTGTGGATATCTGCAGCTGCAATGAGAAACCCCATTTACATGAATGTCATGGGGGATATCTAAAATGTACTTTAGTTTAGTCTAGTTATGTGTACAGCCAGACTACCTGCCGCATGAGCGTCACTGATCTACACTGGCTGTTGCAACTAGGAACTGGTATTTGTCCAGTTTGTCAGAACCTCATCGGAGAGAAAGCACAACAAGGATTAAAATACCTCGGCACACTTCCACCACAGTATGTAATGTCTGCCCTCTCTTATCTCTAGCTTTTACACCTCCGCAATTCAATCGTCACGCTCCACACCATCTCTTGACGTCAAATCAGTTAGTTTTTGCACATCTGCGTGATCAGGCATGCCTCTACAGCACCAACTGTTTTATGGGCAGCGCACTGCCCTGGCACGCTGCCCGGCTGTTGGAGTAGATCACAAGGAAATGGATCTAAATTAGAACAGTAATGTTACAGGTGAATGCATCGCTGCCAAGAGGACATAATTTAATGAGGCTGTCATATGAATAATGTGAAGATAAATGCATTCAGTGGAATTTCCGATCAATGTATAATGACACATGTAGCTAGCAAAAGTAGTTTGTAGTTCACTTTATTGCTTATGTACCTGATCACCCTCCCAAACAGTTGGCAGAGCTGTCAAAACCACATTATGAGAATGTAACTGACTTCATCTTCATCTTGACATTAAAAAACACGTTCACTCAACGAAGCTCACGCTAAAGCCCATATGTACGTGTTTATTGACACGGCTAAAATAACTTAGGTGGGTCACCGACACCTGTACAGCAGAGACACCTGCACAATCATCACTCATATCAAGATCACTTGATATCTGACATCCAGTCTGTTAGCTTCTTTTAGCTCACTGCCTTTCAACCATGAAAATGTTATTCTAGCGCCAAGAAAAAGGTTAAATGCGAGGTAAAGAAACTGCCATGCAAATCTTGTTGATGCAATGGATGCGTCTCAAGCCAAAAGCAAACAGAAATCTTAATCATTTCTTTTTTGCGTGAAGGTATTTTAAAAAACTAATGTACATGCAGTTTTAATTACAAGCCAATTCATTTGTGTGCAGTATCATAAAGCACACATTTTTGTGAGTACAAATGTATGCATTCACATGCACGTTTATGCACATGCACAAATGCACACATTTATAATTTCATAACAAAATGTCCAATGAATGGAGGTTGCCGTTCGCTCTCAGTTTGACTTGGTGTGTCCACAAACACTCAGTTGCTAAGGAGTCTTGACGCAGTTTGCGCACACCCTTTCCGTATCTTACAATCAATCCATTCACACTGTGTGGTTTACCATATCAAACTCATAGCTCCTGCATTGGAAATAAAAGAAAAGAAAATATGCACTGGAACTGAAAAAAAACAAGAAACTTTAGGAATTGGCGAGTGCTATCAGAGGACAGGCCATTTAGCGGCTTACCTGATAAATTAAAAGTGAGATTAGAAGCAAAAGATAAGATATAAAGAAGTCTTGAAGTGCTTTCATTGTTGTGAGTGACCACTGTTGTGGTAACAACAACAAGCTTCTCTTTAAAAGCCTTTTCACAAATGCCTGTTATTTCGATGCTTTTGGCAGAGCTACGTTGTTTAAAGAGGTTTAAATTACGCAAAGCCCTCCTGTAAAGGAAACCACACTTTTCATTACATGGCATCACTTCACAGTTAAAGCAAACAAAGTTATGCAGACTGTTTTCACCTCTGTGGCGAGGAAGCACTTATTCTAAACAAAGAAAAATAATTACCGGTTTAGAAACAGAGATGTGTGGCTGTCAACAGTTTTTTTTTTTTTTTTTGTCCATGCATGGCCGATAATATGAAGTACTAGCTAGTGATAGAGACCTTGATACATGTTTTTTTTCTGCATTTTATTTGTTCATGAAAACATCCATGTAACTTAAGCAAATGCACTTTGCTGAGCATGTGCTGCTGGGAAACCACCTTAAATGAGGCAAGACTACAGTGGCCCAGAAGGGTCAATGCAACTGCAAAAGCCACAACACAGCAGCAAAGCCAAAAGGCAAATGCAAAGGCCACAACAGCACATGAACAGCGGTTGGAAGAACAGGCTTTGTTTCTAGGGGACAGTATTTTCTGATGGACTATTTTGATTACAGGAGAGTTTAATGAGAGGTAAAGTAAAACGCTGCTGCTCGATGATTGTGATTAATGTCGTTGTGGCCTTTGCATTGGCATTGTTGCTTTTGCGGTTGTGTTGTGGCTTTTGCAGTTGCGTTGACCCTTCTGGGCCAACATACAAAACCTGCACTCCTTACTTTTGAAAATAAACCTGAACTGTAACCTCTGTGTGACATGTTAGATCAAATAGCGTGGGTGCTTCAGTTATGTAGAATATGTGTGGAAGTTGGAATATATACGCTCATGTTTTATGCTAACATATGCATAAAAATGATAAAAAATGCTGCAAATAATAAAAGTTTAGCATCTAAAGTTATTAAATAAAACCTGTAAAATCCCAAGCTGATGATAAAGTGGGTTTCAAAATTATTCAGTTAAATTCTGTTTTATGAACTAACCCAATTCACAACATATGTCAACTCATAGCACTTAAGATGTTAAACATGTTAACATGATAAAAAAAAATACTGTCAATTAACGCCATGATAAGAAAGAAATGTATTTTTCTCTGGTTGTTTTATGAGTTTTACTTATCAAATATGAAAGCCCTCCATGCTAATAAACAGTTAGCCTATTTTTCTGTAGAATTTTTCTGCAACTTCACCAAATCCCTTTGCTTTTACTTCATTAGGACACTATACTAAACATGCATTAATGAAATTATTACAAGCTAGAAAGTGAATCAAAGCAAACCGAATCATTTGCTTTTTAATGCTAATATTCTGTGAGGTTACCATCAATAGCCACAGTTAGCAGCTAGGCTAGCGACCACAAACATAGCACAATAACCAAATGATTATCATTAACAACAAAGTGACTAAAATCCAATGATATGCTGAAAAGGAGTTTTGCACTAACAGTTAAGAGTCAGAAGAAAGTAAAAATGAACGTAAATCATATAGGCCTACATAATAATAGCCATAGCGATTTGCTATAAAGTAGCTAGCTAGCAGTGCATAAATAGCTAGCAGCAAATGCCACAGACAGGAGCAACATAGTCAAGCCTCTTTTGGCTTTTTGAATATATCAAATACAAGGTTGAACAGTAGATATGCAGATTAAGCAATGCAATAGTTTTAAATGTGCATATGTACATTTCAAAGAACTGGTTGCTTATACATTAATCATTTTACTTGACTTATAGCTTGCAGCGACTTATTATTTCAGTCTGCAAGAGGTATAACTGTAACTCTTACAAGTGCAATGCTTGTTACCACGTTACTACATTTAAAAACAGATGATACGCTTTTTACTGTGCTACCTACTTTCACAGAAAAATTATAAACTTGGCATGACAGCAGATGCACAATATATAAAGCAGTTAAACTTTCATTAACTGCTTTAATCTTCGCCCAAACAAGTGCTTTAACTTTGTCTGATTAGGCTACTAATATATAAATAAAAGTTGAATAAAAGTTTTCAACTTTTATTCTGTAAAAGTTAAAGTTGGTTGGAAATTACATCAAGTGAGCAAACTTTATTTAAGAATAATTTAAAAAGAACACGCAGTAACTCGGGTTGTGATTGAGGGAAGTGTCACACCCACATGGTTCTGACGTCCAATTGGGCTGAATAAATGAAAACACTGCAGAACCATTGTCTGCTGGATCTTTACACTGATTCCTACATTTGAATTGCTTCAACAATGAGTCTAATATATTATAATACAATTCTGAAATGGGGCCTTGCATGTGCATTTTAAGTACTTTTTCTTTTGACACATCATTTTTCTACTTTTGTTCTGTATTATTGCTGCTTTTACTTGAAGGTTAGGCTCTTTTTTTCCAACAATTTGCATGTCTGTAAGTACACTTGTTCAATGTTTCATTCGTTCCTCTGTCCACAAAGTGATTTCTTCCTAAAGCAATTTCAGTGTAAGTGCCGCTGGGCAAAAATCAGGAATCCTTGCAAAAGTGAATTCTAAAGTTCAGCTCGGGTTAGTATTCAGCAGTCTGATTAAGACAAATCAACCAGGTAAGTTACTGTCTTTTGGGTATGAAAGACTTCTTTGTGTTGCCATTTCTCAATGCTGTCTGTAGAAGCCCAATAAACACTGTAATAGCTTGTGACTTTGGAAGATATTTAATTTCACTTTGCTGAGGCCTCATATAGCATATTTACTCAGAATGTGGCCTGCTGTTTCTCTGACAGGAGAAATTTCTTTGCACCTCACATGGACAAGTTGAAATCCTATAACAATGTCACCCATGAGCATGAACCAGAGCTGATAATAACTTTATTTTAAAGTAAAGTGAGATTTGTTATGTCAAAGTTTTCCAGTTTTACAATGGAGCATTAATATTTAACTATACAGTTATTTTGGGCTTTTGTCTGGACAGAATCTCCAACCATATATTACCTGTAGCTATAGGTCAACTGATTTAAACCTGGACACTGGTGGAAAAATACTCAGATCCATCAGGCTTAAGTAAGAATAACACAGTGTATAAATGCTCCATCTAATGTCATCATTTAAGTCTAAGAACAAACTTATGTTTTACATTTTACCTTTAGGTAAACAGAATACATAAGTTGCAAAAACTGGAAACTTCAAGTTGATTTGTCAACCAGATAATTTAGGTACATCCAACTTAAACCAGTGCTAACTGCCAATTATTGTTCACTTAATTTTGGATAAACTGAACTCAGTTGCATCTTAGCATTTGAATCAATCCATTGAAGTTGAAGGTGGTCCAAAAACTCTTTTTTTTTCAGTGTATAAGTAAATTAGTAACACAAATTTTATATTTCTATGTATGTCCTTAGGTGCTTTCTGACGCTTCAGCTGGAAGCACTTAGCTGCAAAGCTTACAAAGTTTTTCTTTATTCTATAATATCTTATCACTTTGAATTGTCTCTCACCTAAGCACTGAGGTCAAATAGTAGTGTTTGAGGAGGTCTTAGTTAATCTGCAAGTGGACTCACACACACACATGTGCACACACACGCACACCCTCACACATGCACACACACACACTAGGTTGTGTGTGCATAAGTAAACACAACTGCCCTATAAATATAAATTGCAGTCAATGGTGCTGGAATTCCTTTGCACTCACTCAGCCAGTCACTTGCTCCTTCTCACTCTGTCCACACCCCCAGCAGGTACTTTCACTTGAGGTTTAGTTTGCAGTTGTGCTTTAGGCTGTGACTTTCAGGTTAAGTGTAATTTTGCCAAAAAAAAAAGCCTGGGAAGGTCTGAGGCCTCAGGCTGTTCGCCCAGCGACAGTCATCAGGAGTTAGTAGACTGAAGGCTGCCCGCTGCCTGCTGCTCCTCTGTCCTCAGGTGGCACCCGGGCGTCCTGTCTGAGGCGAGTGTTAATCGGAAGCTGTGCTGCATCTTCTACCATCCAGACAAACCCTTTCCTACGGCCATCAGAGCATCTTTGCCGTGGTAAGAAGCCGCTGCTTACACAAGATCTGAAATATTTGATGTGTGTCTGTTTGCTTTTTCAAAGTATCATTATTATTATTTAAAGGGGGAAACATTTGTTTTACACAAGCTGTGGTTTGCTGGGATTCAACCAGATCTTCTTGTGAATGTTTGAATAGCACACATATATGGTGTGCAGCGTCCCGTTACTGCTGTTGATAACTGATGATTATCATCGTCTCATCTTTCAGAGAAAATACTGGGGGTTTTCTGAGCAGCAAAGGGATAACAGTGGTTGCAGAATTTTAGTTATTTGTGATAATTATTAACTTTAATACAGGCTTAAAGAACAAGCAGTAAGTTAAAGTAATACAAATGATCACATGTTTGGTCAGTAACAAAATTTACGATCCAAAAAATGTGAAAATTTGGGACCACCAAATAGCATAAAAACAACATAGAGGAATTGATAAAGACAGATGTCAAGAACATGTCATCAGCCAGTCAATAAAACAATAGAGACATGTATAACAAGACAGAGTTGATTGTTTAAGTGCAGCTAAGAATTAAAAACAAAGACACATTAAATAAAATGTTACCACATAATCATACATAAAATTATTTATAAAATGGTTAGGAATTTACTGATTCATTTCTATTTGCTTTCTTTGTGTCTTCTGTTTCTCATTCACACTTACCCGTTTTGCTGGTTTCTGTGCACTTGAAATTACATATTAGATTTTAATCAGACAGATGAAATACAACATGTGGTTGGATTAAAGGTGTCTGGGAGGTTGTTGGCAGTTCGATGCCAAAAACCACAGCAATAAATTGACACAATCAAAACAGATTTGTCACTGCGGTTCAGGATAAGACGGGGGATTTCATTATGATTTTGATTAAAGGTGGAAATTAAATGCAACGGCTGCTCCCCAAGACAACTAGAGTAATTACAAACAGAAATAGCGGAACTGGACTGTGAGCGCTGTTATTTGGGAGGCTGCAGGTGCGTTATTATTCCCCCATTCATGGACAGCAAATCGACATCATTACTCTACATCATGACTTTGCTGGATTAGTTGCACTGACTCTACAAGCGACTTACATTGCTGTTTTTTGTTTGCTTGTATTTACAGGGCCATCATTTGTCTTCCTTCCTAAAATGTAAAACAATATTAAGTGGATTGTCTTCTACATATGGCAAAGCACACCTTTATGACTCACTTTATCATATGGAGAAAAAATGCCACATCTCCCAAAAACGTTTAACCACTTACCGGAAAAAAAAACAAAAAAAAACCTAACAAACAAACAAAGACTCTATATACAGGAGGAAGACATCTCCTCTGGGTCTGAAAAGCAAAGCCAGTGCAGAAGTGCTTTGAATCTGCATTATTTCTAGTGGCCAGCAGGGGTCGACTCCTCTGATTGTAAAAACAAGTCTTGATTATTTGGAAATCTATGATAAAATGACTTTACTTCATCCTTGGTCTGTTACATTGGTGGACATTTTCCTAATGAGTTTATGGTCTCAGTTGCTAATTTCTCAATCTAGTTTCAAGAGATCAAGATGGCCGAAGCCAAATTCCAAACTCAAGGTTTCAAAATTAGTAGTCCACCAACCGCTGGGTGAAGCCTTGGTTGACATGTTTTTATAAATAGTCCATGGCAAAAACAGCATAAGTCCAGACCTGACCGTTGACCTTTTGTACATTAAATGTAATCACTTGATGATTTAATCTTTTTAGACACTTTAGAAATGTTGGCGTAATTAGCATATGGATTCTTGAGTTATGTCCAACAATATGTTTTCTGAAGTCGTGACTTTGACCACCTAATTTTATTGAGTTCATCTTTGTGTCCAATTTAATCAAATTCGGTCGAGGCGGTCCTGATGAATGGTGTTAAAAGCAATGATAGAAAGAAAGCCCAGGAAACCTTATGATTCTGGCTTTAGGGTTACCACAGCCAGGACTCGTTCTGAAGTATTTCGAACATCAGGCTAGCTTACCAGAAATCAAAAAATGTCTAAAGTTGTTCCAAACTACCATTTCAACATTCAGATACCTTTATTTATACTGTGAAAAGTGACCACATTGTTTGTGGGGAGAATGAAAAAAGAAAGTTGGGCTCTTTTGTCCTGCAGTTTCATCGTGAAGAAGAAGTGGTCAGATACAGGCTTTCTGTAGCTTTTCAAAGATATGATATGCGCTTTTAAGAAACACACTAGCAGCTGCAGTTTCCATCCAAATTTATCTCAAATGTCACCAACAAATATGCAAAAATACCGTGAACTGATGTATGTTTCCATCCACTGCTGTTACACACAGCAGATGCATTCAGATCAGCTGGTGTTTAATGCTCATTTGCCAGTTGGGAGCAATGACATGAGGGCCATTCAAACTTCAGATGAATGGAAACTTTTAGGATTTTGCTTTTCAAATGCAAAATTTTTAGATATACTATTTCAACTTTTTGAAAAACGTCCTCTTATATGAAAGGTAAACACATTTTGTCAGTCTATTAGCTCATATCGGCCAGACCAGTGGAGGAATTCATCTGTCTCCCTTATCTACATCATCACACCGCTGCCGATTATATCAAGGTTTTAGTGGCACTTTCTCACACAGCTGCTGATTATACAAATTCTTCCGTGTAACTAACTAAACATTCTCCTAAATACCAGTGCTTTCTGATCCCCTGACAATTAGCACTTTAATCCAGAACCACATGCCTCAGGCCACATCGTGACAGGCCTCGTATTTTCAGAAAAAAGCAGGTGACATGTTTCTCTCTTTGTCTGCCTTCACTGTGCCTTCAATCTTAGTTGTATGAATTTTATCATCAGCATCTTTAACTGTAACTGCAGACTTTTGTCATAATCATTTGGACCAGCGGGACAGCATTTGTAGTGTTGTAGTTTCCTAGGATATTGGCCTAATGCCAGCACACCTGACTAACTGCAGAAATGAATCACTGAGTACACCAACATCCCCCACTGGCAGTTAATACAAGCTGCCCAGGGGTGGTAAAAAAAAAGAATATAGCACAATGTGAGTTAGACAGATAGGAAATGGGGACTTGTGAAGGTCTGTAAACTACAAGTATTGCAGCCAAAAGCACATAAAATCAACCTTTATTTGCAGTTCATAAAATAAGTAAAGACCTAAAAGCAGACTGCTGTCACACCTGATTCTAATATATGATGTGAACTGAGCACCTGCACATGTCGCCTTTGTCATAAAAAATGAACCAAGGCAGCAATCCCCAGATCCGAATCACTCTCCCCAAACCAGCAGGCTTTCTTCCGAGCAATGGTCGTATTGAGCGAGGAGGAGCTCGACACAAAGATGAAGCTCCTTCCTTTATCCTTGTTCTCGGAACAATGACTTCCTTAGTTGGTCCGAGTTTCCCATGAGAAACAATAACAAGGAAGAAAAAAGATCTCCGTCCAACGCTCACATGGCAAACAGTCACGCCTGGCTGTACACACTCCTTTAACTCCAGACTCAAACAACACCAGCGGAGCACTCGCTCAGCACTTCGGTCACCATTAGATAGATGGTCTCAGAGCTCATCTGTGACCTTTCCTTTTTCAACTCAGGCTGAATCATCTAAGATAAACAAGACTGGGCTTTGTGGCTGTTTTAATCACTACTCATTAACTTTAATTTAAACACTTAGCTGACTTCTGTCACATAACTGCTCAGCGACAATGATGGATTGGCCCACGGGTTAATTTTAAGCAGGACTGGTCACATTAGTCTGCAATTTTGACCACTTTACACTCGATTTTGCAGTTTTTAGCAGTGAAAATATGCACAAGTTGCTCTGTGGTCTGTTTGTTTGAGGTATTTGCAGAAAAAGGCAGATAAGAAAATAAAAATCATATGCAATCTATTGAAAAGATACAAACTCTGCTTCAAATAATCAACTTCTATGTGGTAAATGAGACCAAGCATGTAGAAAAAATATGGTTCCCAGGGTGGACGCCTGCATGGAGGGAGTCCTCTTTGGTTCTGTGTCAAAGGCTGACTTTGCTGAGTAAATGGAGCAATCTCTAATGCTCCTGAAATGAATATCAGCGTCTTGACCAAACTCATTTAGAGATCAGTCAGGGTCTTAATCCCTCTCCCCAGGGGTGTGTGTTTGTGTCTTTTTCTTGTGCCCCCTCTTCCTTTTGGAAGAAGGTAATATGGCTAAATTTGCTTTGCTAATGGGCTTAGCGCAAGCTGTTACAGAGCAGAGTTGACACGCAGCAGCAGGCTGGGATACCAGTGGCTTTTAATCTGACTCCTGATGGAGTAAAAGGGAGGTTGGGGTATAGTTTAGGAGAAGTTTAGAGATGAAAGGAGGAATGGGGAGAAGGTTTTACAATGGGGGGGCAGAGGAACAAGAACTAGAAAGAGGATTCTTGTTGTGGGTGCAGGGACGATAACTTCATTGAACTTTAGGGCAGTTTGGTAACAGCGTAAAAATGCAAAGACACACATGAAGGGCTGTGATCTTTGCATATCTGAATCCACACGTCAACACACTGAGGAAAAAAGTAGAAGAGAAACTCCAGATGCAAAAACATCAACCATCAGCACAGACGACTGAAATGTTCACTTTTTTTCATCATCACGTTGAATAAGTCACTCAAGTCATGCCACCTGCTGCCTTCATTCATTTCAGACTTATGCTAACACTTGGTTTTGGCCCGACAGCTGGAGTCAATCATTTCGCAAATTTTATGAGACTTTAATTGTTTGTCTTTTGACAAATTAAGCCATGACTCTCCTTGAACATGTGCTCTGTGGGAGCACACATCCTTTACTGTGGCATCAGCCTCCACCACTGATAACCTGGTGTGTGACAGCAGTGTGTCTTCCCATATGCCAGCTGTGGCGGGTACACATTATGGGTGCCACATGCAAGATTACCCTTGTGCCACAGTGCATGTCTATAATTGCACACTTTCAATGATAATCTCCTGTAAAAAGAAACTGTTGCTCGTATGAGTCTAGGACATTTTGGTTGTTTTCAAACACATGCTTTTGGAGAAATCTTGTGCATGCCCTTCTCCACATTATCTAACTTCTGTTTGATTAAAATCTCCAGCTGACAGTGGAGACAGAGGGCTGCAGAGACGGCACCTTGAAAGCCGAGGCAGACGGCAGAGCTGCTTCAGGTCTCAATACAAGTCACCCACCCCCAGGACATGAGCCATTCTGGGCCACTGACCCACAAATAAGAGACTCAGTCAAATCCATTTTGCCCCATGCCCGTCAGCGCTGTGTGTGTTTCAGCTCTCTTGAGGGTCATTTCCCCAGCATCTCCATGAGACTCAGGGGTTCTTATAGAGCATCAAGCAGGACAGTCCCACCTCATTTCTGAACCACACATTCTTGCCTGCAGCCACTCGGATGGAGTTTCTTTCAAAGCGAGCACTGTTGCTCTTTTAGCAGACAGAGAATTGCAGGAGAGGAATTACTGGTGGAGGTATGATGGTAATTATGGCTCAGATCGTGAAATAATTTTAACTGAACTACTTAAATGTTGTGAAGTTTTGTCAGAGAACTTTTCTGAGTTCACACTGTTTGGAATAATTTAAAATACCTTTAAACAGATACTTTGCATTGCTGTTCAAAGTTTCAGTTCATGTGCAGATCACAGGTTAGAAGCTGAATGTCTTTTCTCTCCTTTATCTTCAGGTATCAGTTATGTCAAACCCAGTGGGCAGTTTATCAGGAGACACAGTGTATGGATCCCGAATCGGGATGACAGAGGACTTCCTGGAGCGAAACAGGTGCTCTGGACAACATTGGGACATGGGGGATATCAAGCCGAGCGTTGAAACCCTGGAGCGTGGAGTGCCAGGCCTCTACCTCTCCTGCTTTGACATGCTTCTCACCGAAGATGCCACGTGGTTGGTGAAAGTTTCAGAGGCTTCCCCAACGCTACCTCTACCCCCGACTCGCATGGAGCCTCAGGAGGAACCAGAGCAGTGTCCCGTCATCGACAGCCAGGAACAGGGACTCTCTCCTGGGCTGGAAGGGCAGGAGGAGGAGCAGTCTCTGGAGCAGGTGCAGAGCATGGTTGTGGGAGAAGTGCTGAAGGACATTGAAACAGCCTGCAAACTGCTCAACATCACCCCAGGTAGGCTGCGTTTCCACCACACCTGCTGCTGCACTTTGTCATCCTCAGGAGTGGTGTTACAGCACTGAGGCATATAACTGACAAAGAAACTAAACTTAAAAGCAAACAAGGCATTTTTCATGAGCAAAAGAACCCAAAGTGTTGCTCAGTATTTGCAAATAAAGGATTATTGATTCAAAGATACTTAAGCTACTGGGTCTTACTCCCAAAATCAACACATATTTGTGTGAATAGCGCAGGCAAGATGACAGATCATCTGAATCATATCCTTACTTACTTACAAAGTTGTGTTTGCCTGCTCCAGGATCTGTTTAATCCTGACCTTTGCATGAGTTCTTCTGGATTGTGACAGTGATGATTCTTTCCTGCCAGCAGACGTGTACACAGTGTTTAGGGCGAGGTCTCGCTTTGCTCGTAAAGCAAACAGTGAAAGCGTTTTTTTTAATGTATTATACGGCTTCTGGCTGTCATAAACCAATACGATCCCCAGTCATCTGTTCTACTGATTAGAACTGTGGAGGCATAAAAGAATGATGACCTTGTGGGTTCAGTAGATTTAGTCTGTCAAAGTCGCCGAAGAAAATAAACACAGTGCAAAGCTGAAGAAGTAGAAATTTAACTGACTTGACTTCACATGACTTTATCTCGCGAAAAGCAATTTACGGTGGTGGCAGCTGGAGGTTTTCTCACCGTTTCCACATCTCTCTCTTGGCCTTTAGACCCTATAGAGTGGAACACAGGGAACGTCCAGAAGTGGCTGCTGTGGACTGAACATCTGTACAGGTTGTCTCATGCAGGAAAGGCCTTCCAGGATCTGACAGGGAAGGATCTGTGTGCCATGAGCGAGGAGGAGTTTCGCCAGCGCTCCCCGCAGTGTGGAGACACGCTGCACGCACACCTGGACATATGGAAGTCAGGTACGTGCGTCATATTTATTTAACAACTTCATTGTCGCCTGCTGCACCTCCTCTGATGAGTTTATGATCTAATGTTTGACTGCGGTGAACTTTTCAGTGTCTGCAGACGGTTGTGTTTATGTAAAGCTTGGGAGGGATTAAAACGTGAATTTAATTTGAATGTCTGTTTTATTTTTATTCTCCAGCTGCCTGGATGAAGGAGCGGTGTTCAGTTGGAGATACTAAAACTACAGGTAAGTTGGTTTTCAAGGCAAATATCCCTACAGTTTATTTTAAGATATTAACTAGCCACAATCCATCCATTCTCTACACAGTGCTTAATCCTCTGTAGAGTCGCGGGGGGACAGGAGCCTATCCCAGTTGACTCAGGGCTACATTTAGAGACAAACAAGCACACTCTCATTCACACTTACAGACAAATTAGAATCATCAATTTTTGGACTGTGGGAGGAAGCCAGAGTACCCGGTGAGAACCCACCCACGCACAGGGAGAACATGCAAACTCCACACAGAAAGATCCCAGGCGTCCTAACCGGGACGCGAACGGGGGATCTTCTAGCTGTGAGGCGACGCTGCTAACCACCGAGCCACTGTGCAGCCCCTAGCCACAATCATTGTTGCAAAATAAGTGTAATTTCCCCCCTATAAACACATCATTAGAGTTTACTTTTCATAAACTCTCTGCTGGGTAGTGGTCAGAAACTTGCATACACTCGTACATCAGGCTTTTATATAGTCTGTTCTTCGTTCCTGATCAAAGGCCTCTGTAATCGTCTGGCCCCCAGGGCACATATCTTATATCAGTGAATCGCTACACATTGACATGAAGGACCACATGTTTTTGTTTTGCTGTGCAGGCAGTGAGGAGTTGTGGTCTGAGGCAGATTCGTCTTGTTCGGGTCAGCCCATTCATCTGTGGCAGTTCCTCAGAGAGCTCCTGCTCAAGCCTCACAACTACGGACGCTGCATCCGGTGGCTCAATAAAGAGAAAGGTAATTTTTGGGGGAATTTCTTTCTTTCTTCTTTTTAGAAGATACATATTTAAATGAAAGGAGACAATTATTACTATAATTATTTCTAAATATACATATTTTACCATTCCTACTTCTATTTTATTTAAACCCTTCAACTTACAATTAATCTAACTTCAGAGCTTAAACTTCATTATTACACCAAACATTTAAGTGCATTCATCATCAAACCTAAAGCGCTTCCTTATCTACTATTACTTGTCACATGTCAGAAGCTCTTACTCTTCAACTGATGGGTAACGTCCTGTCAGTGCTTATATCTCAGCTGATACTTACAATGCTGTCATTGTTTCAACTTTGACTCCTCGTGTGACGCAGTTTATTTTCCCCTCAACTCGAGGTTTAACTGCTTTCAGTGTTTACACTTTAACTGACATTTCAGCTCCATAAGAGGTGCTATTTTAAGTCCCATGCAAGGAATTATTATTCTGGAAACATTGGAATGTAGCTTCCAAACATAGCAACATTAAATGGGAGAAAAAATGCTGAAAAATTCAACATTAATACGATAAAAAAAGAAACAAATCAGATACAATAGTTCAGTAAAAAAACAACAAATTTTGTTACTCTGTATTTAGTTTTTTCTCACTTTTTGTAATTTAAAATGCCTTCTTGTTTTGCTGGTTTCAGTAAGAAAGAGAAAAATCAGAGGGAATATAGACATAAGTGAAGGACTAATCTCTACATTCCTCTTTAAATTAACATATATTAAAAGCAGTCACACGCCGTTTTGTATGTTTTCTGGCCTGCTGTTACAAATGTCAAACCTCTTGTGGTCCCCACCAGGTATTTTTAAAATCGAAGACTCGGCTCATGTCGCCAGACTGTGGGGACTCAGAAAGAACCGGCCTGCTATGAACTATGACAAGCTGAGCCGCTCCATACGTCAGTACTACAAGAAAGGCATCATCCGTAAGCCTGACGTGTCTCAGAGACTGGTCTACCAGTTTGTCCACCCAGTATGAGGCCGCAGCAGGGAGGGAGGGAGGGAGAAGATGGGGGAGGAGGAGGAGGAGGAGGAGGAGGAGGAGGAGGGGATGGAAACCTGCAAAATTAAAAGGACACACCATCTCACCATGCACTTGGAACACCTAAGCCCAAGATGAAAAGGTGACATGCAACATGTGCGCTGACCATCCCCAATGGTACACAGTTCCCGTGCCAACACTGAAGCAACAGCTGGCAGCTGCTGCACGAAGGCTTATCTGTGCAGAAAGCTGCGAGGAAGCGACAAAACAATGTGGCTGTTGAGGCGTTTTCCTGTTGCAGAATGAAACAAACACGGATTAAAAAAACAAAACAAACAAAAAAATATAAAACAATTAATGCACTGCCTCGTCATTTGCATGATCTGCCTGTTGATGTTTCCACAATGTGATTCCCAGTTATAGCTTCAGGTAAACGCCTCTTGTCTACAGCCACACTTGCTTTGTCTTTTCATTTTGCACAGCTTCACTGGCACAGTTGAAAATGTGTCTAGGGCTGTTTTTTCTGAACCCACTAAACCACAGGGCAGGGCTCTCTCTCCACGTCTCGTCTAAAAGATACAAAGGAGGAGACTTCAGCAGTTTGATGAATTTGGATCCAAGAGTGGAATCCACAAACCCCCACTGCCGCCTGCATGTGTTTTTGTTTCCTAAGGTGTAATTTGGTTAAGAGTGATGCATTCCCCAATAACATAGCACTGCAGAGGAGTTGTTTAATCTTGTCAGCTCTGGTTCATACAGCTGTAAATTGCATTTTATGATATGAGACCCAAAGTGTTCAAAACAAAATAGATAGAAGTTACTTAATGAAATAAATACTCTTAAACAATCAGGGTCCCTGGAAGATGGATGCTGATGAGTTTTCCAGATGTTTTTTTCGTTTAGCACCACCCTGAAGTTGATGTTGTCAGTGAAACATCTCAACAGTTGTCGGACTAATCGCAACATGTTCACGATTCACTCCGGCTGAAGTGTAAGAACTTTTTTTATCGCCTCAATTTTCAAGTTGCACCATCACCAAGAGAGAACTTAAATAAGTCTAATTCTTTAGTTCATGACCAAATGCCTGCAAAAGTCATGGTATTTCCTTCAACCTCAGCTGTGCTTTATGTTTTGTACTAATTAGTAAATGTTAGCATCATAAAACACTAAATGTTGAACATTGTCTGTGTAACATGAACAAGCTGGCAGCACTGTGCTTAGCTTCACACACAACTCCATTATGTACAGAAAACAGGATTAAAGGACATTTTACAGTTTCATAGTCATGTATTTTGTGAAAATCTGTTCATATGAGTCTTTGTTGTTGTTTTTTTAGGTATATATTTAATTTTGAATGCTTTGGGTGTCTATATTTCACACCAGTTTGATTCTTACAACACTGCTTCCTGTTTTCCTCTGTCTAAATAAAAGTCTGCCTGAGTACGGACACATTAACCAATAAACGTTGTATTTGAACTGCATCTCTGTGTGTGTGTGTGTGTCTCGAACTGATAAAAAGTTTGCAGTGCTTTTAAAATGAGCTCTGTGCCCTCTGAAAAGTTACCGAGAGGATCAGCAGTCGTTACGTAATGACTTAATACGGTGTGTTCTTTTCTGATTCAGGCCTTTATTGACATTTCATCCTTTTCCCACCACTAAGTGTTCCGTCTTTGAAATGGTCCGACGGGTTTTAAAACGTGTCATAATTGGTCTCTCTCTCTCTCTCGCAGCGAGTCAGAGGGTGAAGATCTGTCAAGACAACGAGGCCTTGAGCTATCTGGAGCAGATTCAGATAAAAAGAGATTCCATTCCTTATGTGTTTTTTTTTGGCTCCTAATGACTAAGGGGTATGTACCGTACAGGCTTCAAATGTCGCAGACTGAAGCTCGCATCAAAAGGATCAAGTTAAGATGTCAGTCTTAGGTGAAAGGATATGATTTTAGTCGTCAGCACCGGCATGAAGTGATAACACACTGGCAAAGATGTGAAGCCTCAGGGGCTGACAGTACTTACAGGCATGAGGGATCCAGAGTTACCCCGGCGCTTTCAGAGACTGCAGGAAGCCTCACTAGAGTCTTTACCACTGCTGACAACAACTATTTTAATTCATCATCCAGCCTGCAGAAAAGAGTCCAGGCCAATGCACAGGCTCACAAACTACAGATACCATTATTGCCATTTCCACTGAGTTGTCTTGTCCTTGTTTGCACCTAACTGAATTCCCAAAGTTCCATCTGAAAACAGCGGTACAATCCCAAACTTCACCGAATTCTTACTTCTGCTGTTTCAACAATGAATCTTAACCAAATGGCAAATCTTAAAAGAAACACTTCAGCTTTAATTGTGATAGGCTTAGACTGTATGCTTGAGGAAGTAAAAAAGTTTAAATAAAAAATAAAAGCCTGGGTAATTATTAGTAGCAACGACTATCAGTAAGATAACACTGGTCAGGTGTCAAAGAGAAACAGAAAAATACGACACCACCCAACCATGAAATGCACTATGAAAAGCAATGTCCAGTTTTTCCCCACTGCAGACTTCCCCTACAAGTCATGTGAGGTCTTTAATAGCAACAAAACCCTCAACAAATACTAAAATATCAGCAAATAACAGCCTGCACAAGTCAACCAACTCCCATGCTGTAATGGCAGCCAAATCCCACCTGTAGGCCCCAAAACCTGAGATAAATGTTTTGTATCTGTAGAGAAAACACAGGCCTGAGTTCTGTAATAAGCAGTGTGAGTCATTTGCGGGAATCTCACTCCTAATATGATGATTACAGTGAAACATGTTTTAGGATGGTTGGTGACTATTGACCTCTAGTGGCAGCATTTGTTATTAACTTTAGAGGGGGAGTTCAGAGTGCCACCATTAAATACTCTGTTCCTAACGTCTGAGATATTTTGATATATAATTTGTCAACATATACCCACAACCAAAAAAACACCCCAACATCTAAGAGCCAAAGGTCATTGCACTTGAATGCTGAAGCTGCTCGAAGCACATCACTTATTTACATTCTGTAAGATCTAATCACTTAAGCCATTTTAACTCATTGAAATTCACTTTCTTGTCTTTCATTAGCTAAACTGAAGTTTCGAAGCAGTGCATCTATGGACTCAAAAGTTTTTCCTGTAAAGCACCATTTTATGCTGCTTTATGGTAATCTGCCACATTACACAAGCAGGTTTTACTCCATTACATTCATGTGACACCTACAGTTGCTAGGTATCATACAGAAACCAATGCTTTTCAGCCCTTTTGGCTTGGAACCCTCTGATTCATACTGACCCTTTTGAGGGGGTCTAACCTGAAAGTATGGAAGCAAAATACTAAAACATCTGACATAGACAGGTTTCATATTAAAAGTCTTTGGAACCCTACTGGAGGGATGGAGCTTCATTCATCTTAAAGATATTCCTTCACTTGGTGTTTTGATGAGGGTGGGGCAGAGCGCTGTCTAACTCACTGGTCCAAAATCTCACATAGGTGTCTAATTGGGTTGAAACCTGATGACAGGGAAGGCTGTAGCATGCAATTCCACATAATTTTACACTCATCAAACCATTCAGTGACCCCGTGTGCCCTCAATATCCTGGAAGAGACCACTTCTATCGGGTTAGGAATGTTTCATCACTGGATGAAGGTGATCACTCAGAACACTTTATAGTGACTCTTCCTTCTAAGGGAAGAAATGGACACGCCATGTCAACAAAATGGTAAATGGATGACTCATCTGACCGTATCACTTTTTTCACGTTTTGCACCACTGAACTCTGAAATGTGTATTCACCTTTGTAACGAGGGATTAATGCACTGCAGCCCCACTGTAATAACTGTGTCTGTGTAAAAAATTGAGGTCTTCTTCCTGACAGATCAGGTCCTGCATTGACATTCTCTGCAACCTGAAAAACAGTTGATCCTCCTGTTTTTCTTAGATGTTGCTCTAATGTGTGAACATAATTAGACATGAGCCGTCAGCCACAATTTCTGACCCTACTGAGTGACTGATGTCTTTCTCACAGATTTAAATGCAACTAGAATGCACTCAAGCGAGATGCAGACCCACGCCGGATGCCTTCCTCAACATGGCAGGCAGTAAGTTCAAGGTCAAAGGTCAAGTTTAAGGCCAAGAGGTGCAGTGTGGTAGTCCTACCCTTAGATATTCCAAAGTTCATCACTGTAAGCTTATATAGTAGATTATAATGGGATTTTGCAGTAATTAGCCCTGCAACCTTGACCTTTGACCTGAAAATTAATGGGTGGCCAGATCCCTCCCAAGTTTGATTATCCTATCTCTATTTGTTCTCGAGTTATGGTGTGGTCATAGCCACCCACCCACATACATACATGCATACATACATACAGACAGACAGACAGACAGACAGACAGACAGACGGCCGTGACCACCCTACCCATGGCCGACTCTGTCTGCATGGATAAATACCACTTTGGTCACTGTTCCTATTGAAACACTTGCCAGGTGAGTGATGTTTGTGACTGAAGCTCCTGACATCCGAGCATGAATAATGCCTTTTTCAGAGTCACCTTGATCTTCAATCTGGATATTAACTCCTTAACTATACCATGTAGTTTATTTATGGGAATGCAATTTCTCTTGTTCCATTTCTCCTCTCTTTTATTCAGGTTTTTCGTTTAATTTGTCACCTGTCTAATTAAACATGTAGCTCCTCCCTCACCAGTAAAATTCTACTTATGCATCAAGGTGACTAAACTATTACCACAATAATGTAATCAGTCACAGGGGCCATTTACCTGCAGAGAAAGTACATCTAAGGATATTTACTACTACTAAGTTGAACATACTACTAAGAATATTTAGCTGATGTTAGTAATGGAGATGCTGTTTTGATACTTTACTGAACATTTCTTCCACGACTGACCCTGAATGGTTTTCTGCATTTGATAAAAATGTAGTAAAAGAATGTAAATGTGATGCTTATATTACATACCAGTGTGTGAAACAGTTCAAACTGACACCTCGACCAACTACAAGTTAAACGCTAAACCTAAACACAATAGTAATAATGTAATATTCAATACTGTAACTCTCATAGGTGCCATATTCTCCACATAAAAAGTACATTTAATTTTTCTGCTTTGCTAAAAATACCATTGTACTGTTACGCAACGATCATTTATAATGCAGGACCTCTGAATACTTCATTCCATACTGATTTTAACTAAGATCCACCACATTATAAATGCTTTTTGTGCAGCAGACATCAGTTGGTGTGACTCGACACATCTTTAAATTCTCCATGTTCTTAATCTCAGCCTCAGACTCTCATGTGCGCCGCAGTTTTCTGATGACATCTTTTATTTTTGCTTATGCAGATGAACAGGCACTACAGTTTCGGGAAAATTACAGCACTATGCTAAAAAAAGAACAGAGACAGACAGAGAGAGAGAGAGAAAGCCCTCTGGTTCTCTAAAAGTTTTCCTTGACATTGCAGATAAATGTTTCCAGCATGAGCAAAAGACAGAAAAGAAAAGGAGCGTTTGAGCATTATTTTAAATATGATTTTCCGACCTTCAGGAGGTTCACAGTGGATGCTGCACTTTTACAGTACACTTGTAAACAGTCCCATTGTGTTTCAGATACAGTCAAAGATACATTAAGACAGTTAAGATGCTGAAGTCTTTAAATTTATATTAAATTCAATCAGTCAAAGAGGGTCTGCGTGTCGAGTCGGTGTAAACTGATCTGGATAAGCTGGAGTCAGATTCTGTGGAGGCGAGCTCTCTTTCATGTCGTCAGAGGTGGTGGCTGAGAGTCTGTGGGGAGGCAGGGTGGTAGATTCTGGTAAGGCAATACGTATATATTTCACCACAATGAATCCAGCGCTAACGAAAGCGACACTTTTAAAAGAAGCATACAGAGGCATAAACACCACAACAAGAGACGTTTCCCTCCCGGATCCTGCAGAGGAAAAAAAAAATGTTGTTCTTGCAGCAGAAAAAGCCGACCGTCTCATCAATATTTCAGAGACGGATCCTCTTTCTGCTTTTCTCATTGTAGCTTTCTCTGTCTGCACCAGTAAGAGAACACCTGCCTGCCTGCCTCACCGACAAAAGAGGAGTCTTCACCGGTGTGTGCAGCTACCGGCAGCAACCAACACATACTGCACTGCCACATGCAGCCCCCAGTCTCTGTTTGTGGGAAGTTTGAGTTGGATTCTCTGATTAAAGCAAAGTATTTAAATAGAAACGCCTCATTTTATTAATACAGCCTGCATTTCTGGTGCACAGTGAAACAGATCATCACCCTGATAGGAGTTTTAATCCAATCAAGACTCAAGTCAGTCATTTGGTTGAAACAAATCAAGGCCATGCGCTGGATCAGTTGAGCTCAGAGCAGTAAACAGTGTGTGGGAGCTTCAGCATGCATGTAATCACAGAGAGAGGAGCTGATAGCTGATAATGCCAAGTCACTGACATTCACTCGTAGTAAACAAGTCTCATTAATTGCAGGTAGAAATGAAATCAGTTAAAACCCTGGATGTGAAACGAAGCTCTCCGTACAAAACAGCTGCAAGTGTGTGTTTGCGGGCAGGTTTTGTTCATGGCGTCTGCATTATTAACACGTGTAGAGAAGGAGAAACTAAATGGAAGGTAAATGTTACAACAGGCACGGTGTTGTAGACAGGTGGGACAGAGGAGGTTAATGTAAACAATCCTTTCAGCATCTGCTAGAGTACGGATTTCCATTTCAAAGACAAGCTCGGCTGAGAGAGACTGTGTGTTTTTTTTTTCCTGATGGTGAGCTGTCTTTTATCTCGTTTCAAAATGCTAATTCAGTGACATGCTGTGGAGTGGAGCACGAAAACAACTTGATGCATAAAGGAATATTTCAACATCCTGGGAAAATATGCTTTTTTTTGCTTTCTTGTGAAGAGTTAGATGAGAGAATTGTTACAGCGCTTGTATGTGTTCAGTATAAGTCAATAGCTTTTGCATTAGCTTCAAGCTTAATGCAACTTAAACCTCAGTGAATCTACAAACTGAGGCTTAATGGGGCATTTTGCATTGTCACTTCACTCGCTCAAGTAGAAGCAGCTTGACGTGCTTCTTCATGTTTCCATTTTCATATTGTTTGGTCGCTGATTTCAAGAACTGCTTTATTTTCAAGCACCATTAATTGCATCCATGACCTGAGTGTCACAGTAACTACTGATGCCGATCATGTTGTCCAGTACATTAACCTGCATTCAGCATCTTTGTCTTTCTATCTGTATTCAAACAAAAACAAGCTATCCCTTGTTCTTTCCAAACTGAATGCTAAGCTAAGCTAACCAGCTGCCCCCTGTAGCTTAATATTTCTCTGCAGACATTAGAGTGATAAAAATCTTGTCGTCCAACTCTGAGGCAGAAAGCAAATTATTCCCCAAATGTTAAAGCATTCCTTTAAGGATAAATATGTAAATACTAAGGGAGAAAACACTGTATTCAATGAGGGAAACAAACTGTACAAGCATCCAGACTGTAAAAAAAAGACTAAAATATATACATGAAATGCACAATGCATGGCTCATTCTCACTATCCAGGCACAACCAACGGTACCATATCAATATTATGATGAGCGACCATACTGTATGGCATGTTAGCATCACAACTGATGTCACGGCTACACACAAAGGAGAGTAAAATATTTTGCTTCAGTTGCAGTGTCTGGAGGTGATGAGATCCTGAACAGATCTTCTTTCTGTTAAAGTCAGATGAGGCCGAGATGAACACAGCTCGCTGTGCCTGACAGGAGGAGGAAGCTTTGCTTTGAAGTCTCTGGCAATGTGCAGTTATGACTGGACGGTTCAGTCTGGGTTTGTCCTCCGATGAGGACGAAGCGTCCTCGGCTGGAACAGCTAGATTTGCTCCACATAATTGGCTGGGTAAAGACCCAGCTGGCCGTTGTCGAGGCGACCTTTACACCAGCCCTGTTCGTCCTCATCCTCCAGCTTCGTCAGCTCATCCCCTTTATCAATAAACACGGAGAGAAACGTGCAGCAGGACGATATTATGTGAAACAGTGCCAGCATCGATCATATAAGCTGTCAACAAGAGCAATAAAGGAGCAGTCCATCAAAAATACCTGTGTTGAGTATTTAAAGGATTATTCCAGTGCATTTCAACCTATTAGCATTGCTATTAAGACTCTTTGGGTGATGCTAACTACGTACTCTGAGAAACAAGATGTGACAAAGCAGCGTATATCCACAAAGTTGGACAGTGTGTTCTAATGAGGTCAGAAGGCAAGCTTCCCCCGGATGGAAATCCAAATGCAGTTAGCAGATTATCTAATTTCTGTGTTTACTCTGACTCGAAAACAAAAGCTTAAAGTGATTCTTGTAAAAATCACATTATTTTGAAAGCTACAGGAAGCTCACTTTTTGTGCTTTTTGTGTTATAAAATGTTTTGTGCATCTCTTTGTCTCCAGAATCTTATTTCAATGTTACCCAAAGCGCCACAACAGCTACGCGAATGGCAAATCATGTAGGGATCAAATAAACAGACAATCATCCTTAACCACTCATCCTCACATACTGTAGGATTTAAAAGAGGCATGAGGGATAGCAGCTGTGGTCAGCATTGATTCGAGGTGGTTCTAATACATTTCAGTGCTGATTTTTTTCAAAGCAAAAGCAAAGTTTTACCGTATCCATGAAAGCTTCTGAAACCCCTCTCCCCAGAAAACAAATGTTGTCAGACATGCTTTGACAGATGGAGTCCAGCATCCTTTCATTAACAAACCCACCTACTTTTACCATTTTAGTTTAAACAAACGCTTTCACACACAATCAACTGGGTGTGAACAGTAAATCAATTTCAGTTTTCATGTCTGACCCTGGATTTAAACTGTCGTGTCTGTGGTTTTACCAATTCATGCCGCCCTCCTTGTGTGATAGTCATGCTTCTAGTGGCATTTCAAGTGGCAGTGCTCCATCACACCATGAACTGAAGGTTGGCTTGAAAAATTATGCTGTCGCCGTTTGCTATTTTCCCTAATCAGTCACCCCTACTCTCAATACATGTTGTTGAGGTCTTAAAACTCAAAATGCAGCTTTATTTTTTATTTATTTATACAAATTGTAATTTCCATTATTTGAAATAACTCACTTACTGCCAAGCAACTGCAGAAGTAGAGAATTATTGCACTAATCTATTTGTAAACTTAGTAGGGAAGGGCAATATAGATCAAATCTTCTATCAAATATATGTAATTCATTTAGAATTACAAGTTTAACATACATTGTGATGAAGCAAATTTGCAGAGACACAATTTAGAAACTATTTATAGAGTAATTAGCCAGATGGGAATGGCTGGTTGTGGCTAATGTACTGTAATAAATGTCTGACTGATTGCAGTGGTTTTTCACATTCTGTCAACCCAGAATTGCAACACAGCCCACAATGGCCGAACACAGCTTATGCTTAAGGTCATTTATGCCAATTAAAGTGGAAGCTGGGTGGTTAAGACCAGTACAGCAAAATATCTAAAGGTTGATCTGTCGTCTCATTCACTCAGCAGAAATGAGGCTGAATACACAGATTCAGTTTCATGCTCGTCATCACTGACAATAATGGGCTTTGCCATGAACATGAACTTGAGTAGCTTCACACTCACCTGCTTTGAAGCTGAGCTCGTCGTGATCTTGGCCTTCGTAGTCGTACAGCGCTCTCACTCTCACGCCTTTGCCCATGTCTTCATCAAAGGGGTTCGTCCCTCCGTTGGTGTCGTTGCCTGAGTTCGGAGCCGTCTGGTCCTCGTCCGACCACTCTGTGGAGGCCGTGTACGCCTGGTTCTTCTCGTAGCTGCTCAAACTGGACACGACACGTTTCAGAGGCACATTAGAATATGTCTTTATGCACTGATCCTACTGGAAAACAGCCCCTTGTGATGTTCTATGTGTATAATTTGCAGATTTTTGGGGGGTTTTGTTTTGTCCTTCTATTACTATGTAAAGCTTGCATCACAGCTGTCTAGTAGCAGCTGTGATACAAGATTATAATGGCACTGGAGATTGCAGATATAGCTTGCAAAGATAAAAGTCAGCTTTGTGTGTTAAGAAGATGATGTGGATATGATGATTTGCATTCATTAAAAAACAGTAAATTGATTATATTTTACCTCCCACGGTCTCCAGCTTGAGCACTGTCTCCTGCTGTCGTGACGTGAGTCAGCATAATTCCATCACCTTTCTTTGACTTGTCTTTCTTAGAGATGCTATGGGTGAGGTCTGGGTTGTACTCCTGCACAAAAAAGAGAGACAAATCATGTTTAGATTGGAATTTTTAAGCACTGGACTGTTGTTATCTACCAGGCGTCACTCAGTATGTTGCATTCCAGCACCAAGACGATCATCAAGACTGCAGATTTTTTACGCTACCGCCTCGCAAAATGCTTCATGGTCTTTATTCAGTATCATCAACACACATGAGAGTTCATAATTACCATACAAACATAAAAGTAGGATCAATCTCCTCATCTAGGGAGCAGCAATCTTCTCTCATGGCAAGCAGGCAAATCATTGTATTTCCTTGGGCTATAGCTTTAATGCTTGGACAGTATATAATAATGTTGTGCAGGTCTCCAGTGATGATTTAAGGTCTTCAGCCTGTTATTGTATTTTGTTACCTCAAACTGTGGCCAGTTCATATGCATGCCGGGACCGTGGGCATTGCTGAACCACTTCAGATCTTCTTGTGGGCTGGCTGATGTGATGGTGCGTTCAAGATCTCTGTATACGGTAGCATAACTGTGAACAGACAGAAAGGATTTAGTGCGTGGCTCATGATTAGCTGATGACTTATCTGGTCAGATTCAGACATGTCAAACCTTTGGTTCTCTGTGAGGTTAAGGTGGCGCTTCACATCCAACAGCACCTCCCTGAGGAAGCTCAGCCTCTTCTCCTCGAACTGCTGGCACTGATCGAACACCTGCTCCATGTTTTCCATGTACTGAGGGGTGCACTTACTCAGCTCATCCAGAGCCTTCTCATACTTCTCCTTCGCCTAGCACACACACAAGCAACACACTCTTAGAGAATCATTCTGGAAAATCATTTACTTATTGTTAAAACATCTCAAAAAAGACCCAAAACAAGAAAAGATCTGACTAACTGCTGCTTTCTGGGTCGTTTATGTGTGTTAGTGCTCATTTGTCTGTGTCATTCAGCTCCACTGGTGTCCAGAAAGTGTCAAAAACACATGATCGAGCCTCACCGCTGCATTAGCTCCTTCACTTTGATCAACATGCATGGTGTGGTTTATTTTAAGTCCAATCTACATGCATAGTCCTACTGCCAGTTGTTCCATATCTACAATGGAAAATAATCCCAGACAAATGCACTATTTACTTCCTTTTGAGCTGCATTTCTAAAAAGTAAAAAATATCTCAATGACCTATTTATAATCAAGTCTTGGGTAAGAACCATTGGGCTTGGATTGATTGTTTTAATGACACATGATCCTCTTTTATTATTTCTGTTATCCAATGTGAATCCCATTAACCTTAAAAGGACAGAATGAATGTGTTATTTAGGCACCACCAGAGTTCAGGAATGTGAAGGTCGAGGCAGTAAAAGACGACCAGAGTCCACTTGCGGACTAGCGAAGAAGAGATACAGATGGGAAGGTGTAGCCTTCAGTCACACATTAACAACGCTACACAGACTCCAGACATGCTGCCTTTAAACATCCCCAGAGCTGATTTGCCTTTGGCTTGATTGCGGAAAACAGCTCTTGCATAATGATGATCCTGCGGCTCAGCTCATGCTCTCACCTTCTGTGAATCCTGTTTGCATTTGTCCACTTTCTCGTGGAGTTTCTTCTGCTGGTCGGCCGTCACAGAGTTCTCTCCTTTACTGTTGGCCTCTCTGGTGGTAGCCAGCTTCTCCTCTTTGCAGGCCATGTGGTACGACTTCTTGGCAGCCTCAAGCTGAACGGGAAGGATGGCAAAGTAATGAAACAAGGATCTGGTATCAATATGTCATAAACAGGCAGCATCTGCTACTAAAGGTGACTGTCCTTATCGATAAATCTAATCAGTTAATCTATCATATAAGAAACTGTTTTTCAATTATCAAAACAGACAAACAAGTCATGCATCAACTAACTATTTCCCCTTTATTGTGACGCTGAAAGGATCATATTTCATATAATCACAGTCATATGTGATTATGATAACTTCTCTATATAATCTAGATACTAGTGTATAAAGTGAATGCATTTCAACTGTGAATTCTAACATAGAAGACATAAAAGCTCAGTTTTCCCAAAATATTTTACTTTGTTGTCATGTCAGACTCTTATCATGCAGATAACTTTGGTTTTATTTGTGAAATATCTGCTGCCACTTCACCAAATCACACCACAGCAGCGACTCAGAAGCACTGTCCTGGTTACACAATTGAAGTTTCATCTCAAAGACAGAGCTTTCAAATCCTCTGCAAGTAAAACTGATATTCTGCATGGCTAAATTAGAAAACTTCTTTTCTATTTTGGGTGAACTGACCTTTAAAAATGAGTCTTTGCACATTCCAACAACGTGCCCCCTCTGTTATGCTCTGTACACTGTAAGTCGTAACCACACTCCCTCACCTCTTTCAGCTTTTTGGCCCAGGGTTTCTGGGCCTTTTTAAAGCCTTCCTCTGCCTCTTTGGTTTCCTTGAATCCTCCCATCATCTGCTTGTGGTACGAGTCCTTCTGCCAGTTCTTCACCTTCTCAAAGTCCTCGTTGATCAGGCAGTTCTTCACGTCCTGGTGTAGTTCGCTCACCTTCTCTGCCTCCGTCATCACCGACATCCAGGCTCGCTCTACTGTGCCGTACTGAGGCCCTGGAGGAGGAATGAAGGGCGAATAAGGCACTGGAGCTTTATTTTTAAATAAAAAATAGCTCATTTTTCACGTCTCAACTTCATTTTGCAGCATGGCAATGAGTTTATGCTTAGAGCTGGAGTAAAAAAAAAAACATTTTCACCCACAAGAAGATCAAGAAGTGCTACAGCAAACTGAGTCTTGATCTCAAAATCATCAGGGCAGAAAACACAGAGGCAGCCTGAATCCCCTCAGAGAACTGATGCTGCTTTAAAGGCGAAGTGTAATCACCAAAAATACTGATCTGATTTAGATTTTTCCTCCTTACTGCACACGATAAACTGAAACTACTTGTGTCTTTTTGAAAGCATGCTTACTTTACTTCTAGCTCCTGAAGCTTTAGCACTTGTTGGTGTGTTCTGGGTAAAGCAGACGTACATGATCTGAGAGTAAAGCACGTCTCACCTTTGTCTACCAGCTGCCTCCATCTCTTGGACCACTCGGTCAGCTGCTGTGCGTAGGCCTTCTCGATTTTGGCACGCTCCTGGATGCAGTTCATCAGGTCATTGCAGAGGCGATGACCATCGTCAATCCGCTTCACTGTGCGTTTGTAGTTCCCGACCTTATACAAGAACAACAGAACGTAACATTCACCGCAGGTATGAGGAGGGTGTGATATACACATAATTACAACTGTTGTTATTAGCGTCACTAGTTTTTCTTAGGTACTTCATATTCAGTGTTAAGCCTGTGGGCCTAATCAGGAGTCACGATTAAAGGATGCAAACCACTGATTGCTTGTTGACCGCTTGTCCCCACTCTTATCAAACCAGCTGCATTTTAGGTGTGAATGTTTGTGTTTATGCTCTTAAAAAAGATATTCCCAACATCAGATTGTTTGGGCCAGCAGAATATGTAATATCTTTGTTGGCAGGATATTAGGAGCCCTGCTCTCCACATTTATGCAGATTTGTGCAGAGATTCGCCCCCTCTGTTACTTGCGGCTACAAATTATCTGCTAATTACAGTTGCTAGACTGCGATAACAAAATCCCTAAATCCACTGCCAGCCACTAACCTCTGTTGCATGTCATTAACTCTGCCCCCCTCTCTTACTGTCGCCTCTTTCTTTGCTTTAACATACAGACTATCTCATTAAAGTAAGAAAGTGCCCAGGTTAAAACTGTGTGCCATTGCTGTTGGAAAGATCACTGTGAGAGACGCCACTTTAAAAACAAGCTCCTCTCAGCTTTAGCCTGCAGGTGATGCACTGAATAGACTGGAAGGATCAGCGGGGAGGCGGCCGCTGAGCGTGGAGTTATGCAATCGAAGCACTGGGTGGGTTAATGCCATATAATTTACAACCCTCCACGGACGCAGGAGCGGCAGCCTCCCAGAGAGCTGATAGCTTTGCCCAGAGACAGAGCCACAGAGAGGAAGAGAGAGAGAGAGAGAGAAACCCAGCTCACTGCATTCATTTTACACCTCTGTGACGGCAAACAAAGGATTGAGTTTTCGCTGAATGTGTGGTAGATGTTTACCCATGACTCACTCTGAAAATGACACTTAACAAACCCCGAATTTGGACTCAATATATGCAGCTGAGTTGGAAGGAGGGGGGCAGATGATTGTATTCCACACCAGGCTCCTGCCTCAGCCAGCCGAGTCAGCAGGCAGCACTGCAGCAGCTCTACAGTAACGCAGTGACCGACTGTGATGAAGTGACTGTGTTCTGCAGACCAACCGCCTCTGCTGCTCCAGCTGATTCCTGAGCACACTGCCAGGCTGAAGTGACACGACGACGATAAAGCACAGCAGAGTCTGAGAGGAAATCGATTGCAAAACCTGAGCGTGAGAAGTGACAATATTTGTCTTGTGTCTAAGTTACCCGCTGAGCACACTTATCATACACACCACTGCATCTGAATATAAAGTAACCCGACTGTTTGTGTTCTCTGTTGCTTCAGATGACGTGGGTGTTTTCCTGGTTTGAACAGTGAAGAGTCAACAGCTCTCATTTATAATGAATGGACTTCTGGGAACTTGTTGCTCAAATTACTTAGTACTGTTTGTGCTCAGGAAAGGCTGTTGGTGATGTAATCTTGGGGGAGAAACCCAGTACAACCTAAGCCATTTCCAAACGAAAGCTTCTCAGGTGTAACAACATCTTGTTTCTCTTCGCCTCATGTGGCGGCACATTGTGTCACGCCCTCCACCTCTGCTGCCTGAGTGGCAGTCCCCTTTCCCCTTTTCCCTCTTCCCCTTCTCTCTCTCTCTTGCAGGTGGGCGTGAGCAAGGTGTGGGCAGCGAGGAGCACGGCAGGTGCAGCCACTTCCAATCAGCGGAGGAGGCACGCGTGTGATTGGATGATCAGCTCTCACTCTCCCGGTTATAACCACGCTCCACATGCTCCTCGATGCCAGACCGTCGCTTTGCCTCAGTCAGTTGCCAACCTCTGCTCTCGTTCTGTCTGCTCCGTTTGCTCTGCACCCTCGCTTTTGCTAACGCTATTCCCTCTCCGCTTCCAGTTGGTTCCCCGTCTGCCATCCACGTGTGCCTCCTCCGGTTCAGCTTAACCACTGCCTCCACTCCGCCAGTAACCCAGCCACCGCCAGGATTCCAGTCGTGGATCGCCACCCCCACTCCCGGACCTCAGCTCACCATCCAGCCTGCCTGCCTGCCTGCCTGCCTTCGCTCCCACCTGCTCCGCTCACCTGCCCCGTCGTGCCCCCCTCTCCGTTCAGGTTCAGTAGCATTAGCATTAGCATTAGCGTTAGCCCGTCTGGCTCAGTTTCCCAGTGTCTTGGTTACTATCAGCTCATAGATTTTCGTAGCTCGCTTTTTGTTTGTATCAGCTCGTTGGTTTTCGTAGCTCGCTTTCTGTTATTTGTTTGTTTTTCAGCTCGCCTTTTGCAGCTCGCTTTCTGTTGTTACTTTTAGTTAGTTTTCAGCATTCGCTCGCTTTTAGTTTCAGTTTTTGTTTATTAGTCTAGTTTCCTGCTGTGCAGTGATTTTCTGTTTTCCGTTGTTGCTAATAAACGTTGTTATTTCGTATACCTGTGTGCCGTGTTTCTTTGCCTGCGCCTGAGTCTCTGCACCGTTCGTAACAGTACGGTCTGGCCAACATGAGCTCAGCAGGCAACGAGACCGGCACTAGTCCTGCCCTTAGTGAGATAGACCTGCAGCAAGCCATAGCTCACCAGGGCGTAGTGATAGGGCAGCACGGCTCTTTGCTACAGAGTCTTGTGGAGAGTAACCGCGCGCTGATAGATCAGGTCTCCCAGCTCACGGGGAGGATTAGCACGCTAGCTGCCCATTCGGTTCCTGCTGCCGTTACGTCTATGGCCGCACCCGTTAGCAGTGATCCAGCTAATGCTAGTTTCGCGGCCAGCTATTCTACTCGTGAACCGCATGTGCCCGTTCCCGAACGCTATGACGGCGACATTGGTTCCTGCCAGTCTTTTTTGACTCAGGTTTCGTTAGTCTTTGACTTACAGCCTCACTCTTACGCCGCAGATAGGGCCAGAGTAGCTTTCCTAGTTAGCCTCTTGTCAGGCCGAGCGAGAGAGTGGGGTACTGCGGTGTGGGAACGCCAGGAGGCGATCTGCGGCTCCTATACCGCTTTCACCGCCGAGATGAAGAAGGTGTTCAACCACCCGGTGCAGGGAAGAGATGCCAGTCACCGTCTTCTGTCCATGCGTCAGGGGAACCGGAGTGTGGCGGACTTCTCCATCGAGTTCCGCACTACAGCGGCGGGGAGCGGATGGAACGATGCAGCTCTGCGAGGAGCATTCTACGCAGCTCTGCAGGACGGCCTCAAGGATGAGCTGGCTACCCGAGATGACGTGCGCAGCCTGGATCAGCTCATTGACCTGGCCATCCGGATCGACAACCGAATCCGCGAGCGGCGGAGGGAAAGGACCCTCCGCTCGGAATCTCCACGGGCCCTTCCGTCGACCTGCCAGAGCCCTCCACCTTCTTCCCGAGTTGTTCCTGACCCTGAGCCCATGCAGCTGGGACGCAACCAGCTGTCCGCACAGGAGAGGCAACGCAGGCGAGACGCCGATACCTGCTTATACTGTGGGAAGACTGGTCACTACCTCGCTGCCTGTCCCCAGCGTACAGTAAAAGCACGGGCTCACCAGTAACTGGGGAGATACAGGTGAGCCATCTATCGTCGTCTTCCCCAAATCGGCTGCAGCTCGCCGCCTCCCTCTGCTGGCAATCCCAGTCTGTTCCTGTACAAGCCTTCATCGACTCTGGTGCCGAGGAGAACTTCCTGGACCTTCAGCTCGCCCGTCAGATGTGCATTCCTTTGGAGTCCCTGGAGCCCCCCCTGGAGGTCCGAGCCTTGAATGGACTCCATCTAGCCAAGGTACAGCAGAAAACTGTTCCTGTCACGTTGTTTCTGGCCGGCAATCATCGGGAGAAGACGACCTTTTTCGTTATAGATCACTCCAGTCCCCCCATGGTCCTGGGTTATTCCTGGCTTCGGGCGCACAACCCCCACATCGACTGGAGGAAAGAGGAAGTGGTATCCTGGGATCCCCGGTGCCATGAGACCTGTCTGCACTCAGCCCTGACCCCTGCTGACGCCACCAGCCCTGTTCCGGACGCCCCGGTAAAGTTGGACTCCGTCCCTCCCGAGTACCATGACCTCGCTCCGGTGTTCAGCAAGGAGAAAGCCTTGTCTTTGCCCCCTCATCGTCCCTACGACTGTGCCATTGAGCTCGTTCCCGGAGCCACCTTACCCACCAGTCGGTTGTATAACCTCTCCAAACCGGAACAAGCGGCCATGGAGACCTACATCCGGGACTCCCTCGCTGCTGGCATCATCCGCCCGTCTTCGTCGCCTGTGGGAGCAGGATTCTTCTTCGTGGACAAGAAGGACAAGACCCTTCGGCCGTGCATCGACTTCCGTGGTCTCAACGACATCACCATCAAAAACACTTACCCCTTGCCACTCATCAACTCCGCCTTCACCTCCCTGCACGGAGCGTCCGTGTTCACCAAGCTGGACCTCCGCAACGCCTACCACCTCATCCGCATCCGCGAGGGGGACGAGTGGAAGACGGCATTCAACACGCCGCTGGGGCACTTCGAGTACCTGGTCATGCCCTTTGGACTCACGAATGCACCCGCCGTCTTCCAAAACCTTATCAACGATGTGCTCCGGGACATGATCAACCGGTTCGTATTCGTTTACCTAGATGACATCCTCATCTACTCGAGAGACGCCCAGGAACACACCCGCCATGTCCGCCAGGTCCTCGAGAGGCTACTGCAGAACCGACTCTTCGTGAAGGCCGAGAAATGTGAGTTCGGAGTACCTACCGTGTCCTTCTTGGGTTACATAATCTCAGCGGGGGAAGTGAGAATGGACCCTCTGAAGCTGTCTGCTGTCAGGGACTGGCCCATTCCGGAGAATCGGAAGCAGCTGCAGCGTTTCCTGGGCTTCGCCAACTTCTACCGTCGCTTCATCCGGGACTACAGCAAGGTGGCAGCCCCACTCACCTCCCTCACTTCGGTCAAGCGGACTTTCTCCTGGACTCCTGAGGCAGACCAGGCCTTCCACTCTCTGAAACAACGCTTCACCTCCGCACCCATCCTGACGCAGCCTGATCCCCACTTGCAGTTCGTGGTGGAGGTGGATGCTTCGGACATTGGGGCAGGGGCGGTGCTGTCTCAACGTTCCCCCGCCGACAACAAGATGCACCCCTGTGCCTTTTTCTCTCGGCGGCTGTCCCCTGCCGAGAGGAATTATGACGTAGGCAATCGAGAGCTGCTAGCGGTGAAGCTAGCTCTGGAAGAATGGCGTCACTGGCTGGAGGGGGCGGAGCAGCCGTTCATCGTTTGGACCGACCACCGGAACCTGGAATACATCCGATCGGCTAAACGACTGAACGCCCGACAGGCCCGCTGGACGCTTTTCTTCGGCCGCTTCAATTTCACCATCACGTATCGGCCTGGGTCCAGGAACGTCAAGCCAGACGCATTGTCCCGCCGGTTTTCCTCCCAGGAAACCCCCGGCGAACCTGAACCCATTCTGCCCGGAACTTGTGTGGTGGCTTCTCTCACTTGGGAGATCGAGTCCGTGGTTCGCCGGGCCCAAGAACAGCACCCCGACCCAGGTAACGGTCCCACTAACCGCTTGTTTGTTCCTGATCCGGTTCGCTCTCAGGTCCTGAGCTGGGCGCACTCTTCACGGTTGACCTGCCATCCTGGGACTGCACGCACCGTGGAGGTCCTACGGCAGAAGTTCTGGTGGCCCACGCTGGAGAGGGATGCTAAGGAGTTCGTGGCCGCATGTTCCATCTGTGCCACCAGCAAGACCTCCAATCGGCCGAGTTCGGGGCTCCTCCAACCGCTGCCTATTCCTCATCGACCCTGGTCCCACATCGCTGTGGATTTTGTCACTGGGCTTCCCCCATCCCAAGGTAAAACTGCCATCCTAACCATTGTCGACCGGTTCTCCAAAGCCGCCCATTTTGTCCCCTTAGAAAAATTACCCTCTGCCAGGGAGACGGCCGATCATCTGGTGAACCACGTTTTCCGACTCCATGGGATACCTGCCGACATAGTGTCCGACCGGGGACCACAATTCACGTCGGAGGTTTGGAGAAATTTCTGCTCTGCATTGGGGGCCACAGTCAGTTTAACCTCTGGTTTTCACCCGCAGTCCAATGGTCAGACGGAGCGGACCAACCAATCACTGGAGACCTTCCTGCGATGTATGACCTCGGAGAACCCTTCCGCCTGGAGCAGCCTCCTCCCATGGGTCGAGTATGCGCACAATTCCCTGTCTAATGCTTCTACCGGGCTGTCTCCGTTTCAGTGTTCCTTGGGATACCAGCCGCCCATGTTCCCCTCCCAAGAACGGGAGATCTCCACCCCGTCTCTCCAGACCTTTCTCAGGAGGTGCGAACGGGTCTGGAGGCGCTCGAGGGCCTCCCTGATAAGGGCTTCGGAGAGAATGGAGGGGCAAGCCAACCGTCGCCGTTCTCCTGCCCCTGTCTACTCCCCAGGCCAAAGGGTTTGGCTCCGGGCTAAGGACTTGCCTCTCCGGGTGGAGTCTAAGAAGATGGCGCCCCGGTTCGTGGGGCCTTTTGTTATTGAGCGCATCATTAATCCCAGTGCGGTCCGCCTGAAGTTGCCCTCCTCCATGAGGATCCACCCCACGTTTCATGTCTCTCAAATTAAACCAGTGAAGGAGAGCGCTCTGGCCCCCCCTGTCCGTCCCCCTCCACCACCCAGGATGGTGGACAATGCCCCAGCGTACACCGTGCGCCGCCTGCTGGATGTTCGTCGTCGGGGACGTGGTCTCCAATACCTTGTGGACTGGGAGGGATACGGTCCAGAGGAACGCTCCTGGGTACCCAGACGCCAGATCCTGGACCCTGCCTTAATCCGGGAGTTCAACCAGAGGAGACCTGACCGGAGGATTCGTGCACCTGGAGGTGCACGTAGAGGGGGGGGTACTGTCACGCCCTCCACCTCTGCTGCCTGAGTGGCAGTCCCCTTTCCCCTTTTCCCTCTTCCCCTTCTCTCTCTCTCTTGCAGGTGGGCGTGAGCAAGGTGTGGGCAGCGAGGAGCACGGCAGGTGCAGCCACTTCCAATCAGCGGAGGAGGCACGCGTGTGATTGGATGATCAGCTCTCACTCTCCCGGTTATAACCACGCTCCACATGCTCCTCGATGCCAGACCGTCGCTTTGCCTCAGTCAGTTGCCAACCTCTGCTCTCGTTCTGTCTGCTCCGTTTGCTCTGCACCCTCGCTTTTGCTAACGCTATTCCCTCTCCGCTTCCAGTTGGTTCCCCGTCTGCCATCCACGTGTGCCTCCTCCGGTTCAGCTTAACCACTGCCTCCACTCCGCCAGTAACCCAGCCACCGCCAGGATTCCAGTCGTGGATCGCCACCCCCACTCCCGGACCTCAGCTCACCATCCAGCCTGCCTGCCTGCCTGCCTGCCTTCGCTCCCACCTGCTCCGCTCACCTGCCCCGTCGTGCCCCCCTCTCCGTTCAGGTTCAGTAGCATTAGCATTAGCGTTAGCCCGTCTGGCTCAGTTTCCCAGTGTCTTGGTTACTATCAGCTCATAGATTTTCGTAGCTCGCTTTTTGTTTGTATCAGCTCGTTGGTTTTCGTAGCTCGCTTTCTGTTATTTGTTTGTTTTTCAGCTCGCCTTTTGCAGCTCGCTTTCTGTTGTTACTTTTAGTTAGTTTTCAGCATTCGCTCGCTTTTAGTTTCAGTTTTTGTTTATTAGTCTAGTTTCCTGCTGTGCAGTGATTTTCTGTTTTCCGTTGTTGCTAATAAACGTTGTTATTTCGTATACCTGTGTGCCGTGTTTCTTTGCCTGCGCCTGAGTCTCTGCACCGTTCGTAACACATTGAATATTTGGCTGGTTTGGACTGTTTTTCCGCTCAAAAAGGCCACATAGAAAGCATATCAGGATGAGAATTTTCCCCAAGTTTTCTGATATTTTCAGACAAACAATTAATTATAATCAGATTGATCAATAATGGCTAATAACTTGGTTTGTTTGAAACATAGCTATCACAAAAGACTGCAGAGTAGCAGATATTTTCTGTAACTACAGACAGCTTTAGTAAAAACTGTTTCCGTTGACATGATGGAGGAATATCTGATGGATATCACAGTTTACATACCTTTAATTTGGGGTTCAGACCACACAATATTGTGCTCACTAGTCATAAAGCCTGGGTCTGACTTGTACAAAAGACACTTGATGTCTTTCATGACCCGTTTATATAAAACAGTGTCAAAAAACAATGTTGAATATTAAAAAAAAATGCTAAGAATGGCTCAACTAATTCAGTCAACGCTCCTTTTTGGTCAACGCCATATACCTTTATAGTAAATCTTGTAACAAACATTGGCCTGGTCCACGTTTCACAGCAATGAAAACTGAGATTCTCACATGTACACGGACAAACTGAGGCTTTTCTAAGTGATGATGTAGACACTGATATCGCTTCATGATTGGGTGTTATCAGTCACTGTGTCCCATGTGTTCACCATGCCTCTATCATGTGACCCAACCCTCCGCCTCCAGTTTACACATGCATGTGCAGTGAACAGCCATGTGATATGCCTTTTCAGGATACTTCTGACACTATTCTAAAACACTCATCTGGACGGAGATATTGTTTTGTTTTAACCCCCTTTTTAAAATGACAGCGTATTGGTAAGGATGTAGTTTTAGTGTAGTCTGAACCCACTGTAACTCTCCCAGACCTTCACACCTTTTCCAAGCCCTTGATTCCCTATATCCACCTGCTCACCTGTTCTTTATTCCCTCACAGGCGTCTTAGTATATAAACCAGTCCAAATCCACTTGCCGGATTGCCTGTAACAACCAAGAGCTGTTGTGCTTTTCTGTTTTTGATCTCTGGTATGTTCTTGGACTTTTGCCTGCTTGTTGACTTTACCCCTTGTCTAACCCCTTACCTGCTCTTACCTGCTTTTCTTTTTATCTTCTTTTTATCAGTGCTTCGGAGCTGTGACAGATGCAGTAAATCTCAGCTATTTTTACGGCAAGCAGTCACTTCCTACCTTCAAACAGGAGTTGGTGTGAAAGAAAAGGAGTGGATTGGAGAACCTGCACAATGCATCTGAGACAAACAGCATGATTTTAGCTAACACAAGACTTTAATTAAGGGGAAGTCAGTGCAACCCTAATCTCAAAAGCTCAGACCCCAACTAGGTAAGCTTATCATGGTTCTAAAAGTCTGCAGGGACAGGGCAGTTCCACCTGTTTCTCCATCCACTGGCAAAAATAAACCTCTTAACAAAAATAATCAACCCTAAACTAGAGCCTTAAAGCGTCCCTTCTAAATAGATTACCAACTAGCAGCAAAAGAAGACAATAAGGTGCAGTGAGGTTTGGTGAAGGAAGTTTAACTAAACTCAAGTGTTTAATATCACAAGTTGCTTGTCAGTGAAGAAACAATAGAGCACGCCATCCCTACCCAACCTCTCCTGCTATTCCCTCCCCTCCCCTCCCATCCCCACTCCAAACCCAACAGGTCAAGGCAGATGGCCGCCTTCCCTGAGCCCAGTTCTGTCGGAAGGCTCCCCCCCGCCCCCGTCCAAGGGTTTTTTGGTTCCTTCCCACCGTCGCTGACTGCTTGCTCATAGGGAATCCGAAAGCAACTTTGGATTGTTGGGTTTTCTGTTTTCTGTCCTTCTGTGTTAATTTTTACCATACTATGTTTAGTGCTATGAGATGACAGATGTTGTAAATATGCGCTATATAAATAAAACTGAACACGTTATAACAGCCACCCTCAATAAGAAATGTATCCAAGGGGAAAAAAATGACCAGAAAACAAAACAAGTGAAGCCCGCAATGAGACATCAGTGACACAGGAGGAGTCAGAGTGCATCTGCAGTGTCAGTAGTTTCTAAATCTTGCTCTTATTTGACTTACTTATTTTTCAACAGCTTCAAAAAAAGGCGATTATTTGCTGGCTTGGTCAACTCATTCATAAATAATGGCACTAAAAGCTGAGAAACTGTGTGAGTATCATAAACTTCCCTGTCCGTGGAGCCTCCACAGCTCAGTGATTAACCCTAAATCTGATGCTATGCCTCCTGAAGGGTCCATGCCTGATTTACGCGCCTACAGGCAGCTGATAAATGAGGCCCCACATCTTTCTTCTCGCCTCCCAGACAAAGTAGGTTCAGTGAGAGTTCATCACTGGGCAGCGTCACCTCCCAGTTGGGTTTAATTTGTCAGAGACGGTTCCCTGCTGTCTCACCTCCCAGAAACTGTCCGTGGTCTCCTCCTGACTGGCGTATTCGTCGTATCCTCCAGACATGGTCCCAGATTTGGCAGGGCGGCTTCAGGCTTCTGTGGCGGTCTGCAGCAGAGTAACTCTCCTCATGCACTGTGGGAGAAGACGAGCACAGAGGAATGTAAACACCGAGCTGCGTGAACGGAGAGATACGTGAGAAGCATTAAAACCCTCCCTGTGAACATACAAATCAGATTATAAACTGCATGTAAGGCAGCTACAGATACAGAGTCCACAGTTACGTTCAGGAAAACAACCATTTCTAGACAAACGTCGTGCCATCACGGTGCGGTAATTTAAAACACGCTTATGCACGCTTCAGTTTCAGTCCCATCTCTGCAGCTCATCTGATCACACCATTATAATCTAAATGCTCTGTTCAAGCTTTTAGAATACCCACAACTGTTATGTAACATAAAGTGAAATACTGCAACCACCCAGTGAACATGAAATATTTACCCATGATGCTAGGGAACAATTGAACCACACAGAATTTACACAAGCAAAGCTGGTAGACAGTAGTTGTGATGACGGCTAAGATGATGCCTTTACATCACCTATTTTATCCGTCCAAAGACCCACAACCCGAACATTTTCAGTTTATATCATACTAGCAAAGAAGAGTGGAACGTTCCCACAACGGAAAACCTGCAACTAATGAAAGTGGTATTTCTGCAGGCAAGAAAATACCTGAAAAGATTTACTGCTCATCAAAATAGCTGCTTTTAATTTTAACAATGAAGAACTTTTTGCTAAAACTAACATTTATTTTTCCGGTAATTATTTAATCCAGATGCTCTTAGGTGTTCAGAAATCCACACTCAAAAATAGAGGTGATCAAGTCGACTTAACTGAATTCGAATTGTACCTACAAGAAAGAAAAGACAAGTGTTACAGTATGTTATTGCACTATGCTTTATGTATACATTTATATAAGTTACATATAAATCTGACTTTGACTTAATCTATAAAGCATCCTGAGCGACCACGAACAATCACGTAACATGGAAAAACTTCTCTAAAAGACACTATAGGCAATAATAAGCTAATGCACATTAGGTCCAAACTACACAATGAGCAACTGCCATCAGGGGAAATCAAAAGCTCACCAGCACAGCACTTTACTTTCCACGGTACCTTCCACACACTGATATCAGGTGAGCTGAAGTACTTAGTAAAACCACAATCACCTTCATAACCTGAGAGCTCCCAGCCGTTTGCCTCTGCTCAGTGTGATGACTCTGTCAATAGATATAATGACCAGCTATTCATTTTCACTGGCAGTGCTTTTATCGGGACACTGTTGCCTGACTGCAGAGGAATATTCGCTCTTTCTGCTCCACTAATATTATCCCAAGGCCTCGCCGGAACACCTCCCGTAGTAATTAATAGTTGTGACATGACTGTTAATGACGACACCAGGAGCTGAAATTAGACGGCCGACGTCAGCAGAGAAACTCACATAAATCTACCTAGCACACCTAAGAAGGCAGTGATCTGTATCTAATTGACTACAGAGCCTCAGCGTAATAACTGGGCAAAGACGCAGACAGGCTAATAACACTAACATCATTCCAGTGCTGCTGCAGCCTCACGCCCACCTCCACCAGTTCAGTTTCACTTCAGAGCCCACACTGCAATTTTAAAAAAGGCCTGTGGTGTTAAACTGCCACACAGTGCACTGAAATTTTGATGGGCTCTCGCTAAGGGCTAATTAGCCGCTGCCAGTGCTTTACACTGCGTTACAGTATTATCAAGCCTGCTCGCAGAGAGGCTCCGTTTCTGTCGCATCTTTTGCAGTCTCCAGTTCCTGACTTTGGCTTTAAGTCGGCAACAGAAAAGGAAACTGATTCAAATCACTTTAACCTGCAGCAGAACGCCACTTTATTGTATTTTGACCATCATTAGGTGTGAAAAAGTTCTGTCAAAAATGATTTTTTTTTGCCTGAATCATCTCCTCATGATGCTGGCCACCTCTGGTAAAATCACCTACATCCTCAGCTGAACAGATGGTGTGATTCTACCCCTGTAGTATTATGGCCTAGGTCAAGGTTCAGGGTGGTGTGGTTCAGTTTTTTTTTACTGAAAAACCTGAAAAAAATGACTTAGGCCATTATTATAGTCCCTTGACGTCTGAATTTCTTTACAATTATATAAAAACCAATAATTGTATGTGTTTTTGATTTCAAGTTGATGTTAAATTAAGTGGAGATTGTTAATTTGTCTATAGCACATATAGTACATATAAAAGGGTAACGTAACAGGCATTAATGGTTTTTTTTTTTTTATTGATGCCGCAAATACCATTCAAATCAGTCCTAAGAGAAACGAGTGCTTGCAAAAGGTTCCTAGGTATGTATTAAATATGCACGAACCAGCATTAGGGGAATGCATACGCTATCTCGGCTGCAGCGGTACGTTGCAAATTTGCAACAACCGGCGTTAAGGGGTTAATCGGGTGTTCATATTTAAAATTCACGATAGGCATAGAGTAAAGAACCATACCAGGTCTGTTTTAGCCAGATTATAAGCAAATGCATGCACATTAAAGCCTGACGAACCTCTGAATCTTTGGGGTCGATGCTGATACCACTTTTTATTTCAGTTCAATTCAATTTTATTTATATTCACAACATATGTCATACAAGGGTCTTCACAGTGTAATCCTACTTACACAGAGAAACCCAGCAAATCCAGAGTTTCCTTTGGAGTCATGGGTTTCCTGGGCTTCTTAAAGAACTCTTTCAGAGCGTAAAAAATTCTGATAATACACTGAAAAACACTGATACATCAACTGATATTCTTTATATCTATACAAACACAAAGTAGTAATGAGATAAGAAGATGACAGGGTCATTGTTTATTAACGTTCCAGTGATGTATTTCACAAACTGGTTAGCAGTTTACTGTAAAGACACCGCTGGACTCCACACCGCTGTCTGTGATTCATACTCTGCTGCATGTGCTGCAGACGGTATTACTTCTACACCAAGTATCTTTTTCTGCATTAAATTCTTCACCAAAAAAAGCTTTTAATCAGCATTTGCAATTAAACACACCATATCTTGAATTAAATATAAATTTCTATTTGTGTGAGATTCAAAACCTGTAGTTAAATGATACTAACACGCAGGTTCAGTGAATGAGAAAACCCATTTATCTTCTGGGTTAATGTCCAGGCTAATTTTCATAACCTTTTTATTGCAAGTAGGCCCTAAATTCAAATTACCTTACTGGCCTTAAGGTTGGACCAGCCAGTAACACAGCTCATTAATGCTGCTTCCAGTATTCCTAAACCTCATTCTTGTAATTGGGGCCCTTTGGTGTCATGCCAAGTTTGCACGTCCACTTCTAACACAGACATCTTGCTAAGGCAAAGTCCAGTAAAACAATGTGTAGGGTCAAAAAACATTGTTCCAAAAAATTTGTAATTATACAGTAATATGTTCTAAGCCTTGTCTCTCAGCTGCTGCAGGTAATAACAGCACAGTGAGCTGCTATTGACGAAACCAGATAACCTGCCGCAACACAAGTTTGTATCACTACTTTAGATATTTGCACAACTTTAAATCATAAATACGCTGATTTTTAATCCAAAAAAATTAGATACAGATGTATGCAGGAGAGACAAGAGCTGCAAACCAGAGACAAAACACAAACCAACGAACAGACAAGCTGCAGATCAAGACGAAATGCAAAGAGAAGATGCAAATGAGACGGATGACAAACACCAGATAACAACAAAACAATGGCTATTTGACGAAACCGTTATGGGCGCAGTGAAATGCCAGCTGCAGCCACGATAGGTTTCACTGAGCTCCTGCTGGAATACTAAACATCAACAGAAACACATTTGAGAGCATCTGATAAGGATTCGCTCTGTGATGCTGTATTGATGCATTGACTGACTAACGTGGGATCATTTCTGCTGCCGGTCTTCATTAAATAACCAAGAATGCTGAGAAACGAATCGTCTAACCTGCGATGAATGACGTTCGATTAATAGCTTGCCATTTTGAGAAATATGCTTATTTGCTTTCTTGTCGAGGGCTGGACACGGAGATCAATACTGCTCTCATGGCAGCTGCTAAACATGAAGCGAATAGGTTGGCTTTGCAAAAAAAGAGTGGAGACATGGGGGAAAAACAGTTAGCATGGCTCTGTCCAAAGGGAACAATCGACCCACCAGCACATCTAAAGCTCACTTTGGCTCCTTTTAAAACTCACTATATGTCTGTTTACTCTGCAGGGAAAATGGAAATGTTAAATTTGTTTGTTTTATGAGGCTGTCCAAGATCAAAACTGTAAAACATTATGACATTTAGCTTCTCATGGTTGCTTATTTTTTTGAGTGCAAATTCAACAAACCTGATATAAATGTGGATATTTAATGTGTTTTGGACAGAGCCAGGCTAACTGTCTACCCCTGTTTCCAATTGTTATGTTAAGTTGACCATTTATTTACCATAAAAAAACCTAACATTTCTCATTTAAACTCTCAGCGAGAAAACAAATAAGTGCGTTTCTTCAAGACATAGCTCTTGTGAGCAATTTTTTCTCCTTAAAGTAAACATGAAAGTCAGAAAACATAATTTGTAAGACATCAAGAGCTTGTTCAGCAGGATCCAGATAGTGTGTATTTCTGTTTCGTTCTCCAAGGCTAAATCTGAGACCGTTATCCGATCAAAAATTAGAAAGCAGTTAGATTGTCTCATAATTACCAAAAGAAAAAAAGAGCCAAAGCTTGGTGGAGAAGAGCTGGATATGAAACAATAGAAAGCGAAGCGGCAGTGCTGTGTTTTGATAAAGGGTCAGGGGGAGGGAGCTGCATGGGTATTTGGGTCAACCATGGACCAAAGGATGGAGCACCTCTTCTGACAATGCAAAGCACAGATGAAATAAGGAAGTGAGAGGATTCCACAAGAATCACAAATCCGGTTAGTTGAGGGGAATTTCCACAGCCGGTCCAACCCAGCGAATTTTGGGCAAAACAAATCAGCGACGCGGCGCGGAGAGTGGGCTCGAGGAGTGGGTGTTTATCAAGCTTGGTTAATCCATTATCTGCATGCCGAGAGGGGGCTTTTGTTCAGGGGAGCCCTTTGCTCGGCTCGCTCAAAGCCACATCGCAGCGAAGGAAAACAAACGCTCACGAGCTTCCTCCACTTTTCTGTTCAAGCCAACAAGTAGAGTTAGAATTAAGACACAAACCATGACACAGATCTGATTGTATTTCTGATTTAGAGACACAATCTGTAAAATAGACAAACAATACACCAGCACCTGCCCACAAACACACACACATAAAAACTCAAACACCGGCAGCACCCTCCAAAGGTTTAGTCACCATCACACTGCTTTGAGTCATTCTTCACTCTTGCTTCTCTTTCATTTCAATCTCAGCACAAACCAGCAGCAGGATCCCCCCGTCCCTCTAAGGCAAGTGCACAGGCGTCAAAAAGGCACCACAGCTCCCAGCACGCCAAGCCGATAGCATCAACACGTCAAGAGAGCAGAAACCCCGAGACAAAGGCCGCGCAGGCTCCCCGAGACAGGGAGACCACAGCCCCCCACAAAGGCAACAAAAGCTTACCCCCAGTCCTCCATTAACAGCGGCTAAGGCTACAGCTAGGAGAAAAGAGACACGTGGGCTCCTCCAGCAGCAGCAGCAGCCCCTCTCCTCCTCCTCGCCTCCCCTCCTGTCTGTTTGTTTCCTCCCTGACTGACTGAGCGGCGGTGCATCAGCGTGCAGGGCAGAGGAAGAGGAGCCGGTCACTCTAATCTGTGATCTGAGATCTTCCCTGCCTGGAGCACCGTGCAAAGTTTATATGTGTGTGTGTGTGTGTGTTTCTGAATGAGTGAGGGATAATCCTGTGGTGTTGTGCTTGAATGGCTCAGACAGAGCAGCAGGCCAGAGGGAGGAGCGGGGGGTGGGGTAGGTGGGCTTCAGTTTGTTAGCAGCGCTGGAGATGCTCCAGTGTGGATGCGTGAGGCGTTCAAGGACCAGACTTTGGCAGAACTGCTGATGAGTATGAACATTTTACCCTCGACGTCAATTTTCAACTGACTGAAATAGGATTAAAAAAGCAGGAAACTGATACGTCTGAAGGTCCTGATAACTGCAGCACACAACAGGTGCCCCATGCCTATTGAATTCCTCCTGAAATCAATAACCATGGATTTTCTAAAAATGCAGGGAAACAGAGAATCTTGGCGAAAGTTTAGGCCTTCAGTTATACCCACACATTACTTTTGTGTCCATAAATCTCTTCTGCATCTTTCTACAGAACTGCAGCTCACCTCTCCAGCTTCCCCATCCTCCTACTGCTTCAGCCGCACTTTGTTCATATTATGTTCATTTATTCACATGTTGTGAATCTCAAGCTCTGTGATCTCAGAAATTTTCTGTCATACTTGTTCAGGATTGTTCAGATCGTTCAAACAGAGTCACAGTTAAACACAAATAGACGCCATACTTACATAAATGTTTAAATCTGATGCAAGTCTCTGTCAGAGGAACAGGTTCATTCACAAGGCGTCTAATGGTGCCGTTTGGTCAAAGCTGCTGGTGTCTAAGAAACATGTGCAAACTGTCCTTTGGCGTCGATTCCACCCATACCCATATTAGACACCAGTAAACATTTTTTCCAGTTGGAATTGACCTTTAATGGAGGTTGGAGTAGTGGTGGTGGAGTGAGTCACTGGAGGCTGGATTCAGGTTCATGGACATTATTTTATTTTTTGATTGTAACTTCATTATCAGTTGCTATTTACTTTTGTTTTCACCAGAACTGCTTGGTTAAGCTCAGGAAAAGGAGTTGGTTGATCTAAAACCCAGCCTTTCACAACATTAAGCACATGTGTCATGGCAGACGTCTCCCTGCTTGAAAAGGAGCGACAGTGACGACGCCAGCGCAGGACATCTGGCTACAGTCTCGTGGCATTTATTTCAGACATTCTGGGATTTTTATAGGTCAAATTTGCATGTTGTGTGTTAAAATGTGCTGCCATAGGGCCCTTACAGAGCATGCATATGTGACGAGTTAGGAGGAAGATCGGGGTCACGTGGATTAAGTGTGGCATCAGTTATAATAAGAAGAAGGCCCCACTGTGCCGGCTGATTTATTCAAAATTCCGTGTAACTTGGAGATACAGCCTCCCTCTAAGTTTAAGTGTGAACGGATATTTGTTCACAATAAAATTCCAAACAAAAGGAACATAGTTGTATCCCTTAGTCTGGTTTGCACAAGTGTGCATCGCATGTTTTGGAGCATCTTGTCAGGTGCACATGCAGCCATCTGACAATCTATACACCATTAGTATGCAGCCAGACTTATATGTTTAGTCATTATTGTTTGGATATTTTAATCTTTCCATTGTCTGAATGAACTGAATGAGTATAAAACAACGGTTCAGTCATGGGTAAAAATGATACTCCTGAGCCACCTTAGTGAGACATCGATCATCAGTTGTCTGTGTGACCTGATGTTGACTGCTAAAGTGAGTCATAACAGCAGGTATTATTAATGACAGGAAGTTGTCATCTTAATTTTGCTGCTTCCTTTTACTTTATTCAGCTTGGAGTAAAGGCCAGAAAGAAAAAAAAACTAGAGTGTGGAGCCAGAAACAGTTTCAGGATTTCAGTACAATTGTTCATTTGATAAAAGAGGCTCTGTTTTATCGCACCACAAATTCCTTCAGTGGCAAGTATCGATTAAGTAATAGGAGATTACGACAATATCAAGTTGCGCTATCAAGGGAGGACGTGACCCTGGAGCAGATGTACGTCAGCTGTTTGGAGTTTGTGTATGTGTTGTTGCCATGGCAGCAATAAAATGATTAATAATTAACTGAACATGACATTCAGAACAAAAGTTGAGCCATACAACTGGACTTTTAATGCTCAGTCAAATGAAAACACAGTTAATACATTTGTAGATCACACTGAAACTATTAAAGTCTCTATACCAACACTCACATCTGCAACTGTGAGAATATTTCATCAGCACTATCTAAAGCTCAGTCCTTATTCGCCACATCCACGGAGAAAGACGCTCTGTCACAGCCTCAGCTGCAGCTCGATCACTCTGCCAACCAGACCAGCATGAATCACAGTCTCATGTCCACTGACCATCACAGATCTGCCAAAGAGAGCAGAGAGGACGACCTCGAGCGTCCACCTCTGTGAGGAGGGATGGGACGGGTGAGGCAGACGAGCACAGAGGAGACTGGTGGGGTGAGGATGATGAGGAGGAAGCCACAGCAGCAAATACAAAGAAAATCAACTGTTGTGAAAAGATTGCAGTGTAATTACCACTGCAACACTAATGATTTCACAATTTAAGTTAAATTCAGAGGTAAAGAAACAGAACATGCTCTGATAAAACCAGAGATGGGCACTTAAAGGCGCATATTCTTGGCAACACTGTAACTTCTGTACAATTAGTCACACAAAACCAACTTGACCAAAGGATTGTGGATTGAATAAATTAGGCTGTGTAGCGTTGGCCGAAGGTGGCAGTACAAGCTGCACTACACAAACTGGAGACAATACCAGTTGTTTGCCAAGGAAACAAACAAAACTTCTGCCATCGATCAACGAAACAAAATTAGAAAAAGTCTTGGAAATGGTTTTGGATCTGGAAATTTGTGACTAATGTTTCACACTGTCTGGAGGCAAAGTCAATGATACAAGCAAAAACAGCTGATCAGCTATGTGAGTGAAATCTTTGCTACACTGGAACATATCCATGAAAGGTGTTTCCATCTCTCATGATGCACAGTAACTCTTTTTAAAAAGTGCATAAAACTACTTTAAGCAAGTGCAGAAACTTTTTTGTTAATGTTTTGTAGAATTTTGCCATTTAGCGAAAAAATACAACAACATGGCCTAATTGGGTATTCAACACCAAATCTCTCTTTCCTGCCCATCCATGGCATCACAAGTGTCTGGGACTCATTTACTACCAAGGAATCGGCATTTTGTAACAACTCCAGATTACTGTCCAACTAAACTTCACATACAATTAAGAATAAATTTAGGTGACCTGATGGCCAAATGGTCAGGGAGCATACCACATGGACTACAATGAAACTAACAGCATAGTCCTTGATAGGGGTGTAACAACACACCAAACCGTACCGAACCGTTCAGGGACCGCACAGGCACTTTCTGTTCGGTACAGAGGTGTACCGTGATACAAAAATTTAAGACTATTAAGAATGGCCAATGTACAGAATTGTTTTAATTGTGAACCTCGTAGTGCCCACAGTTGTGGCGGGCCTTCTCCGTCTCACAGTTGCACAGCGTTGTAGAACTAAAAACAAGTAGGATTTTCCAGTGGAACACAGGATGTGACGGACCGTTTTTCCTCCTGCCGGTGGTTCTGTAATGTATGGCTAGAGAATGGGATGGCTAATGCTAACAGCAAGAAGCCAGAGCTGGAAGAAGTTCGGCCGTCGATAAAATGACCCGTCTGGGATCACTTGGGTTTCCCGGCAAAGTACGAAAAAGGAGTAAAACAAGTGGACAAGAAGGAAGCCATAAGGTGCTCCAAATGTGCAAAAAAGTATGCTGTTTATTATGTGTCATAAGTCTGGTTTTGCTTGGCCGATCAACACAATTCAAAAACTGGTAGATAGTTTGAAATCCACACTTTCAACACAAGTCGAAACTTGTTGCTACGTCATCTTAAATGGGTCATGTCATTGTGAGGCACTGGCTCGTCCATCGACTCCAGAGGGTTCTGTACCAAACCAAACCGTGACTTTCGTACTGAGGTACGTACCGAAACGTGATTTTTGTGTACCGTTACACCCCTAGTCCTTGATTTGACTCCTAGCTGGTTCGACTTCACGGCATATCATTCCTCACTCCCTCTACTCACATTTTCAACCTCTTTATTGTTCACCATGGAATAAAGGCAAAAAAGGCAAAAAACAGATAATAATTATAAGCTAAACTGTCTTTGTCCCTGCTAGTGTTGCATCCCCTTCCAACATCTTCTTATTACCAGAAATGTGCCACAAATTGCAGCAGAGATCCGTCCCAGCAGAACAAAGCCACTGTACTCCGACAGATAAGGTGATCCACGTTCGTTCAAACATAGCGGGCCTCGCTTCTTCTTCAAAAGCTTTGCTGCGCTGTGAAATCAGAACAACACATGCAAACAAAGCTGCACACCCCATATAATGGAGGAAACTGCACAACCTCTTGAATAAAGAGACTTTTGAGCGCAGTCTTTTCTGTTTCATGTACTATTTTACTGTTGAGAATTCCTCCTCAGTCTCTCAGAGGAAACACAGGAGAAACAGTTTCAAAGTCAGTTTTTCGTACTGAATTTCTCCATGAAAGAAGCAGAAGATAAATAAGAAAAGGCTGATTTAATGAGGTCACTAAGTTTCAGGAAAGTATTACATCTCAGCAGGTGGAACTGAATAAACTGATTCAACTTGTATGTGCGTCTTCAATTCTACCGAGGGCAAAAAATCTGTCTTTTCCCACAGGAAGCAGTCCAGACAGTTTGCCTCTTTTATTCTTGATCAGCCACAACAGAATAATGGTGAGGATCATTAAGCACAACTTTTCTTGAGCGTAACTAATTCTGCTCAATGTCACAGCAGCCATGTGCTAATAGGTGGTGATATGTGCTTTAAAACAACATCAAAATAACTTTCAACTGGATCCTTCAACTCTGGATTAAGCCTGAATCTCAATATCTTTTCACTACGTATCAAAATATATCCAATGTCTAGACTGTTGAAATAGAGCTTTGAGTGGTTTGTCAAATTTGAATGGTTTTTGATGGAAATAGATGAACCATCTTCACCCCAAAACTTGCCAGCAGGGTGCAAAGGCATGTTATTTTTCAATTCAAACTTTTGTCGGAGCCAGATGCTGTAAAAACAGAAAGCATCATCAGATCCTCAACTTTCCAACAGGCTTTGAACTATTCATTGGTAACATGCTGTCCAGTCGAAACACTTAAAATCTAAACAAATCTAAGCTTAAAACCGTGCTATGTAATTAAAAATACATTTATTCTACATAACTCATTTAGAAATTGGCAAAAAAATGAATCACTGACATCCTTGGTCTACATTTTAAAAACTAAAATATTCAAAGGATTGTTGTTTTAGTTTTAAATTTGCACCTGGACCTGCAACTTTGCAACAATATCCAGTCTTACCCTGGATATACACATTTGGATTACTGCCTTACTTCATATAGGGATACTGAAAACTAACTTTTGTTAACATTCAACTAATGTGACATCCGTCGAGTCTTATTAAACACATGATGAGTAACCTCTCATTTCTTTTCATTACACTAGGTCTAAACGTAGATACTTTGCTTCCACACTTCCTATCGCAAGTACTGTAATCGAGTATGTTCGACCCAAAGTCCAGTACTTAAATGTGCATACCGCACCTGGGCACAAACTGATCCATACTCAGATCCATTTGGAAGAAGTGGACTTGGGCTCAAATGACAGTATGTTTTAGACGTGAAAGTTAGCTGTACCCGCTGAGGGATCTGACTGCTGATGAGGACATGATACCAGCATTACTCAACTGTCTGTCGACTCTTCCAGACAGGGCCACTGCCATACGATCGCTCTGGTTTCAGGACAAAAATGGAATGTTTACCAGAAACCTCAGAGGTCATAAAAATTCCAAAGAATGTGTTTAAGCGTCCTGCTTTGTCTGTGCGTCCACAACGAGAGCAGCGGCAACATGAATAAGACTCCAGTGTGAAGTTTGCTGTTGCGTTGCTGCATCATCCTGTGGAAGGGGTGGTCAGGTATGGAATACTTCTGTAATCACTTAATCATATCTAATCTAGAGGGGCGTTTATGTTTATATCTGAGCTTGGAATTTATTACTTGATTTGGAGATTGTATTCTATATGCAGAAAATATCATTTCAAACTTAGGAGTGATAAATTAAAGAAAGTGAAACAACAGCACACTCTGCTTCAGTCCATTCATCACACTGACAAACCTTACACAGCAAAACACAACAAACACTGCTTACATTTTTTTAGAGAACAATGAGGTGAAACTTCCTAGTGTTGTTCTATGTGAGGATCCACTTAATTGGGCAGAAAAACTCTAAAAGATGTCCGCTACCTATAACACCTTCATGCATCCTCCCACAGATCCTCTGTCTCCTTCAGTGGAGCTGCCCTCTGAGCCCCGTACAGTGAGATCTTGACCACGTTATTCAAATGCAGCTCCTTTTCTTTCCCCCTCAGGACAAACTTGCTGCTGCTGCCCTCATCACATTCAAGTCCTATATATAGAGCCCCATTCATCAATAATTCACAGTGCTGTGTAAACAGATAGAGGAGACGGCTAACCTGGCTCACGTGGAGCAACTCTTTAAGGTTTGATGTAATCTCACGTCACCATCAGGGCAACTGGATTAAAAAACAGAAAGAGATCAGTGTAATGCAGTTTCCTGTGACACACCTGAGCAAGAACTTATGATAATATAATGTGTTCGACACCTGGAGGACAGTTAAGAATGTCTCAGCTCATCCCAGCAGCTGAGCACACATCTAGGTTTTGTTCTGCAAAACAAAACCACAGATCAGTGTGTGACGCTTTTAGTTAATGTTTGCAGCTAAATAAAATGTGAATAAGGGAAGAGAATCTGAAGGGCTCTCACCTCCCTCAACAGCTGTTCTGGAGGAAGCCTTGATGAGAGCCACTTCAACCCTCAGCCGCTTTCGTGATCCGCTTGTTGTGCCATTCGGTGGTATGAATATGTGTAACTGTGTGAACGGAGGGCTCTGCTGACGCTACAGCAAAACAGAATGCAAACATACAGAGCGCCACGAGAGAATGCACTTAGCAGCTGGAAACGATTTGTCAAAACAAGGCAGGCTGACAGCTGAAGCTCCTATGTCGCTTTAATGTTCATGTACCTTTTTTAATAGACAAAACAAAGTAAAGTGCACGCACCACAGATCCATTCTTAGTAGCTACATGCTTTATACAGCACAATCAATGTGTGATTGATCAGCGGGAGCCAAAGGTGATCACTAACTCGGAGGCCAATTATCCTCACAGGAAATATGGCCCCAGACGGTCAACAACAGAAACTAATTAAAAGAGGACTTTAGAGTTAAAGCAAATGGATGCACCTTATTCATATTAGCCTGTGCGTCTGCTGCTTACATACTGAAGCTGTCCAAGGTTACGCCACTCAGATACCGTTGTTAATGCTTAAAGGGGAGCTGCTCTGATTTTGCACATCAAAGTCAGGCTACAGGTCCTGGGGAGAAAGTTGTATAGAGCTTTTTGGGGCTCCAGGGGGGAGCTGTGTGAAGTCTGGTAAGAATCTAGTGTTGGTTGGAGCAGAAGAAGAAAGAGGCTTCTTGCCTGCTTCTCTTTTCTGCTGATTTAGGCTACATTAACTGCAAGAATAACAGACTCAGGGTTCTGACTGAAATGTTGACAGTCAAGACAATATCTTTAGTTCTGTTGCTTGATACATTTTTCAAAAAATATGCAATTAGATGAGCAAAGTTCAGCTGGATTCGCCAGGATAGCTCGTTGAGTTAGGGTGTTGCCATGTAGGCGCAGGCTGCCGACAGTGGTCGTGAGTTCGAGTCTGGCTCACGACCCTTTGCTGCATGTCTTTTTCTCATCTTTCCCCTATCATTAACAAAAAAACTCCCCCAAAAATATAAAAAAGATAAGCAAAGTTCAACGTCCATGTGTACTTAGGAGGTACTTCCTTGGCTCTTTTTTTACTGCACCCTGTCACTTGAATACACACAAAAAAAACCCTCATTTGAGGCAAAATTAATCATTTCCGCTAACACAAAATCCACTGGAGGAAACGTGCAAGTACAGTTTCACATTTAACAAAACTATGGCGATCTAAAAGAAGACATTCAGATACGTTCTAACAGATCAGAGCTGTTACCCAACCTGCTTTGTCGTCTCTGCGGCTGCTCAGTCCTCGACAGCGGAGCTCCGAGTAATTTCTGACAGTCTTCAAGAGAACTGACACCTGAGACTGAAAGTCAAAGAGCGTCTCCGTTCACCTGCAACCATGACACATCCTGCAGTCTGACACGCCCACACCCACGCGGCAAGAACGAACTTTGACATATCCCCAAGAAGACACATTAGGCCATCAATAATTAGTCAGCCGTGAGGCAGGGAGGAGACTCTCCTGTCATTCCTGTGAGAGGCGCTTTGTCGTCGGGCAGAGGGAGATATATAAAGAGAAAGGCAGACTGATCGAGTGATACGGAGGGGAAAAAAGAGACAGAAAGTTGCTCATCACGGAGATTAGGACGGACAGGAAGGACACGGAGAGGACGCAGACACACAGGTGGTTAGATAAAGCCTGTTCTGTGGAGGGGATGAGTCAACATCAGGGTATCAGTTCAGCCGTGCTGCATCCACTCAATCAATACAAATCTGCTGAAGTACAACGTGTGTGAAAGCTACACAGTCTGAGCCACGTTTATTCATTTTTTGTTAATAATGCAGGAGGAAATAAGCAGAACTGGTTTTGGGATGACAGTTTTTTTTTTTTTAAAGTATAATGAATGCTGCATCACATTTGAGGACGGACGCACAAAGCTCTTTTGTTGTTCAGCGTGATGCTGTGAATGAGAAGAATTAGGGCAGGCAGGTGTGCATGTGCCCTCTGATAATAGACGGAGCAGCTCCACAACAATCACAGCAGACAACGTCATGCAGGGATGCTGATCAGGACCGGCACCTGAAATCCTTCCAGTCACTGTGGAGCCAAAGAAAACCACACGGACAGATGCTCGTCTCCCCAGTATGTGCCATCTGTGTATCATCTAATCATGTCTCTCCCTGCGGGGCTCGCTCCATTTGACCCCGGTGTTATATCCCATTACTGCAGGAAGTAATTTACGACCACAGTGCGGGCAAAGAAGAAGTGAAAGGCCTCGTCCCCCTACACCCCCATGCAGGAATCACAATCTTATAATAGAGTCTGTTTTCCTGCTGTGATTTGACAACATCCTTTTTATTGCTGTGGTGGAGCATGTCAGCGAGAATGGACCAGAGCCACACATGGCTGGTGGAGGTGGTTAAAAGTCTTCTAATTATTCAGATTTATTTATTAATTTAGTGAATCTGCATGATTTTTTTCTGGAAATAAGCAAGTGCTTGTAATTAAATTCCCCGCAGCTTCCTAAAGTGTGACTAAAACACCAGCCACAGATATGTGCTTCTACTTTTACTATAGTAATGAGGCGTAACACGTTTGTTGCTAAGCTAACTGTTCGTATTTGATGGACAGATGTGAGATTGGTTTTGACTTGCTCATCTCACTCTCGGCAAAAGCATATTTCTCAAAATGTCAAGCTAATTCCATAACCACGCTGAGTGTGAAAATACCAGCCAACCTCATTACAATCACTGTGGTGCCCTTGAGCAAGCTTCTGCAGCCCAAACTGCATCAACTGCGTCAAACTGTGGAGTTCAAGCGGCTGAAAAATGAAGCCAACACGGAGGTAGCCTAGCTGTGCCAGCCCATTCTGTAGAACATGACGGTCTGGCTGCAGCTCACTAACATCCTGCTATAAGGGGAAATAACATCTGGCTTGTTTGTGCTCCCTTAAATCAATCACAGTGGTCATGGGCGGGGCTAAGTGAATGATGCTGCGGCCTCGGTGTTTCCTCAAAATAGTGACAGCTGGAATTGTTGTGGTGGAACATTTGCACTGAGATGAGCACTGTAAATAAAATTAATAATCCACCAGAAAAAACAAGCAAAGCTGCCTCACTACACGATCCAAATCCTCTGCGAAACTTGAAGTTTCAGTTTTGTTTTCAGTGCCGTAGATGACTGTCTGAAGGTTATTGTTGTTGTTTACTGCAGCGAAGAAACTGTAACAGAAAGCAGATTGAGGAGGAGAATGCCGACAGAGATAATTGGCCAGTGGCACGTTTATACCTGCAGTCTACAACCGGTGAGTCAGACTAACATGGAGGTGTTGAAAACTGCAGCTCCTCAAGTGGCCACTAAGGCAGCTCCAAAAACAACTCAATCCCCACAGACCATCCATTATCTACACCAGGGGGCTGGAGCCTACCCCCAACCCTAAGCCTGCGATAGACTACTATAGACAGTCTATCACAGGGCTGCACGTAGAAACAGACAACCAAACACACTCACATTTACACCTACAGACAGTTTAGAATCACCAGTTAACCTCAGCATGTTTAGACTGTCGGAGGAAGCTGGAGAACCTGGTGAAAACCCACAAGTGAGAACATGCAAACTCCACACAGAAAGATCCCGGGCGTCCTAACCGGGACGCGAACCGGGGATCTTCTAGCTGTGAGGCGACGCTGCTAACAACCCAACTACCACGCAGCCTTCCCCACAGACCCCCATGTCAAAATGGTCAACCTTACAGCAACAATAAGCGTGTTTACAGCCTGGTGCAAAAGTAGCCTCAATAGTAGAGCGGATTAATAATTGTTTGGTTGAGAACTATTTAATTAATCGCCAAGTATTCTGACGATCGATTATTCTGCTGGAATCATTTTTTCTTTGATTTCAGGTTGTTAAATGTGAATATTTTCTGGTTTCTTTGCTCTTCTTTGACAGAAAACTGAGCATCTCCGGGTTGTGAGCAAAACGAGACATTCGAGGATGTCGTCTTGGACTTCAGGAAACACTGATCAACAACATTTGAACCATTTTCTGACATTTTATAGACAGAAAAACTAATTGATTAATCAAGAAAATAACTGACATGCTAATTGATATTGAAAATAATTATTAGTTGCTCCACCTCTTTGCTCATTTTTGGACTAGCCAAGAGTTAGGAGGAGAAGAATGATGGAGTCGCTCAGATCAAACTGCAGTTTCACTTTGCGACTTGCATTGATCAAAGTGTTTACAAGACATTCCCTTTATAAACGAAGATTTTTTAAAATGTGGGATCTTTGAAAAACAGGTTTGATAGAAGCTCATTCTGCAGAGCTTCATTACGGCAACATGAATGGGAATTCAATAAAAAATCAGTGGAGCTTGGTGGAAGTTAAAACAATTCAATGCAAAAGAAAAGAAACTGAAAAACACTAAACATCGTTCATAAAACAACGTCACTGTCAGCCCCATTTAGATTTTGAAAAGCTGTCTTGCAATTGCAGATGTTTATGTTGAAACTTCACTCTCAGCCTTTTCAGACACAGACTGACTGACATCATTCACCATGTAGAATTTACTGCACGGCAAGGGAACACAACCCAAACTACGTCAATCTATCACCAGGAAGCATGTAAGCCTTTTTGCATGGACGTGTTGTTTCAACCCCAAAGAAATGGTCTGCATGCGTGTGGTTGGAGTGGAAACACCATTTAGCGTTCAGTGCAGAGCCAATTCCTCATACTCCACAGTTTTAAGAATCCAATCAATATTCCAGGGCGTGTGGAGGACCTCAGCGCTCTCCGTCCCTGTTTGCTTGTAATCAATAACCTTTTTTTCCCCCCACTGCCCAGCGCAGAGAGGCAGCGAGGACAGGGCGTTTATTGAAGCCTCCGGTTCAGCTGTTGGACTCAAAGTGTGCACACACTCTGTGAACCCAGCGGAGATGGGCAGGAATCTCAGTGGGCGACAATGGAAGTGACTCATTCAGCTGCTAAAAGCTATGAGAAATACAGAAGCACACACACACACACACACAAAAGCTCTGTCCTCATGAATGAAAACTCCTCCGGCTGTTGGAAGTGAGATCCACTCAGGGGAAAAACGCCATCAGGTGAGTGTAAACTATGCAGGCTGCAGTTCAGTGAGAACTCTGAGTCACAAATGTCACGGTGATTTACTGAACACCTCCATTTCTGCATTTCAGCTGAGATTTCTTTAACGCAGAAGCAAGAAACACCAACAATATTTGCAAACACACACTGCTGTGTGGCAGACTGAGTAGGAGCCGAGGAGCCAGTCAGAGCTGGAGCCTGAGTCGAAGCCGTCAGTCTGTTGACAGAACATGCAACTATTTTGAAAAACCAACACATCCTTTCCGTTATATGAGGGCAAAAATGCCACACATTCTCTTGTATGAGCTGTCTGGATGTGACAATATGCTGTTTTGCTTTGTTTTATACAACAGTAAACTGGATAGGTTTGGGAGCGGCTGTCCAATAAAACAAGATATCTTAAGATGTGACTTTGGGCTCCTAGAGATTAAAATGAATTTAAATTTGTCAACATTTCTGGACAAAACAACCAATCAACTGGGAAAAATAATCAGCAAGTGAATGCATGAAGACTATAACTGTTGGTTGAAGTCCAACAAATGTGACAGCAAGTTTTCACAGTCTGATTTGAAAGTTCATTCCTTGCCTCGATATAACGTGGCCTTCAGGTCCATCTCTGATTACATGATGTTCATTAACACACAGAGCTCTGCTGGTTGTTGGAAATAAAGTCTGAAAGTCAGCTTTTAAAGTGATGTGGATTTCTGTTTTCTGTTTGCTACATTTGAATGAAATTAATATTCTTATCATTTTTTTGACTGTTGTTTGGACAAAACAGTGATTTGAAGGACTCATCCTGGACTCTGGGACTTGTGATGTGTGACTGTGATTATTTTCAGACAACTCACGTCTGAGGAATTAGTCAGAAAAAGAAGTGACAGTTGAACCGATTGTTAGTAGCAGCTATAATCCATACAACCATATGTGTACATTTGTAAATACACACCACACAGTCATTATGACAACATCAAACCCTCTTGCTTCCTCCTCGCTTGGCTCTGAAGCACTTCACTGACACTATAAATCTGATGCGCTTGAAGCCTCTCAGGAGCAAAACAAACCTCCAGCCAACAACCTCTAATAGCCTCCCCTTGTTCCTCTTAAGCTGTGACATGGCTCCTGTAATGTTCCATCTACAACAGAGATCTGCACTCACTGAAGACACTCTGGAAAGTGGAAACATCCACGTCACGTGATGCCGATTCACACCGACTTACCCCGCTGTATTTGCTCAATGAAGCCCTCACCAGCGCGTGTACAAGGCGGACTTACGTTCAACAGATCTAAAAATGTCTCATGAGCAGTGCTGCTGCCATGCAACAGTGATTTTTGTCTTGTGCTTCCTCTTTAAAACAAAGCAGCATCTGCTTTTGATGCAGCTCGGGGGATTAAGTTAGATTTTCTTCCTTCTCAGTTTGCTTGACTTCAAGGATTTTAAATCCTCTAAGGGTAAACATATCCTGCATTTCTCAAAGAAATTAGAATTAGAGGAAAATTTGCTTTTGTGTTTCAAAAATGTCTGTTTCAGTCTCTTGGGAGGCCCAGATCCCACTGATAGAGACTGATTTCATTAAGACGGCAGATTATATTATTGATTAATCTGCCAATTTGTGCTTAATTTATTGATTCACCTCGGGCCTTTCTCTGTTAATTATTTAGCCTGTAGTACAATAGAAGATGAAGAAACTCCCATCAAATAGCAAAAGTTGCATCTTTTCAGCACCTGTAACTCTCAATTTTTACTTTTTTTGCTTAAAAACAACGAACCATCAAAAAAGCTGTTTGTCAGGTTTCAGATGGCAATCAACTAATCAGCACTGCTCTAGGTTTATACTTTTAGCAATAATGTGTTAGAAAATAACAGCAGATGCTCAGATTTCCTAAATCTTCTCAGATTTGTACAGCTTGTTGAATCCAACCAACAGCCTTAAAAGTATAGCAGATTACTTATATTATCAGCTCTAGTTTTCATGATTTGAACAGTGTAAGAGACTTCCAAGATGTTCATTTAACATTTAAAAGCTAAAGGAGCTGCATGCCTGCCTGGACTGTGTTTACTGCTGATCTGCATTGTTCAGCCTGCTGGTTGGATTCTGCTGATTCAGAGTCTACAGTCACAGACAGGTTGGACATAATCAGTGTCTGGGAGGACGCTTATATAAAAGCTTATACCTGTAAATAATGCAGCAGCCCTGGACATTAATACAGTAGATGTATGTTTCATGACTAATTCGCTAAATCAGCCTTTATTTTGAAGGAATTCTGCCACTTTCAAACCAGAACAGATTCCTACAGCCAGATAGATGCTGGGTATTTGTTATTCTGATACATTCGTTAATAAATCAGGTAGTCAGAATAAGAATCATTGAGGCATTTGGCCAAGCTGACAAAACCTCACCCTCAATAAATGGAGTCTTCTAAGATAAAGTGGATACCTCTAAGTCTCAGACATCAACTTGTGATAAAGAAGAGAATTTTTACATTTTATGTCAGTGAATTCTGGATTCATGGAGAAATAAATCAGCACATTCATCATCGGGCTGTGGTTCAGGTGATAGAGTGGGTTGTCCACTGATCGCAAGGTTGGTGGTTCGATCCCCGGCCTCTCCACATGCCGAAGTGTCCTCGGGAAAGACACTGAACCCCAAGTTGCTCCTAATGGCAGGCAGGAACTTTGTGTGGAAGTCTGCCACCTTTGGTGTGTGAATCGGTGAATGTGAAACACTGTAAAGCGCTTTAAGTACCACTAAGGTAGAAAGGTGCTACATAAGTGCAGAACATTTATCAGTGATAAAATATTTGCTCAAATCACATGATTTTGAAACAAGTTTACACTGTACACAGCCCTCAGCAACATTCTTCCCTGCTACACGTCGTCTCATTTTCAGGGGCTTCTTCAGTTCCGTGAGGAAAAACAACACAAAGCCGTGAATAAAATGTTCCCCACCGAGGCAGGCAGCGGAACAAACACATGTAAAACAGATCGCTGAGCATTCTGCTACAAACAATCTTCTACAAAACTGTTTTCTTCAGGTTGAAATTGCCCCTCCACTGTGAAAATGTTGCATGATACAGTAAAACAACTCAGTGCGCCCTGGCATTAAAGTCAGCTCTGCCCCTTTCCAAGTTATAGTAACCTCCACCCCATGCTGGCACAAGTCAGAACCCCTGAATCTGTCTGTGTGTGACATCAGCTGGATGGAAATGACGGCGGATGCCAAGTCTGGGCCTTTAAGGAAACGCAGCCCGCCGTTCTCCCATGATCCCCTGTGAGGATCCTATCTCAGGCTCCAATTACCTCACACAGTCGAAGGCAAAGTAAAAGCCATCCGGCCTGCAGGCCTGAGCAGCTGATCCTGTATAGAGGAAGCTTTAAGAGGATTCTATCCATTTAGCCGTAAACATAAAAAAAAGATCAGCTTGAGTGTTTGTCCGTAGATTTTTCATGCAGCCATTTTCCAAAAAAAATGCACCTCCTCATCCTTCCTTGCAGGAGAGCAACGCATAACTCCAAAGCAATTATAACCTATTTAGTGTTCTTGTAATTCTCACAGCAAATGAGACAAAATGAACATTTTAATTGCACTGATCCAAAGCCAGACGCAGACAGAAAAAGCTGAGAGGGTCTGAAGCCATATCCTTGGTTACACGGGCTAAAGGGACTAATAGAAAACACTAAGCAGGTTTAATTGGTTTCCTTCAATCATCTAACATGGACAGAGGCTGAGAGCGCCAGATGTGACATGCCAAGCTTGTAACCACAAATGAAAATGGGATGCAAACTGTTGTGCCTGCGCCCGCTGGGAGTAGCTGTAAGAGGGACGAGGAGGGAAGACGACTCGGGGTTTAAGTCTAATTAATTACATTAGCAGTGACACTTCATCCGTCATCCATCCGACAAAAAACGGAGAGGAGTCGAACCAAACGCTGCAAATCAAATGAGCGTCCCTAATTTGTCACATGAATTAATCCAATTATGCTCTCAAATAAAAGCACTTCAACAGAGGCTCACAAATCCACTCAGGCCTCTTTCTTTAAATGACCCACAGCTCTGATGTTTCCATGAAATCCAACACTAAAAATTCCGTTTCCTACTTGTGCACAGCGTATTCCTCAGCGTTGAAATGATCCGAGCGGCGTTTAAGCCCTGATATGGCAGGTTGGTGACTAGAAATGAGTTGAGTTGATTCCTTCCAGCGTAACAGACACAGGATTTTAACTGAGCTTGTATTCTGGGAGTGCAATGAGCGACAGTAATCTCTGGTGAGCTTCGGTGAGTATTCCAATGCGTGGACCTGCCTGCTTAGATAAGATGAATTATTTACTCTGCCAGTGTCAGAACATTGTGAAAAAGTAATCCCAGTTTACCAGATCCTGATGTCTTCCAATTGGGTGTTTTGTCCAACTTACAGTGTTGAATCCAAACGTGCACAAACAACAATAATAGAGCAGAGAAACCAACGATCCTTATTTTTGAGAAGCTGGAACGAGCAATTATTTGCCATTTCTGCTTAACAAATGACTTGAATGATTTAAAAATGGTCTTATTATTGTTGATTAATTAGGTATCTATCAACCAGTCATCTCAGAACTCATGAGAATGACTAGTAAAAGTCATGAGATGAACTTTTCTCCAGCAGCACACAGCAAAAGGAAGCTCAGCTCGTCAACTCTAAATGTAAATACACAGTGAGATGAAACGTACGCGCTCATACTGACAATCCTCTTCCTCCACATTGCCAGAAGTGGAAAATTACAGTCCTGGTGTCGACAGATGCAGACAGTGACTTTAAAGGAGGAGCCCGACAAATTCACCTCCTCCAAGTTGGATGAGAGGCTGGAAAAGACGTTGAAAATCAAAGCAGCGGAGAGAGAAATGACCCATGCATTAGGCTGCAGGTACACTCTGTTAGAACTGCTCATCTGATGGACGGTCCCCCCCTTCAGCGCCTTCCCAACACTAGATTAGGTTGCAGCCCCACCCGTTATTGGCCAGTTGTGTGATTGTTACACAACTATTTGTTTTCATTCCAACAACTAAGTGCACCACTGTGAATGGCTTCCTGGAAAGGCATCCATAGTGACCCCATTACAGCCAGCTCTTCACCCTGCCTTCCAGTGAGGCTTGAACCAGTTCTGTCTGTTCCAGGTACAGGCCCAACACCAAAGAACATCAGATTTATCTAATCTGGTATTTACTTTAAACTCTCCCTCTGGTCAGTAATTAAACCTGAAACACTCCGTGTATCAAAGTTACATATTTAGAAGTTTTCCTCCATGAAAAGAGTCCTTGGCCTAGATGTAGCTCTACACTGCTGGATCTATGAAGTCCTCCACTCACCTTCCCTGCTCGCTGCAGTTGGAGCACACCAGCTCACCTCCGACTCTGCTAAAACACTAAAACTACGCTACACAATGGCAAGTTGTAATATTGGAGTATTTCACTCATGCATGCTGGAACTGGGAACCAATCCTGAAGAAGAATAATGACACCCCGTTCAAACTGACAGAAGTGGTTCCTTATGTTTGCGACATATGAAACCCACAAGTCTGAATCTGTGTACACTTCAGCTCTAAAGTGGAAATGCTGAGCCATGGAGTTGACTGCTTTTCTCACTCATGATATGTCTTCTAGGATATAAAAAAACACCACATGTACTTGTTACCAATGTAGAAGGTCTCCACAGGAGCTGCCGTTTGAATCACAGACTTTCAGTTACAAATCTGAAGTGTCCAAAGTAGAACCGAGAGCACACCTATGAACTGTCCACATGTCAAAATCAAGAGATGTTATATAAATGTTCTCACAGGCTGAGTGACTCTTCTAATGAAGCGTATACTGAACTTGATTGTGTAACATCAGTAAAGTTGCACTTTTATTGTGTATATTTTAAATGACTGCACACTAAACTGATGTATCAGGAATGAGTCAAACTTTTACAGCAGACCTTCCACAAGCTTTTCCATGAATTACTGATGCAGAGTGGTCGGCAGCCTGCTGTACTTAATGTACAAGAGTCCATCAGTGATCAGAGTTCAGAACCGTGGACAGAGCCGCTCAGAGATGAGAGTCTCTGCTCAGATGGAGGTCAGCGGCTCTGACCTGATCCAGCACCAGCTGCTCTGTCCAACGATAAATCAGAGAAATGCTGGTGTGGAGGAAGCACAGGCTCTCCCCAGAGACAGGCTTTTCACTTTAGACGTCCCTCCCTGCCCTCTGCTGCAGCCTGCTGCTGCTGCTGCTGCTGCTGCTGGCTCTCTGATCAGCACTGCATGTTCTGCATAGAAGCTCCGACAGATGATCAGCCCAGTGTATTTGCTCACATCAAACTGCAAGTGCAGCTCGGCTCATCTTTATGAGAACTGAGTGTCAAGAAGCAGGAGTCCAGCCTGGCAGTGGTTCAGCTCACAGCTCCTGCACAAAGTGCAGATTTGAGGAAAACATGGAGGCTTTTGCAAAAAGAAATAACTTTTAAATCTATGCACTTTACATGTATTCTCAGTTAGACTGTCAGTGGCTCCTCCTCTCACCGACAGCAGATGTAACGGTGCAGCAGTATTTGTTATAAATTAAGCTCCTTCATCAACAGCAAACCTGATCTAGCTGTTAAAATCTGACTCACAGATCTAAAAATAAATCCAGAACAACATACCTGAGTGAAATTATAATCCAGCTTGTCTGAATGTCTTAATATGTAATCATGGTGCTCATCAGCGGGGACTGGCTCCGTTGTATCGCCGGTAATGAGTCTGTGAAAGGAGCCTCCAGATGGGGGAGGGTCCGAGAGCGGAAGTAAAGCTACCATGAGTGAACAGTTACACATCAGGGAAGCACTTTCAAAATAAGAGCTGCAGAGGTGAATTACACAAGAAAAGCTTTTACACACAAATCCAAAGATACAATACACTGCTAATACCAATAATAAAACCTCTTTATACAACATTTACAATAAAGTTTGAATTTTTACGTGTTTACAAGACTTGAACATTTTTAACGCAGAAATAACAGAATCAATTAAAAGTAAAACAATGAAAAGAAAAGAGTTAGATGTAAGGAAATTGAAAAAAATTAAATTATTTATCACAATGAGAAAAACAAACTCAATACAGAGTATATTGCTATCATTAAAAGATATTAACGGAAGATTATTTAAAATCTCTAGAAATATGTACTTCATATTTAAGAAGTATATATAGTCTATCAACTAATTAATTACCTAATTCAGTTTAAGATTAAACTCAGCTAGGATTCTGTTAATTATTTTTATATAACTACATGGCTCCACTTTACATGTCTGAACTTTAAATACTTTATTCTGCCCTTCGGCTCCCAAGAGAAGAAGCATGCTTTTACTGTTTTAGCCACAACACAGTGGAACAAGCTTCTACTTAGAACAGCTCAGTCACTTCCTCTGTGCAAAAAGCTTTTTAAAAAAAACCCCACCTGTAAATAAATAAATAAAGATTTACTTACTTACTTACTATAAAGTATCTTTTGGTGTCCTCATCAGAATCACTAAGTTATCATTAAAATGGTACAAAATAATGAAAAGTTCAGGTCTTATTACAAATCAGTACAAGGAAAAGTTTCCTAAAATGTCTTTCGCTAATTTTAAATCATTTTCTTTGGTTGGGTGTATCTGCTTTTTCTATGTCCCATATGCTGGTCTGCTAACTTCAAGCACGTTAAATGACATAAAATTAAAATACTTTTTAAATGCTCTTATTATTCCTACCAACTTCTTGGGTAAAACATATTATTTTGAATTTGTTCCCTCTTTTTGTAATTATATTTAACATTTTGTACACGTCCCTAAAATTGCCGTCCACGCTGTCATCATGGGATAATGCCCCCCCTTAAGAAACAAGTGATCCGATCAGTGACATCACCATCCCAATTTGTCTTTCTTCAATGGAGGTTGAAACAACAGCTGCAAGTTCAGTGAATATCTACTCTACTATTTTTCCTAATTTCCACCTTATTATGTTTGTAGTTAGATGCTGTCAAGCTTAACCTGTCCACTCTGTCAGAGTAAAAGATGATTAACAGAAAAAACTTTCAGAAATTCAAAATATATTTGAAGAACAGCATGTAGTCCACCTCAGCAGTCAACCACTTTGCTAAGTGATGGTCCACCATGTGCTTGCTAGACGCTAACTTTAGCCAAAAATGCCCATTCTGTCACCACGCCCTACATGACAGGTCAGTAGTGATGCCACAAGCTTATGAATGTTCATAATTGTGTTGTGTAATATTCACCTTTGCTCAGATAGCTGTTAATAAATCTGCTAATGTCAACAGTTAACACATTTTTGTCCACCCTGTCATTCATCTGTCTCATGAAAATGAACAAGCTATCTTCACAAGTCAGTGAAACCTTTTCACATGTTCCTTATCAACCAATCACTGCCAAGTAATACGGTTTGAAAGACAGATCAGATCACCATGCTATAAAAATGTATTTATTCTCTTTTGACTGTCCTTGACTGGGTGGACATATTTTACGATTTGCTCATACTTTATCTGCTTGCAGTAAATTCATAAAACATGTGTGAGTTTGACCAACATGCCTTTACAACAGCCTAAGGTCAGCTTGATACAAGGGATGAGAGATCGAGTGGGAAACTGTAACTTTTGGGGGGAGAAATCCTGACGTCTCAAAGGCAGGTTTTGGTGATACTGACCCAAAACTCGTGCAACTGCAATCAGCTCATTCTTCTGTAAGTTGATCAGATAAAAAACTGTCACAAACAATCTTGATCGCTAATTGATGAAGTCACTGAATCATCATCCTGAGCATCGTCTGGTTCCAGGCATGTCAACATATTTTAAAGACTATATAATTAATCAGCTAATTAAGAAACAAACATTATAGATATTTTTTATATATATAAATAAGCAGAAACAAACAATTTTTACTGACAGCTTCCAGTTTTCATTTCATTTTAACATAAGTGTCATCATTGTTACTTATTGAGGAGTTTTACTGAAGTAAAGGCACTAACAGAGCAATATAAGATAAAGCTCTTTGAGAATGTCACTCAAGTAAAAGACCATTAGATGAGTTGGTCTAAAATGTTTAGCATCAGACTATTCATAATGTTATTATTACATTTACTTTTAGTCTGAAATGACTATATAGAGCTATTATGTAAGTGACACAGGCATTTAAGGTTGTACAGGTTTAATATGTGTCTCTGAAGTTGTGTTACGTATTGACTCGTTTTGTGAGTATGAATGTTGATGATGGATGTGTATGGATATATTCCTGCTATTAAAGTGTTGTTAAAATATTAATGGGGGAGAGTAGCTGCTGTTACAGTCCAGTGACTAATGGAGATCTAAATAAATATAAATAAAATTATATTGCTGTTACAGATGCATTGATGTCTGTGTTGCATTTACCTGTAATAGTTGATGGAGGTGGACCAGAGAGAGCATCATATTCCATCTGTTCATCATACTTTATGTTTTATATGTAATATCCAGAAGACCAATCACATTATTCCTGTTTTAGTCTCTTTGCAATGGCTTATACACCGATCAGTCATAACATTACGACCACCTGCCTAATATTGTGTTGGTCCCCCTTATGTGATAAAAAAAAACGATCTGAACCATTGGGCATGGACAAGAGGACCTCTCAGGGTGTCCTATGGGGTCTGGAACCAGGATGTTGGAAGTAGATCCTTTGAGTACTCTGGCTTGTGCAGTGGGGCCTCTGTCAATCAAATCTGTGTCACTGCATCCTGTTGATGCTTGATCAGAATGGGGTGTAGGAAGTTTGGAGGTCAAATGTACATGTTGGGCCATTGTCATGTTCCTCAACATGTTCCTGATTGGTTGATGTTTTTTTCCATGTGGTGGGGTGCATTTCCCTGTGGGGGTAGGCCAGTGACATTTGGGATTTCCATTTGCATGAGGGAGTGTGCTTGTTGTGGGACAGTGTTGGGTGTCTAAGTCTCATCAACATGGATGTTAAAATCCAAGGTTTTCCAGTAGAACACCACATAGTACCAATATGATCAATGGTATTCACTTCACCTGTCAGTGGTCAGAATGCTGTGGCTGATCTGTCAGTTAATTCTCTGCCCATAGGATTTAGGTCTTATTGAAGGCGGCCATGTCCACAGTGATGGCTTCCTCCAGCAGGTCTGTACCCACTTTAGGATAGATTCCAAAAAATTTACTGATTACTTTTACAGCCCTTCAAGGCCTTTCTCCTCACTATATCCCTAACCTCTTAGACTGTCTGCACCTTTAACATCCTCAGGCAGAGGTCCGTTCTCTATACCAGGGGTCCAATTTAAAACTAAAGGGGACCAAGTGTTTTCTGTCAGGGTCCCAAGGCTGTGGAACAATCTGCCCGAGGAAATCAAGTCAACTGAGTTAGTGATCTTTATTAAGTCTCTTCTTATACTGTTATTTTCTAAAAACAAACTTTTACTGAAGATCCTTTCCTCATTTCATTTGAGTTTTAATTTCTTTGGAACTGTCTTTTATTTCTTTAAATGTTTTTTTATACATCACGTTAAATTTTTTTCTTTTAAATTCTGATTATTTCAGTTTGTAACTTGTACTTTGAAAAGCGCTCTATACATTGTCATTATTATTGTTATTGATATCAAAGTAACAATATTACTGGGTAATCAACATAGTACAAAGTGCAATACATTCCTTGTAACTGTAGAGAAGCAGAAGTATAAAGGAGAGTCAGAGGGAGATATTTAAGAAGTAAAGTATCTTAAGTTTGTAAATAAATACAGTACTTATGTAAACAAATTTGATTACACTCCATCACTGATTATTACACATTTCATCCAGTGTTTCATATTTTTTGCAACACTGTGTGATAAAATTGAGGAAATTCCTCCATATGGGTTGATGGAAATTAACTTGATCCATAAGACCAAGAAAGAAATTAGTGATAAATACTTAACTATATATATATCAATCAGATTTTTACTTAGAAAATTATGACGACATGACCCTTTAAAGTTTACCCAAAATGCACTTTTTAGGTTTTCACTGGTGAATTATCAGAAAATAGATAACTCATCCAAAGCACAAATGCAAATTTCTCTGACTTCACATCATAGGCATGTAATATGAACAGTTTTGCTGTTGAAACTGTAATACTGATGCTCAAGTTGGTTGTAAAAGAAACGGTGCTGATCAAATAATCTAAAAAAAAAGCCTTTACATTGTGACACCTGGAATGGATGTTTAAATTGATTAGGTGAAAGTTTTAATTATGTCCTTTACATATGGAGTTGTGAGGGCTGAAAAATGCTGGACAAAGTAAAAAGAAATAAATAAAAAGTAAATAATCTTGTATCGATATAGTAGCCTACTTCTAAGTGATGGTGCTGCGCTTCCTCTCCACACCAGCAGAGGGCGACTCTCTCCATCAGGCCGCACGGAGACCTTAACTCTTCCTGATCAACGACAGTCGTTCCTTCCAGCTCCGGTTCCTGAACAAGTGGAAAGGTAAAGTGAGACCCGGCGAAATAATCCAAAGATATCTTCAACATCTGTCGCTCTGTACAATAGTGGAGTTTGCCGATCGATTGTTGTTAAAGTCACACACTGAGAAATAACCGTATTTTAGCCTTAAACGCGTTAAAATCGTGGATATTGGGCTTAGAAGCGGGAAAGTATCCCCGGCTCTGATGTTCACGAACGGCTGCCATCTTTCTCCTTTGACGCGGGCCCCTTTCGGCAGCTATAATGTCTTTAAAATTCTCTGTCTAGTGATGTAAACATTAAAAAACAACCTCAATGTAGTGATTTAATAAAGCCTTTGGTAATGGGCTTCCTGCTGCTTTGCTTTCCATCAGTAGGTATAGCTTAGCATGCTAGCTAGTTAGCATTGCTATCATGGAGGCTAATGCAAGCAGCTAGTATTGCTGGAAACTGATGTTCAACTTGTCTCTGAACGCAGATGCTGATGCCCAAGAAGAACCGCATTGCTATCTATGAGCTCCTCTTCAAGGAGGGAGTCATGGTGGCCAAGAAAGACGTCCACCTGGCCAAGCATCCGGAGCTTGCTGACAAGAATGTGCCCAACCTTCATGTGATGAAAGCGATGCAGGTGAGAAACTGGAGGATGAAAGTTAAAAATTTTGAACATGACTGAGTCAGGCTGAGCTGTGGGGACAGGATATGTAAACTGTACATCTGGGGATGGCAGGGATCCAGCCAGTGCTGACCAGAGTAGTGGGCAGTAATGTCAAACAAAGTTGTAAAGTTACAAAGTTCTCATGGTAGTATTTGATATCCCTGAACATTAGTGGTACCTTAAGTGTTCCTGAACAGCAAAACTGCTATTTAGAATGTGGCAGGATTAATCCTCTGAACCACAGGCAGTTTGTGGGCACTTTTTTATTTCCTCCTGACCCATTTTCACTCACCGTGGGCTCATTTTACATTGCTGTATTGCTGTGTGTATACAGAAACAACACTTGTCTGTAGTGCTAGATAGCAACATTGTAATGCTGTATAGCGTAAAGACATATTAAAAGCAAAAGTTGATTTTCTTTAATTATTTGGTTTACAAAAGTAATGGGAAATGATGACACCATATTATAGAAATTATACTGCTCACATTTCTTATTTGTTTCCATACTTCTCTCCTGGCCTCTTGCACAGCCTGCAGTTCAGCTGAAAAGTCTCAATATTTGTCACCCGTCTTTTGGTTGAAACAATCAGTCATGGCTTCTGAGTTGTGCTTAGAGCACTTTTTTCATTTTTATAGAATCTGGTTAGAGAAAATGCTTTATCTTAGCCAACATTTAAATGAGTTGTATGAATGTAGAACAAAGTTATTTCAATAAAATGCTCGATTTTAAGTTTAGGTTTGGTTATTTTCACCAGTAGAACTGCACGTAACAAATGAGTAGTCCACGAAGTACTTAAAATCAAAATAGACAGTTCTTTCTGTCTCTACAGTTTATGACCCTGATGAACTCTGTAATGTTGGCAATCATATCAAAAATAACATACCTTGCCAAGTCATCAATGGGTTTTGGGGTTCAAAAAAAGCTGGTTTGTAGAGGCATTACGGTTCAGTGCAGTTTCTGTAGCACTTATAAACCAATAAAGTAGTTCAAAATAAGGTTAACATGTGGAGGTTAAGAGACTCTAATGTTCACCTGGTTTAAGTTTTTATGCTTTGTTGTTTAGGACATGTTCATGTCATATCATATGATGGCATGGTGTGGGACACTCAGATGTTTCCTGCAGCTCTGATATCGTTTTTTTTATGTGCAGACATGCCTGTAAAATAGAAGCATAGACCCCTCACATGTGCCACTCGCTAACAAATTCAATGTTAATGTAATGGATATAGTGTGACATTGTAAATGCTCTGTCTGTGAATCATAAGCAAGGCTGCTATCATGCAGTCGCTTTAAGTTGGCTCAGGATGAGAACACTTGTAATTAATGAACCGGGGAGTCTTTTCCCATCGCTATTATCCCTCCCATTTGTGTAGAACAGGGCATGATGAAGTGCAGGTGGGGCGCACATTCCCCAGCAAAAGATGCGGAGAGTAGTGGTCTAATCGGACTAATTTAAGCTAAAGATATTTATGCAGGAACACTGATGTAGCAACACAGTCAAGACTCTTCAGTAATGTTTAAGTATTGACAGGAAAGTAAAACAAGTTCAGTGTAAAAGGCAGATTTGGGTTGGAGAAAATGGTAGGTCTTTTTCTAGGGAGAGAAAAATTAAACCTTTCTCATTTTACTGTTTTACATCATTTCCACTAGGATACTTTTTTGTTATTATCAATTTTACATTGTTACTTGTGATATGAAATCAGTTTGCTTGCTAGTCACATCCAAGAGAAAGGTCAAGGACTATTCAAATGTTCTGTTCACAAAGTGGACAAGCAAAAGTTTGTTTAAACAAAGCCATCAAAAGATACTTAGTATGTAGAATGTGTCGACATCAAGAAGATTTTGTATTGATTTATTATAGTAGTTGACATTTGTGTGCTTTTCTTTCAGTCCCTGAAGTCTTGTGGGTATGTCAAGGAGCAATTTGCCTGGCGTCATTTTTACTGGTACCTCACCAATGAGGGTATCCAGTACCTGAGAGATTTCCTCCACCTTCCCCCCGAGATCGTGCCCGCCACCCTGCGCCGCCAGACCCGCCCTGAGACCGCAAGGCCCAGGCCCAAGGGTAAGACACTGAATACATGTTTTCAGCTGGAACTTTCTTGTTTTTCATTAAGCCAGTGCCACAGTATGCAGAATACTGGCAGATAAAACACCTCAACTGCTGCACTGATTGTTATTGGAAAGCTGGTGGCACCAGTGCTAATGTGTCTATAGATTTTAGCTTTCAAATGATGTGAAAGTCACTGTAAACTGTGGAATCGGAGGAACAAAGGCCATTAGCTGTTGATGTAACGTTGCTGAGTGGATGCATTCCAAAGAGCTTAACATCATGGAGTAAAAAGGCTGCAGCCATGGCTCAGTGTTGAAACTGGTATAGTTTTAGTTTCTCAAAATAATATTTAAATATAGTATATAACAATTACAAAAAAAAGTTTGCATATCCAGCCACTAGTAAAATCTCAATAGGAATTTCTGCAGATTTAGTGGGAAGCATTGGCCTAAAGGAAAAATGACAGAATCCTTATCTTGGTTTTAGTTGTCCAATTATTTGTTTTGTTGAATGAAGAATAGTAAATAAGCCTCTCACGACAATTTATATTTTCCTTGCAGGTGGAAATGTTTGAAATTGTTGAGTAGACTTCTGCATGTTAAATTTAAGCTAAAATGTGGATTCATTCAGCACTGCTGATAACAAATATCATCTTATACTCTGTTTAACAAACTGGAATCTTCATCTGGACCCAAAAAAACTGCATTTACCTGCAAGATAAAATATGAGTGTCTGCTACAGCAGTACATATTAGGATTATGGTTTTTTCCTTTAAGGCATACAAATTTTCTTCAAGTTAGCTATGAATAATCTTCTCAAGCAGGAGCCCCTGAGGGCCAATTTTTATAAATACTCGGCTTTTCTTGCATACTGTTTCAGCGAGAACCAGTGGCATTAAAGCTGAACAACTTTCACTTTAAAGCCGATTGAATTTCCTCTTATTTAATCCCTTTCTAAAGCAAAAACAACCGCTAACCATAGTAGAACGTGAACTGAATGTGTTCTCTGTTTTTTCTGCAGGAATGGAAGGAGAGAGGCCCGCCCGCCTTACCCGTGGGGAGGCAGACAGAGATGCATACAGGCGATCTGCTGCACCCCGTACGTATAGCACTAACTATTCTGGTCACATTATCAGCTGAGTTGCTTATGCGGTCTTGGCACTGTTAAGTTTAATGAGCTGCGTGAAGGCATGAAATGAGGCGGATAGAAATGGTGACTTTGGCTCATTAGGTTAATTTTTAAGATGGTATAATGCATTAAGGATTCTGTGTGAAGCAGTGACAGTTCATGCTGGAGAATAAAATGGGAAAGTGCAGTGATTTGAGCCACTATCAAGAAAACATGTCAGTAATACTAATATGTATATTCCAAAGGAAATTCTACCGTATAAACAGAAGTTTTAATTGGAGCTTCAAATGGTTTCAGCAACAGCAGTGAAAATGCTGCATATTCTCAGCTTTCTGGTTCTCAAATGGCCCAGTTTATAGCTTCTGTTGGTCATATAGAAAAATAAACTGAGTATCTTTTTAAGTTATGTAAGTTTTTGCCATTTTACATCATATTAAATTATTTTTTGTGTTGTATTCATGTTCTGTAAAATAGTCTGTAAATGAATTGATAGGGAATCTTTAGTAGCGACCCTACAATTTGCTGAATTTGTTTGCAGTTATGGCTGATAGTGAACCCAGTAGTTTTACAATGACAGACACGTTTTTGACAGTGATTGACTGACTTGTTTGTTCATAACTTCTCCTTCAGCTGGTGCTGACAAGAAAGCAGAGGCCGGTGCTGGAGCTGCCACAGAGTTCCAGTTCGTAAGTACTTTCCATTTTGTTTCATGTGGGTGTTTTGCAAGACGCATTGGCAGCAAAAGCATTTTCTAGGTTTTCTTATTTTTCAGTTATAGCAAATGAGGAATGCTTTCTAGAGCAGTTAAACAAAACCATTCCTCACTGTAGCATTGTTAAGTTGAGGGTGCGGTTTTCCATGGGTTTCACTAAGGAATGTCAGAAGGCTAAATTAGGTTTGTGTGGTGCAGCTGTAAAAGTTTATTCTTCTGTTGAGCTCTGGGTTGACTGACGGATTGGCAAAACCTTTCTCTTGCAGAGGGGAGGCTTCGGACGCGGCAGAGGACAGCAGCCTCAGTAAATATCGCTATCTCTTTCTGTACAATAAAGAAAATCAAAACACAGCTTGTGTCTCCGTGTTTTTCATGAATCTTTTTATGCTGAGCAAAGTGAAGTTAGTTAGCAGGTTTAGGTTTACAAAATTGAGCCGAAGTGATCAGATGAAGGCACCAACACTTGAGAGGATCAAGTTAGTGAGGCTTGATCATCAAGGTGAGATAAGTGATGGTGTTCACATGCTGTTGTCCTATCATGAGATTCAATAAACAAAAAGTGATGTACTTGAAACTTGACACATTTGAAAGTTAGCCCAGTAGCCTGTTTTAGCCTGTAACAAAGCTCTACTCCCTTTGTTTTGGTCAGGAAGGCGGTCTAGTGGGCCTAGATAGAGAACTAAAATCATCCAGCACTAGTCCATGCAGATCAAATCATACCTGAACCACTTCCACAAGTTAATCTTTAGTGACCTCTGCCTATCATTAACTTGGGCTGAGGTTTAACAAAGCAGAGAAAGTGAAACAGCAATACTTGGTGTCCAGATTATGTAAATTGATGTGAAACATGCCTCAGAGGCAGAAGGAGAAGTGTTTACTGGAGGTCTAGATTTTGTGGATACATCGTTCTTGCAGGTAAATGTGAAATTATGCCCATTAGCTGCGTCCTATTTCCACACTAACTGGCTTGGTTGGGAAAAGTCTAATTAAAGTCTGTGGTCTGCTGTCTCACAAAGGAAACGTCTAACTCATACCGGCTGACCTTTCTCCCAGCTGATGGTTTGACTTTTCAAAGCAGGTAATTAATAACAGAAGTGATGGCTGCATCCCATTTAGCTGAGCCACCTCCACTGCTATTGTTCTCACTCATGTGGTTTACTGGAACACTTAACAGAAAGGAGCCATTCCTAATCGTATTATCTACACCTGTGTTTTTCCTATTTTGTCAAGACCAGATGTTTACTACACACGGTGTAGTAATCCTGCTGTTTGCAGTTAGTGTGAAAGAAAAAAACTGATTTACACAGACAGGGAATTATACTTGCACCACCAGGTACCAAGCAAACCTCAGCTTTAGAATTCAACTGCCAAATAAACTTCGAATAAAAAGATGTTTTCATTTTTGTTTGTTTCCTGGCATGTCTTTTGGAGCTGTTTTACCACCATCCACCGTTAAATTGTTTTTCCAGCTATGAACAGTTTGTCCATTCCCCTTAAGTGGTGCATTGCAAAAGAATAATGCGCCTCATCATCACACTCCAATTTGAGTGTTTTTTAAAGTTTTTTTTTCTTCATAAAAATAAACTGCAGCAACTTAAATTTTTTTGCTTATCATTTTGTGTTCTCGTTCTCAGAGCAAATGCATAATAACCATGCTAACTAGTTTGTCACCTCCAGATCTAAGAGCATAAGATAAAATAAGATCTTCAGAAAGACATTTTGCTTTCTCTGTATACAAATTTCAAAATGTTCTATCAATGTACACCAGCTGAGTATACACTGATGTATTGCATACTACACATTAGCATATAAAGTAGTATAGTTAGCATGCTAAATGGAATCGTTACATCCTTTTCCTTTGACATAATTGTAATTTTGACCGCTGATGTACAACTTGAATAACTCTGCTACACAAACCTGTGCGTGAAATCCTCCCATCAATCCTCTTATCTGTATCATAGTGCTTCATATTGTGTTTTATGATGAAATACTAACACACAAACGGCACAAACTGGTTTCTGATATGGACACAAAGACGCTGACCTGAATGTGAAATACTGGTGTTTATTTGTTGGCACATTTATATTACAATCTTCAGTCTTCTCGCACTGGTTTTATTCCACAGTCCCAAATGACAAAAGAGAGGGGGAAGAATATTCCAGTGACACATATACCTTGGAGAACACATTTACAACAAGTATGTAACTTCAAGGCTGAGGTCAACGGCTAGAAGTGCACACGTTTAGTTTGTTATTCAATTGTAAGATTTTTTTGAGAGGGGACTGTCTTTTTGTGAATCAATTAGTATTTTTTTTCAGAAAAATAGTTTGAAGACTACGCAAAACAGAACTGAATGTTACAATCCTCAGCTGCTAAGTGATGTGCTTTGAATGCTTTTGCTTTGGCCACAAGATGGGGCCAGCTAACTGACACAATCAGCTTTGGTAAATTAAAGAAGGGACTTCATCTGAAGCTCCAGTCGTTTCAAGAGTACATCCTGTTTTTCCCAAATCAAGAAGCTTCAATGTCAAACAAAAAAAAAAAGCCAATTCAGTTTGCAAAAAAAATGTCCAGGAAGAAGAGTTAACTCCACATGTACTCCAGTGTCATGTGGGAACACTTACTTCAGAAATTTGCTCCTGCACTTCAGCCTAAACTGTATTTATGACTGGGACTGCCTGAATTTTAGTAAGAAGGGTTAAAAAAATGGACTCTAATTCTTATTGACCAAAGCCAAAGTGCGTCCTCTGGCTGTAAGGGTGCTGTGTTAGCTATATACAAGACATTAGCTTGTCAATAACACAACAGATTAAAGAACAAACAGAAAAAAATATGGATAAAGAACAAGTGGTCATCAATAATTAAGTCACTGGCTGTTACTTGTGGAAAGCCTCCTCACATTCATTTTGACAGTACCTGTCACCCACATCACACTGCAGAGAGCAAATTCAATCATCGCCAATTACTCAGGGTTTTGCTTTTTCGCAATGTACAGGTTCATCCCATAAACATCTAATTGCACATTTCGACGAAGACTGAAAGGTCTAATCAACACAAACTCTCATGTCGACTGCCAGTTAGAGCATCATAAAGAAAGACTTTGGCCGCCACACCTCTCTGATACACAGCAGTAAAGCCAGTTCAAAGTCTATAACCGGAGGAGACTTCAGACTACATGCTCACCCATACTGGCATGTATAAAACGTTTAATTATCACAGGCCAATATTAGGAGCTCGCCTAAAGCTGTATCTGCTGGGACAGTGACGCCCACCAAAAACCATAAATGGGAGAAAAGAAGCAAGTCACCGCTACTCCGCAACCACTGCCGGCACTGAAAAAAGCCGTCCTGCTCATCCTTCCAGATAAACTTTGTTCCACTAGCGCTCAGTTCTCAGCATCAGTCCCCATCAAGGGTTTCTTACCAGTCTGTGAACAATGAAAAAGCAGCTTTCTGAGCATATTTATAGGTTAGTATGTAGCTACTACTGTATTCCACAGTACACTTTACATTTAAACCATGAATAATAAGAAAAGGTTACCAGCAACAATACACATAAGTCTAGCCAATGAAACCTTAGAGAAATTATTTGTTTGACATTTTAAAATCTCCACTGATATGGGAAATCATTAATCTTTCTTAAAGGTGCAAGAGACAAGGTGCTCAAAGTTTATTATTCAACCAAGTAAAGAAATACATTTTAGGTCTATACTGTAACTATAATCATGGTTTACATGATTTCTTGTTTGTAAAAGAGTTTTTTTTTGTCTGAGTATGTAGCATTTAGCATCTTCAAGGTCCTTGATTTGGATTTCCAGTCTGCAACTTCATGACTCACTCTCACTGCACTCATAGCGCAGTTTTAGGTCTTAACCGAATGCTAGTTTGCCCAGTGCAAACAAGGCTAACGGACAAAACAAGCAGAAATTTCCCTCCAGAGCTGGCGGAGAACTAAAAGGAGAGCACATCACTGACTTGAATTCATTTTGTGGACACAAGACAGAAATGCTCATATCTGGATGTGGAACTAGACAACATTTTGCAACCATGTGAGCCGTTTTCAAATAAAAAACAGGCGCCAGTTTTGCGTTGGCAGCGCTTTCCTAATGCACCTAAATGTTATTACGGGTTTAAATATGTCCGAAATACTCACATATTATTTATGAGCTTCTGGGATAGACCACTGTAAGAAACCCTCTATGGGAAACTGTGCTGACTAGAGCTGGTGGCACCGCTGCTAGCTTGAAAAGACTTCAGGCCTGCTAATTTCACAACAAAGTAGTGGTTTAGAAACTCAGACGACAGTTTTCCTTCACTTTACAGTTTGACCAAAGACAAAAAAACCGGAGTCCCTTACCGTTACAAATTAGTTTTGGTCTAAAAAAGGATTTAAGAATATTCTATTATAAATAGGATCTTTAACCTCACCCACAACCACGGCCACATTCCTTGTTCTTTAGCCTCAGATGTACTGTATTCTATCTCAAGAGAAAATTCCCAACAGCGTCAAAGCCAGCGCAACAAGTTCAATCAGTTCCAGCCTCAGTTGAAATGACATGTAGCACTCACAGATGTGTAAGAGTTGTTTTGTCATTTGTACTCTCACCTTTGATCTATACAGAAATAAACAATTTACAATAAAAACCTCTTACATGCTATCTACAGCGCCTCCAGTTTCACAGTATTGAGCCAGCTGCCTCACGCCACACTGAGGCCAAGTGACGCAGCTCAGCTAAAGAGACTTTTGCCAGACGTTAGAGAGAAAAACGAAACAAAAAAAACCAAAAAAGAAAATAAAACTAGTATCCAAAAGCATTTTACATGTTAAAAACGAGGTCTCAAACTGTACAAGGCTTGTTTGTTCTGCATCTTGCCAAAGACAGCATTATAGATCCATTACTTTCAATGTCAAGCAGGTGTTCTGAGTGTTTTTGGGGATGCAGATTAAATACTAAAGAACGAAGGGTTAAAAAATAAAATCATGACCATAATGAAAAGTGCCCGCTAAAGTCACCTGTGCTATATTACGAACACAATGTAAACAATTGCTTTTAACCAAACTGAATGTGAGGAGTAAAATATGGAAATGGGTTTTAATAACTTAAGTGATATGTGCTGCATTTTGAAATTAGTCCATGATTCTGAAGTCTACTTCTACCCTCTCAGTATGTGGAGGAAGACTTTGTAGTCAGTCACAAGAAAGCAGTTTAAAAAAGAAAACAAAAGGGGGTTGAAAGGAGGTAAAGACACTGAGGAGAAAGGTGGTTCATTTTACATTGTATGTTGACATTCTTTCACTCTCTATACAGTATTCCGTATACCGTATGCTTTATCTGAGAGTGAAACCTGTAGTGCTTGGCTAGCTTCCCAAATAAGAGAAACACAGTTGACACTTGAAATTGAAAGACTACTGAAATTGAAAGACTACTTAGGGGCCGTATCCTTCTGATTAAAAAGACACCAACAACTACAGTAAGGAGAAAAATGAAGAAAAGCCAAAGACCTTACCAAATGTCTGTTGCACAGTCAGCATCAGGTCACTCGAGTGAGTGAGACACAACATAACAGTGCTCATGCAAGACAAGTCACTTCCCACAAGTGTGTTCATTCAGATACAGACAATATTTCCTATCCTTAAACAGGGAAGGGAGTACACTAATGGGCACATTCATCCACAGAAAAAATAACTGAAAAAATGGAGGAAACGTTAAAAAGACCACCAAAAGCCTTCAGCTTAAGCACTAAGTATACACTTTTACATTACAACAGTAAAAAGTAGTTCTTGCATTCAATAAACACCACGCTAAGGGCGCGTTTAGGAAGGGGAATGAGGGGACGAGGGGACACTTCATGCAGTTGTCAGTAAAAAGAAAAAAAGAGGGGTCAAAAATTACATTTACATTTACAAAGTGTTTCAGACTATTCACCCAACACTTGTCATCAAGTCTGTGCCACGGTTCTGGCACAAAGGAGTTGGCAAGGCAAACCATGTAATTGAGACAAAAAAGAGAAAGAGAAGAGAAGAGAAGAGAAGAGAAGAGAAGAGAAGAGAAGCAAAGAGAAGAGAAATGACACAAGTAAGAGCGCAAGTGGTGGCGAAAGCTCCTGGGGGTGTCAGAATTATGGTTTTAGTTATCTGATACCCGAGACGGAGCTCTGATTGATGCTGTAGGTAGGGGAGAGATCCCCACCTATCGTGGCCACCAATGGTGTTCCGTTACTGGTCAGGCAACTCTCCTGGAGAGCCTCGAAGTAGGTGGCCTGCACAGGCTTGTGACACTGCAACACTTGTATGGCATCGTCTATTTTAAACCATTCCCTTTTTCTCCCTGTTGACAGATCAAGAAAGCATTGTAGAGAAAGTTAACACACAAGAAATAACAAATGAAGAAAAGCATTGTTTTAGTCTGGGTTTTTGACTATTTATCAGTACTGTACACAGAGCTGATGTGAAAAATCACAAGTGCAGGAACAAAGCTGGTGCTATAATCTCCCCAAGCAAACATACACTAAAATCCCTGAACGGTAATATCGCTAAGGCCTGGGAAGAAAATAAAGCTACAGTCAAAGCATGTGACTGCCTGAGAACTTTGTCCGTATGATCCTCATTTTGACAAGTAAACAAACAGGGCTTTACCAATGTTGACCGAGTCCTCCCAGTCTTCCAGCACCTCTGTTACAATAAGAACATACACATATGTTCTGTGTTTCCTCTCCTGGTTCTGTGGGAGAGCACAAATTTGCATATTTTCACTTCTCAGTGACAAACATAGCAAACAGTTTGTTGACATTTGAAGATAAATAAAGTCTACCACAAGCAGACAGCAACTCACCTCAAATACTCCAACTAAGCGACCTAAAGTCCCCTTCACCCCGGCCTGTAAAAAGAATACAATAATAAAATGGTGAGCAAATACATCGACAGTCCAAACAGACAATTACGCGCTTTTCATAAATATGAAGTGACAGAGAGAAAACCCTTGTACAATGTAATGCATTCAGTCTAATAGCCTAACAATAAACACTATATCTTAACCTCATAGTGTTTTATTGAGATAGTTTAACAAGGTGCTTATTTGATTTAATTTATATGGTAATTTTGAAACTGTAGGTCTGTGTTTGTGCAGCAGTGGATTACATTACATCACAGGATTGTGTTTACCTCTGCAAATTCACTTCTTCATATTCCTGGGTTGTTGTTCAGTTCTCCAAATAACACACAAGTACAACATATACAAAGACTGATGTAAAGCTCTGCATGTCATGATTCTTTACTGCAATGAGGTCTAGTTTATCCAGATTAGTTAAAAAATGATTTTGGTAGTCTAAATTAAAAATACTAAGATTAAATACCCAATGAATTTGTTTTTAAAAAAATCAGGTTTTTCAACTTTGATGGCCAAACTACAAATGTCATTACATCATAAATTATAAAGTAGGACCTAATGATTATTAACATTATTTAATCTGCTAAAACATGTGTGATTAACCCAAGACATAAAATAAAGAGAAAAACTTGAGTTGTCTGACCAAGACACAATGACACAAATATATTCAAACTTCAAATCTTACAAAAATTAAGTCAGCAAATTGTCACATTTTAGAAGTTGGCACATTTAACAATAACTTACAATTAAACATTAACCAAACAATAATAAGCAAATAATTTTTCTTAGATTAATAATCGACTTATTGCTGAAGCTCTGAACTACACAGCTGCAAAGCAAACAGAACACCTTTGTTCAGCTATAGCTAGCACATATTGACAGTTCCTCTTATCAAATCTTTTTATCGTCATGCAAAATCATGTAAAAAGATCAGAAACAAACAGCAGAATATCCCCTATGCTGTTAGCCATTGTTTCCTTTTTTGCAATCCTAAAACCTAAGCCATACAAATGTCACAACCTTTCCTTCATAAGAGACAACTGGAATATTTTTCAGTGCCTGTTACCTTTTAGCAAATTCTAATAAAAGCTATCTGTAATATCTTAACTCCCAGAGGTGAATAGTAGGTTAGGTTAAGATCAAGAGCCAGGCCACTTGCTGACATCTTTGCAGCTTCTTCTCCAGGTTCCAGTTTCAGTCTATAAATAAATGTTGACTCCACGTACTGTACCATGGACTCAGTGTTGCACTTCTGAGACCTTTAACTAGATCATATGGAAAAGAACAGGCCCACCACTAGAAACCCAAAAGACGTGCCAGGGATTAAGTAATAGGCCAAAAGTCAACCTGTATGTTTTTATGAGATGGTAAATGTCTAGCAGCTCAGGCATTCATGTAACTGAAGACTACTGAGCATCACCCAGGTAGAGGATGTACAGCACCGAGGCTGCATTTCAAGTTATGCAATGCTAACTGTGTCTTCATGGTGGAGGGTTGGGGTGTATCACTAGGACACAAGAGAAGCTGAGGTAGAGAACAGTTAAATAAGACAAAGGAACCTTTTGTAACCTTTGGCCTGCTTCTGACTACTGCGTCTTCACTGTCATACCTGGCAAGACTCCAAACCAATAAGCATAAGCAATCACTCACCGCTCATATGGTCATCAGAATAAGCTGACCAGGATTAGGATATGTCCTGTTACACCACCGCCCAATAAGAGGCTTAGAACGCCACAGTACGTGGTGATGTATTGAGCGCCACTCAAAGTCACCACAATGTTTCCTGAATGTAGCCTTTTAGCACTTTTAACCAACTTGAGAACTGATGTGACATTGCTTTTGACCCTGTGGAAATGTGCTGGCAAGCCTCAGTGTCCTGCCACCACACCAAACAGCACGGAGCCAGGATAAGAGATGATATCAGCATCCATCAGTGTGATGGATCACGCACAGAGAATAGGCTTTATATGGTCAGTGGCCCGCCAAGAGCTGACAGCTGGGTGAGATTCAGTGTCTTTGGTGACCTGTGTCCATTCTGATCAAAATGTTCAAGGGATGAACACCATTTACACTGGAGGAACACTTCATTTAAGAGACAATGTAGGCGGTTTAAGCAGGATATTGATTTCCAGTGAGCTTCACAACTGTTTACTAATTGCTACCTCTCCTCCCCAAGACACACCAACAAAAACATACTGTTTTGTCTACCAAGATGCCTCTGTAATGAGACTGCTGCTGTAAAAATAGAACTGTCAGAAACTTATAAACTATGAAAGTCGATTGTTCTCCTTTATCCATCAAATTTGTGGAAAAGGATAATACTGCAGTGCAACCGCTGGGCAGTCAATGGCCAATCTCAGTATGACCTCCTTTGACACCTAAACACTGCTTTGTAACATGATGCTATGGTCCAGCTTACATGTTGCTAGGCTCTCTGTCCATGCAAACAGGATGACTGCATTGACAAAATGGATTTTGAGAGCAAGGTATTAGCCTCAGTGTTAAATACAGACATGATTTACTAGAAATGTAATACAATACATCTTATGAGCCTACACTCACTAATTTGCCACACTGCAAATGGAAATCCATTCTCAGAACAATATTCCTGGCTATGGATGGTGTCTAGAAAGGCATCTTTCACGCCCATGTTTCAGATAGCATCGTGTAAAGTTTGCAAGCACACAGTCTAGGTAGAGGTCCTTAAATGACGACCTCTGTCAGATACAAGGTAAAAAAGAACCCACCATATAGGCTTTATTAAGATATAATAATATTATTAATAATAAACAATCACAGAACCAACCTCTTCACAAACTTCTCGAGCTGCGGCAACATTGGGCTCCTCCTCAGGCTCCATTCCTCCTCCAGGAACTATCCACTTATCAGGATGTCGACTACTGCTCACCAACAGCACCTGCAATGCATCCCATACAAGACTGGTTAGGCAATGCAATCTAACTCAATGTTTCTTGTTGATAGAGTTCAAGTTACATAAGTATTACCTCTTGAGCAAGATATTCAGTAAGCCTGTCAACTACAACACTGACAAATGTCAACACTGAAGCCACTGAAGTGATCCAGCTGGATATCATGTGAATGCAGTTAAAATAACTTACTGTGTACTGTAGCACATAAATCAAAAATATTTTCCCCCCAATAACTATAGTATGAACCACTAATAAAAGTATGGTAAGTTCTGGGAGTTGATAATCAGTTGCAGAACAGTTTGGGCTTGGCCGATTGCCAATCAGGTGAACTAAAGTCTCTGGTAAAAGTTTCCAGCTATGTACTGGCGATACTGATGCGTTTCCTGTAATCAACAACCCATGTTGTTCACAATCTGGCCTCTACTTTTACCAGAAAGAGGAATTGGTTATGTCTCATCTCATCTTCTCCTCTAGAAAATTTTTCCACGACAAAGACATCTTTGTGCTTTGCTGTTGACTGCATACCAGCTTCTTAAATCACTTCTGATCTCAAATAACCTACGGCAGGCTGGTTTAAGTGGTTTTCGTTGGAGGTGCCTCGAAGGTAGCCAGCAGTGCACTGACAGCTACGTGGTAAAAAAAAAAATGTACACAACGAAGCAGGATTCCACTTTGTCATTTCACCGATTTTCCAGATCGTAACACTTTCAGATCACAAAGTAAGCAACGCTAACCACACACTATATCAACCAACCGGGTATCAATACCAGGGTTATCTTTTGGTTTAGGCTAGCAAGCTAATAGCTACAAATCAGTCCCATGTTTGGCTAGTAATACCAGTTGCATTTACGCTAACACTATACACTTAGCGTTACTTAAGTCACCAAATTATCCGTAACGCCAGCAGATAAATAGTTTAAACTGTCACTTTAATACTAAACATATATTTCTAGCCGACAGTTCACAGTGATAAAGACAACACAGCCAGTACTGTAGGCTGTGGTTGCTGGCCGAGAGCCGGCTGCCCACAGCAGCAGCCCGGCTACTTAGCATGCTAAAGTTAGCATTAGCATGAAGCTAACAGACTGGCTTCAAGTAACGCTGGGTATAAAAACCAGGGGCTGCTTTCTGCACAGCTAAAGAGGCTTACATAACACTTGGGTAAGTACGAGCTGAAAACTAACATTTAATGCACAACCTCGGAAGACAACACGAGAAGCTAAGAAAAAGGTGAGTCATCGTTTCCAGCTGGCATAAAACAGCAGCTGTGTTGATAAATATATTGATTTACAGACAGAGAAGACACTGAGAGCACCTACGGCTGCTAACGCTAGCTTGGCCCTACAGACGGCAACATCCCCGGACTCACCTCCTCCTCGGTCTCGCTCCTGAAGCACAGACAGGCGGCCCGCTTCTTGTAGCCATCCCCGTCGTACGTCCGGGTTTGGTTTGACTTGAGCTTCATCATTTTGGGGGCGCAAAAGTTCAAAAGTACAGCTAAGTTTACCACTTATGTAGACGACGGTTGTAGACGCAAAGTCCTCCTCCGGGGAACCTCGGCGTTTTACTTAAAAGAAATAACTTCTTCTTCGCTTCATTTTCACAAACCTAGGCACATCTACGGCACGGTCGCCATTACAAGGAGCCGCTACGCCCACGACGTATTTTAACCTTTAATAGCTCGGCGAGCGTAAGAAATGTACCTAGCGGGGATTGAAGAATTCGGGCAACGGAGAGCGGCGAGAAAACGCAACACCACGCTCTGACTGGAGTGAGCCGGCGAGGGAAACTGGCACTTTTGGCTCCAACGAGCTTTCCCACTTGTTTGAGGTCGATTTTAGCGCGTAATCTCTCTTTTCCCCTAAATTACAATGCAACAATACCAAAGCAGCACGCAGTCCACATTGCAAAACAGGACACAAGGTTAGTTCATCAGTTTCAGCACCGCAGGTAATGGACAGCGCCGGCGGGAGCCTCAAAACTGACCCAACAATGTCAACTTATATAGGGGATTCATTTTATACACGACTGTCCCGGTGTCACGGAGCAATGTGGGCTTCTAACTTAATAATAAATGTATCGTTTGAGTCATTTTCAACCGATTATGTGAGAAAAAAATGTGAGAAAGGGATGGGTTTTTTTTTAAATGTCTTTAAAATGTTGATATGGGGAATTAGGAAATGTTTATTATTGCTTTTAAGAATACCGGAAGTAATTATATAATAAATTATATAAATTATTAATTACCAAAATTATCGCTAATTGCTTTTCTGTTAAATCACACTGACTAATGGTACTCACTTCAGATCTGATATCTAATTTTACCAAGCTCAGAAACACCTGTATTGATACAGGTATTACTACTTTTTAGTAAACTGTACAGTCATGTTAGCCTCCAGCTCTGTGAATGTATCAGTCATAAGCTAGATGAACATTTTTGAATTGTATTTACTCAGATGCATGTTAAAATGCAGGGCAGTTTTTAATTATACGTGATAAATGTTTAATAGTGGGAATTCTCTCAACTGATGAGGTGGTCGCTGGATGTATGCACAAAAAAAAATGCATGCACAAGGAAGAGTGGTTATGTGTCTGAAACAAGATCAAGATTGTACTGAGGGGACATTTCTAAACATAGTCCTTTTTTTTGCTGGAAAGGTACAAATCTTTACCTTATCAGCATTTGCATCAGTTATAGCTTGTGTACTTGTTTACTTAAAAATACCTCTTTTGTCATGCTAAGATTTATTAATAGTACAATACACATGACATTTCACACATTTCTTCCAAGACTGAAATGACAATTGCTACTATTGTGCCATTTCCAGTCATGTCCAACAGCTACTTTAATTATATAAAGTAGATTAAATTGAATCATAAACTGTTGCTGTTGTTGCCAACAACTTTTATAAATTAATTTGCTCTTGTAATCCACTGTAATATGAATTTAATTAATATTTAAAAAATAGTGATTAACAATCTGGAAAACTTGTTCAGTTCCCTGAATAATGTGTTTAATGCAAAGGGATTTTAAACTCATGGCCGGCATATTTAACAAATATGGGCTAACTCTGAAGTTACTGCAGAGAGAAGAAGAGAGTTGCTGTCTGGGTATTCTACTGCTTCACTTTTTCTCAAAGTCGCAGTTATCATACTAATAAATGACTGATACAACAGCAGATTTTACCTCGCAGCATTTTAATGCTGAATGGATGAAGAACAAAGGGGCAGTTTTACAGAGAGTTTGTCCTTTTCCCTGAAGAGAGTTCACTGTTGTTGCATGCTGAGCTCGACCGATGCCTTCAGAGCAGATAAGCAGATAGGAATCAGAACTCTTCGGTGTCCGTTTGATAAGAAACCACGGAAACCCAACAAATATTGCATTTATTTCAGATTGTCTGGTATGGCAAAACCACACCGCCCAATGAACAACAAACACAAATTGTCAACGTGATGATTTCTTACACAAAGCCATTATTCAAGTTTATACTATTGATTGTTGGAAATGTTTGTGCCACTTTATTGCTTCTTTCATACTCTATTTTATCTTAATGTCCCGTTTTCTCTTTCTCTCTTCTAAAGTCAAATTGCTTTTATTGCTGCAACAATCCAATTTCCCACCAGGGATCGATACCGTTTCTTCTTATCTTATTTACTTATATTCCCTCTCAGGTTTCTCCCCACAGGTGTTGACATTTGAAGTGGATCTTACCTTCATCTCGCAACATTTCAGATGGCTCTCTGAAAGCAAATCTCTGCAAAAACAAAAACCAAAAAGACATTACCCAGTGCTGCACTATGATTCATCCCACCAATCTAAAGACCAGTTATTCATATATTTTTCATATTGTTTAAAGAAACCTTTGATATTACTTCGTTTTATTTTTATATTATTATTTGTAAAAACAGGCTTATACATTAAAAATACAAGAGAAACACACAAAAAAGACTAGTTTTAGTTGACACTGGATCACAGAGAGATTCAGCTTTCTTAGACTGGAGTTTGTGGTGTTTAATTGGGCTGCATACATGAATAACATTAGCTGTAAGTATCTGATACGTGGTTCCCTTTGTATCATATTTATAATTTATTGCAACTGTATTGAAAATTTAAATTGCAAACCCTCTACCAGCGGGACTAATTGCGCAGCTCTTCCACTAGACAGCGTTATGACCACAGTCAGTAGGTGTTCATAATATTGTGTCCACCACCCCCTGTGTGTGCCTACGTTGACTGATTCTATATTAAAATGCATTACAAGATGCAGGAAAGTAAAATGTAATTAGATGTGTTGCTCTGGGCCAACAGAGAGCAGTAAATATGCAATATTAACATAAATGTAATTAAACTAAAATGGCGATAAAAGTATTTTTTTGAGTGAGGAGTCATGTCAACACAGTCTTAGCTGTAGGAAGACAGCGCTTTCACTTACTGTATTTATACACTTCCAGCACTGGCACGGCCTCACTGCTGGGAGACGATTATCCGAGGGCAGTGAAAACACACTGTAATACAGAAGCGTAGGGCTACAAACAGAATCCGATATTTTGCGAAACCCTTTTTTCCCCTCACTGAAAACACATTGTACACATCCAGCCTCATCTTCTGAAGCTGTCCACGGCAAAGCTGGTTCACAGAAGTGATTGATTTCTGCAGCTCCAACTAATAGCTATTTTTATGCTGCTTTAGATCTGCCAGTAGTTTTGTTGATTAATTAATGACCTCCCCAGCCGATAAAATGTCATACAATAGCCAAACATGTCCATTAGTTTTGACTCTGAGTCCACAGCGATGCCTTTTTTTTGCCCTATGAACATTACAAACCCAAAGATGTAAAACAGGCAAGAGCAGCAAATCCTCACACTGGAGTAGCCAGAGAATCGATGGAGTTTTGGTGCTTGATTATGAAAACCGTTGCAGATTACTTTTCTGTTGATCAACAAATCAATTAATTGACTTGTTTTCTTAGATCTATTGATTTTACTTCCTCCAAAGCTTGTGGGTGACAGAATGTTGAGACCAAATGGAAAGGAATAGATTTTTTATCCAAGATACTGATGTAATCTCACCCGTACTCAAAACAGACCTTGTTAACTGTATATTTAAGGTTTTATGCTAATTCAGTGACACATGTTGCAAAGATACACTTGATATTTCTCATCTAAGCGTCACACGTAATTTCAAAGGAGAAAAAAAAGAGATAAATAAAAAAACCTTGCCGTCTGTTTCATCCCTTTCTGCTTCTCTTTTGCCTCATGAGGACGAGAGCAGGCCTTACACAATTAAACATATCTGTGTAGGGTCGCACTCAAGAGGTTGCACTTTTACTATCTGCTGTTGCTACGGCAACCCATTCTCTTTGCAAGTCTCTGGTGAACCATTCATAGACAGACGCAGGGATACAGTCCCCGTCCTTTCCAAAAGAGGGCGCTCACTTCTTTCAGTAAACAAACTGCAGCCAGCTTTTGAAAACAAGAGACTCAACTGTAAAAATTTGTGAGATTTAGTTATAAAAATCTCTGATAGTTTGCCAATTACTCAGTCATAAGGCACTCCCCTTTCATTTCGACACCTGCTGTTTCTTCCTGCACCATATATTTGTTCTGTTGCATGTCCGTCTATCTTGAGGAGGGATTCCTCCTTTGTCGCTCTGCCTTTCAGAGAGTCCTACTGCACTCAGCCTCATGTGAAACCTGTTTTTAAAAAATCTGAGACACGTCAAGGGACATGATTCAGGAACAGAAAAGTTGCTGATATTTGTGAGACTAGCAGTGCTAAATAGGCAGTGATGGTGGAGAAACAACTGATCATGCCATGACATTCAGATGAAACTGCATATGCTATCAAACCAGTGGAGAAGTGAGGCCAGGCAGTAGACTAACAGATGCAATGCAGACTTAAGATTAATCCACTGAGTATCTGCTCTTTGCTTCGCTGAGGGTAGGATTCAAAGGCAGCTTAATTAAGGTACGTTCAGTCGGGGTTAAATAATGGTGTCACAGCTTAGTTTTCACCATGCAAACTGATAAATAACTAAACCTCCCTCAATCATTCAAACCAGATCATAGCTTTATTACCTCAGAAGCAGAAAATCTGCCAATCACACAGACTGGCACACAGTCAAGCAAGAGCACTGCAAAGTTATGGTTTTATTATCTTCCCGTTCCTCCAATAATTCCTTTTGCCACTGAGAGCTGGATTTGATGAACAGGAAGCATTTGCTCCAGCTCCTCTCCGGTTCAGACTTGGCGTAGTTACAGCAGTAGTGTTTACTAGATGGAGATTTACACCCGGCAACTGCCAGGAGGAACAGTTGCTTAGCTAAAGGAATTAACTGACAGAGTTCGCTAATATATCATCGCTTAAGTGTAGAAGAAGGTCGTATATATAACAGAGAGCCTTTCGTTTTTGGAAATTTGAGTGCAATATTAATGTCATGATGGTGTTTTTGCTGATGAAACCTTGTACAGTCGTGGTGCAGATTCACAAGCACAGACCTTATTCTTAGGGAGAGTTTTCATATGTTCATTGTAAAGTGGCTGCAGAAAATCTAAAACCAGTCGCTATTATTTTAAGTGAAATCTTTACACAATGTTGCATGAATTTTTTTTAAAAATATGGGTCTGCTTGTGTAGAGGTGTAAGGCATTGATAAGGTTATAAGGTAACAAGGTTAGTGTAGAACTTGATCATTTATTTATTAATGCTGCTGCGGCCCAACATGCTCCACATCTCAGTCAATGTTTGGATTGAGTTTGTTTTTAGAAGAAAGCATAATAGGAGTGTACAAAGCTCAGTTAGTATATCCTATCCTTAGTTGAAATAAAAAGTGTGATTGTGCACCAGACACAGCATCCTCTAGCAGTCATACAGCAGACAGGCAGAGCGGCTGCAGCCAGAGCTCCACCGTGGCAAAAGCAAATGAGCAGGGAGATTCGGGGCTTTAGCGCTATATCTCTTAATATGCCAACCCCTGATGTCACACAAGCAAAGGCTGCACAGCGGCTGAGGTTCGTTTATTCGAAGACTGCAAAGACATTGGCAGCATTAACCTTTCGAGCACCTTTTTTTTTTCTCCACAGGTAAATATGCGCGCTAATGACTAAATAAGCAGGAGATTGTGGTGTCTTGCCCAAGGCCAGAATAGATTGTGCTTGGCTTCACATATAAGAGAAGCAATTTGGTGTGTTGTGATTTCCTCGCCTTAAAGTGACATTGCCCTCTCTCTGCTTTGCTAAAAAGGTAGACCTATCAGCGCGTTGGCGTCCATCTAAGTTAGCTTTTACTAAATGTTGTTAACAGGAACCTCTTAAAGACGGAAGGGATGCTGTTTCTTGTCAGTTGGGAAAATCTAATTTCGATGTGCAATTATCAGTCGTTGTACTTTAGTCACCAGTCAAGTTCCGCTGCTTTTATCTGCTGTGGTACATTTAGAAAGGAAAGGCAAAAGTCTTGACTAAAGTACAAGAGCTCAATATAAAAACTATGTTATATACAGTATGTGTTGTATCCCTATTAGGTTGTGCTGTAATTTTTACATGCTAAACCAATGAAGGTATGTAAGGATGTTAAAGATAACAACCACCAGGGGCTGCTATCATGCCAGCTACAACAGGCCCAAGCTCATATATCCAGTAACTTTCGACAATGTATTCATTAAATAACCTAAAAATGAAAAGATCATGTGCACAGTGTAGTAATGGAAACTCCATAAGTGGTTCATACTGAACATCAGCAGCAACTTCATTGCGACAAACAATCATTTGTTAGAGATTTAAGTGCCAATTAGAACGTTCGCTTGCTCTGTAATGAAATAATGACTCATTATCACAAGGCAGAGAGTTCACACAACCCTACTGATGCATATGTTTGTAGCTCTTATGAGTGCATTGTAAGGATGCATGCTTCTTCTATATTTTCTGCCCAGAGCATGTTTTGTTTTCATGACACTAGTAATGGCATCGCTCTGTATAGTAGCGTTTTCTATTGTTTACAAGGCGCCGTCCTGCATACAGCAACCTACTGCAGCTGTCTCAGCCTTTAGATGCATTCTGCAGATCAAACATACTGTTTTTCCTTGTGCACCTTCTCTACCACACATGCAATTTGCCGTCTTCTATATAGAAAAGCTATTGAAGTTCAAAGGTTACACCTGTGACAACTATCAGCTAGCAAGAATCTCAACAAAATATTGCTCACACACAGAGCATATGGCCAGTCTGTCTGCCCTAGCTGGCCTGTTTCCTCTTTGTAAAATATTGCTTCACCCAAGAGTGACAAACTGACTCACTGCTATGTCTTCCAACTTGTGGGTGTATTAGACAGCCGGAGTCTCATTTTTATATAATCAAATATTAGCGGCCAGTCTGTATGTGCTCAGAGTTCAATATTAGATGACACAGGCGCTGATGAAAAGATGCGAGACACAAACATCCTATTTTGTTCCAACAAGATTATTACTTATTTGACTGACTGAGGAGCGCCCATGCCTTCACACCCTCCTCCTCTTCCGCCTCCTTCATCTCACCATCATTGTTATTGTCTAGTTGGAAACTTTCAAAGCGGCTCTTGCTCACTCAGTGTAATCCAGCGTTTTTTTTTTTTTTTTGTGGAAACAACCCATTGAAGACCAGATTCTCTTTTGCAGTGCAGTCTTGGGAGAAGAGGTCAAAGGCCCTCTGATGTAAGATGAGTGAACGGGCAGCAAGCGGGGTCAGAGTTGTCATGAGCAGAGGGTCGCTGGGAATCACGCAAAAGCTGCAGAAGTTTCGAATCACGTCAATAAACTGAGAATCCTTTGACCTCCGAATTTACATTTTCATTAATTCCCCCTAATGTATCCATGAAATGAGAGACGTCTGGGGGCAGGCGATTATGACTGAGTGGCTGGTCTTTTTGACTGGGATTTCCACTAGTGACTGGAATTAACATGGCTTAAATTCTCTCCGCCCCATAGCTAATTGAAACGAGTAATCTCCAGAGTTCGTCTTGCACAGAGGGACGGGGAGGACTCAGCGGCGCAGCATGTTATCCTCTGAGCAGACACGTTCGGCGAGACCGTCTCCCAGTGCACTGCAGCACCGAGCCAAGGAGGAATGGGTCTCCTGGTAGGAATAACTTCTGTATCCATCCTCCGCAGCTTAATAATTCACTTATTATGCCAGCTATGCTAAACAGAAATAGAGCGCCCGGTTTGAGGAGCTGACAGATTGCAAAGGCGCTGATGCTTTGTGGGGGTAATAAAGAGATGTAAAACACTCTGTTCAATAATGTGCACAAGTTGGCTCTGTGATTCCTCTTCTGCATGACTTACACGGTCCCACGGCAGCTCACAAGACTGTCAGTCAGTCTGGTCGTGTAGCTGGAATTTGCTCCAGCAGAAGTGGGGATGAATATTCAGAGGCTCAGCTGCCTCCCAGGCCCCACAGAGACATGACACACACCCTCTCCTAGGACCCCCGCCTCCCTCCCTCCACACTCCCCCTTGATGTGGTGGAGTCAGTCCAGCACTCCACAGGTGTGACCCACTCAGACCTGTGAAAGCCTCCACACAGGCCACTCTTGGCCCCGTGATCAGGAAGGCGGAAAGAGCAGCTGCGCGTAATACAGGAAGCGAAAGTGCGGAATTGTCACCGCGAGCCTTCAACTGGCGCAACGTGGACGATTAATCAATCAGGAGAGGGAGATGCGTCGATGCCCCCCAGTTCGGCTGATAGACGAGGAGGCCCCCCTTTTGTCAACCGCGCACTCTTTTGAAGTTTAATAGCCACAGAAATGTCTCCATCAGTCGCATTCAAGTCTCCAATAAAAGCATCCCACGCCTGGTTTAAAAACTAATTTCTCGCGTTTTTGCTGGATAATGTTGGCCATATACAGGCATGCCCTTGGACACAATTTCATAACTGTGCTGCAGAGTGGGGCTGCTGTCAGTCAGCGGCACGCACACGCACAGGGAGACACACGCACAGCACAAACCTAGTGTCTGGATTGAGTTTTCGCCCCCACTGATTGGACTTGATATGTTCGTCATGGTTTACGCACAGCATCCCGAGCGCTTTGAGACCCGACATACTGCATAAGGCTGCGCAACGGCACCTGTAACGTCTGAGTCGACCCAGAAGCGTCACATGTGGAAATAATAAAACCGCATCAAGTGTTGTCGGCGTGGAAATCGATTGCTCGCTATCATGCAGCAGATAATTTCATAGTCACAGAAAAGGAAAAAACCCCATTAGATTGGACATATAGGGGTATTAAGTGGGAAGTGTTGCGTCTGGTGGCACGCATGGAACGCGTCCTGCAAATGGAGCCGTCAACTGTGATATCTTTTAAAACAGGGATTTAATCAGGTTTAATTGCAAAGTGAAGGCGGACAGTGTGGTTTTCTGTGCTAGTTTTTTACTTCAAAGTGACAGATGATTTTAAAAAAAAACACCCCACAGTGAAGTGTGCTGAGAGGTGAGGCAGCCGGCGGCCAAATCGACGTTAAAATCCAGCAAATTGAAGCAAAGGCTGCATGTCACACTCCGACTACACGCACGGGCCAAATGCGCTGCTGGTATGACATGCTGTAATCTGGCATTCACACCTTTTTTTTCTCTTCCCCCCCACCTCTCCGTTCACTGATGGTGCATTTCTTCCTTGATAAAGGCGGTGTGCTGCGATGCGTTCAACATCAATCACATCCAGCGCGCACGGTCTTCCGTCTATCAGTTGGAAAGTGCTCTCGCCTCGGGTGTGGGGATATGCGCCTCTCCGCTCTATTATCCCGTAAAAATCTGATCTCCTCCTCGCAGGAGCTGCATTAGTGCGCGGGCTCGGCTGGACATGCCATTTATTCCCCGTTCTCACACAGCCTAAAGTTGGGACTTGAGACTTTCAGCACCACTTTTCCCGTGGACAGCGCTCGCAATGATCTTTCCTCCTTCTTCCTTTCTAAAGAGATCGACGCAGCCTCGACATGCGTGTAGATTCCTGTTGGATACTATCCAGTAACAATGTTTAGATGCTTTTTTTCTTTTTTTTTCCTTCAAAGCCGGGACTTGCTTGGGAAATCACCCATATTGATACACCCAGCCAGATGCGATTTAGCCTTGGATATGGGTCACTTCTTATGAAAGGATTCTTCGTGGACAGGAGAAAGGGGTAAGTCCAGCCAGCCACCCAAGCTGCCAAAAAAAATGGGTCATCTACGGCAATGAAATGTTTGGAAAACGTCGTGACTTAAATGCACTTATAGGCAGCGTTTTGGAAAAGATGCGAATCTGGGGATGCCCGTAAAGCATCCTCCATGCATGTTTCAGCGCTGTTTAACACTTAATACAATGAGTGATTCACTGTGCTGTGACAGTTTAGTAAAGTATTTGTATCCACCGCCTGTTAAAAAGCAGTGCAACGCCCTGGATTGGAAGTGCATTGATTGTTTTTTACGCGTTAAGGCGCAGCGTTCCGTGTGGAGCTCTGTACCCTCGCTGCGCTGCAGAGGCGCCTGAAGTCTCACAAAATATGATAATAAAAAAAAAAAAGAATGACTCAATATCGAAACTGCGGGAGCTGCGGGGTTTTTTAATATAATTACAGTCACAGCTCTGAAAGCACAGATTAGACCAGAGCACGGATAAAGCTTTCTTCTTTTTCTTCTTCAACACGAACCAGTTGGACACTCAAACGCAACAACAGCCGCTCCATCATCATCACCATCCTCCTCCAGCACCCCCTAGATTTATCTCATCCCCACCTCTCCCTTCGTGTCCCCCACCTGAAACAAGTTGAGTCACGCAAGGGGGAACACCCTGGCTGGGTGGTGGGTTTTTTTTGTTGTTGTTGTTTTTTTTTTGGTGAGAGAGTGTGTTGAGGTTTTGGGGGGGTGCTGGGTAAACGCTGTGTGAACCATCGATTGTCAGTCACTGTGTTGTGTGTGTGTGCAGATGTGCGCCCTCCTGGCAGTGGAAGCGGGATTGGAGACAGCGGTAGAACTGCTGATGTGAGACTGCTATACTGTGCACCCCCCCAGAGCAAACTTTAATAGGCTACTCAGGCATGCATGGGTGTTACTTGAAGGCCTTTGTTTATGTTGACAGGGGGGTATATTAGGCTTAATTTGCATGTAGAGGGTATGTTGGTGCGTAATGAGAGACTGGAGGTATAGTGGTCAGGCTTCCCAGCACACCTGACACACACAAAAAGAACCCATGTTTTTTAATACTGCTTCCATTTTGGGCTTTTCCCTCAGGCCTTTTTTTTGTTGCTGGGCCAGAGATTAGCTTTGTGCTATCTTACTCTCATGGCTTCACTTCATGGTGGGGGGGCTGCTATGATTACAACCAAATATGCCATTGTCTGCATTCCCTGTGAACTTACAGCCAAGAGGGGAAATGTTCTTCATATCAGCGGGTAATTATCTAAAGAGTGTGACTCAGCAAAAGGGAGAATTTAATTCAGTCTCGTCCAGCCTGCGAGCTCCCAGGAGACAGGTTTTATGTCTTCTGTTGGGTTTATTCTTGTTGGCGTGTTCTTCACAACTGCGGTGACTGATAGCCTACCTGGATCTAGCAACAAAGCATGCTTAAGAAAGCTCCCCCAGAGAGAGATTGGGAGGAATACTCTGTGTGTAGCTGGCAGGGAGGTGCAGGGCTTATTCAAACAGCCTTAGATTTACTTTTCCAAGCTTTGCCTGGCTTATCTTGTCCTCCGAGTTAGTTTAGCAAGTGCAGACTCAGCGAAAGACCCCTGGTTTGCCTGCTGCTAAGTTCTCTTTAATATGTCATGGGCTGGGGTGTAAGCATCTACGAGGAGATACTGTAGCGTTGCCTCATTCTCTGCTTAATAATACACGAGCGTGCCGTAGATTAGCTTACACAGAGAATACAAATGTTACTATACATTTCATTCTGTCAGCAAAGGGGTCAGATAATGAACACATTACATTCACTTGATGGAAACCACAATGATCAAAGTGATTGAAATCATTCCAGGGTGTGAAGAGACGTGGAGGGAAAGGCTTGATTCTGTTGTCCAGCCTGCAGAGAGACTCTCCAGCAGCTTTTTTTTTTTTTGACTGTAGCTGCTGCGTGGATCCAAGAGCAAGACTGCAATAAACAAACGTGTGCACTGTTTCCCAAAACAGACCCGTGGTAAAATTCCCAATAGACCTCTGTTGTTCCCTTTTACAAAGGCTTGAGCTGGAAATGGAGGGGGGGAGTGTGTGTACAGTGTACGGAGCCCAGGTTCCAGCTTCATTCTCCTCCCGGCAGACGCCATCTGCTCACTGGGGATGTTTTCCAAACAATTCCATATAAGACAGGGGAAATAAGGAACATGGCTACACTACAAACACAGCATGCTCATGCTTTTCTATGAAATGAATACCAGGTTAGCTAATCTGAAAGAAAACAGACGGTAAATAAACCGATAAATACATGGCTACAAAACCCCCTGCACCTCTTTATGCCCTCTTGGTACATTTACATATGAGCACACGCATACATATTCTCTCTCTATGCACTTCAAAACCTTCTCTTTGTCTATTTGTCACATTTGTAGGACACTCCCTCCAATTAGTGGGCTAGATTTTACACTCTGAAGACTCTGTATATTATATATTTATAGTGTTTATAAATGTTCAAATAGTTCGTTAGGAATAAAGCGGTTACGACAGCCATTTATTCTCTACTGTAATGGACCATTGACACTCAGTGAGAAGATTTTCTATTCTTAGGCTGATGGATGGAAATTAAATGTTTGTCCTTGTAACGGGATATCACACACAAACAGACATTATTTTCTCTTGAGGGTGCACTATTTCAATTGTGTGCATTAGCCTGTAAGTTTAGAGCAAAGCAACAGGTAGAAATTAGACCCTTAAATAGCATTTTAATGTCGGCAATACATCTTTTGAAGCAATGTGCAACCAAACGCCGACTTCCATTGACTGGTGTGAATTTCGTACGTAACATGGATTCGGCCCTTATTACATTCCTGACACGTCATTAATTCTAAAAAACAATTGGATTCCAAATTATTAACAATGGGGGAAGAAACAACAACAGGAAGATGCACAAGAGTGATGCTGTGTATTTCCTGAGTCATCATACACACAGATTCTTCCTAGGGCAGCATTGTGTGAAATGGAGTGTGAAATGAGTGCACTTAACATCCCCGCAGTGGATTATGCACATTATCTTACACCAGGGTTCGAGAGCGTCTTGCCTCGTGCCTGCGAATCTGTCATCGAGTTACATTCACCTTTCCCCAAGTCCATTTAATGCTCCCCACATGCCTGAGTCCATTTGTTCAATCAATCCATGCCAGACCGCAGTGAAATAATATGTTCAAGTAATGCGTATGGTTTAACTTATTTGGAGCAGAGTCTGCATCATGTCTGATCTACTGTTTATCGCTGAAAAGTATTTAAACTGACAAACTGTCTAAACTTTCCTCTGCTCATTATTTTTGCCCTGTGTTGCAAATTTTACACTAATCTAGAGAGGGTTATATATAGCATGCCTGTCATAAGCAGGGAGACTGTGCAGTGTTTTGATTGGGCCTATGGATAATGAATACACAGCTCCACTGAAGTAAAACTGTAAAAAGCAGCTATTGCCAGTGCCCCATGCATTTTAGAAGCATTTTGTTATTTTGTGGCGTGTTTACTTTTTGATGCATTTGAAACCTAGAAGATGCGGGCGATACACCCAGACTCCCGCAATGCAGCTACACTGAAAAGTTTGAGCGCATCTTTTACCTTTTTTAAACACTTTTGGCAATTTTCATAGGAAAGCCATGTGAGATTTTGTGTCTGCCAAAAAAAGAGGAGCAACTCTTTAGTTCAACAGTCGCACAGGGACCGCTGGGTCTGCATCACAGAACGGGAAGAGGTATCATTTTTTCGCTTTCATTTTTTTTTTTGCTTTCTCCGCCGTAAGTGGCCTCAACAGACCGAAATGCGGAAGGGGGAGGAAAGGACCGCATTCGGAGTAAAAACGACAGCCAAGATCACAGCTGAAGCCACATGTTTGCAAACTAGTCGTATTCATGTGCTCATGGGTCTGTATTTGCCCGAAATGACTGTAACAGGGTCACTTTTCTCTTCGGGGGGGCTGTCAAGTGGCACACTGGGAAGTCATGATGGTAGGGAAACACCGTGCAGAACAAGTGTCGCTCAAGCACGTGGGGAAGGTGGATGGAAAATGGAGGTGTCTTGATTTTGTTATTTATTAAGCCTTGTTTTCCCACCAGACTTCCACTGTACCTGTTAATTAGATGGATACAAATCCTTCATGTTATTGAGAAATGCTAAATACTTGCAGCCCAATATGAAGGGATTTTAAATGCACTAATGTGACACACAGATAATATTTCACAAACAGGAAAATTCACGAAAAGCCATCAAGTAATCGTTGAAATACAGGATACATGATGAGGCCTGCGGGCTGCATGGTGGCTCGGTGGTTAGCAGCGTTGCCTCACAGCTAGAAGATCCCTGGTTCGCGTCCCGGTTAGGACGCCTGGGATCTTTCTGTGTGGAGTTTGCACCCAGTGCGTGGGTTCTCACTGGGTACTCCGGCTTCCTCCCACAGTCCATAAACATGCTGAGGTTAACTGATTATTCTAAATTGTCCATAGGTGTGAATGAGAGTGTGCTTGATTGTCTGTCTATATGTAGCCCTGCGACAGACTGGCGACCTGTCCCGAGTCAGCTGGGATAGGCTCCAGCCACCCTACAGAGGATTAAGAAGTGTATTTGATAGATGTATAGTATGGATGGATGATGAGGTCTAAAGAAAATACGACTAAATGTTACCATATATTTCAGTTCTGATCTGCATAAGCTAGTGATTTCAGGTTTGTGTTTGTATGCATGTGTGCGTGTCTCCCTCTGTGCTCCAACTTTAATTGACCTTTAACTCAGACAAAACAGAGCTGGAATTTCAAGTTCATAAAGTCGGAACTTGAGGAAACAAATCAGGAGCGATCTTTTCAACAATCAGACGGCAGAAAGCAAAAAATCACAGGAGATGAGATATTACCCCACAGCCCTCCCTCCAGCCCACCCACAGCCCTCCCCTCATGCCAACCTCCAAATTCACCATCCCTGCATGTTTAACTCCCACCTATGCATAAATAGATCTCATTGACACGCAGACATGAATAGTTCCGGGGCACTATATACTAAGGGGCAGCACATGAATAAAATTCTTGACATGAAATCATGGCTGCCATAAAAGAAAGCTGCAGACTTTTTGCATTGAGCTTATTTCACCCTTCTTCTTTTCCACCCTATAAATGACAGTTACAGTGGTGAAAGAGATGAGAGCCTGAGCTGAGAATGAGCACCGTGACAGTGCCGGTGTTACCAGTAACTGCTCCCTCCTATATTTTCACGAACTATTGCCTTCAGTTTTGTTTCTCATTCATGGATGGTTGTGTAATGTTTGCTGATTTCAGTGCTTCTTAATAAGATGCTGCTGTCACAACCCAGGTATTCAGAATCCATAGTTAGGCATGTCTCTGCTCTTATGTCTCCTCTTCACCTCCTTTACAATACAGCACAGCCAAGGGGCTCTGAGTGATGTAAAATTATCATAGATACATAGGCAGATAGACTCTCTGAGCTGGTATTTGACTTGAGCTCAAGCATGGCCTGAGTAAAATTTAACAACACAGCAAAGCTCCTGTGGATATTCTTTCCACCTCTGAATGTGGGTGAGGCAACACAGGCAAGAGTCCACAGTGATCACGCTGCACTGCACTCCATATATCCCATTTGTGCTCACTTTCCCTTGAAACCTCTCCTCAGATGAGCATCTTTCGGGTCCATTTTTCTCAGTTCTTTGCCAAAAAAAAATGCGAATACAGTAATTTATTTTATCATTTAAATGGGTGTTGTTGTTTTTTTTTTTAGAGGCCTGGATTTTAATATTTCCTGTCACGAACACCGGATTGAAAAGCAGCTCTGTGGGCACTGTTGTCCCTGAAGCTGCACCCAACAGTGAGAGCACTATACAGCAATGTGAGGAGTTAAACCACTGGAGATCTGAAAATACAAGATTTTCACGTGATGTTTAGTTGCCTTAAAAAGCCAGAGTAGCTTGTTTTCGGCCCACTTGGGGGCAGCACGACGAGGTGTAAACCAATCCCCTTATAAAGATGAGTATGTTTGGAAATGGGGCCTTTTTTTTACACATTCAACAGACATGGACATATCAACTCAACCCAAGCCTTCCTTGTAAAGACACTGATATATATATATATATAGGAGCACTTATGCACAAACCAGAAGCTGGCCACCCACCAGAAATCAGCTGCTCACTGTTGAGACCAGCAGCTCACAACGAGGATGCACCCACTGCAATGTAGCTGAAGTCACAGACCGCATTACCTCAAATCCTAATATCTGGTATTTGTAGATAACAAATTGGTTTGCAACCAAGCAAATGAGGGACAAATTCTGCTGCCTAACGAGCCCAAATGAAACAAACCGTGTGTGATGAAAGTCTTAGCACTGAATGGTTTGATTAAAACGCTGTGAATCATCGCCTCCTTAGTCACCTGATGTCAACCCACCTAAAGGGGTAGTTGGGATTGTGTGAGTTACTTATCCATAGTCAGTATGTCACTTGGAGTAGATGGCAGTCAGCATGTAGCCAGTTTGGTTAAGGACACATAAGTACTGATACCAAGGCTAAGCAGTGAACGTTGTGGATGGATTTTTGCTACCTAAAAATGGCCCACATAAAAAAAAAATCAATATCAATTTAAGTGTACGCTATATTTAGAATATGTTCACCTCTTTACCTTGCCATCGAGCAGCCCTTTCCAACAAGGAACTGGAGCCATTATAGCCCTTTCTTCGAAAGCATCAGACTGTTCACAAAAACAAGCATTTTACCTTGCAGAACACAGGAGTTACTGATCTACCTCTGCGTGACTTTGGCGTTTTAACACATTAATTCGGATCCGAATTAACGCTATCAGACACAAGCCATGCTATGACACAAACAAACTAACCAACAGAGGCAGCAAAACCAGCAAGTTGAGCTAAAATGACTGTTTACAAAATTACTGTAGCAGGGTCTGGGGCCTTTGAAGAGAGCACAAATCATTATAACGGCTTCGGTTCCTTATTGGAGAGGGCAGCCTGATGGCAAGGTGAAGCTGAAAATATTCTACTCATGTCTGTTTCTCCAAACTCGGGGCATGGCGACCACCATCTGCTGTAGGTAATACACTGACTATTGATAAGTGCCTCAAACAACCCTACTCCAAAGAAATGGAACCAGTCCTTTAATCACCCATGGACAACTGTGTCGACTAGAAATCACATTACATAGCATTAATTACATCATGTCCTGCTACTGACACCACTAATGTGTTTTGCCAATTATGTTGTCTTAGGAAATGAGTTTCCCTGGCAATGTTTTTCAAGTAAAGGAAGTCATCCAACAACAACTCCTCCAACCAAGACAGCAAAATACACTGTTTGTTCTGATTTGTGGTGGGATGACATCTTGTCTGGACTTTCCAAAGCTGTTACAAATAACTGCTGAAGATAAATCAATATGTTTTATAATGTGGCAACACATCAGTCAAGATTTGGTTAGGTTTAGATGCAAAAATATTGTGCCAAGGATAAAAATAACTACTTTGCTACGGACATAGTACCCTTATCGTCATGGTTGCAGTAATTAGCACATGGTTAAGGTTAGTTAATGACTGTGGTCATGGTTTAAAAAACACAATGTTGTTGGTTAGAAATCAGATGTGGACTGTGGTCTCCCATGTTAATGTCCATGTTGTTTCTTGGGAGGACAAAATAAGTCACTGTAGTCATGGTCACGGAGAAAGATCTTTGTTTCTGTTAAGTATTAATCAAGTAAACACAACCTCGCCTCACCTTTCGTCTTTTCCTCACCTTAACCGAGCGCTCCGGAAGCTTAGAGCCTTTAGTAATACTTTAGCTGCTTTGAGCAGAGAGAGAAAACAAAAGTGAAGATTTTGCTGATCCATTCAATAAGAGTATTTTGCAGCCTGGCAGATGCACTAATTAGCAACATTTCTTCACTGTATTAATAGAGAACATCGTGCATGCACAAGTATACAATCATAATATAGGAGACGGGGTTACAGCTGGAGAATGTGAACTAACAGAGATAGCATCTTCCAGCATCGTCATTAAAACATCAAGTGAGAGGATATATTTTGGAAGAATGCTGCTCATCCCTCCAGCAAACTCTCAGAGAACTACATAACAAGGATCATTAAAGCTCCACTGGCAGTTCATGGTGGCCCAACACTCTACTAAAAACATTTTCTCTTCCCATTTTTTCTTTATTTGTCACCCAAATGTATTTCACACTACACCAACAGATTAGCAGTTTGTTGCAAATCCATATGGTTTAAATGCTTCTCTTGTACTCTAAAATGCTGCCTTTGTTCTGGTTATTGCAGTCACAGTCACAATAGGATCTATTCTGGTGAGAATAACGCCCCCAAGCATTGGTGTTGAAGGGACCCAGTGCACACACAGATGCCAGGGTACTATAAAATGCCTCCCCAAATGTGTTTTTTTTTTCTGTATCACGGGAACAATTCTGAATTATGTATTCCACTTTTGAACTCCACTTGAAAGTGTTTATTCAACACACTTAAGGTGGCATCCTTGTTGGGTGGATTTTGGTTCAGGTAGTTACAGAAGTTTATAATAAAGCCTTGCAGATGCACTACTTTTAGCTGCTCTGTTACTTCATTCCCCATTTGGGACGGCATGAAAAAGGAAATCAGCCGTTCTGATGGCAGCAGAGGCAAGTTTTAGGTTGTTTATTACAATGACTCCTTCTGCAGCAAACAAGATCTCTACGCAGCCATCACTTGTCAGTAAAGGTGTTGATGAAGTGGCAACAATTATTGGCTCAGACATCGGCATTACAAATGGATGCCGGGGCCGTTACCTGGGGACAGCTCCGGTTCTCACAGTTACACTCCGCCGGCTGGGAGGAAGGTGTTTGAGTCAAAAAACGGCTCTGCTCAGAAATAGATTGCTGGGCTTGCTGTGATGAGATTAGTGTGTTGCAGGTTCTGGAGAATTGACAGAACATGAAGGGCCCTCTATGGCTGCTATATGGCTGATGTGCCCTAGAACTAGCGTCTATGGGCACCAAAGCAAAGGCTGAATCCTCTGATGTCCTGTGGTGATTCATTTAACTTTGCAACGGCTGATTAAACTGTCTCTGCCTTCTCTTTAACAAAGCATGACAGGATGACAGTTTGACAGTGAAACCTGTTTTATTTTGAATCTGCATCGCACCGTTTGCATCTACTGGCGGAACCAGCATATTAAAGTGAAACTTTCAATCGCTGGTGCAGATGCACATACATGCACACAAAGGCAAACTGGCATAACTCAATTTACTTATTCCAACCCTGCAATTTAGGCTTCAAATTGTGGTTTGCAATTGAAAGTGAATGTGTTATTTATGAAAGCAGGCATGTTTTTAAAGTTGATTTTTCATTTATGGAAGACAGAACTAAACAAGGATGGAAGGCAGAAGTTGAGAAAGAGGCACAGAGGGATTTGCGCTAAATCGAGGTGTGTGTGTGTGTGTGTGTGTTGTATTTTCCACATCTTAGCAAATAAGGAAGTAGCTTGATCAGACTTATCAGCATTCACACATGTTAATATTCACTGAATCTCTGTGCTGCTGCTTTAATCCTCAAGATGTGGGTATCATTAACGGGGGCTTCCGAAAATAAAATCAAAATCTCTCCTCTGACCAACTGCTGCGCGCGCACACATAAAAGGCAGAATATGATTTAAGTTCTGTGAATATCTGTCTCAACCACATCCACCTACACTTTGCACGCAGAGCACAAAAGCATATGTACATGGTGTCGAGAGGGTGCGCGCACACACACACACACACACACACATACACACACACAAATACACACGCGCAGAAAATGATCCACGTTTAGGCCGATAGACGCTTATTACAGCACGCTACACATGTGACGTATTACATGTATCTACAAGCATGCAAATCATAAATGCACGCACATCTAAGGGGGCGGATGCAAAAAAGAGTGAGTCCATGAGCTGTACGAGAGCTCTTCTGAGATCCCTCTAGCCCACCGTGGGTGTTTTGTCTTTCCCGCGAGGGATGCTCGTTGTTTTGCGGAGGCAGGTTCAGCTCTAGGATTAATGAAAAGCTTCATCTTAGTCATGAAAAGAGCATTTTCACAATCTATTTAACATCATGCATACCAAAGGCTCACATTAGGCTCTGTTGACTTATGCTCGCCTACAGCAGTGTTTTCTGATGCATTCATTGCCACTGCTGTGATCTTCTGTGGGTAGGCTGCCCCCCCTCCAGCCGTGCCCATTGAGTCTCTTGCATTTCTCATGTTCACTGTCAGGAAACTCATTCTTCAGCACCAAGAAGAAATATGGCACACAACTGGAAGTCTGAGGGAGTTATTGAAGAAATGAGAGTAATAAAGCTTCCCAGGACTTTTGTGTTCTTTTTGGATAATGTCTTTTTTTTTCCATCTGAAGATTGATGATTGTCCACTGAAACAAAGGATCCACTGGCACACAGTATGGTGTTAGCCAATTTAGCCAAACCTTTATAGGTCAAACACAGCACTCTGCGAGCTTGCTGAGAGTGGTACCAGGTCAGAGGATTGTAATGCAGGATGTTTCTATCTCAGTGGCTCGGCTGACCCGGCAGAGACTAAAGTGGTGTAATAGGCTGCAGTGGAAAAGCTTGCAGAAGTGCATTCCATGAGTGCTGGATGTTATTTCAGCGGTTGCTTCTGGTGAATTATTTAGTACAAATGGTTGTAATTACACAGTGACTACAGTTAGGGCGATTAGGTTGTGGTGTGTCTGGATCATCACAGGGAGGACTATGTGATGAACTCAAAGGCATTCCAGGAACTCTTGCTTTCCCTTTCCCCACCAGCCTCCCTCCATTTAGCTCTGTCAGCGATTTTTCTCTGTGAATGGCTGCCGTCAGGACAGCCTTCTCGGGGCTTTTAAAAGGCTGTTAAAGGTCCTTGTAAGACACGGCCTCTATCCCTCCGTTGCCACCCACACCCTCCACCCAGCCCTCCTACAAAGCCCTCCAAGCAATCACAGTTTCTCAGGATGCCAGTTAGCATTAGGGTAACCCCCCCCCCACCGTACGCCTGCGATCTGGGCTCAGCCAGGCAGGGGAACTGGGGCAAGGCGAAGGCGCTCGCTCGCAGCAGCCAAGGGGGAGAGACCGGTCATCTCTGCCACACTGACCTTTGAGGGCTTTTCAAGGATCGTGATGTGATTGTGTGGGCGATGAATGATGGCGACTGTAATGCTCTGATTCATCTGTTGGTGTAAACACAGAATGACTAGCACAGCAGAACGAGAGTCAGCGAAGGGCTCAAAAATAAGACACAAATGCCATCCAATTCACTTTTTTAAGGGGAAGACAACTGGAGGGCCCATTAGGTGGCCCTGCTCTCCAGTCCTGTCCAGGTTGGTTTGTCTGTCAAGGTAAAATGGCAGGACTGCAAATTCTGCTTGACAGCACAAGCTCCCCTTAGGGAGACTAAGTGGCGTCAACCTGTCGTAGTCACACACTGTTGCTGACAAGGTGATGATGAACACCTTTCATTAAAAGGCAGAAGCTCGACTTTTCCTCTGAGAGAGCATGTTCTGGTCTTAATGTCAAAGGGAAAGAACCAGGGCTTGAAGAGCAAGCCTTGGGGCCCAAACTCTATTGGATTTTTTTATAGCAAGAACCCCTGTATGTCACCATGGTGCATGCTCAGAAATTCATGGAACCTGCTATCAGCGACATTGGAAAAGGTTCCTGCATGGATTGGAGTGCTCCCATGAAAACTGTTCTGAATTTAGTCACAAGCTGTTGACGTTGCAGCTGCTGCAGTAAACATACAATTTGCAGATTCGTATAGTTTAAACCAGTAGTTCTCAACTGGTCCAGCCTCATTAATAAGCCCATTAATAACAGTCGCAACCCAAGTTGTTGAAGTTTGCTGTTCCTGTTAACAAATTAAGGTGTATTTGGGTGGAGTCTCAGCGCATTTTGATACATCTTAGGAAGATTTTCGCTTATTTTTTTTGCTAATTTTGGTATATTTGGATGCTTTTGCCAAGTTTTTGGGCATATTTTGGCCCATTTTGACAGATTCTGAGCATATTTTGGTTCATTTTTGGCTCATTTTAGCATAAATTTCTCCAATAAGCTGGCAGAGCAAAATCTAAAGGTTAATAGAGGGCAACTACTGGTGTCACCACCACTAAATATCCTGCTATTGAAAGCAAACTGTGTCATAAGAAACACTTCCTTTAAAATAAAAGACTTTATACCACAATTTTTTTGGGGGTGGGGGGTGGGGGACAACTGGAATAAAACATTGCTGAGTCCAGTTTTCCCTGGTCAGTGGTCAGAGCATTCGCTTGCTACTGATTAGGATGCATTTTTTTTCTTAAATTTTGATTTGTCACTTCTGTGGATACCAGGACAAGACATTAATTCAAATAAACAGAGTTAATCAGTCGCTGGCTTGCAGCCTGATATAACAAATGTGTTTTTAAAATGAATATCTTATCTGCTTTAGCTCCAAAATGCAATATATACTGCCCATTAGATTTTGAATAAATATTGCATCGTGTAGCTGAAATATTGACTGTTTTGCCTTCACACTGTCACACTGCTGAGAATTTTTGACAGATGTTCAGTATCTGTTAGGGAGTTAAGGAGTCACACTGTGTTGCATGAAGGCAAATTGCAGCCTGAGTTTTGCACAATGGCTCATCACAGGTGAAAAATGATAAAGCAGCTGCTATAAATGCTCCGTCACCAGCCCAGAATATACAAAGCTAACAATAACAATAATGATAATAGCATTAATAGTATTACTTCGACTTCTACTAATAATACCAACATCATAAACGTAATTATCGTGTTCTGTCTGATCAAAAAGCTGAACACAGAGGGAAGATGTAGAGTGTTGGATCCATTAGGATCCACTAGATGACTGTGAATTATGACATGAAGAGCAATAAAAAGTTTTAGGTAAACACTGGACTGTGAAGTAGCCCCTGGCTTCCAACATATAGCTTCAGATGAGACACAGCTCCCACACCTACAATCTATCCACAAATCATTACTGGCCTAATGAGCAACATCAAACCCCAATGTTACGACAAGTTACTACTATCTCCATGACAACAAGGATCGTAGGGGAAGAGTGATCAGTCACCGGCACTTGGTTCTCCTTTGCTCGATGCAGGTTTTATAGCCTGAAACTTTATATCACCAATTCTGGCACTTCAGACTTTGGAATTTGCTCAGTTTCCGCTGCTTCCTCTGATGGCTCATGTAAGTGCAGGATGATGATGCTGCACGTTCTCCCCTTTTAACATTAGAGAATTGTATCTACACTTGCTATCTCAGTGACCACACAGTGTTCAATTACATTGATTTTCTCCCCCCCTCTTCCTTTGCTGTCCTGCTGGGTATTTTATAAGCTTTGAAGGTGCACTGTGTAAGGGAAGGCAAGTGGAAGAAACAACCGGTGCACCTGATATCATTTTCTTACTAGATCATTAAAAAACACATAACAAAAGGGGATGAAAAGAATTTCAAATCACCATATTAGCATATCAATGCTACTTTGTAACAACCTTGAAATCCCAAATGTTAATGTTTTAAACTGAACCAAAGTTTTCTCTCCTGTAATTACAGAAAATTCGTACCCTTCCAAAATAAATTCAAAAATACATGGTTGTCAAATAAAAGCAGGACATCTATGCTTTCTTTTTCAAGGCACTATGCTATTCCTGGTTGAGATGTAACTCTTTGTGTTGCTCAAAACAAGGTTTCCCTTTTGCAATGAGAAATTTTCCTTTTATTGTGAGTTGAGGGTCTAATTCTTGGGTGTTTTACTTTCATTTAACACGCTGATGTTAATATTAATATTGTGAAGACTGTGACAGTGACCAAACAGACAGGCGTTGACATTAATTCTGTCACATTTATTCGTCTCTGCACAGTCACTCCATTTGACTGGCATGATAATGCAGCACTTTCGGGACCATAGATCATGTTTACATTACATTCACATAGAAAATCTAATTATAAAACGATTAAGATAGTAACATGAGGAAGGTGGGACTCGTCCCCTTTGTGCTGTTTGTTATTATAGATGATGCATAGCTGCACTAGCAGTGTGTCTTCAACTCTTACTGGCATTCACAGAGACCTTTTAAGACGTGGTATTGTCTTAATGGGAAGCTTGACTACTTTATGCTTAAGTGGTGTTCTCTTAGGACATGCAGAGAGTATTATGGTGATACACAGTATTATATGTATATGGAGAGAAAGAGAGAGAATCATATACACTTAACCATACTGTTGCTTTACTTGAACTACTAGTAGGATTGGTCATTGTTGTATTTCCTTATATCAGTAGATCTATTATGGGAATGATGGTTGGATGTATGTTTTATTACTTTGAGAGGAATAATTTATATAAAATCATAATTAAGGGATAAATTATCATCATTATATGTTCCCCAGAGGTAAAGAATCCTGCTGACTTTGGGGATCCATTGACTTTTAAAACTGAAACTAACAGGTGAAATGTTTTCACTTGTCCGGTAAAATTTCTGTTCATGGAATAAAGGGATTGGCATTAAATTGGGCGCAGGTACGCAGACATGCATTCGCAGTGCAATTACATCAGTGAATTCCTGACATCTCCTCCAGTGCGATCATAAGGTCAAGCCTTTAACTTGTCCAGTACTGCAAAATGAATGAGAATTCCATCAACCTCAGATGTATTCTGTGGTATCAGGCAAATATTAGCGTGCTAACATATGATTTTAAACATGGTAAACTATAGTATACCTGATAGTTCCACTGTAAATATATTGCTGCTGTATCTGAGTACAGCTTTGTAGAGCTGCTAGCTTAGCTGTATGCATTAGTCTATTTATCAAATAATATTTTTATAATCGCAGTTCCATCTACACATTATCATACGAACTGTGACTTCATGGAAGGAACTCTCTTCTATCATGATACAGTGAAAACAAGAGAACTGCATGTACTACATTCTGCTACCTTGCTCAAAGTTTTTCTGTAAGAAGCACCCACACAGCCTGTTTACCCTACAGAGATCTGAAGTTATAGCCATCCAGATTTATAAAGTGAGGGCAGTCACTCAAAAAATAAAGCTGCAAAAACGTAAAAGTTTCACCTTTTATTGCAGACACTGCACCCATTTCAGGAACGCTTACTTACAGGTGTGCTGTTCTGGATATAAAGCCGCTGCCTTATAGTCCTCAGCCTGACTGTGTTTGCATGTATTTAAATATTAACATCAATGATTTGCACACTCACTTTGTGCAGAAAGGCCATTCCAAGTGTTTATAGACCACATTACACCTGTTCATGAATTAATGCATGTCTCGTCGGGCACCCTTCTTTACATAGGAAGCACATTTTCATACTCACAAGCGTTATTGTCTCATCATGAGGATGCAGGCCTGAGGTTGACATGCGTGTATAGTTAAATATTTGGACTCATCACAGCAAATTGAATGCTGCTAATACTTGGCAATAACTTTTAAAAAAAAAAAATTAAACTGATTTCCAGATGCAGCCGTTTCCTTGTTTAGCTATCACCTCCAATACGGACAAAATAGAGCCATCTTTAAAATGGGTTTCCGAACATATCTCTGTCGGACATAATGGGCTATGAATGCAGACAGAAACGTAATCATGAATTTGTTTCTAAGGTTGTGTCAGTTAATTAGCACCTGATTAAGTGTCGAGTGGAGCCGTCCGCATCCTACCGCTGGACGAGGCATCTAAGGAATGTTCATTAGCCAAAACTGCTTTATGTCATTATCTAAATTGTTCAAAACATTTCACAACTCTCCACTGGCTGCATAATGTGAAACAAGACAATGCAACGAATTAGCAGAAGCCCACAATACTTTAATGGAAAAGGTAATTATAATAGTAATAAAAATAATGGAAAATTTATATCGGTTGATTTAGTTGTGCGTAACAACAACAACAACATAAAGGACATCTTAGTCAACAGCACTGTCATGTTCCTCTTCAGAAATGATCTTTGTTCAGGAAATGCCTTGTTATATCTGCAGCTGGGTGAGAAAAAAAAACTCTCATTAGTAGTCAAGCTTCATGCTCTATAAAATTGTCAGTGACATCCTTCTGTCCTGCCCCTGAAGACTTGTTACAGTGTTCAGGGCAACTTGTGAAGGCATGGCCGTGTAAACTGATGTTTGAATTGTGACATGAATGCAGACAGAGAGGCAGTATTATTTTCTGGAAGAGACATCTTTCTCCTCTAACAATGTCCCCTTCTTTTTCATTCAGATAATCTTATTTGAGATTGCATTGTTGTGCTGTCTTCCAGAGTGTCACATAGCAATTACGCACTTGTAAAGACCTGCGATAGGCCGCGCTGTTCCGACAACTGCGCGTTATTGTCACTTGTAGGCTGATAATTGGGAAGTTCTGATATTTGGATTTTCTGTGCCCTCTTTGTCTCTTTTCCGAAAAAGAAGCGATGCAATTTGTTAGCTTTCCTTTTACTGTCCTGTTTGTCAAGATAGCACCAGTAAAAAAAAAAAAAAAGCGTCTGGAATAACATTTTTAGCAAGGGTTGAGTTTTGAACATGTAGTTACAGTTTGGAACACAAGATGATCCACCAAGTGTTCATCATCCATTCTGACAAGCATCAAACTGATATTGTACAGTTTGACACAAGATGTAACTCAGACTTTGTTCTATTTTATCTCATGCAGATTACCTGTACGGCCATTGTTGTTTGGAAAAGATGCTTTCATTCCTATTCAAGCAAAACATATCCATGCATAACATATAATGTCATAGATCAACATCAGTGACCTGCACCACAGGTCTATGTGGGCCTGTTTCTTTGCACTGTAGTCGCCTTCACCTGCAGGATTTTCTGCTGTAACCTACAACTCTCACAATGCATTTTTACCAAGCTGGAACTGAGCTCAACTCTAGGTGACTTACTGTCACATTTCACAAAGTCCTTCATGGTCCTTATTGACAAGCCCTGTCAAAGATTTCCTCTGTCTCACTGTAACAAAGACATCAGCTGTGACTTCGACGCAGTTTCCAGCTACCGTTTTGCCGCCTGTGTGGTGAGCTAAAGCTGCTGAACGGAGGACGACGCAGCCGACACAGTCACCATACATTATGTGGTGAATGCCCATTTTAAGTCTGTGGAAGAAGTCCCAGATGCTGCCAGAATCTGCTGCAGGTCTCAAAGGGCCCATGGTCGCTCGTACTTTTGAGAATTTTTGAGAGTTCGACACATGATAAGAGCTGTGTTCTTGAAAAAAAGACCAAAAAAGTGAAATCCGCTCTCATATGCTCAAGCAAAGCCAGAGAAGCGTCTGAAAGGTGCATTTTCAGGTTAGGGAACAGGTGTTCCTGCTCATGTGCCAACTGTATAATTCAATCAATTATGCATAAAAAGACTCCCTATATGCATGATAAAGTGAAGTTCCTGCAGGTGCTGGATCAATACGCGTTGAACATCAGCCATCCTGCACAGTTTCTCTGTACATATTAAATGGATTTAGAAATTACAGGATTGCAAAGGGATGAAGCACTGGTCACTAGACAGGCTGAAGAGGATGACAGTTGAATCAGTGGGATTGTGGTGAGGAATTCTGGTCTGACATAGCATGCATAAAATCGATTAGAAGTAGATACTAGGAACATTTACATGCATCGTGGAGGCACAAGCAGTCAACAAGCCAAAAACAAGACTGGTTTTCTCCTTTTATTTAGCTATAATCTTGTGATGCAGACCTAAAGACACAGTATAGAAATGCACCTGCAAACAAAAGGGGAGGCTGATCATCGAGGTTGAGAACATGACTGAGACATGTCATTGGGATTTAAGTTCACCTGTTAAAGTTGTACTTCTTTTCATTGTTTGTTTTTCTGGCTTCCATTAGAAATAAATAATAATCCCTCCACTGAACTGGAGACTTTGCAGTTATATGATGCACAGCAGCCATCTGTTACTGAGGCGCTACACAATTATTCCTAATGTAAAAATCCGAGTTGCACGCTGTAAGATATGCTTAAACATCTCATGATTTAAATTGCAGCGTGATTTTTAGCTTTTGCTCAAAAACAAACCAAACCGACAGCTTTAAAGTTAAACACGCCTTGTGGTGAAAATCAACTTTTTAACCTTTCTAACATAACCATATGGCGTTTTTTTACGCGCTGCAAGACACATTCTTAGTGAAGTGGCTGAGCTTGGCACTGCATTGTACCGACTACAGTCTGAGAAACATATATTCAGACTTCTGAGGTTTCACACATAACAAACCTCAAGAACCAATCCTGTCAACCTGCAGGATGGGACTCTCTGTATCATCTCGTGCTGTATATTCCACTTCAGAGTCAGTTCAAACATGTATGGCAGCATAACTCCAATATAGCTTCCCATTATGCAGCGTAAAGTAGTTTTGCAGAGCTGTAGATGAGCTGACGTGCTTGAGCAGCAGTGCAAAGGGCACAGTGTGGGAAAAGAGAAGCAGGGACTTTGTAGATCTGTACATTCTAGCACAGAGTAACATCTGCACCATTTTATAACATGAGGCAATTATTTTCATGCAAACAAAACTTAGAAATATGCAACTTTGATGCACAGAAAGGAGGTTTTAGGGGTTAAATCAACAAACCAAAGTGCATTCACAGAGGGTTCTGTTTCTGGTCACCTGAATTCCAAGGAAGGGCTTGAGAAAAAATCCAATCAAGCAACTACACTGAACAAATATATCAGTTTAGCTTGCAAGTGGTTGCGTTTTCTGACTTGGACAAGATGTTAAAAATCTTATTTTTATTGTCATAGTTAGAAAAAAAATTGCAAACTCTCCTCAGAAGGTTTTCAAGCAATTCAATTGGTGACTAATTCCTGACCATTGAGTTAATCCACAACCTTGTTTAGGTTAACATGAATTGCACTTCGAAAACTACTTTACTAATGTAAGAACAATATTTTTATATAAGAGAAAATGGAAGCTAAATTATTATGATTATTATAACATTAAGGCATTATTCTATTTTAATCAACAGAGGAAAGAAAACAACATCTTTGCCAATTTTCCCATCGACTGTCACTCATTTCTGTGTGCACCCTCTCGACACAACATGTGGTTACTGGCAGTCACGTCCATTAGAAGCAGTCCTGTAGAGCCAAAAGAAACCAGGTGCACATTTTAATTAAAGCATATAGTTTTGACATTAAACTCATATTTGGAACTATAAACAGCCAGGACTTGCAGTTAACCAAACAGCACGTTCAACACAAGTTATGCTAATGATAGTTAACTTAATAACTGGCGACTGTGCTTGACTTACTACCAGCTGGCAGCATCGACGGGTGGTTTGCTGACTTTGCTAAATGAAATTGTACTCCCTCAGATTACTCGACTGACTAAAACTGGACCAGAGAAGACAGGATAGAAGACTATGAAAGAGACGCTTAGCCCAAAATATGAATGGACTGCCCTCTATTAGAAGAACAGATGCGCAGTCAGTGGGAAACGATGTTTTATTATTATCATGATAAATCATCTCTGTCGAACATGTTCTGGGACATGGTCTTCATTTTTAAATAGCTGATGAATGAAACATACACCTCATCTGTCTTTTGGTTTGTTTGTTTGTTTAATTTGCTGATGGCAGAACGTGGCTCCGTCTATAAGCTGGGCTGTCAGTAGCTGCTGCAGTCCCAGGGTGAATAAATTAGTGGTCACTGTGTGATCCGTCGTGGTGTTTTGTCCTTGCTTTGCACTGTGTTTATGATATTAAATTTAACTTACCGTATAGGGAAATGCTGAATGTATGCAACACTATGTAGACCAGGCATAGACAAAGACATAACTAGCTGAGGGGAGCAATAGTGTGCATGTCAAGTGTTTGACAGGCCTGCAAGCGCGGATATTATCTGATGTGCAAATCAGCTTTTGAATATGATCTGATTTGTTGCATTGTTTGAATGACGATTAGTGCTGAAGCTATTATTTTATCACGAATTAACCGGCTAATTGTTCTTCATTTGATCTATGAGGTGTCAGAAAATGACACACACAAAAAAAAGATGCAGGTCACAGTCGACATTTTCAAACTACTTTTTGTCCCAGATTTGAGAAATAATTAGCTCCATGTTGTAGAGGACAAAGAACAACTGCAGAAAAAGTAAAATTATGAATCAATTAGTTGACCAGATGTTACAGCAATCATTGAATTGCATTCTGATAAAGAATCACTGCATAGCCTGCAAGTCTCCATTGCGTGTCATATTTGAGTTGTTTTTCTTTTTTTGTGAACATTAATCTAATCTATGCTGTTCCATGCTGCGGCTTTGCTTTGAAGCTGCACTCTATATGTGATATTACATTTGGCTTACTATATAGGGAATGTGTGCATCACTATGTGTGCCAAGCATAGATAAGGACATAACTAGCAGAATGGAGCAATAGCGTGCGTGTCAAGTGTTTGATAGGCCTCCACGCGCTGATATTTTCTGATTTACATGTCAGCTTTTAAACTTGATCTGATTTGTTGTGTTGCTTGATACTAATTACGGCTGAAACTGTTATTTTAACACAAATTAACTGGCTAATTGTTTTCATTTGATCTACGAGGTGTCAGAAAATCAAAAATACATGCAGGTTGCTGTTTGTCAGACACCAAATTGGTATCTTTCGAACTGATTTTTGGACCAAATTCTAAAAGTAATTAGCTCAATGTTGCAGAGGAGCAGGAAAAATAGCAAAAAAGGGGGGATTTTGGTGCAGTTTGCTTAAATTATGAATCAGTGAATTGACTAGATGTCACAGCTACTATTAAACTGTATTCTGAGACGATACACAATAGCTCCTAAGTCTCCAATCTAGATATTTGAATAATTATTTTTCTTTTATTTGGACAGTAATCTGCTCTGTTTTCCTCCTTAAGCTGTTCAATGAAAGGAGTTAATTGGACACCTCCTGGTTGTAGTGAAGGACTGGAGAACAGCCTCAGCAGGCAACTGCATGAAAATTAATAGGCCAAGGCTGTGAAGGTTGGACTAGAGGTTGTTTTGTTTTTTTCATTTTGGTTTTGCGATTTTCCCAACATTTCAGCGGATTTTGTGCTGTGCTGCAGAAACGACAGTCGAGGAGCTGCCTTGTTGTTAACTTTGGGAATAGATGGGGCTGTTTGTTACCTCGTCCCTGGTTGTCTCCCAGTGTTTTTTTGCTGGCGTGCAAACCTTCCCGAATAAGTATTAGGTGCAGACGCTTGAGTTTTCACATCGTCAGGCCCTTCTGTATGTCCTCTCAGATACAGTGAAATAGGAAAGGTCCTTACTCCGGATGCGGTGGAGATTATGAAGTTGTGCTGGGAAGGGAGGCCATCAGATTCAGGATTTACTCCCTGGAGTTCCTGGGCCTTATGCATTTTGTATTAGCTGCAGTAGATTAAAAGTGTTTGTGCAGTTTTTTCGAGGTGATGCAGGTGATGGCTCTGCCCTCGAATGACTTCCCTTTATCACGCATTTTTCTCCCTCTCCAAAAAATGTATGTAAAGAAACTTGAAGGGATTCAAACGCAATAATCAGACTTGAGGCCAGATGACTTCAGCTACAGCTGCCGCTCGCTAACTGGATGTTAGTGCGACTGTACGCCCCTTTGTTCCCATTATCAAGAAAGATCAAACCATCTCAGACTATACTTCCAAAACCACTCATTCTTTCTGTTATGCCCCAGTTTTCCATATGTTGCTGCTTCGAGTGATTCTGTTGAAAATAGGTCTGTCAGAGGCCCAGGGTTTGATAAGACATAATTCCTTAATCCTGACAGGCAGGCAGGTCTAGCTCAAGATACAGTAAATCAATCAATGTGTCTGAGAAGTAGCAGCCTTCTGTATCGACTGTGACCTCCTCCAACCACCCTTTACTCACAGACACTTTCTAGGACACGCTAGACAGTGATGACTTGTGACGGAGTTTGTCCTCATATTCAGGCTCTGTAAGTGCTAAGCTGTAATAGCATGTATTCAAAAATACAAGGTTAAAAAAAGAGCGTATTTGACCCTCAAGATAAAGTGCGCTAGGCATCATTACCAAGCAGCGCTTAGAGTCAACAGGAGGCTGGAGATGGTTCACCTCATGCCTTCTTTTCACTGGGCCATTAACCAGGCTCACACTCTGAGTGACGGAGCAGCCTTCAGTGCCAGAGGCTTTTTGAGAGACCAAGATGTTTGGATATATTTTAACCTGTAGATTCAAGATTCAAGCCTGCCCTCTGAATCATATTCAATCCAGGGCCCAGAGGTGTTCGTGTGATGATGGGTAGGAATTGAAAGCTTTATAGGGAGGAAAATGTGGTAAGGGTGCCGAATACCAAGTAGGGTTTGTACCTTTTTTTTCCCAAAAGGAGGAGAGCCTAAAGAAGAGCATAGGAGGCTGTGAATAAAGGATAAGAGTCTGCAAAGATAAAGGGTGGGAACTGAGGATTGTGGGGGTGTGTGTTCCATTGTCATAGCAAGATGATAGTCATTGAATCAGCCAGTCAGTCCGCAAATGGGAAGTCAACAATTTTTAATATGCTCTTCTGACTCCCCGATGGTTTCCCCCTCACAGCATCTTCATCCTTTTTAAGCAGCATGAGACTTCTTCCTCCGCTCTTCCAGGGCAGGAGAATCCGGGCCTGTTCTCACATTTCAGTCCATTTATCTCCTGCTAGATGCAGCTCAGTGATCTTAGCCCTCCATTAGCCTGCACCGAAAAGCATCCAGTGCAAGTAAACAAAAAATTTAGGGACGGCCCATTTCTTCTGTTCTCAACCTTGTCTTCCAAATGACTTACAGTAGCTTCGGAACAACACATCACATCCGCCCGTGTTTGGGAAAAAGCGCAGCTCTGGTTTCATGTTAATAAGCCTTGTTTGCATGTCCTAAAATTTCCGTTCCTGGCACAGAAATGCAGTGGCTCTCTGGTGTGGTTGTCATAAAGTTGATATTTCCAGAGATAAATTACACCCCTGTTTCCTCAGGGTTCTCAGTGAAGGGAAATCAAACGGGCCACAGTCAGCTATTGCATAATATCATGTCTTAGCAAGATTTACCACATATCTCAGGGTTCTAAATAAATCACAGCTGTCAACTGCATTTTGCTGTTTCTGTAATTAATGCACCCCCAGAGTTAAAATATTCAGGCTTCCAGCTCCCATCTCTCTTTTTTTATCTAGCAGTGACAAAACACATCGGATGACAAGGGAAAGAAATTGGGATCATTTCAATCATTTTCATTTCTGTTAAAGGCTTTTCCCATTAGACCCCCCCAGCAGCGATGCGTAGAATCCATACATCATACCGGACGTGATCCCGTCAGTTTTAATGAATACGGATGTTAACCTGTTTGTTTCTTCCTTTTTTTGATGAGTGCGTTACATGTAGCCGCTTCCTTTTTCTTAGAGGACTTGTTTCTTCCTCATAGCCTCACTCAGTTAGTTGATTAACCGCTTAGTCGAAACAATGTTTGTTTTTTTAAACCAAAAACTCCAAAACTTCCAGCTCCAGCCATCTCCATCTTTTCCGTATTGTTTACAAATGGGAATAATGGCATACAATTTCAAGCGATCCCTCCGGTTAAGCCCCATTTGGATGGGATTAACGTTATAGCGGCAGACAAGGGAGGATAAAATATTCCCTGTGGATCTGGTAATTCAAATCATCGTTCCTGGCTGGATTTCAGAAATTTTTAAATTGCTTGATGTGGTCTGTAATAGACATGGAGATTCAGCGGGATAAACCAAAACAAGCGAATGAACAACTGCTCATAAATCCTCTTAGAACAACACTACAGAACTATCCTATCTTAACATTTCCTCCTGTCTGCTCATCCACGGCTACGTTACAAAGAGGAACCAAAGAAGAATTCATGCTTGTGATGGCACCAGTTTTTAATATCAGCAAATACAGGCTGAGCTCGAGGAAGAGCAGCAGTAACTACCTGTAGCTGTAATTACAACAGCTTAATATTGGGCTTATAAGGTGTAGCATCTCTGACAGCTTTAATTTCTTTCTATTGTTACTTTAGTTCCCGAATAGAGCTACAACTTGATTATAGGCATCTTCATTTTCACTCGATTTTCACACAAAACTTCACACTGTGTGGATAAAATGAAGGAGAAGGCCCGGAGTTTCACTTCAAAATACCAGGGTGGAGGACTAGCCAGTGTGCCGGAAAACATTAGGCATTTTTAGGCTATAATTACGACTCTGGGAGGGGGTGAAGAATTATTCACATATGCGCTCCATACTGATTTACTGACCAGAGGCAGGTAATATTAAAATCAGCCCGCCTCCCCCTTGAGAAATAATCTCGTCTGAATGGGGCTGAGGTATTGCCTTGGTTTTCATTGCTCTTCTCTCACCACCGATCACAGCTTGAAGTGGGCGCGAGCGCTGGATTGCCAGTTGAAAATTACAGCAAATAGTCCACACCGACACCTCCCCATCCAGCGCTGGAGAGCTGTGGCTGATGGGGTTTTCTGATGCTATCCAACATGCAGCGTGCACACGAACAAATGCCAAAATAAAACTGCATCTCAGGCATATTAACACAATAAGCAATTAGGATCTCTCTTACATGGTGAATTGGGTTTTAATTGCAGAATCTAGAAAATAATAAGCAGTCTTCTTTTATTGAATTTCAGTACTCGGAAAATCTCTAATTAAAAGTCAGAAATTAGTCTTCTGAGGAGAGCACTGTGGAAATTTGGTAAAAATTGATACTGATACCCTGATTATCATTGCAAAATAAACATTTCCTGCTAATTTTCCCCGGGACTAAAGCGTTATCATGCTGAGTAAAAGTTGTATGAATAATTACTGTGGAAACTGATTCTGATTAGTTGTATCTCCACTCTTCAGCAGCATTTATACCTGGCCCAGTCTTGTGAACGGTGCTTGCGATAAAATGGAATGAATGTGTTGGAAAGTGGAATCAAATGTGTTTTTTTTTTTCAAATTAAACACACTGCAGTTGCGTTGCGTGTTTTAGCTGTCATTCTTGGCTTGGCTGTGGTGCTGCTGCTTAGAAACTTCAGACACAAGAGAGAAGAAACCCCACATCCACACTGGACAGATCTGACAGAGTGGAGGCTTCTCTCTATTGTGAAGAATGACACAAACGGGTATCAAGATTGCTCTTTGTCTCAAATGCATAATCTGACAGCTGGCAATAAAAATTCTTTTCATCAAGACCTTTTTTCTGTGATGTTGTAGGCGTATGAAGGCCTGCAGATTTACATAGTCAGAATTATACACATACTTCAGCAGGGACTGTGGAGTAAAATGCACATACTTCTTGATAAATTCCTTTTCTGAAAGCTATGTTGGAAAACATTTCACTTTGCTATGTGCATAATATGATTATATGTTCTAAGAACCGGCTGCATAATATGATATGCAAAAGTACAGTAAAGTGCTGGGAAAAGTAAATATTGAATGTTGAGTGACAGAATTATTGAGGTTGGAATTACTGGGTTGTGCCGCTTCAAAGTAGCTCAGCGACAGATGGCTCGCTCTCTTTAGTGTACTGCACTAATTGTATTGCAGTTTTTAAAAAATTTTGCTGCTCAAAAAACAAGTGTTATCCTCAGACCACTCACGAGATAGATCCACCCTGTCGATGCATCCTTTTAAGTCTCATTTTACTCTTTTTTTTTCTTTCATTAGAAACATCGTGGCAGCCTCTTCCAAGCTCTCTAGTCCTTGCATGCAGCTAAGCCCTGCTCTCTCCATTCATTTTCCTCAGGGCAGCCTACTTCTACCTTCCTATTGATCTGCTGTGAAGCATCAACATGCCGGAGTGTCAATTAGAGAACCCCTCCTGCCCATCTGTGAGAGCACAGCTACAGCATCTCTAAAAGTTTCCCTGGCTGCCTTGGCCTCTCAGCAGCTGCTCAGGTCTCAGAAGATGGAGAGGGGTGTAATCTGCTGAAGATAAACGTACATTTATTTTTCAGATGTATCCTTGCTTGTATTTTTGATGTTCATTTTGCACTGCTGATTAGAGTGCAAAATGGCCAAGGCGATGCCAAAATTTTGAAAACACACATACGTATTTTACATAGTAGCGAAAGTACTGTAGGTGCTGTAGGCTGTGGGAAATACAGGACAATAAGAAAAACAGGCAAAAAGGCGATGACAGGTGCAGGTGCAACAACAGGTCTTCTGTGACTTGTGGAAAAACCAAAAAAACACACTGAGTCATGTATATGTATCAAGGATGTTCATGATTATTGGTTAATCGGTTCAACCAGTAAATATATAAACCAATAAGTCAGAAGACAAGGTACGTGATGTCAGAAAATGTATTGTAGATTAGCTGTAGTACCTGGTTGATCCACCCGGTGGCGCCTCTTACTGTTTTTTACTGTAGGGACCAGAGGAAGTGGTTACTAAAGGCAGTTAATGTTGGCAAGCAAAGTGAATTGTGGGGGTGTAGCTAGCAGCGGGCCACCATGACAAAGACTTCTGTGGCGGTTAATGACAATGACCTCCAATCGGACTGATGTAGTAAAGACAGGTGGAGTCTATTAGGACAGTACACATGCTGATGACTGTCTAATCTAACCAAGACATCTTTGCTGCAAGAGTTACTGGTCTGTATATAAAAAAAAAATCCATGGAATACCTGCTGTAGTTGAATCATGTCAATGATTAACTGATCATTGACTGATAATGCTGCCAACTATCAGTTAAAAAAAAAGTGTTTAAAATGTGTATCCTTATTATCTACATCAAGTGTTTTGATGACAAAAAAATCCTTTATACAGAAAAAGTCCTGATGCTATATTGTTCTGTTCAGACAGGCCTTTTCCACATTGTACAAAATTAACGTTTTAATTTACTAAACTACTACTGTAAACGATAGCTACTATTATTAAAACTAGACATTGTATGCACATCAAAAATCTGTATTTTTACAAATAGTAATTCATTCTTTTACAATATGTGACCGCAGTTAGGAGATAAATATCATTATTTGTTAAATAATTATTGTCTTGGCAGTTCTTGAAAGTTACACCATTCCACTGTTTTTAGTGTGTTTTCTTTCTGGGACCTTTACTGCCAGGTTTTAAGATGATTTATGTCTATGTTCAGCAATGCAAAAACGTAAATATAACCCCATACCCGACATGCTCTCACTCCGGCTGTGGCACTTCTTTTAGTTACAGCTCCTAACTAGAGCAGGATGCCTCTCATAACCGTTCTCATTCCGTTCAGTCAGTCTAAATATAATGTTTTGCATGCGTCTGTGTGTGCAGCAGGTTTTTATTAAATGGAGGGGTTTATTTTGAAATGGCTTATTTTGATAGATTATAGTGGTATTGAATTTTGTCTTGAAAAGCATGAAAATTCAGTGGTATTGTTACCTGCTACCAAACTTCTGGTATTGTGATGTTTTTAATATGAAGCAACAAGGGAAAATAAGAGAGACTTGAATGGTGAAGGGCAGGTTTTGCAGAACACGTTTTGTCTGCGTCAGTGAGACACTTCTTGCACTTGTTTTCCGGGTGAAGTGGAATTGTAAGGGCAGGCAGATTGGAGAGAGTGGAAGAAACACCTATCTCTCAGTGAAAAGAGATTCTGTTTGTACCATTGTTACTCTTAGCAACCAGAGTCTGCAATTTGAAGATTTTTCTGAGTTTCATCTTCACCAGTGGCTGGAGTATTTATCAGGTGAGTGAGTGGGTCTCAATTACACATTCACAACAGCAGGTATTGTTTTTGAATGGAGGGATTACTGGTAAAACACAGCCTTCAGAGCCTGTTGAATTCTTGGTTGTAGTTTTAATGTTGCCTGGCCAAGAAACATCTGTATAAACTGTCCTTCAGAGACGGTCAGGCCTAAAAGTGTTTGGTTAGCTCACTTCAACCTGCAGGAGTCTCTGAAGCTTCGTGCAACGTGTTTTGCTGACATGGACGAAATAAATTAATGACACCTGAAAGCGTGTTCATGGTCGACATCTTTACTGCAGGAGCGGACGGGGGGCAAATCTGTCAAACAGCCAAGGATGTGATGAGCTAAAAAAACCAGCCTTAAAAGCGATAGCTGTCAAAGAAAATGATTCTGACTGCTTCAGGAGGCTGACAGGAAAGAGTTTGACTATGTGAATGATCGCACGAGCTACATAAATGTGCCACTCCGCCATTAGCATATTTCATGCTTCACTTTTATGAGAGAAAGGGCTTCAGTGAGGAGGACTCTCTTCTTGGAATATGCCTGTCAGACTCATCTTAACAGCAGGACAAGCGTAAAAGTCGCTCCCTCAATAGCATGTACCTGGAAAAGTGTGGCTGTCTTGTTTACTATGATGTGCTCTTTCTCCAGACTTCCTTACATCAGTATACTTTCCCTGAGCATTTATGAACAGGCCACTCTGCGGCTGGCCGGCAAGATCTTGAATGACCCTTCTCATGCTCTGCACTCAGAATATGAACTGTTACCTTCAGGGAGAAGGTTTCGAGTCCCGCGCTGTCGCCTGAACAGACTGAAAAACTCCTTTGTTCCGACCTCAATCAGACTTCTTAATCAAGACAGAGGATAATATATCTGTCCCTTTTAAAGACATTGTTTTAGTGGACTGAATTTGTTGTTATGCTTTTTGTTATTTACTTGTAATCGTGGAGTGTAATGTACAATGTGTTGACTGCAGCATGAGTGAATAGCCCAAGACAGATTTCTCACCTGTGAGACAATAAAGTTTATATTATCTTAATATCAAAATTGTCTGCAAACTGCAAAACTAGATTTGGTTTAATGTAAAACACTCCCTCACCATATCTTCCTGTGCAAATTACAGACATCAATCTTTGGTATTATTTCAGTCAGAAACACTTGCTAATGAACTATTTTGTAATATCATCTATCTTGTTATTGTGCAGAGTGAACAGTTTCTAAATAGTTCAGAATACAGTATTATTATGAACAGATTTTGAGCTTATCAGAATTATGGAGTCCCTGTAGATTCAGCTGCTGCTGATGCTTGCAAGGCCATGTAACAATACCCACGTATTTGCCTGAAGGTTATTGTATGGCCTTTCGAAATGAATGCAGTCTGTTCCAAAATATGCTTTTGCACCTGAGGAAAGGTTGCTCTCTTGATATAAATCTCCAGTAATTCCTGCAGCTGTCTTAGACATTTTGTAGCTGGTAAGCATTTTTGTTGTTTTTTTCCTCTCGTCTGTGTTGTACATGTTTATCGAGGTATACCATTAAGGGCTCTTCTGTAAATATACATTTTGTCTTCTCTTCAACTGCTCTTGTAACCTTGTTTTCTTTGTGACCATTCTGGTTGTTGCAGTGCTTCAAAAGCAAACTGGAGCTGAGGTAGATTTACAATGTATCAGGCTTATAAATTAATGTGAGCCACAGCATTGTAACTCTGTTACACACCGTGTATTATAGCAGAGTCATGGAAATAAGATATACATTGAAAACACTGATAGTGCGGAACCTGATTTCTAAATTGAGTAAGTGCATCACTACATGTCATGTTGAATAAAGGCCTGAAGGGTGGCCTGTCCTAACCTCAGTGCTTCATTAAAATAGGATTCATAGGTTTCAGCTGAGTGATGCTAATACCTGAGATGATTAATTCAGAGGGTATAGCCAGCCCACCCCGAGTGCAGTGAGATCTTTGAAATTACTGAAAGAATTATCCGCATTCCGGTCTAAGAGGAAACGCCATAAGATATTAATCTGAAACGCGACAAAACAAGCTGATTAACATGATAATGCGCCGTCTAATCTTCTGGGGTATGAGATCATTTTCCTTCGATTGCACACCAGAAACTGCTACAGACTGGCTAGCATTTTTCAGTCTGAAGGAGACATATGAGCTATCACCACGCCAACTTTTCCTTTTGTACAAACATGAGGTTTGATGCCATCTGACTTGAAATCTGCAGTCTTGCAGAACACTTTCTTATTTGACCTGTTCAATGTTTACAGCTGCATTTTTTTCTCTTATCTATACCGACCTATGCTGGCGGCGGCAGCAGCAGCTCTCACTGCCTTTATCTCAGTGTTTGCTCTAAAGTCAGATATGCTGCTGCATGGTTTCTATTTGGTTATGGGGGCTCGGGTGAGCTGGCCAGCTTTCCAGTTGTCATCAGCTCTGCAGCAGTTTAAGTGGACCTGTAGTGAATCAACTCTGAAAAATTACTTCTCACTCAGTAGGAGATAGTTGGGTGTATTCAAAGGACCTTGTCACTTCCAATATGCTCTCAATGAATCTCAGCCGTTGCCGATCCAAGGCCTCAACCCACTCCCCTGGAAAACCAATGTCTACAGCCCTATTCCACGGACGTGTGCAGGGAGATTGTCCCTTCAGAGCCTATTACAGCCTCAGGAATGAACAGGGTGTGGATGTGTACATACAATGTAGCTTGTAGTGGCATATTTTGTGTGTCTACCTGGCATGTGTGCATTGTGAGAAAAAAATGAGGGAATAATACTGTCAGAGTGCATAGATGTGCATTACAGGACGAAGCTCAGAGGCTCAAAATCCAGCTTTAAATTTGCATCTTGTACCTGACGAGCTCGTTTACAGCGTTTGAATCAGTCAAGAATCTCCATCTAATCACTTTGCATAGTAGTTAAAAAACAAGCAAATGCCGCAAGGTACAACTTCCATCAAAGAGCTGAGGATGAGGCCGCAGTGACTCGCTGTTGTGTTTGTATATGTCATCAGTATGAGTAAATTTATCCCTTTATGGTAAAATGTACAAACACCTCTATGTGCTGTGTTAACTGCTGCTTTGAATCAGGAGTCGGCTTGCGTAATGCAGTGATTTCTTAAGGTGGATATGTTTCTGCTGGCTGACTTTGAATACAAAAGCCGTTCTCCATGTGTAATAGCATAATTACAGTTTCAAACTAATTTCTCAGACTCTACCCACGTTCGTTTGTTGTACTTGTCCACCCCGCAAGGCACAGACTTAGACATGCTTAAGAGACTCTGAGACCCGCTTATGAACTCCTTTTGTAATATATGTCGTTGATTCTGCCAGACGTAAGCAGAAATAGCTGCTAATGACAAAATGGTACATTTGACACGCAGAGATATCAGCTTCATCAGCAGCTTATTCAGTCCTTTTGACCCTTAATGATTCTAATGATTTGACAGCCTTTGAAGACGTATGTAATGTGGCAGCAACAGTGATTCATTTTTGTATAAATAATCATTTCTCACATACAGAAGGCAGAACTGCTACTGCCAGCGTCGACAGCTCCGTCTTGTGCTTCTGGAGCCATAAAACAGTCAGTACTTTTTCAGTTTGTCAGTTTGACGTAAACCTGACAGCAAAAATGGGAAATGTGATCGTCTAAGAATGTCACAGCATTGTGATAGTGGCTGAGTGCGTCCGCTGATAAAGTTGATAGGTGAAAATGAAGCACGTGGGATGTGACTCTCAGCCCTGTCAGCCTTGGGAGTCCATGGCAACCTTTTGAATTCAAAATGGTAGATGTGGGCAGACTGTATAGGAGGAAGAAATTAGTTTGGGAGCAGAACGGTCTCTTCATTCCACATAATTCTGCAGTAAAAAGGTTAAGCAGAAAAAAGTATTGAAAAGCTCACACCAATACAAATCCTTTTGCCATTTTTTTTCTGTTTTCTCTGTGCACTGTCTCACTTCTCTTCTCTTTTTCATCTTTCAGGAATTCACTCTGAAGCCTGTGGACCTAAGCAGGCCTGAGGGCTCTGACATATACCAAATCCCTGCCCAGGGGAACAGGGGAGATTAAAAACTTCTGATTGAGGTGGAGAGGAAAGAGACACAGAGAGAGCGGAGGGAGAGACAGAGGGGAAAAAAAGCTTATCGTTCACCTTTGTTCTTCCTAATGCTCCAAGTGAAGGATCTCCATAGGCAAGCCTGTGAATAACAGCAGACACAAGAACAGCTGCCTACCACTGTGGTCAGATGATGGAGTGAGGGAGTGAAAGAGGAGAAGAGAACAGGATTACATCCTGTGAAAGAGCCAAGCTCATATTCTACGTTAATTGAATGCCTGGGAGAGAGAAGAGACATGAGAGGAAGCCTTTTCTGTGCCAACTGCTTGAAGAGGTATTGCAATTAACCCTCTGGCCATCATAAAATAATACCTGGCTTTTGTTGTTTCCTGATTGCTGGGCTGGTTGTACGGTGTGGATGTGTGCTCGGGCTGTGGTCATGTTTCAGCCCCTGGCGTGCAGACCGGATCGGACCGGCTGTCAAAGAAACAGCTTGATTCTGCCGCTGCTGCTGCTGCTGCTTCTCTACAGCTCCCTCAAGGCTGCTCAGGCTGCCAAACCCAAAGGGCCAGGACACACACATTTGAACTCCATCCGCATTGACGGAGATATCTCCTTAGGTGGGCTCTTCCCAGTGCATGCTAGGGGCCACGATGGCAAGCCATGTGGGGAGCTGAAGAAGGAGAAGGGTATACATAGACTGGAGGCCATGCTCTTTGCCCTTGACCGCATCAATAATGACAATAATCTACTGCCTAACATCACACTCGGAGCACGAATCCTTGATACCTGTTCCAGGGACACTCATGCCTTGGAGCAGTCGCTCACCTTCGTGCAGGCTCTGATTGAGAAGGACGGCACCGACGTCAAGTGTCTCGGTGGGGGAGCGCCCATCATCACCAAACCTGAGCGGGTGGTGGGCGTCATCGGAGCCTCCTCCAGCTCCGTTTCCATCATGGTGGCCAACATACTCCGCCTGTTTAAGGTAAGGTTTAAGCACAGTTGTTTGTTTGGAGCCGTTCTGAATGTCGTACGATACTGAAACCAGTGATTTGTGATGTTTTTTTGCTTTATTGATCTGCTTTTATACAGCATTTGTTTGAATAATTAATAACAGCGGCTAAAAAACAACATGGGCAGCTGAACAGTGTGAGAGAACAATGTGTGTTAGAGATCTGCTGCCACACAATGGACACTTTCATAACTTTAGAGAGGAGATCCTTTGGTAAATCTCATCACTGACTGTTGCCCTGGAGGAGTTGGTTGCTAAGCAGTGAGAGGTATTGCCTGTCACAATACAGAAGTGATTAATAGGAGACCACTTTATTTCATTTTTACCCCATAGCCTTTCTCTCAATCAGTTTGCTGTTTACATCTGCTTACACTATTGGAAAAATATGTCCTGTTCATGGACATTTGGACATTTGATGAATTATTAAACACAAATATTTATTTTCTGGCCAGTCAGCCATGGCAAGCATAATAGTTCTTTCTGCTTTACTGAAGGTATGATTGCTGTGTACCGCTCGGCTCACAGCAAAATAATACACCTTTTTATGACTAACAAAGAAATTGCTCTTTTTAAAAGTGCTGTCACGTGTTGGAAATTATTTCATGGGTAATTACACATGTTAGCACAAATATTACTCAGATCACTTTCATTGGTACTGGTGAGCTGGTGGCTCATTTAAATTCTGTGATAATTAAAACAAGGGACTCTATTTTTCCAAACAACATTCAGAGTAAAAAGAAAAAAAACAAGACATGTATTTTAGATTCTCTGTGTCAATCCTGACTTCATTTGTAACCCAAACATCACTCTGGCTCGTCTTCCTTAAAAGAACTGCAAGGTCAGAGGTAGGCATCCCTGGCAGCTGATTCAGGAAGGACACAGGCCCGGTGTTTGCTGTCATCGCTTTCACATCACTGACTGCATGACTCCAAACATTACCGCTTTCTTTTAGGGCTTTCCAATTAATGCCAGTGATCTTAAAACATCAGCTGAGGAGCTTGAAGCAGTGTCACGGCACACAGAGCAACACAGGATAAACAGCACAGCAGGCAGAACAAAGCTGTACATATGTACAAACATAAATCTAGTGAAAATAGAAAAGGTGATGGCGGAGCTGAAGCGCTTGATCAGTCAACAATTTGTCAGCATTTATCTTGATAGATGATTAGTCTTTTGTCATTTTTCAAGCAAAAATGTCATTCTTGTTTATTTTTTTTTGCAGATTTTTCTACTTGTTTTGTGTCTTGTGTGATAAATAAACCCATCTTTAGGTTCTGGAGTGTGGTGTTGACAAAGAAGCATTTTGAAGATGTTTCTTGGAGAAATTGTGAAGGGTATTTTCATTTTTTGTGACATTTGATAGACCAAACAATGTATTTAGTCATTTAAAAAAATAACTGGTTGGCTGATAAGTAATGAAAACAATCTTTAGTTGCGGTGTTAAAGGAAGGCAAAGGATTGATATGTTGATGGGATCGCTGTTTCTTCGCCATTGTTCCTGCTTGCCGCGCTAATGCTCTCAGCTCCGGTGCCAGATGTTTGACTATTGCCGAAGCAGAGCAGAGTCTGGCATTGCTTCATCTGCTGTCTTCCTGCGTGATCAATGCTGTGACATCTATTGCAGGAGAGATGCTCTGCAGCGTGTATTGTCACTGAACCATAATTAGCATCTCTACATTTTATTTAAATGATTGCGGGGATATGTTTGTATCATATCACAGATGATAACTGTGTTAGATGTGATAAAGCCCTTATTATGTGAGATCTGAGGGAAAGCATGTAGGCTTCTATACATTATGGAGTTTATGGGAGGTGGCTTATTTGTATGCATGCTGCACTGCAGTGCAATTGGACAGAAGCCATGAACACTATAGCATTAGTCATAATTCTAGATAAGGTGCAGTGATGTTGAATAATTTTCAAACCCGAACATACTTAGATAGAAAACCAGAAGCAGGAATTACAAAATCAGTATGAGGTTCAAATCAGCAAGTTGATTTAGGTAGAGCTCTCAAGTTTGGTGAGAAGGCTTTTATTTATTTTTTTAATGCTTATTTATGCATTATTTAATCTAACACTCCACAGCTACAGCCTGCAGTCTATGTATTATTTGATAAGCTCCCCGATTCCAGAGTGTTACAAGCCACATGGGATGTATCCTTCTTGTCGAGGCCCCCAGCGTTAGTCAGAGTGAACTCGCTGTGACAGAGCACACACACTCAGGTTTCATACATCCTTTTGTATATTTTAATGTGTGCACGTGTGAGTCTTTTTTTCAGGTTGTGTATGGGTCCGTGCATGGATGTGTTCCATATAACTGGAATAGGCACACGGGGCATGCAAAGCCCTGTGCATGAACTGTATTTCTTTCTGACTCCCACTCATAAAATATGCCTGTACGTGCACTCACACAGGTAAAAGTCGGTGTGGGCCCCAGTAATGAGCATCTCCTGCAGTGCGTTCTTGATCCCACTCTCACTTGGAAGCCTCACATCCTCCGTCATTAGCACAGCGCTCATTCCTTCTTCATTAATGCACGTAAGCGTTGTCCTTGCATATTTAATCTGGACTTCTCTGATCTCCTCTCTCTTTACCCTCAATGTATATATTAGCATTCCCCTCTTCTACTTTCTTTTTTTTAATGTTTAGACAGCTGGAGGTTAAGAAAGACGCTCCAGTCTGACAGCGGTCGAGGAGATCAGCATGGTGAGATTTTGCCAGGTCATCTTTGCTTGGGTTTCTGAGTCGCACTATTGAAAATCAAACACTTTTCAAGGCAGTGACCAATCAATCAGCGTCCACACTAATTGAATAACGGTCATTACAACAATCAAAAAAGACAGTGAGCTCCTGACGGGATGTAAAGTAGTCTGGTCTGTTACATGGATTAAACAGTAAACCTTTAATGGAGAGTGGTGTGTGGTCATTTAGGCAGGGTCTTGAGTTATGACTTCCTCGGGATCCTCAGGTCAGCCATACAGCAGCTGGTCCTCCTGGCCCCTGATGGACCTGCTTATGGCCCCAGAAGGTTTTAACTTTATAGCCTGCTCATAACATACCCCGCGCCAGCAAGACATCATTTGCTGCATGATCTAGCATGTAGAGGGAAGGACAACTGCGTCTGCTAGGGCTGCAGCTAGACATAAATGTTTGCTTTAAATGACGGCAATGCGTGCACACAAGCACCAACTCAGCATACTGATGAAGACATTGGACTCTTAGACATGTAGACAAGTGTGTATGCACAACCGCACACACACACACACCATATGCATAATTGCAGCAGACACACACACACACTATGTATGCAAACGCTTCACATAAAGAAACAGAACCGTATACAAAAGCCATCAAGCAAGTTTACACGCAAACCACTTTAATGCCAGCAGCAGCAGCAGCAGCAGCCACCCTGGTGTAGTTAGCAGGTTTACAAAAAAGTGTTTCCTCAGCACTCAGCTGCATACAGATGTGGTCCAGAGCAGCTTGATGAATATTTTACTCCAAACTTATGTAACGGTAACATGGGGACGAGGAGCTGCAGCTCAAGAACATTTTGGTGTAGCTCGCCGAGAAGTGGGAGCTGCTGTGACAAGCATTTGGGGAAAAGATAAATCATGATCACAGACAAGCTATGTCAGATGATTACATAATTCATTTGCACAGCAGATGTGTTCGTAAAGTTGACACACATCACCTACAATGCAGATTGCACCACCGGGTCTGTTGCTCCTGACTACGTATTCAGCTCTGCAGGAGGTCCTGAAAGGGGGTTTCCTTTTTGGCAGTGAAAGTTTGGCTCTCGTTCAATGAAAACGACTCTTTATAAATATCATTTGCTTCATTCTCTCGTGCACATGAGCGGCACAATAGAGAGGCGGTGACCCAGGAATAAGAAGCTCACAGTGTTCGAGGCTTTAATGCTCACTGGAAAGCATCGTGTTGGCTCTTTGTTCTGACATTACACTTTACTGCTGGCCGGATGAAGCATCTCACATTTACTGAATGGCTAGTTTTGGTAGTAAAGGGTCCAGAGAAGAGTGAGGAAATTATCCATTTAGGGGAACAAAAGTAGAAGAAATGATTTTTCACACAGGAGCACACAGGCCTCCAGCATCCCACTCATTCGGACACTTTCCCTTACCCTTAATGCATGTTCTTGTTTCCTGGAGACACAGAGGCTGACCTAGTGAGCTGTTGTTTAGCACCTGTACATTGTGAGACAAGCTTCACAACAAATGTAAATCATTTAGTGATTGTGGAAGTCTCAGAGACAAAAACAACGCATCAATATCTAAGTGAACTTTTTTTTTCCCCCACATTTGATCCAGACAAGTGGTGTTACCACACTGCTCTCATGTGGCATTCCTGTAATTCATATTTGGTAGTTTAATTGGTCTGATCCCGCGTGGGCTGAGTGTTTCAAACTGTCAACAAAAAGTCAAGCAAATCATATTTTGTGGTTAGGATGGGACGAGCACCATAGATTATGAATAGTTGATTAGAGATCGCCTTGAGCTGCCATTTTGAGCCTTATTTCCTCATGAATTATTGTGGGACTTTGCACATGATAACATAGCCAGTAAAAGCATGTAAATAATAAACCACGGTGTTGAATAATACATTGACAGGCAGATTAGCAAATATAAATACACTGTCTGTTATTTATAATACCATGATTTAGCATAATGACCCAAAACATCTCAGCTTTATTATCGCTATCATCACAACCATGCAGCAGCTTGATGGGACTCAGAATGAGAAACCCATTGCCTGGTGTAAAGGATGGTTTTAAAAATCAAATTCACAGGCTGTAGTTGAGGAAACTGGTGTTTCTTTTGGTGTTATAATTCATTTTTGTGTCACTCATAGTCAAAATGCAATTACATGACAGCTTGTAAGGTAAAACCCATCAGTGTCGATCTCATTCAAAGTACATGTACAGGTGCACCTCATATATTAGAATATGGTGGAGAAGGGTCAATATTTTGACACTGCTCCAAGTGAAATTGTATATATTCTGGACTCATTACACATAAACTGAAATATTTCAAGCCTTTATTTGTTTTATAACTGCAAAAATATCCCAAACTCTGAAAAGTATGCTCATGTATGCTCTGTCAATATTTGGTCGGGGCTCCCTTTGGCATGGAGGCAATCAGCCTGTGGCACTGCTGAGGGGTAATGGATGCCAACCTTGCGTTGATAGCTGCTTTCAGCTCTTCTTTATCGTTTAGTCCGGTTCGCCCCATTCTCCTCATGACAACACGTCACAGATTTTCTACGAAGATCACATCTGGTGATCTGGCTAGCCAGTCTAGCACTGTAATGCCAATGTCCGTGAACTGTTTCTGAGTGGTTTTGGAGATGCCAGGTCCTGCTGGAAGACAAAATCTGCAACTCAGAAAAGCTCTTCAGCAGATGGAAGCACGTAGGGCTCCAAAATCTGCTGGTAGATGGCTGCATTGATTTGGGACTTGATTATACAGGTGGACCAACACCAGCAGACGACATCATCACTGACTGTGGAAACTTCACACTGGACTTCAAGCATCTTTCATCCTGTGGCTCTGCACTCTTCCTCCAGACTCTGGGACCTTGATTTCCAAAAGAAATGCAAAATTCACTTCCATCTGAAAACAGGACTTTGGACCATTTAGCAACACTCCAGTTCTTTCTCAGCTTAGCCCAGGTAAGATGCTTCTGACATTGTAGGATATTCAGGAGTGGCTTAACAACAGGAATTTGACACTTACATCCCATTTCCTGGACACGTCTGTGTGTAGTGGCTCTGGATGTTCTGGCTCCAGCCTCAGTCCACTGCTTGTGAATCTCCCCCCTTTTTGAATCTGCTTGTCCTGATCATTCTCTTTAGTCTGCTGTCATCTCTTTTGCTTGTGCACCTTTTCCTAGCACACTTTCCACTGATATGCTTTGATACAGCACTCTGTGAACAGCAGCCCCTTCAGCAATGTACTTTTGAGTGTTACCCTTGTGGGGGGTGTCAGCGATGATGTCTTCTGGACAACTGTCAAGTCAGCAGCAGTCTTCCCCATGATTGTGGTTGTGTGTACTGAACCAGACTGAGAGGTTAAAGGCTCTTTGAAGGTGTTTTGAGTTAATTAAGTGACTGAAGCTCATCTTGGGATTGTGTGGGAGTGTATAGGGGTCCTTTGTTGACATCTCTGTGCAATATTCTATTTATTTCGAGATCAATTTCGGAGGGTTTCATGAGCTGTAAGTCGTTTTCATCAAAGTCAGAACAAATAAAGGCATGAAATATTTCAGTTTATGTGTACTGAGTCTAGAATATGTACAATTTTCACTTTGAGCAATGTCTAAAAATAAATACTAATAAAATATTGAATGTTTTCCACCATATTCTAACAATATGAGATGCACCTGTATAAAGTAGAAACCCGGTCGGTCACACAGCAAACTGTGAAGAGGATGGCAGATATCCCTATCAGCTGACAGTTGCTTTTCCTTGCGGTTCCTTGAATGAGCGAGCTCATCCGTTCTGCAGCTGTTTTGTGGCCAAGCCTCCCCCACATCACTCTTTCCCAGAGGTGCTCACCATCTGCTTTGCTGCAACCTCTTTTAGTGCGTAAATGGTTATGTCCCCCCAGTTGATCCTCTGCCTCTTAACTTCAGACCAGTTTAGTAAAAAAAAAAAAAAAAAAATCTGTTGATGTTATGATCCGTTAATATGTCACAAAACTACAAACGCGTCCTCTTCTCTCAGTGTGAGAAAACTGAGAGGAATCTCGAAGCAGATTTTTAAGTCCAAAAGGAAAAAAAAAAACCTGTATTGGTTCGTCTTTGACACTACAATTAAAGTACAACCTTTGTACTGAGGAGCTATCTGCCCATTTCTTAAAGTGTATCTTAATGAACATTGGCTTCATAATAGATTTCCTGTCAGGCCCATCTCACTCTTGCCAGCTTTTCAAAACATACTATTTGAGCAGCATTTTATCTTTCAGCCACTGGGCTCGTACTCATTTGGAAGGAAGCAATAACCTGTGAGGAGATTCTCAAGAAAATTTAATCAAATCTGCAAATTTTAGAGCCTTGCTTTTGGTGTTAATTTAGAATTATGGACACAGACGGAATTGGATTAGAGGTAAAAAAAAAAATAAAAAAATCTCCAGAACAGTAGCTTTGAGAATTGTATTATTTCTGTCCATGTATTTCATTATATATATATATATGAAAGAGATTTTAAGTTTAATAGTCCCTAAAATTAAATAAGCGCTGCTGTATTTTGTAAAGATTTGGTTTAATCACTCCGTATCTCTGTTGATTGCATTTCCACTCTTCTAAAGACTCTGCAGTGAGGCTGTGAATCCTTCAGTGTCCAATATATTCCTTGACGTTTTTACCCTACCGGGACCCTCATATGGGGAATGTCTAAAACACAAAAATATGGGTCATGAAATTTCATGCTTGGTCTCACCTTGTTCTGACGGCTTTTATTCTCCTATAAACCTTCAGCATTGACACAGCAGAATGACGGCCCTGTGCCAAAATTGATTTAGCAACTCATTTGTGGGAATGACAGCTAAATCAAGATTAACTAGTATCAGCCCATCGAGGCATCTCACTTCAACCAAGCCCACTCATTCAGGGAGCCAGTGACAAGATGATTGCTCACATTGGCTGCTTCAGTATGGAGCTGTGAAGACCGCTTTTTTTTTTTAAACTTGCTTTACATGGACTTCAGTTTCATGCAACAAGGTGACATGTTTAAACTCGAGTCCGGATTGTTAGTGAAGTTATATATACTCTGGAGTTTATGTGATGCTGCTGCAGAGACTTATTGCGGCCACAAAAAGGCACATTACATGTCATACTTTGAAAAATATTATTAGATTTACTCGTAGGCTTCAGCATAAGTGTATTTCAAATGAGAATATATGACATTCTTTATCAGAAAACTGGACTGTGTCATTCTTTTTAAAGGGGACACTGCAGCACAAATGGAAAGACAGTACAGGGCTTTGTTACTTTGTAATTTCAAAATGAGAGCCATTTTGGCCGGAGTACTGTAAGTCATTGTGGGAGCTGCACATAATAATCCTGCTCGGTTCAGGGAGGTGATATTTTTCCATTTTCTGTATTTTCCTATGCCATGTTTTTTTTTCTCTCCCTCCCCTCCTCTGCACTGTCTCTCCTCCAACTAGTCCATTAACAAAATGCTGACTGCCTGCTTGTGCCGCTATTACGCCATCACCTCCTTTCTCCTTTCTTTGATATTCTAATACACATACAGTAATAATTGATCCGTCTCAGTTTTTGGCTTTGATCAGCCAGAGATTACTGGACTCGGTAACCTGTTGTTCTTTGACCACCAGGGCTGCTTCAGCATCATCCATGCCATTTCATTCTGCTCATGCACCCGCTGCCTGCACCCACAGCGCGAGACTCGATACATGAGAGGGGCATTTGGCGGAAGGAGCTTTTTGTCCTGATTTGGTCAAATGGTAAATCAGAACCCACCCCCCTCCCTCCAAAATTTCAGTCTTTCACAGAATGGCCCAGATTTTTATGCCTCCATGCCGGCGACAGCAGTGACTGGAAGAGTGATGTTGTTGGGTGTTTCATCCCATTTGTGTGACTGTTATATCTCAGGAACACCTTGAGGAAAATTCTCTAAATTCGGCACAACTATGCTCTTGGTCTCAGGAATGAACTGATTAGAATTTGGTAGTCAAAGGTCACTGTGACCTCACAAAACATGTCTTGGGCCGTAACTCAAGAATTAATACACCAGAGTGATTACAAAATTTCACACAGACGTCTAATAGGATAAAATGATGAAGAGATGACATTTAATATCCAAACACCAAAGGTCGACTTCACCGTCGCATCATGGTGTTGTGGGAAAAAAAAAACATTTCTCTGGTCATTATTCAAAGTTATAACTGAGGAGCAGAAGGTTTTTGGTAAACTTTATGCCTCGTAACCCCTTAAATCAAAGCACTGCACTGCAAAAGACATGTTTCATTTCTTGATCTCATTTATTAAAATATATAGAGCCTAGAAGAAGTGAAACTAAACTGAATGGAATGCAAAAAACTTGCATAACTTTGTGTGGCAGAACACTGTTTATTTTTTATCTTCAGAGTTCTTATAGGATTTTAGTTGCTCAAATTCATCCCAAACAATTATTCAAAATGAACAAGAATTGCACAGGAAAAGAAAATCTATACTACACTATACTATTTTATACTATACTATACATACTATACTATGCTATGCTATACTACACTCTATACTACACTATACATACTATACTATGCTGTGCTATGCTATGCTATGCTATGCTATACACTATACTATATACTACACTATACATACTATACTGTGCTATGCTATACTATACTATAGTATATACTATATTATATACTATACTATATAAAGTACTATACCATAATTTGTACTATGCTATAATATACTACCTTATGCTTTGCAATACTATATACTATACTGTACTATATACAATAGTATAATATAGTATAGTATAGTATTGTACTATATACAATACTATGCTATACTATACAGGACTATACTATACACTATACATACTATACTATGCTATGCTATGCTATACTATACTACACTATGCTAATTGCACAGTAAAAGAAAATCTATACTACACTATACTATTTTTATACTATCCTATACATATGATGTGCTATGCTATACTACAGTATATACTATACTATATACCATAATGTATACTATGCTATATTATGTACTATACTATATACTATGCTATAATATACTACACTCTGCTATGCTATACTATATACTATACTGTACTATATACAATAGTATAATATAGTATAGTATTGTACTATATACAATACTATGCTATACTATACAGCACTATACTATACACTATACTATACTATACTATACTATACTATGCTATGCTATGCTATACTACACTACACTATGCTATACTATGCTATACCATACCGTAGTATACCGCATACTACACTACACTATACTATAGTATAATATACCATGCTATTGTATACTATACTATACTATACTATGCTATACTATACTATACTATACCATGATATAGCAGCACATACTAATGAGCTACAACAGTAAAACTACCGACAGATGAAGTGAATGACATTGACTATCTTGTTACACTGCAATGTTGCTGTTCTGCTGGGTAACCTTGGGTTCTTGCATTCATGTGGATGATGCTTTCACCGGTACCACCCACATAAACATTGCTACAGACCGAGCACACTCCCCCTCCCACGGCAAGGTTCCTGATGGCAGTGGCCTTCCCCGGCAAAACAATGCTGCCTGCTACACCGCAGAAACTGCTCAGGAACGCCTCAGCAAACACGACAAAGAGCCCAAGGCGATGACCCGGCCTCCAAACTCCCCAGATCCCAATCTAACTGAGCATCTGTATGTGCTGAAACAAGCCCGTTCCATGGAGTCTCAACCTCAAATCCCACAGCATCCAAAGGAACTGCTGCCAACATCCCTGCGTCAGACACCACCAGTCATGGTTTTACAATCTGCAGTCTTAATGCAAAAAGTTATAGAGAGTGTTTTCTCATTCAACTTAAAAAGTAACGTGAGAGATATACTAATGAGATATAACCCAAGTGTGGACTTGGCACCCAAGAAAATCTCACCCTGTCTTTATTATTGCTTGATTTTTCCATTTGTGTTATTTTGCTGCTGCATGAGTAAGCATTGATTCATGGTGACTCATCCCTCTGAAAAAAAGAAAGTTCTGACAACATTCTAGGCCACAAGACAGGCTTTTTATCCAAACACCAATGCATGTACGCGAATGAGCTTTCCCAAAGAAGTGATTCAGATGATTTTTAAATCCGGAACAATTTTTGATTTCAGCGCTTGTGATCTTTTGTGATGGTGTTTTGCTTCTCCTCCCTGTTTGTTTTTCTCGCACGAAAGAAATTACTGGAGGCAGGTGTTGGCCTGCTCTGTAGGATTTCTGTGAGCTTCATGTTGTGTCTTCCCGTGTAATTATATTGTTTTTACTCTATAATTATATTTTGCCTTAGTTATGATCTCATCTCAGCAAGTACGAGTGAGCGATTCTCCATGCAAATGAGCCATAACAACATTTCCGTATCTTCAAGAGCTGACAATCGTCCATTCAGAATCCAGATCCAGACCTTCTACCATCTGTCAGTTTTCTTTAGATGCCAACCGCCCTTGTGTTGGTCTGTGTGCTCGTGGGTGGCCATATTTGAACACAAGACTGCATGTGTGTATGGCAGACTGTTTGTTTCTGGTTAGCTATGAAAAAATATCCAGTCTAATGGATGCATGTTTTTGCTTCAACATGAAAACAAACATCATGAAAACTGTCTGTATTCCCTCATGGTTTAATATGCGAGCAGCAGAAGTGCATGTTTTTACATCACAGAATCCACAAATGTTGATTTCTTTGAAAGAAGTGGCAGCCATGGTGTTGACTTCAGTTCCTTTTCGTTAACGACTGAATGGAAACAAATTGTGACTAACACGTGCCGCATGTACAGCTGTGGTCAAAAGTTTACATACACTTGTAAAGAACATAATGTCATGGCTCTCTTGAGTTTCCACTTATTTCTACAACTCTGATTGGAACAGATACTTCTTTGTCACAAAAAACATTCATGAAGTTTGCTTCTTTTATGACTTTATTATGGGTTAACAGAAAAAGTAACCAAATCTGCTGGCTCAAAAATATACATACAGCAAAGCTAATATTTGGTTACATGTCTCTTGGCCATTTTCACTTCGATTAGGCGCTTTTAGTAGCCATCCACAAGCTTCTGACAAGCTTCTGGTTTAATCTTTGACCACTCGTCTTGACAGAATTGGTACAGTTCAGTTAAATTTGTTGGCTTTCTGACATGGACTTGTTTCTTCAGCATTGTCCACATGCTCTCAATTAGGTTTAAGTTCAGGACTTTGGGAAAGCCATTCTAAAACCTTAATTCTAGCCTGATTTAGCCATTCCATTACCACTTTTGATGTGTGTTTGGGGTCACTGTCCTGTTGGAACACCCAGCTGCGCCCAAGACCCAACCTTCGGACTGATGATTTTAGGTTATCTTGAAGAATTTGAAGGTAATCCTCCTTCTTCATCATCCCATTTCCCATCGTAAAGCACCAGTTCCATTGGCAGCAAAACAGCCCCACAGCATAATACTACCACCACCGTGCTTGACTGTAGCCATGGTGTTCTTGGAGTTAAAGGCCTCACCTTTTCTCCTCCTAACATATTGTTGGGCATTGTGGCCAAACAGCTGGATTTTTGTTTCGTCTGACCACAGAACTTTCCTTATCTTATCTTTGTCCATGTGATCAGCAGCAAACTTCAGTCGGGCCTTAAGGTGCCGTTTTTGGAAGAAGGGCTTCCTTCTTGCACAGCAGCCCCTCAGTCCATGGCGATGCAAAACACGCTTGACTGTGGACACTGACACGCGGCAAAAAGCCACCTTTATACATAATTTTTTCGTGTGTGATGCCAAATCAGAAAATTGCTTCCACGTATTTCCTCTCAGATGATTTGGTTGTCTGATTATTTGTTCACAGCTCACTAGTCTCCTCAATTTTGGGGTCAACAAAACAAATAGTTTTTAGAGGATTTACTGAAAATGAAAATGGCATATGTTGGATGAAATGTTACAGGAAATTTTATGAACGCCCCCCTGCTGGAGCAGTGACCTATTTCACGATCATTAATGACTGAACGCTTTATTTTTAAGGGTATTTATAATTTGGAAAGAAAAGTGAAAACTCTGCACGTCCCTGTGTCTCAGGCAGTATCAGCCAGGCTCGATCTGCTGAGTAAAATAGCTGTCAGTAGTTTACTTTCATCTCTTCAGGAGATACACTCAAGTCAGAATTTTTTGTTAACATTTTTTTTTTTTGCAATCCGTCAGCTGCAAAAACTCATTATGCACAGAAATGGTGAACACGGGAAAATCCACACAAAGCGTCCATGGCAGAATTCAGAGCATACTGGAGCTATAAAACCACTTTAAGATTCCCTTTCTGATTCTGGGAGTCTGCTTTGACAATTTACTCAAAATACTTGAATCAAGAACTGTATCAATTACAATCCAGTTGATCCAGAGCGGCTGATGGCAGAATGGTAGACTCTTCCAGCTCATGTACATTTCTTCCATTAGGTTACAAATGCAGAGTTCACGTCTTTGTTTGGAGCCCAAATCTGAAATAATGTTACCAAATACACGTGAAAAACATCTGAATGTGTCAAGAATAGAGATATAAAGGACAAGAATGCAAAAGTGGGACCACATAACCCCAGTCTTGGCATCACTCCACTGGCTTCCTGTCTGTTTGAGGGTAGTTTTTAAGGTTTTATGTCTTGTTTTTGAAGTTTTGCATGGGTTTCCTCCCATTATTCCGCAGAGCTTATTCAGGTCCACAAACCTGTTAAAGAACTGAGGTCGTCTAGTCAAGTGGTCCTGGAGGTACCCAGATCTAGACTCCAAATTAAACTTTTCAGTGGCAGCCCCTAAACTTTGGAACAGCCTACTGCTGGACGTTAGGGCTGCTTGGAACACTGAGTCTTTAAAGTCCTGGCTAAAGTCCCACCTCTAGTCAGTGGCTTTTAGTTCGATTGAACGCTGACGTCTTGGCTGCATATATATCGTTTTTCATTGTATGTTCATCTAAGTTCTTTTGCAGTGCTGATTTCTAAGGCTACACTTTGGTCAACCTTGGTTGCTTTTAAAGGTGCTATATAAATATAATTGCCCTTGCGCTTAATGGTGTGATTGATGCACCCTTTTGAAACAGCATACTGTCTACTAATTTCTTTTAGGCTTTTGACATTAGGTTTTGGGTTTTAATATTTTATCCAGTCTAAATCCCTTCTCCAGTGAATTTGCACAATGCTGATGAGCACCAGGTACGACTACGGAGGACTATCATCTTGATTTTAACAGTACAGCTGCTCTTTCCAATGCTGCGTATCGATCTGGTACTTTAACTGGAGCTTTTTGTTATTTTTCTAAGAGAAAAAAAAAATTACTAGAATAACTAGAATCGCTTTTCTTCCCTTTTATAATTTCCTCTTTTTTACTCGTCACTTTTGGGTCTACAGGACTTTTCCTTTTACAGTTTCTTTTCATTGTGCAGTTTTTGAGTACTTCTTCTATCACTGCAATCAATTCGAGAAAGAGTTCAAATAAAGCAAGGGTTTGCAAGCTGCATCCGAATATTTATATCTGCCCCTGCTCTGCAACTGAAAATGTGACTTCCTGACCAATTCAAACTGAACTTACACGAATAGCCACAGCTAAACAATCAGCCGGCTAATGGCTGCTTTAAACCATTAACCCATGTTCGTGTAATTTAGTGAACTCTGTGTGATGATTTTCGGCTGCTAGCTTGCGTAACACCCGAGGCAGTGACAGATGAACTGTGAGTGAGTTAGTTTGGAAACGGTACATTTCTCTCCTGTGTGTGATCCGTGCACCTTTGCTGGGTGTTTTGACAGGCTGATCGTGCTTCTGCTCATCAATGGAAAACAAGCATGTGGCAACAACTCCAGTGAAATGTAACCACACTTCGGAGCTCTGTCTGGCATTGTCACGAGTGTGTCTGTGTGTGCTGCCGGGTGCTGCAGCGTGTGAGAAAGACAGCTGCTCTGGAGCTCTGGATTGGGAAAAGCTAAAGTTTATGTAACAATATTATTAGGAAATCCGCTGCCTTCATTTCTCCAGTACTGAAGGCAGAACCGATGATGTCGAAGCTTGTTGATTCTTTGGTCTTTAATCATTTTGCCCCGGGGCCTGTTCAACATGTGGTTTGGTGCCCATCACTAGTGGCAATATTCCTGCACTCGTGCACCAGTAGCAACTCAGTTACACATCAGCTATCAATGATTCATTAAAGAGAAGCAACACAGTCTCCTCAAACAACTCAACTGCTTTCTCAGTTATGTTTTAGGTTTTGGACTTAAAGCTATTTTTCGTTCATTTGTAACATATGACAAATACCTTTCCCTTGAGTGTCTCTTTTTTCATGTATTTAACTGCTTCACTGATACTCCTTTTCAGTGAAATAATCATATATTAGATCAGGTAGGACTTGTCACCCTGGTAACTCAGAAAATGCAGTGAAAGGGTCATGTTTAATCCAAATCATGACATTTTTTCTCACCCTGAACAACTAATTTTGGTGCCTAACCTTAACCAAGCTTAAAACATATAAAAGTCTCTAACATGGTGGCATTTTACACTGTTTTTGTTCCTAAACGAAAACTAAACAATGACTGAAAACAAAATTCTGGGAGTGATGGTCTGTCACCCATCATGGGATATGAACTCTGGTCTTCTTGGGTGACAGTCTGGCCACTAGTTTATGCCACCAACAACCACTCCCGCCTCCTAACTCAGACTCTGCTGCTCTTTCTAACTGGCCGTCTTTCCCACCATGTCAGAGGTCACAAATTATGTTGCGTGTGTTCCCTTCAGAACATATTTGAGAATGTAGTTTAATTGTATAGGGACTCAATTTTTTGAGAGGAGAAGCTGTAACAACAGAAAAGGAGTAGGCCCCGGCAGTTTGGAGTCCAAGAAAATGTTTCTGATGCTCCAGATAAAAACAAAACTGAGCTTTTGGAGGAAGAATTACAGCGACACACATCATACGCATGCATTAACAGTGTTTGTGTAATTACTCTCACTGCAAGAAAGGAGGCTAAAGTGCAGGTGTAACCTATTTATGTTAACTGTACAAGTAGTGCTTATGAATTTCTAGAATTTAAAGACGAGGCACGTTAAAGTTAATCAGCTTAATTGGCTGGTATGATTGTGACTGCTCAAACTGATGAGCTGATGGTTTTACCAGAGGAGACTTTTGACTCTGTAGGAGTCTCTGGAACTACAGAAACACTCAGTTCACTCTGCAGGGAGACGGAGATACAAAGCTGACAACCGCAAACTTTCATTTTGGCTTGTCAGCTATTGAAGTCATGGAATTAACAATAGTTAGCGACAGCGGGTAGGACCTGTCGTCTGTCATTTCAGCAGCGATAATCAGTGTTGGCAAAAAATAAGAAGCTGCTTCCTGAATGTTTTGCACACTGAGCCTCGCTAATAAGAGTGTCAGTGCTCAGAAGTATCCCACTGTAGAGCGGTGACCTCCTGTTTAGACTCTAATCAGCAGAAAACTCTTTGTCTGTTTATTCAACACCCATACGTTTACAATCTCCACTGGCTCCCTGTCAAACACCACATGAAATCCAAAATCCTTCTCCTCACCCACAAAGCCCTCCATCACCAGGCCCACCTCACAGACCTGCTCCAGCCCCACACCCCCTCCCACAACCTCCAATCCCTCCAATGCTCACCTCCTCGCCCCACCACCCAGAACCAAGCACCGAACCTGGGGAAGCACAGAGCTTTCTCTGTCGCTGCTCGAACCCTGTGGAGCTCTCTCCCACCACACATCTGTGACCGTTCAGACCTTCATACCATTCAGTCCCTCATAAAAACTCACCTCTTCAGGATCGCTCTTAAAGTTTAACTGTTTTGCGCTTTTATACCTGCTCTTTATTCTATTTGTTTATTTTTATTATTGGCTATTTACCGTAAAGTGTCTCTGAGTGCCCAGAAAAGTACTATACAAATAAAATCTATTATTATTATTATTATTATTATTATTATTATTACATGTTTAATGTATGTAGCTAGATTTGAAATGTTCACCTTGTCTATTAGCCCATGTACTATTATTGTTACTTTTCAGACTTTTATATTATCATGCGAAATTGTAATATAAATGGTAAATATAATGGTTCTAACATGTAAATTTCATAACCTTATTTCCAGACAACGATAACCCACAATGTGCAGAGACTTTTCATCTGTTCTACTGACTAAATGGCTGCTCTTTTTTCCATCTCATTCCTGTTTTTCTCTGTACGTTCACCTCATGCTGGTGTAAGCTGCTTGCTGCTGCTCCAGTTTCCTCCCACTGTCCACAGACATGTAGGTCGGGTTAGTTCGGAGACTCTGAATTGCCTACAGGTGTGCCAGCTTTTTCTTTTTTCTGTGCTAGACCTCTTTTGCTGCCTTATGTATAATTCCCCCACTCCTTCACTTATAAAAGCCTTGATAGGAATAAGCAGATATGAAAAATGAATGATCCATCACTTCATGTAAATACGAACAGTGTCAGGGTTTCTTTCAGCCCCTCGGGACTGGGGATCATTTTCCTTGACGGCTGCGATCATCTAATGAAGAATTCTAAAGGAAGAAGCTGACATCCTAATTTTTCTGTTTTCTACAGCTGCAATAGATAATTCAGGATGTCCACAGATAACATGTTTGCACATCTGCCTCTGATTGCCTGTGAAAAACATAGTGGAAACATATTGTTAGAAATAACCATGGAGTGTTTGCTGCAGTGGGTCGTCCGCATTAATTTATAAATGCAATTTGTGAGTAAAAAGTAGCTTTTGTTTTGAGTTTTGTCTCATGCAACAGTGGAGCATAGTTCATTGAATTAAACATCAGGTTGAGTGGCTGTGACTCAGGCGATGGAGGAGGTTGTCCACTAATGGCACGGTTGCTGGTTTAACCCCTGACCCCGCCGCTCTCCAACAATGCCATTTTATAAAAGTTGAAATTTCAAAAACTCAGTGGTTCCAGAGCCTCGGATGTGAATATTTTTCTGGCCTCTCTCTGTCATGTGAGATTGTACATTTAGAGTTGAGTTTTAAAATGCTGGTTTGGCGAATGTTTTCCAGATGCAAATGTGCGTATACGTACATGTGGAAAGTGTCTCCACATCTCAGCGGCAATCAGTAAATCCAGTCCAATCAATAATAATAAGAGGCGAATCTGTTATCTGTGGCAGTCACTTGCCCATCCAATCACTGGATTCATTCTGCTTGAAACGAATGGATAGATTAGATGGCCTATACCTGCCTGCCGTCACTGGAGTCTTCTTCCATTCTACATAGATGTATTACTAGAGATAGCGGGCAGATTGCATATAGGAATGGCATCCACATTTTACAGTTCCACTGAAACCTACAACATCTTGCACTACTATGACTGTCAGTCACATCCATTTGTATTTGTACGTCTCTCTCCTCCAGTTTCATGAGGGTGTGTTTATATGTATGTGTTTGCTGCCTGTCTACATTGTCGCCCAGTTGTGGAAAAGTATCATTTGTTGGCATATGCTAGTTTATATTGCTTTGAGTGGGACGTTTTGCAAATGTGGGAATGCAGCCTGTGTGTTTTTAGACAGGATGTAGATTTAACGCACTCCTCTCCCCACTCATGCAACCAACTCTTGTGGATTAGTTCCGAGAGCCCTGAAGGGAGGTGGGTGGGACTTGATCCGGTGTATGCTTTCAAAATCCAGCTCACCCTCACTGTTTCTACGATCCTGCATGCTCTAACTTTAATTAAGAAATTAATAGGGCGAATGCTGGATGATGAAAATGATTGTTAGTGAGCACAAGATTCTCGTGGAGCTCTGAATACATCATGTAAGATCGTTTTGTAATCTGAGCAACCAGGCGTTGCCGAGTACACCATGGTTTCCCACCCTCTTTTCCAAATTTACAATGAACATAATGTATTTTCCCTCTGGCTCCCGTTTCCTCTCTCCATCCACTTTACATGTACCAAACACAAAGAACCTGCAAAATGAGGTGAAACTAGAGAAAGCAGGATGCAAGAAAGTGGGCTTTATGAAGCACAAACTACAACACTTCATCTGAAAATGCTCCGAGCGTCATACATTATTGATGTCTAACAAAGCAGCAGCGTAGAAAACTAAATGTCTTACCTTTTGATAGTGTAGTAAATGCATGACCCTACAAAACCATGACTTAGTGGTTTCACATGCGGCTGCACTACTGAGGTTAGCTGAACTTTTTGGGAACTTTCTTTGTGGTTTTCAGCTATCTAAACCCTTGAGGTTAAAATGAAATTGATGAATGTAAACCTGAAGCTATTAAAGACTGGCTGATTAGTTGAACAGCCAAACAATTAATTCATTTAAAAAAAAATAATTTATGTCACACAGGCACAGATGCTAAACAGTCACTGGTTCCCACATCTTAAACCTGGTCATTTGGATTACATGATCAGACACTGAATGTTTTGGGGTTTTAGACGGTTGCTGGTTGATGTAAAATTGTCAGGACATTAATTAGATATTATCAGAAATGAATTTCCAGATAAACTGATAATGAAAACAAGCTCTAGTTGTTAAATAAGGCTTTCTATTTCACCCTGGTCTGCTTGGACTGTCTAATAACAGATTATAGCCAGAAGAGTAAAGACATTTCTCACATTAAATTTGAATGCTTTTCAACTGAAGACTGGGGCTGGATTGAATGCAAATGAAATGCTCCGATCTCAGTGTGTCTATACCCTCCCTGTAGCTATGGGGATCATTGGCATGTGCTAATCTGGCTGTGGAAAAAATGGCAGTGTATCGATTTGTTATTGACCTGCACAGGCTTGATTAAATATTTTCATGGCCAGATTTACAGATCAGTGAGCTATGTGATTGTGTCATATTGTCGATGTATTACTGAAGAAAAAAAGAACCTAAAATAGAAATTTAGTGTGCTTTTATGCTTTATTGAGGTAAACATATGGTGTGAAATGCTTTATATGTGGCTGACAGATGTCAATTCATCATGAAAGCTCCATATCACACCCTTCCCTAATATAACTGTTGACAGGCGAAAGGTCGATGTAATTTGTTATTGGACAAGATGATGTATTGATCTTTGATGGTCAGGGCCAGCCTTTGGTGGCTCAGCTATGCTCCCTTCATCCTTATCATTCCCACAACACCTACACAGGTGATTACAGCTGCTTGCTGATGACTGCTGTAATAGACTGGTGTCAGGCAGCGAGAAGGCAGGCTGTGGCCACAAACATAATCAGTTGTCTATGGGAAGTCTGAGCACTTCTTATCAAGCAGCTTGGCTGGGCAGCACAGATCGATTGTCAAGATGCTGTAATGTTAGATTGACCGCAGCGAAGAGAGAAGACAGATCCTCTTATGTGGCACGTATTTTTCCTCTCCCAGGGACATTTGAAATTCATGCAATTGGACATATTATACACTCTCTAAACATAGAAAGAGCCAGTGTTTGTCCTGACTCTGCTGGAGTGAGTTGAGTGAGTAATTATTTAGGCAGGCTTGTTTTCAAGACACCTCGGACAACAGGCAATTTGGTTTGACCTATAGTGATTGTCAGCCTGACACAGAAGTCGACAAATGCCAAACAGAGCAGAGAAGCTGCAAACAAACCCTGCCTGTGTGTTTTCCCCTTTGTGCATGTGCTCCAGTGTGCACGTACATGCACGTAACTTCTCGATGTGGGCATGTGGGCTCGTGTGTTTGTGCTTTAGGGCTTCCAACCTGTGTGTGCTGCCTGGGCGTCTATTTGTGAAAAGGCCACTAGACCAGTCGGGAATTGTGGAAGAGCGTTTGTCAACCCTTCCGCCATCCACATCTGTATGTAGTTTTCTCAGACTGAAGACAGTCTGCAGTGAGGCATGAGAGAGACCATTACACACACGTCTAGCAGCCTCCAGATGATGAAGAGATCTGGGAAGCCATCCTCCCATGGAAACTGCCTCTGGCTGAGATGCTGCTCTATGCAGTGCATACAGGCCCCAGTCAAGGCTGTGCTGACATAACTTACAAGATGGTGGAAGCTACCCTGAGACAGCCTCACACTGAAGTGTTAATAATGTAATAAAATGAGTGTCGTGTTCGCGCTACAGGAGAAGAATGGAAGGTGTTCTATCTGCTATCATCTTTAAATCTTTCTCTTGTGTTGATTCAGATATTTGATGTAACATGAATAATAATTATTTAAAAAGTTAGCCTACATGTGGCTAACATGAGAGAGAAATATGTAGCTTGCTTGTGTCATATTTGGTTATTTATGGACACTGAATTTCAAAAGAAGGGAATCGGTATTCAAAGAATCCCCTGGGTTTCAGTTGTGTCTCTGGTGGCTTTAAATGCCAGCCTCATGTTCTATGTGAGAAAACAGCATCAATGAAGCAATTAGGGGAATTCTGACTGCTAGGGAATGTTAAGTAGTCACAAAGTGTGTTTGTCTGATCAATTCCAACCAATCTCTTGTCAGGGGCTTCAGCAGAGGCAGCGTCTGTCCTGTGTGGCTGGGAGTGCTGGGGATTGGAATCTCCAAGTTTCTCACCATTTGAATGTGATTTAGATTCCTTTGATGTGATCAAATGGCCATTTTATACGAATCTTGATGTATCTCATTTATGCAGTCGTTATTTTTACAACGACATCCATCATAAAAAGGAAAAAATTAAACTAGTTACACTGCTATGACTTATATGTAAAAAAACAAAACAAAACAACAGCTAAAGAAAAATATATTTAATAGATTTTTTTTGGTGTATCAGTTTAAAAAATAAAGCCAACCTCACAGTAAGTAAATATAATTCACTGAATTTAAAATCCCACAAAATAACATCACTGTGTAGTGCGTTTGCTCTCAGAATTAAGAAGGTTTGGGTGGTATATTGATTGTTTTTTAGATGAATTGAACGATTTTCAGACAAGATATAGTATAAAACAATGCTGTTTATATCGATATAGTTGGATGTTACTTTACATAACCCGCTTCTTCTGTAAGTCGAGCCCATTCTCCATCTTCATTTGCATGTAAATTCGATTCCACTCTCACACAAGTTTCCTGGAACATGGAGAGAGAGACAGTCAAAAAATAAATAGGATGCCAAGATTTGAAGGTCTATGTTAATTTAAATGTCCCATATGGTGAAAATCCATTTCTATTGTGTTTTGTGTTTGTTATAAACTTACAGGTGTAAAGTAAAAGCACCGCTACAGAGCCTCCTAGTTTTACAAGTGAGTAAGAATCCGACTGAGGTGTTCTCAAACCTAACTAACCAAAGGTCGAGCAGCTCAAACTTTGCATAATCCTGCCCCGTCACTGCCCACTGCTTCCAGGTGAGCCATTCCTCACCTGCCGCAAAGTCCACCAGGTTTGTTTAATGTCCAGAGCTACTTCTGCCAACTCTAGAATGCTTCACCCATGAGTAAAGCTCTTGCTGTTTGGCTGCAAGAGTGAACACAAGAGTCTTCATGCATTTCCAGCATCTGAGGAACTCAAGACCTGGTGGATTGCCTTTATTTTGATTGTAATGTCACCTTAGCCATAGGAAAATCTTTAGTGTTAGCGCTTTGTGCAGTTAGTTTGACCAACATAACCATCAGCTTTGAGCGTACGCCCATAAGTCCGAGCTCTGTGGAAATTATGAAGCTGAGGGACGTTTAGAGCCAGTGGAAACTTTAGGACTGATTTTGAAACCAATAGACAATGACTGTGTGAGCTGCTGTGTTGCCTCGTTGCTTGTTGTGGCTCAGTGCAACTGAACTCAACTGGTGTTAACATCTGTTTGTGTCTCCCCTGCTCTTTGGTTACACATTAACTGCATGCTGAATTCCCAAAAACTGTTCTCAAGGTACATGCTTTTCTGTTTTTGCCGCCAGACAACGGAATTAGTATGAAATTGACAGTCTGACAAACTCATTATACACAAGAGGTAAAAGCAACGGCCGTGCTGTGAACTTGGTGATATTTCCATGTAATATGAATGTTCAGAGAGCAATCATATTCATTCTCTGTGTCTACTCCAGGAAGAAGACAGAGAGAGTCTTCTTCCTGGAGGGGGCGGGGACAGAAGCAGCCCACTGGTTTTCAGAGTAAAACAGCCCTAAAACTAGTCATGATGAAATGAACGATCTTTGGCTCCTGACTGAGAAACTGACTGCTTTAAATATGGACTATAAAATTTAGATTTTTTTTAAAATAACTGTTTTCATAACAATGGAACACATGTGATTTACAGCTGGACATTTAACCCCATTTTTGGAAAACACCAACATGCATATTCTGTATCACCTTTAAGCCCAAAAATACAAAAACATTATTTGTGGTTCAGTTGTCTATGTGTCAACCTCACCCTCTGCAAAGGTGTTATCGCTTATTAGCACAACAGAGGAGTGCTAACTGGCATTGCATGGCACGGCATGTTTACTTCTTCATGTGAGAGAAATGAGTCCTGTGTCCTGACAATATTGCGGATCTTGAATAAACAAAGTGAATGCAGCTGCCGTCTTTGAACAGCATCCACTCATTTTTCGAACAGGCTGTTTCTTCATCATCTCTTGATGCTTTTCTCGCTGTCTCAACCACTGTGACTGTCACAGCTCGGCTGTCGCTCTGAGAGATGCCGTGTTGCTCTGCATCGTGTATATACATGTAGACGACTGGCCCAGACAGAGCAGCAGACCGACTACAGTCCAGCCTGCTGTTGGCAGCTCACTCCCAGGCTGAAATAAACAGCTGCAGACTCACTCCAGACTTCTTTTAATTACTATAAAATGAAAAACAAAACTCAGAAGTGGACTTACCAGAGTGAAAAACGGCAGTAACAACACCCTGTGTGATTAGAGCTGAAATTCAGTCTCTACCAGGTGCTGCAATAAAGACATGTATTCTTGACACTGTTGGACGCGCTCATCAGGAACTAGTTATTAAATAAACAGGCAGCAGAACTGGGTTATGCTGATGGACGTTGCTAACCTTGCTACTTAAGTAGACCCTGAATACGGCTTGACTGTGTTAAATAAAAGCTTCCAAACAGAATACAATAAGTTGGTGGGCATTATGTCATCAACAGGGAGCATATTGAAGCTTCTGAATTCAGATTAAGTTCGAGTGCTGAAGGGGAAATCATAGTTCATCTTAACATGGACTTTTCTAATGGCAGCAGAGAATGATGCTCCAGTGTCCTCTAGACCACAGGGGTGCCTCAAAAATACAGAAAATATTTAGCAGGCGGTTAAATGTATCTGATTCTCATTTTTAAAGCAACCAACAGAAAACTACATCCAGCCAGGAAGCCATTCTTGACCAGAAAAAAAAAGGTTTGTGAAGTGAGTGTCATGGTAGCATCAACAGTGTTTGCTCCTGTTACATCTTTTGGAATTGTATCCTTGCAGAAAATTCAGTTACTGTGTGGTTGATGTTTAGTGACCATTTGGCCTTAAGGGCAGAGCTGAAAAGCCTGACACCCAGGGAGAAAAAGCTGTATTTTAGCTCTGCAGTGGAGAAATAGACACAATTTTGCTCTGTAATCTGATGGAGCATAAACAGGGAGGAGATTGATCAGCCACAATATTAAAACCACTGCCAGTTGAAATGAGTGAAGCATACCGATCATCTTCTTACTATGCAATCTTCTGCTGGGAAACCTTGAGTCCTGGTATTCATATGGATGTCGTGAAGGTGGTTTTAATCTTATGGCTGATAGTTATATATAGTTTGTTTCCATTTTCATTCATAATTATTAAAACAAATATGCTGCAATGTTTATAATGGACAAACTACACATTATAGCCTAAATGTATACATCAATACTCGATAATTATATGTTCATATATCCTAAAAAAGACATTTCATGAGGTTGCTTAGAACTTCTAATCATTTTCCAAAGTATATAGATAGCCCCTTGTTTCAGCTGACATCAACTAAACCAGTTCTGATTAGAATGAAAGTCAGCATATTGCTGAGCATCAGCATGCAGGCAGCCACACATTTTATTACCCTTCTGTTGAAAGTTTCCAATTAGAAGAAAGACTGAAAAGAAAAGATTCCACAGAGCACGAATAAACCTTGGGACACAGTGAACACTGCAATCAAAAGGTGGAGGGAAAGTGTCACCTCCAGGACCTCACCTAGATCAGAGTGTCCGTCCAAGATGGATGATAGTGCAACAGGGAGGCTCATCAGGGAAGCCAAGAGGCCACTGCAGCCTTAAAACAAGGGCAGAACTGAGTAGAGTAGAGTCTGGACACTCTTTTAAAACCCTTTGGAGTGTTTTGTGTGGATTGAGGCTTAGAGTTGCAACACAGAGAAAAAGTCCTGAAATGGACAAGAAGCCATGAGGGGACATTTGCGATGACTTGAAGAAACCAAGATAAAACACTCCGTAAACATTGCACATATATTTGGCTACAACTCAATAGCACACTGGAACTCTGTCAGATCGCCACAAAAGGTGCATCTTTTCAAATCCACAGTGCACAGTGTGTACTGGGGCAAATGAATAGCTCCAAATACCAACACATGCTAAGCTGTCGGGGGAATAAAACCTGCTGCTTTCTGCAATAAAGTAAACATTGGAGAAACATTTCATTTTTCAGCAACACAAACAATCCAAAAGAATGCACTGTGTGAATAGTCTCAAGGGGGAAAAGGTGCAAAATTCATGCATTTCAGCGAAACCTTGATCATCAAAAATGTCGATGATGATCAAAAACTCATTCCACCCGTGCACATCAGGTTCACGATCATGATAGTGTGGTGATAATGACTAGTCTTCAGTCAAAGCAGCTCTGGAAGAGATAAATCAAGCCTGAGAGGACAACTCTGTTTGGATGTGGAGCCTACATACATGGTAGTTAACTAGTTTATCTACAGAGATGGATTATGGGTAGAGCACATCTAGGGTTTTTGATAGACACAGTGATGTTACTAGTTAATCATGATATTTTGCTTGCTTGATCATCCAAGTACCCCTGACTGCAGTGTGAAGTTCGGGACGGAGCTCAACGATGCTCAACGTCGGCATGCTATTGGCTGAATCTAACATTTGACTTCACCCACAAAAATGGACTCTGCCCAAGGGGGCATTGCGTGCATGAAAAAACGAGCGCTGTCTTATGATCCGAGAATAGTCACAAACCTCTATTTGGCCCTGTATGTGGTTCCACTCTGAATTGCATTAGATACATTAGTTCCTGAAAGGTTAGGGTTAGGGTTAGGAGAAGGGTTACGGTTAGATTGCTACCATACTGTTGCAAAATAAAGTAATGTTGTATGTAAAAAGACCGAACGTGATTGGTTGATGGAACGTTGAGATGGGTGGAGTCAAATGTTGAGTGCCGCCCCGAACGTTGAGCTCCGCCCCGAACTGCACACTGCAGTCATGTGCTTCTTTGTGGCTAAAAACTCAATGTGTTGTAATATCTGGGATTTTTTTTTTAAAGTATTAGGGCCAAAATTACAAAAGTGAGATCAAAGTTGTCATCGATAAGAATCATCCTTCTGATAACAAAACAGCACCGTTCATTTTTATTTTCTCCGCAAGTGTTAATTGAAGGTGATGAGCAGTTGTGTATCAAAAGTGCTATGTTTCCCAGTTATAGCACACTGTGGAACTGACAGTGCAGGCAGAGAAGCTTCTGGCAGAGCGCTGTGGGATGATGTAACAAGGTGTTCGACTGTTCACACTTCTTCAGAAAAAGGGAAAAAAGAGAATAATGTAAGTGAGCTAAATATAGGAGATGGGGCCTGTATTCGTGGTGCAACTGTTTGGCTGCTGCACCAGCCGTTTAGAGAAATGTAAGGAATGAAAGGATTACGTGACAGATGCACAACTGGGAACAGGTGTTAGTCTGACTTTGAACAAGTGTGGCGTAACGAAAAATCATTGTAGTTAAGGTGGTGGATAGACGTTGACAACATTTACACAGATGCTGTATTTATTTAACTGTTTTAACTGTATTATTGTATCCTGATTCATTTCATTCTCAGATTCATAGCTGTAGATACACAGTAGATTACGTCCTTCCTTTCCTCTCCCTGCCTATCGACTTTCCTACAATTAAGCCTGGTATTGAAAATGTTCTTTAAATTATTTTGAAAAAAATATGTTGACGTTAGCTGCTATTAAACTTTGTTTAGTGCCATGAAGTATCATCATTGCGCCGTAAAGTTAATCTCTGACAGATGGTGTTATTTAGCTTAGTATGCTGGAACTATTCCCTGTTCAGAGTTGTGTCTTTTACTTGATGTTTATCAACTGGTGATACTGCCGACTTATAATTCATATTTTTATGGCGCTTCCATATGACCAAATGTTAATTAAACTTTTTAGCTTCTTGTGCTAATTAAAAAAGATGGTTCACCCTTATTATATTAAATAACAGTCTCTGCTTGGTGATAGCAGATGAATAATGAAAGAAGAAAGTCAGCAGAAGTTGAGAGGGAAATAGTTTAGTTTATTTTGCCTGTGGCTTCTGTTGGTTACAACATTGCACTCGACAAGGCATTATTTGAACTCTGACCTGCTTTAAACAAGCCCGCAGCTGAGACAGGGCGTCTACAATTTTATTTTTTGTGTACAAATGTCAAGTACAGTAAATCCATTGTTGGTGTGTAAACTACGGTCGGCTGTGGCTCAGGTGGTAGAGCGGGTTGTCCACTGATCGCAAGGTTGGCAGTTCAATCCCCAGCCCGAAGTGTCTTTGGGCAAGACACTGAACACGAAGTTGCTCCCAATGGTAGATTAGCGGTGTGTGAATGGGTGAATTCGAAACACATTGTAAAGCGCTTTGGATACAACTAAGCAGGGTTTCCCCCAATGCTTTATAAACCTGGTGGGCTGACAGGCTTTCCTTGCCCCCCCGCCAGGCTAACCGTCACTTGTTTATTTATTTTAAAGAGGTTTTTTATGCCACAAAACAGTGATAGCAAAGACGGTATACAAAGCTTTTAACCGCATCTCATGAAGCGCAGTGGCGACATTTTATGGTCTATAAGTGAAGTTTTTCCGAAGTCGGAGGAGCACTGGAGGAGACGATGAGCCTGCTTGTTCACCCCCAGGCCAAGGGGAGTTCATCCCCGGCGATCCGACCGAACCGTGGCTCCATGATGAGGCAGAGCCAGTGGAGTTAGCACGGATGTTAGCACGTCGTCGGAGCAGCCTTCTGCGAGCCGCGATGGTCAACATCAAACTAGTGGATTTAATCCAAAATGGTTAGCTGACCCTAAATTTAGCGGATGGCTCTACCAGACCCAGTATGGTAAACCCAGACGGATTGATGCACTGATCCAACCTGAACCATGTGCAGCAATAAGTAGAACAGGTAGCACAGGACAGCAAACCTGTTCAGCCTCTGAGTTCCCTAGTTTTACCCCTTGGCCATGTTTGCACTTTTTTATTTATGTTAATTTATTTTACTTTTAAATGTGACCAACAATGGCTTGTTTTGTTTTAAGATTCACTAGGATGTAACTTAAGTGACAACAATTGATATTATTTATTTTAATTATATTTTTTGTGTTTGTTAAAACCGTATTTCAAGATTGTGCCTTTTTGTAAGACTCTACATTTAAGTATTGTTAATAAATGGCTTATAATAACACGGAACAGTCATAATTTCAAAATTTTTGTCAACTTTTAACTTTTTTTAAATTTTATTTTATTTTTTTACAAAAATGCGGTGGGCGGCCGGTGGGCTTCTCTACCACCGAGCTTAGCACGTTTTCTGGGGGAAACCCTGACTAAGGTAGAAAAAAGCACTATATAAGTACAGACCATTTATCTATTTACCATTTACGGTGCTTGTTTACAACAGACAGGTTAAATATTATACGTTTCAACTCAGTTTCCTCTTTGGAAGGAGTTTGTCTAAAGCCTGTAGGATCATCTGACTACTTGGGGTTCTCACCCTGTTGGGTATTGTTTCAGAGATTCATTCAGCAGTTTTCCTCGAAATAATATCATCATAACGGATAAAAGATAAAGCAAACTATAAAATAAGATCCCATTTGTAAATCTGAATTATCCTTTAATGTAATCCTAATGGCTAATCTTGCATGCGCTCACTAACTGCTGAAGGCAGTGGGATTCATTAGCGTCAAAATGTAAAGCCATAAACATATTAAGTCTAAACTATTGGGGAGCCTGAGCATTGACTTGGATTAAAATTTTTAGATTCAGAGCACATCTCTTCTAAACAGACCCGTATAAACTAAACATACCACTATATTTTATTCAAAATCAGATTAACTTAACTGACAATGCTAATAATAGAGAGTCTCTGATTAGTAATTTATGATTAATTATAAGCATCCCAAGTGCTATGAACATCTGCAACAATCCCCCACCCCAAACACACTCTGGGAGAATTATTAGGGCCCGAAGCACTACAGTGCGTAGGACCCTATTGTTCCTCTAGTGTTTGGCGGTTTGGCGGTTTAGTGGTTTGGCGGTTTGGCGGTTTCTTTTTCTTACGCCACTTTGAACCTCAATTTGACCCCCTAAACATGCTCAAAAACTCACCAAATTTTGCACACACATCAGGAATGGTGAAAAATTTGATATTTTGGGGGAATTACACATATGAATGGCAAAATGACTCAATAGCGCCACCTAGAAAATTGGGCTTTAGTGGAGTTAATACGGCTAGTTTCACGTAAACTCATGAAATTTGGTACACAGGTACAGTAGCCCGAGACAAAAACATTCCTGCTTTTAAAATTTCAAAAAAAGGCTCAACAGCGCCCCCTACAGCACGTAGTGTGCAGGCATTGGAATTTATCGAACTCCTCCCAGGATTTTTATCCGATCTTCACCAAATTCGCTGTGTGGCATCTAGACCCATCCAGGATGAAAAGTTATTAAAATCTTGTGGCTGCGTCACACGGTGTGGGCGTGGCATGGCGGCCATTTTGAACAAAAAAGCTAAACAGCGCCAACTAGAACACGTGGTGCGCAGGCATTGGAATTTAACAAACTCCTCCCAGGATTTTTATCCAATTTTCACCAAATTCGCTGTGTGGCATCTACACCCCTCCAGGATGAAAAGTTATTAAAATCTCGTGGATACGTCACACGGTGTGGGCGTGGCATGGCGGCCATTTTGAACAAAAAAGCGTAACCTCGCCCACTTCAACACGTGGTGCGCAGGCATTGGAATTTAACGAACTCCTCCCAGGATTTTTGGCCGATCTTCACCAAATTCGCTCTGTGGCATCTACACCCCTCCAGGATGAAAAGTTATTAAATTCTTGTGGCTGCGTCACACGGTGTGGGCGTGGCATCGCGGCCATTTTGAACAAAAAAGCTTAACATTGTACAATGGAACACATTGTGCGCAGGCATTGGAATTTAACGAACTCCTCCCAGGATTTTTGTCCGATCTTCACCAAATTCGCTGTGTGGCATCTGCACCCCTCAAGGATGACAAATTATTAAAATCTCGTGGATACGTCACATGGTGTGGGCGTGGCATGGCGGCCATTTTGAACAAAAAATCTCAATGGCACCCCCTAGAAAATGCTGTGCGCAGGCATTGGAATTTAACAAACTCCTCCCAGGATTTTTGTTCGATCTTCACCAAATTTGCTGTGTGGCATCTAACCCCTCCAGGATGAAAAGTTATTAAAATCTTGTGGCTGCATCACACGGTGTGGGCGTGGCATGGCGGCCATTTTGAACAAAAAAGCTTAACATTGTACAATGGAACACGTTGTGCGCAGGCATTGGAATTTAACGAACTCCTCCCAGGATTTTTGTCCGATCTTCACCAAATTCACTGTGTGGCATCTAGACCCCTCCAGGATGAAAAGTTATTAAATTCTCGTGGATACGTCACATGGTGGTGGCGTGGCATGGCGGCCATTTTGAACAAAATCGCCATGTGGAACGAAATGGGTTTTGGAGGTGAAGGGATCCATGTAAAATCACCAAATCCACACAAATCCTCATTAATCTCAAGACCTAATATTTAATATACAATTCAGGAATGTACGTGGTCAAACGGCTCCACAGCGCCCCCTAGAAATATTCAAATACTCATATAAAATCACTGCTTTATCCTACAAACATAAAATTTGGTACATACAAACATAAAATTTGGTACATACATACAAGACCAAGACCAACAGATTTGCACAGTCGAAATTCTAATCGGCTCTACGGCGCCCCCTAGGCAAGGTCGTGTGGAGAGGAGTGCGGTGAGGAGCGAGGGCCCGTCTGACGATGCTTGCAGCTTTAATTTAACTTCTGATGGGGTCAAAAAAAGGCCCATCAGGAGAATACAGGAGTAGAGCGGGAAACAATGGCCTCACTAATGCTTAATGAGTAATCAAATCAATTAGCCTATTCATAAAGCAAACAAAAGCCAGAGCAACAAGCCGCTCTAACCGTCTCTCTGGTGGAGGGAAGAAGGCAAGCACACTGAGAAACACTAAACTCAAAGTAATAATAAACGTGAAATCCACATTCTTTCTTCACAGTAAATCTAGTTTCAGCTACATTATTTATTCACAATTATACATGCAGATGAAAGTGAAAAAATCCAAACCATACAAAATGTGCTTTAAGACTTAATCAGTGCATTTTTGTACACACACACACACACACACACACACACACACACACACACACAACTTTGAAAACTTTGTTTGATTTCCAACTTCCCAACACAAATAAATTCAGCAATTACTTTTTGACTACCTTGACTTGACCTTACTAACCTGACTCTAAATGATATGTTAGTCGATGTTTAATATTTATCTTGTTGTCGACAATCTCAAGAAAAGAAAAATTAATTGATTCTCTGTTTAGCCAAAGCCTGATTATTTCATTATGCCATTGACCTCCATTCTTATCCAAAGATGTGTTGCACAGGGTGACGTGTTCCTCCATCACATTTAACATAAGAGCTGTACTTTATTTTGAAATACTCACCAGTGTACCAAATGTGGACTATATGGGAAATAAATGTAATAATGCCAGCCTTATAGTGTAACTGTACATATTTCACATGGTGAATAGTGTGGAGTGGTGTCCAGTTTGGGCAGTGCATGGAGCAATGCTGTATTCACATAATTCAAGTTCATGTGTCCTCAACATTATTTCTGTTTATGACGAGGTCTGAACAGTTGGTGGACTTCTTCAAATTAAAATTGTGATTTCGGATGTACATTACACAACATGTCTGACCCAGGGTTTAAACTGTTAAAGGTTTTACAAACTTATGACATCCCTTTTCTCCTCCTATCACAAAAAAGTTCCAACCATGAGAAATGGTAAGAGAAGAGAACTCTCAAGACATAATAATAATAATAACAGTCTAACCTTTATCGATCCCCTTGGGGAAACTCCTTCTCTGTTTCTGACCCATCCTTGTTCATAGTCAACCTTTACTACACATTCTAGGATCAGTGGACTACCAGAGTACAGCGCCCGGGGAGCAGTCAGGGGTTAAGGGCCTTGCTTAATGGTCCACAGTTGGGGTGACTGCTTGACTGGGACAAGCGCTTGCTCCTACTCTCCCACTTCAAACTCTTGCCAGTCTGGGGGCTCGAACCAGCGACCCACCAGTTACAAGTTTGCTTGCCACCGCTCCCTCTCAATGGACATAAATGTTTTTGTTGACTTTTGGAGGTTCTTAATGGTCCTAATGTTTACTACTTTTATTTATTTTTATGTTAAACTTTGATCCTAAACTTTTTTAAATTTTCATTCTCTTATTTTTGTTGCTGCGTGACTGTTAACATGTGCAGCACTTTGGTCAACTAAATATGCTTGATCAGATTTGATTTTTGTGGCAGTCCTGATGTTGGTGGTATCTCATGTGGTAATGCTTCATCACATTTGAATCCATTACAAAGGAAATATTGAACTTAAGTTTGAAAATTCAAATCAAATTGCAGTATTTGTCAGAGAAAAAATGCAGTTTGATATTTTCCCCAAATCATTCCGCCCATTCAATGGCCATTTGACAGTTTTTTATTTGTTTTTATGCTTTAAATGATCACCTGAGAATCCTTTTTAATATCAGAATTCCTCAGCAGCAATACATTTAAACACTAAGTAGTTTTATACTTTGTTTGAATGCACACTTCTAATATCCAGTACAATAAAAACTGAATTTTGCACATCGAATTTTTCATTTTTACACATAAAATATTGAATTATTTTGTTTTTCTTTGTGAATTAATGTAATTTTGATCAAATGAAGCTGCATCTGGAAAAAATATGTGACAATTCAGCCAAAAATGTGTCTTGTTTTCATATACCTGTGTCACCAACGTACCAGAAGAAGTGTTTAAAAGTGAGTGCATTTGTTTATATTGTCAAAGTCAGCCTACTGTACATGAAATACTCACAGGCATCCCAGAGGCTCGCTAAGCTGTAAAACTCAACCCAGTTTAATGCACTTTCCACAGTTGCGAGCCGTTTGCTCATCCTCCGTGTTCCTCCTAATTTCCTGCCATAAGGACAAGAGGAGGAAACCCCTGAATAGCTGGAAGGAGACGTGTTTATCACGTTCTTGCAGATGCACGCAACCGTAAATCATATCTTTGTGTGATGTGATGCAGGGGAAGGAGATTTTCCTGTACTCGCTCCTTACACTGGCTACCTCTGACATTCGTTTTTTAAAAAAAGAAGTGATCTGAAGGGGGAATGCTATCTGCCCCTTCCAGCCCTGAAAGCCTGTATGCTGCAAGTCAGTCGACTACAGGTCTGAAAGTAAGGGCAAAACTTTCTAAAAAATGTTTTGCTGACGGCTATGACACTCGTAAAGAACCTAATTTTGGTAGGGTTTTTTTTTGTACACCGCATAGCATTCAACCGATGGAGCCATTGAGAATGTTCAGTGAGTGAAATTAAGACTTTTTATGTTTGATGATAATTGAATTGTCAGGAATAAGTGTAGCATATAATTGTATTTTTGACATTTTTCAGGGGGAGCTTATTTTTTATAAAATTGAGCTCAGAGGTGAACAAGATGAAGTTAATTAAGCGTACCCTCCTTATAGCATGTATCTGAACCTGTGGGAGCAAAAGGATGAGGAATTTAATGTTTGAGGACAAGTAAATCCCTCTTCTTCTTCTTCTTCTTCTTCTTCTTCTTCTTCTTCTTCTTCTTCTTCTTCTTCTTCTTCTTCTTCCTCTCCACTCCTGCATCAGTGCCTCCATTCTTCATCCTCATTTTTATGCCTCAGTGTCAACCTTTTTGTTGTCTCTGTCTGAAAATGCGTTTTGTCACTTTCCATTTAACTCTGACCCCTCCCCCTTTCTGTTCCATGGTATTTTTCATCGTGTAGCTGACGGCTCCCGGTGGCTGAATGAGTTCACACCCGTTCTGTTATCCTCACTTTCTTCTGCTGACTTTGTCCCATTCAGCTCGGGAGTCTCTGTGGGGCCAAGCGGTGAGGCGGGTGTCCGATGCAGACTTCCATATTGCAGAGATTGATGGCATTTGTTGAACCATGGCTTCTGCAGTGAAATAATAAAAGTGTGCCGTGTTAGCAGGAGTACTGCTCGAAACAGACCACTAAGAGAGGCAGTGGTGATTATATTTACAAGGATGATGAACCTCCCAAGATGATTTTCCTCTTCAGTTCGGGTAGGTTAGGAGACTTGGTCATAGTTATTCTAATTAATGTGACCTACTTTGAAAGGGTTCCTTTCCGTCAGGCGTATTCATCTTCTTTGGCCTTTATCAGGGGCCAATGCAATTTTCTCCCTTCTGCCACATATCACACACACAGAAACCAAACTCTCGTGGCAACTATAGAACGTAGTATTTCAAAGGAACTCCAGCGGGTATTCATGAAAAATGCATGAGTGCCGACTGCACATGGATGCTCCCTTAAGCTGAGGCTCTGAAAATATGACAGTGACAAACAATGGTCTGATATGTCAGCATTACTACAAGGAAGAGGAGTGACTGGGTGTGTGGGTGTATGGCATGCTTATATGTATATTACAGACTCAGTGGGGCTGGTCACAGTCCCTCAGGCCCGAACCTCGGAGGTATATTCCGTGTTCCAACTCTGCATTCAGAACCCCTAAAAGTATACAAGGAGAAACACTCAGGCTGCCTCTTGTTCCAGTTGCATGCTAAATTGCCAGGCTGCGCCCTCCCTCCGCGTCTTTGAAATCAGCGTTGTGAGATCAGACAAAAAGACCAATAAAACCACTCAAAGAGTAAATTGTTGTTCTTTTCTTTTAATGTGGCTACCCCTGTAGTCATAAGATAATGTTACGGGATGCAGGAACAGCAAGTGGCACCAGTGTTTGATCAATCGTCAGTGACAGACTCTGAAGATGGGCTCTGCTTTAATTCAGTCATCCTGAGCGCCACATGTTGCTTTGTATTCCCCCGGTGAACCTCAGCTGATTAAAACTATAATTGCATCGCTTTGGCGCTTTATGAAATACGACCTTTCAATCTTGAACCTTTACCTCGATTCTCCAAAACAAGGGCTTCTAAATCAAATCGAGCGACTGAAGTATGAAACAAGGCAATGAATTAATTCTTGTAATGTCCTCCTGTAATGCTGCTTTGTGGTCACAGTTATCACAAGGGTGACATGTCATGGAGGGGTGGGGTGGGGGGGGGTCTGATAAGCCAGAGTTATGCGCACATGAAAGACAGCAAAAGCTAACAGGCCGATAGTAAGCCCGTTTCCCCTCTAATGCTGATAGTCATGCTCTATTTTAACCAGACCGCGCTAAGCTGATAACTCCACTGTTACATGCTGGCCCCACAATGATAGAAGCAGTGGAGGTGAGGAAAGCCGATCGGAAGGCACGGAGAAGCTGTTGCTCTAGACGCTGCATATGAAAGTGGAATGAATGAAACAAGGCAGATGCTCTCGACCGCGTTTTGGGGAATCAAGGAAATAATGGCAAGTTGGTAAAGTGAGAAGAGTGAAATCGACTTGAAGTGATAACAGGAGAGAGAAGAGATGACAACTTATTATTGTTCACGGAGGAAAATGCAGCGTTAAATTTCTGCCAAATGTCAGCAAATTCATGTCTCACCAAAGGGAGGGGGGGAAAAACAGCTTTTAGGCATGTCTCCTTAATCAGCTGGCTACAAGTGTCATGAATATAATGTTTTCCTTTCTCACAGAAGAAACTCATTTTCACATTTTTTAATCCGAGTCAACATAATTATTTTGGGATTCATTTTGGCTGGGTGTTGCCATGCTTTCACTTTTAGCTCATGCCCAAAGCCTCCTTGGTAATGGAATTTGAGCCGTCCTTTCTGGTGACTCATCCCTGTTTCATGAAAGGAAAAGAAGGTCACATTTAATGGAGATTTACATAAGGCTATCTGCACAACTATGAATTCACACGCTACAATGGCGGATTTTAAAAAGGCAAATAAATGCTTCCCGGCGCAGCACTAAAATTCATCAGAGACAAAATGATTGAGGAATCTGTGGAAAGACACTTTCCCATTTTGTCTGCTGGCACTGCTCGGTGAAGTGCGCACCACATTCGTATGTGGGTGAAGAGATGATGTCATTACACATTCTCCAGGGACCATTGCTTTCAAAATGTCTACGCTGTAACAAATGGATGCCTATGCTAAAAAGACCCAAGTAAAACAAAAAGACAAATTTCTGCCCCTAAAATAAATCTTCCTGCAACCTGAGCGCTCCGTTGTAGCTGTCAAAACCTCTGAGGTTCCCCATCACTCAGAGAATAGCACAAGAAACTGTTGATGTTACAACCTGGGGACATCGCAACAAAATGGAAGGTTCACACTTGCCAATATTTATGTTCGCTTTGCCCTGTTGGGTGAACTGTTTGTGTCACGATTTGACGTACGTACTACAATATTGTACAAAGATTTATGTCGCAGGTGGCCCTTTTCACAATATTGGACATATTTGTAATATCGGACAGCACATAAAAGATACTGATCTATTTAGACTGGTGTTATTCCATATGGGCAAGCCATTGATAAGAGCTGTCTAATTGAAACAGCATGTTGAGAAAGGGATCGATGGTTACACTGGTGCAGAGAGCTCTCCTTGTGAGAGTCATATTATTAGATTTCATACAATCTGATAACCCTTTTGCTTTTGATTGATCTTTTCCATTTGAAACATTCAGGCCTTGGATCAATGGCTCTGCCCTGCGGCTGCTACTGTCAAATCAGCAGCAGGTTTGAAAAAACCGTACATGGTCACTCTCCGAGACCCATATTCGAGTAAAGTAGTGTTGTTTTATTGTTGCGACACAAGACGCGTAGCCCAGCTGCCTCTCAGCCGCTTTTCGCAGTCATTATTATTTACACCAACGCGTCAAATGAAGCCTACTCTTGTATAATTCTGTCTTTCTTGAAAAGCTTCTGTAAACAATTATGAAATAGTAATGCTTTTATAGATGTTGTCGGATCAGAATCAAAAAGAGCCTTTTAGTTTTAAGGTCTTCACATTATGTTGTCTGATCTCTTCACAGTGGGCTTTTAAAAGAACGAGGAATTGACAATGAAGGGAGGAGAGCTAGCAGAGCTAAGTGCCCCTCTCTAATTCTCCCAGCTCAGTCTCTTGAGATCGTCTACTGGAGCTGGTGGGTGTAGCTGTACCAACCAAAGGGCTGAATGAACTGTAATGAGATTAGTAAGTACAGTACACAGGAACAACCATTTTATGGCTCGTATTAAATATCTTCCTTGAGCTGGTCTTGCTGCTGAGCTCATCCTCAGTGTACATAGTATTTGAAAAGATGCAGCTATATACATGTGTTTCTAAGGCCTTTGAAGGCTTTAACGTCTGCGGATCTTTTGTGAGGTCTCAATGTGTCATTTGTGTTTACACGTCATTCATACTGTGAAGTAGTCTCAAAATAGACAAAGAGAGCAAAAAAAAAAGAGAGCCATCAGTGACAAAGATGCAAAACAGACGTCCCTGTGTACAGGCACCAGCAGTTTGGTTCATTGTTCCAGACAAAGGATGGGAAACCATACTTTGATGGTCTGTTTGTTACTTACTGAGACTTGTTGAAACAAACCTGGAGGAGTAAGCAAGAAATATAGGTATTTTAGAGCACCTTGTATGTTTATTTGTCACCTGAGGTGTCACAAAGACCTCACAGAAAAAAATATTTGTCTGTAAGAGTTTTAAGATAATAATAATAATCTATTAATATTAATATATAGATACAAAATATATAAAATAACATGTAATTGTAGCATATTTCACTATGTTGCAGGTATGTTTTACTCATAAGGACCTGCCAAATTACATGGTGCAGGACACAAGAGCAGCATACTTGTGTTTATAACTCCTTAAGTCCTGGCACTCTTGTTCCTCGACATATGTTACAATGGTTCCATGCATTATATCCATGAGTGATAGTGGACTCGAAGAGGGTAGCCTTTTTTACTCCAATCAGGCCTGAAAACAAACCAGTACATTCTAAGTGGAGCGGCTGAGTCAAAGCCCTGACAGAAGCTCCTCCCTCCTCTGTGTAGCCTTTCCTCAGCTCCCCACTGCAGCACCAGCAGGCACAGCTTCCAGTGGCCAACTTTCATGTCTTGACAGTCAAAATGAAGAAAGTTAGTGCAATCTGGGACACCTTTGTTTACTCAGCACGGAGTTTTTAAGGCCCTTAAAAAGTGTTCACTCAAATTTTAACTGCAGTTGGCAGTGAATGTAGTGTCTACATGGACATGCAGACTGATTACAAAGCATAAACACAGTGTAAGAAAGAACATGTTGGCATGAACAGGTCTCAGAGATCCAGTGATGTAGCTGATGCCACCTCCCCTCTGGTGATGATGGTATTGAAGAAAATGAAGAAGACTCTTGGATGAGAAGTGAAAAGTTTTCAAGAAGCTGAAAGAGTAGTCCAGTTGCTGTTCTACTGAAGCTCCTGAAATAGATGACTGAGAATGAGTCCGCTCACAAACTGGGATATATAGCTCTGTTTTTTTCGCACCTAGTTTAAAATTTAGAGATTGTTCAAACATGTATTGTTAAAGTGACTTGAATACATACACAGTAGCCATATTCCATATAGTGAAGTACATTTGGAGCAACTTTTGACACGTCGCAAAAGATGTTGAACAATCATCGTCACAAGGTGGCGGTATAGCTCACATCCTGCTGTAATAAACAGAGCAGAAGAAACCAGAAATAGAACCACTTGTTTTGGAACTGCAACAAATCCTCAAAAGAAGAAGAGGAATCAATAATTCACATTAACTCTTTCCTGAAAAAGTCATAAAACACCTCAAGTAAGTGCAACTTTTATTAGTTTTTTAGTTTTGCTGTTTTTATTAACTGTTTCTCATGCCATACTCAAAAATGCACATAAAAATACATTATGCTACTTTGTTTGGTATAAGTACACATGCAAAATCCAGAGCAATTCAATGCAGTTGTTTAGCCAATAATTCTGCCTTTATAAAAACAAAAATGTTGCGCTCAAAGTAATAATTTAAAGGTACAAATAATAACAATAATGCATTGGTTTTATATAACCATTTTTTCTAGGCACTCAAAGACGCTTTACATTGCATTATTCATCCACTCTATACTCCATGGTGGTAAGCTACGTATACAGCCACAGCTGCCCTGGAGTAGACTGATGGAGGCCAGGCTGCCAGTCTGCATCATCGGCTCCTCCAACCACCACCAACCACTCACTCTAACACTGCATTCACCCAGGCTTCCTGGTGTTCCTCACAGTCTCCCATCCAGGTACTGATCAGGCCCAACCTCGCTTAGCTTCCGAGATCTGATGGGATCGGGCATCCACAAGGCGTATGGTACGTTTAATTTTGTAGTACAGTGTAGTTGAGTGGTGTTTTTCTGGACTGCATTATCATTATCATAGTTGTTCAGAACATTTCCCCCCACCACACTGACAATCATGAGAGGGGAAATAACATTAGAAACACATTTCAGTATGATGCAGTGGAGAACAGCAGCACCATGTTGTAATAAATGAACAATTTGTGATAGATCTGTTGTATTTAATTGCAGTTATTTTTAGGTGAACCTAAACAGTGGACAGGAACTCTCTGTTAAAGGGTTTTTAACAGTTAGGAGTGTTACAATAGTAATGATAACTATAAATGTTTTATAGAAGTTATTAATGCTGAAAAATGTATCTTTCAACATTTGACGCCAGACTAATTTAAAGACTTAAAGGCAAAGGCCTGAATCTCCACTCATCCAAGAAATGCTAGTGGCTATTTTGACATACTTGGTTAAGCTTTTGAATTCATGCTATAATCACAAACCGACTCTCATGAAACCCAGCAGATTCCACAAGCAAACCAAAGCAGACTGTGCCTGGGCCTTTTTAAGAAGTCTTGTTGTGTCTGACAAAGAGGATCTTGGTGCCCTTCCAAGTGGTTTGTTTGTAGTGTGAAGGCAAAAACAGACCAACTGCGGAATTTTATGATGTTGTAAATATGTGACTTCAGCTCCGGTTCAAAAGCTCCGCTGCTATTAAATCCCTCTCCTGATCTGTATGCACCGCGGTCCATCAGAAAACAAAAAGGAGTTCAAACAATCAGTGCAGCGCCTCTGTTCTTCTCAATGTAAATCGGCAGTTATGCGTTAAAACATAACTACCACATGGAAATCAATTATGTTTTTTTGCAAGGTCTTTGTAGCACCAGAGAATACAAGGAAAACACTGGAGAAGCTTTGACTTGCTGCTGCTGCATGAGTCCCTGTCACTCACTGGCTTTTGAGATTCCAGTGTGCGTCCAGCTGGATGCTGGATGACTAAAACTGCTCAGCCATCAGTCCAAAAGATGTCATGCTAACAGCTCTTGAATTGTTTGTTTTGTTCCTTGGAATAATTTCCAAAAGGCCTTAAGTTGCATTACTGTGCAAGAAAAAAACTAAACAGAAATGCAGAATTCATGTACAGTTCCTTTGCTACTCTGCCTCAGTGATGAAACTTTGATCCGACATTTGGGTTTTGTGATTAAAAAAAACAAAACTCTGTAGTTCACACACTGAATGCCTTTTAGCCTTGAATTCATCCTCATGAAAAGTTAATGTGCTCTCGTATTCAAGCAGAGAAAGGATCAGCAGCTGATGAAGGGAATACAAGAAACAAATTCTCCCCAGTGAGCTTTCACATTTTACGAGTGAAAACAGCAGCAAAAATAGCACTGTAGCGCTCAGTCTTCTTTATTGCACCTTATTAAACCCAAATATACGCATGCACACGTGGTGAATTAAAAATAAAATACCAAAAGTGAGAAATGTGGTTGATAACAACAACTTAACCCTGGAAACATGAATCATGAATTCATTTCCTGGTCATTAGTGACACCATGAAGAGGCGCCTGCTTATCACAAATGATATTGTTTACCCTCTAATCAGGTTTAACTTCCACAAGGACCTTTAGTGTTTGCCCGACCACCTACACTAATCATTCAGACAGGCCGACCAGCAGAAACCCACACACGGTCCTCGCTGCTGACGGTGCGCCTCATTTAAACCCTTCTCCAGGTCATGTTATCTAAATGAACGAAAAAGGAATGGAAATGCCCTCGCTGGCTGCAATTTGGACTTCATGGCCGCTCTGTGCTGCAGTGGTCATTTTGATAATTGTTCCTCTAGTGTTGCTAAATGATGGGAAATCAAGGGTGGGCTTACAGCATCTTTACACTCCATCCCAATTAAATCCATTTGGTAAAACATAACCAAATCTGGTACCATATTAGCCTAGTTGCTTGGACCAGTTTGCTTAAAGATATTATTGATTAACATATTTCTCATAAACTGGCTTCTCTACTTGTACAAATATAATTGCTCACCCCGACCCCGATGATCTGTGGCGCAGTCACTAATGAGCTTATGAAAATAATAAGTTCCTGGCAGGAACAGGGCTAAATATTAATGAACGAACCCCGAGCTGATTTAGGATATGAAATTAAATATGAGGATAAATCACACTATCTCAAGGTTTAGATGTTTTCTTTTTTTTCCCCCCCTGTTGCACCTGACAACCATCGCAGAGCTTCCCGCACCTCCCTCTCCACCTTCACCACATTAGTGAGAAGAGAGACAATGAGAGCGAACGGGGGCAGGGTCAGCCAGATTGGAGGCAAAATGAAAGGCGCTGTGGAAGGGTGGGTCAAAGACAGCAAGATTGAGAGGCAGTCTCTATAATTAGGTAGAGTAATTAGGTTGTATTAATCAGTCACACAACATAATAACAGAGTCTCGGATGCATCTCCTGAGTTATGCAGGGCAAGGAAGGACAAATCTAAGACTATAAGGCATTTTATAAATGGTTTAACATTGATTGTTACAGTTAACCAATTAACTGATTAGTCAATTGACATCTAATGACAACAATTCTGATAATCAACTAAATTGATTTATCAAACAAAAATAAACAACATTCGCTATTTTTAGTCTAAATTCAGCTTCTTAAATATGTTAAGTATTGATGTTATTTGCTTGCTGGGGTTTGAACTGTTGTCATAGCCTGAAAGTTGAGAAGCTACTCTTAACTCTAAATCGGCATTTTCTCCTTTTCCTGACTTTTTAAATATTTTAATCAACATTAGTTCATTTTGTTTTCATTTTCTAGCCACTTGACTGCAGTGGAAACATCCTGTAAATATAACTCTGACATACAGTATCTGTCAAGGTGATATGGTGAAGTTGTTATGATAGCTAGACTGCAAAATGTACAGGCTAATACATCAGATTATATTAGCTTCCTTTCAGATACATTAATATTAGAGGGAAATATATGGCAGCTGATTCACACCAAGATGATTTCAGTTCATAAATGCTGAACTTGGTTGGAGGTGATTTAGAAACAGTGTGACTGTTATTTTGTTTGTCCACCAAAGACAGTTTACAAGTTGATCTTTCAACTTTAAAATGTCCTGCTTATCTTGGTTACAGCTCTAGGATTATGTTATGTTTGCTTCATATAATAAATAAAAAAATAGTATACTAATATCTGATTTTGTAAGCCTTTAAATATCTGTCGGTACCGACTTCAGAAATCATGCACTTGTTGAGTTGTACAAGTTGTTTATGATACAAACACAAGCTGATCAAAATATGGCCGCGTACAGCCAGCAGCACATCACATCATCCTTTTTATAATGTTTCAGTGGAAAAGAAATGCAAAAATTACAATTCTCACTGAAAATGTGATTCATATCACTCGAACAACATCTGTCAACACAATTGCAATGCAAATTTTTTTAGCTTATCATTCAGCCCTAATACAAACATTCGCTTACTTAGACATTCAACAGATGTGTCGTAATATTTAAATCCATTTTGGAGTCACGTTTCATTTAAAAACTTCCAAAACTGAATTGTTTTCAGTATGTAGTGACTCAGTTGTGACCATCAGTCACATGAGATGAGTTCAGGAATTTTATGGCTGAACTGGGATGAACTGCAGGCTGTGTTTACACAGAGCAGATGGGAGACAAGTAAGGAAAAATGTAAGAAGATATCTACAGTATGTTTAATTGCTATTTTTCCACGATTGGTCGGACCTGTGGGCACTTTAAAAATGTGTGCATGTTGATTTAAGTTGTTTTTCAATTAAAAGAAAAAAAAATCAAAGAAATTCAGCTTCCATTTTTTTCTGCTATATGGCCTTATAGCTTCTAGCCATTGTTGCTGTGTCTCCATAGAGGTGCAGGTCTTTATATTGCAGTGAATAATGAGCCCACAGTGAGTAAAAATATGACAGGAACAAAACATGCCCAGATTCAGAGGGTTTATTCTCTGTGGGTTTGTTAGCATGAATGATATCTTTTAAAAATGTGTCATTTAAATATGTGTTAACATAAATTGTTGATTATAGGAGCTTTAACATCAGCGGATGATAAAAATGAGTTACATCTTGAGTTTCAGTGTTGGTCAGGAACATCTGTAGTAACCTTGTCTGGTGACTTCTGTGTTTACACGCCTCTGTGACCTTAATTAATACTCCGTGGACGTGGCTGAATTCGTTGCCACATGTCAAATTCAATATTCCTCCTAACATCGTGATTATGAATAGATTACATTTTAACTCACTTTCTACTGCCTGCCAGATCTAATTAGCCACGGGTAGCTCTGTGAGTGTAATCTTTTCCCCCTTCTTCTTTTTCCTGTCAAAGAGTGACTTGCCAGCCCTCTGCGACCCTGTCTCTGTTACAAAGCTGCCTATCATGCTGTTTTAATCATTTATCCAACCAGACCTGAAAACTAGCTGTGAACTGCCAATCCATCCCACCATGTGCCCGGCTGCCCGACACTGATCAAGCAACACATGCCAGAGAGTCCAGGGCCACCATCCCAGGGGCTATTTCAGCGTCGCTGTGACACATTTCCACAACTTCACCTTCGCTAAACTGTCTGTTGAAGTCTTCAACACTCGTGTGATAAGATGTTTCCCTGCATAGCGAGAGGTCTGCCTTATTGACGTCCCCAGAAATGTTTCGGTTTTCAGCCGTTATTACAAAGGTCAGGATGGGAGCCAAGTCGGCTATATTTAGAAAGAGCGCAACTGTTTTCAATCAGCAGTGTTCTCACAAGTGAAGAACATAAGGCGTCGTGAACTCACATCTTGACAAGTTTATGCAGGCTGAACAGAAGAGGCTCTGCATCATACTGAATGTGTTAATTACTTTCTGAGTTCTGACTTGAAGCGTGATAGAGGGGGATCTCATCAGAAATATGCCGCACCTTTCTAAAGAGGAAAAGCGGGATTTCATGGGAGAAGCTCACAGCTCTGAGACTTCCATTTTCAATGACTTGCTGTGACCAATAGCATTTTCTCCAGCTGTTGCAATTCTCTAGCTTATTCTTGGGGCTGGGGAGACTATCTTACTGACTTGCCAATAAAATGTCTGTTGCCACTGGGGAAGAGCAGGAACCGTCAATTGGTTTCACCTTATCTACCTTAAACATGCCTCTGCTGACTTCATGCTTCTTCCCATTTCTTTTTCATTGCGGTTTTTCATTGTTTTTTTTGTTTTTTTTTCCACCCCCATTCTTCCTCTGCACAGGCACTTAGTAACTTAGTCAATTACTGAAAATACATTATCAAGCTGGGATTGTTTTTAACACAGACATTCGACAAAGATAAAACAAGGAACCGGTGGTTTAATTGTTGTCTTCCCTGAATATCAAAGAGTAAGAACTGCTTTTAAAATGATTCTTTCAAACGTCAAGAACCCTTTGACTTTATTCTGTTCTATAACTGCAAAGAGAGTTTGTATAGCAACAGTCTTGCAGATAATTGAGAGCAAACGCAGTATTTGACAAGGACCGGATATCTCTTCAGATATCCGGTCTCCAGAGACAAGGGGAGGTCAGTCAGGGTAAAACGCATCGGTTTCTGAGAGCTCCTCAAAAAATCAGGGCACCAAACAGTTGTGGAAATACACATGACAAAGCCCGGCCAGGGAATTGCTCTCAAAGGGTCTGATTGAAAGCTCATGTCAGGGAGGCTGTAGCAATCAAAGGACTTGTGTATTTCAAATGGAAAGGGGTCATGTTGAGAGCATGATAAATCCAACCTCCTGATCCACCATTCAGACTCAGCTGTTTTCTATTGTTGGTGCACCTCGCGGGTGTTCTGCACTCTCTGAGATACTGTCAGCATCCGCCTTGATGTGCAACAGTTCCTTAATGTGTCAGAAGAGAGACCATGCATTGCTGCTTCAGTGGCATCTCATTTCATTAGCTGTCATGTACGCTTAGAGCCTATTACATTTTCATGACCAAAGTATGTTGTCGTGAAGAGAGAAATAATATTTACTTTATTTTTTGGGGGGGGTTAAGGCAGAATAGTCTGAGGCGCCATACTTGCAAGTTTGTTCGAGAAACTATCCAGTAATTGAGAAGCCGCCAGTTGGCTCATAATGCTGCCAAAATGCCAATTAGCAAAGGAACCCAGCACCTGCCTGCTTCACATAAAGAAAAAAAAAGTAGCACTGGCTAAAAATATTGTGATACTACTAGTTAACAGTGGCCAGAAATTCAGTAATTGGAAGTACAGGTAGCATATACTGGGCTAAACCTACTTGTCCATGTCCCAGTGGCTGGGCATTGAGCTGATAACCCCAGTGCAAACTTTGCTAACACCATGCCATGTCTTAATAAGGACATGATATGTCAGTGCTATTTACAGCTTAGCACCAAATCCTAATTCTAACTGTCTATCTGTGTGCCTTTCTGACCTGTCTATCCTTTCTTAAAACATGTTTTTATTTCAGTAAAAGTAACTTATTTGTGCTGTGCTGTAAAGACCGTGGGCGACCAATGGTGTCTAGATCAAATTTCTGTCTCTATGGGCCGCCGTGTAGCTCGCTGAGTGAGGGCGTTACCATGTAGGCGCAGGTCGCCAGCAGTGGTCGTGGGTTCGAGTCTGGCTCACGACCCTTTGGTGCATGTCTCTCTCCTCTTTCACCCTGTCTCTCCCCCATCATTAAAAATGGAACCCCCCACCCAAAAAATATTTCTGTCTCTATCATTTTCCTAATGCTAAATTGAAATCAGCTTAAAATAACATTCAAGCATTAACCCATCTGTACATTATGGCTGTTTATATATCCATCCATCCATTATCTATATGCTGCTTAATCCTCTGTAGGGTCGCGGGGGGCTGGAGCCTATCTCAGCTGACTCGGGCGAAGGCAGGGGAAACCCTGAACAGGTCACCAGCCTATCACAGGGCTACACATATAGACAGATAACCACGCACACTCACATCCACACCTACGAACAATTTAGAATCATTAACTAACCTCAGCATGTTTTTGGACTGTGGGAGGAAGATGGAGTACCCGGTGAGAACCCACGCATCCACAGGGAGAACATGCAAACTCCACACAGAAAGATCCCAGGCGTCCTAACCGGGACACGAACCGGGGATCTTCTAGCTGTGAGGCGATGCTGCTAACCACCGAGCCACTGTGCAGCCCGCTGTTTATATACGGACATTTATAAATAGAAAATTGTATTCTACAATGTTTGATGGTGTCACTTGCATGCATCAGATGCAGACCGCTCTGAAAACAAAATGCAAAGTTCGATTGCATGGAGCGACCCTCAAGCGTGCTCCCATCATGAACAGCCTGTCATACCTTGATAATGGAACTCCTTCGTCCTTTGTTGCTCTTCCCGTTGGCTTCCATGCAGGTCTCCCCTGAGGCAGACGAGTCCATGTCTGCCTGGGCCCCTCCTGACCCTCATCTACGCCTGCAGACCTCCCTGGTGGAGGCTGTGGCTGATGGGGGACGGTGGGTGCCCTTGTGAGACAGGCTCCATGGTCTAGAAATTAGAGACTGACCGATAGGTTTATTTTCAAGGCTGATGTCTATTATTAGTAATCAAGTAAACAGAAAGCCAATATTTGGAACTGATGTCCATTATATTATATAATGTATACTGGTTTATACTATATTATATAGCATATTATGTAACAATGTATATTAAACCTTATGCTATATATAAACAGGCTGTGATTGCAGGGATCCTGTCATTTGTAAACAGACTTTTTTATTAAATCACGATGCTATAACACTCTGCTCTCCTCTGTTTACAGTGAGACTGATAACTGTATGTCAGCTACTTCTGCTATTCTTCTCTGTTTGGTTGTCGTTCGTGCCTAGAGAGTCTGTTAGAGCTGACTGTTAAAATTAATAAGTATGGAGATGTTATGCTCCTCCTGATGGTGTAAGCTACAGTCCTGAGAGCAAGCCTCTCTGTGATAACCTAAGCCTGGCACCGTCAGCAAAACCAGGTCCAGCTCCACTGACACCAGCAAGGCAATTATCCTGGTATGTTCAGTTTAACAGGGAAACTAGTCGTGCTTGTGTAATATTGTGGTAATAAACAGCAATATCTGCTCCCTCGCCCTTGAAACACAGCTCTGCTAACTCACAGGAGATGCTCCTGTCTGTTAATGCTGCTCTGTCTTCTGTCTGGTAATGCTGTTCTGTCTTTATCACAGTAGCTTTCACTGTTGATTGGCTGTTACTCGTAACATGGGACCAATCAGATAGTGTCATGGGCTGGATGCTGCTTGAGAGGGTTTTTGAATTATTACCTATGCACCTTGATAAATAAGGTAAAGTGCTTCATTCAGAGTAAGACTGTTAAATTCTAAATACCATTTCTTCTCTTTTCTCTCCTGGTTTTCATTAAAAATAGGTAATTAAACGTGATCAATTATCAATATCGACTGAAATGAAGCATTTTACTGTGATACATTTTTCAGCTTTTTCACCGAGCCCTGTGTAGGCTTAAATCCTTTTTGCTTATTCTCTAGTTTCCCATCTTTTGACTCCATGAACCAGATAAGTGAGCATCCAGAAGTAATCATCACAATTAAGGAGGAGGGTCCTTTTTTCTCCTCTTCCGAAGCCACTATATCAGCCTGCATTAACCCCAGCCCTGCTTTCAACTACAGGCACATTTTAATAATTAAGGAACCCCAAGATCATCAATAATTGAATCGTTTATTCATTAAACAACAAAAGGAAAGCAACAGGGGCAGCGTGGGTAGGAAGACTCTGCACAGTTCATCCTGAGCTGACAGGGAAGCCTGATCTTTAGGCTGGAGATTGGACTAAACAAGTTTATGAATTACAATGTGGGCGTTGTGTCTCTTGCGGTTTGCAGACAGGTTCTCCAGTAGGATGACAGATATGTGGTGAGGATAATTGAGCTGGTGATAACTGTCATCTGGGCACTTAATGAAGATGATCAGCTTTTTAGTTTGACAGCTCAGTTTTTAGTCTCTCTACATATATTTTCAAGACGTGTAATGGATCACTGTCAATTACTGCTTGAAATATATCTTGTTTGATGTTTCTGGCCTATCTTTTGCCCACGTGGATTGTCCAGAATTGAGTCTTTTCTTGGTATCACTTTTGTCTGGAGCTGCAGTACTCGTACCTACTTCACCTACTCCTGATCACAATCAAGACAAAAGCTGGTCGTGATTCTGATTTTATAGCTGAACTATAAAAGGGAGAAGACAGAAGCCTGCAAGGATCCCTTCAATAGTCTGAGCCTTTTTACTGCATTTTTCCTTGGCTTTGCAAATTCTGTGTGGATATTGTGAACAAATGCAGAGCTGCTGCCATCAGCACCTTGCATACTAATGAAAATCATGGGAAGAATTTTTATTATTGCACTCCAAATTTATTCACTATTAACAGCTAGCAGCTACCCATCCCATGAAAAGAAGAAAATAAATAAAGAAAGCCGCCTTTTATACTTGAAGCTTTCCCTGCACCTGTCTGCACAAAGTGATACTTAGATTTGAGCAGAATGCTGGGCAGTGTTGTTTGGCTGAATTAATGAATTCGTGATGCATTTAGTAGTGATTATGTGACAGACAGGGTTTGTTTTTTTTTTTCAAAAGACCGTACTTTGAAGTGTAGGTGGTGGTTTCGAAGAAGCAGCATTCTGCCCTCCACAGGTTTTTTGTGATTGAATGCAAAGGAGGAAGTGTACTCAAGCTGTGCTTCTGAAATTGTGTGTTTTCCCCCTCGCAGTGTGTAATGCAGATGTTACATTACGCTTTTACTCTGCCCTATCACCTACAGAGGAAAAACAAGGGCAGTTTTCCTAACACTCTTATTGTAAGTATGATTTATCACAGTACCCACAAGGAGAGAAAAAAGATCATTTTCCTGAGTACATCCATACATGAGTTCAGTCACACACTCCAAATCATGACAAACACACTCACCAACTGTTCTTATGAGGATCATTTGGAGCTATTTATTTTCATTCTCTAGGTGAAGAGCACCTCTATTAGAGTCAAGCAGTGTGTGCTTAGCACAGTGTGTAGGGTTGGATGTTTGTATATAACCTCCTATTTACCACCTTTATCCGTTCACATTGAATAAAGGAGTCTTTGCAAACACAGATCTGATCAGGAATCAAACAGCTCAAGGCCTGTGTTTGGTGTCCAAAAGGCAGTGAAGCAGCTCTATTCTACCAGAAAGATGTTGGTGTAATTGTAGCTTCTGCAGTCAAGCATTACGCCAGACTTCCAAATACGTGGGAATTCTCCGTCTGTCACTGTGCAATTGAACACTTGTCCCACCGTTGATTCGCATTATCACTGTGACCTGAGATGAAATCGTAAAATGTCTTGGCAGCGCTTAGAACAATGCATCTTGAACTCCTACCACAAATATCTGTCCTCTTAGTTGCAACATGCTCCACTACGTTCAGCAATTAGATGCTAAATTTCCCTGTTTACCGTTTGATGTAGGTGGTATTTAGAGCCTGTTTTACTGAAAACAGCTGCGTCTGAAAATGATGCTGAGGAGAGCGGAGAGACTGAACCAAACCAGAACAGATGGGAGACAGAAAATCAAAACATCCAGCTAAGAAACCCTAAAATGGTCCAGAGACTGCAGGGTTGGATGATAATTCTCTGTAGGTTTGGCACAACAAGACTATTATGTAACATTTGATCTGTTATTAACATAAAAATATGGATTAGAGGAGCTTTAAGAAGTGATACATTACCATCTGTCATTTCCAGAAGTTAAAACACTCCATGAAACACTTCCCCTGTATTTTCCAGCCCTGCTATTATTTAATGCCTTCTCATCAATAAATTCAGAATAAAGACACAATCCGGAAACTTCCAAAGTCAAACAAACCAAGAGGACAGACTAATGGTTCATGAGCAGTCGTGCATATCTAGTCATTTTAGGAAAAGGTCCATAATGGGTTATTGATCAACAGTGAAGTGAGACTGATGTTGCATTGAAATCATTTATAATTGCAGCCTTTCCATGTCATCCTCACCTGTATTTAATTTGACTAAATGAGCGTGGCAGAGATACGGGCGATAGAATAATCTTTGTGTTTGACATTGACATCCTGTTGTATACGAAATGTGACGTGCGTAAGTATCTTTGCATGCACTAGAAGTTTCCAGGGAAAATGCAGAGGAGATGCTTTGAGCACAGTGCCGAGACTCTTTGCCCTTTGTTTTATGTTCGAGGCAAAGGAAGACTGTGGCATTTCGTGTTTGTTCAGGAACGCGCCGCATCAACATTAAAGACCAGAAAATCACAGAGAATTTTAAATAAACCCCTCGAATGTGGTTTTCATTCCCATTTGTTGGACGGATAACTGCAGGTTGAAAATGAGCGCTGGAGATGTTCGGATGTAAGCCCGCACAAAAGGCGAACATGACCTCAGAACATAACCTGCCAGTGCTGATAAGACTCTAGATTCACTCAAGATTATGTGCAAAGTTGCGGATTGAGGAGTGACAAACAGGCAGCAGCCCTTTTGAAAGGCCAGCGACTGTGACACTCTGCACTGCTGTGTGGTCTGTTCGGTTGGAGGAAAATAATTTGGGAACATCTTGCCTCTTTCTTGTCACTCCATCCTCAGCAGTGCAATAACATTGATGGTTGGGTATTGATGATATCTTCGGGTCTTCATGAGGACGTTGTGCACCTTAGTTATTAAGTGACATTTTATTGGATTGTGAAGGTTTACCTTGGGGCATTTTTAAGCCCACAGCAAAGCAAAAAGACCCAGCAGAAGGATGCTTTCCACCATCTTCCCTTTATTTTATGAATGATTAATAATTTCTGCCAATTGTAGTGATGTATGAATCACTTTTATTTAAGTCTGGAGTGTCATCACACGACATGACATAGCATTTTGTTGGAGGCCGGTGGGTCTTTAGAAGCCAAAGAAGGGAAGATAAAATTCTGTCTTGAGGATTTATCTTCAAAGTTGTGCCACCTCTGTTCATCATTAAGCTTCAGTTTAATCTTTTATCCAGCCCAAACCATCCCTAAAACTTTTTCCTCATTAGCTACCTGGTGGATGCGTTGGCAGAGGACGTGTGTGTGTGTGTGTGTGTGTGTGTGTGTGTGTGTTCCTGCCACCATATGGTAGATTTCTTCAGATAGTGTCATTTGCTGCCGCATGCCTCAGTGGGCTTGTGAACCTCCAGTACTGCCGCGTTGGGTGAGGTGTTGTCTTTTGTGCTTGTGGGCTATTTTTCATCATGCAAGGGTCACACTGATGTCACGCCAGTTGCATCAGCATTCATGATACATGATCAGCTGTGCACAGCACAGGAATCCCCCGTGTGTGTTGTACACTGTGGAACACGACACAGAGGTGTGGCTGCTGTCCATTTTGTACCCTGACTGCTTGGATTTGTTTTGATTTGTAGCAAAGCACTGGAAGCAATTCAAGCCCGTCTCCAGATTTTTACTCTGTCGAATAAAACCATGTCTTGGCCCCGGTGAAGGTCGACTTGTGGTACATCAGTGAAGGAAACTGGCCACAGCACAAATGTTGGAACTTTTTATGTTGTAGCCATCGTTTATTTCACTAGTAAATCAGAGTTCTGCTCACCTCTAGCCCCTTTTCATTGCAGAAGTTTGACATGACTTAGCAAGAAAAGCACATTTGTAATTAAAGCTGCAGTAGGAAAAAAAACTGGAAAGGGCCAGAATTTGAAAATACAGCCCTCATCCTGCAGTTCGTGTCCTCTCCCCTGTCTGTCCTAAGCTTACCAGTACAGCCATATGTATGCACTTCATACAGGCATGCAACTCGAAGTTAGTAACGTTGCTCAATGCGGCAACCTGTGCAAGTAGGCCTACTATGTTGTTTTAATTCATTTAAATCACCATGATCATAATTGTCGTTATGGTCCCTGTTGTCTTTGCAAACATGGGGGCCTGTTAAGCCCTTTGCAATGACAGCAGCTTACCTGTCCATGAGAATAGTGGAAAGCTTGGATCCAACTTGAGGTCTATGCAATCACAAAGCTTTCTCCATATCAGAAACCAATATTGGCATGTGTTTTTTTTTATTGCATTTATTGTCAGACTATGTTTTCTCTTTCTGGGTTGCACTGTTGTAGGTCCTAAGATCAGGATCAGGGCCAATCACAACAAAACAGCTAAACTGGCTGTTTCATATGCTACTGGGATATATGAAGACTGTCCTGGTGTAACCCAGGTTGACTGTACAGTTGTGCATTTGTGGTCATTAAGCTTCAAATTAAACTTGGTCATTGTGCTCACTTACTGTCTAAACCCCCACGGTAGTTTCTGTTTGCCAACACAGAAGTGCCAGCCTCCTCTGGTCACCACAGTATTAAAGAGTAAGAGGTAACCTAGTATTACAACTAATCTTGGAGTGTGTCTCAATTGGAAAACAATGGTATTGAGTGGCAGATAGTAAATGTTAAATGATGAACTTCATCTGGAGAGCCTTACTTTCCAGTGTAGGAGGTTGTTGCTGATTATCTGCCATTGAATCTGGGTTTACACCATACAAAGGGATGTACACACACAATAGATGTTGATTACAATATGCTAATTACTTTATTATGGAATTTTTGCCCAGTGGTGGAAAACAATATTGCCAACCCCAGCTTCAATATTAATGATGTTCAGTGTTTCAAAATGTCCTTGTACAGTTGATATACTGACTTTCAGTGGTGGCTTTTATCTGACACCTAAAAGGACCGGGTAATGTTACTAATTCCATTTCTGCTTTCACTGTTTAGCCAAGTGAATACATTTTCCACAAAAAAGCATAAAAAGTAATATTGAACATCTTTTGAATTCATAACAATTGTATATTTTTGCTTGAAGCCCATTTATCTGACATTAATGACATTATATCTTTTGAATTACTGTCCTTCACTGCAATGTCAAAAGCTTGAGTTTTTCCTCTTTTTGGTTTTCAAAATGGTCTATTACTTGATAGAAAAAAAAAGAAATTGACTCTGTTATTTTTTCTTCTAAAAGTTCAAGACTCAAAATCAGGCTGCTGAATAGACTGTAGACACTCAGACACCAAATTCATAATGAACTAGAAGAGCACTCAGACTGCACATCCTCCACCAACACTAACACCCTGTCTCAACATTTTAACAAAGGTAGTTTGGATCTGCACTGGCTGCACCATTTACTGTGTTCCCCCTGTGCCCGTGCTCCACATGAACAGAAAGTTTCAGGGAATTCAGCTTGGCAATTTTTCGCATAATCACGCTGATCAAACTGCACTGATCACACAGCTCCACTTTGGCTTTCTTTTCTTGGTGGACCAGAAGTAAAATTTTGAACTTTCTGACGCTACAGATTCTTCTTGCAGCTGTGTTTCAGGCAACATTAATACAGATTGTAAAAACATTTAATACTTGAATTTTTCAGATTTTCTTTTCATCTATTATCTCTACCCTGTAGTGGGTGTCAGGGAGGCGGGGAACGCTCTGGACTGGTCATCACTCCAACATAGGACTAACACAAAGAGACGTGCACGCTCATACTAACCTACGGCCAATGTAGAATCACCAGTTAGGCTTACATGCATGTCTTTGGACTGTGAGAGGAATCCCATTTTAGGAATTGGATACCTTGAAAAGATCTCAGTGAGTTTAGTTCTGATATTATCACCCATTTTGAGTTTTGATTACTTTAAAAAATATCTGTGATATTTTATTCACCTAAAGTTGTTCAGAATTTCTCAAACTCCATCTTTCCGTACAGGACTGTACTCTGTCCACCAGAGATTGTTTTGGATGCTATTTAGATAAAATTTGCATTATTCATTACCACCTACTCTTAATTCTGCTTAATGAGTGATGCAGATTTTCTTACACCGCATATATAGTGCAAGTAAAGGCTGCAGTTAAGATGTAGGGCCATGCATAGTGGTCTATGAACCGAAGTGTGACCCTGAATTCGAAGTAAAAGATCCTGCTGTTGCATTTATCAACGTAAATAGGATGTTTCAGAACGACAAGACTGTGTTTAAGTTACCTGACAAAGTATTTTATTCTGACACAGCAGACTTCTAAATGTTTCACCAATCGGCTGCTATGCAAACACCAACTGCATAGTTTTGTTTGCACTGTGCGGGGGAAGGCTTGCTAAAGGTTTCTACTCTGCACAATATTTGAATCCAAACCTGGTGAATTAGAGCATGCTGAGACTGTGGGACAATGCATTAATTCAAATGAGTATTCTAAATTTAACAGTTATTCATTCGGCTAAGTAGAGTAGTAGTGAGTGGGCACATAATGTGAGGACACTCTGTACTTTTTATTCTTTTTAATGACTTCTAACTTGTCTGGTGGACAAGTACATTTACATTTCTCTCACTTGCAAACAAATTCAAAACAAACAAACAAAAAGACTTGTCCTGGACAAGCCTTAACATTGAGTTCTGCACACCAAATCCTCAAACTGAAGAAGCTGGAACAAAAAATATCTGATTAGCTTTGCATTTATGATTCCATATTTCAACTGTTTTTGTAGCACGCACACTGCTGGAAATTAAACAGTACTAGATCACAAATATTGTAACTATTTGATTTGGTCTATCAAGTTAGAAACTAATGAAATACAAGAGCAGCTGAACCCTTCCATTTTTAAGTTTATATGTTTATTTAGATTTTTTCAGAGTGCTGATTATGTTTACTGGCCATTTTGGAGGTTGTGGTTTGGGCTATACTGAGATATGAATTGGTGGATAAGAGCATGTTTTAGAAAGATAACAGAAATATACAGTACCAGTCAAAAGTTTGGACACACCTTCTCATTCAAAGGTTTTTATTTATTACCTCCGCCAAGGAGCTTATGTGATGGCCAGCGTTGGTCTGTTTGTTTCTTTGTTTGTTTGTTTGTGTGCAAAATAACTCAAAAACTCATGGACAGATTTGGATGAAACTTTCAGGAAATGTGTGAAATGGGACAAGGAACAAATGATGAGATTTTGGGACTGATCCAGATCACCGGCTTGATCTAGGAATGTTTTCAAAATCTAAGTGTAACCGGGTGGACAAAGGTATGTGGTTTACTGTAAAAGCCACCAGAGGGCACTCCTGTTTTTGGGGTAACCCCTTCTGACCACATGACATTTTGGGACGGCACAATGATGGAGTTCTCTTTCCTTCCTGAGCGACATACACACGGTTGGGCCGGCATTCTTATCTCCAGTTGTCTAAGAAGCTGGGAGGCTGTTAGGAGCTGCCACGCTAGAGCCCGCGCCTGTTCATTAGTTCAGATGAGGTGAATGCCACATTGTCTGTAGGACATTTGAACTGTCTGTAATTACATTTGTATCTGTAAAGTTCCATACAAAATATGTGACTTGGGAGATTGTGTTGGGGGTGGACTGAAGCTCCTTGGTGGAGGTATGCGCTCTCTGAGTGCTTTTCTAGTTTTAAATATTTTCTACATTGTAGATTAATACTGAAGACATCAATACTATGAAAGAACCCATATGGAGTAAGTAGCCCCCTTTTGCATTGATGACAGCTTTGCACACTCTTGGCATTCTCTCAGTCCTAGGGTCGTCTCCTGAAATGGTTTTCCGACAGTCTTGAAGGACTTCCCACAGGTGCTGAGCACTTGTTGGCTGCTTCTCCTTCACTCTGTGGTCAACTCACCCTAAACCATGCAGAGACTCAAACGCAGGACAATAAGACACAACACACAGGACTCAAAGTAACAAATCTTTAATAACATAAAGAATAGGTACAAAATACAATGAAGGATAAATGCTAACCAGAACAAGGTAAAGCCAGGCTAGGAAAGCGAACTGAATCAGGTAAAGAAAGCAAACTGGGTTCATAAACGAACTACAAAAATCCAACTTTAACAAAAAAGCTACAGATAGAAAACAGGCCGGAACAAACTAACTAGAATTCTATACTAAACATCAGAAAACAAGACAGGCCGGCTTCAAACAAATTAGAATTCTACACTAGACTTCAGAAAACAAGACGGGCCGACTACGAACAAATCAGCCCTTAACTTTCACAATGCTACAAACAAACTAAACCAGAGCAGAGAGCAGGGGCAGACAGGCGGAGCAGGCGGGTCAGACAGCCGGCAGACAGGCCGAAGTGGTTTGACGGTCCAAAGAGGTGTAGTGGGAATCCACGGCTTGGTAATAGATGAAGATGACCAGAAACTGCAAACCGGATGGTGTAGAGGTTGAGAATTATCCGGAGGAGACACACACGGGTAGGCAAGGAACCAAACTGGAAACAAAGGAGAGCAATGTTAGCATAAGTGTACAGGTATGGAGCTAGATGAAACAGAGTGTGGTAAACTGGCTGTGGCTGTTTACGGTCTGGCGTCGAGGCGAGTGTGGTTGTAACTGGTAGTAGAGTGGAAGCAGCTGGCAGCCTGATCACATGTGTGCCTCCTCCGCTGGTTACAATCAGCTTCACCTGCTGCACTCTTCGCCGCCCACACCATGCTCACGACCACCCAGAGGGAGAGAAGGAAAAAGGGGAAAGGGGAGGGAGAGCTGCCACTAGCTGGCACCTGAGATGGAGGGCGTGACACAGTTGGGTTTAGGTCGGGTGATTGTGGAAACCAGGTCATCTGACACAGGACTCCATCACTTTCCTTCTTGGTCACATAGCCCTTAAATAACCTGGAGGTGTGTTTGGGGTCATTGTCTTGTTGAAAAATAAATGATGGCCCCAATAAGCGCAAACCAGATGGGATGGCATGGTGCTGCAGAATGCTGTGGTAGCCATGCTGGTTAAGTGTGTCTTGAGCGTTGAATCACCCCCACACCATCACACCTCCTCCTCCATGCTTCACAGTGGGAACCACACACACAGAAACCGTCTGCTCAACGTCTCTGCTTGCAACGAAAAATCTCAAATTTACCAAGTTACAGATTTCCACTGGTCTAATGTCCATTCCTTGTATTTCTTGGCCCAAACAATTATCCTCTTCTTGTTGTTCATCCTCAGTAGTGGCTTCTTTGCCGCAATTCCGCCATGAAGGCCTGATTGACGCAGTCTCCCCTGAATATTTGGTGTTGAGATTCTACTTGAACTCTGAGAAGAATTTATGTGGGTTCTAATCTGAGGTGCTGTTCATTTGCAGTTTCTGAGGCTGGTACCTCTAATGAACTTATCTGCAGCAGAGGTAACTCTTGGTCTTCCTTTCCGGGGGCGGTCCTCACGAGACCCAGTTTCATCACGAGTTGAGTGATTCTTGCCATACTATGGATTACAGCAGCACTAGTCAAATAGGGCTATCCACTGTGTACTAACCCTCCCTCTGCACAACACAACTGGTGGTCTCAAACACATTAGGAAGGCAAGTAGCTCTACAAATTGACTCTTGACAAGGCACACCTTGTTAATTCAAAACCATTCCAGGAGACTACCTCATGAGGCTGATGAGAGAATGCCAAGAAGGTGCAAAGCTGTCATCAAAGCAAAAGGGGGCTACTGTAAAGAATCTAAATTATGAAATATAGTCTGATTTGTTGAACACTTTTTTGTTTACAACATAATTCCATATGTGTTCTTTCATAGTTTAGATGTCTTCAGTATTGATCTACAATGTAGAAAATAATTAAAATAAATAAAAACCACTGACTGAGTAGGTGTGTCCAAACTTTTGACTGCTACTGTATGACATGGATGATTTTTTTTTTTTTACAAAATCCAGTTAAATCCAAATTGTCTATGAGATTTCTCCCACCACAGAAGCAACTCTCGCCATTTAGATGTCATTATGTGAGGTCATCTCCAACTCATTAGTTACATGTATCCACTTAGCATGTTGCCACATCAAACAGTGAAGTATAGAGGACATCGAGAGCTCCTATTGGACAGCTGCTTCCAGGCTAATACAAGGTCTGGATTTATCAGTTTAAGATGACACTGAAAACCGTTTGTCACTAAAAATCCCACATTGTCATTAGAAAAAAAACAATTTGAATCACTAGATTGGAGCTGCAATGTAAACATTTCAAGTCTGAAATGTTGGTAATCTCACGACTTTGACTCTTGGCTCGGAAAAGAAGAGCGTCCGCCCACATGAAGAGACTGTTGTGGTGGCAGGTGATAAAAGTAAAGCAAATGGGTCAAACAGGTGGCTGTCCCAGTTGGCAGAAATCTCCTTTGCCTTTTTCCTTGCTCTGTTATTGTGCCGGTGTGTATGTGATGCAGTGCAGTCGACACTCGCTAACGCCTTCAGCGGTTTGAATGACACGCTTCCCTTGCAGCGGTGGGAGGCAGAGTCATATCAGACTGTGATGGATGGTGTGAGGAGGCTTTCGGTGATGGATCTGTAGGACTGGACCAGGACTGACTGTGACACACTGAGCTGCCAGAGATGGTGCCGGAGTAACGTCCTCTGTGGTCGGATTAGAAAAATTCTCATCCCAATGTCTCAAGAAATTTAAACAGTGTCCACATCACCAATTCCAGATAGAGATGATACTGTAGGTTGCTTGGGGGAATCAGTCCCTGCACCGCGCTGAGAGTCTTAAGTTGTTTTTGGCTCACTAAAACAGCAAGTCGGCCCTCGTATGTGCAGAAAAAATAACAGTGTTTTCGACTACCTTCAGCAGCTTGAGTAAAGGGTTACTAGAGGTGCTGTCTTTGGTGCACACAGAGAGGAGAGCAGAGAGATAGAGACCCAGATAGCAGGGAGTCGATTCCTCACACTCTGTGTCATAAGGTCTTTAACAGATGGGGGGTGCTATGTTTAGCACAGATGAGAAGTGCTTCAAAGAAACTTGGAGCATCGTAGATGTCCGAAGGGACCCGAGAGGAGCCGCGTGACGGAGTTTGCACTTTCAGCACGTACCACCTCACTTTGCATTATGGTGCTCTGTATTAATATTGGCTGTGTGTGTTTTTTTTGAAGAGGCAGTATCTAGGGGTTAGAATGTGATTAAAAGTGCTTTTGCCCTGAATTTGTCTGGATAAAAGCAAAACGTCTGAACTTTTTGAACGCATGGAGCTTTTCAGCATGCAGAACTAATATTGAAAGAGTACTTGTACTGAATGTAATACTCAAATGGAGGAAGGAAACTAAGCAGTTTCTTGTTTCTCTATCATTATATTGAGCAGAAATACCCAGTGTTTGCTGGTTACACCTTGACAAATATAGGCCTGCTTTTTTTTTGTTACATATCATTAGAAAACTTACCCATTGCCTAAAGTTATAGAGGAAAATTCAGCAAAATTTTGGATTACATTGAACAACCAACATGGGACTGATACTGCTTGGGAATCATGAGGAAAAGCTGCAGTTACATAAAATGCAAAAGCCTGAAAATTAATTACAAGTGTGAGACAGGAGGTACAAACCCCGTCAAACCCATCTACCTCCTTGACCTCCACACTCTGTAGTTTTTGCTTCAGTACATAAAGGGCACACTACTTACTGCGCTGGCACTAGACATAAAAACGTGAGATGCAGAGTCATCTAATATTGATGTAATTCCAAGGGATACTGGACTGTATAAAACATGAGCTTTGATGTGCTATTGCTGATTTCACTGAATAGCAAACCTTTGGGTTCACTGGTGTGATGGGCATTTCTCATTATTTCCTACTTTCATATACAAAACAGCTCAGATCGATGGATAGTATACACCACTACTGCAGGCATGAGGCTGTACATGTAGAAAAAAGGCTACTTATGTACTTTGACTTGTGTATATTTTGACATCAGTAGCTCATTTGAAGACAGTGGATTACCATATGGTCACCATGAAAGGACCAAATACGACATGTAATCATTTTAAAGCGCTTCCAAAAGGACCATATTTTCTTTGTCAGAAAGCATTCTCGTCCAGATGGACATGAAAGGAAAACAGGCTTCAAGGAAACTTCAGAAGCCTTGCTGATTGTCTTGTAAATCCACAACTCCAGCTCGCCCTGTTGTTGTTGCATTTCCAGTAGTGTTGGATTACAATTACAAATAAATTTAATTCTATAGTCTACTAAAATATGTACACATACATGTAAAGAGAAACAAAGTAGCGTTTAAAGCGTTTAAAACATGCATACATATTAAGCTGAAGTATGCATGATGCAGGCAGTAACCAGACCATAAACAGAACCTGCGTTCACTTGCAGACTGAAACAAGAAATAGTGTTAAACGTAACCGCAGTGTGACAACTTGATTTAGCCGTCGTTATTGTTGGGGTTAATTGACTTCCACCTTCATTTGCTGGAAAAATTTAGCAGCTCATTAAGTTCTGCTACAGGTTTTAAAAGCATTCAAAAGTTCTCAAAGTTCAGCTTTTCTTGCAGTTCAAAGCAGATTTTCTGTTACGAGCTTTTTCTAGAAACTCGTGGAATTTTTTTTCCAAGAAACTCAGGCTTGTATAGAAGCATTGTGAATAAATTATTTTGCAGGCTAATGCGAGCAACATTCCCTCTGTTGTTGCGCTTTCATGCCTCGGGTCAAACTAAACGCCCCGCTTAGCAACAGTAAGGTCATTTGTCTCATCAATTCTCGACAAAATCAAAGTGATGACAAGTTGTAGCGCTAATCTGAGCATGCAAAGCAGGAGTACGGCACAGAAATCAATATCTGGAATGTCTCTGAACAGAAGGCAAGGATTCATGCACACAGAAACACCCTCACACCCTCTGTGTGCCAGCCAGCAGTTCAGCTGTCTGGGTTGCTCATGTGTGATAGTCGAGTTCACCTCTGGTATTTGATTACACGACTTTGAATTTCAACATCCACAGACATGATCTTTTTTACCCAAATAGTAATTCTGTTCTTTGCAGCTTTGCCTCTGTTGTACAAAAAATAAAAAGAATTGATTTATCTAACCTTATTTATCATTCTGCTTGCAGTATTTTTAGCTGGGTGTGCACTTCTGCTGGAAAGTATTTCTTAAATGAATCCAGTTTTACAGTACGTGTGACATCACCGGAGGAGAGATGGGGTTTTTCCAGGTTTGAGGACAAACATCTCGAGGCAGCTGCCTCATCTTCAACGCTCACATCACCAGCAGGTTCAGCTCAGTTCACAAATCCTTTTTTGAAGAGTTACCATCACTTCAGTCGAACTGAAGTAGGCAGTGGAGAGGCTTTGGTTCCCCGGAGTGATCTGCATGATTGAAGCAGGGCGATGTCGGTCTCAGCGGAAGACAAAGCAGGATGAGCTCAGTGTTATTGGCTTCGCCTTCTCGTCTCAATTCAGTCGAATGTCAAAATATTAAAGGTCAAATCTGCGAGATGGAAATATTATGAAAAGGTCTAAAGCATGCTCAGAGTTTTTATCACCAGTCTTTTGGGGCTGAACATTTGACAGTGGACAGTGTGGTATGGCTGTATCAGACTGCAGTGAAATTAGGCAGCATTATCTGGACTCACAGTTTAACATTTCAGCTCAATTAAGCTCATTATACCAGCACAGTGTATCAAAAATAAACACACTAACACAGAAGACAAAAGAAATGAAACACTGCCTTTGTAAAAGTCCAAGAAAATAATGGAGATAATGAATTAACTTCCACTAATACACTGGGCCTTTGTATAATAATGCATCAGTCTGAATCATAACCAAATGTCTCCATTGTGCTCAGTGCTACGTTGTTGTTCATTCCCACAGCAGTGAGAATCTGTTTTTGTTATATCATTATGCAGGAATTGGTTTTCTATTCAGGAGGCTCAGCTATTTGCTGCTCCACTTACCCTGACAGTAACAAAGTGAAACTTTAATCTCCCCTCAGTGTCAACAGCAGCTGATAGCAATTAAGGAGAAAGCCTAGATTCTGAAGTGGTGCGTTTGACTCAAAGAGTTCACTCACATCCCTGGCTGCAAAATTTAACTAACTTCGCTGCTGTCTAGGCCTAAATTTCTTTTCTGGCTTTAAATTGAATAACAGAGCTGTGTGAATGAAATAATGATGTTACTGTCTGGGTCTGTGCAGATGTTGGGCATGCATGAAATCAAGATATTATAACCTATTATTCTTCTATTGCAGTCCTGTAGTAAGTAACCATTATATAGTTAAACAGATGGAGTAATTTCACTAAATGTAATCTGCACAAAGCTGGTGCAGAAAACTGCAGCCACTATCTCTTGTCTGGATGTAGTGAGCACACCGCTGTTTTACCCACTGACACTTAGGTATAACGCAGCCTTTGCTGTACTGCAGCCAACACACAAAGCTCCTGCTGTGTGAGAGTTAGGAGCTTTTTGCTCTGCGAGCTTGGCTTTCTCTGCCACAGAGCAAAACAATGCCACAGCCCACTGTTCACAGAGCACAAAAGCAAAACCTTGAACTGTTCAGACTTTGGGGCCTAGCAGATGTTTTGTTGTGTGATGATCAAAACTCTTTGTTTCTACATTTACACTTGTCTGAAGGCAGCAGGCAGAGCTGCTAAATGTTTACCATCTCAGCAGGTCGGGCAGGTTAAAACATATCCCCATGTTACCCCTGAAATGTGTTTATGCTAATGTGGTAAAAATATCAACTAATCTGATGAAGAAGCTGGGGGAGCATCTTCCTACACAACAGTTTAAGGCTACTTTTCATTTTGTGACAGTTTTGTTGTGAAGAGGTGTCTGGTATGATGAGCCAAAGTAATGGTGAGCAGTATGATTCCCAAACTTCATAGAAGCATGTTTCTTCTATACAGGGATTGAACTTAAAAACAAATAAGAAAATTAATCAGTCCCTCAAGGAATTCGCGATGTTGCGATCTCAACAATTAACGCAAATTCAACCAATGTCCATGAATTCTGCATGACCTTGCAATTTTGTCCAATCACCGCGACTTTTCCGCAATTTTGTCCCACCTCCCGTGAGTTCCACCAAACACGGCAGTCCCCAGCGCAAACGTAATGCACGTACGTCACCAAATTCACTTCCTTGTTTATGGTTTGAAGATACGGATACATGTGCAACAAAAACTACTGCAAAACAATTCCCTGATGTTCTTCACCAAAGCGGAGGTAAACTGTTTTGCACCCCGTGGAATATTGAGGTGGAACACAAACGAAATTCATCGATTGACAAACACTTTTCTACCGCAAGACATATTAAGAGAATGGGTGAAACCAGTGGACCACAGACCAGACAAACCACTGTAATGGAAGCTGTTGCATCCAGATCTGTCGCCAGCACTGAAAGAATGGAGGTCAGTTAGATTAATTAACTGACGTGACGAGCTGTGAGCATGTGTGTGTGAACACGTGTGTGCCAGGATTTGAAATTAACTTTTTAAACTTTGGACAATTTTTTACTGTCTCCCACAATTTTATCTCAACAAATACGCTTAAAACATCGCAACTTTCATCGCAATTTTTTAGAAAAGCTGCCATGAATTCAGGCATTTTAGGCCACAACAATCTTGAAAAACGCCCGTGAAATCCTGGAGGACTGATTAATGAATCATTCAGGTTATAAAATGTCAGAAAATAGTGAAATAAGCAACCATACCAGTTTTCAGAGTCCTGGCTGTACACCGTTGTTGCACCACAGCTGACATGATGTTCCTCCATGTTGTGGTGACAAAGACGGCAACAAGTGTGTTTGGTCTGCTCTCTGTCAATATGCCACATAAACATGGCATACTGATGGGCGCAAGGAAAATGCTTCTGTGAAACAAACTGTAATATGTAGTAGGCGCTAGTTGTATCTGTCTTTCTTATAAGGCAAACACAATAGCCAGTATTCTGCAAGTGTAGCCAGATGTTTATGGCTCTACTGTTAGTCAGTCATTATTGTTCAGAATATACAAAGAAGCTCAACACAGTGGCATTGAAACCACACAGATACACTACGCACAAGTACAAATGCTCACAACAGCATAGTCCTCTTGCGTAGGCTACAATGTAGCTCTGACGCATAATTCAAACTTTACTCTCCAAACTGCACCGTGTGGATCCTGGACCCTTCAAATTAAAATATTTGCAAAGCTCTGTTTGAAACTGCCTTTGTTTACATCCATGTTTCCGAGCAAGTGCTCTTCTTTTTTACCCGCCTTTGGTTACACCTTGCTGCACATCTTGATGCGTTACCACCACCTGTAAATCTGAGTGTGAAGCCGTTGTACGACTGTGTGTCTCACCACCCTCATGCGTGTGTGTCGGAATGCGATGAACAAAACTCGAAAAGAGCGCTCCACAGGGTACCTTTACTAGACGATCACAAATGTTACAGAATCGTTTTCTGTTGATTGACTGACCAGTTAGTCCATTAATTATTACAGCTATAATTACAATGTAAATGTTTTATTTCTTTTTAATGTGTTTTTGAGCAGTACATAGGATTTGCTCCGACATGTAATCTGAGAGCTGCTTATTTCTGACTTATTAAACTGCGCTATAGTTATTGCTTTGTGGTTTGCTATATTTCTACGATCATAAGTCATTAAGAATGAGCTCATGCCATGTTGAAAGTCAGTATTCTTCAGTGGTGACGTGAGATTGCCAAGTAGTAAGGATAAACTGTGTTTACGCATCCATGTTTTCCATATGCAGCCTGACTGAAGCAGATGCTCTGCATTCCGGCCGCACTGCAGGTTGCAAGGATCTGTCAGGTGTCTGAATTACAGATGCTAATATAGTCAGCTATTTTGCATGCCAGCATCATTTGCACTGAAAAATACTGCACCTACACCACGGGTCTCAACATTATCATCATTAAGTTGCTCCTCATCTCTACAGGATGCTCAACAAAGCAAACACTTGAGATAAATGTGGCGCCAGAAAGTCCCTAAAAGGTCCTAAATGATGCTGTAAAACAAAAAGGGAGGCAACACCGTAATTCTATACCAAGTTAAGAGTTTTATGTGAGTCACTAGCAAAGGATATTTGACCATGATACTGTTAAATGTCTTGATATCAATTGGTAAAATATAAATGAGAATTTCAGCGTATATTGTCAACTTGTGGAGATGGTCCAGATGGAACTAATACACAAAATTGTGCAGTGAAATATCTGTGTCTTACCACACAGATTCAAACAATAGATTGTTGTGTTATGTTGTGCTCATTTTACAATGAAGACCTCAATAGCGAGCGCAGGCTGGTGCTGCAGGAAGAGGTTCTTTTCATTGCCGTAACAGTACGTGCGCCTGAGATGTGAATCACGCTGAAATGCATTGCCATCAAGTTCAGCACATTCATAACTACTTTTCCCACTGCATTCACAAACCCAGGTAGTAAGTGCAGACAAGCACAAAGCCAGGTCATGAAGTAGTCCAGTCAAAATGAAAAATTCACACGCCTTTGTTGGCAAAAAGCAACTTTTCGCCGCAACAACACTTAACAGATGTCAGGCTGATGTGGTGTGACAGAAATCTGCCATTTTGGGCTGCTGACTGTACCTGCTAATAGTCACAACAATTAAACAGCCGTTCACATGACGTGCATCATAGCTGAGAAAGTCGCTTGCAGGGCAGAGGAACAAAGTCGTTTCCGTTGAAAGATCTTCTTCACTCACTTTTGTTCATTTCAGATGCAAGGTAAATAATGAGATGCTTTAGATCTTAATCCACGCGTCACACTGTGCATACTCATGAGTTATCCCATATTCAGCAGGCCACCTTGGATGGTTTCAGTCAATATAATTTGAACAAGCCCTTGATCTTCTGATGCAGTGCAGGCATCATGTGGCTATTTTGCAGGGCTCGAAGTCCTACTTAATATGTCTGTCTGTCTCTTTGTGAGCTCTAGCCCGGGAGAGGACAACACAAGGGAAAGCAGGATGAAGAAGAGAGCAGCACACCTGGCAAATGAAACATGGCTTTAATTTGGAGAATCATTTATTTTTAAAGTAGAATAACATAACAACATAATAACCTCCATTATAGGGACAAGTGTGGGGTTCATTTCATTCAACAAAGCATTTTTATAGAAAGTATTTAAAGCATTTATGGTAATGTGTAGAACTTAACAGAAATGCCACCAACGCCAATAAACTGCAAACTACTTTCTCAAGGAGCCTTTCAGCCACACAAGCCCCCTCTGTCTTTTTTTGTCCCCTAAAATAACCTCTATCAGAAATATGTTCTGGTTGGTTAGGTGAGCTTTTAAAAATTCCAACCTACGAATACACTCTGTTCCATTATTACATATTCCATATCATTATTTCATGTTTTCCCTTGCGGCGGCTCGCTCAGGGAATCATCGTAAGGTTCTGGTACTAAAGTGAAGTATCTCAGCGACTGTGGCCTCTAACCTGTCCTCATGAATACATTTCAAGCAAAAGCTGGGGTAGCATGGGCGAGCGTGGATGTGGAACAAACCCCACGTACCAGATATAGAAGAAAAACATGATTTTATATTCCCCCCTGTTGTGTTTTTTATGAAAGCTCCAAAGAAACCAGCTCTCTTCACCTCAGACCAAGCATCAAACAAATTTACAAATGTAGACTTTTTGTTTGATTTTATTTCGTAATATAACAACCTATACATAGCTCACTTTTTAGTCACGACAACACATATATGGTGTCTCACATGCTTACAATAATGCCATACAGTATGTACTGCATAACAATTGTATCATATTATACACTTTATATGTTTGTGTACAAAAATATCAACATACTTCAGGCATAACATTATGACCACCTGCCTAATATTGTGTTGGTCCCCCTATGTGGTCAAAAATGCTCTGAACCATTGGGCATGGACAAGAGGACCTCTCAAGGTGTCCTATGGGGTCTGGAACCAGGACGTTGGCACTGGATCCTTTGGGTGCTCTGGCTTGTGCAGTGGGGCCTCTGTCAATCAGACTTGTTCCACTGCATCCTGTTGATACTTGATCAGAATGGGGTGTAGGAAGTTTGGAGGTCAGATCAACATGTTGGGCCATTGTCATGTTCCTCAACATTTTCCTGATTGGTTGATGTTTTTGCCATGTGGTGGGGTGCATTTTCCTGCAGGGGTAGGCCAGTGACATTTGGGATTTCCATTTGCATTGACGATAGGACGATGTTTATTCGGGTGTCTAAATTTCATCAACATGGTTGTTAAAATCCAAGGTTTTCCATCAGAACAACACATAGTACCAATATGATCAATGTTATTCACTTCACCTGTCAGTGGTCGTAATGTTGTGGCTGATTGGTGTATACTAACAGGAAATTATACCCATGAGCAGAATGTCAAGACAGCACACATTTTTCCCGTAAAATCTAATCTTTCTTTATTTGCTTCACCTGCAGCTATTATTTATTTTGCTTTTCTACCTTTCAGCAGTGACTCCATTTTCTTTGTGCACTGCATTGTGGGAGAATAGCATTCATCCACAGCTCAAATATTGATCATTTTCAGTACATACTCTCAGCTTTAAGCATACTTTATTTTGTCACTTTTTTTTTTAGTTGGGAATTAGAACACAGCGGCAGATTCAATCCAACCTGAAACATGGGCACACAGAAACACTGAAGATGAAAGAAAGTAATACCAAATGAATAGCACAGAACCTAAACATACTGCTTACAATTCAGGAAGTCAGAGAATTAAAACACCAAGCGTTAACCTTACTTTAGTGGCCAAGACCTGTCCATGTTATGCTTTATGCAGATTTAAACATAATAAGTATTAGAATTAAATAAATTCACTCTCCTCTTGCTATTTTAATTTAAATAAAAACTGTTTTAGATTGTGATAGATTCAAGGATTCATATCATGCTGGTGAACTGTTTTTACCACTGAATGATTTATCTCCAGTAGACCTGTACTTTTGAATTTTTAACTGAATTCCAACTACTTAGTACTATTCTTATGTCTGTAACACACTTCAGCGCCTTCAAATAGTCTATTGCTTGGCCTCGTAAGCATTTACACACAGTGACTCACTGCTACACAGTGACCTCTGTCAGCAATGTTAAACTATTTTAATGATTCGAGTGGTGCCTTGATATTCTTGCCACCCGAAGCAGCCACAGGAACAGCATGTAACAGCTAAGACACTTAGAAAATGACTGCTTTATGCATAATCATTAGTCTCACTTATCATTTATTAGATCCATTCTAACGAACCACCTCTCAACAAGTATTTCTTCTTTTTGAACCTCTATTCTCTCCTTGTATTCACTGTGTCATAGCCAATCTGTGGCCAATGGCCAGAGAAGATGGATAGTCCAGTTCAGTTTTTTATTGATGTACTTTTACCCAAGTAAGTGAGGTGGGCCACGCTGGTGTTCATCTTGGTGAGCGGACGTTGCCTTTAAGTCAGATGTTTAATATCGAGGGTTATCTGTTTGTGTGTGTGTCCCAGCCTCGGGGTCTGCTGTCTGCGATAATGAAATGCTGCATGTGGCAAAGAGGCATCTAGAGGGAAAACAGGGCTGTTTTCATTAGGATCATGCTTCGTGAGTGCACCTTCTCCTCATTTTGTTCAGGGACACAAAAACATGATGACAGATCCTCATCAAAAAGGCACACTGTGTATCATTACCAGGAAACACCCTTGCCTTCTGCCTGTTTTGTTCACTGTGTGCCAAGGGGATGAAAAAAAAATCCATTTGCACGAACACAGTTTACCTATTACAATAACTGACTCGGTGCAGTCTCTGAAAACAGTCTCCTGTGTGGAGACAACCATGAGAAAAGGGCCTGTATATAATTATGGTCACTCAAGAAAAGCTTCGTGCTTTAGCTGACCTATTTATTTCTCTATTTAAGTTTCTTATGTAATGTTTTTTCTCTTTTCAGTGCACGAATCAGTAAAATCTTTCCTGCAGTGGGTGCAGCAGAAACCTGCCACTACACAGTATCTCTGCAGTAAATGCATTACTTGTAAGCTGAACACAGAGCATTTGCTCTTATGTCAGATTAATTACTGAACATTTAGATTTACTATACAAAAAACACAGGCCTTAAAGTTCTACTAGCACTTTGGATTCTGCATTTTCAGTACAGTCTTTCTAAAGTGTTTGTGTTTTATTGTTATTATGAGGAAATGTTTAACTATTCATCTTGGAAATTATTATTGATTTATTTGACATTTAAGTGGTATTTCACAAGTGTGCATCCACTTTGGTTGTGTGCTGTAAACCTTTAGGAAGCAAAAGCTACAACAGTGAACCCAGTAGAAGCTGAAAATGTAAAAACTGATATCAGTCATGTTTATAAATGTGAGAAGCTGCAGTTCCAAAATGATGCTTTGATAAGCTGCTGTAAGTCATTTAGGCTTGTTTATGTTAAACAAGTGACTCCTGCTTATGTGTGTGACATGCTCATAATCTGAGCTTGTGAACTGGACAGCCTGCTGTCACATAAGGGAGGAGTGATGCTGGGTATTAGAAAAGGCTCAGCAGGGGTTCGCTAGATCACTGGCTCTGTTCTCAAAAGGAAAGAAGTTTGTTGGCTCAGATCTCTCCCAGAAAGTCTGCTCATCACTCCTGCTTTTCTTGCATGTCAGTGATCAAATAGAGATAATTATTTTGTTAGAGCCGAAGAAGAGTGAGTCGCCTCCCAGATTCAGCTGTGAAAGACCTCCCCTGGTGAAACTAAGGTTTTTTTGCCTTGTTAAGGTGTCCATGTGGTGTAAGACACATCATTCAATTCAATTCAATTCAGTTTTATTTGTATAGCGCATATTTACAACACAGGTCGTCACAAAGCGCTTAACATTGTAAGAAAGAACAGGAAACAGTAAAACAGGAAACAGAAAAACCCAACAATCCAAAGTTGCTTTAGGATTCCCTATGAGCAAGCAGTCAGCAATCATGAGCAAAATAGGCATTTCCACCTTGAATCTGCAGTGTAATGAGGAATGTCTCAGAAACCGGGAGCAAATATAAGGAACCAAACCCATCAGCTTGCAGGGTGGGGCTTTCAGAATCATTATCTGGTGTGTGGCTAAATTATTCCAGTATTACAGCTTGCTATAGTGTAGAGCGAAGCAGTTTTGTAGAGTCTGAGGCGAGCTGGTGTGCTGGAGCTGCAACAAGTGGGGAGAGAGGACATTTTAGCACCTGGAAGGAGATTATTTTTTATTGAAAAAAACATATAAATATGCAACTTGAATAATGTAGATACATTTAGAGGGAGTTTAAAGATCACAAGTTAAGTGAGACATCTTAGTGTGGCTGTTTACTGGGATCTACATTTGAATAGATACATTAAGACAAGTACAAAACCAATCATCTGTCATCATTAAATTAAATCAAGAATTAAAGGACTTAAGCCTCAGCAGGGTTTAGAAAACTTACATTTATGTTCAGTAGTTCCATGTCTTCACAGGTCTCTCTAGTAAGTCAGTGAGAAAGCTGCTGTCAGAATCTTCACTGAGAGCAGGAAAGTGGCTCACATCACTCCAGTTTTTGCAGTGACTTTCTGTTAAATAAACAACTTTAAAATGCGGCTGTTGTTCTCCGAAACACTGAATGGTTTCGGGCCAAAATATATTTCAGATCCTCTGCAGGTCTGCTTACTGTCCCTCAGCGCAAACTAAAAATGGAGAGGCAGCACTGAGTCTGCATGAAGCGCACATCTGAAACACACTTGTAAGAAAAAAAAAGAACTTTTATTAAAGTTAATTTGGGGTGATTTGTTTGTATTTAAAACTGCACTGTGGCTTCAATGAAATTTTTTATTCCTGTGTTTAAACTGTCGTATTCTGTTTCATCCTGTTTTTATTGTCAGTTTTTTTTAATCCTATTTGTGCCTGTTTATATAGCTTTTGTCTCTTTTATATCTTCTCTTAATGTCTTTTATGTCTTATGTAAAGCACTTTGAATTCCCTCGTTGTTGAAAAGTGCAGAACAAATAAACTCGCATTGCCTTGGCCCTATATTCTTCACTCCCGTCCCACGGCTGTTTTCACCATAAGCTACCCCGAGCTCATAATACCATCGACGTGTCTCTGTGCAGATACCCCAGGTGAGCTACGCCTCCACAGCTCCAGAGCTCAGTGACAACACCCGCTACGACTTCTTCTCCCGCGTGGTGCCTCCAGACACCTACCAGGCCCAGGCCATGGTGGACATCGTCAAGGCCATGCGCTGGAACTACGTGTCCACAGTGGCCTCGGAGGGGAACTACGGCGAGAGCGGCGTCGACGCTTTCATTCAGAAGTCTCGGGAGGACGGTGAGTACACTGGGCCTCATATATCACTGCTGCCTGTCTGGAGCGAGGCGTGGGAAGAGAGCCATGCAAACTTGCTGTATTTTAGATAGGTGAAGCTCGGAGACCTGCAAGCAAAAATCAATTAGCGAGGTCAAATGTGAGATCTCATCCAAGAACATGCAAACAGCCAGAGGGTTGACTCACAGAATGTCTGTTTTGTTATAGCTACACATTTGGTTATGATGTGAATGGCTTTTGAAGCCCCTTTCAGTTATGCAGGAATCACACTATAGAATCGATGCGTGTCAAGTGAAGGGTTTGCTGAAGCCACTGAGCATTAACACCCAACAATGCACCCTTGCACAACTTTAAAGATCACTATACTCGGCTTTAGCTTGAGAAAACCCCCTCACAAATGCATCCAAACCTTGACACACAACACTGCACCCCCGCTTGTGACCTTTGATACTCCCACTGCTTTCACATTTTTTGTCAGATTGTTGTTGTAGCAATACTCCGTCTCTTCCACTACCTAAATGCGTGCGGGCTGTTTTGGAAATGTTTTAAAAATTTGGATATAACATCTGACAGTCCTTCAGAATTTATAGTTACAAATGCAACTCTCATTTCACTACTAGGCAGAACAGCTTGTTTTATTTCCACTTAATTTCACAGATTTTTGGGGGGGAAACGGTGTCTAATTATTGATTCTACTGTAGAAAAATCAAACTAGCTTCTACTGTTTGAATAAAATGATAAAATTGAACCAAGATTACTTGCTAGTGTGAAAAAAAAGATTGTGCATGGCATTTGAAAAAACATTACGCCTGGTCTACTCTGGCTGCAGCTGTTGCCCTCCGTCTTCATCCAGTCTTTAGCCTGGATCTGCTCATCCACAGAACTACTATATATCCTCAAATGCACTTTTATATATTTTCTGTATTAAAACTTTATTTAACCAGGAAATACAAATACAAATGCAGTAATTTGCAAGCAAATAACATAAGACAAATTATAGAAAATGTACCATCACATCAGAATTAAACAAAAATAGCCATATAGCTCACTGAGTTAAGGCCATACACCGTGGGCGCAGGTCACCAGCAGCAGTCGTGGGTTCAAGTCCGGCTCACGACCCTTTGCTGTATGTCTCTCTCCTCTCTACCCCCGTTCACTCTATCTATCAATAAAGCTTGAAAAATCTCGCCCCCAAAAAATAATATAAAAAAATGCAACTGTAAAAATCACTGACAACATTTCTACTTCAATTATGCAAAAGAAACTTACAAAAATGCAGAGCAGGAGTGAAGCATGACTGAAAACTGCACATTTCTATATCCAGTGCAGCAGACGACTGCGCTGTGTGTCTGTTTTGATGCATTGGTTTTGGCTCTCTGGCCTGTATGTTGTTGCGTTTGGGCTCCTTGGGTCTCATCACCCGAGCCACCAGTACAAAACTGCAAGCAAGATGTCTCTAAACATGCTCAGACAAGCAAAGCGAAGACCACCACAAACAGCGCCCGAGCCAAATTAAACTGCTGTATTGGTTGAGCTTCTATAGCAGTTTTCTGAGGCGCTGATGAAAACCAAACCAGTTCTGATGGGATGCTCATGTGTGGCTCTGTATCTCCTGGATGTGTGCTGCCAGAATAACTAAGAGTTTCTGAGTTTACTTAGAGATTTGATGTCATCTGGTGTTAGGAAAAAAGCTTCTAGAAAAAAAGCTGTGCACATTTGCCTATCATCCCTCCATTAAATTATCTATAGCATTATGAATTAACTGGAAATTTTATTCTATATCATGTAGCGTACGACTGCACCAATTAAATGTAGCGTAACTACACTTTACAATTAAAATTTGCACTCGTTAATGAAGGGGCACCATCTCAGATTACTGAGAAAATTATCATTCTAGATTAAGTCTCAAGGAGACTTTAATTGAATGAAGTTGATCAGTCTCTTAGCTGAAAATCGTAAATTCTGATTTCATTGACCTCCAGATCCCAAACAAAGAAATACACGGCAGAACCGATGATAATTATACACAAACATTTATTAACTAAACTACAAACAAACAATAAACAACAATGACATAACAACAGACAGTGAATGAATGAATGCGGATAAGCTATTTAACTGTGATCGTCACTGGAAGCAGCTGATAGAAAGGTGATGAATTTAGAATCACTTTAGAATTGGAAGCCAATCGTAATTTATAAATTCACCCGTTTAGCAGAAGGAAAATGATACCTTTGATGGAGAGCGAAGACGGCCGCAGGACGTCCAGCTGTGATGGTCTGCTGGATGCGTCGGATCAGAAACGCAGAGACAAGGAGGCACTTTGGTGTAGTCATGTTGTAAAAATGTACCAAAGTACAAACACTAAGAGTCGAAGCTCATAGTTAAAAGAAAATGTCCGTGATGTTGCATTATTAAAGTTAACTGAAGAGGTTTAACTTCAAGCCTTTAAGAAACAAAAACACAAACCCAAAAAACTTAGCCTGATAAAAGTCCTTAAAAGAAGTAAACCATTGAATGAAAGAAAAAGAAACCCTTAAAGTTCTTTAAAAATAGTAAAAGCCCCTAGCACGTTTAAAAAGTAAAAGCCGCCGTTGCATTCCAGTGACTTTCCTTTTATATAGAAAGTTTTGGAGTCAAATTCAAATCAGCATCTGACCAATCATGGCTGTGTCCATCCCAGGGGGAGGTGAGCTTCACTGTCCAGGAGAGATCAGAGGCCAAATACCTTTAGAACTTACTTTAAGATCATTTCTTAAACATGCAAATCCAATTGTTAATATCTATGATGATCACAGATCTGAAATCTCACTAAATGTGTGATTAAAACGACACCAAACATGATATGTTTATCTCACATGGTTCCTGAGATAATAATAATAAAAGATATAACACGAGAATAAGCTTACAAATAGTAGACTTTTAGGCTACATGAAAGTAAACTATTAATGTGACTACGGATACAAGCATATACATTCAATTATAAGAAAAATTTCGACTTATAAGTATACATGCTGGGAATCAAAGATCTCTCTCTCTCTCTCTCACTGTGTGTCTTTTATGGTGGTGTCCGTGACAGAGAGGAGGGGGGTGTCGGTTTCTTGTGTTTGCATTGCAATAAACACTTCAGATTCAATGTGTTCTCCTTCCATGCTGGTCCTGATCAACCTGGTATCACAGAGTCCAGATGTTGGGATCATCACTCCAGAGATGTTGAATTCTTTGATTTTATTATTTAGAAGTGTTTAGTTCGAATCATCAAAGAGTTCCTTGTGTTAGGAGGAATGTCATTTCTCTTCTCCCGAGGTGTATGGTTTTCGTCACCTTTTGGCGCTTTTATGACCCTTATCAGATTCTGGTGCAGAAGGGAGACATCCTGTCGTCTCCAAAAAGGGGGGATTTGGGTTGACTGTCACCTGAAATGGTTTCTTACCCAAATTACGGCTCTGAGAAACAGTTTCTGGATTATCTGTGTGTTGACTCCCAATGTTCTGCTTGATAGCTTGGAATGTTCTGCTCCGTTGTACGCTACAATCACAACGGTTGATCCCTGTAACCCCAGAAAATTCAGTTCTGTTCACAAAACCATCTTGGGGTCAGATTACAGCAGGTCAGAATTAACATTTTGTAGCTGAGAAACAAAGAGGCTGCATTTGTGAGACACACTTTCACCCCCCAGTTATTAAATGCAGCGTACGATACGAGTCCTTGGACCCTCTTCCCTCTGCACTAAGTCCTTTCCCACAAATTACTGTACTGAAGGAGTTCCCAAGGTACTTGAGTGTTTTGGTTGACTAAGTGCAAGTGTAATTAAAAGGATGGGACTTTTAAGATGCCCTGGTCATGTCTCTGGCTCGCACTGTGCCTGGATGGAATGAGACTAACTTGGCTGTGGTTGCTCATCAATTATGTTTGTCACTCGCTGAACCTTTAGTCTCTTGGGCACAAATCAGGTGCAGCAGAGGGTTGGAGAGAAAGCTGTGAAACATTTTAGGGATTTTATCTGAGCTGGACGATAAGGAAATGCATGTCTGTGCAAATTGTGAGTGTATATAGAGAAATATTATCGATCAGATGTCAGTAGAATATATTAACTGTGTTGAGGTGGAGTTATTTGATTTCAACAAATACAGTTAGATTCAAGGACTCCTTAGAGGCCGTACTCAGTGCCATCGTAGATAATATATAACAAATCGACTTGATCATTCATGTGATATTTTTCTGTCTGAAGTTTTGGACACACCGGGACTGCAAGAAAGAGCTAAGTTGCTTTTAACAAGTTCCTTTCCAGTTTCCAATTCATGGACCTTTGAACTGAACTTTAAGTGCGAAACACAAAGAAAAGCAAAGAGCAATGACTGAATATAGTACAGAATCTTAAATGTATTTAAATGCCATCCATCCGTCTGGCATTTTAAACATTTAGTCAAGAGTTCAGTCACTTAATACCCCTGTTTTGCAGAACAGACAGCAGTTATCTAAACCAGTGGTTCTCAACTGGTGGGTCGGGACCCAAAAGTGGGTCGCGAAGCCATTTTTAAAGGGTCGCAGAAGCATGTCCCCCCACCCCCAAAAGTAATGGTATAAAGTCTTTTATTTTAAAGGACGTGTCTCTTATGACATAGTTTGCTTTCAATAGCAGGATATTTAGTGGTGGTGACACCAGTAGTTGCCCTCTCTTAACCTTTAGATTTGGCTCTGCCAGCTTATTGGAGAAATTTGTGCTAAAAATGTGCCAAAAATGAACCAAAATGTGCTCAGAATCTGTCAAAATGGGTCAAAATATGCCCAAAAACTTGGCAAAAGCATCCAAATATTCCAAACTGAGAAGAAATAAGCCAAAATTTTCATAAGTTGTATCAAAATGCGTTGAGACTACACCAAAGTAAACCTTAATTTGTCAACAGGAACAGCAAACTTCAACAATTTGGGTCGCAACTGTTAGACATAGTGGGTCCTGAGACTGGACCAGCTGAGAACCACTGATCTATACTATAAAAAACAAAACACGATTAAAGCATTTTATCAATCATTCCTTCCTCAAAAGATGATAAAGGAGTCAACTAATTCATTGGCATTAAACTGACCTTTACGGAAGTGGGCATTTGTTTTCTGTGTTTAAACCTGAAAATTAATCCATATATCAACAAAGTAATGTGCAAATAATTAAAATTTAACCTTCTTCTTGCGTTGGGGTCGACCCGTTTTAAGGTTTAAATGCATAAAAGAACCACATAAATGTGTTTATTGCATCAAGGCTTTTTGACTTTGTCAGGAATCTCTATTTCAATAAAATAAAACAAAAACATGTTTTTCACTAAATTATAAAATTCTTCAAATGAAATTATGCCCTTTGTGTTGTTAGGATCGGTTTCGACCCAGATAAAAATAAGATTATAAAGCAATAATTAGAGCCAAAACTGAAATCATAAGTGCACTGTCACAGCTTCTCATTTTGCCTTGTTTTCCCATATACTTGCACAAAACACAAAACAAACAATGAGGTCAAGTCAGTATAGAGTTGGTGACTTGGGAGTGCATTGAGAAGTATACTGACAAAAAAAAAAGACCCAGAGGTCAACTCCAAAAATATCAAGACCAATATTTTCATGGATAAGGAAGCCTAACAAGGTAACCAAGAGATGAGAAACAAATTGGATAATATAAAATAGTTTTTAGTGTATTTTACAGCTGATTTAAGATAAGGGTCAAAACTGACCCGCTAACATAAGGGATGGTAACAGAAAGCTAACACAAGAGGAAGGTTAAGGAAAGTACTGACATGATGACAGTAGTCATTAGTTGTAAGCCCTATCTGCAGCCTTTATATTATTGGTGACTGGATTATTGTTATTTGCAGCTTGCATTGACAGATTTTAAGTTTTATTTTTATGCTGTTAAACAGTAAACATTTGCTTCTGGTTACTTTTTCCTCCACCAGTAATTCAGTAAGTAGACAGTTTTATTCAGTAGCATCAGGTTATTCAGTTTATTCACTCAGTTTATTATTATATGCATAAAAAATGAATCATGCTTTAAAAACATTATCTGCATTAAGTTCATCCAGGCTTGTTTAAGATATGCCTGCTAACAAAGTCATTTGCTCTGAAAAAAACCCAGAGATATTGATTGTTGAATATTTTTTCTGCCTCATAATTAAAATTCAGTTTGAGCTCTTAATTGAAATTCTTTTGCTCTTAGACTATTCAGCGAGCGCATTCCTAGGACTGTGGAAGGGTCTTATGCCATTAAATTGTAAATATACCTTTAATTCACAGCTGAACCCATGATCCTGCTTTGCCACATAGCATTGTTTTGAGCTGAACGCATCAAGAAAACAACCTGAAAAGGCAAATTATCTGAGTCAGCTCCCACGGCAACAAACCCCAGCCGCCACCTGCTTGGAGCCGCACCAGCGCAGCTTCCATTCCTCTCCCTGAAGAGAGATAGTAAATATAACTGAATACAATGTGGGTGAAAAAAAAAACAGATGATGAAAGGTAAATATGAATTCCAGGTGGGTTTTTTTGATCTCTGCTTTTGTAGCTCTCTTCCCTGGCAAAACAAAAGTGCCTGGAGCTGGAAATGGGTGGCCTTGGGTGTTCATCTTGGTGGAGTACCTGTGCTGAGCTGCTTCTCATCTCCTATGCACTGACCCACGATGGGGGTCAGTGCATAGGAAAAGGGAAACATATAAGAGCAGATGCAGGATACAAAGACAGCAAAAAGAAATCTGTTTGCTTTGTATAAGCGACTGCAAGAATCATGAGATGTATGTCTTTTGTCCTTGGCATGTTAACCCAGAGCATTTCCTCCTGACAGTATATTTCTTTTAGACTGCTGTTTTGTTTTCAGCCTACCTTTTCTTGACCTTCTGTGCAGCGCCACAGATGAGAGGACTTTATCCTGGTGAGCAGCATCTTATAGTTCTATTCATTTAGTGGAGAAATCAAAGCTTAGAGCAGGACAAAGAGACCCTGAGCCTCAAAGTAGGTTGTAATATCACCAAGTAATTTGGTAGGAGCCTCTTAAATGATGTATGCCTGGCTGATGCAGACACTAGATGCTTTATTTCTTTAATTTCAAAGAGCCTATTTTATGAAACACACACATAGTTTCTAAAATGGAAAGTTCATAATGGTCATCTGGGGTCTCCTTCGTGGTCTCCTACTACTTTGGTATTTATGAATATAAGAGTGTCTGAGTGCAGCCTCTAGGAAACAAACAGGAGACAGAGAGGCCAGTCAAGTGTGGGCAGAAGAAGCCCGGAGAGTCCCATCTTTGACTGCAGACAGCCCTTCTCTGCAGAGATGTTGATTACTATGGAGCATGCCCCAATAGATGTCATTAATCAAGTTAATGAAACACAATGTCAATAAGAACCCTAACAAGATTCCCTTGCAAAGCGATGGCCTGCCTGACATCAACATGAGAAACCCTGCTAATGGAGTAACTGCCATCCCTGTGTGACAAGGAGGATTACAAGCATTAGCCACAAAGTTGGGATGAATAAGCACATGCGGTTAATTTAAAACGAAGAAGAAGAAAAGAGTGGCACAAACAACTCTGCATTGCTCCTGGGCGATTTATTTGCAGATTCAGAGAGCAGACAACATTAGACTGGGTTGATGTTATTCTTGGTAACAGAAAGCAAAATATGAACTCAGCAGCAGAAAGGAGAGCATAATTATGTTTTAGTCTGATTAAAACTATTTTTTAGGGTCATCAGAAGTGGGTTCTATGTAATTGATAAGGTTGCTGAGATTGTAAGAGTATCGCATCAATAATAAAGCCCATGAAAACACCAAAACACCAGCTATGTGTTTGTCTGCATTTAAGTGCGTCTCAAAGTCTGTTTATTTCAAAGAGATGTCTTTAAAAACAGCTCATAAATGTATACTTCCATATTTTTTAAAAAGGCTGAGCAGTTTCCTTTGTACTTTTCAACAGTCGTTACTGAAAAACATGTAAAAAAGGGTACTGAGGACTATTTTTAGCTCCAAGTTAATGCATGGTGCATCAGTAAATACTCATGGCAGCAAGTTGCTGTATGGAGGCCTGACTTAAAGTAAATACAGCGCATGTGTGCATCATAATGCAGTGCAGAAAGTGCCACTCTTTGCAATGGTGTGAGCACAATGGAGCTTTCGGGCACAGGGGAATTGGCTATATCAGGCTTTGGGTGTGCAGACACAGCTTGTTCTTGGATGACGCGAAGAAACATATAGAATATCATTAGAAAGTACAAACAGCCATGCGAGATAAAGCAATGGGGAAAAGCCCACAGCAGACGTGGGATTGGATTAGAGGGAAGCATGGCTCCACCCAGAGCAGCAGGGAGACTTGAACATCTGTATTCTAAATGACCGCAGTCACCCTGGGAGGAGATCACAGCACACTCAGCGAATGTTCCCGCTTCTATCCATATGGCCTTTTAATCTCCAGTTCACACCCGCGTGTGGTGTGTCAGCCGGTTATGTCTTTATTTATTATTTGACATCACGCAAATGACCCCTGAGTGCCTCAGATATGTCCTTTTGCAATTTGTTTCAACAATTACTTGTCATTGGTTAATTGGGCAAAGCGAATGGCTGAATAATCATCACTCATCTGATGCAGCTTTCCTCTCTCTCTCTCTCTCTCTCTCTCTCTCTCTCTGTCACTGACATAATGGTTATATATCGCTCTTAATGCAGTGACACTATAAAAGCCAATTTCCTTGAGCAAGTACTGCGACTGGAACTTTGATCTGAAGCAATACTCCAGAGAAACAGGAGCTCACCACAGATATTCACATGACATCCCAGTGAACTTGTAGACACAGCGAGGCAAGTGCGCAAGACGGCCGCTTAGGGAGCGTGCACTTTGTAGTGTAAATGTACAGTAAATAACATTCAAGCGGGGAAGAGAATTAACGAAACTATGTGCTGCACATCCAGTCACAAGTGCAAAGAAAACCAAAGCAATGGATTATAGGGTGTGGGGGAGGTTACGGGGGATGCTGCAGTTTAATTTAGCCTCAAGTACCCGGGGGGATGCTGCACAAATTGGCCACAAGAAAGGAGGGTTGTGTGAATGTGAATTGGTGCAGATAAGGTTGGTGGCTGCTAAGCTAATACAGTATATGAATAATTACATGGAAATGAAGTACGATAAGAAATAAGATACTGATTACAAGAGATCAACACTCAATTTGCTCACAGGCGACAGGCTGACAGGTTGACACCTGCCAAAAAGTGGAGCTTAAGTGATATTCAGTGGGTGTCACTCTGCATCCACATACAGGAGACGACAATCAGTTTAGTGTACAAGAATGACAAAAAAACATATAGGAACTTTATTCAGGTATGTCATACACTTCAGGAAATTTTGGAACAAGCTAATTTAATGTCAAGTTTGTACAAGGTGCGCGGATTAAAGATGTATTCTTCAAAAGATCCACAAATCTGTTTCTGTCTTTTCAACTCTTAAGGGAGAGGCTTTCAATTAGACGGCATAAGACAATAATGTAAATTGGACAGCTCATGCAACTAATCTGGATTACAATTCTGCAACTAATCCACGCAGCTCGTCTTCATTAAAACATATCAATATCACTTTTGTCAGAGGGATAAGATTTCCTGAGCTCTCACTAAGCACTTTCTAAATGGCTTCATATTATCACCATTAGAATAGACTTACATGTTGCATAATTCAGTAGAATGGAGATTCAAAGGCAGCTCGTGAGGCGACGTGATATTTTGACTTACAACTATTTTACATTACAAAACACTATTTTGAGATATTAATTGAACAAACGCAGGAATTAACCGCGTTTGACCTGCCAGTCACTGCTTTGTAATTGTAGTGTTTAATTCAATGAGTGCTCATGTTTAAATGGTAATGATTAACCTAAGCAAATTACATTTCATGCTAGTTGTTTCTATGTGAGACAAATATCATAAAGGAGATTCTGTGTGTTTCTATGATTTGTGGCAATACACATTTATATACACTTATAACAACTAAACAAACTAAATTTTTCATGATTCGGTGACTGTGTTACCCTTTCTCCTTCTCTCTCCAGTATCATGACCCATTGATACTGGTAAGAACATACACAGTATTCACACACTCTGGCCACTTAATGAGCTACACCTCTAAAATCAAGTGCAATCCAAAGCAGCAGCTCAGCAATAAACTGTACATTTGCAAAGATAATAATGTTCGATTGTGACTGACACCGTCAGAGGATTATTAAGTTAACTATATGCTTATTATCCAGACTGTGTTTTGCAGCAGTTTTTTTTTCAACTGGACGATGTTATATTAAGAGGCGTTTTCTACTGGCCACTAATTGTCCATCCTATTTACTAAAAACAAGGGGGAAGAACATTAGAAACAGTACAAGTGCTAACTACAACTGCAATAATGAACACAGTTAAATTCACACTGGGAAACTTTATAAGCTCATAAAGATATATGACTGAGCTGCACTAATAATTACATTGTATAGATGTGAATGTATGTCACCTAACATAGTCGCAATTTTACATTAATGAAGGAGTTGCCCAGGTGGTGGAGAGAGTTGTCCACTAATCACAGGGTTTGTTAAGTGGCTCATGCAGCCACATATTGAGGTGTTGAGAGAGACACTGGACCAAGGCTAGCGTTTTGACTTGTGTGTGCAAATGAGAAACATTCAGCACTGCCAAGCCGCCTCTGTTGGGCCCCAGAGCAAGGCCTTTAACCCTATCTACTTTGCAGGGGCGCCGTATCTTGGCTGACCCTGCTCGCTGACCTCGGCTCCCCATCAAGCTGGGATATGCAGAAAACGAGTTTCACTGTGCTGTAATGTATCCAAAGGCCTCTTCCTGTGTGTTTGTGCCAGGTCCAGATTGTTTTCCCTCATTTGCTTGCTGCTTCTAAACTCTGATAAGGAAACATGTACTCCCCAGGGGGAGGCATGGCGGTGGGCACACACACACACACACCTGCAATACGTTAATACATAATACATACATTAGCTGTCTGTGCAACAACAAGCTGTGGAGGTTTTCCAGTGAGCACATCCATAGAACAAGTCTGTGCCTTGTTTCTGCAATTCATTTCACTTCATTCATGTAAAAGACACACAGTTTGGTAAGGAGCAACAATTGCATCACATTTTTGTCTGGATGAAATTGATTGTTAATTTATTTTGTACTTTGGCTGCTGTATTTTTGCGCTGCACCTCCCAGAGGTCACTTGGCCATTGATCAGTGCGCAAAAAACTGTGACATTTGTCTCCTCAGCTTTATATCAAGAAAATCTTTTGCTGCTCGGCTGCCGCTGCTTAGGCTAAGAAAACTGAATTCTTAATTGGATTCATCCACACAAAATCAATGTTAGTGCATCTGAAAATAATCTTGTAACATTTGGAAATGGATTACATGACTTTCTGTGCGGCAGACGGCAAACCCAACACTGTGACAGAAGAACAGAGACACGTTGTGAGAACCTGGTTTCCGGGAACAGACCCCAAATCTGATTGTTTGTCCCATATTGACAGCGTTTCCAGGAAACCTGTATTTACTCGCTGGGTTTCTCCCTGTCTATCAGCTTTATTTCTGGGAGACGTCTGGTTATTTTGAATCATTTAATCTGGTCCTCCGTCCTGGAAGAGCATGCTTTGTGATTTTGCCAGTATAAAGTGCCAGAAATCTTAACTGAAATGACCTCATTTATTTTGTGGCATTCTTTGGAAGTTACTTTCAGTGTTGTATCTGCAGTTTTTACACATACATAGTGGTTTGGCATCTATAATAGAGCAGCATCTTTGGATTACTTGACTGAGTTGGGAGTTCTTGATCCAGTTGGAGAAATCCGGTCATTACAGAAGAAATAAGATTTAGCCTGGGAAAAGACAACAATGTAATCCCACAAATCAAACTAATTAGAACGGAGTCAAAGTGCATCTAAGCACAGTTTAACTGGCAGGAATTTAATTAATGAATGCTCAGTTGTGTTCTTTTATTGACATTGAATGGTCATGCAGGGTCCGCTTGACGGTTTCTAACTTCTCACCACTTATTAATGAATAGAAGATTCTTCCTGAGTTTGGCCTTGAGGAAACAAACAATGTCTTTATTGATATTGACATATTGACTTATCACTCAACTGCAGTGTAACAGACAAGGCTTCCCTGGCCTTCGACTAAATCATTAGTTTCGATGATGCAGGGGAGATTCTGTCGTGTTCAGGATCTGTCTGATCAGACTTGCTTTACAACTTTGTCGTAAAGTGTCTAGAGTGTGTGTAGCACCACACAGCACGGAGTTGTGTACGGCAAAGTCCAAAAGGAACACAAGAGCATCTGTCAGTGCATTTTCCTTCAGAACTTTTGTTTCTTTCAAGATAGTTCCTCCTAATGAGCAGGCAGGAGACGATTTTGTTTAGTCAGCTTCTCATCTGACTTGAATTTTTATCCTGGTAAACCGCCTCCCTCAAAAACAGAAGCTTCACTCCAAACCTACAAAATTCTACTGGAACCCCAGTTTTTATCGAAGTTTGATCTCTAAACCTTCAGTGTAAACCAACACAATATTCTTCATCGAATAAAAGGCAGTTTCTTCCAATTGTTAGTGCAAAAAGGTAAGATTTGTGTTTGCTTTATTGTTTGGTGTTTTTAGTTAACCCGCAGTATATGTGCAGTGTGGGGTCATCAGCAAAAATGTATTGTTTTGCCAGCATCAGCACTTTTCTTTCAAGTTCAGGCGGTGGTGATACTTTAATTAGGACTCGCTCCTCTGTTTGTGTGTTTTTTTTTCTTTTCACAGCAGGGCAGCATACATTTTTATGATTCTTCCCTTCCTCAGCAAGCTTCTGGTATCGCTCCTACCAAAGCACTGTAAACCTGATGAGTTCTATCAGCACTAATATGTGAAAGCACATATACAAGTTTTAAAATATCCATTGTCCATCCATCCATCATCTATACACCGCGTAATCCTCTGTAGGGTCATGGGGGGTTTGGAGCCTATCCCAGTCGACTCAGGGCGAAGGCAGGGGACACCCTGGACAGGTCACCAGTCTATCACAGGGCTACATATAGAGACAAACAAGCACACTCTCATTCACACCTATTTATAATTTAGAATAATCAATTAACCTCAGCATGTTTTTGGACTGTGGGAGGAAGCCGGAGTACCCAGTGAAAACCCACGCTGCACAGGGAGAACATGCAAACTCCACACAGAAAGATCCCAGACGTCCTAACTGGGACGCGAACTGAGGATCTTCTAGCTGTGAGGCGACGCTGCTAACCACCGAGCCACTGTGCAGCCAATATCCATTGTTTAGAAGTTAAATTTGTTCCCGGACTGATTTTCCAATTTGCTATTTTTTACAAAACAAGGTAACAAAGGCAGCCACTACTGAAGATAAGAGAGCACACCGAGTCCCCAAGTGCAGAGTATGGGCATGTAATTGTCCAAACATAATAATTCAGGAAGATTGTAATAGTATTCACATGGGGGGCCTTTTTACCCTGGCGTCGTGGGGACACTGTGGACACAATCACGTTTAAAAAACAACTGAAAACTGATTTAGCATAATATGGCTCCTTTTATGTCACACTGCAAGTTTGATGTGTTTTGCATCCAGGCTTAAATAAATGTGTCCAAGATGCGCATTGATAGTTCAGAATTATTTTTACACCGTTCCTCTTGTGTCATTTCTGTGGCAGCGACGAGTAAAACTGCCCTGAGCAATTTATTCACGCATCTGCTAAAGCCCTGAAGTGAGCCCTCGGCCCCTTGTAACAAGAATTACTTTATAGTGTTCACCACTTATCCCAAAGTCCCAACAATTTCTTAAAACCATGTGCTTCCTCTAATAGGGGATAAATTCAATTTCATTTCTGCACAAGGACCTTGAAGGGTCGATTTGGAAGCTATGGAAAGGCATCCTCGTGTTAGTGAGGCAAGCAGGGGGACCACAGTCACAAGGGGGGGATGAATAGATTCTTTCACACCTTATGTGATGGGAAAACATTGGCATGAACCAACCACTGACTGCCAGGCACAAGCAATCTCCATACACAGTATGCTAAAATAACCTTGATGGTGGAAATCGAATTTGATTTAGCAAAAAAAAAAAAAAAAAAAAGTGAAGCTGCATTTTGAACTAGATTTCCATAAGGTAATAGGCTGCACGGCGAGACACAAATAGGATTCCAATTGTCCCATTAGCGCTGATGAAATCAGGAAAATGTCCTGGCTTGACGAAACATCCAGGACTGATTGAAGGGAATGTCAGAGGAATTACAGGCATTCCCGACCAAAAGCATTCACTTTTTTTTTTTGGACATCAGCCGAAAAGAGGTTCTCCTGCCATGCTTTAATGCATTCTGGGTGGGGAATTTCCTCAAATCATGCGGTTAAAAACTATCTTCTTTGAAGATAAGCTCATACACCGTTGGGATTCATGGTCCACGATATGCTGATTAATGTGGTTTTGTTTTGCATGGATAGCATTTTAGACCAAAATGGCATTCGAACATATTAATTATTTCCTCTTCGGCTGTCCTTTTGTTATTCCGTTTTTACTTGTTAGACTTCAACCTAGATCGCGAAACTGACAGCTTCATAAAAATGGTATGCTCCACATCAGCAGGAGGTTGAAGTAATGCCATAAAAGACTGTCTTTTGAGCACAGAAGTGTAAGAAGAGGCAGCCATTTCAAGTGGGGAGGACAAAAACAAACAGCCTTTCATTCGTTTGTCGCCATTAAAAGTTGCACAAAATCCGTCGGTTTCCTTGAGAAGATTTCAAACTCACTGAAGAGCTGCTGAAGTTTTTCAGCGCTCTCAGCAGAATCGGAGGAGTGGACGACGCTGGTGAGCACTCCGGATTTTAAGTGTTATTGACGACATTACACTGGAGCCTTTTCTGAAGCTATGGGAGCTCTGCGAGAGTGTTTCTAATTTAGTTTCTGAATGAGGAATAAAGCAAGAGTGATTTAGCCTGGCAGAAACCACAGGATACGTTTTTGACATAATGTCACTTTGTCTCGGGGCGTGTCATTTCCATTAGAAATGACAAGGCGCTTAACAGTCAGCTGAAACAGGAAGAGGGAGAGGGAGAAGAAAGGAGAGGCGTGTGGGTGAGACAAAGCGAGATCGGATTTGAAGACTGGAGAGGAGGGGAAAAAAAAGGTTTGCAGAATGCAGAGAAACAGTTGTTTGATCAGCCAAGAAGTGAGGGAGGGAGCTGCTGCTGCTGCTCTGGAATTTCATTACTCATTTGTTCTATTGTCAATGTGATGAGGAAGTGATCAAAATGGAACTTCTTTACTGTTTATGTGAGAAAAAACACACACTGTGATCTCGATGCACAGAGCAGCAGCTCCCTCCAGGATTCCGTTTTGAGGCACAACACGCAGTTCACGGTTTGTCGTAGCGTGCGGGTCAATCAGTCGCAAGGAGACGAACGGGGATATTGCCTCGTTTGTCAGGAATACGTTTATGATTTCTTTTATTGTCATGGTTCCATTTTTCCTCTTATATTGATCCATTTTGTCCCATCTGGAAGCTTCGTGGATGGATTAAGCTACCACGCAAACAAAGAGAACGTGGTGTCCCAACATCAACAGGCTGATCAATGGTCGAGACAGCCTGGGTCAACAATTTCGATGCCTGTGTTTACTGAGGCAAAGTATTGGAGAAAGACGGGCTGGCGGGATAGAGGGTGCAAACTCGAATCAATACAAGAGCTATCATCATTTGCAGGGTTTATTAATGGCTTTGCCCCGAGCCGGCAAAGAGAGAAACACTCACTTGCATTTAGGCAACCAACACTCCAGCGTTTATGCAGCTGGCTCCCTATCAATCATCGCAGTGTAAGTTGCTCTCAGCAATGGTCCGGCTACCTCCACTCACCTCACCAAAACACCCTCCCCTCCGTCAATCTTGTAATGAATGGCATCAATTATGTGGCCGAGCTGCCGGGATATACAAATGACTCAGAATGGGTCAAAGTCTAAAGGCTAGCAGAAGTGGCTGTGCAGGGCTCAGTTTAATTCACTTTGTTTCACCGGGTTCCTCGCCGCAGCTCAATAGAGTTTTCATGAATTTTAAAAGGTATATCCTCCTGCTCGCGAGTGACAACAGCATCAGTCACGCAGGATACAGCCACGAGGCAACGAGCGCTCCCTCCAACAGGTGCTGCCGATCCTCGTGGTAGTCAGGAAAATTTCCCCTCGGTGAAAGCTTCCCCGCTCAGAGAACTACAGAACATGTCATCTGCTACATCACACGGCGGAGGGAAAACACAGGGCGTCTCGTGGCAGTTGAATTGTTTCTACAGGATGTGGCAGCTCTGAAGAATAGGGGTTCTCTTCAGTCAAATATCATGGCGGCGTAGAGCAAATGAGCAAATCCATTTTGCCGACTGTCAAATAAAATCGCTCAACACTGGAATAAATGAACAAAAAAAAAAAGACATAAAGGTCTGCTATTTTAGAGCTCAAGGAAAAATGATCAGAGGGATTTATTATTAATATAGGGGAAGCGGTGTGATTAAAAATGTATTTGGACAGAGTGTAGTTCAATCCAAAACCTATTGACCAAAAGCAACGACATAAACCTGTAATAGATTAATGTAGGAATTTCAAAACAATAGAACAAAGAGCCGACGATCACTTCTCTTGATGCATGAAAGTGTCTAATGAATCTGAATTCGGCTGTTCAAGTTCAGTCTCTACATAGATTAGTCTGCGGTGCTGGCCTAAAGGTACAGTAGCCCGTCCATGGGATAAACCCACTTGAACACAGCTCCCACTGCGCCGAGCCAGAGACTTGAAATGGTAGCCCTGCTTGACAAAGCCTGCTCCACGGGCCAACTAACCACATGTAGGATTATCATATTTGTGCCCAAAAGCTCTGAGGCACGCTGGCATGAATAGTGCAGAGATGCTGGAACGATCCACTCGCCTGTTTCTTTCTTTTGCGGCAGCACAAGGTGAAAATAAATCTGTATTCCCTTGTCTGAGACTTCAGCAAACCAGCAGTTCCTGCAGCAGCATAATGATGCAGGAATCTTTTAACAGAAGCATTTAAGAGTGAATTCACATTAGCACAAACTGTCCTGTGGCTGACTAACAGAACCACCTCGCTCATTTAACAAGTCATACAAGACAAATACATCAGGTAGTGTGATTGACTGAAAAAAAGGCAGACCCTTTGATCCATGTATCTTTCATGCTACACGGATGTCCCTTTCATTAATGTAATGTGGAGTAATTGGAGTCATATGCTGTTCATTTTATGTCTGACCCCATCAAGAGTTCTTTTATTGTGAAACTGGAAAATGTACAATGCGTGCACTCTGCTGTGAATTCTCCACAGAGTTTCCTGACAAAGCTTGAAAGATGGAGCAGGCATGAAGTAGTCAGATCTTCACGTGTTTCATTGCGGAAGAGGAATATCTGTCTCCGCATGCAAATGAGGATGCCTCTTTTTTTTCCCAAGAGAAAAAAAAGGCACTTCCACATATTTGTCCTTGCTATAAAGTTGCAGTCTCGGCAGAAATCTTATAAATCAATTTGCAAATGAGTTACAATAGAGACGCTGTAAAAGTGTTCTAGGTTTTTAGAAGCATGGTATTTTATAATAACATTGATATTATGTCCAGACAGCAAAGCTCGCTTAAATAAGTTAGTGAGCTTTACTAATACTTTGGAAGACGCTGCACATGTCTAAATCCTCATTTTAAACAAAGCGGCTGCAAATCTGCTTCGCACATTAGTTAATCGAACTTATCTTTAAATACAATGCTCGACCACAGTTCGCCCTCAGTCACAATATTTACAACATCATGCATACTAAACAGCAAATTAGCGCGGGAAAATAAGCTGGTGTGGCTGAGCGGCTGATACGCCATGTCTTCAGGAGAACATCAACATCTTCCAGCAGGGAGCCCCGAGGCCGTCGGCAAATTAAAGTTTCATCATTATCTGACTTTACCGGCATTGTTTATACCTGAAGAAATAAGCGGAGTTCTGTCTGTGAGGAACGGGCGAGACGTTTATAGCTGAGGGCGATAGCTGGTGTGCGGGCATGCATTGCAGAAAATTAAATAAATAAAGCTGGGGTGCTGAAGTAGCCTCGAGGTGAAAGGATCCAGTTCGCAAGAGAAAGTTTCCCAGTCTGGAGACCTGCTAGAGCTGGAAGAGAGTGGCTGCATGGGGGTTGAATTGACTTTGTAACTACTGTCAGCCCGCGCCTGAGCAAAGCACCGAAGCCAGATTCTTTGCCCCTGAAGGCTATTACAGTAAAAATATATGCATGCATAAAAATGTATGCGCTCGTGGTGCTGTAAAGACACGTCGGCGCTTGTGTAGTTGACCCAGTGGAGATGTGCTGTGGCACTACTGGGCAGCTCCCTGTGTGCAAATGTGTGAGCGTGTGAATGTGTGCATACCTGACTCTGGACGAGTCAAGTGAGTTCTTCACAGCCAAAAGTCTTAAATCAGCCTCTGAAGGTTTTACTATCCGTGCAGCGCTCTCGATCTTCAGACCCTGGAGTCAGATAGAGAAAAAAAATCCACAGGAAAATGCTGTAATGGGAAAATAAAGGAAGAGCAACATGTCAGACATGAAATAGATGCAGTAAATACAGAGTGCCCAGAAAATAGCCGGTCATAGCTGGTGTTTGGAGCGAAATAACAGGAACGCTGTGGATGGTGGAAAGAATTGACTCTCACATGCGGTGTAAGCCAGTTAATGCAGCAGCAGCTACAAGATCCACCGTGATGAGACTGAATATTATGAAAACCTCTGCCTAATGTGCTGTTGATTCTTAGCGTGTTGCCAAAACAATTCCGACCCATCGAGGCATGGACTCTACAAGTGCTGTCCTGTGGCATTTTGCACCAGAACGTTAGCAGCAGATCCATTAACAACATGTCGACTATGGCAGCCGACTGTTCGCTAAATGCCTAAAATGACACGTGGTGGTGTTCTTATGAGATAATCACTGTCATTCGTGTCATCTCCGTGTTCATGATGGTTTGGTTTGGTGTACATTTGCAAACATTTATTTGTTTTCAGAAATGTATTTTCTTGTACCACACAGCCGATGTGGGAAAGACAGCTTTCGTCGTACATATTGTTACGGCCCTTGGTGCTGGGATCCTGTGCAAGTAGGTTGTGTGGGTTTTCTTCTATGGTTTTCTTTCATTTCAGGTCGCCCTCAGCAGGAGTGGTCCGGTGCACCTGTGGCCACTCCGCAATTAACAGGGAGCTTAAAAGACAAGCCATCCTGATCATCGGGGCCAGCTAGAGTTGTGTCAGTGTCCTTGTGGTCCGCCTAAAGCCAAGCATGGTGTTTGATGTGCTCGAATCGGCTTCCGTTTTGAAAGAAATTGCAGAAATGGTAAATGGTCTGCACTTATATAGTGCCTTTTTCTACCTTAGTGGTATCCAAAGCGCTTCACATTCTCGCACCAATGGCGACAGAGCTGCCATGCAAGGCGCTAATAAGCCATTGGGAGCAACTTGGGGTTCAGTGTCTTGCCTAATGACACTTCAGCATGCGGAGGGGCCGGGGATCGAACCGCCAACCTTGCAATCAAGCTCGCTTTAATTTAACGTTAGTTTTTGCTTCTTTCGTTGTAAATAAATCACTCTTTTTGGTACACAATCATTACTTTTCTGTTTATTCACATTTCTTGTTACTCCCCTCATCCCCTGGCTCACGGGAACGTAACCAAATCCTCATTCTCACTTAAAATGATCTTAAAACATGCATATACGTGACACAGCACAGACGCTCGCCAAGTGTTGTTATGCTTTCTAATAAAGCACTTTCTAAGCACGAACAATATCAAATATGCCAAACAGGTTTTGCAAATAATTAAAATTTAAATAGACAGCACATAACCAGTACAAACACTTACAAGTGATTAACTATAACGAACTGAAGGTCAGGCTTTGAAAAGGGAGAAAGACTGCAGTGTTTACTTGCGTACAACGCTGACATTTTGTGAGCATACAAAGACATATTCCAATTGTGCGGCATCACGAACGCTGCATCTGCAGAGAAAATGTTGCTGCATGAGATTTCAGGGAAAATTATATCACTGTCGCTTTGAATTCTTTTCATCTTACTTCTTTGATGCAAAATTGGTTTGGTGCAGCCGAGCACTTAACAACATCACAGGGTGTGTGAAATATTTTCCTCCCCGCACACAAAACAGCGAGTCCTTGAATCCTGTTTCAGGGATTGTTTCTGAGTGACAACACATAGTTCTTTGTTTAAGGTTTTCTCTAAAGTGCAGTGTTAAGATCTGTGTATACGTTGGCTCTTTTCCAAAGAAAGCTTGACATGAAAAGGACTAACTGTTCTTAATGACCAGCTATCAAAGAATCTTCTAAAGATTGTCTACCGGAGGACAAGCTGGCACTTAGTGGAGACACTGAAAGAAAGTAAAGAGTCAAGTCTGTATTTATTGTAAGGCATATTCTGGGGTGGCCACATGAAACACATAAACAAGCACTTAAGAAATGGAGTGATGAATCAAATTAGTGGAAAACAAGCAAAATATTAACACTAGATGATTGACTGGAGCTGTCCCAGTTGTAACCACGATCAGTTCCCATGGTAACCTATACTAAACTACATACAGTACCTAACATCCTAACGTTAAACCTCCATCGTCCCAGGAGGTAGAGGCACATAAAACCTTCACAAAATGTCTTCAGTTCGATTCTAGCTTGCCTCCCTACTGTCATTTGTCCAACATTTAGCAGTGAGGCTAAAGAAAGATATTTAATCCACCATGTTTGTCAGTTTAATGTTTTTTCTTGTGATATTAAGCACGAAACAGAAAATGCATTTTCAGCTAATGGGAATTTCACAAGTTTTGCAGTTAGATTAAACAAACTGAAAATGTACCTGATGATAGTGGGAGAGAAGATGTCAGGGGGTCACTAAATCAAATGAAGTTGCGCGTGTGAACCAAATTGATGGTGTCGGATTGTCTAGAGGGGCTGCACGGTGGCTCGGTGGTTAGCAGCGTCGCCTCACAGCTAGAAGATCCCCGGTTCGCGTCCCGGTTAGGACGCCTGGGAGTTTGCATGTTCTCCCTGTGCATGCGTGGGTTTTCACCAGGTACTCAGGCTTCTTCCCACAGTCCAAAAACATGCTGAGGTTAACTGATTATTCTAAATTGTCGGTAGGTATGAATGAGAGTGTGCTTGGTTGTCTGTCTGTAGCCCTGCGACAGACTGGCGACCTGTCCAGGGTGTCCCCTGCCTTCGCCCGAGTCGGCTGGGATAGACTCTAGCCCTTCCGCGACCCTACAGAGGATTAAGCGGTGTATAGATAATGGATGGATTGTTCAGACATTTTAAGGTGACACTAGAGATGAAGTCACAGAATCACCATGTTTACATGCACTTAAGTAAACTGATTACAGATGATTTTCTCCACTAATCTGTTTTTTTAACCTCCTCCAGTAAAACTATATTATATTTTACCTTGTTAGCATGTCACCAAAACAATATGACCAAAATTAGCAGTCAACACCATGGCTGAGCATTTCCTCTGTAAAACTGCTGTGTACTAATAACAGTCTCAGAAACATGGATTCAGACTTTCTGGGTTTAAGTGTATCATCTTTCTTCAAAACTGGTTTCTGGTTCAAACACTTACAGTTGTAGGTGAGCTGGTGTGCTCAAGCTGCAGCGAGCGGAGACGAGTGTGTGAAGAGGAGGGGGGGGGGACTTTATAGATGAGCACATTCTAGAGGAAACAACCGTGTAGAGTTACATCTAAACCATTTTAAGGCAGGGAAGGGACTATTTTCATGCAAAACAAAACATCTAAATTTGTAACTTTGATGCACACATACTTCTCTGCCATGAATAACTGGTTTTCTAAACAGCTTCTCACATGTATGCATTTGCATGACAAAAGAGACACTGGACAGGGAAAGTGACAGGTGAACAGCTGGGTCAGGAGGAGCATCATTACAGAGCAATGCATCCAGGTTAAAATAATTACAGTCTATGAGTGCTCAACTATGGAAACTGTTCTCTCTGGCTGTCGTCGCTGCTCTGACGCTCACACGAGAAAAAAAAAAACAGTGAGAGAGCATCATCTTCTGTCACTGATGCAGTTAAAATTAGTCTCTAGAAATATTAAGTCTGTTTCTGCAGCTGAACATTTGGCTCTCTGTTTATTGCAGACACATTTGCTCTGTGAGGAGGCCATGTTGTCAAAATACAGTCTGGGGCCGGGGAGAAACTGTGCACACACAGACACTGATTAGGATTTATCCTCTGAATTCATTGCATATCTGTGCTAAATGACATGGGAAATCATCTGGTAGGTGCTGAGATATTTCAGTTTGCACTAATGTGTGTACTGATTGACCGACAAGAGACCACCCTGCCACCCCTGAAGCCATGCTGCGAGCGTCTCTACAAATCAGCGTAGTCTGGCTGTCTGAGTGTTGCCATGTCTCACTAAACCTGAATCAAAATCACTGGCGACCCGAATAAAGTGTCTCACAGAGCTGTTAATCCAGGATAACCCAGAAAACTCAAAGACAGCCTGACTACGTTGAACTCTCCTAATGTGCCAGGTCCCCGTCTGTTTGCTGGCACGATCGCTATAAAGCTCTGTTCTTGGTGGAGCGAGGAAGCTGCCAAAATGCTTTGTGGGTATTCTGTGCTCAAATGGGTGGCTACTGTCTGTCCCGCTGGTTTTCTTGCTGGTACATTTAACAGCTTCCCCAAGCATGCATTCACTGTGACTGTAAATCCGAACATATTGCAGCAGACGGGGATGAAAGGTGGATCAGGTTTTGCCAGGAAGTCCTGATCAGCATAGAGGATTTAATTAGAGTAGATTTTCCAACAGCAGAGCTGTTTTTTGTTTATGTGGAGTGATTGTGAGATGTGCAAATGAGGGTTAGACTTTTTGAGGCATCAAAAACACTGAGATAAATCAACCTTTTTCAACAGTCTCCACAAGAAATGGATGTTGCAGGCTTCACAGATTCACTTTAAATTGCATTTCAATGTATGTTACTTTTTTCAGTTTAAAATGCATATGCCACCTGTGTATTCTGTCCATAAATGTTTGTTTGTTAATGTCTGATTGGTCATCCATCCATCCATCCATTATCAATACACCGTTTAATCCTCTGTAGGGTCACGGGGGGGCTGGAGCCTATCCCAGCCAACTCGGGCGAAGGCAGGAGGCACCCTGGGCACATCGTCAGCCTATCGCATGGCTGCACCAAGCACACTCACGTTCACACATTCATACGGACAGTTGAGAATCACCAATTAACGTCAGCATGTTTTTGGACTGTGGGAAGAAGCCGAAGTACCCGGGGAAAACATGCAAACCCCACACAGAAAGATCCCAGGCGACCTAACCGGGGCGCGAACCGGGGATCTTCTAGCTGTGAGGCGACGCTGCTAACCACCAAGGCATCGTGCAGCCCCTGATTGGTCATTTTTGTCCTAAACAGACACTTAACTAAGCTTTCACAGCTCTAACTGTACTTCTTTTAGTGGTTTTATATCTTGTGTTCTCTGTTTTATTCAATGGGAACACTGCAATTTCCATGATTTTATGGATGAACAAATTGGACAATGGGCCTTGAAATAACATTGTTGGAAAGATCAAATTTAAAGCCACTATATATCAGCGCAAACTATTGATCATGGGGGTCCTCTAATGTAGAAATATCACAGTCAAAAACCCCAATCTGAAATGACAATCACGTCTGAATATTTTTTTTCTTTTGCCTCAGAGAAGAAACTAAGCTCTTTAATGCTTCACATCATACAAATCTTTTCAAAAATCCGGAGAAGAACCTTCCGCAAACTTCTCACCAAGAATGACAAAACAGCTTTCTAATGAAAAATATTCTCGGCAAAAATTTCTTTCGTGAGCACCAATCCTCCCAAAGGGTGAAGAAGATTTAAACTCTCAGATGAATGGAAGATTCCCCAACAATGGCTGATCCTCGGGGCTGGACAGCTCTCAATATATGAACCGGGGAACAATAACAACAAAATCTTTTAAACAACTCCCACACTGGGCAGTCAGTCTTTAGCAGCCCCAGATTTGAGATATTTATGAACATCCTGAAAATATACTCAGTTGTGTTATTTCCGTCCACATTTATGTCTATTCTACAGGGACTCCACGGCAACAGCAAATTAGCAAAACAAAACACTCGAGTTTTTTTTTTTGTTTCCTCAGCAGACCGGGGTTTTTTTTTTACTATGTGAATTCACAAATGACGCTTGTATCACCCTCCCACATCAGTGCGCACGCCTTAGCTGCGTTCTGTAAATCAAATGAAACACCGTCGGCATCAGATCATAGCGGCATCTTACAGGGTGATAGAAAAAAAAAACAGGCAAATCAATCAGGCAATTAGCAGAGCAGCTGCTCCCACTCCAGTGTTTTGTAGGCGTTTTTAATTGGCGAGGAGGTGATGATGACAATCGGACGGAGGTCATTCATCTCCTGCGGCCAAGGCTTTCTTTAGGACACACACAGTCGCGGGCCTCGTCTCAAGGGCAGGCAGCTGAAGAGGGCAGAGGATTGAAGAGTTTTTGAGAAAAGAGCTGGGGCACGTTAATATTATTCAGTCATTCTGAAGACACTTTACTCCAGACATCAGTCTTAAGGTTGCACTTATTTCTCACTACTTTGCGGGGTTTTATGACAACGTTCCTCCAGGTCTGCATTCATTATGTATAACAGAATGCTTGATATGATTTGCACCACACAGCATAATGAATGGGCAAAATGGACTTGTTTGTTGTCTGTATATTTGCCTATATGTCTGCAGTTCCAATTCTACAGCTCTGTTATCTCTCAGGCCCGGCGGCTTAAGGGGCTTGGATTTTACCCCTTGGAAGCTGCTGTGCACCCAGGCAACAGGTCCATCTAATGATGGGAAATTATGCTTGTGGCACGTCAATTATGGTGCAGAAAATATTCCCGAGCAGCTGTGTATCATTTCTGGAGGCTTAGCATTTCTCTCATAAGAGGTTTTTCTGTGCTGCTGCAGGTTCCCTTCCACTCACAGTACCTTTCACAATAGCACCAATCAAATATTAAGCATAGAAATACACGGCAGCAAATATTTTCCGATTTCAGTCTACAAGAACTACTTTTCAATAAAGAAACAAAAACAAATTGCTCTTCTCCTCAGAAAGGAGACATTTAATTCCACAACATGACAATACGCAAAACCCAAAGCGATGCAGTCACAGTTTGTGAGTGAGCCATGTGTGATCCAGTGGAACAGATTCATAGAGCACCAGTGGCCTGTGCAGACCTATTACCTAATCATTGTCAGCCTGCCACTCCAGATGACCTCCTCGTAACAGAAGCGCAGAGAAGAGCAGTAAAGTGAAATTCCAAAACAGTCGGAGCCTGCTGTTGGGCAGCGTCCTCCATATGGCGCCCGGGTTTTTTCCCTCTTTTTAATTAACACCTTTTGAAGGTAAGCAGTGGTCCCTTTTAGCACAGGACAGGTCAGAGGTGTGAAAAACACACTCTTTGTAAGAGAAGTCCAGACAGAATTAACAGGAACACCCCCGTCATCTGAAGCTCTGTATGAGCGACAAAAAAAACAACAACCCTCAAACATAATTAGTGCTGAAAAACGCTGATTACTACCTCTGTAATAAGTGCTGATTTTTAGTTAAAGCAGCATTCATGTGATAATTATTTTGGCAGTTGGGGGAAGATCTCCACCATGCCATGGAACATTTTAACCTACTGCATTTGGGCCTTATTCAGAGCAACACTGGCATTCATTTAGAAATGTGCTTCTGCCCACCTAATGCTCCTACTGCTAAATGCTCCTCTCTATCCTCTAGCTAGTCTTTAACTTTCTGCATGTTATTAAATGCTATTAGATTGATTCATCAGAATACTTTTGCTTAAACAGCTGATTGCTACACCCAAAAACTAACCTAATGTGTGATGACAATAAATCAAAACACCAGGACAGTGAGGTGACAGTCACTGAAAACCTCTGAACCTGCAGAACCAAGTGATTAGTATGAATGGGTTTGTCCTTATGGGCTTCACATGTCACATACAAGCAGTCCTTTAATCCTATTGCTGAGTAAGACATATTGATTAGTGGGGCTTTAAGATTATTGCATTATGGACAGCTGCACGTTAAATATAGAGTAAAGATCCCCACATGCTTAGGATCTCTCCTGTGAATGTTGATTTATGTCGCTTTTCCACATCAGAAACATTCAAATACCTCATTAAAGGTCCTTAACATTAAGTACATGCATTAAACTCATTCAAAATGAGCAAAGAGCAACTTTACATCTTCAACAGATTAATTAAAAGTCTTCTATTGTTAGAACAGTGAAGGTGAAACATCCAATTAAAGCCTTTTTGTCACTGTTCTGTTGCTCCTCTTGGTATTAGGAGTGATACACTTGGAGCTGCAGTGCCATGCCCTTTTGTCATTTTTCAGGGTATCACTGTTGCCAAAGCAAGCTTGAAAATTCAGTCAATTTGGTGGCAGTGAACTATGACACTATTACAAAGTCAATTAGGTGGGCTGCAGTCGAAAGCACTCCCATTCTTAGGGCACAGTGTGCACATTCAGCTCCGCCTAAGGCTGCCGTGGACTGTAGTCAGAGGAAAGAGGTCAGCTGAAGTCAATTGTCCTGATTGAAGCCCTTGCCCTTACTTCGAAGGAGAGGTGAAAAATAAATAATAGAAGCCATTATGCAGCCATGTACTATTTTATTTGTCTTTTGTCTGCACTTTGAAGGAATGATTGCAGTGAACGGCCTGTGTCACTCCATCTGTTAATGGAATATCTGTGAGGACACATCAGAAGTGTAGATTGTGTTGGCCCTGATGGAGAGCTCTGTAATTACACACTTTTTTTTTCTTGTTCCTTAAATGTCATATGGCAGACAACACCTCCATCCAATGCTGCTCAGACACCGAGGGATGATTCATTGTGGCACCGTGCTCCAGTGTTGAAAAACATTACGGTGATTAGCTTGATGGAGGCGAAACAAACTAAAGGTCAGAATTTCAGACGGACAGGTTGTGACTGCTCCTCTGTATACCCCCAAAAAAAAACAAGATGGCAAAAAAATGAGGTCATTTCAGCTCACCTCAAACGTCCCCTATAATCACTTCATAATTACTTCCTGTACAATCACGGCTGATAACACAGTCGAGACATTGAATTTGACACATTTTCCTTCTGCCTCTGCCTCTGAGAAAGTCGGAGGCAGCAGAAAGGAGTTTCGCCCTGAAATGCTGTAACTGGCCATATTTGTCAAAACGTCCCATTATCCAGCCACCATGGGTTGAGGTATATCTCCATTTTATTGTCTGCCGATGCACCATTAAACTAAAAGAGAGAGAAAACAAACAGAATGTTTTTCTATTTTGACATTTCAGTGCAGACCACAGTGGAACTACATCTCAAAACACATGGCCAAAATGGAAATGTGGCACTTTGAACTTTCGGTTTATGTGTATTATACTGTGGATGGGGGTATCTGGGTGAAGGTGTGCTATTTTATCATGCGGTTCAGTGTGGAAATGTCCTATATATTTGAGATTCAAACATAAACGTATCAAAAGCTCTCAGACACAGTGCATTCGACGACTTGCATCTAAGCATTACCAGTGACTCTGTGGTGAGGAAGTGCAAACAGCCAAACGCAACACGACATGTGATCTGCGTCATCATAATTCACTGTTCCTGCCTAGCAATTATCAAACCACTGCACTTTCTTGAGTGTTAGTTTTAATAATTCACATGAACGTAGGAGGGTGTGTTAAGAATTGACATGGAGGCTTGGAAATGTTGCAAAAATAGGAAGATTTTATTAACGACTTTTGGTAATGCCATCTAACAGTACTTGCACTGACTTGTTATCTGAGACAGCTGCAAGAGGAAGAGTGAGCTCGCTGATTCCCTTTCAAGGCGAAATGATAAGACGCCATTCAAAGTGTGAAACTGAAAATATCTACTTTTCTGTTAGCCTTCAGCAGTTTTCACACCTACATGTCAAAAGGCCTGAAGCCAGGAGTGCCTCCCTCCTTATTAATTATTCTTTGATTTTTTTCTCCCCCCTCCAAGTCTCACTGCAGCTGTAACTCAACAGCCCTCTGTAAGGTACGTCAAAGCAGGCAGCTGTAAAAATGGACCACAGATGTAGTTTGATGCTCACTATTTGGGTTTTCTCTCTGTAAAGCTGAGCGGTGTGACAGCTTCAAAGTGGCTGTAATCGATATCTTTTAGAGCAACGTATCACGTAACAATGGGAACATGACAGGACAGTGTGGAAGGAGTCACTCGTAGCTGTTTACCCCAACAAAGAAAGCACAGCAGTGAGCTGAAGGATGCTTCAACCCTTAGACATGCGCTGATCTGCAGCAGCAGGTGATCTTTTTTTTGTGTGTTTGTCACTACGAGCAACTTATTTCATTACAACTGATGACTGCAGCTTTCAATAGTTGGACGTTTGTGGTGCAAAACCTCTATGTGTGTACTGTCAGATTCTTTTGGCGACTGAAGTCAGCGCTGCTGTCTGTGATAACATTGTTAGAAGGTTTTAAAAGGTCCGTCTAGGAAACAATCTCTTCCTCAGAATTCCTGGTTTTGTGCCTGGATGCAGATTTTCACCACAGACAAATCACGTGTTGCTTAGCCTTTGGCAGGAAGCTCCACCAAGTTTCACTGAGATCTGTTAATAAGTTTGAGAGGCTCCGTGCCAACAAACAAATCGGGCCAAAAACATGACCTTCCTGGCAGAGGTAAAATTGACTAAAACTGGTATTGATTTTTAGTTTATTTTTCTGGGCAGTCTTTTTTAAAGTAGCTGCTGCACTCTGACACAGACTGTATCACCCGCGCCAAATAAAGACAGCTCAACTGTCTGTAATCTGGCTCTAAATATTGCCTAATGTTTGTGGGCAGAAACTGCACACTTTGTAGGTAGACATCACATTAATCTGAGTTTCAGCTTCATACTTTTGAGAATGTATTCTCTAAGTGCCACTCTGTTTTTCTTCCTCTGTTGTCCATCCAACATAGTTCTTCTCCACATATTGTTTCTACAGTATATGTCACACATCATTGACTAAAATGAGAGTGCTCATTTCAGTCCGTGTGTGACTGGTATTCGATTGGTGCATGCGCTCTCACTTGATTTAACACAATATTTCAAGCTGATATCTGAGATCAGCCATCTTTGCATGCTTGGAAAGCACACAAATGACGCAGCTCTTTAAAGTCAGACACATCTAAAGCGAAAGAAGAAAGAGAGAACAGAAGTCAAGGTGGTGCGCTCCACGTGTTAATTATTTACTTGAGTGGCTCCACAGACTAAACACAGAAAAAGACATGTGTGGTGAACAAATCCCCCTGGAACTGCTACCTTATCGTGGTGGGGGAGTTTGAGTGCCCGAATGACCCTGGGAGCTATGTTGTCGGGGGCTTTATGCCCCTGGTAGGGTCACCCAAGGCAAACAGGTCTCAGGTGACGGGTCAGACTAAAAGCAGTTCAGAAGCCCCTATGAGAAGTAAAAAGAACAGGACCGTTACGTCGCCCGGCACGGCGCAGCCGGGGCCCCACCCTGGAGCCAGGCCTGGGGTTGGGGCTCGCAAGGGAGCGCCTGGTGGCCGAGCCTTGGCCCACGGGGCTCGGCCGGGCATAGCCCGAAAGGACGACGTGGGCCCGCCTTCCTGTGGTCCCACCACCCGCAGAAGGACTCGTAGGGGCCGGGTGCTTTGTGGATCGGGCAGCAGTCGACGGCGGGGGCCTCGGCGACCCGATCCCCAGACTCAGACTCTAACCGTTGGGACGTGGAACGTCACCTCACTGGGGGGAAAGGAGCCTGAGCTCGTGCGGGAGGTTGAGAGATACCGTCTAGATATAGTCGGGCTCACCTCCACGCACAGTTTGGGCTCTGGAACCCAGCTCCTCGAAAGGGGCTGGACTCTCCATTTTTCTGGAGTTGCCCATGGTGAGAGGCGGCGGGCTGGCGTGGGCTTGCTCACGTCTCCACAGCTCAGCCGCCACGTGTTGGAGTTCACCCCGGTGAACGAGAGGGTCGCGTCCCTGCGCCTTCGGGTCGGGGACAGGTCTCTGTCTGTTGTCTCGGCTTACGGGCCGAACAGCAGTGCAGAGTACCCGGCCTTCTTGGAGTCCCTGGGAAGGGTGCTGGACAGTGCTCCGACTGGGGACTCCATTGTTCTACTGGGGGACTTCAACGCTCACGTGGGCAATGACAGTGAGACCTGGAGGGGGGTGATTGGGAGGAACGGCCTCCCTGATCTGAACCCGAGCGGTGTTCTGTTATTGGACTTCTGTGCTAGTAACAGTTTGTCCATAACGAACACCATGTTCGAGCACAAGGGTGTCCACAAGTGCACGTGGCACCAGGACACCCTAGGTCGGAGGTCGATGATCGACTTTGTAGTTGTGTCATCTGATCTCCGGCCGCGTGTCTTGGACACTCGGGTGAAGAGAGGGGCTGAGCTGTCAACTGATCACCACCTGGTGGTGAGTTGGATGCGCTGGCAGGGGAGGAAGCCGGACAGACTTGGCAGGCCCAAACGTGTTGTGAGGGTCTGTTGGGAACGTCTGGTGGAGCCCTCTGTTAGTGCGGTCTTCAACTCCCACCTCCGGGAGAGCTTCTCTCAGATCCCGGGGGAAGTTGGAGACATTGAGTCCGAGTGGACCATGTTCTCCACTTCCATTGTCGAAGCTGCTGCTCGGAGCTGTGGTCGCAGGGTCTCTGGTGCCTGTCGTGGCGGCAACCCCCGAACCCGGTGGTGGACACCGGAAGTAAGGGATGCCGTCAAGCTGAAGAAGGAGTCCTATCGGGCGTTGCTAGCCCATAGGACTCCAGAGGCAGCTGACGGGTATCGGCAGGCCAGGCGTGCCGCAGCCCGGGCCGTTGTGGAGGCTAAAACTCGGGTCTGGGAGGAGTTCGGGGAGGCCATGGAGAAGGACTACCGGTTGGCCCCGAGGAAATTCTGGCAAACCGTCCGGCGCCTCAGGAGGGGGAAGCAGTGCTTCACCAACACTGTTTACAGTGGAGGTGGGGAGCTGTTGACTTCGACTGGGGATGTCGTCGGGCGGTGGAAGGAATACTTCGAGGATCTCCTCAATCCCGCCGTCATGTCTTCCACTGAGGAGGCAGAGGCTGAGTGCTCAGAGGCGGACTCGCCCATCACCCGGGCTGAAGTCACCGAGGTGGTTGACAAGCTTCTCGGTGGCAGGGCTCCGGGGGTGGATGAGATTCGCCCTGAGTACCTCAAGTCTCTGGATGTGCAGGGACTGTCATGGCTGACACGTCTCTGTAACATCGCGTGGCGGTCGGGGACAGTGCCTCTGGACTGGCAGACCGGGGTGGTGGTCCCTCTTTTCAAGAAGGGGGACCGGAGGGTGTGCTCCAACTACAGGGGGATCACACTCCTCAGCCTCCCCGGGAAAGTCTATTCCAGGGTACTGGAGAGGAGGATCCGGCCGATAGTCGAACCTCGGATCCAGGAGGAACAATGCGGTTTTCGTCCCGGTCGTGGAACACTGGACCAGCTCTACACTCTCCATCGGGTGCTCGAGGGTTCATGGGAGTTTGCCCAACCAGTCCACATGTGTTTTGTGGATTTGGAGAAGGCATTCGACCGTGTCCCTCGTGGCGTCCTGTGGGGGGTGCTCCGGGAGTATGGGGTCCGGGGCCCTTTGCTAAGGGCAGTCCGGTCCCTGTACGACCGGAGCAGGAGTCTGGTTCGTATCTCCAGCAGTAAGTCGGACCTGTTCCCGGTGCGCGTTGGACTCCGGCAGGGCTGCCCTTTGTCACCGGTTCTGTTCATAATTTTTATGGACAGAATTTCTAGGCGCAGCCAGGGGCCGGAGGGGTCCGGTTTGGGGACCGCGGGATCTCGTCTCTGCTTTTTGCAGATGATGTGGTCCTGTTGGCTTCATCGAACCTGGACCTCCAGCGTGCACTGGGGCGGTTTGCAGCCGAGTGCGAAGCGACAGGGATGAGGATCAGCACCTCCAAATCCGAGGCCATGGTTCTCAACCGGAAAAAGGTGGCTTGCCCTCTCCGGGTCGGTGGAGAGATCCTGCCCCAGGTGGAGGAGTTTAAGTATCTCGGGGTCTTGTTCACGAGTGAGGGGAGGATGGAGCGTGAGATTGACAGGCGGATCGGTGCAGCATCTGCAGTCATGCGGTCGCTGTACCGGTCCGTCGTGGTGAAGAAGGAGCTAAGCCAAAAGGCGAGGCTCTGTATTTACCGGTCAATCTACGTTCCTACTCTCACCTATGGTCATGAGCTTTGGGTCATGACCGAAAGAACGAGGTCCCGGATACAAGCGGCTGAAATGAGTTTCCTCCGCAGGGTGGCTGGGCGCACCCTTCGAGATCGGGTGAGGAGCTCGGTCACCAGGGAGGAGCTCGGAGTAGAGCCGCTACTTCTCCACATCGAGAGGGGTCAGTTGAGGTGGCTTGGACATCTGTTCCGGATGCCTTTGGGACGCCTCCCTGGGGAGGTGTTCCGGGCATGTCCCACGGGGAGGAGGCCTCGGGGTAGACCTAGGACACGCTGGAGGGACTATGTCTCTCGGCTGGCCTGGGAACGCCTCGGGGTCCCACCGGAAGAACTGGAGGAGGTGTCTGGGGCGAGGGAAGTCTGGGCCTCTCTGCTTAGACTGCTGCCTCCGCGACCCGGCCCCGGATAAGCGGAAGACAATGGATGGATGGATGGATGGTGAACAAATAACAGGGGAAAGATGTACAATTAGGAAACTCAGCAGAGCAGAAAACCAACAAATTGTGTTTTCAGAGCTAATACTATTGTATTTCGTTGGTTTAATTGAACATGAACTGAGCATGGACACATCATAGGAGATTACAGTATACAACAAGCCATGCTAGTAGAGCCTGCAGTGGAGGGAAGACGTCTTGGAAATGTAATTTGAAAAGCAAATATCTCACTGGGGCCTAATTTTTTTTCTGGAACATCAGACCCATAGTGCAGTTAAAGTTACACGACTTACTTCTGGCGAGAAAAAAAGAAATAATTTGCAGAGAGATTATTTCAAATCTCCTCACATATCCACGAAAACAACCTCCTGATGCAAAGCGAGCCAACAGCGAACCTGGAAGATTCGTCTTTGTGTTGTAAATGCAGCAGGAAGGTAAAGCCATCACAGGGAACGTTATCTTCCAGCATCAAACTGTTTCTCAGGATTCGGGTTTCCTCTTTGACTGTTTTCACTTCAGTGCTTCAACTCTTCCATGAACTTTTGTGACTTTTTCTGCGTTTCACATTGTATTCGTAAAACCACAGTACGGCTCCCGAGAACATTATTGCGATTAATATTTCACACATGTCATTAAATGTCATTATCTGCAACTGTTATATCACAAAGTTTACACATAGTATGATCCCATTGAGCGCTGACCTCCACTGGATGACTTGCTGACAGACATCCTCATTATCCAGCAATGACTGATCATTATTGGTGATTTAGTGCAATCTATATTCTCTGTGAGGATCTCTCTGTCGTCTTAGCTTTTTGGGTTTTTTTTCCCCCAGAATAACATTTACTCACTGACCGAGAGGTCTTTACATAATGTATTCAAATTAGAGCACAGAGCAGGAGTGTTCTAGTTTGCAGCGAAATAAAAAAGCAGTTGATTTTTCTTTTTAATGGGACGTCTGCAAGGTTGTCAAGCTCGCCGTTGTTTTTCACAAGTTCCAACTTAAGCGGGAAATCACAACGTGTTTTACCTTGAATTATTACATGAAAGACACGGGAGACGGGCTGCTGCTAATGTAGTGTATCCTGTTAAAGTAGAACGCCTTTGTCGGCTCGTGGAGTTCAGCATCCTTAAGATTTAATCCAGACGTTTTTAGTGGTCCTTCACTGCTCGCAGTATCACAGTAGAAAGAGCCGATGCCAGGCTATTCACTGCCTAACAGCATAATATACTATTCATAGTGTTTAGTCTGTGTTTGACTAGTCTGATTTGAACAAATAACCACGATGCATTTAAGCTGGAATATGATGTCTGAGGTGTCACGTCAGCAATGTCAATGATATTTCTTTGTCTTGTCTACTTTCTCTATCCCCCTACCTCACACCTGTATAGGAGTATTAAACGGTAAATGGTCTGTACTTATAAAGCGCCTTTCTATCTTAGTGGTAACTCAATGTATTTCACATTCACACATTCACACACCAATGGCGACAGACTTCCATGCAAGGTTCCTGCCTGCCATTGGGAGCGACTTTGGGTTCACTGTCTTGTCCAAGGGCACTTAAGCATGCGGAGGGACCGGGGATCGAACCGCCAAGCTTGCGATCAGTGGACAACCCGCTCTACGACGTGATCCACAGCCGCCCTGATCAAACACTAAAAATAATGGCCTTCTTGATAAAGCACTTTCCAATAACATCACAAGGCATGGGGTAATCCCGTACGGTGAAATTAATAAAATCATGCTGCAAATTAAACCCAACATTAACCTCCTGAGATCCTGTGTCCATATGCGTGGACATCGTATTTTGGCTTACCTGCACCATAACCCTAACTCTGGACGTCTGAAAAACTTTGAAAACTCCGCCTATTGTCCTAGTTAGTCCGCGGCTCTCCATTAGCTGTGCGCTGAACCTGGTGGTGAGCGCAGTGCACGGCCGCGATCTGCTATGACTTTTTACTATTCATGTTACTACTACTACTAATGACTATTTATTATTTAAAGAAGCTTATTTTTTATATTTATTAGGTCCTACTAATCCCAAATAACTAGGGTAAATCAAAAATGCAAGGTCCAGAAAAGGCCGGGTCTCAAGAGTTGAAACAATAAAGCTCCGGTAAGTCGTACTTGGATGTTTCTGACCACTTGTTGGTGGAACAAGCTCTAAAAAAACAACACCGACTGTCAACACTTTGTGAAGTTTGTAAGGTAGACTTTTGCCAAACTGTGAAAACTCTTAGCATTCAGAAACAGCACTAATGAGAAGAAAATATGTGAAGATGTGGGCTGAAAAAACTAAAAACTGTGACTTGAAGACAGTAAAACACCATTAGAAAAAAAACATTCTGACAACGTGCAACTCCACAAAAAATGCTCTGAGTAAATAAAACAAAAGCTGATTAGGACACATATACAGTAAAGAGAAGCAAATGCAGAAAGGATGCAAGTGTGACAAGACAACAGGATTTGTAGAAACTCACCAACATGTTGGCCATTTGTCGGTAAAATTAAGCTTCCAGTGTTTGCTGTAGTTTCAACATCCTGTTTGATTGGTGAGGATAATTTTATTGGTATCACCTGCTCGTCTACTGGCTTAACTCTCTTAGTTTCTCCCAGAAACTTCTATTGTGTTTTGACTGGTGTTTTTGTGCATTGTTAGTCGTACATTTTGGAGTGTTACTCAGTTCCTTTTTTATGTATCTGCTGCTCTCTTTTTTCTACATGTGACATTGTGTGTTGTCAAAGCGGTGAAGATGTTTTCTTTCTTTGTGTGAAGCAGTAACAGCTTTCTCTGCCACCATGATACCTTGAAGTGGGGGAAAAAAAAGAAAAATACCGACTACAAAAGAATTGCACGGAAGAGACGCAACTCATCAGACTTAACCAGCAAGCATAACTGAAGACGTTTTATTTGCTTGATCTTTGAATGTTGACTTTGTCATGTCATTACGATATTGGCTTTGATTGCAGTGGTTCACTGTAGTTGGAATTATTATGCATTTCATTCTTTGTACTGCGGTCAGGTGTGATTGCAGGGGATGCACTAAGCACAGAGGAGGAGTCTCTTAAACACAACCACAGGGAAGAAAAATGTGCTGTCCTTGTACGTCATGAAGACAAAATTATGTTCCTACATAGCACACGTCCATATGGTGTGCATCCAGTGTGTACAACGACAAACTGAATCACAAAACGCTAAGAAGAAAAGCATGTTATATTTAAAACATTGACAGTATTACATGAAAAAAAAACCCAGTAAGAATTGTGGGGTTTGGAACTTTTTGACGGTCCTTGAACCACTCGAGCTATTTGGTCCGGAAACGAAACCAAATCTAAACTTAAAATCGAGATGTCAGAATCACTTTTTTTCTGCACTTCTCAGTTAGAAATTTGCCAAAAAAAGCAAAAACAAACTAACAAAACCTTTATTCTGTAAAAACAAACTAAAATTCTATGCCTCAAATGCTAAAGCCATTAGTGACTCAGTTTCGACCAACAGTCACATGACAAAATTTTTCAGATGAACTCAGTTGAACTGCAGGCTGTGCTTCCAAAAAAGCAAATATATAGAGCAGGGCTGTCCAACTCCGGTCCTCGAGGGCCCCTATCCAGCATGTTTTAGATGTTTCCCTCTTCCAAAACACCTGATTAAATGATCAGGATCACTATCAGGCTTCTGCAGAGCTTGATGATGAGCTCATCATTTGAATCAGGTGTGTTGGAAGAGGGAAGCATCTAAAACATGCTGGATAGGGGCTCTCGAGGACCAGGATTGGGCATCCCTGATATAGAGTATAGGAGCAAACTAAAAATGTAAATAACAAAATATGTGTAATACATATATTTTAAAAGATCAACTTTTGGTTTTTGGCATTTTTACTTTGCTGTACCGCACAAAAGATATTTTGAAGTTCTCTCTACTCCTAGTCATGGTCGCGCTGTTTCCATAGAGGTCCATTACTTGATGTTGCAGTGAGAAATGAGTCCACAGGGAGTATAAATGTGACAGGAGGAGAAAACATCCAGAAGCTGTCTGGGGTTCAGAGGGTTAAACAGCACTTCAGTGGGTGTCTCATACTATGAAGAGAAAGAAACTGCCTGACTGACTAACTGACTTGACTTTGGCTTCTGATGAATTAATGCCATTAAAAGCATAAATCAACTCACATTTTGACAGTTTTGCTTGTTTTCTCCTATATAAAAGATGCCACTGCAGTCGAAATTTCACTCTTGGTTTATTTGTTCATGAAGTGTTGTGTGCTGCTGCAACATAATGGGATCTGTGGTGGAATCCAGTGTTCGCATTATGCGAAAAGGCAGTAATTGTTGATTTCTGGACTTTTTGATCATATTTTATTCATGCATTTGTGTTGACCTCGCGTATAGTGTGTTGCGCACGTCTCTGTTTATCTGGGAGGCACCTCACTATAAACACAAAACTGAATAAAGAGGGAGAGAAAGCGGCTCAGCCAGTTGTGACCAAGACAGACTGCACGGCTGTGGCAGGCCTGACACTGCAGCAGCTATTTGTCACTATTAGTTTCCATTAATTTTCAGTGAAGACATTGTTAAGATAGCACCACGGTGGTCTGTGGCATGTGAGAAACTGCAGAGCGATGCGTGCTCTGAATGCTTCTCACCTATCGAAACCCATCTATTTAAGTAAACGCCCAAAATGACCGATAATGGAGCCTGTTTGAGTCAAATGGACAAGTGGGTCATCACACACAAATGGCTCGAGTGATGAAACGCTCTCACAACTGCAGTGAAGGCACACGCCGCCTGCAGCAGTCTACTGTCAACTAAAAGATGATCTGGAGCATTAGGACAGTTGAAGTGTGATTTGGAAGGGAAACCGCACATAACTTCTAGGATCAAACATGCAATGCACGTCATGAGGATGCTTGATTGGTCCAGTGATTCAAATAGGTCAGGTGTTATGGTCACGGGCAATTATTTCTCCCAGTTGGAGGAACAATTGATCAAAGGAAGGTTTGCTGGCAGGATCAAGGCTAGGGATTTTTGTCTTCCTACAGAGTTATCAACCAAGCTACATCCAGGACAGATATAGCACCAGAAAAGTCACTTAAATAACGTGGATGAGATCATCTGTACAGTTGTTGGTGCTATTTCTAAAGCATTTGCTGCTTTTAATAATATATGTCTGATATCCTATTTGATTTTTAGAGGCGTTTTACCTCAAATGTGGCGTGTGTCATGTTAGAGCTCGTTCCCACAGCAGTCACCCATGCTTAAGATTGATCATATTCCTCGTGACCACTGCTGTAGCAAATAAAGAATAAAAATATATGTGAGTCAGAGCAGACCTAACTCAAGGTCTGTTCAATTTTCAGGATGAAGTGAAAGTCTTTTTTTAAATCGTACCTGTCCAGCTCCTCAAAAAGGGAAGCATACTGCAACACTTGTGAAAACCTAACATGAATGCACATCTCAGATTTAATGAATGTGTTGACTAGTTTGTCTTCCCGTTGATGCAGTGACAGTAAAATGAAGCAGCATAGATGAGTCACGCTTTATATGTGGCGAGACGTTTTTTTTAAACTTTGATAAGATGTTCATATGGTGTTTTTTTATATGTTAAAAGACACATTATAGGAAGGAAGGTATGCAAGTAGTCAATGCCATGGCACGATCTCTGCATGGTATGTGGAGGCAGTGGTTTAGAGCTACAGCTGGGCATGAAAGGATTGTTTTAATGAGACAAAACTTCCAAACATTTGACACACAGAGATTAGTTTTGTGCTTGGCATGGTTGTTAATGATTGAGGTATGCTACTGTTGTGCTTCTATTGCCACTTTATCTGCCAAAAAGTCATTTTAAAAGGCAGCCAATGTAACATAATTTGTTCCGTGTATCTCATTTATACTGGAAAGAACGAGATACATCTCATTGATGCTGGAAGAGACCCTCAAAGCTCATCTTTGCACATCTCACAGTGCAGATTAGATGCAGACTTTTTGCTGACAAAATTTTAAAGCTTTGCATGTCTGAGGACTGCGTCAGAAACTCTGCCTGACCTTCTCAAACTTAACGAGGTTCAGTGACAGGTGAGCAAGAGCGAGACAGTTTCATCCAACACGGGGACTCTGTCTCAGGACTCAATACTTGGAGCTAAATCGGGACAGATTGAACTGTCCTGTCACTGGGCTGAGCACCAGAGCAGAAGAGCACAGAATGCCAGGAGTCAAGACAATGGAGTTGTACAAGTTGCACACAGTAATCAACTTTAACCATTCTGTGATGTCTGAGTGAGATTCGTGCACCAGACTAAAAGTGTAGGCGGTGCATAAATACATGACTCAGCCAATTGTGAGGAATGTGCAGGTTTAATTACTTTCTAGTAAATTGTCCGATGACTTCCAGTCGTCTCGCTCACACTAATTGTTTCTACTGATTGCTTTTTGGAGAACAACTTATGACACAGCTAATAAATACACTCTCACTCTGCCTGAGTTCTTTAAATAGTTAATCCCCCCTCCTTGCCCTGAAACGGTCTGCAACTACAAATGTAATCGGTACAGTATGCATCTGTGTAGGATAAACAGTGTACAGTTTGTTCTAAGATGTGCTTTGGCACAGTGTCCCAACTGTCCTGAGAGCCGCAGGAAGCTCGCTCAGACAAACACGCCACACTGAGGCACTTTAAATCTCACCTAAGAAATCCTGTTGGAGAAGCACTGGGAAACTTGCTTCGGCTGCACAAAACACGTCTCAGCATCCTTTTGTTGGATTTTTTTTTTCTACTTTTGCAAGGACTCAAAAGTGATTTTCATTTTGTGCATGCATTTTTTTTTTTTTACTAACTCCGTGTTGTATTGTAAGGACCATACTTTCAAAACACGACACGGGGCAACAGCACAACGTTCCTGCAGCTGTAGCGAAACAAAGATATACATCAATGCTCTTTGTGCCTGGATATTGTGTTACTAAATGCCCAGTGCTAGCCAGCATGGGTAACGCAAAGCTTTAAAGCAGCCCAGCCACACCAACCCTGACAAATCAGCATATTTAAGCATAAAAAAATGAACAAAACTTGAGCTCGAACGTGGCAATACACAAATTCCAGGTTTGTTTTGAGCAATTTAGTGCACAGCAGATTTGTTAGATAACCACAGCAAGGAAATCTGGAACATAAACCTAGCGGAAGAACAACACACGATTTGTTTCACAACATAGAAATGCCAACATATGGAAAACATATTTGCTCCCTTAATAATACATTAATGTGACTTTGGTAAGCATTTTACAGTTAGTAATGAATAAGAAAGATAGAAGAAGATGGTAGTGGGAACCTTCCCAAGTTAAATCGTCGACTGAATTTACCCAGGATTGCACAGGAGTCTGTACTGTTCATAATTTAGTGCAACAAATACACACTACTACACAGTTACAGCAATCCGTGTCCCACAAAAATGCTATAAATATGTTCCAGATGAGATCAGTTAGTAGGTAAACCGACATACTGTGGATGGAAAAAAACCCCTCAGTGCAGCAGATGGCATGGTGGTGAATTCCCATTAGCAGTCAGTTGGTCCTCTGCTGGTCAGTCACCATTCAGTGAGAAACAACGTCTTAGTTTCAGGTTTGCCTGACATTTCCTGGATATACTGATGTTGATTGTCTGTGATGTTATGTTTAAATACAAACTACACAGCTTAATACATTATTGATCTTTGATTAACAACTGTACTTTTGCATTTCTGTGATTTATCTGGCACGGTGAAGGTTTTGTAGTACAGACTGAACAAAGCGCCTCACAGCATCTCTGTATTCCTTTCTGCAGGGGGCGTGTGCATCTCCCAGTCTGTCAAGATTCCCCGGGAGCCCAAGCAGGGAGAGTTCGACAAGGTCATCAGACGACTCCGAGAAAATCCCAATGCAAGGGTTGTCATACTTTTTGCCAACGAAGACGATATCAGGTGAGGCCTGGTAATAGCTACGCAGCACTCCTTTAAAGATTAGGAAAACATGACTGCAGCAGACGGCACAGAAGCACGGGAACGCAGCCATTTCAGCCCACCTCTGCCAGACTGCTGTGTAATGAATTGCAAAGTAAAATCAAAGTGGGGCTGGTTGGGATGCTGACCTTATCCGTGGCAACATCTGTTTCCTCACATTTGCAGGCGGCTACTCCACGCAGCGAAAAAGGCCAACCAAACAGGTCATTTCATCTGGGTGGGTTCGGACAGCTGGGGCTCAAAGATCTCGCCGGTTGTGCAGCAGGAGGAGATGGCAGAGGGGGCAGTCACCATCTTGCCCAAGCGCCAGTCCATCAAAGGTACACAGACTGGCATTGTGCAGACATCTGATCTCCCTGTCCTCTAAAACCATGTGCATATTTTAGAGAAATGCTCTTTTCATGTGAGGCATTGCTGTATCTGTTTCTGTCTTTTGCTGTATCAGAAGAAGGAAAGTGCTTTGTAATGCTTCATTTGATCATCAAAGGTCTAAAAACTAAACTTCAGTCAAAAAAATTTAAGAGTACAAGCAATATTCAATCAGTTATTCTGCTGAACACATGAGACACAGCTTGTACCAACACTGTTGCTGATACTGACACCAGTGACGATGAACCCATTGATCTGTCTAGGGTTTGATCGTTACTTCATCAGTCGAACGCTGGAAAACAACAGAAGGAATATCTGGTTTGCTGAGTTCTGGGAGAACAACTTCGCCTGCAAACTCAGCCGTCACGCCGTGAAGAAAGGGTCCGGCCTCAAAAAGTGCACAAGTAAGATATTCTCCTGCTATTCGGTGTTCTTTTTGTTTCAACTTTTAACCAACTTGAAAACACTCCACGTTTGATGTCTGGGGGAAGGTGACACATTTGGCTCATGGTGAAAGTACTTCTGACGGCGTTGCCCAGCTATTAAAAGTGGAACAGCCATACATTTAATATTCAAAATCACAGTTCATCTCACAGCTCATTTCTTTGCTGCGCCGTATTTCTGCTGAGTCGAGTGTGTTTACCCACACGGCCATAACAAGCGAATGGCTTAGCTGGGCTGCATGGTTAAGGCTTCAGGCTTCAGACCGTACTTCATACTTTTTATACAGCCGCAGATAGCACAATCTCTCTTGGTGGAAAAAGTCGCTGCATATTTTATCATGATTTAAACATCTATTAAGTAGGACAACATATATCATATCTGGGGATTTCCTCAGAGCAGCCTCCTTCACTTCCATCTTAATAACTTCCTTTTTAATTACTTTAAATGAATCTATGTGCTGAACTAATAGCAGTCAGCACAGAGGATGCTTAATCCTAATAGCAGTAAAATTGATTACTGGGACAGTGAGTGATTGTTATGATGTAAGATATACTAATTACACGTGTGGCATATTTACACGCATTGTGTGTGTAATTATAGACAGCTTCTCAGGGAGGTATTCATCATAATCTTGACAACATTGTTTAGGAGGACCGGTAGTTGTAGTCTTGCTAGAGTAAAACAGTCGGTCACATTAATCAACAATGAGCTTATTAAAAAACACCTTTACAGTGCGGTAGCTGTAAACTTTAAGGTAGCATTAACAGTTCAACCGCAGATCAGTGTTTGGTAGCATTCACTGTCTTGTTACCCCATTAGATTTCCAAGCTGCTAAATGCTCCATTATGTCCACCAGCTAGTTGCTAACTGTGCCTTTCTGCTGTCGATGCTGAGCAGGCAGCGCTCACTGGGTTTTTAGTGCTTTTCCTCTAAAAGCAGCTGCCTGTTAATGCTGCTGCTGGAAATAAAGCTGCGAGAACAGTGAGAGTGAACTAAAAATTTGGAATTGTGGGCCAGGCATTGAAACAATGACTGAAAACCTCTGTAAAGCTGAGAGGAGCAGCCCAGATAATTCGCTGTAGGCTCACCACTATGAGGAACACCTTTTACATTGTTTTACATGGCATCCGATGTCCTTATAAAGGTTCAGTGCCCTATTTGGCAAAATTTGGGCATTCTTCCTTTGCCCGTGCGCCACATTTCCACCAAGTTTCATGAAATCTGCCCTTGTAGTTTTTATGTAATCTCACTGAGAGTCAAACAAACAGCACTGAAATCATACCTCTGCCTGGGTTCCTGCCTTGGCGAAGGAACAAACAGAAGGCACTGAAAACATGCCTCCGCCTCAGCTCCCACCTTGGTGGAGGAATTATAGCTGCTTAAGGGAGAATGCTGTAGTACTGGAACAGAAATACAGTAAATATAAAGCAATCTGTGGATGCTTTTGATGTGATCCTTAGGTGTGTTTTTGAAAAGAAAAAATCCAAGGTTTACTGTATGGGTAGTCTAGCGAGCAAGAGCGCTGCCAAAAAGTAGTCTAATGGTGTTCTCAGTCTGTCAAATCTCAATGATCCCCTGAGTTTAGCAAGTGCAAAGAATAACCTCAACTCTCAGTGATATTAGCTAATAGAACTATTTCTGCCTGATGTATCCTCACTAACACATAGACTAATTAATAACCACAGCATACGTACTGATACTGGAAATATACCTCCATGAATAACCCCAGTGTTAATTAACAAAGGAGTTCCCCAGATAATGTAACAATAGAACACTGACAACACCAAGCAGAGGCACAATTAAGACATGCCGCATGCTCAGAATATGTCATCATTACAGTTACACAATGAATAATAGTTGCAGATTTGACCCACAAATAATCCAGAACCTCTTAAGTCTGCTCTAAGTGACGACGGCAGACTTTGAAGCTGCACTGATACATCTGTACTCTGTTGGACTTGTGTTTTACACCGTCAGCTTATGTAAAGGAAACAGACCTTTTACCTGCAGTTGCTGATGTTTGTGCTTTCATAGTGATGGCACCAACTCCAGCACTGCATGCCTATTCAACAAAGTGAAAGCAACATAAATGATCTATTATGAAGTAGCGCTTAGCATTGCTACTTATATATCACCGAGCCCTACATTATGCATACACAAATATGAAATAAAAGTTGGATGTGATTGAACCATTCTAATTTCATACCCTCAGTCCCAGACTCCACTATAAATAAAGATGTAAAAAGAGGGTTTACCCAGTAATGTGCAGTGCATAAAGTAATGAAAAGCAGTATTGCATTATACTGCATAACAGAAAAATGTTTCACCACAAAAAGTTTTGGGCTGTTATAGAAAGAGCGTTTGTTTGTGTTCCTTCTGTAAAAAACCACTCCTGTAGAACCCCTTTTAGAGACATATTATCCTATCTTCTGTGCACTGCTGGAACTGGGGTCCCATAAAAAAGGATGTCCTGAGCTCAATAAGATTAGGTGCACGGACTGAGATGAAGATCAGAGGTGATCTTGGGAATTTTTAATTAATTGGCGTCAGGCATAAATCTTTGACCACTGAGATATAGGAACACTGTCCCAGTTTAAGCCTCATGTAAGTCTTTATCATGGTGCTTCTTTACGAGCTAAACTCCCACTCTGTTCGCCTCTATGAAGTGCCCACCTCCTTGAGATGCTACCAAATTGAACAAATGGTGCAATGAAGTACTACAGCTAATCTCAAAATACTTCAAATGTCTATTATCTTGAAAATGGTATCAGCAGATGGTAAATATTAAATGTCTTGATTTAGACATGGAGCAAAAACACATACCCTACCTGTAAATACCATTTGTTGTTGTACACTTAGAGTTTTAATGTTTGGGTTGAGGCTTTCGGATCCTTCATTGCACAGACAAGTTGAAAAGACCAGTTAAAGGACTGTTTAGTGAACGGATTTTGCATTTTGCACCGAGTTCTTGCAGTGGACAGACGCTTGTAGTTGGTGATTAGATGTGAGATTGTGGTGAACACAGTGAGTGACCGAAGAGTAGATTAGCACCTCAGTTGTAGAGTGTAAGAAAATATCGATAAACTTAAGTATTGCAATATTATCTTTTCTAAAACTGTATTGATTCTCAAAACACTCTCAATTTCCTCAGACACTGCACGGATTGTAGTGCTATGAAGCTGGATGTTACAGGGACAGTGATAAATGCGAATGCAGCTCCCACCATTGAGATTACAATAAATAAATAAATCTTTTTACTAATATTTTATACTGGAATAAATGCACGGGTGTGACCAAGAGAGAGCTGCACTTGCAGTAATGTAGGCATGTACCTTGTCTGTATTGAGACTCCTTGAAACCAGGCAACAGCAGTATCAGGACTTCCTCCCACACGGCAGCAGGCCTGATCCCCAGGCTAACTTCCCCTTCTAAGTGTAAGCAATGCTGGAGCTAAACTGACTATGGGGTCGCTTTCCCTCCTTATCTAAACCTTACCGAGCAGTTGAGACTTCCTTCACCTATTTATAAGATAAGATAAAACTTTATTAATCCCGAAGGAAATTCTTTGAAACCTAATGATCCCTCCATTCTTCACAGTTTCCTGTCTTCTAAATATGTCAAGAAGCAGCCTCACTGTCTGCCTCCTGGTCGGTTCACCTTGTTCCTACCAGACCCAAGAGCAATGCCTCAAGGTCCATAGCATCTAAGATTCCACATCTAGACCTCATTAGGATTGACCTCTAGCCAACATGTGAAGGGGGCCTCACTTTATCCTGGTCAGGAGGACCAAGCCTGGTTTGCATTCAGAAGGTGTAACACTCTTTATTTATTCACAAATCACCAAAGCTTTTCTATGAGTGACATAATAATCACACAATAAATCAAGTAAAGGCAACCTCGACAATAAAAAGACCCAAGAAAAGCCTCCTCCCAGTCAAATTTTAAGGGCCTTTTTATATCTTTTTTTTTACTAAGAAACTAGTCCCTCCTCTCTTGGTGACATGTCGCACATTAACTTAAGCTTTCCTTATATAGTCCTCAGTGGCCCTCTGTGTATCATTTAAGGAACTTGTCCAATTCACCCGCCTTTGGAGAGTTGCTCAGCTGTCAACACAATCTACAGAAAATAGCAGCGGCACCGTAACATAAAACAAGCATTAAAAATAAAAGCTATAAAACAAAGCATTGTAATAATAATAATAATAAGGTCAAATCAAGAAATACTGAGTATATTAATGATGAGGTGAAAACTAGGCCTAGAGATATGAGCTTCTGAGTGTGTGCATGCAAGACTATTAGTGTGTGATTCATTGTGTTTGAGCGCAAGGACATACGAGCATATTAAAAACTCTAAAAATACATCCTCGAGTATATAGAAGGGGGATCAGAAGAAATTAAGTAAAACCTAATTAGAATCACTTGAGTAAATAAAGATAATATGAGAAGCTTGTTATAGTTAATATGCAGAGAATATAAGAGGAAAAACTAAATGCTCCCACAACACTGTATAAATAATGTGTTTTTTTATTTATTGTGAAAGTTTCCCTAAAATTCATTTTAAAAATCGCCTTTCTTACAGTAACACATTAAATCATAACCCCTGCATCATGATATGAATCGCATCGCCACATTCTTGCCAATACACAACCACTCGCTACGGCTTACTCTTGTTTTTGTACCTCAGGACGGTTCTGACTCTTCTGTTCGACTGCAATATGCTCTCTAGGCAGAAACCAGACACGCTACAGGGGCTTAAAGGCAGCGGCAGTACCAGGCTTCATGCTGTGAGGTGACAGTGCTAACCACTGAGCCACCGCACTGCCCTGGAGCCAGATGTGTGCACACAATCTGCATACGCTACTTTCAACATCGGGCACTGGAATCTTTGCAGTGTGTGCAAAAATACATCCACACAGGATTTACACAGTGATAACAACACACCACTGACTGGGGCTAGTTTTATATACAGTATAACTGCTGAAACTGAGAGGTCCACATGCAGCAGCAATATGGATGTGAGCATAAACATTAAATATTGTGATGTACACCAACAGGTAAATTGGAATACATCCATCCATTCATTCATTATCTGTACACCGCTTAATCCTCTGTAGGGTCGTGGGGGGGCTGGAATCGACTCAGGGCGAAGGCAGGGGACACCCTGGACAGGTCGCCAGCCTATCACAGGGCTGCATATAGAGACAAACAAGCACACTCTAATTCACACCTACAAGCAATTTAGAATAATCAATTAACCTCAGCATGTTTTTGGACTGTGGGAGGAAGCCAGAGTACCCGGTGAAAACCCACGCATGCACAGGGAGAACATGCAAACTCCACACTGAAAGATCCCAGGCGTCCTAACCGGGATGCGAACCGGGGATCTTCTAGCTATGAGGCAACGCTGCTAACCACCGAGCCACTGTGCAGCCCAAATTGGAATACATATTTAATCTAAATATATGCGGCAAAGTGAACCAGGCTTTTATTTCTAATTTAAGTTAATGCAAACTCAGAACTTTTTTCTATGACGAAGCTTTTATTGTGAAAAAACACCAGAAAAGTTGAGTTTGGTTTACAACATTTTAACAGCAAAGGAGAGAAACTGTGCACAGTATGTGTAGAAACATTATTCCTGTTTTTAAAAAAAAAAAAAAAAAAAAATCAGAGCAGCACAGTGGTGAGTACAACAGGACCCTGTTGTTAATGGAATTTATGTTGGGGAAAATGTACATTACACCGGCTCATTCTAGCTGTCACAAGGGTACAGGTAATTTCACCCCTTTCAGTTGTCTTATTACTCGGCCTTTATGAGTGACCAGCTTTATATATTTATTTCAGTTCACTTATTTTTTCTGGCCATTATTTGAAACCCAGATGTCATGAGCATTAACAGAATATCATTGGTATCAATGGAGGATAACATAAAACAAAAACCAGCAAAAAATCAAGACACTATCTAAGTGTACATTGTCTCCCAATGCTGCATGCGTCAGTAATGGCTGTGCAGTATGCTTCAGTGACATGACAGAGATAATATGAGCTGGGAGAGTTTTTTTTTAACTGTTATAGATTTTGCTATGCCATTTATATCATGCTGGCTATTCATTTAATGTCTCTGGCTGTCATAAACCACTCAGTGAGCAGGACTGCTTTATGGTACAATATGATTAACAGCATATTTATATCAATGCGATGATGAACTTTCATGTGTCAGGTAGTTAATTCCCCCTTGATAATCCACGAGCACACGTTCCCATCTGGTTATATTATTTCTAAAAGGTTTCTCGATCAATTTTCCGGAAAATTTATAATAAGTACTGCATTTTATGTCGTAAAAATGCATACGCAATAAAGCAGATTATCACTTGCCCGCTCCCTCTGTACATAAAAGATTCAAAGCTGCTTGAACAAAGTTGCTCATGCAAGACAAAACATAATGTTTCTGATATATGTGCTGCTGTAAACGGGCATGTTGACATCCTTTTATGTGTGATTGTGGGAGTGATCATCACACTTAAGCCTCTGCGGTGCTGATGCCTGAAATGACGTGCGATGATAAAAGATAAGCACCCCAGCGCAGAGACTCAAAACTCTGGAGAATCTTATTTATTTTTAGAGAGAGAGGACGGTACTGGCAAAACAATAAACAACAAAGACGTACCCGAATACGCTAGAGAGAACCGGCAACTTTTACTCAAGAGGTGGGCTGCAAAACCAACAGCTGGCGTTTTGTTCACAGGCGGCGAATCCCAACACTGAGGCGTTTTAAAGAGATACACAAGGGGTTAGACGAAGGGTAACGCTCAGGTGGAGGAGATGATACTGATAGACTTAGACTTGTGATTGGTTGGATTGACCCCCTGGTTATCTGGCAGCAGGGATGCTGGCGGGAACACCGGCGAGCTCCCGAGAGAGCTCCAGTGGCGATTTGCAAAGTGCGTTTGCATTTTTTTTGTGGGGGTTTAATTTTGACACAAAGACGGCACATTTCTGCTTCTGTGTGTCTCGAATCTGAAGGGTTTTATGCATCCATTACTGCAGTCTAAAAATAGAGGCCCACCGGAATATGTGCAAGTATCTTCAGCAGTTTTTAGGAAAAGTGAAAAGTGAATGTGAAATCTGTGCTAATTTAATACACGCTTCAAATACACTTGCGGGTTGCAGACGTGTGAACAGATATGTTAGTGGAGACTGCACCTCCCGCTGAAGATGTTCATCTTTAAAGCAGGTCAGATGTGGACTGTTTTCAAAAAAAAGACAAAATGGTTTCCTGAGACAGCTGGAAACAGTGTCTCTGGGCGGCTACGACTACAGAGCTTATCGTAATGAAGGGAAAGGTTACCGAGTGCAACAGCGTGTGCCATTTATGTGTTTTTAATCGTTGTTGAACGACAGAGCTCTCTTGTACGGGCAATACTTGTTAGCAAAATGAATTCACTGTTGGTTTTGGCCTTTTAATGAGATTCGTTGGCAATACGAAAAACATACAATGTCAGCTGGCGGATCCTTTAAAAAGGAAAGGTAATAAATGTGAGGCTGTTTATGAGCTTTAAGTCTTATTTGCAGGCTAAATGAATGAATGAGGTGAGCTGCAGCTAAGGGTTACTCAAAAGAGCATGATTCTTCAGTGATTACATTTTATGTATTGCAAATGCCTCTGCAGTTAAAATAGCATTACCTTCTTAAGTCCTCTGGTGCAGGGATTAAATTCATGATTTTTCACATACTACACCAGCATGACTGAGACTATTTCCATAGTAGGGGTATATGCTGTATAGGCGCCTTCTTAATGCGGTAAGTAGCTCTTCTATCACTCGCCTCGCTCATTACAGACATTTTAATGTTAACTTCACTCTCAGCTCTGCTTCACGGGGAGCGAGAGTCTCATAGAATTTGTTTGAGGTTAAAGTGTGACACTTGTGGTGCCTCTTCACTGGTGGAGAGCTCTGCAGTGTTCCCGAGGCAGCTGTGTGAAAGCCACATGGGGCATGCTGCAGAATTATCAGTGTCCTGAGAGGGTGAGACTGCTTAGTGTGATCAAAGGATAAGGAGGGCATGAGTGACTGGAGAAAAAGTGAGACTTGTCTTTTATCTGTGAATGAAGGAGACATAAAACTGATATTGATTAATGTGGAAAGCAGAGGTAAGGCAGAGCAGGGACCCATCTCAAAGGGTCTGTGTTTCTCCTGCGTATTAATGATGTGGGGGAGCAGCAGGAAACAAAGCAATGCAGATAAAGCAAGCATGTGCTTTTCCATCCAAGCATCTATTTTTTAAACCGCTTATCCTGAACAGGGTGGCAGGGTGGCTGGAGTCTTTCCAGCCTGCGCTGGATGAGAGATGGGGAATATTTTGGACAGCTTGCCAGTTTGTTACTGAAGGACTCTCTTTTGTATAGTAAAACTGAATACAACACAGAACAGGGGCAAACCATTTGAGGAAAATACCTAACTGTGATTCTGTTGCCATTGCTGCGATTGCTTTTTAAATAGTGAATATGTTCTATAAATGAAATTTAATGCCTGTATCTGCTGTGTAGATAACATTAAATCATATTTTTATACCAATTCTGATCAGATGTACTTACACATGCAAATTAAAAGAACTCAAACACAGATAAAATAGTTGGTTTATTGTTAAAGCTGCACTAATAACCAACGTAAACTAGTTCCACGGGTTAAGTCGAATTAGTCAGAAGCTTAACTCAGGCATTTCAGAAACTGCTCACAAGCTTTAACCTGCTATCTAACATGATGAGACCATCTAGATCCTTTAGGGGGAAAAAAAGCTCAACAGCAGCACAGCACAGGTAATTTTGTACTGTATTTTTTCAATTGTCACAATAAAGTTTTTCTCAGTTGAAACCATCCTTGGCTGAGATACAATAGTGCAGACACACAAGGACCATATTAACTAGTGGTTAAGACATTAATGCTGCAAGTTATTTTGCATTATCACAGTGCAGTCTTCCAGAGCACAGTTCTGAAATAAAAAGTCGATTGATGGCAGCTTTGATAACATATTATTAATTAACAGCAGCATTTGATGATGCTCAAATCTTAAGATCTACAATTTTTCTCTGTTTTAAATTTGCTCAGTTCAATGTTTTTGTGTTTTAGTTACAAGCCGTAATATGATACAACATATTTTACACACCGATTAATCAGCGACGGAAGTAATTGTTAGTTCCAGCACTAAAAATACATAGATGGATGCTTTAGATGCCAGGAAAAACATAGTTTCGTAATACACTGGTGAGTCTTAAGATTTTGGGATTTTATGTCTTCTTTCAGAGCTGTTGCCAGAAAGTGTTGAAAACACAACACACAGAGTAGGTGTTTATTTAATTTTAAAGGTTTTCATCGGGTCCTCCCACAGTCCAAAGACATGCTGAGGTTAATTGATGATTCTAAATTGCTTGTAGGTGTGAATGTGAGTGTGCTTGGCTGTATGTCTCTATGTGTAGCTCTGTGATAGGCTGGCGACCTGTCCAGGTGAACCCTGCCTTTGGCCAAGTCGGCTGGGATAGGATCCATCACTCCCGTGACCCTACAGAGGATCAAGCGGTGTGTAGATAATGGATGGATGGATAAATATAACACAAATCTTTAAAGGTTTCAAAGTTATTATTTTTTCTCTTATTTTGAGCCAGAAGTTCTACTTGAGTAGCTCTTACATACACCAAACTTTCCCATTTCACTCTTATCTATATTCTGAGGGGTTTGTTCATATAGCAGAACATTTTTTCCTACAAACAACACAAATCAATTGTTTTTCTTCAGCTGTTGACAGTTTTTTTGTGATTTATTGAGTGACGAAAAGAAAAGACACACAATCTTTTAATGCAAAAGATTTATTTTGGTGCATTTTTAAATGAGACTCATAGAATAAAGTCATTGTGCAAAAATATCACAAATTTAAGCTTAGATTTGGGTAATTTTCCCAACAGAACCAGGTGTCACATATGATTACTCTGAGTACCACTGGGAAGTTAAAAGTCCAACAATTCAGTGTGTTTTTTTGGTTTCTGGCTCAAATAAATGGTGTAATTTTGAAGACTCTTTGAAGAAAACAAGTCTTTCAAAGCCGCCTGAGGGTTCTGGGAGTCAGGGGGTTCAAGCAAATTAAGGATTTTTTTAGAAGTATAATAACTTATTTGGATATTTAAACCTGAAGTCTCTGAAAAAATTATAATGTAATGTACCCTCCAAAAACGTCTAATTGCAAGTAATCGACTGGGAAAGTTTCATGTTGATATCTGTTATTTAAAACATCCTCCTAGTCCCCTGTAGTGTCTCCCCCTTGGCTGTGAATTGACATCTCAAAAGATGCAACGATAAATTCACAGATAATGAAATGGGAGAGCAGAGCAGTGTCGGGTTCATTTAAGAGACAGTCCAACTGCCTTGGCAGGAAAAGAGCGGATGGCCCGTGGCCAGTCACAAGCTAAAGAAAAAGGTGAAAGGTCTTGAGCCCACACTCTCCGTCACAGAGTATATTGTGTGACACCTCAGTGGAAGACACCCACACTTTGCTTCTGCTTTGCTTAATCTAAATGGATTTCTCTGAAAGCAAAACGCCAGCCTGGAAAATGTGTGTGAGAGAGCCAAAATGCCAATGAGGAGAGAGCTACAGAGAGATACGGAGGGGGGAGAAAAAAAGGAAATGGTCTTATGGAGAACAGACAATACAAAGTTAGTGTGGGTGGCCTGCCAAGCCTGCAAGAGAAATATCACTCTCACACCCACTCTGGCTCACAGGATTCCCCATGGCATAAGCATGGCGGCCAAACTGTGACAATCTCTGTCCAATCAAGGCCCTGTGGCCCTTAATTACTGAGCCGTAACCTCCAACAATAATTCATGCATTTCAAAAGCTCATGAGATAATCGGGGACATTAAAACCCCTCTGGTCTGCAGCGAGGAGCTGGAGATGGAGCAAATGAAAGATGGCTGACAGAAGGAGACCTCTGCTGATTCGGGGGCTAACGCTCTTACAGATTGAAGTGTTCACTGAAAATAGCTTGAACCTTAAGAGGAGAGATGTGGCATGATAAATGACTATGTGACAAAATGTTTAGTTACAGAATGTTCCTATCCACACGTCCAAAAGTTAGGAGGCAGGAATGACAACCGCATATTACCCCCCAGAAATACAAGCCTGATTCATGTGTTGTAATTATTTCATTACTTTTCTTCCATTCTGACACTATAGCATTTTCTACACAGATTATGTGTCAGAAGGTTAGTCTGCAGTATAGGTTCAACTCATATTACATGCACATTACACATATAAATGCTATTTGTTCAAAATTACGAGCCATGAAATGTGACAGTGTTTCCAAGGTAATCGTGTAACATTAAGGTAATTTTACACTGTGGTCTTTAATGCTTCCGTTTAATATTTATAGAGCGTGTCGGTGTTATTTACAAGTAACAAGATATGTCATTAAGTTGTTGCTTGTGAACGGAAACACAATAGATTATAATTTATGTCAGTTTATTTTATTTTACTTGCATTTTGCTTCCAATCTGCCGTACACACAAGCATCACTGCACCTTATCCACATACGAGACATTATAAGTGATCCACACTCTGGGCATGATGAGGACTTTGTATTTACTTGAGGTTATATTAATTTAATCACGCACCTCAAAGTGGAAGGGTCTCTCTGTGTCTGGGATGGAGAATCAGAAGCAAAAATGTTTTAGATGAACTACCACTGATTATCCCGTTTTACTGACAGTGTTTACATGGACTTGACTGTCCTGGTTAAGACTGGGTTTTTGAAGTAACCTGCTTTTGTGCGTGTAAACATCATATCCCAAGCTGGATAAGCCCACATCCTGGTTTTGAGAAACCTGATTATGCAAGCTGGAGTCCTCTGAACAAAACTGGAACACGGTTGCATGGACACATCTTATCCTGGTTTCTAATTGCTGCCAGGCATGGATTCAGCCACGTGATATAACTGCTCCTCGTACAGTCGTTTCCTGTGGTCTCGGCAATGCTTCAACTGTGTCACACGGCTACTAAAAGGATGCCCCACTCTTACAGATGTTTTCACTCCACTCGGGGTCACTGAACTCCATCATGGCGACCCTTTCTCACCAGCGATTCTTCATCCACGTCTGCTTTGTCCTACACTGTAAGAGCCCGACACCGCTCAAACTAGAGGACATTGTTAATCTTTCCCGTTGCTCTCATCTTCCTTTGCAGGCAACAAGGTGGATAGGCAATGGAAAGTTAATCGTGCTAAGCCCACTATAAGCCAAGGTAGCCTCATTCCCAGTGGCAAAAGTCAAATTAATTTTAGGTTAAGCTACACAAATGTTGGATTAAATTGCAGATGTCTGTGCAAACAACATGCAGTAATCAGTAATTGGAATACTAGTATTTATATTGTACACAGGAATATGAATCACCAGGTTACTGCTCCTTATAAATGCCATACGGCCAATACTGATCAAAACCAGGACAAGTCTCATAACTGGGATACCAGTGATACTAATGAAAATGTACTTCAGAATATTGTATCTATTATTTCTTTCCCTGGGCTGCATTTTTAAAAAATAGGTTTGTCTGTTTTTGTTGTTGAAAATCATTCAGAATTATACAGAAAATGCTACTTTTCAAATTTGTCTCAGGTTGTTTGACCAGGTTCAGATTTGACGTTGCCTTAGATGCTGTCACATTCCAGAACACTCTCTAATTTACCAATGCATTAACCAAACAAACCAGACCAACTGCTATACTAAATGTCTAGTAATTTTGACCATAGCTGTACTGAATGTTTTAGTTTTGGTAAATATGGGAGCAAGACATTCAGTTATACAGCTTTACACACCATCACGTAATTTGTCCCCCAACAGTACGGCCATTATTGTAAGAATTTCAACAACAGATCCCCCACTGTGCGCTTATTACCTTGCATAGCTTAATTGAATTCCATTTGGCATTTAAATAAATATTAAATATATGCGGCTCTATCATTAGCTCATCCCTGGTAATTAGCCTATTGTTAATCTAAATTGAACACACCTGCTTTCTATAATCTCTTATGCACATACAGCAGAGGGCTGCACAGAGACGGCGTTAAGATGTGAGGCTTAAGAGGAGAAAGGAGAAGTTAGGATTGGCATGTTGTATCTCCTGCTCAGACCCCACCTCCTCACAGCAATTAACAATCGCAGAAACCTCAGGAACAACCTGGGCCAGGATTAATAAACTCCTATCACGAGTTATTACATTGAGCCTATAAGGGGATTATCCCTGTCCCGTGAATGGATGTCTCCATTTCCTGCTTCTGTGATTCCTTACTGTACTGGCCTCTAAATACATCCAGGCAGTAAATGTGTGGATGTATTCACACATTTGCTGCCCAACTGTAACTGTGAATACTGAATTCACAGTAAGTCGTTCAGGGAAGCAGGTCAAGAATCAAGGATTCAATCATATTCGAACATAAATCAGTTTTGTTTTTTGTTTCTTTGAAAGCTGATAATGAAAAATAGCACAAGTTGTTTAGGTAATAGTTAATGGTATGTACATGTAGACCCCAAACCTAGTGTCTACAAAAAAATGCTCAAAGGGAAATCCATGTATTCCTTCTGGAGATGCACAAAAGAGTTTTTGTTTTTAACTGATGAGATTTCCCAGAGGAGAAAACCTTGCACTCCAGATATTGGAATTGATTTGCTCCTCTGCGGCGATCCAGATATTTACCTTCTAGCTAATTGCAAGAGGCAAGACCCATTCACTGCACAAAGAATAAGACTCACTGAGGAGCAATGCGTTTTCCTCCATGTCTGCTGGAATGACGCCTCGGCCTCCTTTTAAAAGGTTCGGCTCATTCCAAATAGTTTGCACTGAACGATCCCGTCCAACCTGAGCCGCTCTCTGAAGTGGGGGACGACACAAGGGAGAAGAATTGAAAAGGCAAGTTTTACCGACTGTTGGCAAACATCAGTAGTATCCTCAAGTTACTCCACAAATGAGTTTCAAGATGGATAGCTTTTGCTACTATTGTGCATATTAATCGTCTGGAACACCACTAAATATGCTGCTTCATCATCAGCCTCCTTCAAATAAGGGTCAGGGACGATTTCACAAGTAGATAATTCTTTAAGCTGGATCCACTCATGGAAACCACTCGAGTATTTAAATGAATACATTTTTCTTGATTGCATGGTGTGGCTGATAGAACGAGAGATCTGTTTCCTGATTGAGTATTTTAAATCCACTTGTAAAATCCTTCTCAGTCTCCCCCATGATTGCTTAACTACATCGAAACCAGTGCCGGACTCAACCTCGCTCTTGACATGGTGAACAATGAGCCAAATGAGTGACCGCAGATGATACACTTCCCATGATTCAAATGCTTGTAACCAATTTACAAAATCACACACATAAAGTGCATTTTATACGTGTGAGGAGTCTGATTTGCGTGTGTCTTTGTGTCTTACAGATCAGGAGCGGATAGGAAAAGACTCCAACTATGAGCAGGAAGGGAAGGTGCAGTTTGTCATTGACGCGGTTTATGCGATGGCTCATGCCTTGCACAACATGCACCAGGAGCTCTGCCCGGGGAAGGTGGGACTGTGCTCCAGAATGGACCCCATCAATGGCACCCATCTGCTCAAGCACATCCGCCGTCTAAACTTTGCAGGTCAGTTGTGTTTATTGACACTGGAATGTATGTCTGAACTCAACAGCTATTCTAATATGGAGTGTCTTTTTTTTTTCTCAAATATTTCAGTTAACAAACACATTCCTACTCTGTCTTTACCACCAGTTATACTTTTGAAGGGTTTCGTAGTGCCAGGTGCTAAAACATATAATAGACCCCAGTCCAATGACAGATCCAGGGGCAGGTGGCATTGATAGATTACTGGTTAAAGTAAAATAAAATGCATAAAAATCAGGCTGGTTCAGTCAGCTCTATCTCGCTCTTACTAAAAAACAAGCTGTGCTAGTAACAGTGTGAGGCTGTACTTGGACACGGTGGGTCTAACATCACAGTGTTAACTCACAATGACAACTCCAACATACTGATGTTAAGCAATTATAATAATGTTTATCATGTTCACATCAGAGTTTAGCATGCTAGAACAGCACCATTTGCTATTTAGCAATGGGTACCACTGAGTCTGATAGTAATTTTATTAGTTTTCCAGTTATTTAGTTGTAAATAAATCTTGGCTTGATGATGGCAGCAGATGAGAAGTCCATCCGATCCTAAGGACTCATTTTTTGGACACCTTGAATGTCTCTTCCAAAGACCATGGCAATCCATCCAAAGAAAAGGTTGTGCTAGAGCAAAAGTCAGAGAATTGGGATGAGGATTTATCCTCTGGCAGCCATGAATGTTTGCACAAAATTTCATGGCAACCCACTGAACTGTTAGTTGAGATATTTCAGTCTGGAACAAAGTGGCTGACCGATCAATGGTACCGTCCCTAGTCCTGCTGCTAGCATAAAAACCTACAGTATTAATTATGAATTCCAAGATTATCATACATTTAGAATACATAACATTGTGTTAAGTCCTTATTATTGTATAAATACAATCCTTCCGGAAAAACCGACTGCTCTGGAAGGCTTTAAATCTACTGAGTTAACCCTCATATGCATACTTGTTTAATTAGCAACCTGGGACACTATTCACCCTGACTAATTCTTTCATTTCTTCCAATTAATTACTCAACTCCCTCAAGCTATCCACGTACTACGTCAAAAAATGATAAAATGCATGTTCCTAATGTTTTTTTATCTAAAAAGAGTATAAGACCATGTAATAAAGCTGGGTTACAGGTTAGGACAGTGTTTTCTTTGATACTGGTTGATTCTGATGATTCCAGCTTTACAAATGAAGAACTACCTGCTGCTACTGATGATGAGGAATTCGTTTTTGTGCTATCCATAAACCAGATCATTTAAAAGCAGAACTGGAGCATGAAAATGAAAAAAAAAGCCATGGTCAAAATATGACAAGACATCAAATTAAAGATGCCCAGACTGATTAGCGCGGCTGTCTTGACCCTGCTGGCATACATGCACAAGCGGTTTCCCCCAAGAAATTTCACTCTCTCTTTGGAAGCAGTCTGCAGCTGTAGCCATGGACCGAGAACAGGAACAGGGTGCCGTGACTTCCAAAATCTGATGAATGCTATAAAAGACTATTTGTCCAGATTTAGAACTGCTTAGGCTGGAAAAACTCACAAAAATGCTGGAGATGCCTTATCCATCCATCAGGCTTTGCACAATAGCAGAAGCGTGTGATTTCTAAGCTGACTACTTTGGCTTTTGTAGGTGTCCCACGGTATAAACAAGCTCATGAACTGACAAAAGACAAAGATGTATAAATGACTGCTTTTTGAGAGAAATGTGTGATTACAGTATGATTACTATATGGCCTTTAAGTGCAGCAGTGACTCAAGGTTTATAATAGTGTATCAAAAACACGACTCATGCATTTATGAACAATTACTTTGCCTTGAAATGATTAGAAATATATTCCTTGCACAATAATACAGCTCTGAGAACTTTCTCTTTATACAGATGTCATCTTGTGGCTCCCAGCCCAGCACCTTACTTACGTCCTTTCCTCTGCTATATGACCTATTTTCCATCCGTTGCTGTAGAATTACATTATACCCCGTTATCGCTCAAGTTCACATTCATGACTGGCGTATTAATAATTGACTGCTTTCACACAAAGAGCAGTGATCCAGAGTTTCATTATATAGACACTGCCTTTTTTTTTAAAGCAAAGCAATTCAAGACAATTAAAATTCTTTCATAGAGACTTGAGTACGCAGTGTTTGTACAGATAAATTATTCATTTGAACTCCCGCTCTTCAAGCTAATTTGTCATTCTAATATCTACTTATTACATTGGCAGAATGTCAATTCAATGTATAATTCATATGTGTGAAGTAAAAGAAAATATTATTCTTTCACGAATTAACACTAAATGGGTGATTTTGTAGGCTTTCACGTCACTAAAGATCAGGAGCATTTTTAGTCTGGAAGATGTTTAGTGTTTTTATACATTAGCAATGTGCAGGGTGTGAGATACGGATTCTCTGTGGTAAAAATGAGCAACTCCTAATGCCATCTCTACTGCAGCACCAGAACCAATCGGAACCCTCTGTCCAACATGTCACACGTGTCTGTTCTGGATCGTGTGTCTCATTTGTTGCTTCTACAGAAGTTATTTGTTTTTGGTTCACCGACTTGCCTCTCAAACCTAGAATTCAGTTAGATAGTTGTCTGAAAGACAGGTTGGATGAACATGCCTGATTGCAGACCTGAGAATAACCCCGCCTCCTCTCTTACTGATGCTGTTTTGTGTTGATTGGACTAACAGTCAGTCGGACAGAGATTTTAAGCAAGTGGAGTATCCTGTGCTTTACTAAATCAAAGTGTGTGTATTCATGGGTGAAATGCATTTCCTTCTGCATGAAACATTTGCAGAACCACATAGGTATTTTAAGTCCTGCTTTGTTTACATCCATGTTGACCAGCTTGAAAAAAACAAAATGAGAATCTATTTGTAAAAACAACAAAAAAAACTGCTGTGTAGCTCTACTAGACCTCCACATGGAATCTATAAGGGCTGTTGTTCATCCACAGGGCCTCTGTATATCCCCACAGAACAATGTCTTAAAAGAGGGATACATATGTCAAAAAGTTTAACTGCTATTGACAATCACTACTGAAGTCTCTGTGTTAGCTAACATCTGTGGGGCAGATTTGTCACTTATAGGTCAGCACGATGTATAGGTTCAGTCACCTCGCAAAAAGTGCGATGTAAAGTGAAACAACTCAAAGACACTATACTACAGCTTCTTTGCTGCTTGATACAAACAGAAAACTTGTGCAGTCCTTATTTTCCATTACTAAACAAGAGAAGCCTATCTGATGGGATATAATTTATTCCAAGGGCTCTTGGATACTTAAAAAAATAGTGTAATGCACAGAGCGTGTTGACTTCAAGGCTCTGCATGTGCAAAGTGGAATGAAGGAGCAACAGGAGGGAAAGACTGAAAGAGAAGGTTTGGTTTTAAAAAGAGACATAACGTCAGCTAATGGGCAGCACAACTAATGGACTATTAATCTTAATGACAATTTTGGCTTCCCACAATTAAATGATCATGATCAAATGCAATATTTATTGTTAAAAGTGTGCTGTGCTCATAGAAAACTCTGCTAACACTTGGAAAAAACTTGAGTAAATCTGGCCTTAGAAAGCCTTATTTCACTCTTTAAAGATCACACACCTGTCTGAGTGTCTGAGTGTCTGAGTGTGTGCTGCGATAACTGATTGGGGACTAGAGGCTTCTCTCTGCTCAGCTGCCTAGCTAACTTCTACCACAGCCTGCATGTGAGGCATTTAAGGAACATCGGTAAATTGTACTGTCTATCAATAAGCAGATGTTTAGCAAGTGAGTGTTTTAGGTAAAATTTCATTTCAATTTGACTCTAAGAGATACGCGAAATTCACTTCAAAAGAACTTGAACTGGGCCGCTGTATAGCTCGCTGAGTTAAGGCATTACCACGTGGGTGCAGATCGCCAGCAGCAGTCGTGAGTTTGAGGCCGGCTCACGACCCTTTGCTGCATGTCTCTCTCCTCTCTACCCCCTTTCACTCTGTCTATGAATAAAATTTGAAAATTCTACCCCCCCAAAAAATAATATTAAAAAAAAGAACCTCAATTGAAGTATTTTTTGATGGACATTTGTACATTAGCAGGGATGTAGCGCAACATGGAAATTAAAACAGTCTTCTGCTTATTTAAATGTAAAAGTGCAATAAAAATATTTGTTTCTAAAAATCTATGAATAATTGGGATAAATAAGCATGATCTTAATATGGATCAAAGAGTAAATATCATTTTGGCCATAATCATGCAGCCCCACTCAGTTGTATGGTAATATTTCAGCTACAGTGAGGATGATGTTGAACAAAAGAAGGTGCTCTTCTTATTTTTTTCATTTTAATTTAATCTTTCGATGCGGATGCACTACTATTAACATCCAAATCATCTAGAATGATTAATTCTTTTCAAACAGTTATCAAAATATTGCAACTTTTTGTTTTTCCAAAATTGTAATATCAGAGATGAGCTTAAATTAAATTATTATCACACCAGTGATGCACATAAAGTCAGTCATGTTCACTACCACAATAAGAGTTCTTGACTTTTCCAGGCTCTTACAGTGTCAGTATAGTATAACTACCATGACTGTTAAAGTATGGAAACAATTACAAATTTTAATTTTGTCCTTATTTTTTTTAAATCTCAGGAACAAGGTATGACGTATTTCATTGACACAATATTCAACATCAGCTCAGCTCATACACTGGAAAAAATGCCCTTCCCAAAACAAGAAAAAAAAAAACTTATTTCAAGGCACTTTTACCTCGAAATAAGTGAAAAAATCTGCCAATAGAACAAGTGAAAATTTGTCTTAAAACAAGTCCCTCCATCTTGCTGAAATGTTACTTTTAAAGTGAATGTATCTTAAATCAAGTGGGTTGAGACATTTTGACTAAAAATAAGACAAATAAAGTTGGTAAAATGTTGAGTTTTTGTAGTGTAGCTATATCAGTGTAAAGTTGCTGATTAAACTCTTGTGACTTGCTGGATTAGGTGGAAAAAGTAAACAGTCTCCTTCAACAACAGCTATTACGATGCCCTTAACTCCCGTCTGCCCCAGCTGAGCTGCTCAGAATCCAATAACATGGTGGAGAAAAACAACTGATGGACTGCTGTTCACAACGTGCAGCACGACGGGTTCAGTGGTTTTCATGGTCTGCTGTAAAACAGCTTCTGTGTTCTCCTTATAATCCTTATAAAAAATACTCTTATGGTTAGTGTCTAAATAAATCATTTTTTAAGCATTGTTTACGAAGAGATGTGCTAGTTTTGCATTTTACATAGACTGTATGTATTGCACTAAGCCTGGAGCTTTTATTTTGGAATTCTGGCACTCATGTTTGAAATGTCTGTGATTTTGGACCAAATAAAGCAGGAATGAAGTAAAATGACATGCAGATAATTTATAATAATTGAATGATGGGTGGAATTTACTTAGAACAAATTTAAACAGCTAGGACAGTAAGTGCATCCACAGGAGGAACCAACCTTTTTTTTTAATTTGGATGTTTGTTCAATGAGGACTGAATGGTGCTTGATATAAAGTGGTTTCAACAAGGTTTTCAGCCTCTAATCTGGGACATGAAACTCCTGTGCAGTGTGCTCTTTTGAGCTGAATTTTGTTCTTACCAGGCAGGCTGTATTCGCACCATTTGACCAGAGGGGTTGCCTTGAGTTTACACCACACTTCATCTAATTGCATCAGCTCTCAGCAGTATACCCAGCTTGTCCAGTTGCATAAAACAGCCGAACTGCTGCGACTGGACTTGCTGACCTGTGTATCATATTTTCACAGATGATATGTGCCTGTGTTGTGATATTAGTATGTTAGGCATCAGTGAACACACGGAGCGGTCGTCCCGTTTTTCTTACAAATAGCAATTGACAGGAATGTATGTAGAAGTGGGTCATTTTTTTGCTGTTGTGATGAATCATTCTTGAGGCCGAGCCAGCTAGAATCTATTGTTACATATTTCTGTTTGTCAGCAGTTTTAGCAGACATCTGCTAAAAATAATTCACATTTCTTCCTGTGCAGAGCTGCAGAGTTCTTAGAGTCCAGTAAGACCATATCCATAACAAGTGTATTGTGTCTTAGATTGGGTATGTTGAAACTGATGATAAAGGTCAAAAAGCTTCTTAAAAATCAAGGATGTTCATAATGGCCGCTAACATACCCCCCCAAAAAAACATTTCTGATATCTCAGTAGGCTGTCAGGGTCTCAACAGGGGACGCAGTAAGCCAGCTGATGACAGATAACCTTTTAGAAAAGATGAAAAGTAATCTGACAAAAGGTTTATTTTCACTGGCCTGGGAGCATCTATGCGCTTTCTCTAGAGCTTTTACATTTTCTCCAATCATTTTTTTCCCACCAGGTGTGTCTGAAGCTGTAGCGGTGTTTTTTTTTTCTCTCTTCTAAATGACCGTTTTTGGTTCATTCTGCAGTAGCTGGAGCCGACAAAGCGGCGGAATCAAACGTCTTCCGTCTGTCTTTATGCACCGTTTGACATTCTGCAGCATTTCCCTCTTTCTTTTGCCCTCCGCAGCGTTTGGTTTGTGTATTAGTCATTCAGACTTCAGTGGGCCACAGCTGAATTAAGCTCCCTGTCAATGTTTCTTTTTTTTTTTATGCAATCATATCAGGGGGAGGTGTTTTTGTGCTCCTGCGGACTAAAAAGCAGTGGCCTTTCCACTGTCATTCTCATCAGGGACAGCAGTTATGAGTGTGGAATAAAGGCGAGCTCTCTGCATTTTCCATTTTTCCACACCTCTCTCTCTCTCCTCTCAAGGATGTGCAAAACTTCCATTGTTGTGTAGCTCAAAAGATGATTCCAGTTGACATTTTTTTCTTTTCCTTCTTCGTCTTTTCTTTTCTTTTCTTTTTTTTTTTGCATAAAGCAATATGTCTTTTTTAAAGTGGCATCACACCAAGCCCTGTTATTCTCAAAATTTTGACAGTCTGTATCTAACATGATAAGAATAGACAGTCTTAAATATGAAGCCTGTTCATCATAGTCTGCTATCTACTTTTATCACCTCAAAGGACCATCCCAGAGCCTGTTGTACATGCAGTGTGGATGTGCAGCTCCAGAAAAGCTAGATTGAAACAGCAATTTCTCAAATCGTTGCTGTGGCCTTTATTATACTCAACTGTGTAGCGAACCATTCCTTTCTATCGAACAAATTCAGTTATGCAAGAGACAGACTTTTATTTTCTTTTTCCAGTAAGTGTATTTAATGTTTCCCAGTTTTGTGTCCCGCTATGGTTCTGTATGCAATTAAAATTCTGCTAGTTCCCTCCCTCCCAGCATATCAAAAAAGCAGCACAGAAGGAAGGTAGCAGTGACCGCAGGCATGGCCTCGTGGCGATATGGTGGGTGATACAGGGAGACTGACTCATCATCAATAGCGTCCACTAGCGTGCACTGCATGGAAGAGCAGATAGTCAAAGCAAACCAGCCATGACAAAGCTACTGTCAGACTGTGTTTCGACGCTGGAAAGTCATGGCCTGGCAACCAGACGATTCTGAGAGCTTATGTTTCATTTGCTCTGGCAGACTGCGCCTGGATCCCTTCCTGTTGAAACAGATTTTCACCCTGCCAAGCCAATCACAGCCGTTCATCTAACTTGGGGCGGGTTTGATCTGACGGCGGTACTCAGGAATGCCAACGCTTTCGTACTTCAGCACAACCTCACACGTTTCATTACTCTTATTGTTCGTCAGTCTATCCAATTGTGTCCGGAGGCATTTTCTGTGGTCACTAAAGAGCGTCTTTGGGAAATGAAAACGAGCTGAGAAGTTCCAGAATTATTTGCATTTGAGCATTTATCTGGCGATGCCAAGCGAGGAAAGACAGGGAGTGTGTGTGGCGGAGCTTTGACTGTCACTAGACGCACCTTTAAGGCCCTTTGAGAGAGTTTCTGTGTGGGTACCTGTATTGTAGCTAGTGGCTCTACTGGAGAGGCTTTACATGGGGATGGTTATAGGGGTGTGCCAGTATGTGTCATTGCACTTCTGTTTATTGCTGTTAACGCTGCTGTTCATCAACACATAATATACTCTTAAGCTCTGGATACAACATAGTAGTCTGCCTGCCTATGTTTTGCTTATTACTATTAAAAAAATGTATATGCTTCATGTAAAATAACATAAGGTTGGATAATGTAGCTAAACAATTTAGCACAATAAAACGTCTAATTTTAGTTGTTATCAATATTTTATTGAATATTATTCATGACTTGCATTTAATTAAGACCAGTAGAATAAAGTTTTAATCAGAATTTTACCACCCTATTTTGAAGTTAACTAACTTAGTTTTTTAATCAAGATACAAGGATTATAATTTTAAGATTAGCACAACAATGAAAAACAAATACAAATTTGTTTTCATGGTGAATTCAAGGCAGACTGCATTTAACTGAATGTTCCATCAGAAAATGTTCTCATTGCTGCTGATTAATTGTCATTTTTTTGTTTTATAGTCCAGACCTGCGGTAATGTTCCATTCATTATCTATACACTGCTTAATCGCGGGGTGGTTGGAGTCTATCCCAGCCGACTCGGGCGAAGACAGGGGACACCCTATTCCAGGGCTACACATAGAGACAAACAACCAAGCAATCTCATTCACACCTACGGACAGTTTACAATAATCAATTAACCTCAGCATGTTTTTGGACTGAAGACCCACGCTGTACAGGGAGAACATGCAAGCTCCACACAGAAAGATCCCAGGTGTCCTAACCGGGACGTGAACCGGGGATCTTCTAGCTGTGAGGCGATGCTGCTAACCACCAACCACGTGCAGCACCCCTCTGCAGTAATGTTCTCCCCCTAATGCTGATGAGTCTTGCTAACTCTAAGACTAGTAGCAGCTAAATATGAGAGGAACACTGGAGTGCCAGTTAGTCAGTGTTGTGATCTTCATAGATGTACATTTCAGATCACAGCAGGTAAATGCAAATTATTATTAAAGAAAAAAAAAACAGCATTTGGTCCAGTGTAACCACCAGCATGTGGTGACTAATGTTAGCTAACTGTAAGATACTGGTGTGTAGCTGACATCACACTGCATGTCTACTTGTGTTTAACATATCACACTGTGCTAAACAACATCGACCAAAGAGGATTTTGACAAATGAAAGGAAATATCTGCAGCGATCACCTGATGTCTGGTTAACTTCAGGTGTCTCTTTTGTAAAAAAAAAGAGCACAAATGTTTAGTTTTCATTCACTAAATATTTCCAGTCAGTATTTTTCAAACTGTTTGCCATTCTTGAGCACAGCTTAAATCACTGTCAATAAACTCTGCAGCATTTCCCACGTTGTTGTTTCACATTAAAAGCCTTCAAGTGCATCCAGAGACATATTCCATCCCGATGCTTGAATGTGAAGCATCTGCCTGTCAAGTTGTATCAATAGTAACATAACTGTGCTCTTGAACAAGGTCCAGACGCTGGTGGACTAAATGAAAGCAGTGTTTCTGTTTTACAATGAGAAAGTGTTTTCAGCAGAGTGGTGAGTGTGACATGGCTGCTGTTGTACTGATGGAATTAGTGCTGTGGAAATCCACATTATGCTGAATTTACCATGTTAGCTTTTAGAGTACTGGTAATTCTGCTGCTTTTTGACGTGTTATACCTGTCCTTCATTTGTATGTGTTGGCTGTTATTGAAATCCTGGCTTTTTATAAGGTGACATCTTGCACTTTTTTTTACAATATCCACATTCTCCCCAAACCCCACATGCACTGCGGTTATTTGACTAAACCTTTAGACGGAGTGATTTAGGATTTAGAAGTGGGCCACTTTTATGTTTTCATAACATTCCAGGGCCAATTTGAGAACACTTAGATTATACACAGTAAACATGGAAAGGTCATGACTGTGACAGAAGGGTAGGAAAGACTCAGACACACTTGAAGAGAGAAGTGGATGTGCAGTAAATCCTGCATTACTTGCCTGCCTACAGGTCATTAAGAGTTAATGACCAGCTGTCATGTTGTTGCCATTCACCAAGGTGTTCCGCCTGTGCATCGATGCAGAACAAGCACAGGTTGGATTAATGATCATACCCCGGCAATTATTAAGGAGTGTACGTATACATTTAATTGGGATCGTGACAGCAGCGGGAGAGGGAGCGAGGTTACAATCATTAAATATTACATATAATTACAAGCACTCCATTAACCCCAGCGTTTCTTTGAGAGGGCACAAATAAATGAGCAAACGAGTTGCCTGTGGTAGACACCTGTGCGACCCCAGGACGCCCCCCGACGTTAGTGCACAGCAGAGGCCTCTGTGGAACTCATTATGCCCCTGACTTGTGAGTGGACTGTTTAGACAGGCAGTTTGTGCCACATGACAGGCCTAATTCCTCATCTGCAGCTCAAACATTGACCATACCGTCCCAAAATGCACCACTCTCTTCACTCTTAATGAAGAGGACACAGCGCTGCCTCCCGAAGAATGACACGCGCTTGGAGTAGTGTTTCCCCATAGTGCTTTAATGTGTCATTTCATTACCAAAGAAAGGAGCAGCCAGATTTGTCTTGTTCGTTTCTTCATTATTATGCTGACCGCTGGATAGGTGTGATGTGCTGCGCCAGCACACAGTACCTTCGGGATACTGCTTGTGTGTCAAATGCAAAAACTCCAGTGGTCAAGATCTTTGATTATAAATGTGCATGTACCTGTAAATCATATAGTCCAAAAAAGATTAGACCTTTAAAATATCTTTAAAAATATTAAAGAAAGTGTTAAAAATCTAGCTATGTGATAAATAAGTTGTGGTAGTAGGTGTAATACAGAAAAGTCTACAAAAAAATCTATAGTACTGCAAAGACGCAGCTCGAGAGCCATGAGGGTCTTTATTTTACAAGTAACAAAGGCCCATAAAGCTCTTAAATGTCATCGCAACAGTTGTGTGTAATGCTGGTAGCATTACAGATCTTGAACCAACATTCAAGGTCTTTCTGTGAGTGGCGACGGTGACCACGGTAGCGCTTGAGCACATAGGCTAACTTAAAGCCTTGAAGCTTGAGGTTTAGTGATCAACCATGATAGCTGAGGCAGCCAGATATGACAGTGGAAGGAAGACAGCTTTGAATATTAGAGGAACAAACTTGGCACGATTAAAAGGTTTGATAGAAAATATGACAGCTTACTCACCAACACTGTTGATGTGCCTAATATGTTTATGTAAACATAATGCCTCTCTAAAGTCACTGTAATCCTCCCATGATCACTAACTGCTTTGTGATGTGGGCGGCATTGTCACACAGGCAAGGCTGGTAAAACGGTAATGCTGTAATCCTGCAGGGCTGACTCATCGAGATGTGGATTAGGGCGCAGCATCCTCCGGAGTCGAAACAAAGAGCAGGAAAAAAAAATACTCATCAGCAGAAATCCATCAGCAGCAATTGGCCATGTTTACCCTTTTGTTCTTAACTGGGATGTTCATTGTGTTTTGGAGACTTAATAATAAATCAGGAAAAAAAAAACGCACCACACAAGCGGGGTTTACACAGGGGTTTAGAGCTTTCATTAGCCGTTGAAGGTATGGACGTTTGTGCGAGTGGATGAGAACAGCCGTTTTTCCTCATTCTGCCTCTAAGGAGAACCTTTCAACGTTCTACCACAATTAAACGACTTGTCAAGTCTTAAATGGAGAGCTTAGAGAGAAATCTTTAGCGTGCTTTCTTTGTGACACATCATTATGGCTTGTCCTAAAACGGCACACAGGAATAGGTTGTTGTGCATTGTTATCGCAATAATAAAGCAAAGGACACTTTTGGTAGACACCATGAAGGAAAGCATGAGAAAAGTGTGTTTGGAGTCAGGAAGGGGTCAGTCGTAACCACATCTGGACCTCCAGTGGAAATCCAGCTGTCCAGAGGCAGTTTTTTTTAACGTCCAAAGAGCTTTGCAAGCACCAAGTTCTGCAACTTCATGGGCACTGCTCAGAAGCCAGCAACACAGCACTACAGTGTTTCCCATTAGCTGCCTAGATTGTAGCGGCTCACTAAAGTCTAATTTCCTGCACCGTAGTCTCATAATGAACCAAAATTCAGAAATGTTCAAATCAAGAATGCTACTTCTTAGGCCAGTAACTCTGAATGTTCACACGCTAGAGACTTAAACCAGATGAACCAGACAAAGAATATTGCAGCATTTTCAAGCAGTGCTTTGGCTTCAGTACAATGTGCAGTAGTTTACACTTCAGCTGTAAAGTTACATGAATCCGGCCTCTATTCTCCTTACTGGGGCAGCAAATATGAAACAAGCATTTAGGAATAGTAAAAACTGGGCATATTTAGACACTTTATGGCATGATATAATAACCTGATCACCTCTGTCGATTTGCACTTCACGGTGGCTGTGGCTATGTGCTGGTGATGTTAGTTCTAACAAATTCATGACAAACAGAATCGAATTCTGTGTGAAAAACAGTGCAGGTTTTAAAAGGCAGCTCTTGGGTCGGTACCTGCCCACTATTTGTACAATACACAACCCTAGGGTCAGAGAAAAGCTGGTATTGGACTATTTGGCAAAATCCTAGATCAGGGGTGTCCAATCCTGGATCTCGAGGGCCACTATCCTCCATGTTTTAGATGTTTCCCTCTTCCAACACACCTGATTCAAATGATCAGGATCGTTGTCAGGCTTCTGCAGAGCTTGATGATGAGCTGATCATTTGAACCAGGTGTGTTGGAAGAGGGAAACATCTAAAACATGGAGGATAGTGGCCCTCGAGGACCAGGATTGGACCATGACAGTTGTTCTAGATAATCTTCAATGACATTTCTGCACATTCATCGTCAGCTTTTTAAGACTGATTTCTTGTGTAATATCTCTTCATAGTAACTGGTAATATTAAGGTGAGGAAACTGGAACACATCTAGTCAAATAATCAGTTGTCTTTGTTTTATTTGATGCATCTAGAGATCCTTATTCTTAATCCCACCTGAAACCCTGCAGATTGTTTTCCCATTTGGTGGGAACAGTTATAAATCAGCAAAACAACAGACACCTACGCCTTCAATCTCTACACTGAACATAAATGGGAGGCCGCAATTCAGAACTGTGGAACACGTGAGACAAACCATGTTGGTTTGTGATGGATGAGGTGTTACACCCTTACTTTCAATGCCTTCACGTAAAGAAGGCAGTTTCTTGAATTGGTGGTTAGCGTAGATTGTACACAAGCAAAAAGAGATTGGAATGTGTTTATGATCTCCCGGGAAACATTACACTCTAATGCGGCTACAGTACACAAGAATTTATTCTCTTCTTCCCTAGTTTAAATTGAAAATCTTCTGGATTTACAGAAAACATATTGGTTTCTAATGTGATGGAATGATGACTGCCGTAACAATGACAACACATTAGTTTGCTCTAACAGACCAATGCTCACTACAGAGAAAATAACTTAATAATGTGCTGTAAATACTGATGGTGACTGTTCTCTCATTTAGGCATAGCTGGCAACCCGGTGCTGTTTAACGAAAACGGAGATGCTCCTGGACGCTACGAGATCTACCAATACCAGATCAGAAACCGAACAGCTGAGTACAAAATCATTGGACACTGGACGGATCAGCTCCATCTGAATGTGAGTCCTCGCTTTTACAAGTGTATGTTTGTGTCAGTGTTTGCGATTAAAATCCCCCGAAAGGTTTTTCTGAGCTCTGCAGCTGCGCGTGAGATCACCAACTCCTCCCAAACCATTTGATAGTGCTTAGTTCCATCTTCAAAGGTGTAAATATCCAGAGGGAGCTTTAAATGATTAACGGGGCAGACTGTGATGAAAAGAAAGCCAGGAGAGCTTAAGGACAGACATATTTAGTATCATCTCCCCAGACGGCATCACTGACTTCCAAAAACAATACTGTGGGCAGGCAGCGTGATGAAGTAACAGTATTATAACAGTAAATTACATAAAGGAACCAAACAAATTATGTTTTCACAAAATAAAGAGGAGGCCTTAGGCAGGCAAAAGACTCCAACTGAACACATGAAGCAGCTTGAGAGTAGCTTTGTCTTCCTCACCTCCTTCGACAACATGTGCAGTGGAAGAAAAAAGGGAAACAAGCGAGGTTTGTGGTGGGTGCCTACTGTGAAACGCGCCAGTTCCGAGTCTAAACCCAGCAGTATTTAATTAGTGCTCTTTGAGTTGTTAATTAAGCGCACATTTAAAGACAAATTTACCGGCTTTGAACGAAAAGCCACAATTGAATAAAATTGATAACTTTAAAGAGAGAAGACTCCGTTTGAAATGACAAATTTAATTTATCTTGCTAAGGGTGCTTGTTAAAGGGGAAAATCCACAAAGGGGAGGAATATCTTCAAATATATCTTTGAATCGATTCACTTTTGAACACAAATATTAAGTTAAGCCGGAGAGAGAGAAACACTGCAGAACAACGGGTTTCCCTTTTGCTCTCACTTCTTGCCCTTCAGATAATTCGACCTCCCACTGAAACATTTTTGCTGAATCTTACAGGAATGCTTGATTTGACACATAGGTGACCCTTTCCCACCCCCTCACCTAAATAAATACCAAAAACAGAGAACACAGATACTTCAGCCAAACACCCAAACAGCAAGTAACCACCCTCTAGAATGTCCTTGACCTCCAGATGCTGAGGATCTCTCCAGATCAATAAAGCATTGCTGGCTCTGCATGCTCCCGTTGTACAGGATACAGTGAGCTCTGAATATTGCAAATCTCTGCTCAACAGTTTTTTATTCTACCTGTGTGTCCTTTCGTGCCTATCTATGTTCCTCTGCCTCCCTCACAGGTTCGCTCCATGCAGTGGCCCGGCGGTGTCCGTCAGATCCCTTCCTCAATCTGCAGCCAGCCCTGTCAGCCAGGCGAGCGCAAGAAGATTGTGAAGGGCATCCCTTGTTGCTGGCACTGCGAGCGCTGCGATGGCTATCAGTACCAGGCAGACACCTACACGTGTAAGATGTGTCGCTTTGATTTGCGGCCCAACGAGAATCACACAGGCTGCGTTCCAATCCCCATTGTTAAGCTGGAGTGGAGCTCTCCATGGGCAGTCATCCCTGTGCTCATTGCAGTCCTTGGCATCATGGCCACTCTGTTTGTGGTGGTCACGTTCATCCGCTACAACGACACTCCGATTGTGAAGGCGTCGGGCCGAGAGCTGAGCTACGTCCTGCTAACTGGCATCTTCCTCTGTTACGCCACAACATTCCTGATGATTTCTACCCCCGACGTAGGGATCTGCTCCCTGCGAAGGATCTTCTTGGGCCTAGGGATGAGCATCAGCTATGCTGCTCTGCTCACCAAAACCAATCGTATTTACCGCATCTTCGAGCAGGGCACTATGTCTGTGAGCGCGCCCAGGTTTATTTCTCCGGCCTCTCAGCTAGTCATCACATTCACCTTGGCCTCTGTGCAGCTGCTGGGGGTGTGCATCTGGTTTGTTGTGGATCCCTCCAAGGCTATTATTGATTATGAGGACCAGAGGACATCTAACCCGGTGATGGCGCGTGGCGTTCTCAAGTGTGACATCTCTGACCTGTCCCTCATCTGCCTGCTGGGCTACAGCATGCTGCTCATGGTCACCTGTACAGTCTACGCCATTAAAACCAGAGGGGTGCCGGAGACCTTCAATGAGGCCAAGCCCATTGGTTTTACCATGTACACCACCTGCATCATCTGGCTAGCATTCATCCCAATCTTCTTTGGCACTTCACAGTCTACAGAAAAGGTGAGCTTCCAACTTTGACTCGTGGTTTGTTTCTTTCTCAGCCAGTTTCTTTCCAGACTTGTATAACTTGATCCTTTTTGATTATTTGTGTTTGGTTTCTTAACGAGGGTGCTTTTATTATTGTAGAAATGTTGTGCAAATACACGTGGAGAAAAATTATAACAAATGATTGCACGTTAGCAGTGGTGGAAGATTGAAGAACACTTGATGAAACACTTGATTTTAGAATTCCTACTGGGAAAATTTGTTTTGCAAACAAAACATATAATCAGCAAATACACGTGCTACATTGTTATAGATAAAATCAGTGTTTCTCAAGGTTTGTTGGCTTTTCACCCTTTAAATCAAGTATGTGTTTTATCTGGTTTTATAGTAAATCAAATGATATGGCAATTCTCATGTCAAAGTGCAAACAGATTTATACAGCGTAATTTTCACTTACGATATACAAAAAAAAATCAATAGGCTTGAATACTCTTTATATGCACTGCAAAACCTGTTTGCATGTTAATGAATAAATAATGCTCTAATAATAATTTGCACTGTGTATAGTAAACTGACAGTGCACTTTGCAATTAATACCTTTGTTCTTTTACTTAAGTAATTTTATAAACTGCCATTTTACTCATTTTAATTAACTTAAACTGCATTTTTGCAGTCTGTAAATTTATACAGCGTATTAAAATATTCCACTGTTTCACTGTATGACAACAACAGTTTTAGAAATGAAGTGAACAGACCTCAGCAGCTCAAACAACAACTTAAAAAGAGGATGTCATGTGGAAGTTTCTGATTGCAAGTGCACAAAGTGTAGACGCAGTGATATGAATGCATTCTCTAAGAAGTCTGAAGGCAGCATGCAAGGCTGTGACTCACACATATGTGACGGCTGCATGCCACAGCGCATTAGAGACCCATGAGCTGTTTACAAAAACACAAGCTCACATTTGTATTCCTATGTCAAATGAATGTACCCGACCCTGTGAACCGTGGCCTTGGATCGCATCCAGTGGTAGCACTGGAAGGATACAGGTCAAGAACCCAAAAGGAGCATGGAAATCCGGGTTGGGCTTCGACCTCACATTCAGAGGAGACAGTCTTGGTAAAAAGCCAAAGGGGGCACAACAATGACACAGTAGAAATGTGTACATGGTGCTGAAAGAGGTGTTTTGGCAGTGCAACAAAAGGGGCTCAGTGGCTACAAGAGAGGACACTGGTAAGGGAAAGCCTCATACTGGCATGGACACTATCAGCGGTGCCAGCGTGGGTCTGACAGATGCAACAAATTAATCCTTACCTCCTCCCCTTTGGGATTAAACAAAACAATGCATCAAAATGCTGGCCTGGAAAACTGGCTGTGATAGTTAGCTTTGTGGACAAACATTCTTGAGAGACTAAGAGCGTGCATTGTGTTGCGCTAAGCATCCTAAAATAATTTCTATAGTCTACAGCATTGCAGAAAATCTGCATAAGATTGTAGCCAATTGTTTTACATTAATAATTCAATATGTGACCAGCAGTTCAATGACTGATTTTCATATACAGCCTGAAGTCCAGATTACTGTGAATCTGCATATTGGCCTTTCCTAACCCCATACATTCACTGGTGTAAATACTTCAACTGCAAACAGCAACATCTACATGATGAAAACAAAGCGAGACCTGCTGCGCTTAATGGATACTGCTTGTTTAATGTTACATTTACTGAAATATATTCAGAGAAATATACTAAAATGTCAGCTGCTATCACTATACATTCTTGATGATCAAACACGCAGCATCCACAGCAGTCCAAGTGCAAAGCCCACATTATTTTTTAATGCAAGTGTTGCACGTCTTAAGTCACATGTCAACAGCAGCCATGGATATCAGCGAGTTCTTTGTTTAATCATTCCATCTCCTCTCTCTGAAGATGAAAGAGAATTATACAATCACAGAGAGCTTGAACTGCTTTTTTGGAGGATGAGGTAATCCATTAGCTAGCATGGCTTTGAATAGTAAAACAGAAGTGAGGAGAAATCTTTGAAGGGTAAGTGAAGTTCTGCTTTTTGTTTTTTTTTCTTCTATACCTCAGATGAATTCAATTTACACCCCCTGAAAAACTTCTCATCCAGGCTTAATGTAAAACACTCTTTTTCTTGCTGCAAATTATACAAGTCACTTCATTAATTATGATTTCCTGTAGAAGACTGTACATACAATGGCTGGAGGACAGTTTTACTTTTATCATTTTGAAAACTTCTGCCATTGCTCTGAGCTACATTAAGGTAAGACACAAAATGGAACACAAAATGGAAGTTTAGCTTCAGGGAAATGTCCTACTTTTTTTTTTCTTTCCTCGTTTGGGAGAGAATAATCATATTTAATATATAACCAAAAGGGCCTTTGAGTGTTGAGTCTGAGAAACTCAATTTAGTTCACACTCTTATATGGTTAAGCCAAGTCAGGCCATGCAGTACACTGTCCTCACAAAAAAAAGGCTGCAGATGTTTTTAGAAAGCACACGGAAATGACATGTGTTTATAGTAACAAAGCCTGTCGCAGCTTCAGGAATTCAGATTATGGATCGACTGATATGCTCGGCAGATGTTGATATAGATGACTGGTGATTGAAAAAGGCTGATAACCGTTATTTGGAGTGGATATTCTCTACATGTAACATGTAATAATAGGGAACATGCCATTCATAAACACGTATGTTCATTGATAAGATTTACCATTACTAAATTTAGACATATATACATCAAATATTGCATATTAATAGCATGTAACAGCAGAAAACCTGTAATTCATAATAGGGCTTCTTCATGAATAAGGATTACTGTAACTGAATATGTACTACAGAAATAGGAGTGATGACATGTGAGTGTCATGTGACGCTGCAATACTCTCCTGTTTACTCCGAGATCGATCGATTGAGTTTATTAGCAGTTTGTCTCAATACAAGTAATCATAAAAATATCAATTATCGGCCAACTTCTAATTATGATGACTCCTGGCCCTCGAGAGTGAAGATGGAAATTCTTATGGAGGAGGAGGTTGGAGCAGATGGATGGGACAACAAAACTTGGGAACACTGGTTTCTCCTAATCATGAAGACTGTTGTTTCATAACCTTAACATGAAACTGCACCTTTAATTTTTTTGTGCTGTACACAGAATGACGTATTCTTGTTTTATTAAATTGATAATACATATTTGCCGCATCTGCTGCACCAAGTATAAACCGCATAGCGTTGGCAACTTGTAGCCCCAGTTTGTTCCTCTCACACGTCGCTGCAGGTAACATTAGCGAGACTAATAAGCACTGGCAGAAAAAAACAAGGTATTTGTACTGGATTTATTCCTCTGCAAGGGGCATCACATGCGCCTGCCAATGACTGTAGCTGTATTGAGAATATAAAAAAACATTCAAGCTCAATCAGTAATGCAAACTGTGCTAAACAGCATGGCCATGGCTATTTACTGGCACACACTACAGAGCCTCTTGAAGCAGAGCTGCTATAACAAAAGGTACCCATGTGGCGACTCTCTCGAAGGGCCAATTTTTAAAATTTGTTCAGGAAGAGGCTTCTAGCTGAAATTTTGGAATTCTGTCACAAACCTAACCATGTCAAGTTTGCATCTACACCAGACCAAACCTAAATGGTAGCTTTTCTAGATCATAAAACAGATTTGCAACTGTTTTAGAAAGCATAGACAAACTAGTTTTCCTGGAGAGCAATCACAAACAACGTATTATGCCGAACTCAGTGGCTGATCAGCAAAGGTAGGCAGTCGTGCTGTCCTAGACTTCATATGAAAAAATGACAAACAAACCCTGTGACTGATTCGCTGAGCTGTTACATAAACAACGTTCCTATTTAAGGAATTAACATGTCAAAGCAAACACACCTCATAATCATCATACTGTAAATGACAGGCCCTACAAAGCCTCACAGCCCACGTTGACACGTCTTTCAGTGCAATTAAATGCTCCACTAGCTCCGGGTCTTGATTTACCTTATCTAGCCTCCTATGTGCTCATCACCAGCTTACAGCAGGCCTCTGCTTCAGCATTACAAGCGCAGTCATTTATTTGTCATCTGGTGCCAGGATGAATGTAACGAATGCCATGGGAGGCTTTCTCTATCACTCAAACGAGGACATCTGGTCTATCTATGGAGTGCCATCACCACACTTCACGCTAGCTTCACGAGTAGATATGGCACCTGCTTACCTGGAGAAACTGTCTAAATCAGCGGCTGTCTCAAAGACAGAGGCAGGAGGAGGGGCGTCAGACAATAGCAGGCATGGGAGTGAGGCTCGAGCACAATAGGCTGGGTTCAAATTCAATCAGCCCACACAATGAGGTCCTGCTCATTACAGCGCATGAATGGACTGATGAATTGAGTGGTGTTGTTTATTTCGCTGTGAAGTCTCCATCACACCACTGGCACTGTCAACAAAACGACGAGGGGAAAAAAAAAACTGCTGTTAGTTCACTAGTCAGACAAAGAGTGGGAGTTGCAGCCAGTTCAACAAGACCAGAGTCAGACAGGAGTGTGCTTGTGACGGCGTGCGCTCAGTGTTCATCCTCGCTACCTGTTATCACTCCCCCATTCCCTGCTCCTTTGAATTTCTCTCTTTGTCTGTTCGCAGTCGTAAGATAAACAACATTATTCACAGAAATGTCCCGCAGGCCCAGTAATTAATAATGAAGATTGATGCCATGGAGCGGAGGGAGCTGAGCAACGTCTTGAACTTCAGAGAGCAGTTGTTACATTCATTAGGCCTACAGCTCTGCAGCACTCTGGGTCTCGGCTGTTGACCTCTGGGTGCTCAAATAATGGGCAAAGAGGCCATGAAGCTAATCAACGCCAAAGAATTGTGATCTTTATAAATGACATTCTCCCATGAAGCTATATTATTGTGTCCCCTAAGGCTCCTATTTGTTTATTGGCTTAATTAGAGCGCAATTATAGTGAATTCTCTTGCAGCAAGCCTCTCTGCTGAATGTTTCCATAGCATGCTGTGAAACAACACAGTGGCTTAATGCAGAATGGGAATTATGCAGCTTAAATGAATTTGATAGTTTGCATCCCGAAGCAGAAGCTCTCCAGAGTCCCTTGATGAAAATAGAATCTGTTAACATTTATTAACCCTCGAATTATTCTTGCATTATCAGCCATCACAGACATTCTCACTCCGTTGTGCTGCACTCTCTGCAGGTAGAGATGCAGGGTTGTTTTTCTGGAATCCTCTCATATATGTGCTGGTCATCCCTGTTGTTTTCCTTGCATCTATCGCAATCAGTGAACCTGCCGTGAGCTGCTGCTTCTTCCGTGTTACGTTTTACCCAAGGCGAGATCTGCCGAAGCATTGCGATGACGGGAGGGTGAGATATGCAGCGACTCCCCTTTATGAGCTCCAGTCAGTGAATGCTCAGGTGCACTGCAATCAGGAGGAAGCAAATTAATGGATTGAATAGCGGATTAGGTCTGACACTGAAAACAGGACTCCATTTGTAAGCTAACGTAGCCTCACGAGGCTAGTGGCACATTGACGTTATCTGATGAAATACCACACAGAAATGTTATTGATTTCAAGTAAGGCTTGGGAGTAATTTAATATGAACTCTTGGTAGAATTTTATCTCGAATAAATGGGCAACTTGTGCTTTGAGCTAGACTGATAAATAAGTAGATTAGCTGGTAATTAATAACATAAGAGAAAGGACAAAGATGTGTCTGAGATAATTCACAAACTGTGTTGATAGTTTGCTGTAACACTGTTTGTCCACCGGAAATGTTTTTTTAATGTGCCAATCTGTCAAATCACAATTAATTAAAAAAAAAAACCAACAACAGATATTTAAAAACCACAAATCAACTAATATATTATAATCATGATTGAGCCTAAAATATTAATACTTGTATTAGCTTCAAAAAACCTTGATTTAGCTTCTCCATTGTTATAGCCGACTGTTTCTAAAGGCTTTACGTCATTGCAAGCATTTTGCTCTGCTGATTGAACAAAACAAGACATTTGAGGACATCACATTGGATTACATATGATTAATTGATGATTAAAAATAATCCTACACTTAAAGTTGTCCTAGCAGCACACATGCAGTGTGAAGACAGTAATTATTTATAGAGCTGCAACACTTAGTTGTCAAATTCACTGAATATCTTCGAAACGCAGTGACACAGTTAGCTGTAGACACAGTTAGAACACAGCGTTGACTTGGTAAATGGGAAACAAAGGAAGTAGCTCAGACTGCTCCACGCAACACTATTCCACCGTGTCCTGTGCACATTCCAGCTCGTGCACGTTCTTGCTCGTGCACAAGACGTAGGGAAACAGGGCAGTGGGAGTAAGAGGAACAGGAAATCTGGCACATGCTTACTAGCTAAATATGCTAACTAGCTAAATATCAAATCAGTCTTTTTCCAGAATCACATATTAACACATTTAAATTTTGTACAAGATTGTAAGAAAAAATATAGCATCAATATAGCAGCAAATCAGCGTTTTGCTGTGTAAAAATATGGTGGAGTGATGTTGATGTTTTTGGCAGTCGGTCTGGCTGTGTGAACATGTTAGTGCATGTGAGTCCCTCCCTCTGAAACTGTTGATGCTGCCTGCATTGCAGAAGCGGACGTGCTGCAATCAGCCGAGTCCACAAAAAACATACATTGAAATAAAAGAATTATCTTTATATTATTTACCAAATTTAAGCACACAGTTTCATTAGATGTCAATATTACTGTTTTGCTGCTGTCCTCTGTTCTGCTATGTGAACGGAGCAGCTCAAAGGTGAGGCAGGTGAAGATAATTTTATCCGAGTAGAAAACAATTTGTTATGGCCACACAATGTGTTTTACAGTGCTAACATGGGCTAACTGTTGTGGCTCGATTATTTTGTGTTGGATCTCTTGTACACAACCGAAAATTAAATAAAACGCAAAAGGACGAGTGGAGTGGGGCCAATTTGGTCTAAGACACTGGTGATTTAGCGACATCCAGTGGTCCTAAATGTTGCATACAGTATCTTTAACTATTAAATCAAGCAGAAATGCAAAACCTATGACTGTTTCAGCTTCTCAAATAGTAAATTTGGCTGCAAGCATTGTCAGGGTTCAGATACTTCACGGACCAAAAAATAAAATGATTAGTCAATAAAACAATCTGCACATATTAAAAACAACATGAGCTGCAACTTTAATATTAATAAGAATATTGAATATTTGGCCATTGTAAAATATTTCTATCACTGTGACACTGTTTTCAAATGTATTTCTTTGCTCTACCTTAAATTATGTTTTAGGTCTGTTTTTCTTTTCACCCAACTCTCGCCATCTTCCGGTATCTATTCAGTGTCCAAGAGGATGGCTTTGAAGATATTATTCTCGGGTGAAAGGCAGCAGAGCACGTCTCTGTTTCTGTGAGTAACAGCTTGGGTTGAACAGTCCGTCCCTGAGGCTGGAGTGAACCGAGCCCCAAGCAGTTCACTGGTTAACACTCTCTGCAGCTGGGAGGGGACCACTGCAGCTGTCCCTCTATCATACTGCCTCCATTCTTCCATTGTGCTCTCCGGCGAGCAGTCCCACATGGTACCAGGGCTGGCTGAGATGAGATGCAGCCAGTCTGGAGGGAAAGCACCGCGGAGAGTCACAAATAATAAAAACAAACAAGATATTCAAGCAGAGGTCACATCTGGGAAGCTAAACGTTACCCTGCTTTGATGAAAAAACAGCAGGAACCTTCTGGGGGGAAACACACCCAAGTCAAAAGAAAGAGATAGGACTCTAAAGGCAGCATCTTTTCAAAATACGCACAATTAAAAGCCTGATGGAGGAGGAGATTTATTATCTTATTCTAACGCCCACAAGAAATAACTCATACTGATTTGCTGGCACATATGCGTTAAATAATATATTTGAATACTTAAGTCAGCTGTGGTTTAGTGACAGTTGTAAATCAGTCCTTATGGTAGCGTGAGAACAATAACATGCTGCACTTTTTTTTTCAGTCCTGCACCCGCTCATTTCCGCTGGGATTCACATCACTGTTGCCCAGAGCAGTGTTTCATATTGAAAATCTGTTGCCCTTTTTCTACAGAGAAAATAAGACATATGTAGCCCTTATGAAAGTTATTTTTAAATCGAAGGAAATTATACTCTTTCAGCTGTTTCATAAAAAAGTTTAATAAGACAACAACACGAGTCTTCCGCTGTGAAGAACAAAAAGCTTCTGCTTGAGGCAGCGTGGGAAATGTAAGTTAAAATAGATAAATATATATATAAAAATAAGCAATAGTTTGTGTTGTTTCTCATAGCAACAGATACCAACCAGATGCTGGAACAACTGTCTTCATTGCAGACGCGACTTTGTTGCTTACTGATCAATTTAGAGCCGAAACAATCAGTCAGCATCCATTTCGATCGTCTTATCGTTTCAAACATTTGTTTTTTGAAGCCAAAATGCCAAACATCTGCTTGTTTAATCTTCTCTAATGTGAGGATTTACTGTTATTTCTCTGTTATGGTATTGCAGACTGAACACCCTTGGGCTTTAGACGACTTTCTGGTTGTTGCTCTGACCGAACAGCACATTTGAAGACAACACCCATCCATCCATTAGCTGTACACCTCTTAATCCTCTGTAGGGTCGTGGGGGGACTGGAGCCTATCCCAGTCGATTCAGGGCGACGGCAGGGGACACCTGGACAGGTCACCAGTCTATCACAGGGCTACATATAGATATACAAACAAGCACACTCTCATTCACACCTACAGACAATTTAGAATAATCAATTAACCTCAGCATGTTTTTGGACTGTGGGAGGAAGCTGGAGTACCCGGTGAAAACCCACACATGCACAGGGAGAACATGCAAACTCCACACAGAAAGACCCCAGGTGTCCTAACCGAGACGCGAACCGGGGATCTTCTAGCTTTGAGGCGCCGCTGCTAACCACCGAGCCACTGTGCAGCCCCGAAGACAACACCCTGGGCACTAAAAAACTATTTTCTGGCACTTAACGGCAAAAATATCACGTTAAATAGTTAATTGGTAACAAAAATAATTGTTAGTTGTAGTCCCAGATCAAATTTGAAATGGGATTTTGTTAAATATTTTTATATTTAAGTATGTCAGCGAGTGAGAGACACAAACTACAGTGAAACTTATTCACATACCTGGATGAATATTGTGCTGTTTGCGAAAAGATGATACATATACGTGCATAGTAAAGAACAATAGATAGCAAAATAGGCCACGAAAACACCAGGGTGTACAAAATCACTATCGATTTTATTGCGTTTGCACAGCGTCAGCAGGAAAAACAGTCTTTATTCTGACTTGGAACCATTCCACACCTTTCCTCTACAGTTTCTAACCTTGTCGTTCCACCAGATGAATGGCCTAAATTAGATTATTTTGTTATGTGACATGATTGTTTGTTTGTCTGTTGCTGTCTGTAATAAATTCACCCACATACATTGGCAAATAGCTCATTCTAAATTAGCTGAATTTATTCTGTTAGCGGTTATTTTGGATTTTATTCGGCTTAATCACTGCCAGCGGTTTGTTGACACCTAGTGTGGTTGTTTTCATGAAGTGGGCGATATCGTAGTTATCAGTGTCGGATATTCCCAATTTCTCTGACAGAGAATTACAACTCAGCAGAGGCCAGCAGAAGCAGTTCTTCACTGTGATGTAAATATTGCTGTTACATAAAGGCAGCAGTAACAATAAAAGGCATAAGCACTTGAGGGTTTCTATGGAGGTGGTAGGGGGAAGTAAAGGCCTAATGTGTTTTTAATATCTAAAGGTTTGCCTGTTACCAGTACTTCCCCTCCTCAGCCGGTCTGTAAAAGGCCTCCTGTAACTTCTCTTCCACAACTTACAAGTTAATTCCTCTCTAATGGCCAGTCAATCAGTCACAGCATAGTATGATGTACAGAAATTACACAAGCTTTACTCCTTCTTTAATGCTTCCCCGAAGATGTCTCATTAATTTACTGCAGCTTTGCAAACAATTAAAACAGAATGAGTCGGGATGATGCTCGGTGCTGCCCTCCCCCATGATTTGGAAGATTTGACCATGTGTAAAATTTTCATGAGCTTGTTTCAGCTTTATGGGCCTCCTTGTTATGAGTCGGAATCGGATCCAATCGACTGGTGTTATCAAATTTGTGTTCAGGTTGACGTGATGGCCATATTAAAACTAGCATGGCAGAAAATTAAACAAACACGGTGGCCTTGGCTGCTTCGGCGCCATAAAAGCAGATGAGATGCTGATTTAAAAAAAATTAAAAAAAAGAAGTCTCATCACATCACTGGCATTAAATAGTGTTGAAGCCTTCATTGGACACAGCAGAGATGTTCCAACAACAGCTTGGCCAGCAAATGGGTCATTGGATGCTCTAATTATAATGATACACAGCAGATGCCACTTGCACTGTACATGCCACTGCGCATATAGAAAAACCTGTGATGATAAATCGGGGTTAAACTGTTTGCACTGTGTATGTTTGGTGGTTTTCTCTCTTCCAGATGTACATCCAAACAACCACGCTGACCATCTCTGTGAGCCTGAGCGCTTCGGTGTCCCTCGGGTTGCTCTACATGCCCAAGGTGTACGTGGTTCTCTTCCACCCTGAGCAGAACGTGCCCAAGCGCACACGCAGCCTCAAGGCTGTGGTTACCGCTGCCACCATGTCCAACAAGTTCAACCCCAAGGCCGGACTCAGACCCAACGGAGAGGCCAAGACCGAGCTGTGCGAAAGCCTCGAAACACAATGTAAGAACACGCATGCTAATGAGGACACATTTGACTAAAAACCTGCTGCTGTTTTCTTTTTATCCTCAGGAATATTTCGTCCTTCAGTGTCTATAAATCAAACAAATTGATGCAATGATAGGAAGCAGAGTAGAAAAGAATTACTTATTAACAGATGTGGACCATGTTATTTAACACTTCATTGAATCCAGTAAATGTGCCACCGTTGTTCATTTGCTAGCGGGGGGTGAGGGGAGGTGAATATTATTTTCTAAATTATGTGTGTGGAGATAAAGTCACGAAGGAATGGATTGCAGAGCAAATTCTGCATTTCAACAATGAGAGTACAACTCTAGTTTAGAAAAAAATCTTAAATTGCGGCTTTTTTTTCCACAGAGATTCTAGTTTCTCCTGATGTTCACAAACCTCATTTTCATCCTTACTACTTCATATATTTTAGCAGCTACACATGAAACTCTACCTTGATCTCTTCCATGTACTAAAAGCAAACCTTCCACATGTTCATTGTACTGCGAGCGTCCCTATATTCCCACAGCCTTATGTTCCCATATTTCTAAGATTTTCTCCAAAATTAGGCCCTGTGGTACTTAGGGGTTCGCCACTCAATCCCGCAGCTGGCAATTTGAAGGAGAGAACTAGCTTCCAAACTCTCTCGCAGTATGTCGTAGTATTGTAGTATGTCAATTAACAGTGACTACACTGCAAAAACTCAACATCTTACCAAGTTTATTCGTCTTATTTTTAGTCAAATTGTCTCAACCCACTTGATTTAAGATAAATTCACTTTACATTTCAGCAAGATGGAGGGACGTGATTTAAGACAATGCATCTTAAATATCTTGTTAAGTCAAACAATCTTGAATTGATTATGTTTTGAGTTGTATTTTACAAGAAACAAGGTTCATTTCACATTTCATACATGTTTCAAGCTGAGCTGTTGTTTGTATGAGATAAATAAACCTGATTTAAGAAATAAACTTCACTTGATTCAAGTAAATGCATTTTATTGGAAAATCACCAATTCATATCAGAAAACAGCTGCATGTGTAAAATGTGTTTAAAAAAAGCAAATGTCTGCTTTTGAGTTAAAACACTTCCTTTTGGGCGTAGCTGGCTTCACCTAAAACACAACACCTTCAAATGCTGTCAGACATGACTAAATATTAGGATTTCTAGTGAACTGTGAGAAGACATTATATCTCAAAATGCTTAATCCATGTAATCTTATTTCAAGTACAAGATGGTCTTAAATCTAGAGAGGAGCCGCTATAATACAACTAAAAATAAGTTGAATACATCTCAAATTAAGAAGTTGACATTAAACTTATGAAAGCAAAAATCTATTTTTGAGTGAAAAAATACTAGTTCTTTAGCATGTCTGGCTTATTCTAAGACACCTCAGCTTGACAATGCTGGTAAAACATAGCTTAAAAATAAGTTTTCCCTGCTGATTTTAAGACCTCAATATTCTAAATATCATGTCTTATTTCAAGAAATCTTACCAAGCAAATTTTCACTTGTTCTATTGACAGATTTTTTTCACCTATTTCAAGGTAAAAGTGTCCTGAAATAAGTTTTTTTTTGTTGTTTTGGGAGGGGCATCCAATGTGTGGAGTGACAAACCGTGTAGAAATATCTGCGTTTTCCCTTCGTGTAAACTGGGTCTTACAAATGTGAGACATGTGGGAACATAGGGCTGACCCCCATTGAGACTAACTCATGTTGAAATAATTAATTCATTATCAGTTTGACAGTTGATTACTTGTGTAACACAGGAGTTGGACTATCTCTCAGCTGGGAGCAGTGACACTATCAACTTATCGCAGGTTGCTTGACAACTGTCCCACATAACATGCCATGAAATACATAAATTTCATTTTAACACTTTGATTTTTGTACAGATTCAACAAGCCAGCAATTATCCACTGTTTCCATTCATTATGCTAAGATAAGCTAACCTTGCCTTTAACAGACAGACACCAGAGTGGTGTCAACCGTCTCATCTAACTCTCTGCCACAAAACCAATGAGAATATTTCAGAAAATGGCGAACTATTCGTGGACAATTCTGCTTTCTCACATTTACCAAAAACACAAGTCATGAAACCACCAACACCACTTAGTCAGTAAGACAGCAATAAGATCCTCCTGGTTTGTTTTCTGGCTGCTAGCGGCAGCGAGAGCAGCATGGTTACAAATAACATCCAGGCCCGAGACCAACTAATCTGAAATAGAAGCACTGATCCTAGTGCTATGATAAAGACAGAGTAAAACACCTTTTGGCATTAAAATACGAAGCCAGGTGTTGTCACTTACTGATCTAGAGGAGATAATGCCAACTGAACATCTGTTTTGAACCTTTTTTCATCAAGTGAACGCCTGTCTGAGGTTAACTCTTAGTTCATCTCAGCTTCTGTCACTGTTCCTCTTGGGGCTCTTATTCTTGTGCCAGAGTTTTTACAGTTACTCCAGTTGTTCTGTTAACTGTAAATCAAGCCTCTGTTTTCTCTGAAGATTTTTGGCTCCTGTGGCAGACAGAATTATGCATAGTGACAGCAAAGTTTATTGGGAACCAGTCTAAACACAGATGGTGTCATTATTCTATAGGTACTACATCAATATTTGCTTAAAAATTATTAATTATAGCAAAAATGTGTCTATCGCTACTTTAAATTGGATTGTGGTTTAACTCATAAATGACTAAATCATCAACCCCACCCATGACGTAAAAAACCCAGAGTTTAAGTCACAATGAAGCCAAACATTTGTTGCCCCAGCTTCTCAAATGTAAGAATCTGAAGCTTTTTACTGTTTCACATAAATGTAAACTAAATATTTGGACCGAACCATCAATATGAAGACGTCATGTTGATCAGCATTACACTGGAAAAAATGCCCCTCCCAAAACAAAAAAAAAACTTGTTTCAAGGCACTTTTAAAATTGAAACAAGTGAAAAAATCTGCCAATACAACAAGTGAAAATGTGCTTGGTAAGATTTCTTAAAATAAGACATGATATTTAGAATATTGAGGTCTTAAAATCAGCAGGTAAAACTTATTTTAAGCTATGTTTTACCAGCATTGTCAAGCTGAGGTGTCTTAGAATAAGCCAGACATGCTAAAGAACTAGTATTTATCACTCAAAAATAGATTTTTGCTTTCATAAGTTTAATGTCAACTTCTTAATTTGAGATGTATTCAACTTATTTTAGTTGTATATTCGTGGCTCTTTTATAGATTTAAGACCATCTTGTACTTGAAATAAGATTACAAAGATTAATTGAAGCATTTTGAGATATAATGTCTTTTCACAGTTGGCTAAAATTCCTAATATTTAGTGGTGTTTGACAGCATTTGAAGGTGTTGTGTTTTAGGTGAAGCCAGCTACGCCCAAAAGGAGGTGTTTGAACTCAAAAGCAGACATTTGCTTTTTTTTACACATTTTACACATGCAGCTGTTTTCTGATATGAATTACTTGAATTAAGTGAAGTTTATTTCTTAAATCAAGATTATTTATCTCATACAAACAACACCTCAGCTTGAAACATGTATGAAATGTGAGATGAACCATGTTTCTTGTAAAATACAACTCAGAACAAGATAATTTAAAGATTGTTTGACTTAACAAGATATTTAAGATGCATTGTCTTAAAACACGTCCCTCCATGTTGCTGAAATGTTACTTGTAAAGTGAATTTATCTTAAATCAAGTGGGTTGAGACAATTTGACTGAAAATAAGACGAATAAACTTGGTAAGATGTTGAGTTTTTGCAGTGTAGTCACTGTTAATTGACATACTACAGAAACAAACATTAACGAAAACAATAATCAGGAGCTCAGTAATGAACATCATTGTTTGCAGTCAGAGTTTGAACACATACTAAATTATCAGGCATCTGACTCTCCTTTCTGAGGCGGCTGAATATCTCAGCGTGCGCCTCCCCCCTCTAATCTCAATACCAATAAAAATGCTTGGCACTACTGTATCAGTGACACACTCTGGATTTATACAAGTGAAGTAAATAATGACTTCAGCAATTGAGTCAGCAGAAATTACTCATGTGACGTCCAGAACGCTCCTCTTCTGCTTGCCTCTGGCAGGAAGAGGTTTTAATCGGTCATGTCTGTCACCAGAGATGCGTTCCCTCCGTCTGGCCCCGAACTTGGAAGGAGTCGAGCGTTTTGTCACACATTTTAAAGCTGTATTTTCCCCCTTACTTTTAATACCGGCAGCGGTGAGAAATGTTTCCTTTCATCGAAGAATAAAATAGCTGACACTGTGTTTACTGTTTACACAAAAACAGAAATCAATATAAAATGTACAACAATGAACAGCAGTAACAATGGCACAATGCTGGGAGGCCCATCAGCTAAAATAACTACATGTAAACCCACAGAGCAGCATTAATTTCATTCTGGCTTTAAGTTTCTGGGGAGGGTTAATAGGGCCTTTTGTTACAATAAGTGGCGAGAAGGCGAAGACGCGGAATTGATAGCCAGCAGCAATTTATCGTGATGGGGTTACCGTTTCCAGGGCCTGTACAGTGCATGGCCATTTGAATAAGCACCATTTGTCACTGTCATCGCCACTGTGGATATATGGCTTGATGAAATTGAAAAATTCCTGTCTGGGCCAGCTCCCACAACTACTGAGATCTGGTGGCGATATGTCAGGATTTATCTGCTCCACCTCAGCGAATCAGCTAACATGGTCTGGGGAGACAACTGGAAAGTTGAGTCTTGATATGTGCAGGAAAAAGCTCGCTGTGGGCAGTCAAGGCATTTCCTGAGGGAATAAATATTGTGACAGACTTAAGGAATGTTTAGGAATTATTGGCATTAACTAATCAAGGGATGGATAGAAATTCTCAGCCATTATGTGACATTTCATTTCCACATTTGTTAAACTAGCGAAGCATAGATAAACTGTCACAACCTGGTTTAAAGTGTGTGACAAAGAGGAAGACCACACACAGACTGCAAATTAACCCATCTTTAAAGCAAGGAAATAAGTAAATAATACAGTAGACATGTGTTATCAGTCAATCAGTGTGTCTGCAAATGTAGAAAACCAGAAACAAACAACTAAATGGCGACGTCAGTCAGCAGGCCAGGGAGAAGCAGGCCAGAGAAGCTCCTGCAGGTGTAATTCATAGCCTCTGAGTCCCTCCTACTCAGGTGTGCAGCATCACAGTTACTGCCTCATCTCCACCCATCAGCCTCCTGAAACAAAAGGGGAAAACAACCAAGCGCACACAGGAAAGGACCAACCCTGGGGCCGTCACAAAACAAAAACACCCGCATGGCCAAATCCTCCTCATCTCAAAGGTTACAACAGTTCACCTTAACTCCATTTGAGTCTCAATCTCCCCTCTCATTCTTCTCTTTCAGCTTTCTCGACAAAGCAAACCTACATCAGCTACAGCAACCATGCAATCTAAAGGACAAAGGTTCTTATCACAATTCAGGATTTCCACCCTGGCGGAGAAAAAAGAAAACATGCAGTGGAAATTCACACAGCTGGCTAAAAAAAAAATGGATGTGTTATTGTGCGGGTGGAGATCACAGAAGAATTGCCCAAAGACGTGACACGGTGAGGAGAGACCACAAAGAGATGCAGGGATGGACAATGCAGGGGACCAGAGCAGATAACAGTACAATTTTAAGGTTCCATCTTCTGTCTGCCTCACAAGAATACACACACACACACACATACAAAAAAAAGAAAAATGAAAATACTTGCATGGCAGAGGCCTGGAGACTGAAGGATGGAGCTTTCCTTTTTGAGTGTTTACATTTCCGCTATGCCCTCTGTCAAAGACTTCTCTGTCATCCTGAGCAGCGCTGACTGAAACTGAACTAAAGTCACGAGTACGTTCAGGTGTTCTCAATGTTGTCTGCCAGTTTTTGCGAACTACAATTAATCTTAAAATCCTCAAGGCATCACGAGGGATTAATCAACACCAAAAAGGCATGAAAAACATGGTCCTTGGATTTCTAAGAGGGGGCTCGTGTTCGTTTATAATTTCTAAATGTACTCCAGTCTCTCGAGCGAAAGGACTGGAAGTGACTGGTAATCACCTCAACAATGCAACAGATCCCTACCAGACTCCATGTGTTTTTATTTCCTCTTCCAGGTCGCCGCTGAGTTCATAGGAATGACTACACATATAAAGATGGTCTCTGCCGATTTTGAGCATGCCAGTTTCAACATCCTGTGTTGTGTTGTTAAAAAAAAGATTAAAATAAATAAGAAAAAGAAAAAATAATATATTTGGAATGCGTTTAAACTCCGTTGCAGCGTTGTTAACAATTGTTTGGGCCCGAGCCTATTGTACGTTAAAAACTGTTCTCAAATGGTGAAGGTCTAGTGAGTGATTGTTTATCTGTGCTTAAAGTGAGGCCATGATTTGTATTACCAGCTAGCCCAAGGCTGCCACTGCCCTCCGCATACCTGTACGTGCTTTCAAACAGTGGCTCGTGGTTAAAATAAGCAGTGCTTTTAGCCAGGAGATCTCACTGTGAGCTGTCATCCAGGATGACCCTCCCATCACTGCCACCAGCTATTCTCTTGGTCACACGTACTTAGTGAAAGGGTAAAGCTTAGCTGTACGGATCCATTAGTAGGGGAATTAAGATGAAGTATGCCCTTGAGAGGATCATGCAATATGCCCTGAAGGTGATATCCATAATGGACCAGCTATCGAGAAAATTCATTACTGTACATGTCCTCCTCGGGCACTCTCATGATAAGGAGGAGGTGTCAGGATGTTGTAAGGCTTTTCGACAAATGAAACTCTAATTGCAAAACTATACAATATCTCTATCCATCACCCTGAGCTCGCTGAACAGATTAAAAGTTGGCTTCGTGCAGTTTAAAAGCCCTCTAATGTCTTGGGGAAAAAAAAAACATTGTGGGGTCATTTGTGTTGTGAATTCAATGCTGCTTCTCATGCCTCCCTCTGTATTACTTTCCAACACCATTTGTGTTGCAGAATAAAATGTGAGTGCTGACCAAATTAAATGGCAAGTTAATGTATGTTATTAAATAGATTGATGATGTCTGCTTTATGTCCTGACATATCCTAAAATTGGGGAAAATGTACAAAAAGATACAGTGCCTGGCTATCTGACTATGTATTTGTAAAACCTCATGAAAACTAATGAAGTGTGTGAAGCATGTTTAGTTTTTTTTATACAAAATTTTATTTCTATTAAAAATGTTTTCAAACTTCAACGTCCATTTTCAGGTTTGTGTGATACAGGGGAGAAGTCCGCTGGTTTGCTCGTCATTTGGTCGTTTTTGTTTTTAAAAAAATAAATAAATGGAGAGGAACATGCCCCTACAGGTTATTACTATCAATACATTTCTTGTGCTGTATGTTGCCTGATTGAAACCCGGAGTGATACATTCGCAAACCGAAATTATCTTCGGCTAAGTGATTGGCAGCGCTTCTGTGTGAGCGAGTGTGTGTTTTACTCCTGCTGTAAAGAAACAATACAGATTAAAAACAAGTTCCTACGCCCCGAAGAAAAAAAAGACAATGGCTGCCATCCTCTGAATAACATGTTGCCACAATTGCTCTGATAATAGCACTGGAAGGACAGAGAGTCGGTGGAAGGAAACATGAAATTATTTAAAATGAATGGTTAGCCCCTACTTGAATCCAAGGCCTCTGCATGCAGCGAGCTCTCTGCATCTATCATCTTCTTCCACGCCTCCCTGATACGGCGAGCCCACCACACAAAAGCCCCGGAAATAACAGTTGTTGCAAAGCAAGGGTGCTAAACGCATACCTAAGCGCTGGATTCCAGCAATATGCACCGCTGAATATACATCATGTTCCCACGGCACAGTGAGGCATCTGCAGAAGTTTGCTTTATGAGAATACAGCGTTTTGCATTACAAGCTACCATACTGATGATATTATTCCTCTAATAATAAAAAACACAGTGTTACATGTAGCTATTTAGGTAAAACGTTGCATCAATGTTCAAAGCTGATTCGCTGTCAGATAATATTTGCTGACAACTCAGCGTAAAGATAAGCTCACACAAGATTTTTCCAGTCCATCTACACTTCACATAGAGGAAGAAATAATTAATACAAAACATGAATAGGGAAAAAAGCCCTTTTGGGTGGCAGCCAGATAAAATCTATATATGGGACATACTGCACTGATGTGGGATACTAACTAAATGAATCTGTAAATCAATACATTATTACTTGGACGAGGCCGCAGGAAGCTGCAAATAACTTTAATGTTGTTCCTCGAGACCTACAAACTGCAATAATCAGTCCCTCCAAGATCTCACCGACCGAAATGACTAAATGTGCAGGTGCTTTGCTGGAAGACATCCAAACACACTCATAAGACATGTAGAGGAGGATGCAGCATCTCGTACATGCAGCTTTTGAAAACACAGAAGGCACATACTGCACATATGCTGCCAGAAAAAAGACTCCCATGCTGCAGACAATTTGTTCCCATTTAAATGTAACTCCAACAGCACTGTAGGTGTAATAGAGGCATCGATCAGTCTGAGGCCACACGGTGAACTAAATAACTGGACACTTTCTTCTGTCACACCCCAGCGAATCTCAGTAAATCCTACAGTCAAGCAACTATTGATGAAGCATTAGACAAACTACACTGACCCGCCAATTCCTGCATCTTTTCACAGTAAAACCGCAGAAGCAAGGCGCTAATAGAGCAAATGGGAGGTGATCATAATGCATCAGTGGTACAGTACATGCTGTTTTAGCCTCATTAACGCTGCTAGTGATGTAACGCTAAGCTCAAACCAACAATATGGCGACTATTGTTCGAATTGATCAGCTCATGACATTTTTTAAGTGTTAAATTCCCTCTTCGGTTGTTGATTTAAACCCCAGAAACTCGGCAAAGGTGCATATTTTGAATGTTTTTTTCCACATGAAAACAATCTCTCTACGCAGTAAAATGGCTGAGATGTAACTTCACATTGTTGGTTTCTTTAGCGTGTCTACACCTACGCTTTTCTGCTAACTAACAACTGGTGGTGGTAACATGCCATTACATGTAGCGCTGCACCAGCAAAAGCAAGGAAGACCACAAAAAGTAAATACGAACTGTTGATTTAACCCCTAAAAACAAAACCGCGGTGGTGCATGAACAAAGGCAAGGAAGGAGACCACAGGAACGTTTTAAAAAAAATGCCAGGTTTTAAACTCTTACGAAAATCTGATCAGCGCTTTTTATTCGAAGATGCATACAATTGGAGCGACTGTGGCTCAGGTGGTAGAGCGGGTTGTCCACTGATCGCAAGGTTGGCGGTTCGATCCCCGGCCCCTCCGCATGCTGAAGTGTCCTCGGGCAAGACACTAGCTGTGTCTCAATTCAGGGGCTGCATTCGTCGGCTGCATATGTCACAGCGGTGCGACTAAGGTTGTCCTATTTCATGAAAACTTCAAGACTCCTTCAAACTTCAAGGCGTCCTTCTTTTCCACAAATTTAAAGGATGCATCGATGTATCCTTCATAGCCCCAAATATCCCAAGATTCATTGCGGGCCAGTGACAGTTCGATCAACAGCTGGAGTTTTAACTGCTGATGGAGAAGATGGATTCATCAGCGGCGGAGGGTTTTAGTTTTAAATATTAGTACTGTGTTACACTTCTCTCTGATAGCTAACGATACAAAATGTTGACAACGTTAAATTTTGTTCTAAAAAAACGATTTAATAACGTTATTGATGTGAGCTGCTGCAGTTTAAAACGTTTACTTTCCAGTTGTTCAGCTTCAGTTTTAAGTTATATTTTACTGAGACTGTGGCAATTTTTTTTCTGACCGCAGCGTCACATAAACGACTTATTCATTCATAAATAGTCACATATTTAATCCTTATTTAAATTATTATATGGAGAAGAAGTAAAATGGTTACTAAATCCTGCTGGAGCTTCTATTGGTGGTAATCCTCTGTAGACCAGTGAAAACATGACTATTCTCACTTTTCTTGGTTTAGTACCACCAAGTTATCTGATAACATGTTTAACATAAACTATATTTGGTTTCTGTTCAGACAGCATGTATTTAGTGATCCTCATCAGAAACACTCAGCCCAAGGACTGTGGAGGTTTATATTTGAAGTTCATATCAGTGGATGTTAACAGATTTAAACCAGCTGTGAACGCTTCTTGTTTCTCAGACAGTTTCGTCCTGCACCATCGTACAGTACAAGACCCTCAAGTCTTCAAGGATATAAAACATATTAAAAACGAAAATCACAATTTCGGGATCAAATTCAGTCAAAAAATGAGGTAAAATTACAACGTCGTCTTATCCTGATCCTCGGATAAAAAATTTGGCAGTCCGGGTTGCTCGGCAACTGGAGTGGCGCTACAGGACGTCATGACGCAAGCAGGAAATTCGTCGTAGGCTAGACCGTCTCATTTAACAAATGCTCATGCAGCCTTCTCATGCAGCCTACCCAGCCTTTGATGGACGGGTAGGCTGGGTCCTTTGAAGGATGCAGACCCTGAATTGGGACACAGTTACTGAACCCCAAGTTGCTCCCAATGGTAGATTAGCGCCTTGCATGGCAGCTCTGTCGTCATTGGAGTGTGAATGTGTGTGTGAATGGGTGAATGCAAAACACATTGTAAAGCGCTTTGGATACCACTAAGGTAGAGAAAAGCGCTATGTAAGTGCAGACCATTTACCATTTACAATGCTTTTAGACGAGGAAATAATGAAGGCAGATGAGTGGAAACACAAGCGAGACAGCTAACCATAGAGCACACTTCTAAATATAAGCTGGATTACTGGACGAACGGACAGGGAGGAAAAAAGACTACTTCTGATATCCATTTTCAGAATGATGGCACCATTAGAACCATCAGCTCGTCAAAGACTCCAGTGTCTAAAATAAAGACTTCCCGCCCCACTGTGAAGAAGACAGGCAAGTGTGTGTTATTCCTCCAACAGCTGGCCTCTCCTTGCATCAATGCGTGAGCCTGAAAGCCTGCAATTTTCAGTAAACTTGAAGAATATTTAGGAGAACTTGAGATGTTATTTGGCAGCACGGTGGCAAAATACATCCAGGAAAACATTTATGTGCGCAATTGTAAAGACACAACTACTGAGCAGTTCAGTGCAGCTGTGTTATTGCAGATACAAACACTCACATAGAGGTCAAGAGGATTATTCACACTAGTCAACTGCTTAAATGACACTAGACATGTACGTTTACACTACACTGTTGATAAGGTGATCTCATTTTGTGAAATCAGACAACATAAAGCTGAAAATAAAGCTTTCCTCCTGAGCGAGGACGCCTCCTCATCACTATGTGATCAAAGTGACAGTGACAGCTGCTTTAGATTAGTGGAGTAAATTAATTCGAATGCTGCTCACACAGCAGTGGGAAATATTAACATCCAGTGTACACAAAACCCATCACACGAGGACTGGATCACAGTGCAATTAATAATCCTTTCATGTGTTCTTGAAATGGTCTTGGCACACTTCCCTAAGACAATTGAAACCATGTCAGAGTCCCCGAAAAGTGTAAACGCTAACAGTCTTTTCTTGCAAGAAAGCGCTCAAAAACTAATTTAATTTGGTTGTAGTCATCAAAAACCAATTAATTTCCATTAACCCGTTAAACTATATCAGACTGCGGTGGATGTGAAGTGAAGCGCTGATTCTGAAACAATCCTAGTTCAAGTATGGAGAGCTAAGCAGATAAAATGTTTATCCACTCGGTACAGTTCTTCCCCGTGTGCACCTGAAGACAAAACAATACAACTGCCCTCAGGTGACAGAATGAGCGCAGGAGCACATTTGTCTCGAATTGAGCACCAATATATGGCAGGATTGAGAGGAAGCAATGCAGTGATGTTTTTCTCTCTGGGGTCCTGCTCCTGAGCTCTCTCGACTGTGCGGCAATGCTACTGTACACCATCACAAACGGAGGGTCTGCTTCACTGTGAAAAGCCTGATCTCGAGGCAGCGTCAGGCGCAGAGGCTCAAACGAGTTCACTGTGGACGGAGACAGAGGTGACTCTCAGCGTATGTGGGAAGGAAAAAGAGGACTGTGGGTGAAGAAACTGCACCGGCAACGCTTGAAAATCTGCATTTCACATTCAACCAACATTCCATTCATCTTTTGTCTTAGTGATGACTGATCAGAGACGTGCTACTGTAGCTTACACACAGCGCATACACTATGTTGCTAGGAAACAGTACCTCATGAATATCCTGCAGTTATCGCACACTCAAAGGAGTAATGTTCTGACAGTTCAGTGACTGCGTAAAAGCAAAAATGCTGATTATACTCGCATAGATGCGATTTTCGGTACAGTTTATTTATTATTTGTAATGTGTGACACAACCAACACTGCACTTCCACTTATGTGTTGCATCATCATTTTGCACTTACTCTTTTTTTTTTTATCACATTCTATTCATACGACTATGCAATGGAGAAGGATAGATCTGTAATTTTAAAGCAGATACTCAATAACTGTCTGGTAGTCATGACTAGTATAGACAAGCTAACAGATAATATTAATCTTGCAGAAGAGGACAGTAAAGGCTTTTAAAACTAAAGAAGGTGCAACTCGTAGTAGTTTAAGAGATTTTTTTCCCCCCCAAAAGCAAATGTTTATCTATATTTTTCTTATTGTCAAGAAATGAAAAGACCAAAAACAACAATATGTTTCTACATCAATATTTTCACTGATAAGATGGTAACCTTTAAAATGAAATTACACACACTTCTGTTGTGTACATAATTTTCTAAAACAGCTGTAGTTTCTTTGCAAGCAAATGTGACCGCAATAAATAATAAGTATGTTGGGGAATTATTTTCAGCTGAGGACAAACACGTATTTCGCATTTCGTGAGTATTTTCAGGAAACAGGAAGGTGAGTGTGGGATTGGGTCAATATGAAGTACAGTGACTTCATTAGTCGTGACAAAGAAACATGTCTTACGGTGCAAACGTGTGGCTCACTGAGTTGATTTTAATACTTTTGGGGATAAAGAAGGTAAATGTCATAAAGAAATAAGATCAGGCCTCAGCTGTCGATTTCAATATTGGTTGTGATCATTTAGCGGGGTGTTGTTTTTTCCTGAAAATGAGTCAAGCCAACTTTTTTTATTCATCTCCCTGCTGTTACTCTGCTCGCAGTGTTAATTCAGAGTCCGATTATTGGATGCAGCGACTGTTTGAAAATCCACAACAATAACAGTAATTAATTTCCTCATCATTCAGAGAATAGCTTAGCAGCCACTGGCATGTCATTCGCTCCTGCCATGTGTGATTATAGATTTTATGATTCACTTCACCTATTTTTAAGCGGCTATGGATAGTATCAAATAAGATGAGACATGTTACCATTTATACAACCTCAAAGCAATTTTTTGTGTGTTGCTTCTTGGCAGATCACTATGTATGTCTGTATATAATATGTGTTTTTTTTCAGTAGCATGTGCAATGACTGTGGTTCAACATAATTATCAAGATAACTCCTTCAGTCATGGTGTGTGAAGGTAATATGAGGATGGTATGCAATGGCGTTGTAGGGTTACCTTCACCTTCTCCTTACTAATAAATTAGATTTTTATATAATTTATTTTATTACCTGTTCTTGAGCAGTCGTCTGCTTATGCCATTAGTATGTAGGTGTCATCCACAGCACATAAAATGTCATTAATAATTTCAACTCAGAGGTCGAGATTTCGGAGCGAACACAGTCTGCTCTCTCTAGCACACAATGAGTGATCATCTCGACTGTGGAGTCCGATGAATGATATTTCTAATTGAGCCCCAGGGACGACAAGGAACCAGACAAGTGCTGTATGTCGAGATTCCCAGGTTAAAGAGAGACACTTGGGTAACATGTTTCCCTTAGGGAGGAAAAAAATACACACAAGTGTGAGGAGGTGGGCAAAGCCTTTACAATGAAACTAGGCCATCCTAACAAGGACTGAGAAAGACTGTGACAGTAGAATACAGAGCCGAGTATATCGCAGCCAGGGTCTCTCATATTCACCGCCAATATTGCTTTCATTTGCTATGCACCACTTTTCCTCTCTGCTTTAAGCTGGGTCGACCTAAAATGCATTATGCTGCTGTATGGTAAATATATTTCCTTACGTATTCTGTCACTGGGCTGTTTCACTGTACAGATCTGGATCTTGACTATTCAAATAATGACAGGAAAATGTTTATGTCTGCACCAATTCAACAACGGAGCAGCACATGTCCGCACTGACATGGTATTCCTTTAATATTTAATGTATTGTGTTACTGTTTAATGCTTTCATATATTTATATTTTATGACAACAGAATTTCCATTTCTACACCGTCACTTCTCTTTTTGGACTTCTCCTTGAATATTACATCCCATAAGCTACTGGACTGAACAACATGAAGTTTTTTCATGGACCCTTATGGTCTGCAGAGAATATGGATGGCAGTGCACGGAAGTGGGCAAACCCACATTTTGCTGTTTTGTCATAATGGTGTAAAATGAATTTTTGTGTCACCATTAAATCTGTTAGGTTCAGAATGATTGTAGCTTAGCATGGTGTGTTAGGAGTTTTTGGGCCTGATAGGGTGAAGGATGAAGCCAGATACTTCCAGACTTGTAAGGACCCACGGTGACACAGGTGTCACACACCCTGTAAGTATTCTGGAAAGTTCCTAATAGACATTTATTCTTGAATTTCACTGATGAGGTCCTAAAGTGACATCCACTTAACATACTGGTGAAGTCATGTGACAGGATGTGAACTGCTGTCCACATGACATCACTTCCAAAAGGGTGGTGTGTCTGGTGATCACCTGGAAGAAAACTTGCTCATTTTTGAAAGCAAAGGTAAATTTCAACCCATGTAACAATTATAATCCTTTAATAACATGTCCAAGATCACATTTAAGCAGCTCTGATCACATTCCTTACACAAATAGATATATAACAAGTTTAGTAAAAATCGCTGTGACATATATGTTACATCAGGCCTTCAACCTAAGGAATACCGTGTGACGTATTTGTCACAATAAGGAAAAATAGCAATGAGTTGCTCAAATAATTAAGGTAAATCAGTTGATTTGTATCAATATATTTTTCTGTGGTTCATTTGAAACAAAATTAAACAAAGAAAAATAAAGTCACGACATGGCGTGGGTAATAAAATCGTTCAGGTTCCCTTCAGTGTTTTGTTTTTGCTCTGTGTCTTACATTTACTGTATATATGTGTTGCTCAGTGTTCCACAGCAACAGCAATACTTCTAGTATGAGGTTGTTTTATCGGTCAGTTTTCACATTTTTTGTGCTGTAAAACAAATTAGAGTAAAAACAAAGAAGAATTTTTGAATTGTGAAAATGCGAATAAAAAGGCAACTCTTTGTTTCTAAAGAAGAAACTGTGAGGTGGATTTATCTTCAAATAACATACATAGTCTAAAATAAATTTCCTTCTAATGCCCAATGTGACATATATGTAACATTACAGATCTTGGACACTAGGGGGCACTTTTCTAAAATAACATCAGAAATGTATTCTATGGTGCCCTGATAGCCTAGTGGTTATGTCACAGGACCCGCATGCCGAGGCATTTACCGCATGTCCTTCCCCACTCTCTCTCCTGTTTCCGTTTCTATCCACTGTCCTGTCCTCTCCAATAAATGCTGAAAATGCCAAAAATAAATCTTTAAAAAATAAAAAAAAAAGCAATGTGTTCTATGTAGTCCATCTACTCTGTTTTATATCCAGCATTATTTTCCTTTAAGGAAAAATGGGTCTGGGTTCTTATGGGATAAAGGTGATGTGACCAAACATGGGTTAGCCCACTTGTGCGTACTGCCATCCATATATCCTCATGACTTAAGTGTTCCCCAGAATTTTCCTCCAGCATCACCAGCGGATCATTTATCCTGTTATTTTCACTTTTGGATGTTCCTCTAATGTGCTAAACTATAATGAGCAAATATTATACATTTCTAAACATCCACACGTAGCATTGCCAGTAGGAGTATGTTAGCCTTCAGATATCAGCACTTTGCTCAAAACCACGCTGTGCCTAACAGAGTCACTAGCACGGCTGTAGACTCTTAGGCTGTGTCTGAAATCACTTCATTTCTTACATGGTGCACTACATTTATTTGAGAAGTTCAATCATTTAGCAGCCATGGCTCAAGTGGTAGAGCGTGTTATCCAGTAAACACAAGGTCAGCGATTTGATCCCTGGCCGCTTTATGTGCCGAAGTGTCCTTGAGCAACAGACTGCACCCCAAGTTGCTCCAAACAAAATCAAGATTGGAAAGCGCTTTGTAGACTCTCGCTCAGGTTAAAAGGTGACGGACAAGTCGAACTGTTTACCACTGATCAAATTTTGAGTGCTTTAATTTATCCACTGCAGAGTGCCTCAAAAACCGAATAAAAGGATGAAATAAGTGTCCATGGCAAATACCACTGACTGTGTGCAAAGATGGATGAATCCTACATGACATCACCCACTGGAGAAGCTTTGAAGCCTCCTCCAGGTGGAGCATTAGTGGAGTGGTAGCAACATGTCACTGAAAGCCACCACACTGTAAAATGTGACAAGTTGATCTTAAACGAATCTAGCAAACTGGTTGCACTCAAAAAAATCAAAAAAGTTCAGCTTACTTAATATCTACTCTTAAAGTTTACTTAAGATTTAGCTGTACGAATTACTTTTGTGAACTTACAAATAGCAAGTAAAATGACTTGATGTTTCCAAGTGTTAGCAACATAAATAATTCAAGTTAGTCTGACTTAACTGAACTGACTGTACTCAGCAGAATTTAAGAAACCTGATTGCCTTAGAAAAATTAACTAAGAATAATTTGTTCAAAGGGTTATTATTTTTATTTGAACAACAAATTATTTTAACAAGGCTCCATGATATAGTTTTATCACAAAACCAACATTAAATTGAGCTTCAACCAACTTTCAGGCTAAATGCTTATGTTTTTAATTTAAACAACAACAAAAAAACAACAACAAAGCATAACACTGGTGTTAACAATGTGCTATATCTACCCGTGGCAAACTAACCAAGTTTGTTTCAAAGACAAAAAGGATATCTCCTGATAATCCAAGACCATGATATACTGTAACTTTTATACTATTCAGTTACCCAGGAAATAGTATACATATAGATTTCCATGAGACAAGGCATATTCTCTGCCTTTCTATTTTCATTCAAGAACATCTAGAAAATTTGGGAGTGGTGTGTCCCACAAATAAAATTTGGCAATTTAAACATATTAAAACAAACATTTGGATACATCACAAACAGGTTACATTAGCAATCGTCTGCCCACAAGATTGCTAATGTCAGTTACACTCAAACATTTCTTTACTTAACTTCACAAGCTAGTTTTGAAGTTAAGTAAGTTAGTTTTTGAAGAGGAATCAAACCTCCAACTGATATCCCACAAATTGAGACAGTACAGAAACTACAACATTATCACAACAGTATAACAAGTAACCAATCTGTGACTGACTTTCTAAGAATTTTCCATATTTTAGTTACAAATATTTGAACAGTCACATCAAGTGTCTATTCTCCAGGATCCTTTGCTATTTTAAGGATCAACCTGCAGTAAATCCATCTTCTGCAAAAGAGCATTTTTCAAGCTCTGAAGTTTTGGCCTCAGGTGACCGACACCAACGTTAAGCATCACCCTCTGCATCAAAGTCAAAGGTGTTCTTCATTCGTTTTGGATAAAAGCATATATAAGTACAAATATAATGCAAAAAGCTTGTGCATGGCTCTCAATGTCATCCATGACGATAAGACCTTCCAGTATGATGGCAGTGCTGGATGGTTCGGGGTACAGGGCCTGTGGACCTGGCAGCTGACTTCAGGTATAGCAGTCAATACCCCAACAGGTACCAGTGTGACATCTGCAATGGCATCAGAGTCCTGCAGATACAAAGAAAAGTTAAAAAATAGTTTAAAAAATTTGACTTCAGAATGCATAACCTTCAACATATCAAATTACGCAATACTTACAAAGCAAACTTTGAAAAATTCACTTCCATCATCACCGAGGAAAACTGAAAGACATCGCAGGGCAGCAGTCCTCATGGCTCTTACATCAGGAGTCTATGATTGGGGAAAACTGTGAGATAAGGAAAAGCATTATTTGAAGAAATTGCATCACATTTTTCCATATTAAGTGATTTAAAGGAATAAGTTTGGCTTATTGGGAAACATATTTGCTTGTCTTGCTGAGCTAGATTGGAAGGTAAATATCACTCTCATGTCTGTGTGACAAACATGAGGCCACAGTTAGTAGCTGGTTAGCAGCTGTGGAAACTACAACATTGTCGAAAAGGAAGAACTTGCACAGTTCCCACCACTTGTTTCAACCTGGGCAAGGATCTCTGCAAGTGTCCTTCCAACCATTTCACCTTTCAGTTTGAAGATCTCGAGGAAATGTGGGGTATGTTGGTCCAAGGACTCAAAGAAGTCTTGCTCAAGATCTTGGCTTGCCACTCTAGTGAATTCTGCAAAGACCTTCAAGGACAAAACAAAACATTTTGTAGCAAATTAAGAACCACAATGTTATTTTACAAACTGTGAATGGGACAAATAGTTTCACATCACGCAATAATGTTGTGTTTTTATGTTTATGCAATTTGTATAGTTCATTTATTTACTTTAAAAAATCCTTTAATTCCCAGCAAACAACATCCTAACTTATGATGTTGTGATGTTCATAATATATGTATACATATTCATGTTATTCAGTAGACTTATTTGCTATACCTGTTGTTTTCTGAAGAGAGCTGGCCACTGTTTTAACATCCGTTTCACAGAGGGCTGCTCTTCCACAGTTTCTTTGCATCTTAAAGAGAAGGTCTGGCTCATCAGGTGATTCACAAGCGCTGCATTTGGGAAGTTTGTCTCACTTCTTCAGGGTCTCTTCAGGTTTTTTCGAGGTGGGTCCCCATCTGGGCCCCGCTGTGCTCTCTTATTACCATTGACTAACACATCTGCAATTCCACATCCGCGAAGTTTCTGCGAGATGACCCATTTTGAATTTTGAGCTATTCTTCCATCCATAGCAGCCCAAGGCTGACCCTGGCTCAGCAAGGCAAGGGTGCTTGGCAATCAGTGCTGCAGCAACAGTTGTGAAGTGTTCATCTTGTGGGTAAGCCGAGAACTTGTACATCTCCTCAGCTAGTTTCTGCAGAATGTAATGCTTCATGTCTCGTGAAACTGACATGCGTGTACCATCTCCCATATAAACTAGGTTTCCCTGCCTCAGTCTATATTCAGTATTCACAGAGAAATATGGCACCTCCAGTGTAGAAGGCCATGGGTCACCTGAGGTCAGCGCTGTGGTCTCCTCAGTGTGAGGCACTATTTCTGTGTCAGATGAATTAAGCGAAGACCGACCATATGCTGAAGACAATGCACTGGCTGAAGATGATGGACTGGCTGCAGACAATGCTATAACTACATTTTCCAGACTGACAATCTTCAGTGTTGGTCTATCAGGTAGCTCACTTACATCTGTGAGGTTGCAAAAAGTATTGTTGAAGTCTGGGTCTTTATAGTGAAGCATGAAGTCGTACTGCAGACCAAAACGTTTCTTCAATTCGCTTATTAGCTCCTCCAAAGCATCAGGTCTTTTGTGGAAAGTTACTTTTCGAATGTCAATTTCACCACCACTACACTAGTTCTGAAAGAATGAAATATGAAATCAACACAAAATATAACGCTTTAGGGTAACAAAAAACTAAAAGGTTGTTGACTGATTGCTACCGAAGCTGTAGATGACCATGGTTCAACTTAATTTTTTCGCTCTGTTGTCTCAAGAAAATGATATAATTCTCCGTTTTCTCGTTATAACGACATAATTTAGTTGTTATCATGAGATTGTTTGTACTTTTGCAAGTCTGCAGATACAAGTCATCATCCTTAACAGTGAGTGGCTTCAAGTTAAAATTAACTTGCATTTTAAATTTCATATTAACTAGCATTCTCAGCTCTCCTTATGGATGTACTATAACATTACAAACTCTCATATGAATGAGATTACGGTTTTAGTTAGCTGCACTGGCTACTGTTAGCTAACATTAGCATTAGCCTGGAGTTTTCGTTACCTCCAGAAATGTTCGTAATCACTATGTTCAGAAATTTCTTTTGCAAAATTTCAGCTATGAGTAATGAAATCCTAGCTGAGAAATGGAATTACTTAGTGAAGTTGAATAACTTACCAAGAGAGTCAGAAAACATTCCGCTTGGTCCAAATTGTCTGGAAACTGGAAAAGTCGGTCCAGTGTCTGGAAACTTCTCCATACTGCTCTACTGGGCATGAGCACTGCCGAGCTTAGCTTTCACTTCACTCCAGGAACAGAAAGATACAAGTCCAGTTTACTTAGACGAACTCAGTTTTATACCTCTTTAAGGACAAATGAGATTTACTAGTACTATGAGTAATACTCACAGTCCATGAGTTAATTGAACAGAATAGTGAAAAATAAGTAATGTATACTAATGTGATTTAAGTAAGCATAGTTATTACCTTTTAATACAATTTAAACAGTTGTGGTACATACAAATTCCTCGTCCATACAGTTGTTCTGAACAGGTAAATAGCTGGAGAGACCAAAATCTTTTTTTTATACCATATTCTAAGCAGTGGGCTGCACAGTACTCGGTGGTTAGCAGCGTCGCCTCACAGCTAGAAGATCCCCGGTTCGCGTCCCGGTTCGGACGCCTGAGATCTTTCTGTGTGGAGTTTGCATATTCTCCCTGTGCATGCGTGGGTTTTCACCGGGTACTCCGGCTTCCTCCCACAGTCCAAAAACATGCTGAGGTTAATTGATTATTCTAAATTGTCCGTAGGTTTGAATCAGAGTGTGCTTGTTTGTCTCTATATGTAGCCCTGTGATAGGCTGGCGACCTGTTCAGGGTGTCCCCTGCCTTCGCCCTGAGTCAACTGGGATAGGCTCCAGTCCCCCCGCGACCCTACAGAGGATTAAGCGGTGTATAGATAATGGATGGAATGGATGTTCTAAGCATGTTTACTTCTGCTGTGAAATTGGTAATATTAATGGGGGTCTATGGGGTTTACTCACTTTTGGAGTCTGCTTCAAGTGGTCATTTAAGGAACTGCAGTTCTTGACACTTTGTGTTGGCTTCATTCTTTTTGTCCCTGTGGTTGCCACTTTGTGAATACACTATTTCATGCTAATAATCCCACAATGCAACGCAGCACATTTACCAGATGCCAAAACAACTGTAACTAACAACAGGCAAAGATAAAACAAAATGATGTTGGTTGGTAAACGCCAAAATGCCCTGTTACTGTTGAGCAAACTACTGAGTGCACATTCTAGATGGAGTTGTGAACAAAAGGAATGGCGTTAAATATGATGTAGCTGAGAGGCATACGTACTGTTCAGTATGATTCATCAACTTGGCTATAATGCAATATAATTGGACAGTCAGTCAGCCTGCTACCCAACCTCCACAGGAAATTGCACAAACAGCAGGGTTTTAAACTTTCTTTGGTCGTCATCACAGTGACTTATAATACCTGCTGGCCACAGGAAAAAACGCAGTGGAAACAAAAAAGTACTGCTCCAATACTACATGTCACTAGCAATGAAAAAAATCCAAGCACAAAGACAAGTACACACATACACTGCCGCTGTCATTACATTATTAAAGCTTAACACTCCTACTTTCTCGCTTGAATTAAAGCTGCAATACACTCTTTGCCCTCGATAGCTACACAATCCACACATCTTGTCCCAGCTCACTGCTGATGTTTTAAAACCTGATCGCAGTCAAAGCATGCTGTCTGGAAAAAAAGAACTGGGCTGAGAATGAAAACCGCAAAAGCACAAATTGTTACTTGAATATGATGTAAAAATCCGACACTGCTCCTCCTGACCTAAATATGGGTGTCCATCTCTGCTGTAGCCACAGGTGAGCCTCTGACATCCTTTATTACCAGTCTTACAGTTAGGACAACTGTCCATCTGCATAAAATGGCATGTGTGATTAGATTAGACAACCCCATTTCAGTTAAAATACTGTACAACTGAGAAAAAGTAGAACACCAAATGCAAATGTCTGTTGCTGAAATCTCTCAGGACACCTCTCCTTCTTTTGTTGCACCTCCTTTCTTCTGCTGAGCAAGTGGAAGTGGGAGTGGAGTTGTTATTCCAAAAGTACAAGTCTGAACCAAAAAATCCAGGCGAAGACGCCGCTGACGGATTGACATTGATCTTATGAGTTTGTTCGTGCTAGAGGGCATTACAGTTTTTTTCTTATTTAGTGTTGTTTTGAATGAAATGTTTCGTTATCAGCAAAGGAAAGTACAACAGCTGGAAGGAATACCTAGTTTTTTTTTTTTATTTGCTGGTTTGTATATATTTTCTTGTAAGCTTAGAAGCAGTGAATAATATGTTCTAGGTGGTCATGGAGCCGTAACTCTAATCTGCACAGAGCAATTCTAGTGATTTGAGTTATTCATCTAGCAAGAATGCCAAATGTTTCCATCTTCTTAAATGTCAGGGTTTTCTGTTTTATGCCACTGTAAACTGAATGCCTTTAGATTTTGAACAGTGGGTGGGACAAAACAGGACATTTGAAGATATTACCTTGGATTAGGTAAAATGAAAGGCACCTTTAACCATTAATCATTGCAACAAAGACATACAGGGACATCAACCTGGTCTCAAGGTTCAAGCTCAAGGTTCATATTTCCATCTGCATCTTTGAAATGTCTTACATTAATGTTTTTATTTTCATCACATTTTTTTTTTTATACATTAGCGAAAACTAGCAAGTATGAAATAGTGCAGCTGTAAGTAAGTAGCATGAACAGAAAAGCCCTGAGAATCTAATGTGTGGTGTTGCAAAGCGCAATACTGGAGCAGAATGTGAGTTAAAATAGTAAACGAGTCACGGGCGCAGGACTGGAGCAGTGATTGTCTGTGTATAACTAATGAAATGACAAAGTGGACAATGAGTACAAAGAGAAGATCCACATTTATCTTTTTATCCCACCAGGGACTCTACAACAAGTTTGTGTGGACTGTTCTAAGAAGTAGGTCAAGTCTAGATAGAGGTGAACTCAATCCCTGAAGCTGTTTAAAATCATGATTTATTGCGAGCCATTCAGAGCCCCTCACCACTGTGACACAGTGGATGACACTGTAGGTAAATGTGATGCATAGGCTAAAAAAGCATTCTACTTTTTATAAGCAGAGAAGGGTGTCTGGTCACGGAGAGGATGTGAGCTCGTACTGTAATATATCTACAAAGAGGACAAGATGAAGAGGAAATTGCTCCCCATTTTTAATGTAGTTCCACCTTGCAGGCGGATAGTCGGCACGGCCCCTCCAAATATGACCACTCACACTCCTACAAATGTGCACCGCACTGAGCAGCACTTCCTTTGATTATGCTCAGAAGACTTTGTTCTTCCCAACAACAAGAATTAATGACCAAGATATTTGCTCTATTTCCACTGAGGCAGGCTGGCAACAAACTATAAAGATTATGAGCTACAAGGGAATGTTTATCTCCTTGAGACTCACTTTTCTACCACAGAAACTATAATTCCCCTGGATTGATTTGACTGTTAAACCTTCTATTGAGATTAATATTAAATCCACACACTGTTATACCCATAAATAAAACTCTGCTTAAAATGGCTTTGCACAATCACTCTTCAAGCCAGTCTTGATGCACATTTTTTGCATATAGGCGATCTTGTAGAATAGATTATTGTACACGCTAAAACCTACAATAACAGTTGTATTTGCAGCAGAAATAAGCTGCAGATACAACGTGAACACATTGCCACTCTCCGCATGAATATTGTAAACTTTTTTAGCCTACTGGTGCTTATTTATTATTCCAGCAGTTACAGCAGCATTATCCTCATGAATTTCAATACTCGGCTCCTGAAGTGATCTGGCTCCTCGGCTGCTAAATGCGCCCATGTTCACCAGCTTGTCACTAACTCTGCATTGTACGGTGGGTTTTTAGAGCTTTATAACTGACACCAGATGCTGGTCGTGGCTGAAAAGCAGTCAAGAGTGAACCCAGCCGATGAAGTTGCATGCTGGACAGCTAAACAATGAGCTGAAATGTACCACGACACTCCATAAAGTAGAGAGAAGCTGCAGATTGAGGCGATAATACCCTGTAAGTTCATCTCCACCAACATCATCAACATCTTTCAAACCACACAGTGTTATTTTAAAAACGTTGATGATCGCAGCTGTAAGCAAAAGATATGCACAACTGTGTGTTATGTAACTTTTGTCAGGCTATGCGTGGTGGCAAAATAAATGAAACCATGTTCACAGATGCATTCTGCAAGGTTAATCTAAGCGTTACTAAAACAAACACATGTGAATGTAGTAAATTAGAGCATTAAGGATCTGCTCTCATGACCAGGCTGATTTTGGTTGTTTTGAACATGGCTATGATTTTAGAAATACCATAAGTCCCAGATGATTAACTAACCACTCTTACAATGTTCTCATTTAAAGTTTGGATGATAAATCAAAGAGTTTGTTGGATTATTAAAGTCTACATGATGTTTCAAAGCTTATCCAAAATGCATAAATCTTAAGCCTTTATATATTAATTTGTTAAATAAAATATAAAACTTTATGATTATTAAAATAAATAAATGCACTGATTGTCTTAAACTGTAGCCATGTGTTTTATATGGAGTCTGATGTTTTGTTTTTCTCTTAAGTGTCTCTTAACAGTGTCAGAAATTCCACCATATAGGATACAAATAGCAGATCTGAATATCTGAATGCTATGTACTTAGGCCCTGAGGCCCAAGGCTTTAAAAAAAAAAAAAATTCCATGTGGAAAAGCATCCTCAAAGTCAGCAACAGCTTCATCACTGTAAGGCTAAAAAGAAGAACCCTGGGCTGTACTGATGAGAGACCTTTGGGAGAATTTTGAAATAAAAATGTTTCTGTTCTCATCAACAGATCAGAGTGAAATCTGACAAACCAAAATTCCAATAAAAATGTGAATTAGAAAGTAAACAACATATTTAAAACGATGAGTCAGTGAGCACTAAGGTCTACCTCCACCAACGTGATGCACCGGTAAAGAACACAACAATTCTGCATTTATTTTAACCATAATAATACCAAACAAACTCTTTAATGTAATAACAGATTGAGCTGATAACACATTTATATACATTTACAATACCTTTCAATGTACCCAAAGACACTTTTCATACCATGTCAAAGAAGATCCTACTCACATTGAAAACAGTAAGTAACACAGGACACAAACCACACATCAAACATAGTAAAAGGTGAGTTTAAATTAGCTGATGGTTGGTGCGGCTGTGACTGTCTTAGCTTCTAATCCTATTATTTTTCTTCCTAGTTTTCATGACTTTTTTAGTTGCCATGACTTTTTTGAGTTTTGATCTTTCACATCTTAACTCCTCTTTCATTATTTGTGAATGTCGTGCTCATTTTCTCGTGCAATCAGCTCCCCAGGTCTCCAGCAGCTGCCTGTGGCTTCATGACTCCCCCTTAAGGGCACGGATCCATTTTTAAATGGACCTGCTGCACCACACACTAAACAAAAGTGACAGCTTTACCCTTACGTTTCCTACATTCATATAATTTCAGTGCAAGTGTCAAACGTAAAGCTCTTGTAGCTGTTGAGAATAACAATTTATACAGTACTTTTTTCCCAGTGCATCAAGAAAAACATGACACTATTGCTTTTTGCCTCGAGGCAAATTTTAAATTCACCACTGGGTCTCTAAAAAGTCTCCAAATGCAAAACCAAATGTATGTTCAACAACCTGTGACAAATGCTATTAGTCACAAAGTCCCTCTGATGTAGAGGGCCTGATGCAGGGTCTCATCAAGCCTTATCCAGTGTAATCGCTTGGAGTTTTAGGTCTAGATGAGTGTACAAAGCACAAAGTGCCTCCTTCGCTCTCTCTTCATTTGTCGCCTCAAGGCCTCAGTCTGCGCCCATACAGTCATCTCAACAAAACACATAAAAAAGTAAAAGACACGAACGTTTCTATTTCTTTTCACATGGGAAGATATACTGAACAAAACAACAAGAATGGAGGCTAAAGGATAATGGCTCATGAAACCAGATATACTGCACCAATCAAAAACCAATACAAACAGCTGATTAGGCTATAAGCGGAGCTGCTGAGGAGAAATCAGAAATCTGCCACGGAGGTAATGGGCACATTCACGGTAACCACACTGCATCTTTCGTCAAAATCTTAACCACACCAGTCCTCACTGATGGCCAATTAGGTGTGAGGAATAACAGGGTGCAGTCTGGTTTGTGTGTTGAGAGCAGTCAAATACAATGCTCATAAAAGTGACATATTTCACCCTCCTAATTATCAACTACCATCTGCATGGTATCTGAGGGACTAGCATGATTTGTTTGGGAAATCCTAAACAATGAGCTCTGACAAACAAACTGTGGCACAAACAAAGCCAGTAATACATCTTAGAAATGTATTTGGGCTTCAAATTCTGACAACTACATTAGTGAGACTGGTGATCAGTGAAGGTCATCGCTGTTGCTTTCTCTGTGAAAAACTGATATGACTTTATGTAGCATAGGAGGCTAGTTTACCATGTTTACCATCTTGGTTCAGCATGTTAGCATGCTAACATTCACTAATTAGCACCAACTATAAAGTAAAGGTGGTGAGGATGTGAATATTTTAAATAAATAGAGATGAAGTACAGCATTGGACAAAGGTTGACACAGGGATGGTCCATCCATCCATTTATCCTTCCATCCACCCATCTATCCATTCATCCATCCATTCATCCAGCCATCTTCTTCCACTTATCAGTGTTTGGGTTGTGGTAGTTTCAGACTAAGCAGGTGATTTCAGACATTCTTCTCTCTGGCTCTAAAGCTTCCCCTGAGGGATCCCAAGGCATTCCCAGGCCAGATGACATATGTAATCCCTCTCTCAAGTTCTGGATCTCCTCCCAGTTGAACGTGCCAGGTAAACCCCCAAAGGCAGGTTTACCTACGTTTGGGGGTAGGTTTAGATCAGATCAGATGGTTCAGGCATCTGATTACAAGAGGTGTTGTAATCAGATGCCTGAACCACCTCAGCTGGCTCTTTTGACGTGGTGTAGCAGTGACTCTACTCCAAACTCTGCCCGTATCTCCTACCTCCTCACCCTACTCTAAGGCTGAGTCCAGCCAACCTATGGCGGAAACTCATTTCGGTCAGTTGTATCCATCGTCCCAGTCTTTGGGTCACTACCCAGACCATAGGGGAGGGTTAGAGCAAAGACAAAATGGTAAATCAAGAGCTTCACATTCTGGTTTAGCTTCCTCTTCACTGCAATGGTCCGGTACAACGTCGGCATTACTGCCAACTGCTTTTACCACAGTGATGGAACTAGACAAAAAGTCATGGACATTTCTCTAATACCCCAACATGTACACCGGCTGGTGCCCTATGGTAAAAATCTAAGCATCACCAAAGACAGTCGGATCCATCCAATAGTTTTTAGGAGATTTTTAGTTTGACTGAAGAGGGGGCACTGAGCCATGCTGCCAGCATCGGCAAAAGTAGAGGTGTGGTTTTAAAGACAGCTTACCATTTTTATTCACATCCTTTCTCTGAGTTAGATGAGAAGATTGATTTTATTCCCATGTCTTTAGGCAGAGTTAGAGGTTGGAAGTAAGTAGAAAAGAGTAAAGACGCATTGGGAAATAGTTTTGTCCAAAGTTTAAGCCTTCAAAGCTCTCTGACTTACACTATCTCTTTTATTCATTCTGCACACCAAACAACAATGAATGGTTTCACCAACTACTTCTATCTAGGCACACACACAAAAATAGTATCAGCCATCTCATCTTACTGTTGAAAAGAAAGCAAACATGCATTTCCAAAAGTATTAAAAAATGCATTTAATACTACTTGTAATAAATGAGAGTTTTGAAATCAGCCCCCACCGTGCATGTTAAGCCTCCTTCTGAACCTAAAAAATAATGCTCTGGGCAAAGATCTTCAGCCTTTGAAAAGACTCTGAGCCAAATTCTTAAGCAGCGCAAAAGAGTCCAAAGAGAACTCTGGAGCAATTCAAAATATGCACTCTAAAAGCCAAACAAATCTTACAGAATTGTTGAGAGCACTCAAGGAAATGAGTGCAGGGAGCTGCTCTGCATATCTGTGAATGTTTAGACAGCATAGAAAATCATTGCAGCTCTCTCCACTCAGTCTTATAAGGTGTGACAACTTACACGTTTCCCTGGCACTCTGTCTGGCTTCAGTCTGAAAATTGTGCTGCCAATAAATATTACCTCCTATAGACCTGTTTAAAAGGTAGTGCAGGAAATATCTGTTCTGAGGCCAAGGAAAAGAAATGTTTTCCAATCCTGTTTTCCTGGAGTTCCCTTTCTCTTCCTTCCTGTCTCCTTCTGCTCAGACAACATATTCCCTATCTGCAGGGATCTGACACGTCTGGCCCACTGACTGATACAGTCACTGAAGGACAGATGATAAACTGTGCATCAGGCTACTGCTACAACATGCATGCTTAGCGCTGATAGGAGAAACGGTTAAATCAGGCGTGGATAACGGCTGCTACTTTGAAAGCATCGTCAATGTCCAATTAGAGGTTATGGATTACAAATAAGTCACTATCGGCGTGGAAACCAGCTCTGTCTGTAAACAGATAAGTGAATCAATGCAGTTTCTGTCCGAATATTTCAACCTGTCATCCTAACTGAAAAAAAGTGTACATTATCCGACCAAGATAATGAGCAGCATTGTTGCTTTTACACTCTAAAACTGTCATGAGACAATTTATCAACTTTCTCTATGCAGTCCTTGTTTTTTAAAAGCAACAGAATATAACTCCATCCATCCATTATCTATACACCGCTTAATCCTCTTTAGGGTCACAGGGGAGCTGGAGTCTATCCCAGTCAACTCAGGGCGAAGGCAGGGGACACCCTGGACAGGTCACCAGTCTATCACAGGGCTACACATAGAGACAAACAACCAAGCACACTCTCATTCACACCTACGGACAATTTAGAATCATCAATTAACCTCAGCATGTTTTTGGACTGTGGGAGAAAGCCGGAGAACCCGGTGAAAAGAGAGATCCCAGGCGTCCGAACCAGGACTCGAACCGGTGATCTTCTAGCTGTGAGGTGATGCTGCTAACCACCGAGCCCAGAATATAATTTTTATGCTAAACTACAAACCCAATAAGTGAGTAAGCATTGAATGAGAGCTCATGCTGCAGGACCCTAAAAGTGGGCACAACGAGGCAACAACCTTGACGTCTCAGACCCACAGGGGCCCTATAAGCTCCATGTAACTCTGTGCATTTGATAGTTTGAGTGTAACTTTACAAAATGCACATTTTACATGACAGAAACTTTGACTTAAAAGATACTGCAGATTTTGGATGGACTATCAGTTTTACAGCCTGCAGGTGCTTGAGAAATTCACCGCGCTGCCAGTCAGCTCTTTGGAGAGCCTCCCCGCTGCTTTTGTTTTAGTACAATCATGAGTCCTTGAAGCTGACAGACCGCTTTCATCCTGCTCTAATGACTGAAGACACTGACAAGGAACAAACAGCCCAGGAGGGGGGAAAGGTGCACCTTCGTTTTACATGTACAGGTGATGTGAATGAACCTCATCAGGTAGACTTATGACTCATAATGCACAGACATAGGTGGGTGACGCAAATGAGCAACACTGTCCCTTTCCGTGGAAATTACTGTCAAATTGCCCTTCATGAAGGCGCTGAAGTCCGTATTCAGCAGCAGGAATGCAGTACACAGCAGGTTCCCCAGGGAGATTTTATTTGCTTTGTGCGGCAAGGAAAAGAAATAAATAAAAGAATACCTTGTTTTAAAAAAGCCCATCTGATAAGTATCACTGTGGAGGTAATTAGTGGTACAAAGCATAACGAGTTTATTGTTAAAACAGGGAGGCTAAATAAATGCGGATGACAAGGCTCCTGATCAAATAATGATTATCTAAACAAAATCAGCAGAAAAAGAAAATAGCTCAAATCAGATTTTATTGTCCTAACTACAGAGTATTAACCATTGTGTTTCAATGACATTTAAATTTCTTCCTCATTATTCGCGGTCTCCCCGCACCCCAATGCTGTGTATGATGAAATCATAATAATACATTTCCCGCAATATTTTCATTAAAACATTTTTTCATTAAATCCTGGTATGTAGAAACATATTGGAGTGGTAACTATGGATGAGTGTGAGTAATAGAATAACTGAAAGGCACATAATATTTAGGGGATAAGGGGTATTTGTTATTGTTCTCCGTGATTGCTAATGGTCAGTAGTATTATCAGTCCCTCCAGGAATTTGCGATGTTGCGATCGCAACAATTAACACAAATTCAATCAGTCACCATGAATTCTGCATGACCTTGCAATTGTGTCCAATCACCGCAACTTTTCCGCAATTTTGGCCAGCCTCCCGTGAGTTCCACCAATCACTGCAGTCTCTAGTGCAAACGTAATGCACATATGTCACCGAATTCACTTCCTTGTGTATGGTTTGAAGATGCAGACATGCGATACTAATGATTCTCAGTTATCAACAAAAATTACTGCTAAAGACCTGCAAAACAATTCCCTGATGTTCTTCACCAAAGCGGAGGTAAACTGTTTTGCACCCTGTGGAATATTGAGGTGGAACACAAACGAAAATCATCGACTGACAAACACTTTTCTACCGCCAAACATATTAGGAGAATGGGTAAAACGAGCGGACCACAGACCAGACAAATCACCGTGACATTTTAGGCCGCAACAATCTTGAAAAACACCCACGAAATGCTGGAGGGACTGTATTATGGCCATACCACCTTGTGGATGCCTGATCCCGTCAGATCTCAGAAGCTAAGCGAGGTTGGGCCTGGTCAGTAGCTGGATGGGAGACCGTGAGGGAACACCAGGAAGCCTGGGTGGATGCAGTGTGAGAGTGAGTGGTTGGTGGTGGTCGGTGGGGCCGATGGTGCAGACTGGCAGCCTCACCTCCGTCAGTCTACCCCAGGGCAGCTGTGGCTACATATGTAGTTTACCACCATCAAGTATGGAGTGAATAAATAATGCAACGTAAAGCATCTTTGAGTGCCTAGAAAAGTGCTACATAAAACTAATGCATCATCATCATCATTATTATTGTTGTTGTTGTTGTTATCAGCCAAAAAAAACACAATATATTTTTAGGTTCTCCTCTTGAAATGAAATGGAAAGAGTGTGTTTCTTCATAGCTCCATAGTGAGTCTTTCAGATGCCATCATCTCTAAAAGTGTTCCTCTCACCTCGTTTAACTACTGGAGTTTTTGCTCTTGTTACATACAGTGTGTTGAAACCAGGGAAGAAATTATTTTATGACAAGTGAAATCAAGCCAAAAGTGTCATCACATTACCTGTCAAGCAGCCAGGAATTACCAGTGTTACAGATAATGAGCAACTCAAAGAGACTGTCTGACATGTGGTAACTGTCAGAGAAAATAATTAACCTCCTCCAAGACCTGACAGGAGAGTGTGCGACTAAAAGAAATAAGCCATGCAGATGTTGGATTCCTGTTCTCTTTAAGTGGTACTATCTCATGTGTTACTTTTAAATGTTATAATCAGGGTTATTTCATATTCAGGTCAGTGTTGTAGATGCCTTCTGTCCACAGTTACTTGGTCTGGAATTGAGTGTGTAACATGACGAGTGGATCCGTTCAAAATCATGTTTTTAAGCAATTCTTGGAAAATTAGTCAGAGTTAATAAGCATCAAGCTGATGAAATGTTGATGAGTGTATGTTTGAGCTGTGAAAAAAGGGATTGGGACTTTGAGCTCAATAAACTGCCTAAATCCCTGCAGCACAAACCTCCTACAAAAAGATGTCATCAGACGCTTCACTAAATGTTACAAACCCGAAGCTCAAAATATTCTTGTGCCGTCTTATAATCTAAAATCATGCCTGGCAATAAACTTGCTGGTGCAAAAATATCATGACGGAGAGAACAAAAAAAAGGTTTTCCAAGCACTTATGGTAAGTGCATGCACAGCTGTCTGGTAACATGATGCCAGCACACTGATAACAAGGTAACATAGAGGAAATGTGAGTGATGGTGAAGGAGCCGACAGTGGAGGGAGATTAGCCTCTCGCTTGTTATGTACACAGTCTTAGCAGCAGAGCCGGCATCATGGCGGTGCAATGAGTCAAAGTCACTTTCTTGAGGGGGAATCATCCATTGGAATCCTGGATTTAGGGTAGTTTCTTTATTAATGTTATACTTTTTCTTCTTTTCTTTTCTTTTCCTTCTCTAGCTGGAGGAGCTTAAAATAAGTGAAGCACAACTGCTCTCACAGTGTGACAAGTGGAGAGCCTGGAGAGATTACTTTTTCAGTGTAGTCTACAATAATGTAATATTGTGGCTTCTTACCCTCCGACCTCGGGGCTACACTTGTCATTCTCACCTACCCGCACTGAGCAGACGTGGATGTAATATATAACATCTAAAATGCATGTTAAAATTTCGTTGATCATCCTGTGCACACGTCTTTTCTTCTTTCTTATTGCTCTTTTCCATCGCTGTGTTACTTTTCTTCTTCTTCTTCTTTTCCGACACATTGAGGGAGGTTTAGAGTTGGATCAGCCAGACTACAGGATAAATGGTTGTTATGATGGAAACTGATAGACTGCACAATCAAAGTTGTTTTTTTCCTCTTTATTGGCTGCTTCCAAGGCCAGAAACAGCCCAGACAGCAGAAAGAATTAAATGAGCAATTCTCCTCCACATATAAAAATTCAACTTAGGCGTGAGTTTTCCTCCCCATAAAGACAAAACTAAAGACAAGCAGTCTTTATTCTCTCACACTGGTGATCCATCACACTTCCAAGAAAAAGCAGACCGCCTCTGCAGAAGTCCACTTTGGCCGAGATCGAGTACTAAAAAGGCACAGGTACAAAACTTTTTCTCTATTCTTTACTTTCTTTCTTGAAGACACAATGTACAATCTGAGCTACTATTTCGTAGGGTTATTTTACCCCCACAGCGAGCTGCCTGAACTGTGGTGCAAGATACCAATAGATGACTCATATGCCTGAACTGCCTGACAGGGTGCAAGGGTCAAGGAACAAAAGGCCATCTGATTTCTCATTCAGATTCCAGTTGCCCTTTTCTCCACCTGATCCATAGCCAGAGGCAGAGATTGGGAAGTATCTCACTGGGCCATTACAATGAGGCTTATCAGGCAGCTCATCGGCTGGAGGTAGATGAATGGCATTCAACGTAAGCAGAGCCGTAGATGGGGACCTTAAGATATTAGCTGAAATGATGACCGCTATTGCAACCAGCAGAGAATAAAGCTGTTTGGTGCAAAATAACATCCACAACACCAAGATCGGAAGCATTATATTAGTCGAGGCCGTACTTCAGCTGAGCATGCTTCCCTCCATATTTGAAGAATGGTAGATACTGAATGTGCTTATATATAATGAATTGAAAACCATGGTGGTAACAGGAGGCCAAATGTTTGAAGCCACAGGAAAGAGTACTGAAGTTACTGCAGAATTTTTAAATTAAATTTTAAAAGCTCAGTGAGGTTGTGCTTACTGTAGGTTCAGCAGTGCTTTAACATGCTAACATACACAGAGTTACAGTGTTCACATGCAGATGGTTAGCAGGTGCAATGCTAACAATGTTCAGCATCCTATCTCAGCTTATTAATATTTGCAAATTAGCACAAACTAAAGCTGAGGCTGAAGGATTTGTCATTAGTTTTGCAGGTATTTGGTTATAAACAATGTACAACTTAGAGTTTTCAGAAGCACAAGGGGAGACAGAGCCTGCAGTTATCAAGCTCCTGTGTTGTGGAATCAGCTCCCAGGTTGGGTTCCAGAGGTAGAAGATCAGACTTAAAATCTTCCTCTTTGATGAAGCTTTTAGTTAGGGCTGCTCTGGATCACTTTTGTTGTCCCTCAGTTATGCTGCTGTATGTTTAGACTGTTGGGGGATTCCCATAATGCACTGGACTCCTCTCCCCTACTTTCCTCCCTACCTTCTATAGTTATGCACCACCATTAAATGTCTCCAACTTTGTGTCTTCCCTGAAGTTCTGTTTTTATTCACTCTGGATCTGAGGCTACACATCTCTGATCTGCAGTTGCTGGCCTCACGATTTCCAAAATGTTCATGGCTCTCTTTTGTATTGTTTAGCTGTTCTCCATCTGCTGTCCTGCCCCTTTTATCCCCACTCTCACCCCAACAGGTAGAGGCAGATGGTGGCCTTCCCTGTGCCTGGTTCTGTTGGAGGTTTTGTTTATCCTTCCTGGTAAAGTTTTTTTTTTTTTTGGTTCCTTCTCACTGTCGCCAAGTGCTTGCTCAAAGGGAATTCAAAGGTGAGTTTGGATTTGTTGGGTTTCTCTGTTTAAAATTCGTGAGGTCTTTACCGTGCTATGTGAAGTGCTATGAGATGTCATATGCTGTGAATTGGCTCTATATAAATAAAATGAATACGAAACACGTCTTAATCAGATACTGGCGAAAGTCTGATTTTACAACAGTGATTGGAATTCATCCTGATTAATCAGCAAACAAAATTTAGTGGCAAAAAACCTGGAAGTGGCTAAGATACATCACCGAGTATTACAAACACGAAGATCAGACTGAAGGTTGAGGAAAAAATCATGAATGTCTGTACAAATCTCCTTGCCATTTCATAACTATTAAAATTTCCATCTGTACCAAAGCGATGGACCGACCAACATCAGCTGCCTAATAGAAACCGGTCTGGCTAAAAATAACAGCAACAACAAAAAAATAGTTCAGATTCATAAAGCTGACCTCTTGCACCATCAGCCTCTGATGTACTTACCACTGGTGAATTAAATACATTAACAGAGTACTCCCCAGCACCACTGTAAAACAAATTGCTGAGGATAGTGATGACCCTGGGCAGCTCAGACGTACGCAGGAGGCGTGCGGGGATTTCAGTCTCTTGAGTTTTCCACCACATGAGACTTCCATTACTAAGGCCCTTTATTAAAGCAGCTATATATAGTATTTTAGTTTAAAACATAATAGCACTTTGCACATCAAGAGATGATAGTGAGTAGATAGTAATAACATCTTGAGTCCAACACTGAAGATGTGTTTTGAATTGTCCAGACTGGGTGCTACGGTGACTCACTCACCTTTCAAGGTAGAAAGTGGTATTACAAGACGGGCTCTCTGCAACACAGTGCACAGATGTTTTTGATTGAATGACAAAAACTGCTATTTATTCACATTCTCTTGATGATTCATTTTTGTATGTTTTAAACTAAAACACCTACATATAGCTCTTTTAAAGAAGTGTGTTTTATTAAGAATATATTCCTGCAACAGGGGCTCGTCTGTCATTATGGCTGTGCAGAGGTCCATTATTACAGCAGAGTTATCGCGCCTGTCCCTGGTAACACTGCACTAGTCAAACAGAGCCCTACTATAAGGAAGAGTTATGGTGACCAAGACAGAGAGATATATAACGGCCAAGCATCACATGATAAATTACCGCTTTGCCTGGGCTTATTTGTTGGTACTTAGGGTTAGCTGTGATCTATGGCCTACCAAAAAGCTGTGGCACGATACAAAGGTGGTTTGTCTGTCAGGGTTGCTGGATATCAGACAGGCCAACGAGCTCACAGAGAGGAAGGAAGGGGAAAAAACAGAACATGCCAGTGAGATTATTTCTGCTTGTAACATATACATGTGTTGTGTTTTAGTATCCCATCATCCATCAATACACCATGAAGAAAATGTGCAATCCATTAGAAATATATTTTTCATCTATGTATTTCCTTGCAGGCATGCCAGTAGCTACATTTGAAACTGATATACTGATTGATAATGAATAATGTAGTTGCAGCCTACTACAGAATACACCGATTATTACTCAGGTTTCCATCTAGATGTACCACGTATTCTAAAGTAATTTCCTGAAAAGCAGCTACAAAAAAAATCATCATACATTTCCATACACTGTCATTATTAGGAATATTAGGAGCTTGGGTGCATCGAGATAAAAACCTGGTGGTGCTAATTCAACACTGAGGTGCCATTAAATTACAGCAAAAGAGAAGACGGAGATATGACATTTCATGGATTAATTCAGGGAATGTTACTTTCTCCACAAAAGCTGACGCGGATCCGATGTCTGTGTCTGCTAATATGTTCAATGGAGCTGAAGCTTGAATGATATTAAGGTCACATGCTTCATGTGATTTATGATTTATTCAAACCATTGCACATTTTTCGTTGACTTCCCCTCCCCAGTCAAGCGTACTAACGTTGATTTTTTGGGGGTGATTTTAGGACTTTCATGGGCACTGTGTATATACATATTGTACTAATATATAGATCTGACAAGATGGCTAACCCAGGCAGTTAGAGTTATCAGTATTGTCTGTCTGTGTCTCTGCAGGATTATTGATTAGGGTTGCAAAATTGCATCGATAAGTGGACGATTGGCCTTTGCAGACATCTGTGCTCTCTCTTTGTAGTCGTTATTTGCACTGTACACACTAGATTATATCAAATAATATCAATCTACTAATGCATCACATTTACTATCCACCTGAACATGACATACTTGATTCGAATAAACCAGCCCTGACTGCAGGTAAAAGACATGATGCAACAGCAGTCCTTGGAGTAAAACACTTCCCATCTGTCCACTTCGACCTTGTCTCCATGACTTAAAGCCTTTTTTGATGCAGTAATAACATCGCTCTGCTTCTACCTTTGCTTCATATGGAGAACTGTTTGCCTGATTAAAAGAGTCTGCATTTCAAGAACACAAATATCAGTTGTTTTGGCCGTTCGAACCAACGGCCAATGCTGTTGTTTTCTGGTGAGGACAGCTGGCATTTGGTACGTTCTCTGATGGGGCTCTGCCAGGTCTGGTCAGCAGCCAGCTTTTATTTTAGCCTTCCATCCAGGTCTTCAGCAAGAAACACACAATCATTTGACATTGTGATTATGTGACTGACTTGGCCAGTCTTGAAAGTCAAGAGCAAGCCATTGTTTGTGTGTTAAAGGACTGGTAAAGCCATTGCACTGTAATGCATGCTATGCTACGCAGGAGAGAAAGCAGCACATATTAGCATGCTGTACATAACACTTGTAGAGTCTACAGATATTCAAATGCACCTTGAAGTAATAACATCTTTTACTGTTTAGAAATTTTTGTCTTTAGTCACACAGCATTTACACTTGTGCCAATAAAATGCAGCGTTGTGCAGCTGTGTAGAAGGCCGGGGACATTTCACAGTATTCACCACTCTGCAGACGAGGTTACAAGTATTTTCTTGGGTTTTATAATAGACGAGGGGAAATTCTTCCTGAATATTCCTTTGCAGTGCTTGCTGTTAAAAAGAAGCAATTTTGGATTTTGAAGCTTGAAATCATTTTCACAGAAAAAAGAATAATGTGCTAATCTTCTTAAAAGTGTGCTGTAGGGTAATTCTCAATGTGGCTATGAATCCCACTATTGTTAGATCACACATTAGGGTGAAAGCATGACTACACCTGAGCTTCTTTAAAAACCATCTTTACTAGTAGCTTTATCATGTCCCTGGGTGACCCCCCGCTTTGAGGCGTCATGCTTTGAAATGTTGCCTCAAGAATTTCAACGAAAGTGAATAAATAAAATCCTTTCATCCCGCAGTCGTCCAAGCCATTGCAACAGCCGACGACGGCGTTTCAAAGAAGCAAATCAAAAATAGCTCTTTAAAACATTTCAAAAATATTGATTCCGCGCTGTCCAGTCAACTGCAGCTTAGATTCTGTGATTAATACGTTTCTGTCATTTCTGTGACAGGTGGTAATCTCCATATTTTCATTTTATACAAACACGATTCGTAAATTGTCATTCAGTCCCATCTCCAGTATGTTATCCACATGAGAAATGGATGATGTGACATAAAAGAAAAGAAAAGAAAAGGAAGGAGAAGAAAAAAAAACCAAGCAATTGTGTTGCTTTTCCCTCGATGAAGGCTTGGAACAGTAGGAAAAAAATCTTTTCCTCTTGGCACTGCAATCTAATTTTGCTTCTGCCTTCAGCGCACTGCTGTAAGAAATGGATGGCCATTAAGAAATGGAGGCCCTTCTGTTTATGAATATACATATTCCAAGACACCACTTATCATCTAAGTGAATTTCACAATGCAATCAATACTTCACGGTCACACCAACTGCATGAACACAATGGGAGCCCATCCTCGAAACCACATTGTGATTCAGGGTCTATAAATTCTGACCAGCATGCTCCAGATGATTCCTCAGCTTTATATATATATTTAAATGTATATATATATTTTGTTAATGTATTAAAGTCATCCCCTGCTTTGAGGGAGGCCTGTCCTCAGAGGGCAGAGCAACACAATAAAGTGTAACAATGCCATCTAGTGGTGGCACCTTTCACACTATAACCCTGTGCAACTCACCTCAAGGAATCAAGTTAACGTCGCTCCTCTGTTTGGTGGAACGTTCGTTGGAAGTGACTTATATTTATCACCTTAAATGACGCCGTTTCAACAGTTAGTCCATAATGTCGTTGCATTACACTGACAAGGCCATTTAAGTCTTGTCCTCCTTCCAGTAGAAATCTGATCTACGTGGTCTTCATTGCTGCTCAGCACTGACGATCACTTTCCCAAGAGCTATTTTAAACCCTGCTGGCCACACACAGGCCACAGATGCCAGAGGCATGTCTCTGGCCTTCATCTGGTGCTGATAGATTGCAGCTCTGCAGGTTCAAGTGTCCGAGCCTGTTCAGGATAAAAACGATATTCCACATCAAGTCTAATATCTTCCATTGGATGGAAATAATCTACGAATTGCCGCATCATTCCATCACCTCAGCAGCTCCACTCGTAGTTTATGCAAGTGTGTGATTGACGATGTCGCACGGGGATGAATGTTTCCCTGTTAATCCAGAACAAGTCATCTTGGATTCCACCTGGACTGCTCAGATCTGCTGACCCACATCCACAGACAGATCAGTTCCACTGTTTGTTGGAGACTCAAGTTTAAAAACAGTTTCCTTGATAGAATTTCTCTCTGGTTTCTTGATGTTTTCTACTTGTTCCTGCCTGTCTCTGTACATTTGTCTGTATGTGAACCTAATTAAGTCATGCCCAGTAGCCATACTGACTGGAAATAATTTAACAAGATATGAAATAATTACAATAATATGTGAAGAGTGAACTGCTACATGATAACCTGTGTTGCTAAAGCAACCATCAGATTTTTTCAATCACTAGTACTGCAGTCACAAAAGGCCAAATCACAGTGTTTGACCAGATATATCATCTAAATATAGAGCTTGACTGAAAGGTAAATAAACATTCTGCGTGGTTGTTGATGAAACTAATGCTGCCACAATATTCAATAGCAGGAAACTTTAAGTACAGCTTTTGTTGTTTGCACCAAAAGGCCTGCGTAGTCAGACCCAGTCCTGTGATCATTGTGCTTTGTAGTCAGAATTTCTGCAGTTTGTTTACACTCAAACCACAGATTGTGGGGGGGAAAAATACATAATTTCTCTTCATTTAAGAAGGAGATGAAGAGAAGAACAAACGCTATCTGAACACTTAAGGGGTCAGGGTTTTTTTTAAATGTGTTAAATTTACATATAAATAAAGAGGAGTCCTGTTTTATTGCATTTTATCTAGTAAGTTATTCCATTTGATTTTGTTTTAAAATTGGATTTTACTAATTTTGTCCTACCTGTCTGATAACACGAACAGCACTTTGGTCAAATCTGGTAGTTTTAAATGTGCTATATCGATACACTGGATTTGTTTTGGATAATCCCCACGTGGTCGGTACTGTGGCTTTGTTTTGCTCTGATGTCCTGTTGATGAAGTTTGGGATGCTGTAGATGGTGCTCTCCAATCACACCGGCTGCAAACCAACCACGATAGCTAGCTTTCTAATAATAACAATTCAAGCTCGAGCTGCTTCCGGCAGAAATGTACAGTTTTAGTGGCTGAAGAAAAGCCGCTCATGTATGAATTCACCGGCAGCTCGACTGTTGAAAGCCGCCCGTGTTTACTGTTGCAGAGGAATCGGGTCGAAATGGGTCAGACGCTTTTGGACAAGAGAATCATCCATCATCTGCTGGGCAGCACAGGACAGGGGGAAACGGGTGACACTCACGCTATTCCAGCTGATGATAAAAAATAAAAAAATCATCAAGATGCCAAAAGATTAATCACTCCATCAGTGATTGTTTAAAAACTGCAGGTCAGAGGGGAAAAAACTATTAGAAAAAAAAACACACAACAGTTATCAGAGCATGTGGGCTGACTAGCTGCAGAATTTCAAAAGTTCTAGTACAAACAAAGTTTCATTGTTGTGGACAAATTATCAATTTCTAGACCTTTATTGCAATATGCAGTCTGGCATATGAGGTGGTTCTTATTGCCAGGCAGGCAGAGCAAACACTCTGGGTAATCATGATGAAGAAAACTGTTGAAATGTATGCATAAAATCACAAATCGTATGATATGATAAAGGGGCTGCACATTGCTCGGTGGTTAGCAGCGTTGCCTCACAGCTAGAAGATCCCCGGTTCGCGTCCCGGTTAGGACGTCTGGGATCTTTCTGTGTGGAGTTTGCATGATCTCCCTGTGCATGCGTGGGTTCTCACCGGGTACTCCGGCTTCCTCCCACAGTCCAAGAACATGCTGAGGTTAATTGATTATTCTAAATTGTCCGTAGGTATGAATGTGAGTGTGCTTGGTTGTCTGTCTCTATATGTAGCCCTGTGATAGGCTGGCGACCTGTCCAGGGTGTCCCCTACCTTCGCCCTGAGTCGACTGGGATAGGCTCCAGTCCCCCCGCGACCCTACAGAGGATTAAGCGGTGTATAGATGGAAGGACGATATGATAAACACTTGTGAAACCTAGTGGAGTAAAGACAGCCTGATCGAGTCCCTTTCATGTCACTGAATTTAATATATTCCCTCTGTCATACATTAGTAAACATTTTTACCTTTTTCATGAGCTTTCTATGTCAGTTTATGGTCTCCAGGAGATGGAGCAAACCAGAGTATACGATCTGAATAACAAACATGGCAAAGAAGGAATGTTCTGTCATCTTTGTCACAACTTGAAGTCAAAACTTTCCAGTTTCATAGCCAGGATTTAAACTGTGCTCTTACAGTGGTGACTGTGAGCCACTGAGCCCACAGCAAATGAGGGTTGTGCTTCCTTATCGACAAACATTTGGACTCTGGTAATCAGTTAAATGCAGCTTTTCACAGGAAAGGCTTGCATGTCTGCTTTTTTTTATGTGTCAGTGGATCCCAGATATGCAATTACAACCAAACGTACTGAAATTATGATCGAAGCCGAGCATCAGAGCTTACAAATGAAGCCGGGTCGAAGATCTGAAACGTAAGATTGCGTGTTGCAATTACACTTCAGCTTTCAGCATCAAGCGCACTTTGCAAACCTGCCAAAGTGTGACAGAAGCAGAACAAGAGCGCAAAATTAGGCGAGCCATTTCAGAGCTCCTATAATTTGTAAACACATTTTTTTCTACGTAGGAAATTACTCCAGATTATTCTAATTATTTCACAACAGCTGTGAAAAACAAACTCGAGTCCTAACTCACTTTCAGAAAAGCATGTTTGCCCAGTCGCACCGACAAAATAAACTCATTAACAAGAGCCTAATTGAAAGTATCCACATTGAGACTACTGAGCTTACTGAGAAGTAAAAATATGACACCACTAAACTGCAGCAACAGCAGCGTCAGTGCAGCGGTGAAGATGGAGCTTTTTGAGCAAAATAAATAAATACTGACACCATAAAATGTATCAAATCTGATTATCACTCCTTATTTAACCCTTACATACTGTTCATATCTGTACCTTCACAATGTGGTCCGGGTTAATTTTTACCCGAACCAAGAATTCCCTTGTAGCAAGTATTTCCACCAATTTTTTAAACTACAAACCTATTCAGGATGTTTAAGTAACCTAAGCCACTTCAAAAAATGAATGATTAATCCTTCAGAAATGTTTCAAAGAGCAGGCAAAGTGTATTTTTAAGTTTTACACCACTTGTTTTTGGGGAAAAAATCTCCTTTACACACTATAATGTCATGTAATATATGTAAGAAATAAAAAAATATAAAAGCCACAACGATCTGAATGTATTTCATTGACCTTGATAATTACATGAACACTCTGGAAGTTCTAGACTTCATAATATAACCACTGAACAATGTGCTATATCATAAGATATAAAGGACTTAATGCTTATTATCATCTTGGAAGAGCAGATCCAGGGCCTGTTGGACAATCAGTCTTGCTGCCATGATGTCGGTCACTGAAATGGCAGCTCATACCTACCTTTGTAATGTTGTGACCCCCACCACCTCCCTCCCAGCCCAAACAGATTCCACTTTGTTACTTTGTACATTGTTTTATTACATTGCAGGTGCACATCTTGAGTCTGTGTGAAGGCACCGTCTGACCTGTAGATGACTTCTGTTCCCTTTTATGCACCATATATGATCCCTCCTATGCTGTTTGTTCACTATTTCAGTATTGTGGGATTCCCTCTGCCCCTTCACAGACCAGCAGGTATCTGTCTCTGCGGGAACCGGGGCAAATGTTTTAGGAATACAGACAGTTGAAGTGACAGTGGTGAGGCCCCCTTGAACTCTGTCTATCCCAGTTGTCTATCCGAGTCGACTCAGGGCGAAGGCAGGGGACACCCTGGACAGGTCGCCAGCCTATCACAGGGCTACATATAGAGACAACCAAGCACACTCTCATTCACACCTACGGACAATTTAGAATCATCAATTAACCTGAGCATATTTTTGGACTGTGGGAGTAAGCCGGTGGAAACCCACGCATGCACAATGAGAACATGCAAACTCCACACAGAAAGATTCCAGGCGTCCTAACCGGGACGCGAACCAGGGATCTTCCAGCTGTCAGGCGACGCTACTAACCACCGAGCCACTGTGCAGCCCGCACACAAACAAGACATGTATATTTTCACAGCTTCAGGATTCCATAAAACCACAATTTTCCTTAATTTGACCCACACTGGTAGATCTAAAATCCATCTAAATAGATAAGGTAACAGCCTCAGTGTGCAAAAATGTGTAGCGCCTATACAAAAATATACATTAATAAAGTATTTTTATTTATATGTATTCTGGGTCACTTCAGGAAAAGTCATCAAATTTCAGGCTAAAAGACGTTTAAGGTATTTTTACTGCTGCCAAATGTCAAAACGGGTCAAATTTGACCCCAGCAGTTGTCAGGATCATATATTTTTGACTTATGTTTTGTAATCTCTTATTATTCTCTTAAGACGTACTCAGTGTAACCTGTAAATAATTGTAGCGTAAGTACAGCATGAGTAGAAACAGGTTTTGGTTGTTTGTGTGTTTATTTCTCTGTCGCAAGCAGGTTTCAACAGGATGCAACCTGGCTGTTGCAACCATAAAGGGAGGAACCGAGCTCAGCAGTTGTCGGCACAACGGGAAGGTTCTGCTGCAAGAGACAGCAGGAGAAGGCCCAAGGACACAGAAGAACCAATCAACTAGCTACAACACATTCTGCGCTCATGTCTTCATGTAACAGTATAAGTACACTGCATCAGGGAGAGGCAGTCAGTCAGACTTCGTGCCCTGACATTGACTCTGTTGATGCTAGGGTGAGCAGTTTGATCCAGAGCTCTCCATGCTTTATTCAACTACCTGCTAAATAAATACTTTGAGTGAGACCTAAATACCTTCTCCTATTGCTTCATTAAATGAACGCGCAGGAGCGATCTCAGGGTTAATGTTACATTTAAAAATTACAGGTTTCTGCAAGGACACATCAGTCGGCAAAGTGGACATTTGCTGTTTTGTACTTTGTATAATGTTTTGTACCTTCTCTACATGCAAAGCACAATCATCAAAAAACAAAAACAAAAAAAAACATACTGTACAAAACTGATTGCTGACTTGATGCCATTATGGTTTAGGCACAAAAACGACTTGGCTATAAAACAGTAGCCATCATGCTAAAGAGAAACCAACATTCACGGTCGGTGAAAATAAGCAAACAAATACAAATCTGTGTTTCATGTCAGAAGGTTTGCTGCCACAGTCGGACATCCTGATGACCTCCCTCCAAGGTTTTGTCGTCACATTTCTCCCACCTTTGTTCCCGAGTCATAATCCCTGCAGCCACAAGAGGTCCTTGTGAGGTCAAATTAAACATGGGTCACATTAGCATGTGCTGAGTGAGCAGCACATGCTAATTTCTCATCTGCTACTTTTGTGCAAGAATGTGCATCTGAAAGCTTACTTTGATAATGTCATGAACGTGTTACAGGAATAAATCACAATGCTTTTTGTAAGTCTTGTATGTATTGGTATTTAAGCTTTAAACGAAATCTGTATACAGCACCTGGATTAGGACAGTGTGACATGAAATTGGGAAAAACACTGCGACAATTCACAACCTTCCCATTTTTCTGAGTTATATCTATCTTCTGTGAGTTGCCGATCGAGCAGCATTAATTGGCCTCATGTCACCGGTAAAAGGATACCGGGGCGGGGAGAGCAAATGAGTGGTGCCAAGTTTGCAGTATCCCAAGTAAAGCGTCCCGGCATGCACAAGCAACAGGTGGTGCCTTTATGAGTGCCCCGAGTGTTGCATGACTGCAGCAGCTCTGGGTTTATTACCACGATCAAGGGGAGAGAAGGGCTGAGGGAACACGAGTCGAATGTTGGTGCAAGAGACAGTAAAATGCAGCCAAGCAAGGTGTGAGTACAAAAGAGAAGGAAATGACTTTCGGAGGGGGGCAGGGATAAATAAAACTCCCCCAGAGTTTCAGGCACTACTTTCTCACTTTTCATTATGGTGTGAAGAAATGAGACAGATCGTTCCTCGGCTGGAAATAGAGACATCTCAGTTATCCCAAACCCTCCTTCAGCAGCCGAGCCACATGATGAACAGAGAATTCCAGGGAGGCCACGCTAACCTCGACCCTTGATTCTCTCTCCGAGTTAGAGGAGCGTCTGATTGTGAGTCAAGCCAGACGGCCCCGAAGAGTCTCATCCAGTTGCAATTACAAAACCTTGTGGCCACCAAGAAGTTGCTCGGCAGAAATCAGCCCGTGCGCCATCTGCTTGTACCAGCCAATTTAATCCAGCGAAGCGGCACTAAGTGAAACATTAATGAATAATTAAAATAATTGAAGTATCACATCATTCCAGCAGATCAACAGCTTTCATCTGATGGTTGTGATGAATGAGGCCATACTGACTTGGAGATTCCCCAAATGTAGGACACAATCCTGGGACGTCAGAGGAGGTCAAATTTAATTACCCCTGACCCAGCATGCTGAGCTGACCCATATCCATTTCTACTGTTGACTGACTGAAGTTCAAAACACTTGCTGGGTTAATCAACGCCGCCATGTATAACACATAAACATCCACTAACATCTCACAAGTTGATAAAAGGCATTATTCAGCCTTCAGCCGGTCTCTAAAAGCACACGTGTGCAGCTTTTACTGTCGACATGCTACTGCTCCTTTTAGGATCGTCTGATTAAGTCAACCTTGCTTACACCTCCTTAATTAATATCTCCTCCAGATCACATTCAGCTTTACCTTTGAGCAAAGATCCCAGTGAAAACCACTTCAGCTCAAAGCGCCGCGTTGACAGCTTGACACCAGCTTCCACTCGACGCGACGGCGTCAAGCCAAGCTGTGACCAATTCACATTCCCGCTAAATTGTCAATTAACATGTATGAAGACGGTATCATCTCTCATATCGGAGTGCTGCACACTTCTGTTCAGCCATCTGTTGACTGGACCGTGCCAGAGTCGTGTATGGACCATACAGCCGGGGAGAACTCACTTCCTGCTTCACGCACCTCTCTTCTTATTAGAGTAAACCATTCACACAGTCGGGCGAATTCATAGCCTGGAAAATGTGGACAGTTATTTCTTTTAACTGTGCAATAAATCGAACATCTACATCACCTACGCCATATTTAACATGAAATAGAATGTGGTCGTGTGTCACACAGATTTAAAAGTACATCAGTTTTCAGTGATGGAATGTAAATACATTTATTCAAGTGCTGCAATGAAGTCGATTTTTGAGGAACTTATGAAGTTTTGCCACTTTCGCCTATTTTATGCTTAGTCTAGCTCAGACAGAAATGTTGCACTCCTTACTCTAATGAATAGTCAGCTGTAGTTGGTGGTTACGCTGCAGATTTTACATAGAAAACATACAGACATAACTGGTGGTACTTCATAAGTGCAATCTGCTGACTAAATACTGTCATTTAAATATGTTCATGAAATGGAAAGTTGACTACATTCACCCTGACGTATTCCTACTGAGAAAAGTGTCTGATTTCTTATTTCACGACTGTCAGTTTTAATAAACCAGAAGAAAAAAAAAAAGGTTGGACCTTCTATTCAGTACAGTAGCTTCACATCTATCTCAGCCTGAACATCATGTTCCTCACTGCACCATTGATCCCAGTGATAATTCAATATAAGGCTGACTGCTCTTAGAGTTATGGTATTAACATGGCAACCAAAACCTGTCCCAAAAACGTTCTGGGTGTGTGTGTCTGACTGACAGTGGCATATAGAGGTAATACCACATGTACAGGGCAGAGCTCAGGTTTTCGGGGTACGATAAGCATTTTTGCTAAGAGGACGTCTCTGGTCAATGTCTCTTAGCACATTTCCAGCAAAGTAATCCTTTGAAAGTATAATTCAGGCAAAATTGAGTTTTCCACACTGTTGAGTCCATGACGGAGACACGATGAGCGCCACTTTAGGGTCAGAGAAGTGTGAAAAGCGAGCATTCAATTATTCTGGATTCGTAGTCAGAAGTTGAGCTGCTTCTTCTTCCTCCTCACTGGTTGAATATGTGCTTTTTAAAGTTCAATTTACTTCAGCATCCTGGTTCAGAGGCCAGTTAGAGGTCAAATCTTAACAACACACATGCAGCCAGAGGTATAAACTCATTTTCTTTCCTTCTTGTGTGCCTGTTGCCATTAAACATCTACATAACTCATAAAGACGAGTCACTTTTTTTGACAGCATGTCTTTGTGCCAAAAATAGAGAATCTTAAGAAAAGAACTGACAGGCCGGTGCAAAGCTATAAACTCAGTATGAACTCAGTGGGGCAAAAAAAAAAAAAAAAAGAAGAAGGAAAAAAAGAGCCTTCATTTTAACAACCAGTTTTACAACCAAAGGTATCAAAAATATCTCCTGATTTATATACGTGGCTGTGGGCTGAGTCCTGAGCAGGGTGTATCAGGATCGCAGCGCTAGCCGAGCAGTAAATCAGACACAGAAGGGACCTCATCAGTCACTAGCCTGTTACGGGGAATGAGGGCATCACCTTCCCTGATCACATGATGCTCTCCCTGGAGCACCAAAACATTACCTGCATTTGAGAAGAAAAAAAAAAGACGTCTCTCTGATTCTGACATTATGAAAATTATGCAGATAAAAAAAAAAATTTGCAGAGCCACAAACACCTGAAGGGATGGAGACGGTGACCTGCGCTTCTGCCTGAGCAAATGTAACCTTTGAAGTATTGCTGGTCTCAAGGGGGGAAAAAAAGAACTCTTACCATTCTTTCATTTTCAGTAGAAACACGGCTAATGCAACTGGCAGAAAGATGCAAACTATCAAAGTAAAAAATGCTGCATAGACATATAAGAAAAACAATCGCCTGTATTTAGACCCAGTAATGCAGCGGTAAAGAACTGCCTTGACGGAGTGAGATAAGAGGTTGCTTGAGAGAGCAGGCTCAAAGGAAAGACTGGAATATCAAAGAATAGGTAGATATGGAGGGTAAAGTGAGTGAAAGGGAGGCAACAGGACGCCAGAGGAGGTGGAGTGTGAATTATGAGACAGACCATTAGAAACAGATGCAGACAGTTGCAAAGAGCCAGTTGGCATGTAGGTCATGGAATTCAAAGAAAACCAAGCCATCGCTGAGCATGTGTTACCTGAAGGCTCCAGTCGGGTAAACAGGGAACGGCAGTACGAGGAAGCATGGAGCCGTAGAGGGAGAACTTAGGAGACCTTGGACAAGCATTTGGTTTATTCTTACGCAACTCCATAATGAACCTACGCCCCGATTCTACGGCCGTCAAAGGTGATGAAAGAGATCTGGCACAAGATTTGAAAAAGAGAAGGTTATGAAACTGGTACAAATCACAAGGTAAGAGGTCTCACGAGGTCATGTGCTTGAATTCAAAGCTAAATTTAAGCCTTAATCCTATCTGTGATCACGTATCCATCTTTTAACGCTTCATTTTTATAACTTCAGCATGTTGGTTCATTTTTTTGCCATGTCTGATTTAAAACAATAGTGAGGTGCACATATGACCACTGCTTGCGGTAATCACTCCAACATAGGAGGCCACAAAAGTCTGATTTTCACGTGAGTATCTTCCAAAGTTAGTCTTCTTAGCGCAAAATTCCCTCTTTGTGTCTTCTGACCCTTCATCACCGGAACAAGACATATATATTTTTAAAGAATTACAAGCATTTGATTCGCCAGACTGCAGCCTCATATTGGCTTCACATAAACTTAGGGAACACATGTTTGCACAGATTCAGGACTGAGGATTTCATCTTCCATCTCTTACGCTGCAAAAGCTCTACAAATTTCTTAATTTCCAATCCAAACAGAAGAAATGTCCAAAGCAACAAAAGCTGTTTCAAGGCATATATCGGTGCCTGACTATTATTAAAAGACAGACTTGAATGGAGAAATGTGAATCTATTCTTTGACTAAAAATATGTGTTGCATGAGTAAAAGTGCCTTAAATTGCATTAGATGTAACTGTGCACTCTTGCTTTCTCTACAGTGTGCAGATTTCCGAAGTCATCCCAACAGCTGACTCCTTTCAAACACTGTGAAACCACTCTTCACAGCACAATGGCAAGCTGTGGTACTGGAGGAATTCAGCCGCACGTGTTGGAAACTGGATCTGAAGAATGATACAAGTCTGCTTCCACAAGTGAACAGGATTGGTTTCTTAGGTTTGTTATATGTGAAACCTCAGAAGTCTGAATGTGTGATTCTTAGACTTCCATTGGTACAGTACAGTTTACAGGTAGAAATGATCAGCCATGGTACTAGCTGCTTTTTTTGCTCACAAAAAGTCTTCCTGCATATAAAACCAAACAACATCTGGGCGTGTTAACAAAGATGAACACTTGATTTTCACTACACTAAGTTTCCAAACAATAATCAGCGCGGTAATAAAGCAGCTTATTTATTCATTTATCTATTCACATTAATGAATAAATGAATGAACGAAGGAACAAAATACTTGTGTTTCTGCTATTGCTTCATATCTACAACAAAATTCATGATTTTCTGACAAAACAAGTCCTATATAAAACACCTACTTAAATAGTTCATCATGGCTTCTTTTACCAGCTCTCAGCACAAAGTCTATAAAGTGAGGACAGTAAACCAGGATTTTATAGACTTCTGTGGGTCATTAAATGAAAAACTGACATTCTACATAATTACAAAACTCTCATAACCTGTTTTCCATTTGAATATTTCTCAGTCTGTAACCAAACCTTATTGGCTGTTGCACTAAGTCAGTGTTTCTCAAATAGTGGTGCGATGCCGGGGAGTGTTCTTTTTTTGCCGTACTAGAATAAAGTATAACTGCACATCCACTACAGTAGGTGTCTGGGGGTGACACCGGAGTTGGCAAGTCCGCGTACGAGAACCTCAGCGGCGTTCTAGAGCCTCGGCGACGTTTGGCAGCGTTCGCTGGCGTCCGGTCGGCGTACGTCCCTCGGCAACGCTCGGCTGCGTTCGGAGATGCTCGGCGGCGTCCAGGATATTATATCAATACCACCAAAACGAATGAATTTTCTGATATTGAAATATTCGGGACCAGCCCTCATGTTTACCAAGTCTAAAAATGTTGGCAGCGGACAAAACAGTGTTTATAAAGTTATTCTTTGTTGTAAGTTCATCTATATTTCTTTCTTTTTTGTATTCTTTAATGTTAATAAGGACACCATGTTATGCAGAGGTTTACTTTTATCAATTTTATAGACAAATTATACTATTTATAGTCGTGGCGGAGAGTGGGGAGGGGGTCCTAACAGAAAATAATTGAGAAGCACTGCACTAAGTAATCCTTGGGCCGCAAGTGACTCTGGTGACTGGTATCACAAGGCCCTAGATTTTTGTTTGACATGCATGTATAGCAGATCCACAGTTTTAGTGGGTGTGGGCATGTGTGTATTGCTTAAACAGCTGAAAAAAAAAACAAAGACAAAGAACTTGGTGAAATGATGAGAAGCAAAGTCAAGGTTTCACATTTACATTCCATTATGAGGCTGTAAATTATAATCTTTTTTTTAAAAACCTGAAAGGTCACAATGCTGATTGTCCAAGTTGTTTTTTTAGCCTCTCTGTATTTCATCATACTTTTACTCTCACTGGCCATCATTTGTAGTTTGCTGTATCTGAAAATAGCATGGGGCAGAATTTATGCCCTCCGTCAACCCTTCCAGACCTCGACCTGACCAGATGACATGGCTAAACCTCCGCCAATAAACCAGAACATGCCTGCAGTGTCATCTTTCTATGTGAGGGAACCAATAAGCCTCTTAAGTAGCTGATGAAAATGTATGTGTGTTTAAGCATTAAGCGCTTATGATTGTATAACATGTAGAAACATGTAAGCTGCTGCTGCTGGCATTAGACTCCAAAATCCCATGTGAGCTATAAAACCATTAACATCAAACCAGATTAAATAAAGGTGTATTAAAACCGTACGCATCGCTAAGTTTTGCAGTGAACTGCATGTTTACTTTGCATTTATCCAACTTAAACAGTGCGACTATCTGCTAGAAGATGATACGTGGAGATACATGTCTTCACGTATGGCAGATTTATGGTTGTTGTTGTTTGCTGAAGGTAAGGTTTACTGTCAGGGCAGGGAAGTTTGGCCAAGCATGAATACCAGCATGTGGTTAAAAAAAACAGAATTCAAGAAGGTCTGCCATACTGCACCTGTAAGATAGAACTAGTTTGGTGTATATTTTGGGTTGTTTTGCCACAATATAAGGCACATGATACAGTATGATTGCAAATTATATTAAAAGAACTATAAATAGAGTAGGTATGCGTACTGTATGATGGAATCAGAATCAGAAATATTTTATTGCCAAGTTGGTTTTCACATACAAGGAATCTGACTTGGTGCATAACAGTAAACAGCAACGTATCGATTAACTAACTTTGGCCTCCGTGAATCTATTTGGAGCAGCCTGCATGTGGAATGGTGCTTTTTCTCATAGCATCATTTGTCGTATGTGTATTTCTGGGAGGGATGTTTTTCGTTGGAGTTGCTAACACTTGTAAACACTCTTGATCAGGTTTCAGATGTTCGACGGAACACAGACTCCCCGACAGCTGCCCTCATGCTGGGAGGAGACAATGTGACACATCTACAGTACGCTTCGCTTCTTTATTTAAGCCTCTGTGGACAGTGGCTGGCAGCGTTCGCACCGAGTCCTAAAATAATACAACGACTCGCGACATGACATGCAAGTGGCATACCAGAGCGTGTAATAAAAGACGGGGGACAAAAGCATTTTATGTGGCGGCGTTCGACCTCGATTTAGACGCAGACGTATTCATCTGTAGGTTTCAGCTGAACACAGAACAACCTTTACCAAGCAGAAATCCTGTTCAATGTCACATGATGAATGATCATTTCAATTCTAACGTGTCTACTATTCATGTTTTCAAAGAAGACACTTTGCTGCGGACGTCAAACTTTCCCCAGGATTGTGAGTGTTTGAATCCTGGTTTGTCAAATCAATACTGGCCATTTAGAAATTCTGTATTTTGTTAATTAAAGTTGGCAGGATGATAATTACTGTGTCCCAGTGGTGGGGAATTGATTACCTCCAGTAAGCGCCAGAATCAGTTTATAAATTTAGAAATGCACTGGGCAGCACTGAGACATCAACCCTGCACACTGAAAAATATGGACTTCAGTGAAAACATCCTCCTCAGTGCTTGTTTGATGTTCATGTAAAGTTCATTATCAGGTTGTATCAAATGCAGTAAGTGTGTTAAATGGTGCGACCTGACAATCAGATGCATTGTTAATAAGATTTCCACTGTATTATAAGCTGAACGTATTTATCATAAATGAATAAATCACAAAAACAACCCACACTCGGTGCATTGAGAGTCTTCACTTTTTTATTTCCACACATTGAAATTCATGTTATTTAAGTACAATTTATAAACATGGCAATAAAACTTTGGAAGTTAAGGATCACATCAACTTTTACAGCCCACTTGATCCCCTTTACGTAGTTTACTCTGATCTAGTCCTGAACTCCTGAACTCGTATATATCTCGATTCCAGGCTTGTAAACAGCCAGACTTCATCCTCATTTGTGTCGCTGCATCTGGTTTATGAGAACAAACGATTCTTTAAGAGGTATTTAACCTGCTCCCTGACCCACCCTTCAAAGTGCCCCCCTGCTTCACCGCCCACCCAACCTCCAATGTCTTTGGAGTCACCACTAATACAAAAAAGCCTAAACAGCTTTTGGCAGTCACTGGGTCTAGGCAGTAGAGGAGCATCAAGCACAGACTTTGCACGCTGCTAGAAGGATCTATTACATTGAAAAAATTAGGAGAGGGCACAGTGTGGCCAGACTGCTGTCTGAAAGGGAAGAGAGCTGAGAGCACTGAGGACTGTGAGCAGGTAGGTAGCCCTCAGAATGGAGGCTGGATAAGAAAATAGAAGGATGAGAAATGGTTTACATGAGCCTGTTTCTTGTAAGTCAGCACCTGTGAAGATAATCAGGATGAATACAATGTGTTCCATTAATATTTGCATCAGAAAGGTGTCAGTATTTTGTGAGCAGGTGCACAAAGAGGCAGTCAAAACACTTCAAATGTAAATGCATGTGAAATGCAGACATGTTTCTATTTTATGCCTCACAGATCTGAGCTTGCTGAAGGAGTGATAAAGTTAGAGGACAGAATTTTACATGCCATCTAATTTCAGCTGTTACAGAGTATGTTAGCGTGTAAATAATGCAGATGTACATTAAAAATGTACAGGATTTAATTACATAGAGGACACAGATTTGGTCTTGCTGGATAAAATCACTTTAGCGAGGCATGCAGGCTTCTCAGTTTGAATTTCACGGTTTTAAATCTGGGAAGCAGGATCACAGCAGTGTGGTCAGAGCTGTGAGGTTGTTGGGTGATGACTAACTTTAGATGGCGGGTATCAAATCAATACGGAACCTGAGATTCAGGGAGCTGCATGGAGGGAGTGGGCTGTATTTTTGGCAGGAAATAGGATTTCTTCTCACATTAAAGAAACACACAGGGCTATAGTTGTTGCTGTCCTCTCTCACATCGTGCACACACAACTCTGTTTGGTTCCTGACAGTTTCAAGAGTGATCACAGCTCGCACAGTGTTGTACGCCGTGACAGTGAGTGCTGTAGGCTAAGCATTTCTCCCATGTTTTGAATTACATACACATACATCAACTTGTCAGCTCTCTCACAGAAAATTTAACACACAGAAGCAAATCCACTGGGAAGTTCAAATAGCACCATTAGCGCGTATTTGACACCAAAAGATGTTGTCATCGGGGCTGGTTCTGTACGAGTTACACAACAGCCAAAGCCGCTCTCCGACTCGTACGCTCGGCTTCAATCAGTGACGTGTGGGAAAAATGCAGTGAGGGACATTTGAGAAGCCCCCAGGTGCCATTTTCAGAGTATGTGGTCAGTGGTGCAGTCATCTGCAGTGGGTGGCAGATCCACGGAAACATGTCACGTACGACTGAGACACCAGACATAACCTGTTTGTGTGCTGGGCGGCGTCTCCAACGCCTTTTTCTACAAACTTCTATACATTTAAAATGCATTACATGTTGAAGAGGCCACGTAACGTCAACAGCTGCAGTCTTGTGAACAAATTGAATCAAGATATTTCCTTGCATAAAAAGCAGTCATTTATTGTACTTGTATCAGAGCTATTTTCTCATTTTTCTTACTGTGCCTGCAGAACACACAGGTGAGACATTGCCTATGTATAAAATCACAATATGAACAGCGGATTGCATGAGGAAAGATGGGAGAGTGACGACCAGGACAAATTCAGACTGACTGAGAGTGGAGCGCTGTATTTATTTTCTTTCTGCTACAGTGGTCCAACATTTCAGATAGCCCATCTCTAATTTTAATCTTGGTGACTTGTCATGTTGCCTGCAGTGACAGCCAGTCTGCCTACATGCTGACTATATCTAATGATGTTAAGAAGCATGGATTTTTTTTTTATTTATTTATTTTTTTTACAGCAGCAGAAGTATTTACTGAAAAGCAGCCCGCAGCACACATCTTTGAAATCTCTGGGACATCGACTGAGACAGATGTTCAGCATGTATTGACAGCTATTTTGTCGACAACATCTCCTCCCCCACAACTCAGGATTCATTATAAAAAAAGAGAGAGATGAGAGCCAAAGCCGAACATTAAAACCGTAAATGCAACGCTAAAACGGCAAAACTGCTCAGTGGAAGGGAAGAGGAGTGGGTTTCCTTTAATGCAAAGAGCCTCCTGCCAAGATGTCTCCTCTTGCAGCCTGTGTTTTGTTTTTTTTTTTGCTTTTACCATATGTGTTCCGTAGTTCATTTTCAAGACACATCAAGAGCCAAGATCGCTGCCGGAGCCCAGAACCCCTCTGAGCATATGCTGGAGCATGTGTACAACTAAAAATAAAACACTTACTTCCAAGATGGCAGGTTTTATTTTCAGTGGGACATCAGGACAGACCGTCAATATTCAAAATCTAATTCAGCATTTTGTAAAACTGTCAAATACAGTCTGAACATAAAGAAAATTGAACATCCCATTATTTCAAAGGGTTAAAGGGCCAGGAGAATTTTTTTTTTTTTTGATCAAATAGCTCCACTTGATGAGCAACTGTCTTCACATTAGCACAGTTTAGCTGGGGTTTGGGGCGTTGATCCCCCAAAGAAGATGTCCAGGTGAAAGAGATAAACTTCAATTTTAAAACCATGTACATGTTTGTAGGATTTAACACAGGTTTAGTGCACATGCTGTTTGAAAACCAAGCACCACACTACAGCAGGTACATATCGATAATGTAAATAAGAAACATGCAATCAATAGTTACTAGATCTTTCACGTGCAAAAGAACAAATCCTGGTTATGGCTGTTTTTTTTAAGATATTATAGCAGGAAATGAGTCATGATCTAAACAGCAGCTGGGATATTGAAAACCATCATTTTGCTGCATCAGGAAGGAAAGAATAAATGTCAGTGATGTTAGGTTCTCCAAGTAAATAAGAAAATGTTATTCACACTGAAAGCAGAACTCAGGCGGGACTCACCTCCTCATGTCATCATTATCATCTGAAAATCTATGTTGAGCCACAAAGTCATAATATGACAATAATATTAATTGCCCCTATGTAACCACACCTACTTTAAATCCCCGTCCAATGAGAAGGTTAAGACCTCTTGACATGAGAGTCTTTAGGTCAGATTTTACAAGAACAGAAAATAGTAATGACGTACATGTGACTGTTCATAACCGCCTGGAGACTTGACTCATGTAACACTTGAACATGTGTCACATGAATCAGCTAGTGATCATCAGAAGTGTCACATTGCACCTGATGTTTCCATGTTAAACTCTTTTGGTATCTTTAATTTTTAAAAAATCCAACAACATACAGGCCCGTGCTGTGGCAAACAAATTCTTACCTCCTAGACGAACTACTGTAACATTGCTTATTTTAACGGTTACTGTGTATCTGTAAGTACAACTTACGATCAGTGCCCTGTTTGCTACATTAGGTGTTCTCATCAAATCTAATGCCAGCAAATGCTCAGCGATGAATTTCTTGGTAACAATGCCCAGCTATGCCAGAAAAATTCCAATTTAACTGACTGTTTATTCTTGATGCTGTATAGTTTCCACTGGTGTTTAACAGAAGTGCGTGACCTTTCTCGCATTTTCCCAACACATTTACAAACATGAGAGGGGAAAGGGTGTTAGAGTCACATTTATATATAAGGTAGACCAGCACAACATCTAGTTAGGGCACTCTGTGGCCAAATGATTACACCTTATACTAAGTAATTGCAATGTTCCGATTCCTGGCCAGCCAGACCTTTTGTTGCATGTCATATACCCATCACTCTGTCCACGCCGCCTGTCTGCATCTCCACTGCCATTAAGAATAAATGGGGAAAAGATACATAAACATACTGAAATGACCCCTTTCAGACAGTGTCAAACAACCCAACGCTTCCAGAATATAGAATTTGTAGTGTATCTGATGTGTTGGAATGCATTACATTGAACAGGTAAATTATGTGTCTGGGGATCGTGTATTTTAATTAAATGTAAAATCGCAGATGTGGTTCAAATGGTGGTGGGAAATTGCATGGTGAGTACTGTGCAAAGGTTGTGGGCATTCTAGATATTTAGGTTCTTACCTTTAACACAGAAGAGTCACTAAGTCATTCTGCAGCATGACAACAGCATACAGTCAAGTCGTCAATGTCTACCGTCAGCAAAGAGAAGAAGGGTTCCTGCAACAGACAGACAGAGAGCTGATCTCCACATGACCAAAACAGTCAGTCTGGGGTTCCATGTAGAGACAAAAGACCTTGAGACTCTAAATCCACAGAAGAACTGTGGAAGGTTTTCAAGGATTCCTGCAACAACCTCCCTTCCAAAGGGTAGTCACACTAAATACTGATCTGATGTAGGCTTCATCTGCAGTCTTTATAAAGTTTGATGGATGAACCATTTATGACAATATTTTTAAAGTATTCTTACTTTTTTAACTTTTTCTACAGTGCTGTATTCAACCTGAACCCTAAATTACTCATAGACAATGGATGAGGAGGCCATAGCAGTGGCTCTGTGTGCAGTACTTTAAAACTAAGCCTCACTCTTCACCCTGTTTATAGAAGGCTTCAGTAAGATCCGAGCTTAATTAGCACATCCCTGCAAAGGATTCCCAAGGCAGGCATTCATCCCACGCTAAAGCCAACACTTACGGTAAATGAAACTGGCTGCTGCCTCTTGCTGACTGGTTACAGTAACTGCACTGCTGGAGAGGAGCAGTGTGCCTCTGAAAAAACCACAAGAACAATTCAGAGCAGCTCCGAAAGTTTTAAATAGGTCTATGACAATCTCTGAGTGGCATCTGCTTAAAATTGCAAAAAGAGAATGGGCAAATAAAAGCGCAGCCAATCCCGAAGTTAAAAAACGACTGACACCTCAAACTCTGAACAGAATGTCAGCCAATAACCCTGATCTCCATTTGAGCCTTGAATATGTGACGTGCTGAAGATTTCCTCTTGTCGTTTTTGCTGCAGAGCCTTCTGAATCAGCAGAGCTCCAGAGGAAACCAAGATGTGGAAGAGGTCAAAGGTGACCGACCAAACTGCCGCTGGGCAGGCGGGTAAGTGCAGAAGTCCATCACAGGTTGGTTTTACAGCTGTCTCCTCCTGTATTCTCTCTTATCCCAGGAATAATGATGATGAACTGGATCCCTTTGATGTACAGTACACAGCTAAATGCTATACACAAAAGAGTCGCGTGACGTTGCATCAAGAATAACGAAACTACAAGACAAGAAAACACCTCGGAAATCAGCCACGTCTAGGATCATATAATGTCGGTGTCTTGTCTAAAAAAAAGGCATCTTTTTTGAAGACATGGAAAACCCGAGGCATCTGAGTAATGCTGTCAAGTTGAGTGTTCCCATTTCCGGTGACGTAAAATGAAGACAAGCTCCACGTATGCCTATTTTGTTGGGTGGAAGCAACCAAGTAATGATCAGGATTTGAAATCCCTTCACAGTCGTCCACAAATTCGAGAAAACCTCGACAGCAAAGGCCTTTTTGTGTCAACAGGCGAGCAAATGCTACTTGCTACTACAAAAAAAAAGGTTTCTGGCTGTGGGAGACACTAACCTTCACCAGGTTCTCCCTGCCAAAGTTATGAAGATGTTGGTGAGAGAGAAGATCAGAGATGTTATAGATGCCGGAAGATGAGACGAAAACAAGCTGTAATCACTGAACAAAAGCATGTTAAAAACAACAACATCATTTCCTGAAGACTGAAAATGCCACACAAAGAATATTCACTCAGGATGCATCTAAAAACCAGCACTGGCTGCAGCTGATGATAACAAGGATGATCAACAAAGTCATCAGAGTGGAGGAAACCATCAAGGAGAGAACTGAAGAAGAAAAGGTGTCCTTGTTTGATAGAAGACAAAAAGAAGGCTCATTTGAAATTAATTTCCCACAAATTGCTTTTCCTCAAGTATTTGTACATAATTTCTCTCAAGCACTGCGCAGGAATCATCCTGAGATGTCTGCCATGAGAAAATGTGTAAGCCAGTTAAGTCTAATCAGCAGCTGTGCAGCAACTACTTACACGCTGCTGTAACACCATACTGCTAACACACTTTATTATAATTTGTCCACGACTAACAACTTTTGTTGTGTCATTGAATATTGTGGTCTGCTGGGGTTCTGTGTCTGTTTGTGTTTGTGCTTCCCATTCCTGGGTTATATATACTGTATACTGTGGTGTTTCATGTTTATTATGTGTCATTAATCCTGTCGAAGTTCCAACCTGCCATGGTGCTTCTGTCAGGATTATTATTCACCTGTCCTGTTCCCTCTCTCGTGTCACGTTGCGTGTTAAGTCGACGGTTCTGAGGGAGTTCACCCAGACGACAAAGGTATGGGAGCGAAAAAAGAAAAAAAAATCGAATCGCACAAACGATTCGTCTTCTGTGAGTGCATGATTCCATGTTGGGTGAGTTGCATGTATGGTGTGGTCTTCACCACTCCTTGAAAGGTGTCATCCAGACCGGATGATAGAACTTTCAGTGTCACAACACGTGCATTTCATTGTGACATTTCCAACATCCTCCTTCTGAACTACAGGCTGTTGTTAGAGGGCACTGCGGTTGATTGCCATGTGTGTAGCTTATCATTTAAAGGAAAAATGCCACTTTTTAAAAAAACATGTGTGTCCAAGTTCTGATTAGCTCTGTACAACATGCTGGCACAGTTCGGTCTCAATGAGTTTTTGAACTTGCTCTACAACGACAGCTCTAACAGATGATCTGTCCTGAATCCATCGAATCTGACAGGCCACCCCAGTGCCCCCAGCTTAAACATGATTAACTTCAAAATCTCGGTTAACAACGATCACCTGCAAACAGCATGAATTTGGTCTAAGTAAAAAGATTACCAGTAAATTAGAGTAGTGGTTGCATTTGTTTATATGATGACTACCAATGTAAAGTGAGACGCCCCGGAAAATTAACCTTTCTGTATTCCCTTTGAAATATCTGACCTCTTCATGCCTGCCCACATGTGACTGTCACACATACAAAATTGCAATTTCTAAGACCCTGGCAGTTCAAAGCAAGTCTAACAGAACCATGTGCTGTCAAATTAACACACAACTCTGAGGTCTCAAGGTAATCAGCTGGAATGACATCCATGACATGTAGAAGTCTTTATGCCGCAACTCTTGATATTTTCTGACTTGCTGTAGTCCTGTGACAGTTATTCTGAAGCAGCACAAGAACACCATGCTCTGAGATATCAAACTAGCTTAGATGGAACTTTAAATTTTAACATGTCACAAAAACAGAAGTGACATCTTCACTGCGGATGTCAAGAAATATACGGTGCGACTAATTCGCTGTAGTCCAGGGGCCCCTTTCAGAATGTAGGCGTGACGAAACTCAGACCGTGACTGAATCTGGAGATGAGAAGCAGAGTTTTCAGTTCGAAAAGAACAGCTCAGAGTCAGTTTAGTCTACTCTGAGTGTGTTCACAGTGTATGCATGTATATGATTTTATTCCAGCCAAGATAGAAATATCACAATCAGAATCAGAATCAACTTTACAGGCCAAGTTTGCACACACAAACAAGGAATTTGACTCCAGTGTATCTTTGCTCTCTATGTACAGTGATTGGAAAAAAGTAAAAACCTCCAAAAACAAAGTACTAAAAATAGAATAAAAGAACAATAAAAATAAGAGCAATATAAATATAAACATACACATCCATAAATAGCAGTTTTTACAGTGTGTGTGCAAAGTGACAGCGTTATTGAGGTAGTGCAGTACAAGTAGTGCAAATATGCATCAGTGTGGGTTACTGCACAGGGGATCCTGAGTCTCTGGGACCAGTGAGAGTTCATCAGGGTAACAGCCTGGGGGAAGAAACTGCCTCTGTGTGTGGTGATTTTTGACAAAACCTGTTAATTTTTTTAAAAACACGGCAGCAATTAAATAGTGAAAGAACTGGAGAGAAAAGGAGTCAAAGACACACATATTTTGAGCACTACATTTAGCAGAATCCAATTGCCTTAATGGATGATAAAGTGCAGGAATCTGATTTTATATTATGCATTAATTTCAGTTTATTCATCGAGCTCAAAGATTCAACACGTACATCGATTACAGACCGCGATTTAAAACCTCATAGTCTGATGCAGTAATTATGATTTTGGTAATGTGGAGTTTTAAAAGCACTAATGTTTAAACTGTATTAGCGTTATTTTTATTAAATATTTCACAATTTAAATAATGTGTCAAACAGCATGTAAAACACTATCAGGCAGCATGTAGTGAAATTTAAACACAGCTGAAATAGTTAAAACAAATCAAGGCTGTTTGCTGCAATGCTGTAATCGTCCTCACTCAGATACACTAATAGAATCTCCAGTATGTTACCTATTACACAATCTAAATGCACTGGGACTTTAAAAACTCAAGAGCGCAGCATTACAGCATTAGTTCCTGGATGTGCTTCCCAGCTACATATTGAACTGCCAAGACACTGGTGCATCCTACCAGCCGACAATGGAAACGAGTTAGCAGATTTAGAGGCTTACTTAGTGTGCCTTTTTTATCATTCATTCATTCTTTTGTACATTTATTTGTTTGTCAAGGCGAGCCAAGTGCACCTATAAAGCATCATTCACATACACAAGCATTTATAGGACATAAAAGACGTGGAATTAACAAATTATAATAATAATTTAAAAAGCAAGAGAACATAAAAAGATGAAAGGACAGAGCCATCAGCGGAGGAAATACTCAGCGTTCCTCTGCGGGGAGTCAGCGCTTAATGTGCAGTTTTAAAGGTGGTTGGAATGAAAAAAAGAATAAAAAATCCTATAATATCGTCGAAAAGTTTGTTCCAGCTCTCCCTGCGGCTTTGTGACAAAGACACAAAGCCCATATGATTCATTCAAGGATGCAAGTGATGCATTTCTACAGCTATAGTGAGTGCACAATAAATCATACTGTAAAGCAGCAATTTAAAAAAAAAAAAGAATAAATAAATAAAGAGGAGGATTGGAGATCTGAAGAAGAAAAAAATCCATCCCCTGCTTATACTTCTGATGAAATGCATAATATCAGTGCTGGCTTTGTTAGGAATGTGTATTCTGGTAGGAATTCATCGTCAGAAATCCCAACGATAACACTGCAATGAAGGAGTCCAAAAACTGTGATGCACAAGCAAACAAAAAATAGAACAAAATGGAAAAACAACAACTCTAAACAGGAATAAAGCAATAATTTTGTTTGGTAGACAACTTAAAGAGAGCAGGGAGTCCTCCAGTGCATTAGAAACATTATGAAAGCGGTTATTGACAGCTAATATATATATATATATATATATATATATATATATATATATATGATTAATGTAATGAAAAAATGTAAGGACATCTAGTATGATCTTAATAAAGTATGTACATTTTACGCAGCCTTTATCAATCACATAAGTCACATTCAGTCTGCTCCAGGATGACAGGAGCTTTACGAATCTTTTTTTTTTGCACCAAATTTATGCCAATTAAATTCCATTTTCTGCTGACTGACCCATGAAATCAATGCCTGGCTTAAACATGCAGTTCTAATTGCTGTTCTACACTCGGAGGCTGATCAATATTTCCTCACAAACATGTTGCTTTTGATTTTGATGATGTCAGCATCATCCTCACGATCCCACAGTGTGAACATTCAGCTTGTTAACCAGTGTAATACCATCACCGCTCTGCTCCATACAGTACAGAACATACTGTCCGGTAGCACCTGCCGCAAGCAATTCACCTCCAATCTGCTTAACACTGCAAAAAGGTGGGGCTGTCTGCTCATGCATTCTTCTCTTTAATCCAGATATACTATAGTTAACATTCTGCCTATTGCAGGTCTTTCACGGCAAGTGAAAATTATTAAAGACCAGAGATCCCTGGACCAGCTATGCCTCTGCGATCAGCATTCAGTGATGCTCTCCTCGAGATTGCTGAGGGTTAGTTCATATCTGTACTCTCAGGGGCTCTGGGATCTATGCAAAAATGATGAGCTGGACACTGCAGAGTTGAGTTAAACTGTGTATACCCAGTAACAGCAGAGGGCAGATCCCCCTTTATTTATTTTTTTATTCTTCGATGTAATGTAATATACTTGAAAAAAGGTGCTGGCTTTACTTCAGTCAGGGAAGCCAGAGAGAAATATCTATGAACTATCCTAAATATAACATATTCTAATTAATATAGACATTTTCAATGATATGAACAGCAATATTTAGCAGCTACACAGTTTATTACTATAACAACTCTATTATATTATTAGCTTAGTTGGATTGTAACATTCATAAAAACAGTCACCTGCAGTGCACGCTTATATCAGGAGTAAACGCTCCACTATCAACATCAACTCAACAGGCACATAAAGTTCTCCCTGTACATTTTAAAAATAAACTCACTCCATTACTTCAGAATAAATTGTTATTTTATCCAGCTGGGTGCATAAATTAGACAGCCACCGTTCAAAGGCGTCTAAACGCCTGCCCGACTGTTGACCTTTCACCATGTTTTTCCCATGACGAGTGCTCCGTGTTCAACATGTTGCGAGTGTGCAGTGTCAGCCAACACACAGGAGATGCAGAGTCCGTGGGAATGCAAATTAACTGACTTGCACTTTTTGTTCTTGCAAAAAGAGCAACGGGTTCTTGTTTTGCAATCAACGAGAGCAAGTTCAACAAACTGTCAGCAGGGTCGAACGATCCCAACTCACCGAATAACACTTAACTTCATGACTGAGAAGGCTGAGAGAGGATTCTTAGTGTGAGTTAGAAAGTCTTGCAGTTTGTAGGAGAGAGAGAATATTACATAATGATCAGAAATTCATCTTCTGTTAGCCGTTATGTCATGTAGTGGTCACAGTTTTGGTCTGGTATTGTGGCATTTTTACATCAGAACGTGCCCTTTCTTCAGATAAACCAATATGTTTGAACGTGACTGTGTTTGAAATTTACACTGACCAGTGTTTATTGGGTTTTAGATTTGTGTTTTTATGTTAAATGAATCTGAATACAGTCCTAGTTAGCTGTCTAAAATAATTGTTCGTCTTCAAACACAGACTCCTCAGAATTCAGTCTTTCTAACTTCCATGTTTTCAGTGGCCAGACTGTACAGATGTATTTTAGGATATTTGTGCCCTAACATTTGCTCAGTTCACTTAATGCTTATTAGTATTTATCTTTAACTGCTCTAACAGACATATTAAGCCTGTCTAATTGCTAATATGTTTTGATTTGGTTAGGCATCAAGAAGAAGTCCAAAGTGCCTGGTGTCATGATAACGCAGTTCACAGAGGAACTTCCAGAAGGAATGACAACTCCAGATTTCACCCGCAAACCCATTGCTTTGACTATTCAAGAGGGTAAGTTGTCAAACTTTCCTCAGAGTGATAGATTCAGGGCCAGCACATGACTGAACAAACTTCAGGTTTAAATGTGCTTTGACCTAAAGCTCACATTTCATCACGTAGACTTTCATGTAAAAGGGAAAAAACATTGATTTACACAACTTCTGTTTCGACTAAAACATGAAGAAGTCAAGGTGAAAGTCACTGAAGGGAAAGCGGTGTACTGTACATGTGTTTACACCTAAACATGGAGGCTGGGAGGTGAGGGTTGGAGGACACATACATGCAAGACAGGGAGACGCAACTTCTCTCAATGCCTGTGCACGTGCGAAATAAAATATAAGTAACTTTAAACAAAAACATCTGCCCAAAAGACATCATCAGTTCAGTAATAGCTCCTTATTTGGCTTTTACAATTTAGATCAACCACAGTGTTCACATGGAGCATAATGGTTGTAATCGAGTGCTTGAAGTATTCGATTTTGTGCATTTATTCATCAGATCAGAACTTGGATGAACTCTTATCCCAGTTTTGAGGAATGTACATGTACCAGGCACAGCACTCTCAAAGAAACACAGATACTTTATGTATGCATTACTGAATACTATCGACTACCTTTACCAGAAACACAGACAAAGGAGGCAGTGAAAGTGCTTCTCTTTGGCAGCAATGAATTAGCAGAATTCTATTTTTATTAATAAAAAAGTTAAATATGGTTGGTCATTTAGATGGGAGAAACTTAGATCTTAGTACAAATTAAACTATAACCACAGTCATATTATATTTAGATCACATAGTCAAAGGAATTTGACTGTGCAGATAATCAGTTTTTATCATAGCCAGATTTCTCTGTGTTTCACGCTAACATGATGAAAACTAGGATAAACTTCATAACTGGGACACTCATGTCCTTTCAAACACACTTGATCATGTACACCGATCAGTCATAACATCATGACCACCTGCCTAATATTGTGTTGGTCCCCCTTATGTCGACAAAAATGCTCTGAACCATTGGGGATGGACAAGAGGACCTCTCAGGGTGTCCTATGGGGTCTGGAACCAGGATGTTGGCACTGGATCCTTTGGGTACTCTGGCTTGTGCAGTGGGGCCTCTGTCAATCAAACTTGTTCCACTGCATCCTGTTGATGCTTGATCAAAATGGGGTGTAGGAAGTTTGGAGGTGAAATCAACATCATGTTCCTCAACATGTTCCTGATTGGTTGATGTTTTTCCATGTGTTGGGTGCATTTTCCTGCAGGGGTAGGCCAGTGACATTTGGGATTTCCATTTGCATGAGGGAGGGAGTTTATTTGGGTGTCTAAGTCTCATCAAAACGGATGTTAGAGTCCAAGGTTTTCCATCAGAACACCACATAGTACCAACATGATCAATGGTATTCACTTTACCTGTCAGTGGTCATAATGTTGTGACTGATCGGTGTAATTTTACAGTAATGAGGAAATAGTCCTGAACTTGACATGAGGTGTAGGCATCTGGTTGCAGGTATCTGCAACAGCCATATTTGTCTAATAAACTGCACTGAATATAGGGTCACTAATGAGGAAACTGTCAATTCTCTACTACAGGTAAAGTGGCAGTCTTTAAAGCCATAGTCGTGGGCACTCCAACACCTACTGTAACATGGAGCAGAGCCAATGGGGAAGTAACGTTTCACCCTGATGTGTGTCTGCAAAAGTACGACGAGGCATCTCATGAACACACCCTTGAGGTAAGCTCTACAGAAGCACTCACAAGGTACAAATGCTGGCAATCTTCAATAAATCCTACATCTTAATATGCTTTGAAAGAGGATAAAAATGACATTAAGTGTCTTTGCATTTTATTAGTTCCCTAAGGTCGCTCCGGAGGATGCTGACACCTACAAGTGTTTTGCATCAAATGAACATGGAAGGGCTGTTTGCACTGTTGTCTTGAATGTTATTTCAGGTAGGATTATTATTTTTCTCTGAATCACTGCTTATCTCAAGTGTTTTGCACGACAGTTGTACTGCAGATCCTCGTGACAAATTGGGATATTGAACTGTGCCAAACACGTGCTAAAAATTAAGGTTGTGTTTCTTGTTCACAGTTGGATTCTCTAAGTCTAAGGAACTTCAGAAGGTACAAGGAGAAGGTGAGGCTTCATGTTTTGACTTCAATAATTGCCAGTGTGCTAATCACTAAAACATACTGTCCTTGTCCTTATTAGACACAAATGTGAAAAGGCAGAAAAAAGGAATGAATGCAATTAAAAGTGCACTTAGCATCTTCTTTCAATAAACATTTAGAGAATTAGCAATCGGCTGTTCACAAAGATGAATGGAGGGTAATGGCTTTCATCAAAAAACATCAATACTTGGAGCGATAAAGCCGCTCGATTTTTCTGCTACATGCCGTGCCCATAAATTTTCATCGCAACTTGACATTTTATTCATTAATTGGAATTATTTGGAAAAATCTGCCTGCCATGGTGCATCTGTCACATCAGTGCAGTGTCACTGTGCACTGACACGTGACAAATCAACAGCTCTTTTTTAAAAGTGAACCAAAAATATGGAAGCCAGCTCTCAGATTGCTGCTGTGGTTGTGGCTGTGGGGCTCTGTTGAGGTTGATAAAGATCTGAGCGGGAAGCGTTTCCAGTGTTCTCTGGTCTAAGCATTGTTAAGGAGACACTGGATACTATCCACTGGGAGTTAGTTAATGCTTCTTCTTTATTCCATGCACTATGTATGAACTATCAATAAAATGAAATGGAAGCAGCTCTGTTCAAAATGTTTGCGACTCCAACTGACACACATTCAGTGACGGACCAATGTTTTTCATTATGGTTCCCCAGATATGACAGAAATCAGAAAAAAACTAAAGAAACGGTGAGTATAAAACTGCAAACTTAACATACGGTGTACTCTTTACGGCAGTGATTCCTGCGCTGATTCCTTGACAGCACAGGAACAGTTACTTCAGTGAAAACACCCTGATGAGTGGAGCTTAACGCAGTTTCTCACTGTGCAGCAATCCGGATGGAACGCGTGAGGAAAAGCCCATGGAGCCAGAGGAGAAGGTTTGGGAAATTCTGCTTAGCGCAGACAAGAAAGACTACGAGAAGATCTGTTGTGAGTACGGCCTCACAGACTTCCGTGGCATGCTGAAGAGGCTCACAGAAATGAAAAAAGAGCGCGAAGAGGAGATTGCAGAGGTACTCAGCCTAAAGATTCATTCAGTCAGGATCTTCTCCCAAAAAAAACACCTTAAACATTTCTTTCTGCTCTGTTTAAATTGTTCCACAGATCGTTTTGATGCTTGAACGCTGTTACAATCGCATATCTTTACCTGTTCCTTTCTGCCACAGTTTGTCTCGCACATCAGCACATTGAAACATATTGAGGTCAATGACGATGACTGCGCAACAATTGAGCTGGATATGGACCTCAAGGATCCGAGCAGCAAAATTTTCCTGTACAAGGTGAGGCTGAACTACTTATGGTACTACTGCAGTTTTTTTATATGTATAATACCAAGATGCTACATTTCTCTAAATCCTACAGGATGGCGTCATGGTTCCATTCACCAAAGAAGATAGCGAAGGGATGAAGCATAATTTAAAACAAGTCGGCAAAAAATACATATTCACAATTAAAAAACTGGGTTCAGAAGATGCTGGACTCTACTCAGTGGATGTTGAGGGTGTCAACGTATTCTCCACAGATTTTAAAGGTATGTCCTCGAGTGTTAAGACTAATTAGGTTTAAGTACATTCTGCTACTTTCAGGTTATATATTTAAATACTAACATGTTATAGCTCACCATTAAGGTTATATTTTTCCCTTCTGATATTAGAGTTATTATAACTGTGCACAATGAGACAGATCAGCTGTATGTGACCCTGAGCACAACAAGCAATGTATAAAGGATTAAATAGATGGAAGGAGTTTGAATAGTTTGTCTCTTTTTCCTTTCTGAAACGTTGCAGTGCCTGAAGTTGAGTTTGCTGTCAAAATACAAGAGGTCAAGGCAGAGGAACGAGAGGATGCCCTCTTTCAGTGTGTGCTAACTGCACCCATGAATGAGGTCAAATGGTATGGCAAAAACGCTCTACTGTCTAATGGCGAGAAACATGAAATCATTGTGTCTGAGGATAAGCTCATCCATAAGTTGATTGTGCGGGACTGTATGCCACTGGATGCTGGTATCTACGCTGCTGTGGCAGGAATCAAATCATGCAATGCCTGGCTTGTAGTTGAAAGTAAGAATTTTTTTATGTTCCTTTTTTTTTTTAAATATCTTTGGGGATTCCTATTATACAGTACAAACTGCATGCATAAATATGGGACATCTTTCAGATATTTTACCCTGACATAGAATAATTGTTAAATTCTGACCTTAACACTCAGCCAAAAACTACAAATACATTCTCATCACCTTTCATAGCTGACAAAGATCCTGCCAATAAGGGCAAGAAGGCAGCTCGTAAAACCACCATGGCTGGAGGTGGCAATGATGCAGATCTGCAAAAAATAGCTAAGGAACAGCAAGAAAGATATCAGAAAGAGATGGAAGAAAAAATGGAAATTGCCAAGAAAGCCCAAGAGGAGAAAGAAGCTGCAGATGCAGTTGCCCAAGCCGAAGCAGAGGCAGCCAAAAAGGCTGAAAAGGAGGCCAAAGCTGCAGCTAAGGCTGCAGCTAAGGAAGCTGCAAGGGCAAAGAGGGCAGCAGCTGCCAAGGCTGCAGCTGCAGCAAAGAGAGCTAAGCAAGAAGCTGGTGGGGCCGGCTCTGCTGCAGATGGTGTTGGTGGTGCTGGTGGTGCAGGTGGTGCTGGTGGTGCAGGAGGTGCAGGTGGTGCAGGTGGTGCAGGTGGTGCAGGAGCTGGCACAGGTGGAGGGGCTGGTGGTGGTGCAGGCGGAGGAGCAGATGGAAGTGGAGCAGGGGCTGGAGGTGTTGATGGAGAAGGTTTAGAAGATTTTGATGGAGAAGATTTTGATGAAGATTTTGATTCATTTGACGATTCCGATGAAGATTTTGAGGGAGAAGGAGGAGAAGGAGGAGAAGGAGGGAAGGGAGGAAAAAGAAGAAGAAAAGGGGGGAAAGGAGGAGATGGAGGAGAAGGAGGAGAAGGAGAAGAAGGAGAAGAAGGAGAAGAAGGAGAAGAAGGAGGAGAAGGAGGAGAAGGAGGAGAAGGAAGAAAACGCAAAAAGCGTGTGAGAGATGGTTCACTTGTACCGGACACACAAATAGGTGAGAATTCAGTTCATTCTATAATATGCATTTTGTTGAGACTAATGACAGATTGCTATTCTTATTCATTGAAACTAAGTTATGGTACAACATTAAAAAACAACTTTCTTTATGTCTTAATTTTTTTAACATAGAAGACCATATATGTATTTTGTCATTGTTGTTTTTCTGTATTTTGACAATTGTCTTCTCTGTACTTCTTTTGTCTACACTACAATACTCTTGATGTTGGTGTCACTGTCTATCAAGTCTATTAATTTTTTCTAATCATCACGTCCTTTAATTTTTAATTAATAGCTTTAGTCGACAGAAGAGTTATACTTTGAAAAATGGATCTGAGTATTTAGAGTGGAGTCATCGTTAGGCTCTGTGTAGGTTCAGTATAATGATGATGTCTGTTCTGTATGAAACTGCTATTTATCATTACTATTAGGAGATAATATTGATGAGGCAACCACAAATCGACAAGGTGCAAAATCTGGGAAAAAAGGAAAGCGTGCCAGAAAGAAACATGTGGAGATTGAAGAAGCTGTTGTTGGTAAGAGATGTCAAAGGTCGCATGCTGCAGACAGCTTACTGACTAAAGAAGTCATTGGCAATGAAATGACTTTGACATCACCACTGTTGGGAATTCTACACTTCCTAACGTTTTACTGATATACTGTAATTGTTAATGAAGCCACATTAACAGCTACTGTATATCCCATCGACCATAGGAGCCACTGACACTCTGCAAAGCTCTTTACTGCTCTGCTTTGCCAACAGTATAACTAGCTCAAAGCTCCAAGGGGTGCGTGGGGACGAATCCCAGGAAGATTTTGTCAAACCTGAATGACAGAATTAGCTTCATCCGGGATAAGTAAGATGCATTATACAAGTTTATTATTTCTTAAAAATCCTTGCAGGTCTAGAGCTGACAAAGTGTACAGGACAGCATAGTTTTTTAATGTGTCATGGTGTTTTAACAGATTACATGGTTTTCAGTCCAGAAACAGTTGAAAACCCTGGGATTTAAGCGGTAACTCATTAACTATCTGCTAAATTTGGCGCATAGTCAATTAATAATTTAGCGAGTTTTGACTGATAAATTCTAAGTGTCTGCACTTTGTTACATGTTTGCTTTTTGTGCCGCGTCTGACAAACAAAGCAGTATAGCATATAGATGCTATGCCTGATTCTGCATTTTCTTTCATCTAATCTTTTACAAAAATACAGATGTGTGTCTGTATTTGTGTTCTGTGTTATAATATGTGTGTATTCATGTTTGTCTTTATGCTGTTATATATAAGCACAAGTTGTTGTATTTGGGGGCCAAGCAGCAAAGCTACATAGGCACCCATTGTGTTTGTACTTTTTCTTAAACATCATCCTTCGTCGTCTTCTGCTGTTGACATCTATTGCAGCTTCGAGAACCACAAGGTAAGAAGTTTAGTAAGCAGAGTAGTTAAGAAGTAAGACACGTGGCACACTGATTGAGAACAGTCCCCTGGTTGCTTCACTGAGTTTCACCAAGCATGTGTGCGCCTCGAGCGATCAAGCGCCACGAGTGGGTCAAGGTTGAAGGTGTGCTTATCGCTATAACTTTTCAAAAAGGAGACCCTGTTGAAGCCCTTGGATGAAGCCGAGTTCAAAGCACCAGTACGGATAACTGCTCATCTGCAGCGCTTAGAGCTCGCACATCCTAAACTCAGCACGCTTCATCTAGTCCAAAGCAGCCAAACAGGATGTGACATCACATCACTAACAACCTTTCTTCAGGTAATTTACATAAAAATTGCCATCAGTGGTTACAGCCATGCTTTTAACATGATCAGACCAAGTCGCCATGGCAACAGTGCCTTGCTGAACTGCTTGGCCCCCTCATTGCTGCTTGCAGCTATATTCCATGTATGAATTTGTCATGTAGAAGATGAATGGAAAAGGTGACTAACCAACAGATGTATCTGTGGGTATGTACTTGAGAGCATAAAAGGTATCTGTTTCCGGCAGATTCTGAATTCTCTTTGTTTATTTTGAGAGACAGAAATCTTATGATCATCTGTGATGCTGCATAAAGCATCCATGTCACAAGTGATACTTACAAGATGCAAGTTGGACCTCACCTTTTCCACTACCCTGTTCCTCTGCATTAAAGTTCATGTTTGTTATTCCTGTCGCTGCTGTATATCTTGCTTTCATCCTCTATGTCGACATTTTAATTGTTATTGTTGTTGTTTTCATTAATGTTATTTGTAAGGCAACAGCAAATGAGAAACTTTGGATTGATGGTAATTACGATGATATCCCCTAAAACTGAAAAGCACAAAGCACAGAAGCAAGTGATGCCACTGGTGATAATGGCAGCGGGCCAGCAGCAGGCAGTGATGAAAATGGTGAGAGTGCAGACGGTGGTGAGCCAGCAGCAGCAGCTGGCAAACGTTCAGGCCGTAAACGGCATGGCCCATTGATCGAGGAGACAGTTAGTGGTAAGATTACGGGCGTTGCTTTAACTGCTGCATGGGAAGCACTGTCACTGCACAAAGTCATTTCGTGAGTAAATGACTTTCCCAGTGGTTTGAGGGTTAACAGAATAAAGGTGTGAGGCCATTGAGCAGAAGCCTACAATTGATCTCTAATTGGTTAAATGGTGTTTCAGACTGATCAGAGTTCAACAAGAGTGGAAGTAACCTTGAGTGTGCCTTTACAAAGCGCTAATCAAACCTGATACACTAATGTTTTTTTGTGTGTGTATAGCACACAGCATAATTACTTTCTCAGTTGTTGTGTTAGTGGTATTAATAAAAATCATACCTATGTGTTTGCAAATAACAGAACAGCTTTGGTTACATAATGTTATTTCCCTGACTTACAGGTTGGATATCAGCAGACTATTTACGGTTTATTTTTGTCTACCTGTGTCTCTTATGTATTCGTTTGAAGACTGTGACTGTGTGTGTGTGTGTGTGTGTGTGTGCGATGTTTAAATGCATCTGTGCTCTCTGTGTGCATCTGTGTTAACATCCTTGCTTGCCTTTTAAAATGTTAATTCAGGATGAGTCGGTGCATTGAGGTTAATTATTTAAATGAGCAACAGCAAAACCGATTGTGTACCCGATACATTGGAAACACTTGTGTTTCGACGCACTCTTACATAACTGGAAGATGGAAGACAACTTGAGCTGACCTTGGAGGATGACTATGCTCTAAACCAGTTGTTTTTTTTCCACTGAAGACTGAGAAAAATGATACATTTTTTCACTGTCCAAGGAACTGTCAAGTGTCCAGTGGGGGAGATTTTACATCTTAAGAGCCTGTCTTTCTTTCAAGGCTAATTAAGCGAACAGAGGCAAATGAAGAACTCTGTGAAGACTTTCTTATGAGCTGTGCCAAGAGTTCAACTCCATAAAACTGAAGAAGGCCAAACAAGACACACAAGCTACACTTTGAGAACAAAGAAGACATCTTCATCAAGTTTCAGTTTAATGCTCACTTCTTATATCCCTTGTAAACTGTCTTTAAATGTGATATATTGAGTGTCTTATGAGTAGGGATATTAAAAACACATGATATCAACAGAAATCTAGAAAGAAGATACAAACTGTTGATGTTTCAAAAGTGAGGTAAGTTGTACACACTTGGTTTACATACAAGTGAGTATACCATGCATCCGTACATACATGAATGCATGAAGTCGTTGTAATTGTAAATTCACAATTACAAAAACACCTTGTATGTAGACGGTGAGCAGTGTGACGTTAGTATTCACTAACTTGGTGGCTGATAAATCCTCAGACCCCGGAGTTCACTTCCACGCTGGCCTGTCTGACTGCAAAGCCATTATTGGAGAAGCAGCAGAGCTGGAGTGTAAACTGAGCAGTGAAGAGTGTGAGGGAATCTGGTACAAAGATGGAGAAGAGGTAAGTCCTGGGGTGGTAATGCAGTCATTACCTAGCATGCAGGCTTGGATGCAGGTGCAGCATTAAAGCTGACTGGGTGCTGGTTATCATCACACCACTGTACACCTTCACGCGTCACTTTCTTTGTTGTTCTGCAGTAACGTATTTGTTTTATTCTAGATTAAATCATCTGAGGGCATCACTATTTCAAAAGAGGGAAGTTTCCACAAGCTGAAAATTCACAAAGTGACAGAGGAATTTGCTGGAACCTATAAATTTGAGGCTGATGGGCGGAAGACCGAGGCCACGATCGCTGTTGAAGGTAAAAACATTTGTCTGACAAAAATGACTTCCTTGAAAACGGTGTTTGCATCATTCTTTATAGAGCGCCTGCAGGTCGGGATGGAAATGAATTTTTTAGCACACTGCATATTACTCCTTAGCCTATCTAATGTACATAACTAGATAACATAACAGTGCTTGAAATATCTGTCCGTACTTTTTCATGACTCATTCTTAGATCCACCCCGCTTTGACACTGAGGAACTGGAGGCATTTAAAACTCCCGTAACTGTGAAAAAGGGACACAAGGCTACTTTCAAATTGTCTTATATTGGACGGGAACCAATAAAAGTTCAGTGGTACCTTGAGGGTGAAGAGCTTTCGGATGAATCCAACGTCAAGCTCGAGCACTCTGACGGAACTACTCGTTTGCTCCTAATAAAGCTGCAGCGCAAAGACAGCGGTGAAGTGAAGATCAAGCTCAAAAATGAGTTCGGCACAGTGGAGGCCTTCAGCCAGCTTATTGTTCTGGGTATGTATAAGACAGATCTTGTGAAAACCACAAACTTTTTTCATTCAGTATTTTGTATTCATATAGGGAGCAAGTAACAAATTATGCTATATGTGTATAAGGTATTTTGTCAGTGTTCTGTACTTTGTTTTCTGACAGATAAACCCACTCCTCCAATGGGACCTCTGGAGATTGTTGAAGCTTCCTCCTCTGCAATTGACTTCAAGTGGAGACCCCCAAAAGACAGCGGTGGCTGCAAGATAGGAAACTACATCCTTGAAAGACAACAAGTCGGTCGCAACACCTGGAAGAAAGTGGGTCCAATCGGTCCGGAGGCCAAATACAGGGACCTCGACGTAGACCACGGCAGGAGGTACTGCTATCGCATCAGAGTGGAGACTGAGATGGGCACCAGTGAGCTGATGGAAACGGAGGACATTCAAGCTGGTACAAAAGGTAAGCACAGATTAGAATGACGAAAATGTGGCCAGCGTTAAATTACCACGTTTTTAGAAAAAAACTAACCATCAAAATTAAAATGGTAAATAGAACAGTAACAATCAGCAGATTTGCTTCTGGACGAAGAACGCATATCAATTGTATCGGGATGAGCTCTGGTCAACTTGATCAGCAAATTCATTTCATTTTATCTGAGCTGCGTTGAAGTATCTGATTTCATTTCAATCTCCTCTATGTACGACATGCTCCACAAGCCCAGAACAAACCCTTCTTGTTGCAGACAGCTTGTTGGTTTGGAGACTGAAGTTTCCAGCGCATGTTTGCAGAATAAACTGTGCAAACTTGCTGTCTCGCTGGTAGCCACGCTAATGTGCTGCAAACTAGCATGCCTGCAGAGAATTTTCCTCGACTCAATTGTGAGAGAAAAAAAAGAAGAAAAAAAAACAAGCACAAGTGGTTTTGAGAGTAGAAATCATCAACATGCCGACAGTCTTGGCTCTTTCTTTAAGGCAGCTGTATTGTGGTGTCACTTTCTGGTCTTTAAGTCAAACTGTTTTAATAGATGAGAAGCATATATACATACACATATAGAGACTGAAATTTCTAACTAGGAAGTCTTCAACTTGTAGTGAATTTATGGTATTATTCCAATTTTAATTGTATTAACCCGGAATTATGATCCATTCCTCTACAGTACACAAAAACCCTCGTTACAGACTCTTTTAAAGAAATAATCAAAAGTCTCTTCTTTTTGTGCACACAGCATACCCTGGACCTCCATCTGCACCAAAGGTTGTCACTGCCTTTAAGGACTGCATCAACCTGTCCTGGGCTCCTCCTGCTGACACCGGAGGAACCAGTATTCTGGGATACAACCTTGAGAAACGCAAGAAGGGCAGCAACCTGTGGGGCCAAGTCAACCCACCAGAAGAAATGATCAGAGGTGACGTGGTTATTCACCTTTTTATTTCTGTTTGCTCGTATTTTCACCTCTTGACATTGGGATGGTGGTGGTCTAATGATTTATTGCTGGAACTTTCCCTACATAGGTAAAGGATTCGCTGTAAAAGACGTGGTGGAGGGCATGGAGTATGAATTCCGTGTGTCTGCGATCAATAACTCTGGAGCCGGTGAATTCAGCACACCGTCTGAGTTTGTGTTTGCCAGAGATCCAAAAAGTAGGTGGACATTTACAGATATTATGACAGTGCTGCCATCTTTTAGACTGAAGGAAGTATTAGTGCGATTAAAAAAAACTGACTTTGAACTGTGTTACAGAGCCTCCTGGTAAAGTCATTGACTTTAAAGTGACTGATTCCACCTACACAACCCTGTCCCTGGCTTGGACCAAACCCAAGGACATTGAGGGGGTTGAAGATGAAGCCAAAGGATATTATGTGGAAATCAGGCCTGCTGAGAACACAGAATGGGATCGCTGCAACACTAATGCAATAACCATGACTACCTATACGGTGAAAGGCATGAAGTCGATGGCCATGTACTGGGTGAGAGTCAGAGCTACTAATGATGGAGGAGAGGGAGAGCCACAGGAGCTGGATAATTACATCCTTGCTATGCCCCCTCCTGGTGAGAAAAATCACTTCAGTCACTCATGTCATACAGTCAAAGCATTTAAAATTGTCACTACAGGGACTCTAACAATGCTAAGGGTTAAAGACAAAGTAGATACACATATAAATTATAATTGTTTCATTAATAATGAGTTCAATAGCACTAAATTAATTTATTAATTCTTGTTTTGTTATGATCAACATATGACTCATGTCAAGAACGCAATCATTTCTAAATGTTAGGTTTTGGGCTCATTCAAAAACATAAAAACGATAAAAGCATAGAATGGTTCATCAAGTTCAATCTTCTGGTGTCATTTGATTTAATTATGTTTGCGGAGGCACATTTGGATCAGTAATAAATACCATTCCAGGTCTGTTAAAATAAATATCAGCTCAATTATAATACATGGTACCACAACCTCAGATTTCTTGTGTACTTTTGCAGTGAAACTGTATGATTTTTTTGGTTTGCAATGCATTCTTAATAAATGACTTTCACCCTGCTGTTTATGCAGTGAGGCCACGATTCACAGATGCCAAAATCAAGACCTTCATGGTGGTGAGAGCAGGAAATTCTGCACGATGCACCATCAACTTTGAGGTAATTTAAGAAATAGCATATATAGTGATCTCATTTGATCGTCTTGCAATTCTTACAAAAATGTATTTTCATATCTTTTGTAGGCCTCTCCTTGGCCAGAGGTAACCTGGCTGAAAGATGGAGCGCCAGTGTCTAAGAAAGTGACCATCAGCAATGCAGAGGGCAATTCTCAGCTTCTGATTCCTTCTGCTGAGCGCACAGATACTGGAATCTACACTATCATTGTCAAAAACATTGTTGGCCAAGAAACAATCAGTATTGAAATTAGAGTCACAGGTGAGTTTCATGTAACATTTGCTGTATAAACACTGGACTCCTATTCCATACACTGCAGCTAAAAAGAAAACAAAACTTGTATTTGACCTCCAGATGAGCCTAAGCCACCAGGTCCTGTGGAGACTGATGAAAACGTGCCCGGCACAGTGACCATTTCATGGACCCCGTCCCCTGATGAGAAGCGTGATGACAGGCTGCACTACATGGTGATGAAGCGTGATTCCAACAAAAGAACATGGAACACGGTCGCCGATCGAATCTTCAACAACAGATTCACAGCCTGCAACATAATGCCGGGGAGAGAATACCAGTTCAGAGTCTACGCAAAGAACGACATGGGCTCCTCAAAACCCTCTGAGTCACCAAAGTGGCTCATTTTGGCCAAAAAAGGTGAGTGAAATGGGTCTGAGTGGACCAATATCTGTAGTTGAAGAAACACACTTTTTGAATTTTTCACAAAAACGCAGCCTTAAGCAAATGCAGCACTTTCATATTAACTGCATAATGGCCTTTCAAAGCAGCAAGGCCACAAAACAAAGTTGAACTCTCTCACTCTTTCTGTCCTCATGCATCTTTCATAAAAATGTTCAAACATAATGCAAGCTAAGCTACTGTATTTAATCCAAAGAGACTGATGTTATGGGACCAGACATATACTGTGCCAATTTACAGTATTGTGGCTATGCTTCCATCTGGGTGTTTATACCTACAGAAACATCTAGTAAAGTTTTTTAAGCAGTGGGGCATAGCTCAGTGCAACAATGCAGGCTGATATTTTGGGGGCAATAAAAGAATCTCTTAAGCCTCACCAACACCCTCATACATTCTCCTGTATCCCTCATTCCTTTCATGCATGCACACATTTCTTTTTTGCTCATGTGAAGAGATAACAATACTCAGCACTTTTCGTATATGAGCCCTTTGTTGCTTTACTGCATGACTATAAAGAACTGTAGTACATAAATAGGATCAGAATGTAATGTAAAGTTCCAATCACTGTTTCATAGCATCATCACTAAGACAATATAATGAAACATCTCCTGCTCAATGAACACAGTTCTAACATACTGGATGCACTGTATATCTACTTTCCAGAAAAGTTCAAAGTGACCATGCCAGAATCGAAGCCCTGCGATCTGCAGTGTCCTCCCAAATTCCTCGTCCCCCTGAAAATGCACACCGCTCCTCAGGGCTATGAATGCTACATGAGCTGCGCTGTGAAAGGGGATCCGACGCCTCATGTGACATGGCTCCGCAACAATATCAGCCTGAATACCAACACTAACTACTTTATCTCCAACACCTGTGGAGTCTGCTCTCTGCTCATATTGAGGGTTGGACCCAAAGACACCGGCGAGTACAAGATTGTTGCAGAAAACTCTATGGGGAGGGCAGAGTGCTCCACTAAACTCACCGTCAGAGGTAAGTCGTCAACACAATAGATCTGTAGCTGTTTTTCTATATCTTACAGTAGGAATGTCTGAAATCCTAATCTAATAACTACCTTTGTCTTTCCTTCCAGAATGAGATCATAAACACAATGAAGATGATGGAATTGCTCTAAAACCCTAAACCTAAACAAAGATTTTGCTAATTCACCTGCATCTTTCAGAATGGAAACCCTGTCAAATGAAGAATGTATTATTATTTATTCATGCCGGTGAAACCTTCTTTTTCGCTTGTTAAGGATTTGACGCGCAAACTGTTCAGAGTTAAAGTCACAGTGAATACTTAGGTCTACAAATGCTGCTGAAAGAAGTCACCAACATGCATTATTTGATTTTAATTGTGTGACATCAACGAATGAAAGCATGGTGCAAACTGTATTTTACTAATAAGATGCTAAACAGCAAAGAAATGTCACCCTAACCCTGATTTTCAATGTTAACCTTAAGCTGAAGCAATAATCTGCTTGTGTTTTTCAGTTGATTTTTACACCCAAGATACATCCACGTGTATAGTAATAGTTTGGTTGCAGTTGTTATTTTCCAGCAATTGTAGATTTGTTATCTTCCCCTCAGATTAAAAAAAAAAAACTAAAATGAGAAAACACACTGAAAATGTATGTGCCACAGATTCTTGTGATAGTATATTATGCAAATAAAAATGTGTGTGGCTTTGGTAAAAATAAATGTTTCATACTGCATTGTGTTGTGAGTGTTTTTCAGCTGACCTGCGAGCCCTTTTGCAAAGGAGTGAACACTTAGCAGTAAATGCACATATGTGTGTTTAAAGATTCATCAAAAAAAACGCTTTGCCAAAAATGTATGAGCTCTGGGACATAGCAACCAAGTATCAGAATTCATGCCACTTGTTCACATTCATGAACTTTTATGTGAATAATTTATGCCCAGTCTTCTTGTATTACCTCCCAGAGGATAGGTTTTTTTTTGGGGCGGGTCACACATCATTCCAAGTTTAGAGTCACTGAAGAAGAGAGGGTCAACAGTTGCACCCTGAGCAAAAACATGACCAGTGCAGGGTGACACTTCTCAGTTTCAAAGAGAGGTGAACGCCAGCTTATTCCTGCTCAGGTTCAGTCTAACAAGCCATTTAAAATAACAGTGGATCGTTATTATTCTAAAATCCGAATAAGGTTTAGTTTGTAAGAGAAAATGACAAAAGAATTCCTGAAGACTAGCCCTTTTTTTTCATATAGGCTTTCAGCATTTGAAAATTGTGGTTCATTCATTTTAACATTTCTAAAAATGCAAATTAAACAAGGCTAAGCAGCTAAAAAAATAAATAAAAGCAATCAACACTTACCTCTTGTTAAAAGCTTGGGTGAAGATCAGTCAGCCTGCAAGTACAATTAAGCTCATAATGGCAAAGCAGCTGAGGCCATGGCACGTCTATGCCACTTCCCATGAGACTTCCCTTTTTAATAAGAGCCAAAAGCACCCTGCTGTTGAAATTCCAGGTCTGAGGGTGGGATTAGGGAGCTTCACTGCTGCATTATCTCTGGTGGCCCCTTTTCAAGAACCTATGGCACTGTAGGGCCAAAGTGCATGTCAGTAAACCTATCCCCAAGAGAAGGAGGTTAGGCAGCTCCGGGTGTCTTTGGAAGGTTTTATTGCCACTCAAAACTGAGAGCCCACACTCAAGCATCAGCTGGAAGCCGGCTGGCAACAGGCAGCGAAGCACAGCAGTTTCCTTGAAAAAAATAGTAAGTACATTTACCAAATACTAGTTAAACCTCAGGAGACTGAATCTCTCACTGCATATTTCGTTGAAATCTTCTTTACACTATTTTATGGAAGTGCTCTGGGTTTGAAAGCAGCTTGCATGTCGCTGCAAATTAACTTAAATGGTAGTGAGCTCCAATTAATTACCCCTAAATCACAATTCATATTAAAAAGGGCATGCAATCTGTCAATTCATAAGAGCATAGTTTCTATCTAGTCGTGTGATGAAGTGCAAACAACGACAGACTACTTCAGGGTTGTCTATCTGCATGTTTTTAGGAAAGCAAAATTGATTGGACAATATGCAAAAATACAAAAAGCAAATTATTATTGAAGAAATATTTATTATTGTTATTATTATTTATTATTATTAATAATATAAAATAAAGCAGTAGCAACTAACTAGTCACACTATACAGACACTTACTTAATTATGTGTTAATTACATGATCCTCCCTCCTAAAGGTTTCACTATTTTGCCTGGCATTAGATTGACATTCTATTTAGCACAAAAACTAAGTTAAAGCATTTGCTCTGGTATCAAGCGGCGGTCTGAAATTTAAGACCCGACATGTTATGCATAAATCAGTTCATTCATAACACCCTTGGCAAAGCTATTTTCTCTCAGAGACAAATTTAGCTTCACAGCAGCGCAGCAAGTGTGCAAAACTGCTAAATATGCAGACACTTCATCAAGCGACAGAACTCGGCATAATTCATTTTAATTAAATTTAATAATAATAGTAATAGTTTAAGTAGCTATCAAGTTTAATTCAAGAACAAAAGGCTCTCGTCTCTGGAATAATGAGATTATAAAAATAAAGGAATATCCTCCATGCAAGCAGAGAGAGGACAGAATGTTCTTTATTTTCCACTGGAGCATTTAGGAAACAATAAGCTGTTTACATCACATATGTGTGCAAGTGATTTGTACATATATGGCAATAATCTAACTTTAATTATACTTCTAAATGATCAATTTAAGTATCAATAATTTTTTTCTCAATTGCTTTGGTCATTTTAAAATATTGACTTTTTTAGTTTCCGAGACTGAAGAGATTCTTTTTAAACAAATGATGAAATTACTACATATTTAGGGCACGTGTGTAAAAATGGATTACTTTTACACTGTATTTCTACATAACTATAAAAAGGGGGAAAAATAACCAACTAATACATTTATATTTCCTGGGGTGAAGCTCTTCATTTTGTTCTTTTCATTTATTTATTAGATAACTCAGGGCTTAAAAGAAAGCAAACCTACCGCAACCTACATGCAAACATGACTAATGTTACATCTGCAGTCACTCACTTAACGCCACTGAGTCATGATAGATGGTTTTATGAGGTATGCGACCTGCGGCCTGCAAAATTAGGACGGTCACTTGCAGGAATCTCCAGAGCGAAGTAGTCTGTGATCACTGGAATTCTTTAATTTATATTAAAGACAGAATTACAAACTGATGCACCCTTAAATCAGGACTCTAACACTGACTTCCAGGATTACAACCCATGTCATCATACTGTTTAGCCCAATATTTGGATTGGAGGGAGGAATAAATTACCTCCCATTACACCTTTACTGCCTCTCTAATGACAGACTTTCCTTAAAAATGCGTCCTGCCTGCCGTAAGCCACTACTTAGACAATGATAAGTGATAGCCATTGCAAATTCAGACCATCTGGAAGAGATTATAGTTACTTGTCAGACAGATGGGAAATCTTATGGTTCCAGTGGTCAAGCAAAGCCATTAGCTTCAGATAGACATCTATATGTTAAGCACTACAAGAATAAATAACCTGATTATCTGATCCAGAAGTCTTCAAACTAAAGACAGATTACAAGGGTATTTAAGCAAACCAAACCGCTTTGTCTTCAGTATTCAGCATTTCAAATGTGCACTGTAATATTTCTGCATTAACAGAGAAGCTGTTGTCAAGATGTTTAAGATACGCAAAGCGAAGGAAGAGGAGCCGACGGCTCCGGGGCAGGGTAAGTAACTGTAAAGTTAATCGTACTGTTACAAACAAACAGCAGGTTCTGTGATCCAGACTGAACGCATACTGTAGAATTTCCTGAGAGGAAGCTTTAATTTATGCAATTCTTCCCAATTTCCTCATAAATTTTCAACAACTCCATGCGTCTCATGTAATGACAGTGAGGATTAAAAAGAGGTCACGGGTCCCCGGAGTCATGATCACTCAGTTCGTGGAGGAGCTACCTGATGGCATGACCACCCCAGATTTTACGCGCAAACCCATCGCCCTCACTATTCAGGAAGGTAATGTAAAACATCGCAAATCACTTGTTTGATTTAATTTGAATTAGATCGTTACATCTCCCTTTCCTTGCTGCCGTTACTGCAGGAAAAACGGCCATCTTCAGAGCAATAGTAGTCGGTAAACCAGCGCCAACTGTCACCTGGGTGAGAAATAACGGGGAAATCAATGAAGAATGGTACAAAATTGTCTTCGATGCAAGCACTGGTGAACACCAACTACAGGTGAGATCACATACAAGCTCTCCTAACAGGTAGATTTTAGAAACTACATATGGCTGACGAATAAATCAGTCAGGATGATCAACAGGCCATTCTGCACTATTCTAGATTTGCTAAAATACTGAATTGATTGATAGATACCTGATGTAAGCCCGGATCAAGCTGACACCTACAAGTGTTTTGCCCAAAATGAATATGGAAAAGCTGTTGTAACTGCTACGCTTAACGTTATTGAAGGCAAGTTACTTATTTTCATTCCCACATACATTAAATCAAAAGTCATGTTAAAGATAAATTACGTCGGCCTCACTTCACTCTGATTTTCTCCATTTTAGTTGGCTATAAAAAGAACAAAGCCATGCAACAATCAAGAACAGGTACACAACCTACATTTAATGTGTAATAATTCACAGTCAGTGAGGTATTCAGTGAAAATGGTAACTGTGATGCTGGTTGTGTTTTAGCCATCCGAGAGTTACCCGAAGATTTCAAGAAGAACTTGAAAACCATGTAAGTAAAAAGTAAATCTACAAATTAAAAATAAAACAAATCAGAGTGCATGTTTCTTTAGTTGTGTTTGGATTTAGTTTCCGCTGAAAAAGTTTCTTAAAAATGTTTTAGAACTAATTGTTTGAACGGTGTTGAACTCAATACTTTTGTCTTCCTTGAGGGTTGACACTGAACCGAAAGAGGAAGAAAAGCTCGAAATCGATGAGAAGTTCTGGGAGCTGCTGATGAGCGCAGATAAGAAAGACTACGAGCGCATCTGTGCACAGTACGCCATCACTGATTTTCGTGGGATGCTGAAGAAGCTAAGTGAGAAGAAGATAGAAAGGGAGAAAGAGCAAGAAAAGGTATGTTTTAGCTTCATCTAAATGTGAATATGAAGCACCGACACAGCTTAACATCTATAATAATATAGGACAGAATGTTGCAATACAAGAAATACAAACTGTTTCCATGGTGTCAGAGTTTTTTCGTCTTCCCTGGTTCCAATTACGATAGGTTGTCGAAAGACTTTGCAACCTGAAGCCCATTGAATTGAGAGACGACGGTGGTGCAGAGTTTGAACTTGAAATGTCCCTCAGAGACTCTTCCAGCAAAATTTTCTTGTACAAGGTGAGATGATTCTTTCTGAAGGCTTGAAGAATTGTGACTTAAAGCACCAAACATCTTTATGCACGGTTCATATTACAGGACGGAGTAATGGTTCCTTTCGATGCTGACACTGAGGTAAAACACGGATTGAAACAAGTGGGAAAGAAGTTTGTGTTTAGCATCAACGGGGTAAATCCTGAGGACGCAGGATTATACCAAGTGGAAGTTGATGGAGTAAAGGTCTTCTCAACTGACTTAAAACGTAAGTCAATGCATCACACACGCACAGCGCCAGACAAGCGCTAAGACAAGCACCACGTGGTTTTCCCATTGAAGGGAAATAGCAGATCCTATACTGAGCTGTAATTTTGTGCTTTGTCTAGTTCCCACCGCAGACTTCTTGGTTAAGATTCAGGACGTGAACGCAGAGGAAAGAGAAGATGCTTTGTTTGAGTGTGTCGTATCACAACCACTGAAAAAGATTACTTGGATGGGGAAGAACGTCCCACTGGAGCAGGGAGAAAAATTTGACATTCTTGTGTCAGAAGACATGCTGATTCACTCATTGGTGGTGAAGGACTGTATGCCACTGGACAAAGGGATCTATGCAGCTGTAGCTGGGCTTAAATCCTGCAGTGCCTGGCTTATAGTGGAAGGTAGTGTTTGAATATTTGACATTGTATCTCATCAGACTGTTCAGTGCAAGTTTATCAAATACTGAAAGTGTTTTATGAAGCATTAAAACTGTCCTGCCTCTGTGTATTTTTTTATTAGTTGATAAAGATCCAAACACAGCCGGAAAGAAAAAAGCTCGCAAGACCACTCGAGCAGGTGGTGGAGGAGCGGATCTTCTACGGATTGCTGAGGAGCAACGTGCTATAGTGGAGAAAGAGCGAGAGGTGTTGATTGCAAAGGCGAAGGCAGAGGCAGAAGCGGCGGCAGCAGTAGCCGCCGCACTGGCAGCTGAGAAGGCAGAAGCCGAAGCTAAAGCCAGAGAAGAAGCAGAGGCCAGAGCTAGGGCTAAAGCTGAAGAAAAAAAGGCAAAAGCAAAGGCGAAAGCAGAAGCAAAAGCAAAGGCAAAAGCAGAAGCAAAAGCAAGGGCGAAAGCAAAAGGCGTAGACAGTGCAGAACCTGCTGAAGAGGAAGACGAGGATACAGAAGAGGAGGATGAGGAAGAGGATGTACAGGAAGGGGAAGAAGCAGGTGAACCTGCAAAATCCAAACCTAAGAAGAAGGAAAAAGCAAAGGAAGGAGAGGCTCCTGCAGAAGGTGAAGGAGAGGCTCCTGCAGAAGTTGAAGGAGAGGAGCCTGTTCAAGGGAAAAGAAAGAGAGTGAGAGCAGGACCACTTGTCCCAGAGACTGTTATTGGTAAGTTACATCAGAACACAAGGATTTAATTCTGAATACTGCTGGGTATACTATACGTCCCTGTTCCGAATTAATGATGAGCTTGTGTTTCCATTAGACCCAGGAGTTTACTTCACCAGTGGACTGTCAGATGTACACGCTATTATTGGTACTGACGCAGAACTGGTCTGCAAGCTGAGCAGTGAGGAGTGCGATGGAGTGTGGTACAAAGATGGGAAAGAGGTGAGGAGCGTGGGAGTTGACAGAATAATAGCTTCACCTGCAGTCCTCGGAGATTCAAGCGTGCTTACGTTTGTGTCTGCAATTTCAGTTAACAGCAACAGAAAACATCTGTATCGTTAAAGATGGCACTTATCGCAAACTAATCATCAAAAACTGCACAGAGGAGGATAACGGGAAGTACAAATGTGAGGCTGACGGACGCAAAACTGAAGCTGCGCTAGTCGTTGAAGGTATTATGATTACAAGTGTTTTCAAAAATGTGTTAAACTATCATTTTTAGATCAGCAGTTTCAGTGTGAAAATGTTGGAGTTGTTTTTTTTTTTTAAACAGATCCACCGAGAATCAATGCTGATGACCTTGCTGAATTCATAAAACCCGTGACAATCAAAAGCGGAAAGGACGCAGCTTTCAGGGTGACATTTGTTGGCCGTGAGCCCATGAAGGTCCAGTGGTACAATGAGGGTGAGGAGCTGTTGGAGGACACCCACACCAAGATCGAGAAGTCTTCCTCCCACAGCCGCCTGCTGTTAACCAAGTGCCCACGCAAAATATCTGGAGAAATTAAGATTAAGATTAAAAATGAATTTGGGACGACTGAGGCCTTCTCACAACTCATTGTACTGGGTAAGGTTTGTACACTATGTTTGTAAAAGCCTTTGTTCTTCATTCATTAGACAGTTAATCTACTATGAAAGTCATGGACATAAGATCAGATCTCTTTATTATGTGCAATATTTTGGTTTCATGTGCAATGTTTTTAGTTTCATGTACATTATGTAATACATGTAATATTTCCACTTTAGAATCATTTCCTGTATTGCTTATTTTTCTTTTATAGTATTAGTTTAGTGTCCCTATTTTCAACTTATTGCTTTTGGATTAGGCACAGCATTTATTCTCATGCTATGCAACTTTGTTTCTGAGCAACATCTGGCACAAAGAATTCCTTCGGGATTAACAAACTTCCGTCTCATCTTATCTTGTCTTAGATAAACCAACGACACCCCTGGGCCCTGTGGATATCATTGAAAGTTCAGCTACTTGCATTGAGTTCAAATGGAGACCTCCCAAAGACGCTGGAGGGCTACCCATCACCAACTACATCCTGGAGCGCCAGCAAATCGGCCGAAACAGCTGGAAGAAGTTAGGGCAGATTGGCCCAGAGCCTAAATACAGGGACACTGATGTGGATCATGGAAGAAAGTATTGCTACCACGTCAGGGCTGAAACCGATTATGGCACAAGTGAAATGATGGAGACTGATGACATCCAGGCAGGGACAAAGGGTAGGTCTTCTCCAAAGTCCCACATACAGTATGTGTAATTGAGAAAAGTCTTATATGAGCCGGCTTTTTCTTCTTTATTATTCTCTTAGCATACCCTGGACCTCCATCCACACCAAAAATTGTCAGTGCTTTCAAAGACTGCATCAATCTCGCCTGGTCTGAACCTGCTAATACCGGAGGAACCAACATTTTGGGATACAACGTAGAAAAACGCAAGAACGGCAGTAACCTGTGGAGCCAGGTCAACCCAGCTGATGAGCCCATCAAAAGTAATGCCATTTTAGAATTACTGTTCAATGTGTAACGCCTTTGTTTAGTGGGTAAACACTGCATTACATTTTTACATGCCAACAGCCAGAGAGTACGGAGTGAAGGATGTTGTTGAAGGCTTTGAGTACGAGTTCCGAGTGTCAGCTATTAACATTTCTGGAGCTGGAGAGCCAAGCACACCTTCTGAATTTGTGTTTGCAAGAGATCCAAAGAGTAAGTAACAAGCTGATAAAAGCTATTGTTTTAAGCTTAATTTCTAATATCTATTATGCTTAAACTGCTAACTCTTCACACTTTCAGAGCCCCCTGGTAAAGTCATTGACCTGAAGGTGACAGACTCCACATATACCACTTTATCACTGGGCTGGACCAAACCCACGGAGGAGGAGGGAGTCCAAGACGAGGCCAAAGGATACTTTGTGGAGCTTAGACCAGCGGAAAACCCAGAATGGAGTCGCTGTAACTCCAGTCCTATTATTGTAACCTCTTACACTATTATGGGTCTGAAGTCTATGGCCATGTACTGGGTGAGAGTTATAGCCAACAATGAAGGCGGAGATGGTGAGCCCCAAGACCTGGACAACTACATCATCGCAATGCCTCCTCCAGGTGAGTCAATGGAAACTGTGAACCGTCTACATGAATGATAAACTAGTTTAGTCCCGTTCTGTAATTATCTTGAAACTCTTTTCCACATTGGTACAGTGAGACCTCGTTTCACTGACAAAAAAATAAAGAACTTTATGGTGATGAGAGCTGGGAACGCCGTTAGAGTCAACTTCAACTTTGAGGTTCAGTATATCATTCACCCTTCATTTTCAAACATGAGCATGCCAGGTTGTTCTATTTAATGTCCTGAACAAAGTGCCAGATTACACACTTGTCTGCTGCTCTGCTGAAGCCGCATCTCAACCCTGTATATCTCGTGCTGTTGACAGGCCTCTCCAATACCAGCAATCACATGGCTTAAGGATGACCTGCCTGTCGCCAAGCATGTGACAGTGAGCAACTCAGACACATCATCGCAGTTAATAATCCCCTCAGCAGAGCGTCATGACACTGGGGTCTACACCATCATTGTCAAGAACCTTGTTGGTCAGGAGACCTCCAGTGTTGAGATCAGAGTCACAGGTGCAGTGAAAATCTGAGTTTATACATCAAATCAATCAAATCATCAAATAAAAATGGGACTTTTAACAAAGGTTGTGTGGGTGCAGTTTAACAGTTACATAATTGACTGTAATTTTGGTATCTAGTAATTATTTGGAGCCAAAAAATTGTAAGAGCATTCCCTAGGTAGTCAGCATGAATGCAAATGCTAAGATACTACTTTCCTACCTGTCTCCAGATGAACCGAAGCCTCCAGGCCCTGTGGAGCTGGAGGAGAACGTGTCCGGAACAGTGACGGTCTCCTGGACTCCCTCTCCAGACGAGAAGAAAGATGACAGGCTACACTACATAGTCACCAAGCGCGATTCTGTTAAGCGCACTTGGCAAACTGTGGCTGGCCATCTCTTTAATAACAAGTTCACTGTCATCAATATCATGCCGGGAAGGCAGTACAGGTTCCGGGTCTACGCCAAGAACGACATGGGGCTCTCCAAGCCCTCTGAGTCACCAACCTGGGAAGTGAGGAGGAAGAAAGGCAGGTTTCAACAGCAGGGATTAAAAAGATGTAGTACACTTCAAACACATTTGTGTTTGGACTGTCAGTCAGGCAAAGCGAGGTTGAAAATGAGTCACCTTGGGTTTTATATCATATTCTAATTAAGTGACCACTTATTAAAAGAATAACAGCTTATGCTTTAACAAAAATAACTGTTATATGTAATTTAAAAGGCCTGAATACATGCACATGTACAGACAGTTAGTTCAATGACAATCAGATGAATGTTAATCAGCAGCTATTTAATAATTAGTTAAAGTTGGAGTGCAGTACTTTTACATGGAAATGAACATTCATTACATTCAAGCCTCTACCAAGCGAGTTCACACAACGCTGATTAAGCCGATTGTGGTAAATATCTGTGTATTTTGCAGTGTACCGGAGTTTTAAATCTGCTTTTTATGGCAACACACTGACATACCAGTAGTATTAGTAGTACTCCAAGAGGTTTCTACTGCTCTAGAATAGTAAAGAAACTTGCCATTCAGGTAGAGAACTGCTCTCCAATACAGAAAGAGATCAACTGCAAGACACGACTACTTCATTAGCACTGCTTGTGCACTGCAGGTGTAAATATTTTCATTTAAATGTCATTTTTCCAGTAAAATGAGGATATGTAATAGTCTATTACATGTCTTCCATATTTAGACAATTGGCCTGATTAGTCAAGCACATCATTATTTGAGCGCATTCAATCTCTGAGATGCTGTAAATGGCAACTGTTGTTATTTTTTTGACATTTCATAGACAAAAGGATTAATCAAGATAAACTGGCAGGTCAATTCATATCCCACTATATGAACTGAAGCAACAATAAACAGATTAATCCACAGGTGAAAAGAATACAGCCGTGAAAAGGGTATCTGTATTTGTGTTACACCCCTTTTTTTGTATCCTTCCAGAAACATTTTCTTTGACGCTTCCTGAAACTAAGGACTGCAGCTTTGAGACGGCTCCCTCGTTCTCCGTTCCCCTAAAACTGCACAACAGTCCCGAGAGCTACGAGTGCTACATGAGCTGTGCTGTGACAGGAAACCCCAGGCCCCATGTTACCTGGTACAGAAACAACGTCAGCCTCAACACCAACACTAACTACTACATCACCAACACATGCGGGGTCTGCTCCATGGTGATACTCAAGGTTGGGTCCAAGGACAGCGGAGATTACTCTGTCATTGCGGAGAACCCTCTGGGCAGAATGGAGTGTTCGACTAAACTTGTTGTTAAAGGTAAACGACCTCCACAGTTTTTTAGTTACATCTTAAATTCTGTTCCCACAGGTTTTAATTTTAACATTTCCCTTCTTCTTCTTCTTTTTACCCTTTCAGATTAGGATGATACACTGATCCTGAACTCCCCAAGAAGCCTGCTCCATTGAATTAAATGGAATATACTTTACCAATCTGAAATCTTTCATTTGTGTTCCTTTTTTTGTGAATTCCTGTATTAATGTGTTTAAATAAAATTGTGACAAAGAAAATAAAGTATGATCGAAAGAAGTAAAGAAAAAGCTGTTGATAACCTGCCACAAAAGTTTGAAAGCACTAATAAAAATGTCAGAGATTTCAATGTGAGGGACACTTGAACACAGATTCAATGCAATTTGTCTGCTAGATTCAAAAGCGCTTTGACAAAGCGTAAAATTAGCCACATACAAATCCCACACCCAAACATTCAAATCCATCAGCCACACCATTAAAACCACTGACAGGTGAAATTAATAACATTGATTATTTCGTTCCAATGCAGCCTTCTGTTCGGAAACCTTGGGTCCTGGCTTTCATGTTTATATTACTCTGGCACGCAGCGCCCAACAAAACCAGGCACATCCCCAACAGTACGCCCCAACGGCAGCAACCACCCCACCACACCCCAAAAGCCGCTTACAAATTGCTACAGGAACATGACAAAGAGCTGAAGGCATTGACCTGGCCTTCAACCCAACTCACTGAGCCCCGCCTCTTTGTATTTACTTACCTATTTTTACTTGACATATTTTCCTCTGCTTTTCTCAAGGCAACAAAATATTGCAGTTTTATTTATAAAGTTACTGGGCAGGATGTATTCGATTGAACTATGCGTCGATCCACTTCGTGAAAACAGTGCCACCTGAAGTCTACAGACATGGTCTAGTACAGGGGTGCTCAATCCTGGTCCTCGAGAGCCCCTATCCAACATGTTTTAGATGTTTCCCTCTTCCAACACACCTGATTAAATGATCAGGATCGTTATCAGGCTTCTGCAGAGCTTGATGATGAGCTCATCATTTGAATCAGGTGTGTTGGAAGGAAGAGGGAAATATTTAAAACATGCTGGATAGGGGCTCTCGAGGACCAGGATTGAGCACCCCTGGTCTAGTAGCTCTGTGAGGCTACACTTAGTAGCAGCAGTGGCTCGAGCTAAATACTAACCATGATGTCATGCTAATAATGCATGATAATGTTAATGCACAGGCCAATATTTAGGAAATGTTTATCACTGCTCTTTAGCATGTCAGCACAAATTACACCTGAGGCTGATTTTAGAAAGTCATTAGCATGGTCGTCCACCAGTACTGGATACATCTGAATGTTAGATTTATGATACAAATGAAAAGTTATACAATTTGTCTTAAGACGAAGGTAATGTGCCATTTTGCACTGTAAAAACTATTTATATTAGAATCTCACTTATCTTCCTGCTTTGGTGAAGGTAGTTTAGAAGATTTCACCAATTTGAAATTCCATTTTCCCCCTTTACACCGGTGTTTTAATTTCAGACAGAGTGCAAAAATTAGGTCTGCAACTCCTTTGGCATTGTGCATTTGGTGTGAATGTTTCTCTGAAATTTTCTGCTGGAACCAACTGCTTAAACCAGTGGCACTAAAACTGCTTATTAACTTAGCTGGGATAAAGTTAATTCAGTTTCAAGTTAACAAATGAAGCAATTTATTTAAGGTGGTCAAGTAATGCTCTTTTATCAGTGCCATCCACCCAAAGAGTAAAAAAAAAAGTTACACCCCACCACCATCAACCTCATGATGGTGCTGGAAGCAAGTTTAGAGGATCATTAAAGTCAACAGGATGCACAGTCTTGGCATCATGAGCGTTTCACCAAATATCACATACGAGTGGTTCGAGTCATGTTAGGATTCATCCTCCGGGGACTATGAACGTCTGTACAGAATGTTACGGCACTCCATGAGGTAGTTCATTGACATTTCAGTCTCTGTGTAACAAGTTGAGTCACTCAGCAATCACTGCCATCTATAGAGCCACTCTGCAGCTAAAAACAATCCTGACAGCATGTACTGACCTTAAATGCTTTGCTCCAAAACAACAACAGAACGACTGTTGCACTGGCATCTGTGTTTATCGGTGCATTCAGATAAAATTCAACCATCTATCCTTTTCTATCAACACCTCTTCCAGAGCAAAATCTCACAGATCAAGTTCCAAATCTTTTTTTTTTCACTCTAAGATACCCTTGATTGTCTTTCATCCAGTCGTAATCACATGCGGTTTTCCATATAGCCCCTGGGATTCTGCGAGGCATTTATTGTGCCTTTCCATTTGCACCGCTTCCGCTTTGCCAAATGTCACATGGTTTCGAATTTCCCTTTTACTGCGAACATGTGTTTGCAGGCTTTCAGAGGATATCGCGAGTCTATTATGGAAAGCCATAAATGATACAGTTTCATATGCATGACCAAGTGCAACCTTGCAAACAACTGCTCATCTTGTATAAAGTCCTAGGACACACTAATATTATCAGAAGCCACACGGCGTCCTGTTACTATCGACACAACTCTTTAGTGCGAGTTTATTATACCAGGCTGTGACATTTAAAAGCCTGTAACCACACGGCAGCAGTATTTGGTAATTCTGTGTAGTGGCAAGCTAAAAATACACACATTCTGACTGTTGTTTATGTACAGAAAAGTACAGCAAAACGTTCTCGGAGAACATAAACACAGGGATGCTGTAAATGCTCACAACTTGGACAGAGAGTTTAGTCTAAGTATGAAAACTAACCGCCTTGATGCAGCATATTTTCCAATGAAACTAAAGAGAAAAGGAGAAAAAAAAACCTACCAACACAAAATCGGGTTTGCTTTTGTTCTTGTTGCATTGGATTGTGTAACATTAGCCTCTTTCGTCATTGTTTTGTAGGCTAGAATTCGAGGCTTCTGACTTGAGTGACCTCTTGCAATAAATGCCTTCAAGACCATCAAGCCTCTCATATCAGCTTCCCATGCCTGAGAACAGTCATAGTTCCTGTGCCACGCATCCGCTTTTATTGCACGGCTTGAAATATCCACACACACACAATCGTGCTCAAACTGAGCATAGCTCCGTTAGTACTGAGACCCACAATAACTGGTCGGTGTTTTAAAGTGCAAAACAACCCGGACTCCACAAGGAATCCGACTGACTCGCAAACATGGAAGTAAATCCCCTCGAGGCGGTCAGTGCGTTCAACAGGAAGCACATTGAAAAGTAGCATTTGAAATCCCTAAATTAAAAAGTATAAATCCTTCTTACTTGCAACTACAGCAAAATACTTTTTACTTTATTTAATATAAGGCCAGCGCAACCCTAAAGCAGCTATGCCAAATTACCTATTGAGTGTTAGTGACTGCTGGCTTACAGAAACAGTGGCATAGCAGTGACTTATTATATTCAGAATTCATACAGATAATTTCCCTTATGTGCTCAAGCAAAGATGATTTCACCCAAAGTAAGAAAGTGAAACTCGCCCGAGGCAGTAAAGTAACTTGTCGGAAACAGCGCTCAGAGGATATCCGACCCAGTCAAATGCTCTTTGATGTAAACAGACTTACAGAGAAAAGCGATCCTTATTCTTATTCTGCAGATTGCACAAACCACTATTAACAGTCTGCCGTTGTTCCTCTGCGTGTTTGCCCACATCTGATTATAAGCCGGGCTAATAAAATTGAGACTACACAGCCATGTGGTTAATAAAGCCCCAAATTAAACAGCAGTGGACGTACAATCTGCCACCTGTAGATACCAAGCATGTGGTGGGGGATGCGTCCCCTCATTTTTTCTCCATACTGCATAACATCAACAGCCAGAGTCCTCTTTTACATTTTACCTTGATTCATAAAATATGAGAAAATCCTCTGCTAAGTCCAATTTACATTTAAATTAGTCCTAGGAAGAAAAACCTGTTTTTGTTTTGTGCCCATACCTTTGACAGAACATCATCAAATACATCTAGTACTTGACTTTCAATAGGTTTTGAAAGCTGCTGAACAAGAGTCTAGCCTTCGTTACTTGTTGGGCGTCACCCACATAGAAAATAATTGGTTTTTCCTGCTTTGTTATTGGTAAGGATTCAACAAAATGCAGTCATGTGTGGTCAGATGTTCTTATAAAGTCAGGTAGATGTCAGTACTTATTGAGGAAAACCATGAAGTGTAGACGGTTGTTTAGATGTATATTATGTTGTTAGTCTTGAACCCATACATAGAGAATCTAATATACACTATTTCAAAGCAATCTGTGGCCACCTGATGATTTGTAAGATTACACTTCCTGAACTGTGTTACATGTATTATGTTTACCGTTGCTAATTAAACGTGCTCAGAGACACCCAATAAACAGTGTATTTTTAGCGGGTGCCAGTAGGAGTCATCAGCACATCGAAACATTAATATAATGTTTTGTTGTTCTTGTAATTTCACAAGTGGGTCAGCATGAGCATACTGGGCTGTCAACACTAGTCTCTGACTGCAAACTTGTTCTTACTTTCAGCTCCACAATCCAAGTACGTCAACGCTGACTGACACAACTGACAAGTGAGACGGCAAAAAAGAAAAGCTAAATGCAAAGTTGCCTGTGTAAAGCTGAAATACAAAGTAAGGCTCACTTCCATGACTCTTCTGCTAACACCTGCCGTGCTAAATTTAGAAAAGCAGGGCTGGGCGAGGTGATCAGTGAATTAAATTTAGATTAATTTTCTGACTTTTGAATGCTTTTTTTCTCTCTCTCTCTGCCTAAACTCAAAACAAAATGCAATTCAAAAACACTTTTCTTTATTGGCGCTAGGTATGAGGGCCATATATACAAGGGCAACCAATCAAAAGAAAATCCCCACTAGAAAGGCTGCAATCCTTTTGCATTCCATAAACACCCTAATAACAGAATAGCAAAATAGTCACGAGTATTATTGGTTGAAAAAAAAAATTTAAAAACCAACTGGTGTGTTTTACCCAGAGGACACTAGATCATTAAGGGTAATTTTACAACACGTGAACGGGTTGAACTCAGCCCACTATGACCTCACACACCTATTTTTAGTGATTTGTTGAGAGACAGTAAAGGAGACACATATTTCTATTTAATGATTTATTACACCTTGCTAAATTAAAAAGAAAACGTGCATATATATTCATTTAATCTACATTAATTTGATGTGTTGCCTGGCCCAAAGTGAAAGTGATCTGAAGATAATGATAATGTCAAACACCACGAGGGGAATTCATCACAAAAACAAGATCAACTCAAAATTCAAATTTCCCACAAGCACCACAGCAGACGACAGAGCATCTAATATTTACTCAAAGCAGAACCTTCGCTTCATTTCATTTGTCAGCCGTGAAATGCGCCTCATTCTGACTTCATCTCCTGGAGAAGTTCATGCATCTGTCAACAAGAAGCCGCGGTTATGGCCATCCCACCATGTAGTCAGCCTTGGCTCTCCCTCCTCCCCCTCACTACAGGTTGTGATTTATGCCAAAAACAAAAAAGCAATCGCCTTTCTTGGCAGGCACCGCGTCTGACAACGTGGGAGCTTGTCGCAGAGTCATTGACATTCCTGTAAGGATTTAATAGCTTGTAGAGCAGGGAGGCAACACTCAAATATCAGACAGGGAGGCAGCACCAGTGAAGACGATCACAGGAGTACGGAGGTAAGTTCATCATCCATCCTACACACAGTGCCAGGCTTAGATGGAGGTGTTAAGCATGGAGAGATGGCTACAGTGTTTAACACTGAATAGTGGGCCGGAATCACTCTTCACATGTAGTCCAAAGATAACGCTACGTCAATGTGGTAAACTGTGGAAAGTGTTTGCCTATTAACACAACTCAGCTGCTATGATTTAACAAGTGCTCTGATGTGAACGGCTTGCCATCAGTCACATTATTCAGAGTACAGTGGAATGAGCTCCTAATGACACTGCTCCTATGTTTGGTTTTTTATTTTTGTGTTAGCGTTCAGTATAAAGCTTGTGTAAAGAAAATCAGAAGTCAAATGGTTACCCAAGTCAGTCTTAAATTAAGAAAATGCTAATATATGTCAATACACTTTTCTAGTTACAAAAGTGTCTCCTTAAGACAGCTAAGCTTTTTGTGTTCACTAGATCTTATACACTGTTTTGTTGGCAAGTTGGGAAATCTAAATATTTTATTAATAGTTATTTAATAGTCTTAAATGCTATATAAAATCTTTTGACAACTTCATGGATAGTCCTTTTAACCTACCGAACCGCTTTTTAACAAAATCCCCATTTTAGGTGAATTCTCCTTTTTAAAACTCCCAGCTTTATTTTTTATATATTCACCACAACACTGCTCTAATCCGGCTTCACCCTTTCATCTATTGGTCTACATTTACTTCTCCTGAAAAAAGGTATTTTGAAAACCCTAAACCGCTACTGTAACTTACACTGTAACGGCGTAATAACCCAAATTAAGCAAACCGGACATTCTGAGCTGCTCCAGCATCAGGTCCGTACATAGTCACATACTTAGCGAACATGCCCTTAGCAGTGTCTTGCTTTTAATCATTTTTATGGTCTCTGGGTTTACCGTCCCGTGCTGCGTTTCAGCGCTGGTCACACAGGCAGCTGGTGCCTTTAAGAGAAACATGCAGCACAGGCCAGCATGAAACCCATAAAAAATGACTCTCACAGCAGGCTGGTTTCAGGACCATGTCAGAAGCCGAGGAGAAGAGAATAAATTTTAAACAACCTCCAAAACTTAAACAGTGCATCTCAAAATGCTTACCAAGCACAAAAATGTAAACTTCCGACATGGCATTTAAAGCTCAGCATGTGACTTAAGTGGTAAGCAATGTGAAGTTATGCGAAGCACTCATCCTATATATATATATACATACATATACTATACTCAAGTGTGGCTACAGGATATTAATTGTTGCACTTTTTCTGTTATCATATATATTCTTTGAAACATAAAAAGATTTATTGCTGAAGCAATGAATAAGTAATAGTACATGTAAAGAGTTGGTCGATAATATCATTAGATAAGCCTTTTTTGAGGCTCGAAACCCAGTGATTTCTAATAATTACATTTACTCTGTTGAATACATTTTGTTTTAGTACGACTCAGTCATCATGTCAGCAGTGATTTACAAGCATATTAAGATGTTCGAGATGTGATGCTCACAGCTTTACGGGCATGTGACCTATCATATGACAATCTGGTTTTCTCATATTCCAGCAGCCATGAACTATAGAAACCCAAGAACATCACGCGCCTCTATAGGGTGGCGCTAGCGACGGGCTTTTAGACATGTCTGAAATACAGGTTCGATGTGTCTGCTTCACCCCCAAAAGTCCTAAATAGTCCTAAAGGCAGCGACGTCCGTTGGTCAATCTGTCATTTAGTACGTTTTTGTGTCTTTCGCGTCTTTGCTTGTTCACCTTAAGGTATAACGAGCTTTATAATCTAAGGCGACAGCTGTAGAGTTCTTACACGTCGGCCTGCTGTTAGATCAGAGACTCAAAGCTTTATGCCTTTGTTGTGTAAAACGCATTAAACAGTGTGTTCCAGTGGGGCATAAAGAGCTACACAGTCCACTGTGGGAATCAGCTGTACATCTAGCTGGTGTTGTGTCAAGGGTAATGGTCCAGAGCATGGCGTTAGAATTCACACAGCACTGGAAATATTTAGGTTTGAGTGACAGATTTACACACGTTTACTCTCAGAAATTCACCCAAAGACACCAACCAGCAATGGAAACAAGTACCGTATCTATTACAATCAATATTTGGGAATAGTAGCTTCTCTTTACCAATAAACCGAAGTGTATTGTAACGCTTGCATTATGTCATGGCCATGCTCATTTGAAAACTAATATCTGAACCTACATTGTGATTAAGATGTAAATTCCTTAGTCATGCAATAAAATAGATGAGATTTCAGCCAATTGACTGCAGTTAAATTCACCCATAGTTAATTTTTCCCCATTTTCCTCTTTGCAATCTGATATTTATAAGTTTACCACTGTGTGATGGGTCTGACAATGTCAACATGACTGATTACATAACGTATAATGTCATTCAACTTTAATAAAACGGCCTGTTGCTCTCGGCTGTCGGTACGTGTGTTAGCAACGGCTAAACAGCCGCCATTCAACAACTGTGAGTCGACCCCTACTTAGAAGGCCAAGACGAAATTCCAGTTAAAGCTGCTCTGTGGAGATTTTTTTTTCTGTTTACAATCAGTGTTTCTCCTAAAACACACTGTGTTTATCCTTGAGATGTAAAAAAAAATGTGCAGAATACCTTCCTCGTATATTTACAAAGCTGATTTTTTAAAACTTTGGAAACCCGGAGTGGTGACAAAAACACAAAAAACATTAGCGCCAGTTTTTGAAAGTTACTCACACAGTGTTTAAAACAGCAACTTTAATTCAAATGCAATACGAAAGTTGCTTCATTCACAGTGTTTTGCCAGTTTCATTAATTTGTTGATGACACTGTTTTTACAATTACATACTCCAATCAATATACGCTCCAACCATCTAGGAAGATTTCTGCATATCCCCTTAAGCCCCAGCAACACTGAATCCAAGACAATTGATGTTCAGTCTATTTTGGTCAAGTGACATTTGTCATTCTAAGTTTAGTAATCATGTGGGTAATGAAAGATTGCAATGTACTAGTTGAGATCCCCGCTGCGAATGGAACTGACAGATAATAAAAATGTTAATTTGATAAGCATGAAATCACCCGAGCAACACGCCAGCATGCAGCAGCTTAACGTGACAAGAAAAACTCTGGAATAATTATAGTTTAAGCCCAGGAAGAAATGATATTAGGAGGTTAATATTAAATCCTATACTCCAATTTACACCGAATCTTAAGGAGGATGTTATTCTTGTTTAATGTGACCCTTAGCTTACAACAGGTGTCAGCATGGCACACAGATGATCATATTCTGTGTCTTCCACTGTATACTGAGTGTCTACATTCAATGAAAAGCATTTTTGGGCATTGAAATATTCGCTTTAAGAACCGCCACCGTAGGTTTTGAGCTTTGTATCATGTTTGTTATGCATGTGCCTCTTCTACTGTTGACTTAATCTGTAAATAATCAGTCCCCCAGGAACAATTAACAGACATTTAGCTAATCCTGGCATTACTTAAGGCGGTTTGCAATTGGTATAATCCCCACAATATCACAACATTAAACCGTCAAACTGGAAGAGTGCGTTTCCAAACATCAACCAAACATTGCACATTCCTGCAGTATATGATCAGATGGAACAAAACAGCCTCGCTTGCTTGCATCAAATCACACCTCTCAGCCTGCCTGTCTTAAGTTGTTAGACACCAAAGAAACTTTCTTTCTTTTCATTGACTTCCTGAACTCAATGATCTGAACTGAATCCCTAACCAAATACAGTCTCTGTGGATTCATTTCAAAATAACACTTGAAAGCTACTGATATTAACTGCTGGTTGCAATTTTTAAAGAATAAGAAGGAAAAAAATGCTCCTGCTGTGTCAACAGATGAGTAGAGCTGCACTTACTGTGATCAAATTTCCTCCACTGTCTACTGCAGTTGGGGGAATATTGCTGAATTCATCGAGGAATCAAAGGATCCAAGATGATTAAGAGATCAACGGTGACAGATGGGACGGCCAGTGGCCAAGGTAAGTGTGAGGAACTGAGGAACATCCACTATAAAAGCAGTGTGTTTAAACAGCATTTAAACAGATGATACATGATACGTAACACAGAAGTGACAAGTAACCAAATAAAAACAGCCATCTGAACCTCGAGGAAAAACCGATGGAGTCTGTGGATACGAGCAATCCTCCAGGAAACCTGTCTTGAATGTATTTCCCTTTTTGCTTTAGAAGAAACATGCACTCTATGTAACCCAGTCAAATTAAAATCCTAGAGCATTTCCTTGCCTTAATGTTTAGAAGCACTCATACAGGTACAATATGTCCCAGATAGTCTGACATATATTTAATACAAAGCTGCTTCACTCAGCACTTGATCTCACTGACAGACCCTGACAAAATAATAAGACGGAGCATTTCCAGGTCAGAGTCGAACAGAACAGACAGAATGAGGTCAGCGAAGGAGCTAACTGTTTGCATTATTTGTGTATTTATGTTTCTGTTTTATACCTCACATGGTTACTTGCCATGAACAGGGCTGCACTGTACACTGAGCAGCAGACAGACCTTACAGGTGCACCTAAACACAAGTAGTCAGAATCAGATATTCTCCATTATTGTGTGTATTTCGTTGCATTGATATGCTTCTAAACACATATCCTACTATATATTGTTGTAACCTGACATGGATAAAGAAGGAAAATGCTAAAATATTTCAGATTAACTTGTGCTGATGTGATTTAGCCTTGTCTGCCAATTCGCACAATGCACTTATTCAGTACACCTGCTGCTGCTGCTGTAGTATTTCATTTTCTGTCCTCCAGTTTAATTATTAGGTCTAATCTATAATCCAATGCTGGTACCGTGCTGACATGTGCTGTAATATGCTCTTTAACATGTGCCTTATCAGGTCCTGAGCCAGAGATTTGCAATGGTAAAGAAGGTAGGCTTAGGGGACAACAGAAAAGCCGTCATAAGCTGTCTCTCTTTCTATCTACTGCTCATGAAGGCATGAAGAACTGATATGCTATGGATTTATTATTATACTGTACTGGCATACATATATTTTGGATCCCGTGGATATGTAGGTGCATCGCTACATATCTGTTCTCGGGTTTAGGCATGGATTCATTTGGGAAACGTGTAAGAGATAAATCTTACTACGATGGAGATGTATTAAATGCAAGAGCCCCATCTATACCAGAGCCATGTGCTGACAGTGTGTAGCTCAGAATGATAACAACCTGAGTAACATCACCATTCTAATATGTCAAGTATTAGAATGTGTTTCCTGCATGGTTCTTGTGGGGTGATGATTTAATTAGAAAACAACGGCAGATTGTTTGGATATGATCACGGTGCTGTTTTTTTTTCCATCCTTTCCCTCGTTTCAGGTGTCAGAAGTATTGTCACTGACATTTCATTTTCCAATACTGACAGTGGGGATCAAGAAAAAATCTAAGGTCCCCGGGGTGATGATTACACAGTTTATCGAGACGCTGCCAGAGGGAAAGAGTCATCCAGACTTCACCCGCAAGCCGATTGCTTTGACCATCCAGGAGGGTAAGGCTGATAGCAGAGGAATAATTTTAAACATTTATATCAGAAAAATAATATTTCAAGTTGAAGTTACGTGATTCTGCATAAAGTACTAGATCCACAAGTTTGGAGTTTTTTATTTTTGCAAGGTTGGAGAAGAGCCTCAGCATTCAACACCAACAGAACTGAGTCAGGCAGATAGAATTAAACACACAGTGATTTAAAACCAGGACGAGCGACAAAATTTTAAAAATCACTCTGCATAAGACACATTTAATTTTTAAATTTGCAATGTGGTTGTGTCATACACATTCTAGTCATACTGTAGGCATACTGTATATTAAAAAAATGTTCATACTGAGTAGTATGGAGCTAAAACAGACAGTATGACAGTACACTGAAAAAAGAAATTGTCATTGAAAATAAGATTACAGTTTTCAGAGTTTTTCTTCATTTCTGTGCTTTTAAAAACATAGTTTTATTACACTCAAAGTTTTTTCTAAGATGTTTCAAAGTTTTGTTTTCAATGACAGCTTCCTGTTCCTCTTTTGACATGGAGGGGAGGAGTCTGAGGGGAGGGGCAAGGAGAGCCTCATTTGCATATCAAGTAGTTGGTGGGTGACTGACATGACTGCAAGTCCAGGCAACACAGCTCTGCCTCTTTATGTTTTAATATGAAAATAATTCATATGTATACAATTTTTAGGTTTCTATCTTCTTTATTTAATGCTTTAGAGGTGTTAATTTATTGACAGCTGTGTAAGTTAAGTTAGCTGTAACCGTCTTGTTATACCGACCTGGTTTCATCAGCTTCTGAACCATAGTTGGCCTGCCTTGGGTATGACACTAGCTTCAGCTTCACTGTTTTCCTTCCTACCTGCTGCAATACTTCATCGTCTCTCTCACACACACACAGCCTGCAACCTAGCTATTTAGGGGCAGCCTTGGCCTGCAACAGTCTTATTCTCAGTGGATTGACAAAAACTTAGCAGTAACTAATTACTGAACAATCACTAAACCTTGCTGAGGATGCCATGTAATGCAGGACTGTTTTATAGGACCACATGTGTTTCATCTGAATATCTCATAAACAAGGATGGATGGGGTTTACAGTTTAATAATAACATTAGTAAAATAGATAAGCCTACATTATACAAACCTCCAGAGGTTTAAAGTCTGACAGGTGCACAAACATCACTAGACATTAATGTAATTACCTGTACCTCACTTGTACACACAGGTGAGGTACAGGTGAGGTACCATCATCAATAATTAATAAGGTATATAGAATATTTAATGTCAAGTGCTTTACTCAGAACCTAAACACAATGAGGTCTTTTCCCCCCTTTTTTTTCAATGACAAATTTTATTTTACTGTTGCAGGCCAAGCTTGCCACTAAATAGCTAGGTTGCAGGCTGTGTGTGTGAGAGAGAGACATAAGCGGAAGTACTTGCAGCAAGTAGGAAGCAAAACAGTGAAGCTGAAGCAGTGTGTATGATGCAGCCACAGCCACAGCAGCCACGCTAAGCTAAGTGAGCTCGAAACCTAAAAATATATATGAATTACTTTATTATTAAAACAAGAAAGAAGCAGAGCTGTGTTGCCTGGACTTGTGGTCATATCAGTCACCCACAGACTACCTGACATGCAAATGAAGCTCTCATTGCTCCTCCCCTTAGACTCCTCCCCCCCACATCAAAAGAGAGACAGGAAGTTGTCATTGAAAACAGAACTCTGAAACATCATTAAAAAAAACTTTGAGTGTGATAAAATTATTTGTCTGTTAAAGCAAACACATGAAGAAAAATTCTAAAAAGTGTAATTTCATTTTCAATGACAAATTCTTTTATTTCAATGACAACTTATACTGTCTCTGTTTTAGCTCCACAGAGCAGCACATTACATACTTGTAGGTTCTTCATTGTTTCCAAAAGGTGACCTGTCTTTTTTTCTTTTCTTTCTTTTCCAAAACAGGCAAATTTGCTTTTTTCAAAGCCATTGTCACTGGAGACCCGAAGCCGACGGTAACATGGAACAGAAATAACGGAGATGTGTCTGATACATCGAGATATCAGTCCAAATACGATCCGAACTCCAATGAGCACACGTTTGAGGCAAGCGATAGCGACTATCAAATCACAATGACACTAAAAAAAAAAACATGCTGATGTAAAGGAGCGGTAAAAATAGAACAGAGAAAGAAGCAGAAAGATAGAAAGAAGGGGACAGAAAAACAGAAGAAGCAGGTATCTGATTACACCAAGGTCATTCAGTCTCTGGACATATTTGCTTTGCCAGTTACTTTCACTGATCCTGAGGGGAGCATGCTCAGCTACAAATTAACACCTAATGCTGTGGAAGTACATTAAAACTAGAGACAAGTTCACACAGATTGCTAAAAGTAATTGATAAATGGCAAACAAATGTCTTCTTTCACTCCAGGTACTGTAGTGCAAACTCTAACTAGACCACATCTACTAAAGATTAACAAACAACCCTAATATCCACTTTCAAACTGTGAACAGAGTTAATCTATATATCCAAATCAAACCACATCAACTTAACACAGTTGGAATGTGACAGGTGGTGCTGATTAACTGAGTCCATTATATTTAGCATGTCTTGTATCTTCCAGATGCCAAATGTTATGCCGGATCAAGCCGACACCTATAAATGCTTTGCTATAAATGAATATGGACAAGCCGTGGTCACAGTTGTTTTGAATGTTATTGAAGGCAAGTACGCTTTGCTTGTTATGGATGTGACAAATTAGAGTTAAGGAAAGTAATCATGAGTTTTTTAATATGCATGATATTGAGTATGGATGGTCATTTACTGCATGCAGATTCTGACAAATCTGCTTTAAACAGCAAACACTTGAATCCAAATGTCCCTTTTCCACGGGTGTATTGCAGTCACTTGCAGTCTCACTTGTGTGTCTCTTAATTACATGATTTTAATAATAACATATGGACCGTCTCTTCTGATTCCAGTCGGTTACAAAAAGAACAAAGCCCAGCAGCAAGTCGCTGAAGCCGCCGATGGGAATTTCAAGACTGTTTTAAAAAGGAAAAGGTGTTTTTTTTTTTTAAAAGCTACTTTACCGACAGTCAGGTATCTCCTACAGACGTACAAGACTGTTTAACTCACTGCAATATATTTTAAATTCTAGCAAAGTCCGCCCCAAGTCTGAGCAACCGGAGAGAAAAGACGGAGAGATTGACCCTAAATTTTGGGAGCTTTTACTGAGTGCTGAGAAGAAGGACTACGAGAGGATCTGTGCAGAGTATGGAGTAACTGACTTCCGCTGGATGCTCAAGAAACTAAATGAAATGAAGCAAGAAAGAGAAGAAGAGCAAGCACAGGTCTGAGATCTGTAGTATTAGCATGATAATGAGTTTTTCTCTTCATGAGGCTTGTTGTTAAACATATATGCTTGGATCATTTTTAAGTTCAGCAATTTGAAATATAGTTAATTTACATTTGCTTTCTTCTTTATACTTATTTCTTCCTCTGTTTTTTTCAAGTTTGTCAAAAGCCTGTCCAGCCTGAGACCCATTCAGGTCAATGGAGACGGTACTGCTTCCTTTGAACTTGACATGGACCTCATTGATCCAAGTAGCTCCATATTCCTGTACAAGGTAAGTGTAAACAATCCTCTTCTAGCATCAGAGCTCACTAGTTCAAGGAGTCGTCCTCCAAAGGATCCCTGAAATACCACAACTAATTGAATTGCAATCTGGCCAGTGCTTGCAAAGATGCATCCAAATGTTTTTTTCACTTTCGTCAGACGGACAGATGAACAGCCTTGGACTCATCTACCAGTAAACTCATAACTCAGACACCTTATGTTTAATTTGCAACACATCCCCCACATATACAGCTAAGGTTGAGTTTTAAAACATTCTGATGAGGTCTTGTTTTGATGCTTCACATTTTTCTCCAAATGACTGCCCTTCTTTTGGGTATTATCTTGCAGCTATATATGCTTTGCAATGAAAATTTCAACCACCCCAGAGGAAACTGAAATTGAAAATCTCCCCTACAGGATGGTGTAATGGTTCCTTACACAAAAGAGTTGGGAGAAACGATGAAGCACAGCCTTAAGCAAGTTGGTAAAAAGTATGTTTTCAGCATGAGGGACCTTATGCCAGATGATGCTGGGCTGTACCAGCTGGATGTAGAGGATGTCAATATGTTTTCCACAGAATTTAAAGGTGAGTAGATTCATAGTTGCACAGGACACACAGCAGATTGTTTTTAACACTACAGCACATTTATGTATGTAAATTTACCAAACTAATCACTTGTTGTTTTTCAGTTCCCATGGTGGATTTCTTGGTGAAGATTCAGGAAGTGAAGGCGAAGGAGAGAGAAGATGCTGTGTTTGAGTGTGTCCTGTCAAACCCCTTTTCAAAGATTTTGTGGTTTGGCAAGAATTTGCCCTTGGAGCAAGGAGATAAATATGATATTGAGGTCTCAGAAGACAAGCTCATTCACAGGCTGGTGGTCAAAGACTGCATGGTTGTAGACAAAGGAATTTATTCTGCCTGTGCAGGGATCAAATCTTGCAACGCATGGCTTGTGGTTGAAGGTAAGGTATTTTACCCCACTAAAAGACTAATTGATAGTATACAGTTAATATTTAATTGATTTACAGAGTTCATTTATGTTGGTTAATGTCTTTTAATTGAAGTATATTGAAAACGAAAAATGTTTCTCTTTATCTGTTTTTGCTTTTAATGTCATAATATGGCATTTTGTATTGAGTGCTTCGTGCAAATCTCCCACTTTGCTTTTCCCAATTCAGCTGACAAAGAAGCGCCACAGGGCAAAAAAACAGCAAGGAAAGCAACAAGGGCTGGGGGATCTGGGATGGATTTGCAGAAAATTGCCCAAGAGCAGCACACAAAATTAGAGGAAAAAAAAGAGCAGATTAGAGCCGCTAAAGAAGCTGCGGCACCTCCACCTGAACCCCCTCCAGCTCCTGCACCCACGAAGGTTGAACCTAAGGCCCCGAAACCAAGTAAGAACTCCCACCACAAGTTTTATTTAGTTCCAGCATGTTAAATACACAAACACAGAGGCCCTAATGGCAAAGACATACTGTATACCACACCCAGGCTACTCTGTATTAGACAGAAGTCCATATATATATATGATACAGACATGACATCTGTAACATCTGTATTCTTAGTTATGTTCATTATAACTACAAATATGGGAACCTTTGCTGTATGAATGTGCATATAATACTTTGATGATCTGTTCATGGTTGACAGAAGTGGAACCAGTGAAACCACCAGTCGCAAGCACAAGTAAGAACCTGAAGTGACTGGAAACCACCGCATGCATTCAAATGTGAATACAGCAGCTGTTCGAAATGTCCTGGCCTTAGTTATCTGTCTTGTTCACAGTCATGTTTTGGCTTTATTGTGTTCATTATGTGACTGTTCACCTTGTTAAGGCCAGATTTAGCTTATTTTAGCTGTTTTGTTGCAATCAGTATGCTTCCACTGAGTCAACAGATAAGTTGCTACGCTGTGTGTTGACTGTAGTCTGGGTCATCTTTGTGTTCTGGTTCTTATTATCTTGCACTGAAATACGCAGACTATTTCCAGCTGTTCACAACTTACTCTGTAAAGCTTACGTCATATTTACTTATTGACAGGTATCAGCTGGAAATTGAATCTAATGAGTGCTTTAGGCTACATTCCCACAGTTTTCCATGTTTAAGGCTATTTTTATACTAATCGACTGTTTTTCAAAGCATCTCATAGTTTTTTTATAGTTGTGGCAGTTTTCTCGTCGTTTAGTAAGCTGTCAGTTGTTCCTTACCGGCTATATGAAACTAATGTGGTACAAATTTATACTTTTGTTAGGCGCTCCATCTCAGTGAGCATTAATGTATTTGTAATTATTGTTCATGCTGTTATGGCTATAATGTCCATGCATGTACAGACAGTTTAGATCAGTTAGTAGCATTTACATTGATTACCGATCTAAAGGAATCTCTCTGCCAGCTGATTTTCACACTCACCTCAAGACATTTAAAAATACTACCCTACTATAATGTGATATTATAACAAAGAAAAAAACAACAACATTAGCTCATCTACCCTTTTCTCGCTCACCAACAATATATGGATTTACGGAGGGGCTTTGTTCTATCCCACCATCTTCCTCCGCTGTTTTGAAAAATATGATTAAGGCACGCATACCACACATAATTTAAAGCAGTAAGTGGTGATTGTAATTAAGCGTGTTTGTCTGTTCGAAACCAACAATAACGCTGAACTGCAAAGCAGCATGAGTCTTGAAGCAATTACAGCAACGACATCAGCAGTTAGCAAACACTTCCCGAGTCACTTAGATAAATTTCTTATTTTTACCCAACCCCAGAAACATCATATTATCACAGTCTCATAAATGAACTGCTGGTGAAGCATGAGCCGCGAAAATGAACTTGATCAAATCAATGCGACTTTTACAAACGAGCTGTCTTTGTGTCACTTTCCTAAACCTTAGCCATGACAAAGGTCTCATGCCAACACTAATACAAGGAGATTTAAACCACTCAGTAAGGTTGATCCTCACTAGGAGTAAGAGAAATCTTACTTATTATATTTATTAACACCTTTGTTGTAAGTTAAGGTGACTAGAAACCATAAGGCTGGAAACGTTTCAAAGTATCATGACTTTATGGCATAGCTTTTCTATTCCAGGTAGAAGTGTAGGGGTTATTTAACCTCTAATCATTAAGGCCCTTCTGCTCAACCGTCTTTGATTTGCTTGGAATTTTTTTTAAATTATGAACTGTAGATATTTAAAATGGTATATGTGATTTTTTAGCTTGACATAATGAATACTAGCTTTATCTTCCAAAGCACCATGTACAGAAAGTCAAGTGTGTGAGGACATGCTTATTTACAGTGACTGCTGAAGAGTCTACCTTCAAGCACCTCTTTCAAAAAGTCTATGATTTCAGGTAACAGTTCACACAGAGTGGGGTCCAAAAACTAAATATATGCCCATATTCAAAAATATATATTTTCTTACTATTATTTTGGAGAATCAGGTGGCAGTTTCCTCCCACAGTCCAAAAACAGGCTGAGGTTGTATGTAGGTGTGAATGAGAGTGTGTTTGGTTGTCTGTCTCTATGTGAAGCCCTGCAATAGACTGGTGACTTGTCCAGAGTGAACCCTGCCTTCATCCTGAGTCAGCTGGGATATTCTCCAGTTCCCCCATGACCCTACAGAGGATAAAGTGGTGTATAAATAATGGATGGATGGATGGACTTTGGAGAACCACTTTGAAACTCCAGAACTGTCTTCTACTTGGATTAGGCTTTCTAGTGACATTCAGAACTGCTCTATCAGTCATAACTGAGGTTCAAGAGTTCTATATGTTTTGTTTTGTATTAGTGTGACATGCAACTACATGTGGTTCAGAAAACACCACTAGTTGACTTCTGCATTATTAGTTGTTTTCGTTAATTTGTGCTCAAAGATGGAACAAAGATGGGACGGCTACCGTTTTCTTTCATTTTTCAACTCACCTAAAATCAGAGACCATTTGATTTACTTGTCTAAACTATTCACACTTGTCTTTAAAATCCTTAATATATTTCTTTAATAATTGTTTTCTCAGAACGTATTTAATATATCAAACAAACAGTTTATGATGAAAACAATCAGCCAGAGATGGTTTTAGCAGAAACTGTTCTATAAATTTGATGATTTGAGATGGACTGACTCGATTCTCTAATTTTCCCTCACAGCTTCATCTTAGATCATCATGATCCGTTTCTGAAAACCACAACTTCCTTCTCAGATTTTTTGTTTGACACATGAGAGGCCCAAAGTCTTAAAAGCTTTTCTGTAAAGTGCTGTTTAATGGTTCGCTGAAGCTACTAGTCCATATAGAACCCTGTTAAAATACAGGTGAGTTGCACCTGTGAGCCTTCAGTAAATAATCTAGAAAACTCTCATGTTGAAGACATAGAAATTAATATTCAATGATACCTTTTAAAACCAAATGTAAAAGGAGGACAAGAAAAGGCACTAAGACATGCAAAAAGACCGGTATAACCCGTTATCGAACCAAGGGTCACAAGTCCTTAAACTCATCTATAAACACAGAATAGTAAACAAAAGAAATGTAAAGTGTTTTCACACTGTCTGTGGTCACTACTGTTCAGAAAAAACACCACCAGCAGTGCCTGCACCTGTGCCTGAGGAGCCCAAAGAACCAGAAAGGCCTGAACCTGCAGTTGTTGAAGGTGGTATTCCAGATGTTTAATGCTAAAAAAAAACAACAACAACAGTCACAAAGATATGAAGGACTAATAAAATAACGTTTTACTGGCTCTAGTAACAGAAAATTAACTGAATAACTTAATTTTTAAAATGACTTCTTTTCAGAATCTAATGAAATAACTAATAATCCTACAAATCAAAAGCAACTTCTCTTTACGTCGACCAATGCAGTGGAATAACACAACCGGTGATTCCTTTATAACCGGCATGTGGAAACACAATCCTTAATATACTCAGTACAACGTGTTCATGTTTTGTTTGCAAGTCATGTGAGTCCACTGAGTTTCTGTTAAAGTCTGCAAAGCTCTATGTCTGCTGCTCGTGTTTGTGCTTGCTTTTAATGTCTGTAATTTGCTTTGTAATTTGTGCACTGTATTTGTAACTGAACTATGCACCATTTATTACAAGTTTTAGTTACTGTTTTACCTTTAACATGCTTTTCTCCCTTTTCACACAGCAGCATATTGCACAAAGCATGCAGTAATATTTCTCTTTACATAAAAACAAAACTATGACAGAAAACCCTCAACACTGCTGATCCACTTAACAACTTTAACTCAACAAGCATGGTCATTAAAAGAAAGAAAATGCACATGTGTAGGCCCAGATGTAGTCCTCAACAGAAAGCTGTTTCGCATGAATATGCCAAGCAGAGAGTAACTTGGTTTTTATGCTGTCTAGAGCCTGTGATCACTGGTGGACTCTCCGATATTTATGCTCTTCGTGGAAAACCAGCTGAATTAACCGTGACGATGAACGTGGACTGTGAAGGCACCTGGTTCAAAGATGGAGAGCAGGTACAGCCCATAAATACCTAACTTTACATTTTGGGAATTTATGGAATACTTTCATTTAGGGTAACTCATTAGTTCAAGAAAGAAGTGTGAGAAAATGTATCACTCCTGCATTGTTGACATTATGATGAACTAACTGTATAGAACCGTACAAAGTGTTACATCGAGAGACTGGCCATGTGTGGTAGCTTCTTTTCCTTCCTTTGATTAGTTTTTTTAATTGTATTTTTAGTTAAGTTCAGGCAGTGGGATCACCATAGCCAAAGATGGAACTTCTCACAAACTGACAATTGAAAGCTGCAGCGATTACAACTCTGGAGTTTATCAATTCGTAACAGGGGACCAGAGCACACAAGGAAAGATCATCGTTGGAGGTAGAATTTTGGATTTCTTTTTGCGGAATTTGTATTGAATGAGCCAGCAGTTGCAGTGCTTTAAACTGACCTGTGCTTTGTTTTTCTTAGATGTACCTGAATTTGACCCCGATGACCTTCACAAGTTCTCCAAACCCGTGGTAGTAAGAGTGGGCCAGAATGCCGCCTTCAAGATGCCCTTCCCTCCTCAGGAGTCTTTGGTGGTTAGCTGGTTTAAGGATGGAACTGAGCTCAAAGATGGAGGAGGAGTTAAGATTGTGAGGGAGCCCAACCACAGCCGGCTGCTGCTCAAAGACTGCCTGCGGACTGACGCAGGGGAAATAAAGATCCAACTCAAAACCCCATTCGGGTCTGCAGAGGCCACATCTCGGCTTATTGTGCTTGGTACGGGAAAACAAAAGAATCTGATGAGAAAAGTGAGAAATACGGTGGCATAAAAAGATGAGCCTTCTAGGATTTGCTTCCCTCTTCATTCATAGGAATTTTCATATATACTGTAAAAACAACTTACCAAGTATCTCTTATGTGTCTTGACATTTAAAATTTAACACCGTGTTTTTTGTGTGTGAACAGATCGACCAGGTCCACCGGAGGGTCCAGTGGAGACTGTTGAAACAACCTCATCTGTTATTGAGATTAAATGGAACCCCCCCAAAGACGACGGCGGCTCTGCAGTAACCAACTATATTATAGAGCGGCAGCACGCGGGACAGAGCCTGTGGAAGAAACTTGGGGACGTCTCAGCTGACAAGACCTCCTTCAGAGACAGGAATGTGACTCACGGAAAGAAATACAACTACCGCATCTACGCAGAAAACCCCGAGGGCATCAGCGACGCCCTGGAGACAGCTGATAGCATTATGGCTGGAATAATGAGTGAGCACAGAGAAGAGAAGTCTCATTTAGCATTCCCCAGCAAATCCCATGTTAATCTCCATCAGGTTGCAATAAAGGGAAAATGCCTCTGGAAAGGTTTTGTGATTGCTGCAAATCGTTTGTCACTGGCCCTATTTAGTCGCTGTAGAAAACCCCATCTTTTATCATCACTGGAAAAATGTATCTGCAAGAAAAATTGTTATATCCTGTAGTAATATCATGTAGATGTGTCTAATTTATTCCATGTATTTAATCACTTCTTAATTATTAATGATGAGCTCGCTCGCTTAATTAATTAGCCTACTTGTTATTCCTTAGTACTCGCTGGTCCACCTGGTGCCCCCAAAGTGGTGAGTGCCTCAAAAACCTGTATTAACTTGACGTGGACCCCTCCGGAGGACGACAAAGGAGTACCGATCATTGGCTACCAAGTGGAGAAACGAAAGAAGGACACAATGCAGTGGATTGCCCTAAATGCAATTAATGAGCCTATTGAAGGTTTGCAAAAACAAAAGCATCCCTTTGTGTTAGAATTAAAGAATGGATAGCACCTTTTTTTACATTTTTTTCCCCTTCACCTTGCCATCAATGTCATTTTCAGACGTGAGCTACGCAGTTAAAGATGTCACCGAGGGAGCAGAGTACGAGTTCAGGGTCTCAGCAATCAACGAGTCAGGAGCTGGAGATCCAAGCCCTCCGTCTGCAATGGTGTGTGCGAAGAATCCCAACAGTAAGTGATGACTTCCTTCACTGTCAATATTCACGACTGAACTTTGTTATCCAGAGCAGTGTTTGTTCCGATCTGAATTTCATGTTTTGTGTGTTTTCTTTCCAGTGAGGCCTTGTTTTAAGGACCCAGAGGACTTCATTGTTGTCAGAGCAGGAAATTCTGCTCGTGTCAAAATTTGCTACGAGGTAAGACTGAACCAAAAATCCCAAAATTCATCTTGTCAGTCTTTCCTGCATTTCGTATTTTCGCCTCCCATTCCAACCTCGTCACGCTCTTGACTGGTGATTCGTCCACCAAGTGACAAGACTGCGTATGTGTCGTACTTTATCTCATTTATCTGATATTGATATCTCCAGGCTGAACCGCCACCTACGATCACATGGCTGAAGGATGATGAGCCCATATCCTCGGGGATTAATATCATCAATACAGAGGGAATGTCTCAGCTTGTCATCCCCTCATCAAAGCGCTCAGATTCAGCCATCTACACCATTATAGCAAAAAACTCTGTGGGTGAGGCTTCATTCGACATTGAAGTTAGAGTCACAGGTAAGACATAGTGACATGGTTTTACACTATGAATAGTGAAAAAAAGATGTGGAGACAGTCGTACTATGTTTGTGTCAATATCAAATGCGTGTATTAGTTTCACAATCCTCAGGTCTTTAAATGAGAAATTCATGTACTAGAAAGGAAGGATTCATTTAATGTTCCGCACTGTGCTCTTCTGGCCAGGAAGTATAACAATGGACAACATTAACTTGGTAAAATTGAGTCAATTAAATGGCAATAATACACCAGTGTAATGGCAACCCATTGTCAAATCATTTGGCATTTAACTCTTGCTAACTGCAACACTGGCAAAAACCCAGAGGGGCACAATCCTTCGAGAGCAAGATTATATAAAGATCCAAAGCAGCCACATTACAACTGATGGAAACTGCTCCTTAGCAACAGGCTCGTCCCACTTACCACAGCCTAATGTGCATTTGCAATTACTGTGCAATTTCTGCATCTGTTGCTAGATGAGCCAAAGACTCCAGGCCCAGTGGAGCTGGAGCAAACAGTCCATGGCAAAGTGGTGGTATCATGGGCTCCCTCTCCGGATCAGGAGCTGGATGACCGCCTGTACTACGTGGTTTCTCAGCATGACTCCAACACCAGAGTCTGGAAGACCGTGGCAGACCGCCTTTTCGCTAACACATACACGGCCAACAACATCCTCCCCGGGATAGAGTACCATTTCCGAGTGTACGCCAAGAATGATATGGGTCTCTCAGATCCGTCTCAGTCCCCTACGTGGGGCGCCAACAGCAACAGAGGTGGTTATGTTTTATAGTGTTATTACAGCAGGCCAAACTATACTGTTTAGTGCACAACATTTGACTATTTCAGCTGTAATCAGTTGTATTTTATTTGTTTAAAGTGCTCTAGTTCACATTCACCACTCTTCCAGCTACTTTATATCCGTTTCAAGTACAATAATTGTTGGTTTGTACAGTGGAGCATTGCTACAACAGTAGCCACACAGTAAAAGTCACCAGACACCAACAATCACACCATTAGAACAGCTTTGATGTTGTTTGTTCCAAATTCCCCATCACTTCCTTACTTACAGTTCACTCCAAATCATTAATGTTGCACTTTGAAATTACTGATAAGGTAATTAAGCACTACACTGCAGCTATTTTAAATCAGGTTATTACAAATTTATGTTGAAACTGTTTTTGAATCATCATGTGACCTCAATATTAACGTTTATCATTTTTTTCCCTCTTTTTCTCTTCACTTAAAGTTCCAATCATTTCAAATGGAGTTAGTTCGACAGAGGTCAGCTTTGAGAGGCCTCCATCCATCTTGGTCCCTTTGAAAGTCCACACACCACCTAAAGGCTACCAGCTCTACATGACGTGTGCAGTCCGAGGATGCCCCACGCCCTCCGTATCCTGGTTCCTGAATGACGTCTGCATCAACTCAGACAAAAACTACTACATCACCAACTCATTTGGTGTGTGCTCCATGTATATTCTCAGAGTCCGACAAGATGACAGTGGTGAATATAAGGTTGTTGCAGTAAACCCTCTTGGCAGGGCAGAGTGTTCCACTAAACTCGTTGTTAAAGGTGAGCTATGATTTAAGAGTTTGATTGTGTTTTTCAGACATGGTTTGGTGAAATGGCTTATTGTTTCAATGAATACTTATGATTTGTTTCCACAGAGTGAAATGACAAGAAAACTTCTTGGAGCTTTTCCTCTAACTGAAGTGTTCTGGAAGATAAAGAAGTGGATTGTTAGGTTTTGTTCATGGACTGCATAGCAGAATCACACACTTCGTTTGCAAAGTGCTGGTAAAACCATTTGAAATGGCCTGAATACTAATTTATTTATTGTATTTAAAATGCAACTTGTCATCAGAAATAATAACTATTTAGCTTAAGCGAAGTGACAAACTATTGCACAAAGGCATCTGTCAAATTCTCAAGCTCTTGCAACAATTGCAATAAATCAACAAACTGACATGTGTCATGTGGTTCTTCTTGTCTTGTCATTGCATTCTGTCCTTATTAATAACTTTATATGTATTCTTCACTGACATGTACAAACTCAGTTCAAGCAACAGATGTTTCAGCATGTGTTTCCAGCCACACATGGCTCCAATATATGAGCCCACGGCAACATGTACCCGACACTACTACATTAAGCACCTATGAGTGCACATTTGCATTGCATTTCCATATATATCCACCTGAGCTATGCTGTAAATTGTCTATAAGAAGATACTTGGCTGCAAACCAAGCAGAGCTAGCTATAGCACAAAATTGCCCCCACTTCAGTTCTCCAGTGGCTTGCCCTTTTGTTTAGACTCTGGTAATTGTACTATTTTAATTCCTTTAAACCTCGGCGGTGCTTTTGGACTACTGCATTCTCTTGGACACTCAGGACACTGTGCTGAAGGGGTTTGCCTCCTACTCAGCAGATAGGTCATTTTCTGTTAAAATTGGAAGCTGATTGACCCAAACACTTGTGGAATACCTCAAGGGTCCATCTTAACACTCATTTATTTTCATTGTTACAACCCCCCCCCTTGATGCTCCATTTTCCACAAACATAATGTCTCCTTCTATTGTTGGGCTATTAACACAGAAATATATTTACCTTGGAATCCCAATGACTCCACCTCCCCCATCACATCCATTCTTAACTGTCTCCAGGAAGTGAAGTGCTAAATGGGCAGGCCTCTGACGGTAAACCTTCATGCTCATGAGACGATTTCTGATGTTATCTTTGACTAAGACTCCTAATTTGTACCAAAAAAGAATCAAAAGCATTACACCTGTATTAGCATTTCTGGCCTAAATACTTGTTAAATACAGAATCTATTTTCAGTGTTTTGTATTTGTTTAGAAAACCATGCATGGGCTGGCACCTTTGTATATTTCAGACCTTCTCCATCTGTACTCTACCTCTAGGTCTCTTAGATCCTCAGACCAGCTGCTCCATGACCGATGGCAAGTGGTTAAAGGAGACTGTCCCTTTGCGGGAGCAGCATCAGAGTCTTAGAGCAATTCTTAGAGTCCTATTTCAATTAAATGTCCTTCAGTTACAATTTTTTTTAAAAACAGCTGTGCATGTTGTCATGGCTTTTGGTTGCTCTTATTGGTCATATTATATTTATTTAATTTTAGAATTAGATTTTACAAGTTGTTATCCTGCCATATGTTCTTTTTTAGTATTTTATATTTATTTTATTTTGTTTTTAGAATTCGATTTTTAAAGCCTGCCTTATCCTTTCTTTTGCACATAATTTGTTGCTGCCTGTCTTATGACCTGTATAGCACTTTAGTCAACTCAGGTTGTTTTAAAAAAAAACAACTTTATAATAAACTTGATTTGACTTAATTTGATTCCATTTTTCGATCTACATGTCAACCAGTACAGGAGGAGCTTTGAGCAAGACAACATGTTTAAGGCCTCCATGTACAGAGCTGCTGAAAAAGTCATATGTACATACAGTGCATTAGCATTACATATTGTACTATGTAAGTTAGCATTGTACATAATGTGACATCCACAACAAGCCTAGCAGCTGTTAGGTGTAGCCTGTTCTCCCATTAGCGCAGTTGTCTGTGCGCTCGCTTTATGTAACCGTGCTTACCTCATTTCCTTTGCCAGGTCAGAGGTGATATTTGTGTTTATCTCCACTCATGTCATCAGGCTTTTCTTGCAGTTAAGTCACAATCTCTTTTACAAGGTTGAAGTGACTATTCAAACTGTCTGGATGTGACAAGCTTGCTTAACCTCTGACAATGTAAAGCCAAAAACCTGCTCAGTACACTGTGTCCAACACGCTGCCACCACCACGAGCCTTCGTCTTTTTATAATGCCACGGCAGGTCGACTGTGACCCAGCAAATACCACAGGCATGCTGTGAGAATCTCTGTTGATACATGCGAGGGGCTAATTGGAAGAGCCAATCCTTTCATATCAATCAGAGGTTATTTTACCAAATAAAATGTCTCATGTTAATGTTTACTAACCAATAAAGTCCATAGTGAAGTGATCCTATTACTAGTGTCCTTTTGAAGCTGCCAGTCAAAAACGTTTGGTTAGATGGTTTGAGCGTTGCGTGTGGGAAATTGTATTACATGCATATTGAATCCATAAATCATAAAGCCTCAAGCATGAACATTAAGTACAGCGATGTGATTGTCATTAATGATATTTTGCTAGAATTCATATGAGCTTTTTTTAAATCGGACGAAATGTAATTCCAGACATTAATATCTGATGTTGAAGGGGTTTTTATACTTTAGTGATGGGAAACTGTTGACTGATATATCTCCAATACCAGATTGAATGAACCGTCATAATGTATTTCCAGTGACAACTGCAAAGTGATCGCTTTCATAGGGATCCGTTTACCATTGCTGTAATATGGGATTTTACCAACTGCCCATGTAAGGGTTCCTATGCGCTTCAAACTTTTATCACCGAACAAAAAGGGGTGTCACCTTTGAAATATTGGATAGAGGGAAGAAGTACAAGCTGAGGGCAGATAGCTGAACATAGTCGACAAAGAACGGAAAGTAAGTACGAACTATTTTCTTTAACAGCAAATTTCCAGTGTCTCTAATCTTTAGAGAATTAAAAGAAGAACAACCAAAAGTAGCAACAATATTTTGAGCGGGGTATGACTGAAATCCTAGTGCAGGATGGTTTTGATGAGGAGCACAAGTCTGGAAAGCTGCAGGATTATTTAAATACGGCACAAGAGAACTCAGCATCATTTGATGAAAAAGACATATATTAGGGCTGACAAAGAGTACAGACTAGTTCTAGAAAATTAGACAAAATTAGTAGACAGAAAAACAGTGGTATAAGTGATTGAGCAGATTTATAAATTAATCAATTTCCCATTTGTAATTTTGTAAAGATAAACAGTTGTTCGGTCTAGATAAGCATGAGGTTGACTTATAGGCTGTGAAAGCTTTTCATTCTGCTGCTGCATAAGTCAGCTAATCCTGACAAAAACAAAAGACAATAATACAACTAGATATTGTATTTTTAATAACTTTATGACTTGCAGATGCAGTACTTTTTATGTACCCTTAAAAAACACGTCCATGGCTAACTAACATGGAGATAACAAGAAAAATGGCCATAATGCAGTGTATACATACTGCTACAGGCAAAGGAGTGAAATGGTTTTGGTGCTGTAGTACAAGAATTAACGTAAAACAATCAGAAATAAGCCTTGACAAGACATCTAACAAAAAGAGAGAAATATAAATGGATCTGTCGAGGTCATCTTTAACTAACATTAAAGATCTCAACAGTGTGCCACATTTCACGGAGGAATGTAACCTTCCCCACTGGCTTCCCATGACCATGCCCACGATCAGTTTGCACCACAGAATGCATGACGCATCGAGGCCTTGATAAATATGTTTTACTGGGTTATAGATGGCCAGATATCCTTTTTCACATTTTTTAGTGTTCCTCATGTGGTCCTTAAAATTAAAGAACCGTGTAGAAACCCTTATGGCCATAAACTTGACATGTAGCACATTTTGTTCTAATTAAAAGCCTTTCAGCTCTGCAGACATTAAAAGAATTATTTGAGTAACTTAAAGATTAAAAGTACCCTACAGTTTCCATGGTCACTGCCATGCACTGGTACGCGTCCTAAAGGTCAGGAGGATGACAGTCAAACAGTATCTTCAGTTTACTGCACACAGCTTAGAGCCTGGTTAACACATTACCACTTTTTCAAATTTAAAAATCATGTATACATTTTCACCTTCCAACACAAAGCAAAGTCACTTGAGAGCTTCAGATAAGCAGTTGGAAGTTTATCTTCACTCTTTCGCTCATAGTTAACAGCTAAACCCCTAATGAGAACCCAAAACATAATATTCAAGAGTTGACGGCATAAACAAGATTTACAGATATGTGCATCGGCTTAACAGTTTCATGCAAAGACACTCTGCTCCTTTCTATGTTTGGATCCTGCGTAGTTAAACTGGCACAGCCGGATGACACCACAGGCGGTTGGGAAGAGTGAGCCACTAGGTGGGATTTCACATTCCCCATTTACAGTGTTCCAGCATGTCTCCAACTGTCTGCACGAGTCACGTAGGAGTCATGGCATCCCCACTTTGACAGGCTGATGTCATATGGTAACATAGATGATACATGAGGAGAAGCTCCAAGGCAGGGTTTCTCAACCTTTTCTGGCCCATGACCCTGTTTTTAGGTGTCCCAGATTCTCAAGACCCCCGCAGTTACACAGCAGTCAAGTTGAAGCATGTGACAGTTACTGAGGAGGGTCACCCAAAATAAATTAGATGAAAGTTGATATATTAGAGCTGAATCAATTAGTCAACTAGTCAATCAGTTGATCAAGATAAAACTTATTAGCAAGTATTCTTAGAAAAGATTAATCATTTAAGTCTTTTTAAAGGCTCAAAGTGTAACATTTACTGATTCCAACTTCTCAGATGTGAATATTTGCAACCTATGTGAACTTCGATGGACTTTCTTGCTATTTTCTAACATTTAGTCGCCCTAACAATTAAAACTGATAAGTTAAAAACAGTTTTGAAAGCATCACTTGACTCGACAGAGAGTTTGGCTTGGATGAATCAGTGTTAGCCTTCAAGAAAAAACTATGTAAAGTAGCTTTGCTCTGAACACTGCTTGAATTTGCTGTGATTGTATTTCATTGATGGCATAAAAATGTCTCTTCACAGCTGTGACAGATATTCTTTATACTTCAGCGACCTTAACTCTGACAGTCAACAATCAAACGCGGCCATGAGTTCAACGGCAAACCAGAACTCACAAGCCCCAGGTAGGATACGATTTTTGTGCATGTTTAGTATGTGGAATGTTGAGTGGTTGTTTATGTATCATGCTGCTGTATTATAAACTGTACTTTAACTAAATAAAAAACTGACAATAATCTTGCCAACAAAGCTGTGTTCATTCAGGCATAGCCACTACTTAATATAGTATTAATACTAATTGACATTTTGCCCGTCAATCTACACTCAATAACACCTTTTGGTAATATAAAAATGTGTTTTTATTAACTTTTTGCAACCTTTTGAAAAACAAAAACTGGTTTTCCAAAATATTCAGACCCATAATTCTGTACTTTGTAGAACCTCCTTTGATAGGCACTACTACTTTAAGTCTTCTTGAATGAGTCTCTACAGGGCACATCTTGATTTATTATCCCACGATCTATTATCCCATATTATCCCACATCCATGGCACACTCTATCAAGGTTGGCCAGACTGGATAGAAGGGGTCTCTGAACTGCCACCTTCAGGTCTCCCAACAGATGTTTTATGAGGTTACATTTCAAACTTTGGCTCGGCCTCTCAAGGACAGTCAAACATCTCCATAAGGCCACACCAGCATTGTCTTCGGTTTACTACTATTTTATAGGGCTTGTCCGAATAGCAATATCTGTGCTCTGGATATTCGGATCCAATAATCGTCGAATATTCAAATATTTGGTTCATGCCGTGGTGTCGGCCAGGGGGTGGGGGGTGGTGGTGGAGAAAGCGGGAGGGAGCAGGGGTTGACACCGGAGCATGACATCAGAGTTGGCAGGTCCGTGTACTAGAACCAAAGCGGCGTTCTAGAGCCTCAGCGGCATACTACAGCCACGTCGACGCCTGGCGTCCTACTACAGCTTGGCGACGCTCGTGATATTTGATATTTGAATAGTCTGCGGCACCTGGCGGCGCAGCGTACAACTATTCAAATATCAAAATTATTATCCAAATACCACCACAATGAACAAATATTCAAATATTCGGAACCAGCCCTAGTTTTTTTTGTATCTGGCTGTATTAATTCTCCCTTCAATTCTGACTAGTCTCCCCGTCCTTGCCGCATGATGCTACCCCCACCGTGCTTTACAACAGATATGGTAATAGCCACCTAACCCAGACGCTGTGCTTGGATTTCTACAAAAAAGGGTTGAGTTTTTGTCTCTTCAGATTAGCGTATCTTTTTCCTCATGTTCTAAGGGGGCTGTAGATGCTGTTTGGCACATTCCAAGTGGGCTGTCATTTGTCCTTTACTTCAAGACTGGGTTGTGTCTAGCTGCTAAATCCTTGATTGAAGTGCTGCTGAGATGGTAGTCCTTTCTACGGGTTCTCCCATCTCTGCAGAAGAAGTTCTGCTGGCGTTACTGTTAGGTTCTTGACCACTTCCATGAACAAAGCCCCCTTTGCCCAATTACTCAGTTAATCCACACAGCAAGTTGTAATAATTATTCCATTTCACAATCATTGAAGCCACTGTGCTCCTGGGAATGCTCAAAACTTAAGAAATCTCCAGACGAGCATTTCAGCACTGTTTTAGCATCAATCCCTGCGAATACTAACAGGCCTGACAATGAATGCCACATGATCATTCATGTACACAAAGCATGCTGGGTGCTGGAGGAGGCTGGTTGCTTAAATGTAGAATAAACTATGGTGTAAAAGAAGACCAGAGATTTCCTTAATTGCAGAACAGCTGCTGGCACAGATAGCAAGGTAAATAACTCTTGTAATTCCTTATCTATCCTTAGTTAACCAGAGGTAATCAAAGCTGATGTCTTACATGATAGGAGCATGACAGATCATGACAATTACAACCCAATCAGAAAGTGTTACGGTTTCCAGGAGTCTGTATTTCTAGCCATGCAGATCTAAATGCAACCCCACAGTTTTCAAGGTAAAAACTGGGTCAGCAGTGCTTCCAAAAGTTTCCATTTTAAGAGTTCTGAAAACTAAGTAGTGTGGATGCAAGGTCATTATGGATCACTGAATGTAGACTGACGGGAAAAATGTGATTTAAAATTATGTCTATAACATAGACTGAGCAAAAACTGAAGTGGCCTAAATACTTTCTAAAGCAGTAATTGCATTTAGTGAAATTATTCGATGTGCAGTACATATTTTTAACCAAGCTAAATATATAATGGGCTTTTGTTTTAATAAACGTTAACAGTTTTTTTCATTCATATCCACTGACAGGAAGTAGTAGTGATGGTGGGTTAAGTATCACCGCAAAAGAGGAAGAGAGAGAAAAACATGTGGACATTTGAAAAGGGAAACATTTGAACTTCATTTGACATCGAAAATCCGACTGCTTTTGCACTTGAAATGGAAAGAAGTGCTGCAAGGAAATATATGAAGAACAAAAAGTGTACCAATTTATTTTCCACTCCTAAGAAACTCTACCCCAGAAAGCCATTCACACTCATTCCAGAGGCATAGGGGTGGCTCAGAGTGGTTTATGACAAGGATATCTGCTTCATACAGCCAACAAATTCTCACTGAAGGTGTTCTCAAGTCTGCTGCTGCCCAAATCCAACAGTTCTTCCAGGAGCAATTGGTATGCAGAAGGAAACGACTGTCTGCTGTCCTACCAGGCTTGGATTATGTGTGAATCAATGCTTGAGGAAGAAGGTTACACGAATCCTGCCTGCATTCAGATGATATAAGAGCGTAAACGAAACCCTGGAGAGATGACACATACAATTTGATGAATATTCAATGCATGCCCTTAAACTGGAGTAAGGCTGCCGGGGGGAAAAAAAAGATGCAGAATGGGTAATCTAAAAGTAACTCACAGAGGACATAATGAATAATACTTTAGCCCTTGACTTTACTGTGTGTTTGTGCAAAGGAGGATCTGGTTTCGAATAATTTAAATGATTTCATTTTGCTCCAAAGGAAGAAAAAAAAAAGTTTTTTTCACCAAATCTGTGTTGGTGTTTATCTGCATTTTGTGACTCCCGCCTTCTTACATGTGTTTGCATGTGATTTTGTGCAGCTACAGTAGAAAATGGTGGGGTAAAGACATATTTAACTGGACTGCTTTACGTTGAGACGTGTTTTTCTCATGTTTAGTTCAACCCATTTACTGACAGAATGGGAGAACAATGAGAGAACATTTTTCACTATATTGCAGCTGAAGTAACATCTCTCCATTAGAATTGTAATAATAGAATATGTAGCTGAGCTGTTGTACTGGAAGGTCTTTAATAAAGTATCCTGGGAATGTTTTTCAACTTGATCACCTCGATTTGCCGTGTTTTAACCGTCTGCTTCTCAGAAATCATTTAATAATTGGGAAACTGAGTGACATTTCTGTTTTCCATCCATAGACTTAACTACACCACAGTAGAGGAACATACAACGGACACTAACATAAATATAGCTGGAATATAGTGCACTGATTCTGCACACAGCGGTATGATAATTGGCTGCTTGACCTATCCAGATAAGACAGCAGTAAAGTCACACTAAATGTGCAAGCCCCAGGGTGACTGAACTGACGCAGCTCGGAGTCATTACGAGGTATGATGCCGGTACAGAGAAAGGGACGATAACAGATGGTGGCTTGGAGTTAGTGAATTCAACAGCTGTTTGAGTCATCATTTAAATGTTAGAGGGGCAAAAAGGCACAAGAAAACGTTATGCTCTATCTACCACCACAACACAGAACTGGTAATGTTTAGAAAGTCTGGGTTAAAAAACTAAGACGAACAGTTCTGATCTGTTGTCTAATTGACCGAACAATAGTCTTCTACAACAGTCCCATACAAGGAAAGTCTTCCAAGACGTGCTTTTCTTCTCCACTGTTGTACAATAACGATTCTATCTTTTCCATCTTTATTAGGTCCTTACACAATCTCACATGGTGACTCTCATTTAGAAAGGCTATTAATTGCTTAAGTACTTTCGAATAATAAAAAGCAAACCCTGGCCCGCCATTTAGCACATTGAGTTAGGGCGTTGCCATGTGCCAGGTCATTGGCAGGGGTTCTGGGTTCGAGTCCGGCTCACGGCTCTTTGCTCCATGTCTCTCTCTTTCTGTACCCCCTTTCACCCTGTCTCTCTCCTGATATAAATAAGGTGAAAAAAGCTAAACCTGGCAATCTAAACAAATGACATCATCACCTTCAACTGATTCAGAGTGTAGAGACAAACAGACACAAATGGATATATATTCCTTTTTTCCCTTACAGCTCGATTGAATGTGGTTTGTGAAACTGAAGGTCCTGTCATGATGTAGCAGCTGTAACGGTTGACAAAAAGAAAGGAAACAGTGACCTCTTGTGAAATTCTGCCATGAAACTGCAACCAAAAGAAAAAGCAAGTGGTGTAGATGCCTGTGACGTCCATCTGTATGTTACAATGAAAGCATATTATCATGCGTATTTCACAAGTCTTAGAAATAACTGACAATAAAGGTAATACTGCCGTTTTAAAAATGGACAGGAGGTTTAAATACTGATCAGCTCGTGGCATGATCTATTCTGCACCTCAACTCCAAATGCTTTAACCTTTTCAATTCAGTAATTTGAAGGAAGACTACGTATGTTTTTCTACATTCTCTGTGGACGTATACCAAGCATGTAACAGTTGCTTTCAGTTTCTAGGCTTCCCATCTGCTGTCACAACCTCATGTGCACTACTCTAAAAACAGAGGCAATAATGGCAAACATCTGCAAAATGATGATATTTTTAGCTGATTAAAATACAAGAAAACTGAGTCAATTTTACTGTCGTACACTGTAAAAGAGGAATTACCACTTGTAAAAATACTGATTGTTGATGTGGATGTGTGTGATATGTACTATTTTGGCCTGTTTTTTTTCCAGTCAACATGTAAATTATTACATTTTTTATGATTTTCAGAAGAGATTACCTGTAATGGAAGGGGAGTCTGTAGAAAAATAGTTCAAATTATGCTTCATTAATTTCTAGTCCTTAATATAAGTAATTTTTCTTTCAAATAACGATAAATATCTGCAAAATTATGATTTTTTTTTTTTGCAGATTTAATACAGTAAAAAATAGTGTCTCTGTATAGTCAAATGTTATAAAGACAAAAGACCATTTTTGGATTGTTTTTATACAGCTAACATGTACATTGATTTTTTTTGTTTGATTCTCATAGTTATTATCTGTAATTTAATAAAACAGGAAGAAACTGTGAACTAACAGTAAACTGTTCAAGAAATGACATGTAAAAGCTGTTAAAAACATTCATGTTTTACTGTGCAGCTATGTTACCGACCTCTTAAACTGATTTCTTTTCTTTTTGTTCTGGTCCTAGCAGTGGGCTTCAAGAAGAGGTCCCGAGTCCCTGGGGTGATGATCACTCAGTTTGTTGACCCACTTCCTGCAGGAAAGTCAACACCCGATTTTGCCCGGAAACCGATGAACGTGACGGCTCAAGACGGTACAAAAAGACACGCACACACAGTAAAACTACACAGTGGCGACATCATGAACCCCTGTATAACTGACATTTGGGCATCTTGCAGGTAAAAAGGCGGTCTTCAAAGCTATGGTGAGTGGAGAGCCGGCGCCGACCGTGACATGGGGGCGCAATAAAGGAGAAGTGGATGACCCAAAAACATACAAGACCAACTACGATGAAAGGGCTCGAGAGCACGTTCTGGAGGTGAGGCAGAAGTAGGCAAATAAGACGATCCAGGTGTAATACTGTCATAGACATCTCATTAAACACTATACATGTTCATATTTAGGATAATAAAAGAGGTCGCTTTAGGCATTAGAACATTACAAAATGCACTTTCCTTTTTCGGAAATTGTATTCACCAAACAACTGAGCAAAGTATTGATAAATTTATTCAATAATATACACAATGATAAGCTACATACAGCTGAATATTCCTTTAAAATATCTTTCTTTAAAACTAACTGTTAGGATCATGAGGTTAGCTTGTAGTTTATATGGTTTTGCTCTCAAAGTATTTCACAGATAAGAAAAGTTTTTCCCTCATGGAGACAGAATCTAATATCCAGCACAACAGATGGAATCTGCGTATTACAATATCTTTTTTTTTTTATCAGATACACAACGTAAAACCCGACCACGCCGACACCTACAAGTGCACTGCTACCAATAAGTATGGAAGCGCCGTCTCCACCGCCACTCTCACTGTTCTCGGAGGTAGGACTGATTATGAAAAGTGTTGCGGTGATTTAATCAAATTAGACAATATTATGCTGTTTAAATATTTATGATCTTCTCTTATTATTTCCTTTTTTTCACACATTGTTCCAGGGGGCCCGAAGAAGAACCAGGGAGGTACGAAATGTACTTCAGAACTGTTAAGGAGCTTATGTTTGCATGAGTTCAGACTTTTACTCTGAAAAAAAAAACTGTTTCTGCAATTCCAGCATAAGACACAAGAAATTATGTTAAAAAATTACAATTCAGTTCAATTCAGTGCTTTTTGATGCATTTTCACATTAAAAGATTCTGACAGAAACACACATAAAAGTCTAAAAAGTGACAATAAAGGAATTCTTTCTCTCCAATTTACATCTAATTTCCTCTCAGCAAACGGTCAGGCACCACAGGACTTCAGATCAATGCTTAAGAAAACGTAAGTTCTAGTCAATGTTATTTCAAATGCATATTGCTGTTTACCCCCTGAAAAAGGCATTTACCCTGTTCCTCTCTTTCCAGGGTTGTTGTCACCAGAAAAAAGCAGCTCCCGCCAAAGAAAGAAGGAGAAATTGATCCTAAACTCTGGGAACTGCTCCTCTGCGCACCGAAGAAAGACTATGAAAAGATCTGTTTGGACTTTGGTGTTACCGACTTCCGCTGGATGCTGAAGAGACTGAACCAGATGAAAAAGGAAAAGGAGGAGGAACAAGCAAAGGTACCGTCTGAAGATTGCAACAACTGCACATGAATTCGGGGTTATGTGTTTTGAAGCTGCAAAAATGCCGGTGAGGTTTTAAAACAAGGACGGAAACCGACTTGCAAGAGCGGTAACATTTCCTAAAAGTGCTTTAAAGCTGAAATACAAAAACCTGGTGGTCTCAGGTGAAGTTTGCTTGTTTTCAAATGACTTACGAGTACTTTTCCATGTTAAGAGTTTGTCCTTCTGGCGCGTGAAGACTAGTTTTGCCTGTGGCTAAACAAGCCTAGTGCATGCCAACTAGTGGCCATGTAATGCTCGGCTCTGCTCAAGGCCGCATATGTTAAAAATGCCGTGACTTCAGCAGAGCTTTTTTTTTCCCCTCATCTTTCCTTCTTAGGTTGTGGAGAAGCTGGACAATGTGAAACAAATTGAAGTGAAACCAAACGGGAGAGCAGAATTTGGCTTCGACATGAAGCTATTGGATCCTAACAGTGCCATTCACTTATATAAGGTGATTGAAATGTATTGTGAGGGTGAATGAATAGCAATGGATTCATCTTTTTTTTTTTTTAAAGAAAACTAATCTGATTATGTTTTTTCTCACAAGGATGGGACAATGGTTCCATACGGTTATGATGAAAACTCAAAGCCCTGCCTGAAGAAAGACGGGACAAAGTATGTCTTCACCATCAAAGACCCTCAACCAGAAGATGCAGGTTTTTACCAGGTTGATGTTGAAGAGGCAAATCTTCTCTCAACTGATTTCCAGGGTAAAGCATAACTGCCGGCACTTAAGTAAAACAGGACGACTGTTTTAGAAGAATCAATGCGCATCCGTGAAAGTCTGTCAGTTCATTTCCCTCTTCCCTTAGTCCCTCACGTGGAGTTCACAAGCAAGATCAAGGACGCGAAGGCCGTAGAGAGCGAGGACGCCATCTTTGAGTGTGTTCTGTCGACGCCGCTCAACAGAATCACTTGGTCAAGAGAGGACTCGTCGCTCGAACATGGGGACAAATATGAGATCACGGTCTCAGAGGACAAACTAACTCATACGTTAAGAGTAAAAGACTGTGGTCTGGATGATAAGGGAGCATATTATGCCATTGCCGGTATTAATTCCAGTAGCGCCTCTCTCACAGTGGAAGGTGGGGCATTTTTCTTTTCTTTTCATATTCATACATGCATTAATAAACAGAATGTCAATCGCATTTTGATAGTATTATGACTGGAAGAGCACTCCTTAAATGTATTTTTAATGTTTTGTCAGATGTAATTGATTCATTCGCCCTCATTCTGTGTGTAATTCAGCTGATCCAAATCGTCGTAAAGGCAAAACCGGCGATCAGGGTGATCTCTCTAAACAAGCACTGCAAAAAGAGAAGGATGACTTGGACTCTAAGGGAGATGGAAAAGATGGTTCTGGTGATGGGACTGATGGAGACAAGAGTGATGGGGATGGAAAGGATAAGAACCTCCTGGGAGATGGAGATGGAGATGGAGATGGAGATGGAGATAATAAGAAAAAGAAGCGATCACGAACTGGCCCTTTGGTTCCCGACAGTGTCGCAGGTAAAACCACTTATTGCACTGTGTGAAGGCTGAATAATGTGCAAACAGATTACAGATTATTAAAATGTCATTAATGTAATGTCCAGCGGCTCCCAAATTTGTCTCTGCTTTTGCAAATACCGCCGGCTCGGCTGTCTGGGTCCACATTCATCTTCAGGTGCCTCAGAATTACTCCCAGTGTGACTAGAATTAAGGCTGGTTCCAAACTACATATTAAATATGTCAGACGGCTAAGGAAGGAATATTTCTCCATCAGAGAAGAACGTGGGTAAAAGAAAATAAAAAGGCACAGAATAAGATTTGTAATATTCATTTTATCTCTAAGGGGTTTTACGCTTATAATGGAGGACGTGATATATTTCACTCTGGTGCAACGACAACACATTCAACCTGTGGATGACTGCAATATAGATAAAATCTGCAATATCACTGTTTCTTACATCAGTATTTTCTACTTATGAAAGAATCAGTGCTGTGCCACTGACATGTGCAACATTGGTATTTTTCACATCCAGAGGAATTATTTGGTGCAACATCTGAATATGCACACATGGAAGAATCAGTACTGAAATGCATATGAACATTGTTTTGGTTTATTTTCTGCTGATGCTCCCTACATGCCTGCACAATCCCCTTTGCTGCTGTAACACTGCAAATTTTCCCACTGACTGTGGGATTAATAAAAGCTTTGCTCGTCTTATATTCTGCTCCTTATAAGCATACAATGTAAAGCATATGGGGACTATTTTCTTACCTGGTAGTAAATTTAAGAGATGTGTCCAGATAGTAAAAGGCTCACTAGTAAAAGATGTTGCATTAACATTGAGAAATTACAATACAAAAAAGTCAAGATGAATTCATTTTTGGATTGTCTAATATTACAAACGTCACAATAACCAGAACTTCAAACAGAAAATGCTTCCCAGGAAAATGTTTATGGCTATACTGACAGTAGGATTTGCTAAAATGCTAATTAGCATTGAGTGCAAAAACCTTTTAAATGAAAGATTTTATATCCATCCATCCATTATCTATACACCGCTTAATCGTCTGTAGGGTCGCGGGGGGACTGGAGTCTATCCCAGTCGACTCAGGGTGAAGGCAGGGGACACCCTGAACAGGTCGCCAGCCTATCACAGGGCTACATATAAAGACAGACAACCAAGCACACTCTCATTCACACCTACGGACAATTTAGAATAACCAGTTAACCTCAGCATGTTTTTGGACTGTGGGAGGAAGCCGGAGTGCCCAGTGAGAACCCACGCATGCACAGGGAGAACATGCAAACTCCACACAGAAAGATCCTGGGCGTCCTAACCGGGA